>CAMZMU010000052.1:141543369-143943369 GCA_947311845.1 Poa pratensis
TCTGCTGTTTGATACGTCTCCAACGTATCCATAATTTCTGCTGTTCCATGCTATTATATACCATTTGCTACATGTTTTATATACACTTCATATCACTTTTATGCATTTTCTGGGACTAACCTATTAACAAGATGCCACAGTGCCAGTTCCCTGTTTTCTGCTGTTTTTGGTTTCAGAAAGTTACTTCTGGAAATATTCTCGGAATTGCACGAAACAAAAGGCCAAGTCCCTATTTTTCCAGCACGTACACGGAGTCCGAAGGAGAGACGAAGAAGCCACGAGGTGGCCAAACCACAGGCGGCGCGGCAGTGGGCCCACCGCGCCGCCTGTGGTTTGGGCCCCTCGGGGGTCCGCCGACATCGCCCCTTCGCCTATTTATTCCCCGAGACGTGAAAACCCTAAAACACCGAGCCTTTCATCCAGAACATATTCGCTGCCGCCGCCGTCGTCAACCCTAACTCGGGGGGTTCTGAAGCTCTTCCCGGCACCCTGCCGGAGAGGGGAATCATCACCGGAGGGCTCTACATCGCCATGCCCGCCTCCGGAGTGATGCGTGAGTAGTTCATCCTTGGACTATGGGTCCATAGCAGTAGCTAGATGGTTGTCTTCTCCACTTGTGCCATCATGTTTAGATCTTGTGAGCTGCCTATCATGATCAAGATCATCTTATTGTAATGCTACATGTTGTGTTTGCTGGGATCTGACTTATATTGATACCTATGTGGAGCTGAATATTATATTATCATGTCTATGTCATTTGTGATCTTGCATGCTCTCCGTTACTTGTTGAAGCCTTGGCCAAGTGAATACTTGTACTCCAAGAGGGGGTATTTATGATAGTTGGGTTCAACCTCTATTTAACCTGGGATAGTGACAGCAAGTTCTAAGGTTGTAGATGTGTTGTTGCCACTAGGGGTAAAACAGCAATGCTTTATTCAAGGATGAATGTATTGTTTACATTACGCACATTACTTAATGCAATTGTCTGTTGCTTGCAACTTAATACTGGAAGGGGTACGGATGTTAACCGGAAAGTGGACTATTTAGGCATAGATGCATGCTGGATAGCGGTCTATGTACTTTGTCGTAATGCCCAAATGAATCTCATAGTAGACACCACAGCTCACACATGCATGTTATATGCACTTATCAATTGTCAATTGCCCAGCTGTAATTTGTTTACCCAGCATGTTAGTTATCTTATTGGAGAGACACCACTAGTGAACTGTGGACCCCGGTCCATTCTTTTACATCTGAAATACAATCTACTGCAATCATTGTTCTCTACTGTTTTATGCAAACAAACATCATCTTCCATTCGATACGTTTAACCCTTTGTTTTCAGCAAGCCGGTGAGATTGACAACCTCACTGTTAAGTTGGGGCAAAGTAATTTGATTGTGTTGTGCAGGTTCCACGTTGGCACCGGAATCCCTGGTGTTGCGCCGCACTACACTCCTTCACCAACACCTTCGAAGCAAACCTCGTTTTCCTACTGGTTCGATTAAACCTTGGTTTCATACTGAGGGAAAACTTGCTGCTGCACTCATCATACCTTCCTCTTGGGGTTCCCAACTGACGTGTGACGTACAAGCATTGTTTCTGGCACTGTTGCCGGGAGATATTCCCTCGTCAACTTAGGCTAGCCACGTTTTCTGGCGCCGTTGCCGGGGAAAACCGAATTGCTTCTGCAAGGGGAGTCTCTCACACCCAATCTCTTTACTTTGTTATTTGTCTTGCTTAGTTTATTTTTTTATTTAGTCTTGTTTGCTCTCTTTATCAAAAACACAAAAAAATTAGTTACTTGTTTATTTTTTTGATTTTTTGTTTTTCAAAATGAGTACTCCTGAGAACACTAAGTTGTGTGACTTCACTAGCACAAACAACAATGATTTCATATGCACTCCTATTGCTCCACCTGCTTCTAAAGAATTTTATGAAATTAAACCTGCTCTATTAAATCTTGTTATGAAAGAGCAATTTTCTGGTGTTAGTACTGATGATGCTGCTGCCCATCTTAATAACTTTGTTGAACTTTGTGAAATGCAAAAGTATAAGGATATGGATGGGGATATTATAAAACTGAAACTTTTTCCTTTCTCCTTGAGAGGAAGAGCTAAAGAATGGTTGCTTTCTTTGCCTAGAAATAGTATTGATTCTTGGACAAAATGCAAAGATGCTTTCATAGGGAAATATTATCCTGCTAAGATTATATCCTTGAGAAGTAGCATTATGAATTTTAAACAACTTGATAATGAACATGTTGCTCAAGCTTGGGAAAGAATGAAATCTTTGGTGAAGAATTGTCCCACTCATGGACTGACTACTTGGATGATCATCCAAACCTTTTATGCAGGATTAAATTTTTCCTCAAGGAACTTATTGGATTCAGCCTCTGGAGGAACCTTTATGTCCATCACTTTAGGTGCAGCAACAAAGCTACTTGATGATATGATGATCAACTATTCCGAATGGCACACCGAAAGAGCTCCTCAAGGTAAGAAGGTAAATTCTGTTGAAGAAACCTCCTCTTTGAGTGATAAGATTGATGCTATTATGTCTATGCTTGTGAATGGTAGATCTCATGTTGATCCTAATAATGTTCCTTTAGCTTCATTGGTTGCTCAAGAAGAGCATGTTGATGTAAACTTCATTAAAAACAACAACTTCAACAACAATGCTTATAGGAATAATTTTGGTAGCAACAACTATAAGCCTTATCCTTCAAATGGTTATGGCAATTCTTATGGTAATTCCTACAGCAACAATAGAAGTGTGTCCTCTGATCTTGAAGCTATGCTTAAAGAATTTATTAGCACACAAAAAGCTTTCAATAAAACTGTTGAGGAAAAGTTTGAAAAAATTGATGTCTTGCTTCTAAAGTTGATAGTCTTGCTCATGATGTTGAAATTCTAAAACTGAAAGTTATGCCTAATGAAGTTAAAGATATAAGTCATTTGCTACAGCAAATGCCATCCAAGTTCGAATTGATAATAATATTAGGATGTTGGCTGAATTGCATGCTAGGTGGGAAAAAGAGGAAGAACTTGAAAAAGAGAATAGTATAGTTAGAGTTTGTACTATCACCACCACTAGTAATGCTAATGTTTCACATGCTAGTAAGCCTCCTACTATTGATGGTAATGTTATTGGTGTTGGTAATGTCTCTACTACTTCTGCAAAGCGTTTGAAATTGCCTAAAACTGCTGAAACTTTTTCTGATAAAAGTGCTGAAATTTTTCAAACTATTGGAGACAATGGTTCCACCACCATTGACAATAATGATTTTGATTTTGATGATTGTAACATCTCTGAAGTTATTATGTTCTTGCAAAAATTAGCTAGAAGTCCCAATGCTAGCACTATTAATTTGGCTTTTACAAAGCATATTACAAATGCTCTTTTGCAAGCTAGGGAGGAGAAGTTGAAACTTAAAGCTTCTATTCCTAGGAAATTAGAAGATGGTTGGGAACCCATCATTAAGGTAAAGGTGAATGATTTTTATTGCAATGCCTTGTGTGATCTTGGTGCAAGTTTCGTTTTGCCCAAGAAGCTTTATGATATTCTTGATTTGCCACCTTTGGAACATTGTTATTTGGATGTTTTTCTCGCTGATAATGCTATGAAGAAACCTTTGGGGCGAGTTAATGATGTTTTTTATAATAAACAATAACCTTGTCCCCGTTGATTTTATTGTTATGGATATTGAATGCAATGCATCTTGTCCTATTGTTTTGGGAAGACCTTTTCTTCGAACTGTTGGTGCCATCATTGATATGAAAGAAGGTAATATAAGGTACCAATTTCCTCTCAAGAAAGGTATGGAACACTTCCCTAGGAAGAGAATGAAGTTACCTTTTGACTCTATTGTTAGAGCAAGTTATGATGTTGATGCTTCTTCTCTTGACAACACTTGATTTTCACTTTCTGCGCCTAGCTGAAAGGCGTTAAAGAAAAGCGCTTATGGGAGACAACCCATCGTTTTTTTTGCTGTTATTTTTGTTTTCTTTGAGTCAAGGAGTTTTGTTACTTCTGTAGCAACTCCTTTGTATCTTTATTTTATCGCAATGTTGTGCCAAGTAAAGTTCTATATTGAAAGTTGATGCAAGATTTGGATTTCTGCGCAGTGACAGATTTTTAGCTGTCACGGATTTGAGCTTATCTCCCTGTAGAAAATTCAAAAATTCTGAAAAAATCACGCATATTCCTGAGATATGTACGCAACTTTCATTATTTTAGGCCAGATCCATCTGAGCAACTTAAGTGCCTCGAAAAAATTCGTCATTCCAGACTGTTCTGTTTTTGACAGATTCTGCCTTTTGTTTTGCATTCGCTCTTTTACTGTGTTTGTGTGGATTTCTTTGCTCCACAAAGCATTGGTGGCTGTAGCTAATGTCCAGAAGCTTTGGGATTGATTGTATCATTACAGAATATGAGAATTTTTGATTATGCACTAACCCTCTAATGAGAACTGTCTTGAGTTTGGTGTGAAGGAAGTTTTCAAGGATCAAGCGAGAAGGGTGATATTATGTGATCAAGAAGAGTGAAAAGCCTAAGCTTGGGGATGCCCCCGTGGTTCATCCCAACCATATTCAGAGAGACTCAAGCGTCTAAGCTTGGGGATGCCCAAGGCATCCCCTTCTTCATCAACAAACTTATCAGGTCATCTCTAGTGAAACTATATTTTAATTCTTTCACATCTTATGCGCTTTACTTGGAGCGTCTGTGTGTTTTTATTTTTGTTTTGTTTGAATAAATTCGGATCCTAGCAATCCTTGTGTGGGAGAGAGACACGCTCCGCTTTTTCATGTGAATACTCATGTTCTTCACTTATATTTGTTGAGTATTCTTAACTAGCTACTGCAGTGCTTTTAGCTCCTGTTTTTCATGCATCTCTTCGAGCTGTTAGCACTTGTTTATAAATACTCTCTTGCTGCATTATATTATCATTTGGAGAGTTTATGTTTAAATAAATTATTGGTGTTTGTTTGGAAGAAAGAAAATGCTACATGTAGTAGTTGGTATTGGAAAAGACATATGCATTCTTGTAGATCATTGTCTTGTTTTGATTTGATGCTTTGCAATTGTTTTGAGCTCTCAAGTAGATCATGTTTAAGCTCTTGCATCATGTAGTTAAAGCCTAGTAGTGGAGAACTACCGTAGAGCTTGTTGAGACTTGGGATGCATATTTGTTCTCTCTAAGGTCTAGATATTTTCTGGTAAAATGTTTGAGCAACAAGGAAGACAGTGTAGAGTCTTATAATACTTGCAATATGTTTTTATGTGATTCTTGCTGTACCGGTTTATACTTGTGTTTGCTTCAAACAACCTTGCTAGCCTAAACTCTGTACTGAGAGGGAATGCTTCTCGTGCATCCAAAACTTGAGCCAAAACCCATGCCATTTGTGTCCACCATACCTACCTACTATGTGGTATTTCCTGCCATTCCAAGTAAATATTTCATGTGCTACCTTTAAACTATTCAAAACTTTATTACTCCTTATTTGTGTCAATGTTTTATAGCTCATGAGGAAGTATGTGGTGTTTTATCTTTCAATCTTGTCATTTACTTCTGACAGACTTTCACCAATGGACTAGTGGCATATACATCCGCTTATCCAATAATTTGCAAAAAGAGCTGGCAACGGGGTGCCCAGCCCCAATTAATTACAACTTTCATTAATAATTCTCTTCACATGTTTTGCCCTGATTTATCAGTAAGCAACTTAATTTTGCAAATAGACACTCCTCCATGGTATGTGAATGTTGGAAGGCACCCGAGGATTCGGTTAGCCATGGCTTGTGTAAGCAAAAGGTTGGGAGGAGTGTCATCTATAAAGAAACTAAAATACATGTGTAAACAAAAGAGAAGAGGGATGATCTACCTTGCTGGTGAGATAACGTCCTTCATGGGAGCCGCTCTTGAAAGTCTGGTTGACAAGGGGGTTAGAGTGCCCACTACCATTCGTTGACAACAACAAACACCTCTCAAATACTTATTTTGTGCTCTCTATATGCTTTCGAAAACTTAAAAAGCTCTAGCACATGATTTAATCCCTGCTTCCCTCTGCGAAGGGCCTATCTTTTACTTTATGTTGAGTCAGTTTACCTACTCCTTTCTATCTTAGAAGCAAACACTTGTGTCAACTTTGTGTGCATTGATTCTTACATTTACTTATTGCACTTGTTATATTGCTTTATGTTGACAACTATCCATGAGATATACATGTTACAAGTTGAAAGCAAATGCTGAAACTTAATCATCCTTTGTGTTGCTTCAATGCCTTTTACTTTGAATCTATTGCTTTATGAGTTACCTCTTATGCAAAACTTTTTGATGCTTGTCTTGAAAGTACTATTCATGAAAAGTTTTTGCTTATATGATTCATTGTTTACTCTTTATCTATTTGTTAGCAAACTATAGACATTGCTTTGAGTCACTTCATTCATGACATGAGCCTTGCAATATATTGATCAAGATTGTGTGAAAGCATGTCTCCTCAGAAATTATTTGTTGTTATCGTTTTACCTACTCGAGGACGAGTAGAACTAAGCTTGGGGATGCTTGATACGTCTCCAACGTATCCATAATTTCTGCTGTTCCATGCTTATATTATACCATTTGCTACATGTTTTATATACACTTCATATCACTTTTATGCATTTTCTGGGACTAACCTATTAACAAGATGCCACAGTGCCAGTTCCCTGTTTTCTGCTGTTTTTGGTTTCAGAAAGTTACTTCTGGAAATATTCTCGGAATTGCACGAAACAAAAGGCCAAGTCCCTATTTTTCCAGCACGTACACGGAGTCCGAAGGAGAGACGAAGAGCCACGAGGTGGCCAAACCACACGGCGCGGCAGTGGGCCCACCGCGCCGCCTGGTGGTTTGGGCCCCTCGGGGGTCCGCCGACATCGCCCCTTCGCCTATTTATTCCCCGAGACGTGAAAACCCTAAAACACCGAGCCTTTCATCCAGAACATATTCGCTGCCGCCGCCGTCGTCAACCCTAACTCGGGGGGTTCTGAAGCTCTTCCCGGCACCCTGCCGGAGAGGGGAATCATCACCGGAGGGCTCTACATCGCCATGCCCGCCTCCGGAGTGATGCGTGAGTAGTTCATCCTTGGACTATGGGTCCATAGCAGTAGCTAGATGGTTGTCTTCTCCACTTGTGCCATCATGTTTAGATCTTGTGAGCTGCCTATCATGATCAAGATCATCTTATTGTAATGCTACATGTTGTGTTTGCTAGGATCTGACTTATATTGATACCTATGTGGAGCTGAATATTATATTATCATGTCTATGTCATTTGTGATCTTGCATGCTCTCCGTTACTTGTTGAAGCCTTGGCCAAGTGAATACTTGTACTCCAAGAGGGGGTATTTATGCATGATAGTTGGGTTCAACCTCTATTTAACCTGGGATAGTGACAGCAAGTTCTAAGGTTGTAGATGTGTTGTTGCCACTAGGGGTAAAACAGCAATGCTTTATTCAAGGATGAATGTATTGTTTACATTACGCACATTACTTAATGCAATTGTCTGTTGCTTGCAACTTAATACTGGAAGGGGTACGGATGTTAACCGGAAAGTGGACTATTTAGGCATAGATGCATGCTGGATAGCGGTCTATGTACTTTGTCGTAATGCCCAAATGAATCTCATAGTAGACACCACAACTCACACATGCATGTTATATGCACTTATCAATTGTCAATTGCCCAGCTGTAATTTGTTTACCCAGCATGTTAGTTATCTTATTGGAGAGACACCACTAGTGAACTGTGGACCCCGGTCCATTCTTTTACATCTGAAATACAATCTACTGCAATCATTGTTCTCTACTGTTTTATGCAAACAAACATCATCTTCCATTCGATACGTTTAACCCTTTGTTTTCAGCAAGCCGGTGAGATTGACAACCTCACTGTTAAGTTGGGGCAAAGTAATTTGATTGTGTTGTGCAGGTTCCACGTTGGCACCGGAATCCCTGGTGTTGCGCCGCACTACACTCCTTCACCAACACCTTCGAAGCAACCTCGTTTTCCTACTGGTTCGATTAAACCTTGGTTTCATACTGAGGGAAAACTTGCTGCTGCACTCATCATACCTTCCTCTTGGGGTTCCCAACTGACGTGTGACGTTACACGCATCAAGTATAGTTTCTGGCGCTGTTGCGGGGAGATATTCCCTCGTCAACTTAGCGCTAGCACTGTTCCTGTTGCTGATGTTGTGTTGCTGTGGTTGCTGTTGATGCGGCTGTTGTTGTTGTGGTGGTGGTTGCTGTGGGTCCGGTGTCACCGAAGTGTCGGCCCGCGGAATGTCAGAGTTCGTGGTGGGGGCACAGAGCCATCATCTTGGTCGAGGACCACGACCTCGGAATGACGGATGGAGTGGCGTGTACCCGGAATCACTTGACCGAGGTTCCGCTACAGTCGGAAGGGGTGAGCGCATGGAGGAGGCACTCTGGTTAATTTCAAGGGCGGCACTGCATCGAGCAAGAAAAAGTGTTATTTCGGGGAATGAGTATCCCGGGAGAAGGAAAAAGGGAAGCGAGCTTGTGTCGGCAAAGAGTATCTTACCCTTGAGTAACTGGCGGTGTCTTCTTGGCCCGTGTCGGCTTAACCGCTCCTTTCTTGTGCCGCTTCGCTTTCGGTGCTGCTGGGTCTGAGGATGTGGAGGTCCCGGTATTCAAGGTACCAGTCTCGGCACGCTTGCGAGATCCAACTTGTTTGCCCGTGGTAGCTGGGCATGCACTCGGAGCAGGGCCGCCCGCGTTACCTGATGCCGAGGATACTGGGTGAGCATATGCGATGGGACGAGCATCAATTATCTCTAACATTTCGCAATCATCGTCGTCCGACCAATCTCGGATTGAGGCTCGGGCTCGAGGCTTACCCGAGGTAGGGGTGCCAGCAGCCGTAATCGGCAGTTGATCTTCATCATCCGGGTCATCTACCTCGGTGGTGGCCGGGGCAGGTATATCTTTGCCCATTTGGCGGAGGGATCCTCTCCATCTTCAGTCTTTTGCCGAGTAAACCTCTGCAAGCCAGAAGCAATAAGAACGAGTTAATTTATGAGCCAAGTACGGAGCCGACATAAGAGTTATCTCGGTAGAAAAAAGTATGTCGGTATAAGTTGCAAGGTTACTTACTTGCTCCGGAAGCCGAGTTCTGTCATGAGGTTCTAGACCCCATTCCCATTCCTCGGTCATCGTCGTGCGGGCAATTGCCTTGACACGTCTTCTGACCTCGGGTTGGGTCAGCTCGTGGGTGCTGGTCCGAGTTGGATCATACTGGCCACTCATGTGTCAAATCTTGTGAACCCGGTCTTGAAGGGGGGAGACTAGGCGGCTGATGAAGGTCCTCAAAAGATCATCGCTCGTTAGGCCTGCCCCCACAAGCTCCTCGACGATCTTGTGAATCTGGTTGATCTCGAGGTTCATCTCCTTCGGGTTGAGGGACCAGTTAAACTGCTTAGAGGGGGCGCCGATGCTGAATATCGGCAGGTTCAGAAGGTCGGCATTGTCTAGGCTCTTCACGTAGAAGAATGTGCGCTGCCATTTCCGGCATGACTCCAGGCCTTGAATCCGAGGAAAGATGGAACCTTTCCGAGGTATAATTGTAGCGGCTCCACACGGGGTCATCTCCTTGGGGAAGTTCTTGTTTCCGGATCCGGGACACTCTGCTTCCGGAGTTGGAAGTACTTCGCCCAGAGCTCAACGGTGGGCCAGAGTCCGAGGTATCCCTCGGAGAAAGAAACGCACGCAGAGAGCATGGTGATGGCGTTGGCTGCAAGGTGATGAGGTTGAAGACAGAACCGATCCAAGAAAGATCGGAAGAACTCGCTCACCGGGAGTCCAAAGCCGCGCTCAAAGTGCGCGACGAACACCACGCGCTCGCCAGATTTCTGCTTCGGCTCGGCCTCTGTGCCGGGAATCCGGCATATCACTTGTGCCGGGATTCGCTTGGTCCGGACTAGCCAGTCTATCTCGGCTTGGGAGACATCCGAACCTTCCCATCCGGCGCGCTCGCTTTCCTCGGCGGGAATGTCGGCAGGTTCCGGAGTAGTGCTAGTCGACATCTCGGCAGTGCGGCGAGGAAGTGAGAATCGGGTGCCTGTGTCGGCGGTGGAATCTGCCAAAGAGGCACAGGTTGAACCGAGATAAGTATCTCGGAATATTTGGGCAACAGAGGAAAGTGCATAAATGGCGGGAAACACAAATCTGTGGATAAGTGTTTGGTGGAAAGAGCTACGGAGAAGGATAAATAGAAAATAAAGGCAAGATCTATAAGTTGAAACCTAGGAGAATCTACGGAGGAACTATTGCAAGGGTAATAAGAAGCGCAATGAAGAAAATCTTGAGGGGATCTATGCAGATGGATGTAAGAGCATCTATGGAGAGGAGGAGCAAGTTCATCGGGGAAGATGAACAAATTCATCGGAGAAGAGGAACGTGTTCATCGGAGGGGATGAACACGTTCATCAGCAATGTCAAGGGCAAGGAACTCACCGGAGTTGCGACGGCGATGCGAGGGGAAGAAGCGCGGGGGTGCCAGAGTTGAGCGCGTTCGGCGGCGGCGCGAGAATCTCCGGTCGTCGGCGGCGTGAGTGCTCCGGCGTTGTGCGGTGGCGAAGATCGCTGCACGGCGGAGATGAGCGCGGAGGGCAGTGTGGGTGAGGGATGCGAGGAGAAAGAAGAAGGAGTGGGAGGCTCCACTCCCCTATTTATGGGCGCGGGGCATGTGCGGTTAGCGATTTTACCGCGCACGTTCCCCGTAACGGCTGGGCGGATTAACCACGCACGATCTGCGCGGTTGCGGTATTCGCGGCCGCACGATCAGCCGCATCGTGGGCCACAAATGGGTAACCGCCCGCGACACGATCGCGTGCGGTTACTGGAGCGGAAATCGAGGGGCCGCGTTGCGGTCAAACGCACTCAAGTGCCCATGCGACGTGACATCTCGTGACGTATGCGGCGTGCGTGCAGAGACATGTCTGTCCGCGCACAGAACCGAGGCAACGCGCAACGTCTCTCTGCCACGTGCCGTGGAGAGATTTGGAGAGATTGTGGGAATCTTTTTGTGTCGGAGAGACCGACACAAGAGCAGATCTCGAAGGTTGCGGGAAGTTTGGTCCTTGTAGCTTGAGACGAACCGACATAGGAATGTCGGATATTTGATCAGGTTAAAGCAGTTGCCTTGTGTCGGAGAAACCGGCATAAGGGGGATGTCGAAAGCAGTTGGAGGTTTTATCCTGATGCTTGACGTGGACCGACACGTTTATGTCGGACAATTGGTTTAAGTTGGGTTGGTTATGAAAGCTTGACTTGATCCTTCATCGGAGTTCTTGTGTCAGAGAAACCGACACAGGGGTGGATGACGGAATCAGTTGGAGAGGTTATTAGTGGCTTTACGGTAGAACCGACATAGTAATGTCGGATGCTTGTTATGGTTGTTTCGGTTGATTAAACCTGCTGTGGCCCTTCATCCAAGGCTGCATGACTGCACCAGCTTCGGGGACTAATGTTGGGGGGCTACCCCCGGGTAGGGTCATGATGTGGTAAAAGCTATACCCAGGTGTGGGCCAGGTTACAGTGGAAGCCGACATACCTGGACCTCTGAGGTGACCAGGGTGTGAAGTTGGTGCAAACCGACATAGGAGAACCGAGGTAACCCGGGCCAGAAGGGACCGAGGTACCATGCTGGTGCAAACCGGCATATGTGGACCGAGATATGGGATCCGAGATAAGGATCCGAGACATCATGACCGACATATGTATGTCGGTATCTTGTGTGTTTTCTTATGTGCAGGGAGGTTATTCAAGAAAGGGAATCCGGCATATCCATGCCGGGTTACAGAGATGAGGCACCTTATGTCGGACGGAGGTCAGCACTGCTGTCCTATCCCGTCTGGCACGGGAGCGCGGCGTGCGGTACGGCGCATGTCTGAGGTGACTGGGCTTACCTCTGCTGACCAAGGCCGCGCGTGGGAGCAGGAGAAGGACACCGCTGACCTCGGCTGTACTTGGGAGCAGAGATATGGGACAGGACATGGGCAAGCCATGTCCTGTCCACTGTGCAGAGACAATCATGACGCGCAGGCGTGCGCGTCTGCAGTGCCGGTACGGAGATGTGACTGTTGCTTGTGGAGGGGTACTTCCGTAACTCGGTTTAGCCTATAAATAGGGCTTCACCCCCTCCCGCGTGAGGGACGAGGCACTGAGAGACATTTCCCCCCGTAGCTACATTTTCTACCTTGTAGTCATCCCCATTATCGGGATCATACAGGTCGAGGAGCAGCTTTGTACGTGTGACACCGAGATATACAGAGAGGGACAGACAGGAGTAGGGGTTTTACCTCCTCACGAGGGCCCCGAACCTGGGTAGATCGTGTGTGTTCTTGTGCTTGAGAGTTCATCTGTGTGTGCTTCTTAGCGCGCTAGTCCTCTCCCGGATCCACCAGCGTCCGTCGGCCCCAACTCAAGCCATCCTATGGCATCTGCCGTGATACCACCACGACAACTTCAGTGGATATTTTTTCAGTGTTGCCCATAACAAGCCAGAGCTATAGTGGCGTAGCAACGTTATGTTCGGCTACGGCTTATGATCATGATTGTTTCGCTTCTTTGGTTAGGGTTTGCTCTATGCTTGTAGATTCAGTTACACAGTCCGGTTGTAAATAGTGTTCGCTTTATCTAATATTTAAGCTAGATTCAAGTTAAAAATAACAGAAATAAATGAGCTTTGAACAACTGTTTTCTGTCAAGAGAGATTTGGGCTCTCCTCACTATGTTTTTCCTAACTTTGGCGGTGGGGATGATACATGGGAGCTTGGAGTAAGGACACACGGTAGTAACGACAACAACATGGACTATAGGGTTTATTAGGATCTAGGAATCCATGTGCTCCCTATACAACAAACACCTCCAACTGATAAAACATAAAAGTTTCAGATATGCTCAGCAATCCAATGCACAATGATTTGAAGATGGTTCTACATAATACTCCCTCTGTTCCTTGGTTGTAATAACATCATGTATTACAGGACGGATGGAGTAATAAATATAACGTGTTACTATCGGCGCATGTCTACTTAATCGTCTGCTGAATCACCTGCATAAGGTCATCGCGCTCTAGAATTAATTCGGAGAAGATGATGGACTTGGTGGAGAGAGAGTACAGTCGACACACTGAACTTGGTATATATACACTAAAGGAAACAGTTAATCACCGGTGTGGCGATTTTGACATCACCGGCGAGACAGGGCCACGCCGGTAACCTCACGCCAGTGCTATTTGGGATCACCGGCGAGTGTGAGTCCATGCCGGTGATTGCTTTTCGATCACCGGCGTGTACAATGCCACACCGGTGATTATTTGTATTACCGGCGAGGGATGCCACGCCAGTGTTTATATTTCAGAAAAAAACAGCTGTTATTTTATTTAATAGACGACAATTACCTGCAAAGTACACATATACAGAAACATTAATAGAAATAGTACTGGCAGTAGCCGCTCCACTCAACAAAGTTCTTATTGTTCATCTAGTTAACTTATTTCTAACTATCAATAGCTAGCTAGCTAGTCACTTAGGCTGTCGATCACCTGAGCAGGCTCATGATCATCTCTAGGGTCATGATCCTCAGACTCAGAACTATCGGAGTTGCTGGGGGCCTATACATGAAGTAGGTAGAGACCTCACCATGGTCGAGATAAAAGGTGCACCTCTCACCAGGTTGCATGCCGTAGCGAGCAACAAGTCCTGTCCAACTAGCGCCACTAAAGTATGTTCGGCCCATCGTGTTGGTGCATAGAACTCTGAAACTTCGGGTGGGTATCGTAATCTGGACCAATTCAACCTCAAATGTCCTGTGGTCGGTGATGGCAACACCCACATGCTCCAAGAAGTCACGCCTAGACCTGCATGGGATGTTCTGAGAAAACAACAATTAGACATTAGTGTTATTACAAGGCTAGGATAATGCAACAGTTTAATCAACGAAATAAGAGAACATTTGACAAGAAACATGCATTAAAAAGTGCCTCATATGAATGATGGCGTGGATCACACGTTCGCTGGGAACCCCAAGAGGAAGGTATGATGTAGCGTAGCAGCAGTTTTCACTTGATTACAAAACAAAGGTTTATCGATCCAGTAGGATTTGGAGAAGTCTTCGGAAAGGTGTCAGCGATGCCATTTACGATTACTGACATGGATCTGCGCACACACGAACAAACTACTTTACCCCAACGAAACAGAGAGGTTGTTAATCTCTCCGGCTTGCTGAATACAAAGGATTAAATGTATGTGTATAAAATATTATAAGAGCAAAAATGACCAGCGAGCAAATGACTAGGAAAAGCTATTAAAAACGGTTGTAAGCAATGTAGTAAAATAGGACCGGGGTCCACAGTTCACTAGTGGTGTCTCTCCAAAAGATAAACGTGTTGGGTGAACAAATTACAGCGGGGCAATTGACAAACATGGACGCAACACAATATTATCATGACACAAAGTTCACCGTTTCATTTAATATGGGCATTACATCAAAATACATAGACCGTTATCCAACTGTATCTATGACTAATAATCCACCCCGGGATCGATATCCAGCAAGTCTCCCGAAAGTATTAAGTTGCAAGCAACAGATAATTGCAATAAGCATGGTGCATAATGTAAGCAATGAGTACAACATAAAGCAATAAACACCGTTGTTTTATCCCTAGTAGCAACAACATATCTCAAGTCCTAATCGTTTCTGTCAACTCGAGCTCCGACAAGAGAGGCACGAACCCACTATCTAGCATAAATACTCCCTCTACTGACACAAGTAATTACTTTGGCCAAAGCATACACAAGCATCGGAGAGCATGCAAGATCATAAATAAAACAAATCATAGATAATCTGAACAATAATATCATGACTCCATAATTTATCGGATCCCCGCAAACACAACACATAGCATTACATAAAGATGATCTTAATCATGTAGGCAGCTCATAAGATCTAAACATTGGAGCACAAGGAAGAGAGACAACAATCTAGCTATCGTCATGGACCCGTAGTCCCGTGGTGGACTACTTACGCATCACTCCGGAGGCAGACATGGTGGTGTAGATGCCTCCGGTGACGATCTTCTCCTCCGGCAGGGTGCCGTGAAGAGCTTCAGAACCCTCCCAATCTAGGGTTGGTGACGGCGGCGACATCGGAACTTTTCGGGAAAATATGATCGGGGATCGAGGGTTTCCGAGACGAAGGCAATTTATAGGTGAAAGGACAACTCGAGGGGTCTCGGAGTCGCCCAGGTGGGGCCCAGGCGTGGTCCACCCTGCACCGCGCCTGGGGGGCATCTGGGACCTGTGGGCCCCCCCTGCAGGCGCCCTCCAGGCTCCGTCTTTGTTTTTTCATAAAAATAAATCATGTAAATTGGCAGCTTATTCCGAGAAAATTCCCCGACTACCTTTTTTGAAACAAAAAGACAGCAAAAACAGGAACTGGCACTGGACATCTTGTTAATAGGTTAGTTCCATAAAATGTGCCAAAATGATATAAAAACATTATAAAAGCATGTGGCAATGATATATAATAAGCATGGAATATACAAAAATCTATTATATAATTAAAACACAAGACATTTAATGGTTGAGATTTGTCAACATATAACTTACGGTGGAGATTTATTAGCAGAAGACACAGATCGCCGTGACTCAACATGGAAACTGTAACGCGAGGATAGATGTCCAGCCGCAACACGTTCAAGAATCGGAAAAACAAAAGGCTGAGTTTAGGAAATACATGGTACCTAAACTAATCGCGTTGCAACGGGAGAGAAAAATGGCGTTGTTGAGACGCATAATCATCGATTCCAACACTGATGACACCTACTTTTTTTTACGACGAATTCTCATCAGATTCAAACAATGTCGACATGGATGTTGGATAAGGCGACGATAAAAGAAGAGTGGAATGAATATCTTCATCCTCGTGGATCCACCAAAACTTATTAAAATTGTAGACACTCGTAGTGTTTAAATTTTTGACAATGTACGAAAAACGTTATTGCGGCATTAGTTTTTCCTGATAGTCACAACTTGTGCTTCATATATATAATGTAAAATTAGTATACAAAGTAAAACTACAATTTATTTATGTTTCAATTTCATGTACTATGATTTCAATTTAATTTTGTTTGAAATTTATTGACTCGTGTAACCTTACCCTCATTTTGCCTCTTTTCGATTATCTATTCCAACAAATCTACCTTGCCGACTCCTCCTGGGAAGATTTTCTGTATAGGCTATAAACATTTGGGGCATTTGCCGCAACTATAGCTAGCACACGTCTCCCACATGATTCTATCAATTAGTAGAAGCTGGTAAACAGATAGACATGGAGCAGCGGCAACTTGCAGAATAAATAAAGTTAGCAATAGAGAGATGTAGCAGCAGCGGCAACGCAGTTAAATCAGCAGCCACACACAGAGCTTCAACAGAATAACAATCCCGCCTCGACTGATAAGTGATCAGACAATTTTTGTCCTAGCATGTCGATCTTTTTCCCTGGCCATCCGTGAAGACAGTGGCCAGCTCCTTTTCTAAATCGAGCTGCCACCGCCGCCGTCACTCACGCCGGTCACCTCACCTTGGCGCTCCCCTCGTGTCCCAAATTTTTGCTGGGCCCACTTCTGCACGGCCGGAGAACATGAGCACGTCGGTTCAAGATGACGCGCCGTAGTAGCGCCGTAGTAGCAGTCAGGACCGGTCGTGCGTGCGCACGGGAAAGCAGCCGTGCGTTGCTACGGGTCACCTAATCTTGTTGCGTATGTGGTACCAGTCCAGATTTATCCTGCACTAATTTATCTATTATGACGAACTACTTCGGAAGAACAATTATTGGCATCAACTCAAACTCTGAATGAGTTATTCTGATTACATTTAACAATCTGAAAGCCTAAGACCCTGAGTCGCTTTCTGTTTCCGACCACCATTGCATCTCCCGCAAGCAGCAGCTAGCTTGCATTACAAACAAGCAACGACAACACAGCTAGTAATAGCATGCACCTACACTCCTTGAGCAGTCGGACAAGCTCGTAGCAGCGCAATCGTAAATAGCAGAGCGCTTTACATTGTCCATCTTGAGGCATAGCGGTGCCGACCGGCCACCGTGCCCTGTACATTGCAACAACAACAAAAAAGACTAAATCAGCCGATTGCCAACCGAGTTAGCTTTGCAACGCATGTTCGCAACAACTCGCAGACTGAGGAGCGGCCGCGTCCGCCGAGTAGCTCAAGTGTGTAGCCCCGGCAGAAGGCGTGTCCCATCCGCGGCGATTTGCAGTACACTGCAACCACGAGGTGGTCGAGAAACTCGGGCGGCAGCAGCTCGACCCTCTGGAAGAAGCCGGCGTATGTCGCTCCCCGTACCAATCCTTGCCAGCAGCGGCACCGCTTGTGGCCGTCCGTCGTCCGTGTCTCTGCTTCCGTTCTTGAACTCCGGCACAGCGGCACCGTTGACTCTTGAGGAGGAGGGTACTTCAGGTCACCAGCCGTAAGTGGCGGCGGCTGAGACAGTAAGGTACGGCAGTGGCAAGCTCATGGCCCGAGGCCGGGACGGCGAGCACGACGAGTCAGAACGATAGCCTGCAGCTGGACATAGACTCGCTCGACCAACGCGACAACTGCGGCGACCCCTCGTTCTGGGACACGCTCGACTTCAGCGAGCAAGCGCCAGATCTGGTGGCTAGCCATGGTGGACTTGGCTCCGCTCTGCCCTCTGCGTGGAGGCTGGGAGATTCGGTAGGGGAGGAGTTGAAAAACGAAACGTTTTCTTTAACTTACCGGTGGCATTGGTGGGTAAATATGCGATTTGTGGGAGGATAAAATCGTCCAAGAGGTGTTTTTAGGCTGGACCAAGAACCTCTCTTTTTGAACCAAGAAACCCTTTTTGCTTTATTATTAGGTATAGATACACGGATGGGTGTTTGTCCCGACCACGTACATAAATCTGTCTACATATAAGCACATGTACTTGAGCTAGCCTGAACGAACATGCACGTCCGGGCACCACCAAATACGCTGTCGGCAAATCGAAGGCATGCCGAGCGAAAACACCTACCTGGAAATCGAGTCAGATCTACGGGACGACACTGACCGGGGAATACCATCGATCGGCCGGAGATTGTCACAGATTGACCAGTCGCCGTCGCAGAAGAATCAGGAAATCGAACCAGAACTGCGAGATGATGCCGGCCAGCGAATACCATGGATCGGCCCGAGATTTTATAGATTGATCGATCGCCCTCGCGGAAGAATTAAGTCTTCACCAAGGCTATGTGCGGGATACTATTGAGCCAGCTCCACGGCACCATCTCCGTCGTCATCACAGACACAGACCCAAGCATCATCGGCAGCATCTTGAAGGATCCTATCCCGGATAGATGCAAGGAACAATGTACCACGGTCGTCCAGAGATTTTTAGTCTGTTGTCCCCTCTTCTCAGCTCTACCGGCAGTCTCGATGCCCAAGTAGTAGAGCATATGGACGTAGCTATGCTCTGTATTTTTTCCCTGCGTTAGATTCATGTGAAAGCTGGGAGGGCTTGCAGCTGTGTCTACCAAGGATTGACACGATTGTAGATTGATATTTGTTGGAGGTTAGAAAATCTGTTTGTGCTTATAACTTTTGCCTGGCTGTTCTGGGCATCCTGCAGGTGAGTGTGTGAGACGATGGTCAGTTTTCAGCTGGACCACTCGCATGATTTCTAGCAACAGAAGCACACATATTCTTATTAGAGAAGCTAATACACATATGTTCTATTTGTTTCAGGTACGTGATCACTATGATTGGTTCATAGCCGTGAAAAGGTAGGGCCATGCTTTTGGAACAACAACGAAGCAAGTACAGATATTTTACGTGGATTTAATTGATGATAACACAATTGAGTTATTCTCAGTCCACCATTGTTAATGTATCTGGAGCAGCGATGTTTTACCCTTCAATAGTTCAAACTATTAAGTCGACACTCAGGTTTGTATACCGAAGTTAATTCCAGATTTACATTTATATACTAAGAAAATCAATAATTTACGAATCTTTTCCGATATATTTATTATTTTACCGATACTATATACATTTTTTAACAAATGCTATATATTTGATTTTATAGGTCAATAAATAAACTTAGGATTATTCATGTTTATAGCATGTTTCAGTGACATAATGCGTTATATCAGATGATAATCGACAATGCTCAAAGGCCGATGATGTGGTGAATTCCACGTGACGACAACAAGGCCTTTGACGATATCACACCGAAAAAGTGGCAAAAACATCAAACCCCTCAGTCTATGTCAAAGTCTACGACGATCATGGTGGCAATAAGGATCGGCGTGGCTGCAACACAGGCAAATCTCAGCCGAATCGACCAGCCGTATTGGACTGAAACTTTGATCCCTGTAGACCACAAGTTCGGAGACATCATTGTTAACCATCATCCATATGTTGTACTTCCACGGCCACAGGAATTAGTAGTCCAGTTTTTGCATGCATGATGAAAGGGTTGATTCTTAGGTAATAAGCTTTACTAGCTAATTTCAATCCGACGATATATATGCTCATATTTTGATGGCCGGTTCGTGAGAAGAATTGCAATGAAAAAAAATATTTTCTTTTTTTCAGGGATGGATCGAAAAATTCTATTTGTTTCCCCTGATTTCTTCGTTGTTTTGTTCCGGGCAATAAAATTGGTGTGCGCATTCTGTTACGCAAATTAGATGAGTTTAAATTGATGGATGTTATTTTAAAATCACCCCACTACTGATGCCACGAAATTTAATCGTATTTTCGGTTGAGAGCACATCAGCACAGGCAGATAAAATGGCCCTGAATTGCCATATGGCAACTACAACCGATCCTTTCAACGAGAGAGCATATATAGTTTATGTTGGTTCTACTTGCACACTACTAAAGCTTACAACCTCGGTTCATGTACGACATTACAGCCTTTCTTTTAGATATTTTATCTATTCTTCTTTTTTGCAGGTGTCATGCTCTTTTGGATCATGGTTTGTGAAATACATGACAACATGATAGGATTTTAGTATACTCTTTTGGACGAATTTCAGGTTGCTCTTATTGCAGTTTTTCCTGTTTTCTCAACAAAAAAAATCAGTTGGTCGGTTAATCGATTGAATGGATGTTTATTGGTACTGATCTGCCATGTAAACACCAGAAAGGATCGGGTCCGGTGGGCAAATGTTGAGACATTTCTCAAAAGAATAACCAGGAGAAGTTCATTATTTGACATAACTTAGCATTCTATAATGCATATATCTTAACAACATGTGGCGTGTCTAATGTTATGGGATCAATCATGCATGCATGAAGTGTACTTAGTCATTTCAAATATTAAAGTATTGTTTCTTGACCTACAGGGATGCAGAATTTTTACCCTAATTTAAATAGGGTTCTAAAGCTATTCAGAAATTAGATACTGTATGAAAACACTTACTCCCTCTGTTTCACAATATAAGATGTTTTATGTGTTTTACATGTTGTCTAGATTCAAACTAAAATGAGTGGGCATGCATACCAAAACATGTCTAGATACATGTATGCATATGTATGTGGAAAATTTCTAAAACGTCTTATATTGTGAAATGGAGGGAGTAGAATGTTATGAGGCATGTGTAGGTGCTGGATTTAACATAGAACATATAGGCTAAAACTTAAAGTCAGTTCCTTACAGTAGAACTTCGTTCTATGATGATAAGAGAAGAACAAGGCGTGTGCATTCTATGAGAAAGCAAGTGTTGTACCAACGTATAGCAAGAAGATGTGAGTGCAAAATTACGTGATTATTTGTACTTCTGGAACAGAGCTGCGTCAGCCATTCACCACCATATTGTCCCATTGTGAAGTATGAAAAACTCAAATACGTTTACGACACCCAATGAGGGACTTAGCGAGCGAAGATGCTTAATACATGAAAATAACTACCCGAATATGTGCAATATAAGAAAAACTTACTCTAAACTTTCGGATCACTGTAGCTTATTATCAAACAGAAAATACGCTACGCATCTTCAGATAGAGAAACTGACTGAGTTTAGTAGAGGAGAGTTTTTAATAGAATATGTAGACACATTCCGACCAAATGCTAGAAAGGTTTTTATCTTGAAGCCAAATGCTAGAATGCTAGAGGAACATGGAAGCAGACGAACCAATATGGAGGTCAACTCCGACATGGACCAAAACAATTGAACACAAATATCTAATAGCAAGAAAAGTTGAAGGTAACTAAAATATTAAGTTTATATAGAGTTGTTAGATTATGTTGGCCTAATTTTAGAAATATGAAAAAAAATACAACATCAATAAATAGTCTAGCCACGCAAATGCGCGGGCCACCCCGCTAGTTATAGATACGTTTGAGACGTATCAATGAATCAAAGTCATCGGTGTAATACAGGCCTCATATATCATTGCCAAAACAAGGCAAAAAAAGTGCATACAAGAACATGTACGAATACAAGCACTCAAATTGTATATAGTACAAGGTATTGTACATACTCTTTTTTCCTTTAACATGACATCATTTAAATCATCGGCCTCTTACATCTACAACAACATGGATAAAAAGACGAATAAAAAGATGCCTCATATAAAAAGTACACACCATCATCGCGGGTAGTTGAGATGGCCATCCTTCTACTTATCCCCGTACTCGTGTAAGGCAAAATAATCATAGGTGCGCGCCGTCTCCTCCGGTGTATCGAACTGACCAGCCCAATGATATCTCCCGTTTATATGGATCTGACATCCATATACGTACAGGTCTATCTTCTTCCTATAATACTCCCTCACACCCTTAAACGGACCCATTCCGTGGAAACTAACACATGATAAAAAAGATATTTATTAGAACCAAAAAAACAATAAAAGAATCTAAAGAATAAACATGTTAACATTTAAAACATAATAGAACATCTCCAAAAAGTCTAAATATAATGTGACAATCTAAAACAACTAAATCACAGAATCTAAATAGAACTATAACAATCTAACAATATAAATCTAAACTACACTAATAAAATCTAACTAATGTCTCTAAAAATATAATGTGACAATATAAAACAACTAAATCTAATAATCTAGATAGAACTATAAAAATCTAACAATATAAATCTAAATTACACTAATTAAATCTAACTAAATTATCTAAAAATATGAGATGTGACAATCTAAAACAACTAAATCTAACAATATAAATCAAAACTACACTAACTAAATTATCTAGAATCTAAACTACAGTAACTAAATTATCTAGAATCTAAACCACACTACCTAAATTATCTAGAATCTAAACTACACTAACTAAATTATCTAGAATCTAAACTACACTTCCTAAATTATCTAGAATCTAAACTACACTAACACTAACACTCACCGTGGCGGAGACGGTGGCGTCAGTGCGGGGCGAGGTCGACGGAGGCTGGGATGGCGGGGTCGGGCAAGGGGCGAGGTCAACGATGGCGGGGACGGCGGCGGCGGCGATGCGTGGAGGGAGAGGGAGGGCGCGCGGCGGCGATGCGGGGAGGGAGAGGGAGGGCGCGCGGCGATGCGATTTTGGTAACCGTGCCCGCGAGAGGGTGAGAGAAATAGAGAGAGAGAAAGAGAGAGGGGGAGAGGGAGAGAGAAATAGATAGGGGCGATTTTTTTTGCGGTGAATTATTTTTATGCGGTCTATATTTTTAGAGTACATATTTTTATGCGGTCAATATTTTTAGAGTACATATTAGCAAATAATATTATATTTAGTATGAAGCACGAAACAGATAAGAGAAAGGATTTGTTGTCGATAAATAATGAAGGAGAAAAAAGTACTAATAAAAATGTAAAAGAAAATCGATCAGTTTACATTGATCAGCTAGCTAAATAGACAGACAATATATTACATTTTAGTATTTTGACAAATGCACTTGATATAGCCAGAGCGTTCGACTCAATATCGTGGGCCTTCCTTTTCGAGGTGCTCAGGCATATGGGCTTCATTGACATGTTCCTGAGATGGGTTGCAGCTTTGCTAAGCTCTGCAACGACGAGGGTACTGGTTAATGGAGAGCCAGGAAGAAGAATTCAGTATGTGTGTGGTTTGAGACAAGGTGACCCCACATCGCCCATCCTGTTTGTACTCGGGATGGAAGTGTTCACAGCTATGATGGTCCGTGCAGAGGAGGAGAACATATTCAGCACTCTGGCCGGCATCAGCCACTTGCAGAGAGTCTCGGTGTATGCCGATGATGTGGTGTTGTTTGTCAGGCCAATAGACACGGAGTTGCACGCGACCAAAATGATGCTTTCCTTGTTTGGAGAGGCCTCTGGCCTGAAGGTCAATTACAACAAGACAACGGCTACCATGATTAGAGAGGCTGAGGGGGATGGAGTACGAACGGAGAGGATGCTGAACTGCAAGCTGGCCAAGTTCCCACTCAAGTATCTAGGGCTGCAGCTTGCTTTGAGGCCACTCACGTGTGCGGAATGGCAGCCGATGATTGACAATGTCGTGCACTTCTTGCCGGCATGGCAGCGTGGCCTGATCGACCGGCCTGGGCGTCTAATTCTTGTGAAAACGGTGATTTCTGCGAAGCCAGTGCACCACCTATTGGTTTTGGATCCGCCGGTATGGGCTTTGGAGGAGATTGAGAAGTGGCTACGCTCCTTCTTTTGGGCAGGGAAGAAGGAGATAAATGGTGGGCAGTGTCTTGTAGCTTGGGATGCGGTCTGTAGACCAACTTGCTTCGGAGGGCTAGGAGTGAAAGACCTTCGGCTGCAAGCGCTGGCGCTTAGAGTGCGCTGGACTTGGCTCAAAAGGGTGGACTCGACGAGACCGTGGCAGGGTCTACCTATGTGCAAGGATGCAAAGGCGGAGGAGGTCTTTCAACAGTTGTGCGAGTTCCATGTTGGGAAAGGGGACAAGGTGTTCTTTTGGAGAGATCGTTGGTTCCATGGGAAGTCAGTGAGCGAGCTGGCGCCGGCAGTCTGGGAGGCGGTGCCCACAAGATGCAAGAACAGCCGAACGGTGGAGCAGGCCTTGGCCGAGCACAGATGGGTCCTGGACGTGCCAACGTCTCTGTCGGAGGACGGGCGTAGGCAGTTGGTTGCGCTTTGGATGCAGTTAAGCCTGGTGGAGAGACACGAGGAGGAGCCTGACCTGCTTAGGTGGTCGTGTGCTGGGAACGGAAAGTACACCGCCAAGACTACCTATGACTGGTTGTGCCAAGGGCTTCCAAGGGATGATCTTGCGCAGCCAATTTGGCGATCGTTCGCACCGTTGAAGTGCAAGATTTTCGCTTGGTTGGCGGCGAGATATAGGCTTTGGACTTCGGACCGGCGTGCGCGCCATGGCTTGCAGGAGGAGCCGAGTCCTTGCTACACTTGTCTGCAGGAGGAAGACAACGTAGATCATATCCTTATGCGATGCCCCTATGCGAGACAGGTGTGGTTTGGATGCTTTCAGCGTGCGGGCCTCAACCTGGAGGTGCCGACGACTGATAGCACTTTGGAGGAGTGGTGGATCAGCACGCGCGTGCGTGTCGCGTCCACGGATAGGCGAGCCTACGACACGATGATCATACTGGTTGCATGGCGTCTCTGGAAACAGCGAAACGCCAGAGTTTTCTGAAGGTTCGGGAGCAGGTGGGACCGGAGCATTTGGTGGATCTGGTCGGCGAGGAGTTCAAACTATGGAGAGTAGCTAGGGCCGGAGCTGGAGGGAGGCAACCGATGCCGCGAGAGTAGGCTTTCAGCGGAGGGGGTGTGTGTGTGTGTGAGTGAGTTGGCTGACCTATCTGTACGCAGTGTGGTTTCAGCTTCTTCTAATTGCTATTCTATCTTCTATAAAACTATGGTATGCCACTTTGGCATACTCGCTAAAAAAGACAAATGCACTTGATTTTGTCAGTTTCCTATACCAAATCAGGATGCCATGATTTACATTCCATTTAGCAATGTTCATTAAAAAAGCAAAAACATTCCATGGTGACCTTTTTGTGAGACTTAGCATCCGCACGGTCATCATAAGGATCTAGAGAAAAAGAAACAGCTAGCTAAGCTATACCCAAACCCTAAACGCACGTGCCACCCAGATACATAATTACTGGCATGTCGATACAACCACACGTCAGTAATTAGTAATTCACTAAGGAATTACTGGGGTGTGTCTGTGAGGAGACGCCGGTAATAGCTTTCCCCGTGGCAAGTTTTTTAGGCCCATAAATCACCGGCGTGGCTACCAGAAAGACACGCCGGTGATTCTTTGTTTTCACCGGCGTGGAATCGAGCCGAGATGAGCCTCGTGGCTCGGCTCCGTTTGGCTCATGAAAACTGGAGCCAGAGTCTGGCTTAGCTTACCACTAACCCTTCCGCAAAAAATCACGCTCGTGGCTTGGCTTAGGAACCAACGATCCAGCTTGAATGCAGTGTTCTTGTACAGTTGATCTAAACAGTGGTTTATGTACAGTGTTTCTGCACAGTGCACAGTGTTTAGGTCGATCTATGCTGTTGAATTGTGATCTCTGACGATTCGAAAGGCTAAGTCAGGCTACGGTAGCCGTGACTTCGCTCTACAAAGTCAGCCAAGCCGCGCCCGGAGCACGCCGGTGGAAAGAGACGTCATGATCATGTGTCCGTTCGCTCCCGCAGCTGCATCCGGCCGTTGTCCGTCGTTGCCGGCGCTGTGTCTGCTCACGAGCCCTAATTCGGGTTACCAGCCATAATATAGTACTCTACGTAGTAAATAATATGTGTATATACTGTGTATATAACATACGGCTGCGGTTGCGCCACGGGATCTGTAATCCGCAAGCCGGCAGTTCCTGCATTGACTTGCCGGGCCTATAATTTGGATCCAAATTGCCAGCCAACCGATCAGCCACGAGGAATTGAACAGTCGCAAGTGCATGTGAAGCTGACGACGGAGCTGTGGCGAAGAATTGCATTAGCATTGGCATGTGGTGATTACAGTACAGCTGCCTAAATTAGCAAGTTAGGAGCCAATTGTTGCTAGGAGGTTAGCCCGGTGCCTAGGGTCAAAGACCTCGCGCCCTCGCCATAGGGTATATACTCCTACCTAACTTTGTTGAAAACAAAAGTACAACCTATTGCTGCTCCAATGGTCATATTATAAATGAGCATCAATTTTTATATTGGAAGACGCCTTGGTTTTTTTTTTCAGGTTGCCTAGATATTGAGGAAGTATGTCTCATTTTCAGCTGATGCCGGCCTCGAGTAATGTTTCTGATCACTGCCCTATTGCCCTCAAAAGGATGGAAACGAACCATTAGCAAAATATGAGCTGGATGACTCGGTGGACAGATATGTGACACGTAGTCACTAACTTTGCAATAAAACCCGTGTGCATCAATCGATGGAGAGGCTGTGGCTTCTCCTTTTTTCTAAAAAACGAAATCACTCACTTGCACACCCCAATCGTCAGAATTGCTATTAGTCAAGTCAATCTGAGATTTAGAACTATGTGCAGCAGATTACACGTAAAGTTGGTGGTTTATGAAAACATGTATAGTAAGTTGATGTATGTGAACTTTGGCTTGTGTCTGAACTTGGTTTGGTATGCGTTCCAACCTCTGCTCAATTCGATCCAATCACCAGAAAAGATAATAGGATACCAGCCACCATCAGAGAATCATACTATATACAGTATAATATTGGCTAGCTAGCTAGCTAGCTAGTACGGCAGAATAATTCTAGATTAAGAGATCATTACGAATAAAGTAAAGAAAACAGAGTACAATGAGAAGATTCCCTTCAGAGTAGAGGCATCTTCAATGAACGGCCCAATACTGACAGACAGGTTATGCTACTTGTAATCATATTCACTCCTTTTATCCTTGCTGTTAGAGCCCCCGATCGAGCTCACTATATAAGGGCTGAATCGAGGCATCCGGCATCCCCATCCTTGTTGGAACCACCCAGCATACATAGCTCACCTTACACTGCTAGCTGCTGCTCATCATAAACCATGGAGAATACAGCATCGCACTCTTCATGCATCAGCCGGCCAGCATCCCTGTCGGCCGGCGAGAGCAGCTGGGCGATGCACTTCGCAGGCTTCCTGCCGTCGTCGGCGCACAGCGACCAGGTGATGGACCGTCAGGGAAAAGGAGGAGCATCTGAGAGTAGCTTCTCTTCCTTCTTCTATTCCTTGGGCGACGACGATGACCCATTCATCACATCGGACATGGTGTGCGATGACCAAGACGAGGATGATTCTTTGCAGGACACTGCTTGCTCTTCTGCGGCAGGCCCTAAGGTTGGAAACAAAGAACTTTTCTCTACTCAGTATTTTTAAGAAGTAATTGATGCACACATCCATGCATTTTTGATTATTCGTCAATATCAAGAAAAGTTAAATGTCGCAGCTGAACAATTTGGCTAGCAAAAAATAAAGAAAAATCCAAGGTCGTCCAAAAAAGGCTACCCAACAACATTTTCATGAACATATTACGAACCCTATGACAATGATCGACCAAACATAAATACACTACCCTTAGACAATGTCTTAAAGTAGATATCGTCTCACGACCGTCGATCTTGAGGTCAAAGTCAGGATTTTCATTCCAAAATCGAGCTTCGAGTAAATATCTTCAACAAGGTCACCACGCATGAACATGGACATTGTCCTATCTAGCTGGATTGTACTTATAATAGAAACAAGTGGAGGAGCTCCCAGTAGGACACGGTAAAGCGGTCGCTCTATCATTCTTAGAAAAAATATTAAGGTGTTTTTTAAAATATTTTCAGTGGTCATATGTCAAAAACGAACTCTGCATAAGAAGCTATGTTTATTATAGTGAACAGTGTTAACAAACGATTCCGAACTGAAAAGAGAGACTAGGTTTAGTCTAGTCCAAAACAACTCTTTCTCTTTGCGTTAGCTAATTCTCAATCTAACAAAACTTGACTCTAAAGTATGTCCTAAGTGGGGTATTTAAGGACTTGAGAGGTATTTTGGCCAGCTTATACAGAGTGGCTGAAAACAACTCTAGATATGTGATGGATTATATTTTATGGTTCTATTAGGCTTGTGTATCCTATTGATCTAAAATTCTAATTGTATTAGTTCAATCAATGTATTTAGTTAAAGATGTGAATACATGTTTTCTCATTTGGAAAAAATGATGGATGAGGGGCCCTCTTGAAAGATGCCAACTTGCGCAGAAAATGACATCATAACCTAACAAAATGGGAAAAACAAGAAAAAACACAGGGGAGACGGGGGGGGGGGGGGGGGGGGGGGCAGACATCTGGTGACTGTTGAAACACACATCATGTTTAGTATGGTTTATCGCCTCATTTAGTTGTCATGCTTTCAACGGTGGCGATGCCAGTATAGTTGAAAGGCCTTCTCGGCGACAAAAATCATCAAGACCGAGGTACACAGCCATATGTCTGCGATGGCTTCTGGGTGACTTGTTGATGTGCTACATCAAATGAGAGATATTCGAAAGTCATGATCGATCAAATTACAAAAGAGTTTCAAAATAGATGGATCTTTGGCTTGCCTAGAACTTCTATATGTTGTTAAAGCTTCATTATTGGTATGCTTTTTGGTTTTACTTATCTTAAATATGTTTATATTCCTTCTGTAATAAGTGATTATATAAGAGTCACATATAATATTAATGTCTCGTGGTTATGTTTGTCCTTGCATCAGCTTTTTATAGTTCGCCCTATTTCAGATTCTTTTCGCCCTACGCCAGTGATAGAAACCATCATACCGAATATCTTATCTACCATTGACGACTTATCGCTAGCCGGATCCCAGCGCAAAGAGGGTCTAATACTGGCCCACATTCTATGAGACGAAGGAATAGGTTGAAGACCTCGCTGCCTCACTCCCATCGTACTTCTTTTGTTTTCCCTCGACGGGAGGTGGGATGCTCGATGTATGTTTGTCACATGATCTTACAGTTGTAGATCTGTCAACCATATCCACGGGTGTGTTGTCCCAGCGTCCTCCACGACTTCCCAAACCTGCCATCACCGGCGAGGGGCCTCCCGCCACCACTTAGATTCTAAGGCCACCAACCAAAATCAACTTCCATCAATTTGCTACGCTGTCCTGCTTTGCAGGCCACCCACGTTGCCGCACACAACTAGGGATGGCATTCACGACTACGTGCCTGAGAAGGTGGTGCTGGCGGCGACACATGCCACACCATTCTAAATCTGTGGGAGATGGATCGGGTCAGCTGCAACCCTCATCGTCCCTCGAGCCGCTGCATGCCACCGACTGATTCACAAGGCCGACGTTCCATCGCAACAACCAATGCTGCACGGCCAAGTGGGCGAAGAACCGCCTTACCATAAAGGTTTCCTGATCAAGGTCTCCACGGCCACCGAAACGAATCCATTGCCCCATTGTTCGTCCACCTTGCGCCAGTAAGGGCCAACACACCATTGGGACTGTTGGACAATCGTGTTGCCACTCGATCCGAACAATGCATCCACCGGCAAGGGCTCCGATCAACGATGAAGACCTCGCCCCGGTGTCAACCGCGTGGGGTTTTCTCAGCGGCGGCAAAAAGAGAAGGAGTAGAAGAGGAGATCGTCTGCGGTGAGATCCCACCCTTGTTTCCTACAAGCGACACGGGGTTTGATCCAATTTTCTTGGAGCGATTGTTCCACCCAAAATTACTTTCGCTAGTTAGTTACAGCCTGTTTGAACGACACTGCAATTCTACAAACATAGGCTTTCTTCCAAGTCTTAACGTAATTATGATTTACGTTGTAATAGGTAACCAGCTTGAATGATATGTTCATGAAGTCAACGGTAACCATGGATGCAGAAGAGACGAACACTTCCCAGCTGGTATATATTTGTGAACAATCACTCTTATATCTTTCTCTCTTCGTATGATGTCAATTATGTGTTCTCTATAGATGTTTCCATTACAATAGTATGTTTTTCAAATATTGCAGGCCAAGAATTTCCTCGATCCGGCTTCACGACAGCAGGTGAATGGTGCGGTTCAGGAAGTGATCGGTGGTGATAATAACGAGAAGCAGTTACGTGAGCTTAATGATCTAAGGAAGAGAGGGCTTTGCTTGGTCCCTATGTCCATCTTGATAGACTACCTAGGCTGAAGTTGGTTCAATTAGGGCACGTAAAAGGGTTAATAAACAGTCTTATTAATTTTAGATCTGTCACGTCATCTAAATATAACGATAAAAAATATACAATGTGTTATTTCTTACCCTTATCTCTAGGAAACAAGTATCACTACGGGAAAATGCCTCTCCGCCGAGTGGTCAAAAGACTCGGCGAAGGCCCAAATCCAGCTCGGCGATGCCTTTGCCGAGTATGGAACTCGGCGACCTAGACTCGGCAAAAAACGCCTCGGCGAAGAGGCTTCGCCGAGTGCCTTTTGTCGGGGGACTCGGCGAAGCCTTCGCCGAGTGTCTTTATACCCCACTCGGCGAAGAAAAGCAGATCCAGCCCGTCCCTTGTCAGATGTGTGTCAGACGAGTGTCAGGCATTCGCCGAGTCCGGGGACAAGACACTCGGCGAAGACATGGCGCACAACCGCGCGACACGTGTCCAGAAATGGCGGGCTCGGTAAAGAATTTCGCCGAGATGATGTCTTCGCCGAGTGCCAGGCTTGCTGTTCGCCGAGCCTCAGCTTCGCCGAGTGCCTCCTTCGCCGAGTGCCGCGCGGTCACCACGTGCTCGGCAAAGGTGGACCAAAAGGTCACCTGGGGAACATCTTCGCCGAGTGCCAGACTCGGCAAAGGGGAACGTCTCGGCGAAGCACGTTCCCAGGTGAGCGTTTTGGCTCCTGGAGCACCGCTTCGCCGAGTGCCTTACACGGCAAAGGCGTCTTCGCCGAGTGCCCAACTCGGCAAAGATGCCCAAATTGTCCAGATTTTTCCTGTTTTAATTGCATTCCCTGCACAGAAACAGTAATATAGTTGTATATGCACATCTGCTTCACTAGCAGGCACAGAAAATAGATAGAACACAACAAATGCACAAACACAATTTTGGTAGCACATCACACACATCATTTTACAAAAGTTTGGTAGCACATCCAACAAAATAACAATATCCGAAGTTCACAAGAACAATATCCATAGTTTGGTTCAAAGAACTGAAACGACAAAGGCTTCAAGAACGAAGGTGTTGTCGATGCAATCCGTCCTAGAGTCCTAAAATTTGTGAGAAACATGAGTTTTAGTTAGCAAGTTCCAACTCATGCATAAGTTAACAAAGAATAAGAATGAGAACTAACCTAGAGTCACTCGGGCCTGTTGGAGGTCGATGGCGCCGACGTTGGGCTTGCTCCTCCGTCTACACCATTCTCTATGTCTCCAGCATTCCCTCCTTCACCATCCGCGGGAGTGTGGGATCCAGCCGATCGATTCTCCTATGAAGATTTGCATTAGACGAATAAGCAAGAAAAGATGAATTGTTACCGAGCTAGTTTCAAGACAACTTACCAAGAGGAGGGGGGCTAGTGGAGGAAGAGGAGGAAGCGACGGATTCGCGGGCAACCTCTGCATACCGAAGACGAGTTTAAGTTTGCAAAGTTCAAGCACATGGCTTAGTTGAAAGAAAAAGTGAATGCACTTACTGCCACTACCGCCTGGAGGTATGCCTGCATTTGCACCACCTTCTCATCTGTTGCTTGCGCCCTCTGTTCTGTTGCCTGCGCCCTCGCAGTAGCCTCCGTCGCGGCGGCCCTAGCCTTCTCAAGTTCGGCCTACGGGATTGCAACCATGTAAGAAGCGGTCATCGCAATGGAAACATGTAGAATAGTGGAAAAGAAGGTTAAAAAACGACATACATACCTCCAATGCAGCCATCCTTCCAAGTCCGACCCTTGGGCGGCGCTCGATCTCGGGCGCTGAGCTCGTACGGCGAGCACGCATCTCGGCAAGTGATCCACCAGTGCCCGAAGACTCGAAGCAAGCACCGCCAATGTAAGGCCGGCCATTCAGCTTACCTTGTCCCGCGCACATAGCAACCATGGGGTCGAACGGAGCGGTCAAAGGATCGGAAGTCTCACCGTGGATCTCCTTGAACTTGGAGCAGTAGTTAACCTTCTGATTCCCCGCGGTGGTGCTGATCCACTGTTCTTCCAAGGGTTTATTCGCTTCCAGTACCTTTGGCCTCCGGGTCTCAATGAATGCTTGCATCTTAGTCAATTTCCGGCCCTCCTTTTTCTCCTACAATTAAATGACATCAAAAGGAAACATACAATTGAGGTCAGGTGGAAATATAAAAAGAATAGCACATAAATAAAAACTTGTATGGAAAGAACAAATATAATTTCTTACCTTGTGTGCAATAACGCCGTCGAGTGAGAGGGGGCCTTGACGGTGGGTTCCGCCTACCAGCTTCCGCCGATCCGATGCGTCATCGTGCTTCCTCTTGAACGCATCCGACACCCACTTGTCTACAATCTTCTTGTAGCAAGGCTTCTGGGCGGCTAGCCACTGAGGAATCACCTATTTAACAGAAGAAAGATCCATATGAGTAGATTTTTTTATCAGTCATGTGGAGAATAATAGGAAAATATATGTGGCTACCTTCATGTACTGGGCTTTCGACAAGTGTATGGGCCTTGCATCCTTTTTGGTGACCACCCTATGCATCTGCTCTGCATAGAACTGGACAACACAGCCAACACGTGCCTCGTAAAGCTGGTCGGGGATGAGCTTCTTCGCCATTTTAATCAACACCTGCTTTGCCGCCTCCTCTTTACCTTCACCTTCGACAAGTGTGAAGTAATCCTAGAATCATTGAGCATTAGGAAAAAGGAATTAACACGATGAAGTCCAAACTCTTGGTATTAAGTAGTAAAGTTCTACAAATTTCTTACCCAGAACTCAGTGATGAGTCGGTTGCCAAGGTGGTCGAAGGTGGAGTCCGGAACCATCGTGAAGTGGGCCCAAGACCAAGCAGGCACCCTTTGGCCAGTGGCGATTCCATCCTTCTTGAGGTCGATCAAGCCAGGGTAAAGCTGCTTGATAAGACGGCCAAGGACGCCTGAAGGTAAGCGTTTCTTTGTTGAGGCCACCACATTGAATGTCCTGCACATACCGAAATCAAAAGTCAGAATGCTTGTGATGAAAAGGTAAATAAACTAGAAGGTAACAAAAGTCATAATGCTTGTGACAAAAGTCATAATGCTTGTGATTCCACCACTTACCCATCTCCGCCGACATCAAGAAGGCCATTGCACTCACGAGATGGCATCTTGGAAAGACCTCGCAAGTAGGGCTTACGGTCGCGCAGAGTGCCGATCAACGGAAGTGGATGAGCTGTCAACAGATCCTCATCCGCCACGGCATCCTCATCCTCATCCTCCTCACTCTCCTGGGGCAGCTCCTCGCAAGTAGGGCTTACGGTCGCGCAGAGTGCCGATCAACTTGTTTTGTTTCCTGAAAAAATGAAGTGTGAACGCATTTATATGGATTAAGTGGTGCCATTAACATGTCCATTTACATCCCTACCTGATAGTCATCCTCACTCTCCTGGGGCTGCTCCTCCTCCACCTCGGGCTCCCCGGGCCGCTCCTCCTCCTCAGACTCGGAAGACGAAGCTGCGGGCACAGGACTACTCAAGCGAGCCCGAGGGGCCTTCCCCCGCTCGCATGGGTGGTTGTCGAGGGTCTGCCACGCCGTGCGGAAGAGTCCTTCGCAGCCGAGCGGTGACGCTTTCTTCCAATCATCACCTTGGAAGTCCCGTCAGCAGCCTGCGTGTATAGGTTAGAAACAGTCCCAACCTTGAGAGGCCGCTTCTCCTTGGCGACACTCTTCCTCGCCAAGAGTCGCTTCTCCTTCGCGACACTCTTCCTCGCCGCGAGCTGCTTCTCCTTCGCGCCCGGCTTCTCCTTCCCCTTCCCCCCAGCCATGTCTCAATCACCTGTCATCACGAAGAATGTGTTGATTAGTACAAGTAAAAACACAATAGTAATAAATAGGCTTAAAGAAAACTCATAAGAAGAATTTGCAATATTTTGAATAAGCTTGAACAACACATATTAATGCAACAAAAAACAAATTAAGGAGTGGCATACAAAATATTACATCACAAATATTACAAGTTCAGGAGTGGCATACAAATGGTTCATACAAAATATTACATCACAAATATTACAAGTTCAGGAGTGGCATGCAAATGGTTCATACAAGTACAAAACTTCAGAAGCCATTGTCTACATTGTTTGGATCATAACTTGGACCAGGATCATCATCATCATCATCGCTATCACGAGTGAACCCTTTGGACAAGCATCTATCGGCGTATAATCCATCTTAAGTGAACTGAGGATTTTCTTCGACTCGTACATGTTCTTTGGCAGAAGGTGGCCTCCGGTAGAAGGGAGCCAATAACATGCAGGAATGCATCAAAGGCATTAATGCTTACGTGATACTGGGACTTGACAGCCATTAGGCGACTAATGGAATCAAGTTGAGAAACCTTTGTATGGGCGTGGAGGGTTTTCTGTGAGGCAAACAAAGTATCATAGAACTCCTTCGTGCTCTTGTCCATCTCCCCATCTGCATCTTCGGTTGGAATTTCAGGTGCTCGTGCATTAGTGAATTGATCTAGCATTCTATCAGCCCCGGTTTCAAAGGATGTTGATGCCTCCTCAGTGCGCTGTCGCGCCACCTTCTTTCTCCGAGGTGCACGCTCGCCATGCAAGGTCCAACGATGATAGCCTGGCATAAACCCATTCTTGCTAAGGTGAAGACCCATATCGTCCTTTGTTTGGTTTCGCTGGTTTTTGCATTTACTGCACGGGCACCAAGTTCCAGCTACCCCATGGTTTTATCAAATGCAATCTCCAGGAACTCTAAAGTCTTAGTAATCCATTCCTCAGAGATCTGACTCGCACTAGGTCGACCGCTGTACATCCACTCACGATCCTCCATATCCACACTGATTAATGCAGACATATGTACAACGTGTTTAATTTAACAAAGAGATTCATGCATCATCAAATCAATTATTTATAAAGCTATAGATTTTACGCGTCGAATGCACTCACCTATCACTACTAGGTAAAGATAAGTCCTAATCCCACCCGAGTATGTGCAACTTGTGTTCGTTTCCACGTCTACTCCTACCAAGACAGAATTTCGGCAGCACCTCCCCGCTGCTCTCCAAATACACGTCTCGACAAATGTCGAGAGGATGTGTATGCGGAGAACAACAGGGAGTTGCCACCGAAATTCTGTCTCAGATAGGAGTAGAACATGGAAACGAACACAAACTACACATACTCGAGCTGTCCAAAAACGTGGACAATTCGAAACGGCCACGGTTATAAAAATATAGCTGTTTGTATATAAATATATACCCTGGACAAGGTGCATACAAAAATATGTACAAACAGCTCTTTGTATATAATGAATACCCTTGACAAGGCGTACACATAAATATACAAAGAGTTTCATCTTTATTAACCATAACCCTTCCGAACGGGAGACGCCTAGGGTTACGCGACTAGTTTGGTGAGCTACAAAATAAATACACCTACATTGGAAGATAGGAAATATAGCTTTACCCTTGAAGCGTGATCGGCAAAGCCTATAGGGGACGCTGCACCAAGATCCTACCCTGCGACGACGCTCCTGGGACAAATTCGATCCATGTCCTGCACAAATAAAAAACAGCTACAATTAACAACTAACAACTATATAGTAAAACAACTAACAAAGTCTAAATTAACACAACTAATTACTAACCTAACTAACACAAGCTAAACATCTAACAATTGGTACAACAAATTGCTACAACAAATTAAAATCTAACAATTGCTATAACAAATTGCTACAACAAATTGCTACAACAAAGTAACCAAAATCTAACACAAGCTAAACATCTAACAATTGCTACAACAAATTAAAAAAAAGAGGAAACATCTCACCTTCGGATCGAGCGGCAGGGGCACGGGGTGGAGGAGCCTGTCGGGGTGGAGGAGCTAGCGGCGCAGGTGGCAGCTACCGTGGACTCGCGGCGGCGGCGGCATGGAGGGGAGCGGCGCAGGTGGCTGCCGCTCGGGGTGGAGGAGGACGAGGTCGCCGGCGGCTCCGGGTGGAGGAGACGGCAACAGGGGAGGCGGCGAACGGCCGAGGTCGCACGAAGGGGTGGAGGCCGGCCGCGCACCTAGCCCCTGCCTCCCGCCATTGCTCCGGCGAGGTGGCGGCTAGGGTTCGCGAGTCGTCGCGTCGGGAGCGACCTGCAGGGATTCGTGGCGGTGGGGTGGCGGCGGACCGGTGGGGGTGGCGGCGGAAGCAGCGCGAGCTGGCGGCGGGGCGGCGTGGGCGGGGGTGGTGGCGGCGGCGCCGACGGCGAGCGGCCGAGTTCGCGCGAGAAGGTGGGATTTGGGGATTTGGGGATTTTGGGCGATTTCGGGAACCAATTTCCTTTTGTCCCCGCGGTTTTTTCGCCGAGTAGGAATCTTCGCCGAGTGGCATAGAACATTTTCGCCGAGTGCCTTACTCGGCAAACAACATTTTGTAATTTAACATTTTTTTATATTATTTAGTTTTCTTAGTTATTTTTATAATTTTATTTTATAATGTGTACTACCACACTCTAACTCATATTATGTGGCCACCTATTTTTTGGTGTGGTTCCGACGCTCTGCGGCCACCGGTTCCGTCGAAACCCCCCTACAGTTGACCAGAAGTCAACCGTGTCGTCTACCCCTACCACGGGCGTCGAAAGGGGGTAGCTACAAGGAATTTTATCCTTGGTTGTGTTTGGTTAGTTCATATGAACACTTGGAACCCAGTTTGGCCCCATGTTATCACATGGTTCCACCCGTTGCACCCGAAATGGGAGTTTCCACCTACAAGAGCATAACCTTCGAGGGGGATAAGTGCGGTTTGTGAAGCCGGTCACATCTCGGAGTATCATTTTGGCTCTTGAAGCCTCCCACAACACTCTAACACATATTATATGGCACCACCTAGTTTTGGGTGTGGTTCCGACGCTCCGCGGCCCCCGGTTCCGTCGAAACCCCCCCAGATTTGACCGGAAGTGAACTGTGTCGTCTACCCCTACCACGGGCGTCGAAAGGGGGTAGCTACAAGGAATTTTATCCTTGGTTGTGTTTGGTTAGTTCATATGAACACTTGGAACCCATTTTGGCCCCATGTTTTCACATGGTTCCACCCATTGCACCCGAAATGGGAGTTTCCACCTACAAGAGCATAACCTTCGAGGGGGATAAGTGTGGTTTGTGAAGCCGGCCACATCTCGGAGTATCATGTTGGCTCTTGAATCCTCCCACCACACTCTAACACATATTATATGGCACCACCTAGTTTTGGGTGTGGTTCCGACACCCCGAAGCCCCCGGTTCCGTCGAAACCCCCCTACAGTTGACCAGAAGTCAACCGTGTCGTCTACCCCTACCACGGGCGTCGAAAGGGGGTAGCTACAAGGAATTTTATCCTTGGTTGTGTTTGGTTAGTTCATATGAACACTTGGAACCCATTTTGGCCCCATGTTTTCACATGGTTCCACCCGTTGCACCCGAAATGGGAGTTTACACCTACACGAGCATAACCTTCGAGGGGGATAAGTGTGGTTTGTGAGGCCGGCCACATCTCGGAGTATCATGTTGGCTCTTGAATCCTCCCACCACACTCTAACACATATTATATGGCACCACCTAGTTTTGGGTGTGGTTCGACACCCCGAAGCCCCGGTTCCGTCGAAACCCCCCTACAGTTGACCAGAAGTCAACCGTGTCGTCTACCCCTACCACGGGCATCGAAAGGGGTAGTTACAAGGAATTTTATCCTTGGTTGTGTATGGTTAGTTCATATGAACATTTGGAACCCATTTTGGCCCCATGTTTTCACATGGTTCCGTCCGTTCCACCTGAAATGGAAGTTTCCACCCAGAAGAGCATAACCTTCGTGTCGGATAAGTGTGGGGTGTGAAGCCGGTCACACCTCGGAGTTTCATGTTTGCTCTTGAAACCTCCCACCACACTCTAACACATAGGATAGTGCACCACCTAGTTTTTAGTTTGATTCCGACGCTCCGCGGCCCCCGGTTCCGTCGAAACCCACCCACAGTTGACCGGAGGTCAACCGTGTCGTCTACCCCTTCCACGGGCGTCGAAAGGGGGTAGCTACAAGAACTTTTATACTTGGTTGTGCTTGGTTAGGTCATATGAACATTTGGAACCCATTTTGGCCTCATGTTTTCACATGGTTCCGTCCGTTCCACCCGAAATGGGAGTTTCCACCCAGAAGAGCATAACCTTCGTGTCGGATAAGTGTGGGGTGTGAAGCCGGTCACACCTCGGAGTCTCATGTTGGCTCTTGAAACCTCCCACCACACTCTAACACTTAGGATAGTGCACCACCTAGTTTTTAGTTTGATTCCGACGCTCCGCGGCCCCCGGTTCCGTCGAAACCCACCCAAAGTTGACCGGAAGTCAACCGAGTCGTCTACCCCTTCCACGGGCGTCGAAAGTTTGTTATCATTCTTCTATGTACCCAAGTTTGTGGTCATTCGTCTACGTACCAAAGTATGTTGTTATTTGTCTACGTACCCAAGTTTGTTGTCATTTTTCTATGTACCCAAGTTTGTTGTCATTCGACTATGTACCCTTCATTGGCAGTTGTTGATTCATTTTTTCCGGATGATTTGCGTTGGACGCCACGAATTAATCCGGATGAAAAACACATAGCTGAAACAAACACACGGTTCCTCCGAATGTCCTTGCATTCAGTGTCAGGTCGGGCATAGCTAGGGAACCCGAATATTTTGTGTTCGAGCACAAGGTAGAATATATGAGTGAGTAACCTGGGAAACAAAACACACGGTTTCTTCTAGCTACAGCCCGACACTGATTCACGGTCGAATGTCGTTGCATTCAGTGTCGGGCATAGCTAGGGAACCCGAATCTTTTGTGTTTGAGCACAACGTAGAATATATGTGTGAGTAACCTGGGAAACAAAACACACGGTTTCTCCTAGCTACAGCCCGACACTGATTCACGGTCGAATGTCGTTGCATTCAGTGTCGGGCATAGCTAGGGAACCCGAATGTTTTGTGTTTGAGCACAACGTAGAATATATGAGTGAGTAACCTGGGAAACAAAACACACGGTTTCTCCTAGCTACAGCCCGACACTGATTCACGGTCGAATGCCGTTGCACTCAGTGTCGGGCATAGCTAGGGAACCCGAATGTTTTGTGTTTGAGCACAACGTAGAATATATGAGTGAGTAACCTGGGAAACAAAACACACGGTTTCTCCTAGCTACAGCCCGACACTGATTCACTGTCGAATGCCGTTGCATTCAGTGTCGGGCATAGCTAGGGAACCCGAATGTTTTGTGTTTGAGAGTCACTTCGATCCTACAAGACATCTCTGATGATCTATAACCGTCCGGCAAGACGTCTCTGATGATCTACAACCGTCCGGCAAGACATCTCTGATGATCTGCAACCGTTTAGAACGGTCGCAGATCATCAGAGACGTCTTGCCGCTGGTTGCCCAAAGATGCCTATCCGAGTGACGCTGGAATGTTCTGTGTGAGTGAGTAACCTCAGTGGCCTATTTATAGGCGTCGTTAGGGCTGAAAACGGTGCCAAAACGAGACGCAAAACTGGTGAAAAAAGCGGGAAAACAACACACTTTGCCGAGAGGGACACTCCGCGAAATTAATAACTCGACGAAGTTTTGGCGCGAAACTAAAATATTTTTCCCGCTCGCCGTCTTCGCTGAGAGACACACTCGGCGAAGAAACCCACCCGGCGAAGAAATGGCGCGAGGCGGAATTTCGTTTCCCGCCCACCTTCTTCGCCGAGAGAAACACTCGGCGAAGACAACCACCCGGCGAAGAAATGGCGCGGGGCAAAATTTCGTTTCCCGCCCTATACTTTGCCGAGTGCTGGCCACCGACACACTCGGCAAAGGGGACCTAATTCGCGCGGCAAACCCAGAAAGTTTCGCGCGCATTCTTTGCCGAGAGGGGCACTCGGCAAAGAAAATGTCCATTAAATATTTTTTTTACGGTGACATCTTCGTCGAGTGGGACACTCGGCGAAGGGCAGCTCCATCACGACGCCCGTGGGTCCCACTGTCTCGAGCCACGTGTCCCTCCTTTTCGCCGTGAACATAACTTTGCCGAGTGTCTTTTTTGCTCGTTGCCGAGAAAATTCTTATTCGCCGAGTGCTTGGCTCGGCGAAGTATTATTTTGCCGAGTGGTGTGCACATCGCCGAGTGTTCTTTGTCCTGCGTCGGCGTAGGGCTCTTCGCCGAGTTGCCCCCGCGTTTTAGCACTCAGTGAAGCTGAGACCACTCGGTGGCGAGTCAGTTTCCCGTAGTGTATCCTAAATATTGAGGTATATTGTTGGGGAGAGATCATCTTTTAATTAAGACAAATCAGATTTTTTTTCAACTTTATCTTTCCTCGACTTCAGAACCTATCATATGTGGCACTCTTATGTAGCACCATTATAACGCCCTAATACACTCTACTAGCTAAATACACGTGCGGACTAAAAAGAAGTATATGCACCCTAATACTTTGTCCCACTTTTCTTGTCTCAAAAAGGCCATATGTTCTTACTCACATCACAGTTAATGAATTTACTTATCCAACCCAACCCACAAGAAGACAACACTCTCATGATTTTAGATAAACTGCATTTATGTTTGACTTTAAAGTTAAAAAAGTAGTTATATGAGTCACAGAGATAACACTCTCCTCTTCCTTGTATTTTCGTCATCCTTCCCATTATCGTTGTTACAGGCTCCACTATGCTCGGCGGTAGACCAGGTCTACTTCACACTGCTTCCACATCTCCTCCGACACTTAATATGCACATATGCCATAACACATACCAGCAGTGACTCCTTTCCTTCCCGTCCTCTCATTAGGCGGTGGGGAAGGAACCCTATTCCCGTGCCACAAGCCCCATGTATCCTCCCTTCTCCTCCTCTTTGCCACCAGAGGGCGCGGCAGAGCAAAGCCTGGTCGGTGGCCATGGCAGCGAGGCATGGTGCGGCGATGGAATGACGCCCCCGGGCTAGGAATTGGTGCCGCCGCCGGGCGCAACAGCGTAGCACCAGTAGTGGCTCAGTGGACGGCGACACAACATGGTGGCGGCGATGGTCTTGCTGGACCATCGAGGCAACTCTAGGCGAAATCTCATATCTCTTCGAGATTGAACGGTGGTGGCGCTTGTGTATCGTACTCCTGCTTGAGGGCATTGTTTTTTTTGGAGTTTGCTTACGTTGGAGGTACCAGCGGCGGTGCTAATTAAGGTCACGATGGCCTAGTTCTTCGGGCCATTGGGTCTACGGAGCAGGATCTGCAATGACTTGGGGCGAGGAGATTGTGGCTGTCGGCGGCAGCTATGCGAGGCATAGCGATTTCCAGTCGTCATTCTAGTGGCGACGGATCATGCCGCGATATTCTCACTCTGCTTTCTCTGATGGCGGCGCAAGAGTTTGCCGCTTGGGGGGGGGGGGGGGGGGGGGTCCATGATATTCATCATTGGCATACATCATGGTCATGTCGTTGACGCGATGGCCAGATCTTTGTTTTGGTGATGGTCTCCAGCTCCGTGTGTCGCCATCGATGGCGTTATGGGATGTCCTCTATTGTGATTGTGAAGGTTCAAGACCGGTTAGGGTATGTGACGCCCCCCCCCCCCCCCCCCCCCCCATTTTGAGACCGAGTTCGATTCGACTAAGCAGGTGCTACGCACGACCAATTCGGAAGAGCTGTCAAGTTATGCCTGGTAGGTGATGGCGATGTAAACGTCTCATACGGAAATGTCAAGTCATGCCATATGCTGGTAGGTGCTACGCGTGACGTCTCCTCCGCGGTGTAAAGTATTGCCTGTTGCTGCTCAATCAAAGTTGGTGCGATCGTCAGGTGATGATGATTAATTGGCCAGACAGGTGATATCCGGGAGATCTTGGACACACCTCACGCCCTCCTGCTCGTGGTGGTTTGGGCGACTAGGCCGGATCTGCCCTTCGCGGTATGACCGAAACATCAGACAGGACGTACGATCCATGTTTAGACATTAGCTGAGGCTGTATATATCGGGGCCGTCGTTGCCGGTGATGTGTTTCCTGACTGAGCCAGCGGACTCTGTCACTACAGGAAACCGTCAAAACGCCGACGGCGGCCGCCGTCGGCGTAGGCCTACGCCGACGGCGCCGTCGGTGTATCGGCGTATGAAAACTGTCGTCGGCGTATCCGTCGCCGTCGGCGACGCCGCAGTGGGACCCACAAACAGACGTCGAACGTCTCCGTCTGCTCCACCTATACACCGACGGCAGTGCCATCGGCCTAGGCTGTCACGTGTGCTGATCTGGTGCGTCTGGGAGGAGTCTGACGCCGACGGCAATGCCGTCGGCGTAGGTATGACCATATGGTCATCCAGCATCGACGTGGCGCCATCCTGTGCGTCCCCATAGCATAGCCTTGACCATATTTTCAGCTTCTGAAACTTTTTGCTGCTGGTTTCTAGCGCATTTTAAATACCATTTCGAGCATCTGCTGCCTCATCGGGGTGGTTCGCATCAAAATTCTTCCATGCCGTACCATCAGATGGATGTCCCATCAATTCCGGTCGTGCTCATCCTTGTATCTCTTCCCGTTTTGTGCCATTGCATATGTGCGGCAGACTTTTTGTTCATGTAAAGCCGCTTGATTCTTTGTATGAATGGGAGGTAACGAAGAATCTTAACGGCGACATTTGGACTGCGTCTTCGTACGATCGGTCCTTTTACCACATGATACCTAGAGGCCTTACACAAGATACAGTACTTGTCATTGGCAAACTGTTTCCAAACAAAAGGCATTCTTTTGGACAACAATCTATCTTCTGATAATCCATGCTGAGATCTCGCAGAATTTTCTTCGTTTCGTACATGCTTTGAGGCAGACAATGCCCTTCAGGCAACAGGTTACCAGTTGTTTGCAGATGCGCTTCAAAGCATGAACGGGCACTGCCATACTGGAGCTTATTGGCTAGTGCTTGCGAGATGGCACCGAGCTGAGAACTTTTGCACCCTCGTACAGAGGCCTCTGAGACGAGGCCATCATATCAAAGAAGGTCTTCGCGGTTGGCTCTGGGTCCTCTGGTTGACGCGGTTCCTCCGGTTCTGGAGATTCCTCCGGTTCCTCTGTGATGTTGGCGAATCTGGCATGTCGCCAGCACGGAGATCATCTAGCCAGTTTCTAATCCCATCATCTTCATTGCCATTGATCCGCTGCCGCATCACCCTGCACTCTCGTGCTCGTACTCATCAAAGTTGACTGTCGTCACGAAGTTCGGCATATACCCACGAGAGAAGAGGTGTTTAATCATATCATCCTTTCCCTAACGTGTACGAAACTTGCAACGAGGGCAAGGGCACTGTCCACGAGCGCCTGACTCTGAACCCTTACGCGCTAACCTTCACTAACAAATGCGTCTTTCATACCCACTCATCTGTTTTGTCAACCAAACTAGTTCGGCCACTGTACATCCACCCATTATCTGCCATCCTCTGCTGCTTTATATTATCTGAAATTAAATGCATCATATTTTTATTTTCTTGCATGCAATGTCACCATTTTATTACGGCCAAATTTTATCTTTTACAACATGCAAGGGTTCACATACACTTCTAATAGGTAGGGGCCTATCCCGCCCGAGTACGTGTAGATCGAGTCGTGTCACATGTTCTACCCCGACCGAGACGGAATTTCGGCAGCACCTCCCCGCTATTCTTCAGAATACACGTCTCGAGCTTGTCAAGCCGAGAAGGTGTGCATACGAAGAACAACAGGGAGGTGCTGCCGAAATTCCGTCTCAGGAAGGGGTTAGAACGTGGAACACGACCGATCTACACGTACTCGGACTGTCCAACAGGACAACCCGGAAGTGTTACGGTTATAAATATGCAAAGATGGACAATCCTGCATATTTATAATTTGTAACCCTTCCAGATGGGATCTGACTCAGGTTACGCGACTGACTTGGTGATTTAGACCAGAATAAACCTATGCAGCAAGAGAGGCGAAAGATTTATACCCTCGAAGCGTGATCGGTGGCCGGAGAAGGTCGAGGACGTGCTCCGGAAGAGGAAGACAAAACAAAGGGCACCGAGGCGGCCCCTCCTCAGCAGGAGAAGCCGCGACGACGCGCGGGACGATGGTGCTGGCTGGCGGGAAGCTACGTCATCTGAAAACTACAAACAATCAAAATATATAAGCAAATATCCCTCCATTTTACCTAATAATTAAACATAAAACAGAATAAACCATACACGGGTTAGTCAAGGAAGCATAGATAAAAAAAAGCAGGCCTACGTGATTTCTTACCCTCGAAGCGTGATCGACGGCGAAGAAGATCTTCCGCCGACACCCTCCGTCGACAATCCCCACTCTCACGCTCCACACATACTCCTGCACGAGAAACAAAATAAAGAATGCTAATTGCTACACCAAAATAAAATTGGCATACACCAAAACTCTTATGAAAAAGTTTGAATAATTATGACAGCTAGACATACACCATATTTGTAAACCACACATAGAACAATTTGTCAGAATCAATCCATTAAACTAAACCTAGCCAAACACATAATTAGTACCAATTTATTTCCTACAGGGAACCAATCCACTACTTGCTGACATGACACACATTACATCTACCAACTAGAAAATTAAACTACTCGTGCCGTGCCCGTGCCGTGCCCGTGGACATGCTTGTGTGCGTGCTTGTGTGCATGAGATGGCTGGGGCAGAAGAGCTCCTGCTCATGCCGTGGATGTGGTTGACACGGCGGTCGACGGTGAGAATGATGCGCACGACGGCGGCATCCAGAGCATGTGGGGGGTGGGAAGGAGAGGGTAGCCCAGCGGCGGTGGTGCTCACCAAGGGGCAGCCAGTGTCGTGGGTCAGCCCGAGACGAGGACGGCGACGGTCGATGTCGGGGAAGACGGGAAGTAGACGGCGGCCGTGGAAGTGCTCTCCACGCTAACCCGGCGCAGCGGCAAGCAGAGGAGGGAGGCGACGTGGGGCCTCTCGGGACGCAGAGGAGGGAGGCGGCGTGGGGGCTCTCAGGGCAGCGTGGGGGCGTGGGGGCTCGGAGCAGAGGTGGGCGGAGCGGGGGTTGCCGGCGGCGGCGGCGCTATGGCGGCGGGGGTTACCGGCGGCGGGGCGGCGGATCGGGTGGAGGTGAGGTGTGGGGATGAGATGCGGGCTGCAGGGTGTTGTGTGGTTGGGGACGACCGTGCGGGCCGCGCGTTTGGTTAAGTGGATAAGCATACGCCGACGGCAATTGGTTTTGATTTTTTTTTTAATTTGAATTTTTTCCTTTTTTAAAAACAAATCAAATATTATTTTCTAAAACAATTGTAATTAATTAATAGAACGTTTTATATATAATAGTACATATGCATGGCTAAGTGGGGTTCCGCGGCCCCGCTTCGGTGAAACTCTAGATCCGTAGAAAAAAGTCAAACTTCCGGTCTACCCGTTGAAAGTGCAGCCGGTGAAGCCGGTCACCCCGGAGTAGGATATTGCACATTTACAACACACAACACACTTGTATACATATGGTATGGCACAACATAGGTTTTGGTGGGGTTCCGACGCTCGATGCCCCGCTTCGGCGAAACCCCAAATCCGTTGGGAAAACCCTAACGTTTTCGTCTACCCCATAGACGTGCGTCGAAAGGGGGTAGGAAAGTGGACTTTTTTACTTGGTTGTGTTAGGTTAGGCCATAGGAAGGTGAGAAACCAAAGTCTACCCCAAATCAACACAAGATTCCATCCGGTTCTCCCGAAACGGGAGTTTTCACCTCTATGTGCAGAAACTCACTAGAGAGAAAGTGAAGCCGGTGAAGCCGGTCACACCCCGGAGTAGGATATTGCACATTTACAACACACAACACACTTTTATACATATGGTATGGCACAACCTAGGTTTTGGTGGGGTTTCGACGCTCCGATGCCCCGATTCGGCGAAACCCCGAATCCGCTGGGAAAACCCTAACGTTTTCGTCTATCCCCATAGACGTGCGTCGAAAGGGGGTAGACAAGTGGACTTTTTTGCTTGGTTGTGTTAGGTTAGGCCATAGGAAGGTGATAAACCAAAGTCTACCCCAAATCAACACAAGATTCCATCCGGTTCTCCCGAAACGGGAGTTTTCACCTCCAAATGCAGAAACTCACTAGAGAGAAAGTGAAGCCGATGAAGCCGGTCACACCCCGGAGTAGGATATTGCATATTTACAACACACTTGTATACATATGGTATGGCACAACTAGGTTTTGGTGGGGTTCCGACGCTCCGATGCCCCGCTTCGGCGAAACCCCGAATCCGCTGGGAAAACCCTAATGTTTTCGTCTACACCCATAGACGTGCGTCGAAAGGGGGTAGGCCAGTGGACTTTTTAGCTTGGTTGTGTTAGCTTAGGCCATAGGAAGGTGAGAAACCAAAGTCTACCCCAAATCAACACAAGATTCCATCCGGTTCTCCCGAAACGGGAGTTTTCACCTCCAAGTGCAGAAACTCACTAGAGAGAAAGTGAAGCCGGTGAAGCCGGTCACACCCCGGAGTAGGATATTGCACATTTACAACACAAAACACACTTGTATACATATGGTATGGCACAACCTAGGTTTTGGTGGGGTTCCGACGCTCCGATGCCCCGCTTCGGCGAAACCCCGAATCCGCTGGGAAAACCCTAACGTTTTCGTCTACCCCCATAGACGTGTGTCGAAAGGGGGTAGGCCAGTGGACTTTTTTGCTTGGTTGTGTTATCTTAGGCCATAGGAAGGTGAGAAACCAAAGTCTACCCCAAATCAACACAAGATTCCATCCGGTTCTCCCGAAACGGGAGTTTTCACCTCCAAGTGCAGAAACTCACTAGAGAGAAAGTGAAACCGGTGAAGCCGGTCACACCCCGGAGTAGGATATTGCACATTTACAACACACAACACACTTGTATACATATGGTATGGCACAACCTAGGTTTTGGTGGGGTTCCGACGCTCCGATGCCCCGCTTCGGCGAAACCCCGAATCCGCTAGGAAAACCCTGACGTTTTCGTCTACCCCCATAGACGTGCGTCAAAAGGGGGTAGGCCAGTGGACTTTTTTACTTGGTTGTGCTAGCTTAGGCCATAGGAAGGTGAGAAACCAAAGTCTACCCCAAATCAACACAAGATTCCATCCGGTTCTCCGAAACGGGAGTTTTCACCTCCAAGTGCAGAAACTCACTAGAGAGAAAGTGAAGCCGGTGAAGCCGGTCACACCCGGAGTAGGATATTGCATATTTACAACACACAACACACTTGTATACGTATGGTATGGCACAACCTAGGTTTTGGTGGGCTTCCAACGCTCCGATGCCCCGCTTCGGCGAAACCCCGAATCCGCTGGGAAAACCTAACGTTTTCGTCTACCCCCATAGACGTGCGTCGAAAGAGGGTAGAAAAGTGGACTTTTTTGCTTGGTTGTGTTAGGTTAGGCCATAGGAAGGTGAGAAACCAAAGTCTATCCCAAATCAACACAAGATTCCATCCGGTTCTCCCTAAACGGGAGTTTTCACCTCTAAGTGCAGAAACTCACTAGAGAGAAAGTGAAGTCGGTGAAGCCGGTCACACCCCGGAGTAGGATATTGCACATTTACAACACACAACACACTTGTATACATATGGTATGGCACAACCTAGGTTTGGTGGGGTTCCGACGCTCCGATGCCCCGCTTCGGCGAAACCCCGAATCCGCTGGGAAAACCCTAACGTTTTCGTCTACCCCCATTGACGTGCGTCAAATGGGGTAGGCCAGTGGTTTTTTTTGCTTGGTTGTGTTAGGTTAGGCCATATGAAGGTATTTTACATGTGTTGTTTTTATTTATTTTACATGTATATGTTGTAGGGTTGGGTTCCGGGAAACTCGAACCGTTATTTTACGAGGGTGGGATACTGAAATTGGGAGGGAAATTATAGGTCCAATATATATATAAATTATAACTACATTAAATATTATATAGAGAAATAAATAAAAAAAGGTTCATCTATACGCCGACGGCCGCCATCGGCGTTGAAGTACACGTGTACGCCGACGGCACGACCGTCGGCGTATCAACACCGCTGGACGTTCCGTCACGGCGTCCTTTTGTACGCCGACGGCACGGTTTACGCCGACGGCTGCCGTCGGCCTTATCTGGATACGCCGACGGCGATTCGTACGCCGACGGCTGTGTGGGCGGCTGCCCTAGCTCGTGTTGTACGCCGACGGCCCCGACATTTAGCCGTCGGCGTAGTGTGGCTTTCCCGTAGTGTGTAGGCCTGTTATCTAATAAAAAACGCCAGTGTACTCTTCGGGGTTTTGATATAATCTAGAGACATATGGCTGCGGCTGCGCCAGCGTGCCACGAGATTTGTTAATCCGCAACCAGCAGTTCGCTTGCATTTACTTGCCTAGTTTTGGACTCAGCTGGCCAGCAGAATGATCAGCCGAGGACGAGGAGGAGGAGGCCAGCTGGTACATCAATGACATATATACAAACCCGCCCGTACGTGCTCGATCGCACGAGACATTCAGACTGAAACGTCCTGAGATGTCATGTTCCATTGTTATCGTGCACGAAAGTTATGCATATTCGTTGTCATGGTGGTCTGGCACATGGCGCGTACCGAGTATGGACGCCTTTGCATGTGTTCGACAATACAAAGGCTAGAAGGAATGAAGGTGATGGTCAAGCGAATGCGAAACCACATAATGATTGAGGTTTGGTGTTGCAACTTCAGTACCGACTACCGAGACTAGAATTCCAGGGTGAAAAACCCTGAGTCTAACCTTCATCGGTGATGCCTTGCAATGGTTGTGTTTTGACATCGTTATCTTGCTGGAGACATTACATGTAATTTGTTTGGCTTTGCTTTCCAGGGTGAAAACTCATGATCCAGTCTTCGGCCGGATCGGCGAGAGTGACACTTGTGTGTCGTTACTTTCCTGAAATCATTGCTTTTGGAGAACCTTCTCATGGCCCGTGTGTTGTCAAAACAATGGTTCATGTCGATGTTAAGGTTACTGTGTGCCTTAGATCTTTTTTTAATAATTTGACTATGTGCATTCTTGCTCGATGTCTCGAATTTCTTGGAATATTGAGTTGTTGCAAAGGCCTGGCATATTTATATTTTCGTGATATTAATTATTACACATTATAAAAAAAGGTGTGTCCTAGATGTTGCGTTGAGTGTGTGCATGTGGTCAAGGGCTGATCCAAGTGTGGCCGGTTTAAGAAGGAGGTGTGGGACTGCAAGACTAGAGTAAATAATGCGGCCCTTTAAGCTCTGGATGATTTCAAACTAAGGATTTTCTATAGGTAAATTACATGCGTTGCACGTACATGAAATGGGATAAGCTTTATGGCCTGGTGCACTGGATACCGAGTAGGATTTTGCTTCTTTTTAACACAACGATTTTTCACTAAAATGCATCCCAAGAACAAGTTTTCCCTGTCGTCGTATCATCTCCTACCCCATGGTACCCTGGTCATTTTTGCTCTAGTAGTGGAGTTTTGTGGTTCTCAATTATTTGTCCATCTCCTAGAAGCTTTTATTCATGCTTTTTACTATTTTCATATGTTCCTTAGGGGTGATATCTTTCACTTTGTAAAGTGCATACGAGCACATGCTCACCTAGATAGGAAATAAAAGATTATAGAAAATATAGAAGACAATTTACGAAGAATTTGCAGCTCACATCGTGTGTTGTGAAAACCCACTTCTTCTTTTCAATCATCATACCTTTTTCTTTCGGTGAATACCATCCCTGAACTCCTGTTCACCAGTATGCCTTATCCAGCAGTGGAAAGCGGGAAAAGATATGCAAAGTTCATCGGATTTTTACAGTTCAGAAAATCAGTCGTGATGCAGAGGCCGGATCCTTAATCCCCCTTTTTAGAAAAGAATCAGTCATGATTTTTCGCGTGAACAATTGAGAATTGCCATAAAAAACCATGCTTCTTGATGTTAGGACATCACAAAAACTATGGTCAATAGTCAATACACGCGCGGCAAGCAGGCAAGCAAGCAAGCACCGTTTACTCCGCCTCAGGCCGGCGATGGTCGGATCATACGTCGCGCCTGACAGTGATCGTTTACGTGATCGTGATCGCCACAGAATCGTATTAGGTATGCAACTCCATTACGTACCAGAAGGCTACCAGAGTTGGTTCGGTCTGCTCGAGCTGCATATGATCGCTCGACAGATCAACGGTAGCAAACGATATCTCTCTACACCTTTTTTTGAACATGAATATCTCTCTACTCAACCTACTAATTGACTCTTCCTGATCTGCAATCCGCATGGCACCTTTTCGCCATTACTGCCCAGAAAGTATCAATGCCTAAAGGTCGATCGTCCTAATCAGACTGAATACGCATTAGTTAAAGAATACACGCAGCAACTAAAATGGTTGGTGGAGAAAGCGACAGCAGGCCGGTGACAGTACCACAGAATACTACGATGCGTCTGAACTTGAACTGGCTTGTGCGTTCCCTGGATTTGGCAATGCGCCCCAACCGGGGCTTTCATTCTAGATGAAGAGAGTAGAATAAGGTTAATCAAACAGTATAGTACAGTATACTACTAGCTAGTAGCACTGCCGAATAATTCTGGATGAAGAGATCATTGTGAATAAACTGAGCAAGACAAAGTGCAACGAGAATATTCCCTGCAGAGGAGACGCGGTTTCCAATGGACGGCCCGGTGTCTGACGGACAAGTTCGTGCGGATGTACCTGTCTGTATCCACATCCACTCCTTTCACCTTGCCGTTGGAGCCACAACCACCGAGCTGCCATATATATAGGGGCAACGCGGGCCGTATCAAGGCATCCACACCACAACACCCAATCTCCCTTGCACTGCTAACTACTCATACGCCATGGAGAATGAAGCGTCCCGCTCTTCGTGCATCAGCCGTCCGGCATCCATGTCGTCCGGCGAGAGCAGTTGGGCGATGCATTTCGCGGAGTTCTTGGCGTCGTCTGCGAACAGCGATCAGGAGGTCGATCGTCAGGGAGGAGGAGTCTCCGAGAGTAGCTTCTCTCCCTCCTTGGATTCCTTGGGCGGCGACCACGACGACGAGTCCTTCATCACGTCAGACCTGATGGACGAAGACGACGAGGATGATTCTCTGCAGGACACTGCTTGCTCTTCCGCGGCTGGCCCTAAGGTTGGGAACGAAGAACTTTCTCTAGTTAGTTGCAGCTTGTTGAACATGAGCCAAAATATAGGCTTCTACCGGTCTAACATGCATAATTATGATTTATGTTGTAGCAGGTAGCCAGCATGCATGATATGTATATGAAGTCAATGGTAGCCATGGATGCAAGAGAGGTGAACACCGCCCAGCTGGTATGTTTGTGAGCAATCGTCATCATCTCTTTCTTCCTTCCTTCCTTCATTCAGACGTTATCTCTAGGTGTTATATGTTTCTCTTACAATAGCGTGTTCTTGAAATATTGCAGACCAAGTATTTCGTTGATGCGAGTTCGCGGCAGCAGGCGACTGCAGGTGTGGCACAGGAAGTGATCAGCGGTGGAAATAGCAATGAGAAGCAGCTGTATGAGTGTAATGATCTGAGAAAGAAAGGGCTTTGCTTGGTCCCTCTCTCCATGTTGATAGACTACATTGGGTGATTTAGAACTTGGTGCAATGATATAGTATATATAGACAATCGTTGTTCTTAATTACATCACCCTTGTGCGACCATGTTATGATGGAACTAGATGCCGAAGAACCAGCTCCGTAGTCAGGCCGCACATATATTGATTAAAGCGATTATTAGCATATAGGGTTTTTATAATAGACTTGCCCTCAAAGGGATAGGAGATGATTAGAACACAAAGATGTGTACAGTACAGCGTTAGAGCTAATACTAACTGAGAACAATGCGTTGGCCTGGTGGATTGTGCTCAGTGTGGAGCCAGCCGCTCAGGTTCGAGACCCAGCTGAGTCATACTCGGAAAAAAATTCGAGACTCGGTAGGGGTTTACTTAAGCTACGGGTGTCTCACCTACCTACTAACGTATAGCCAGTGGAGGAATCATTCCCCCGCCGCTGGCAACGATTTTTTGAGCTAACGCTAACTAAAATTGGGCTAAAAAAGGTTAACTAAAGCTAACGACTAAATCACAAACATACAAAATAATTCAACATCCCTGTCAGTCACGACTTATCACAATGGAGATTACTCATAAAAGCTTCTAACTATCGCAACGACAGTCTTGGTAAAACCATCGGCACCCCGAACACCTGTAGGAATAAGCCGAATATCCATAAGTTTATTTGTCACCCCGTTTCAAACAAAATGCTAATCCACTTGTATATGCTTGGTCGTCATGGCATTATGGCCCAAAGATTGTCACAATAACAGTGTTTGCACCCAAATGCCATATGTTGTTGCTTTTGCCAATTAAATTGTACCTTCAGCACTAAAATTAGACATTGTAGCCTCCTTACAAGCACCCCAAGAAATAAGATTACAACTAGAAAATAACGTACACCGGTGGATCTCCTATTATCTGGACAACATGCTCAATCTACAGTTGAAAAGGCGCCGACAAGTGTGAAATTCAAAGACACCAGTTTCAATCCAAGAGTTGAAGTACTCTCAGGTATCTAAGAAGTCGTTTAACCGGTGTCCATCCACCTTTGTAGGTGATTGCAAAACTTGACACAATTTACTAGCATAGAAGTGTTGGGTATGCTCATGTGTGTTGTGAGGAGATGACCAATCGAAGTCTTTTAGGCGGGCCAAATAGGTGCAAAAGCCCACTGAGAGAAAACAATTCGTCAAAATTTTGGTCGTAGTTCGTGAAATTAACGATTCTAAATGAGGGGCAAGAAAACTTTATATCAGATGAAAGTTTCGTTAAATTTTAAGATAGGCCCATACGTAATGATTTTAATAGAAAGAAATCAAGTTTTCATCGCCAACATGGCTTTAGTGCATTGGTGGAGGGTCCACGCGCGATGGTGTTCTACGTTGCGGATTCGAATCCATACCATTTCATTTAAATGTGCTAAATTATTTTAATGTCCACACTTTGAATCTGGCCGATATTCTCGAAAATCTTCTTTGAAATTTTGTGAATTTCAAAAATTTGTGAACCTTAGTCAAGTGCAAAAAAATATGAAAACGAAATGTTGAACAGTGAGGCCACTACCATCAGGGTTATGACCAAAGGTCATTTTCGATTTTGCACATGAGAGAAGGAGATGTTAAGCTCATCCAGCCACCACTAGGTGCAGTGACGAATTCACAAGTTAGCCTCCATTCAAGAAGAAATAAAGGAAAGAAAGATGTATCCGTCACGCCCCGTACGTATACGTATAGTATATACGTTAGGTGGTGGCTGTTGAATGTTGATCGTCCACAGCCACACAGGGCCGGTCCTGAAATTTCCGGGCCCGGGGCGAAACTAAAACTTGGGGCCCTTAATGCATACATCATCATAATAATAAACATATGTGTAAACTATATTTTTTCAGTAAAACTTGAATGCATCCAAAACAGTACACATATCAAATAAATTATAAAAATTATCTTAAAATTTTCTTCTAACATTTCTCGATGCAAATTCACTTATGGTGGGGTCGATGTCAATGCCGCCCAATAATTTTCCTCGATGCATAATGTTGCCAACCCGTTTAACTTCTCTTGAGTCATTGTAGACCGCAAGTAGTTCTTCAATAATTTCAACTTTGAAAAGCTTCTTTCAACCGAGGCGACAGTCACGCGCACAGTAAATAAGATGCGATAAGCAATGGAGATATTGGGATAACAATCAAGATACACGTTTTGCTCTTTTCCTCTTAGCACTACCATATTGATTAGTAAACGACATGATCCCACAAAATGTTGGAAATAAAGTTACATAAAAATTAATGTTACTGATTAGAGAATTTAGATGACATGCATCACATACAGATACAGATTACAGAAGATGAGAAAAACAACACAAAAGATTTACTGTGGCCAGGGCCTAACGGCGGCAGTGACGGCCGGGGGTGGCCGGCGGCGGTATCCTGGGGATCCTGCTAGGGATGGGATCGCCTAGATGCTGCTCATGCTCGATACCTAGATCCGCGGCGGATCATCCATGGTCGTCGATCCGGTGCAGAGAGAATTACAGGCGTGGAGGCGAACAGAACAGAACTACACAGCCGAGGCGTCGCGATCCTGCGTGTTCGTGGAAGGCTGCGAGCAACGATGCGATGGATCGCTACCTGGGCCTGTGCGTGCTAATAGCAATGCGATCTGGCTCCTTTCCATGGGCCATGGGCCAGGGACCATGGGCCACATTCCTAGCCTGGCCAGAACATTACTTTTTTTTCTGTTAAATACATTACTTTTTTCTGTTAAATACATCATACGTATCTATACAAGTATAGTACCTATACTACAACGTACTTGGAGTGGGGCCCCTAGATTTTGGGGGCCCGGGGCGGCTGCCCACCCTGCCACCCTCCAGGGCCGGCCCTGCAGCCACAGGACGACCATGGCTGTGGCCGCCGGGGAACCACGTACGTAGCCCTGCCTGCACCCCGCCGGCCGCCCCGCGCTTTGACTTGCTTTCTTCCGGATTACATCAGATCGAAAGACTTCAGGCTCTGGCAGGTTGCTCGACGCGAAGCATCCGGTGCAAGGGTAGCTGCGCCGTGCACCGCGAAGCTCAGAGAGGACGCAGCTCAAAGTCACGGCTGGATTTTGATGACATCTCAGTCATCCAAAGAGAGTTTCAAAGTCACGGTTGGACTTTGATGGCATCTCAGTCATCCAAAGAGAATCCAACGGTCAAATAGATCTATATGGCAAACTCAAAATTCAAAATGATTAGAAAATTTGCAATAAAATCCAGTAATTCTTACATGTTGCATTATACATTCTTGGAAAGTTTTGTTGGATTCAGAAATTGGAAATACGTTTTTGTTCAAAATTTGGAGTGAAACTTAAAACAAGGTTTATTCAAAATATTCAGAATGTATAATTCAACATATAATAATTATTGGATTTTTTCAAAAATTTATGAGCACCTTAATTTTGAGTTTGCCAAATAGATCTATTTCTAGCCGTTGAATTTGCTTTGGATGATCGAGATGCCATCAAAGTCTAGCCGTGATTTTGAAATTCAAAGTCATTGAAGCTGCATGCGCTCAGAGGGAGGGCCAATTAGCGGTGGACTATGCGGGGCGGACGATTCCGACAAGCTAGGAGATAAAAACACATGACAACCTCTCCCTCCACCGCTTCTTCCCTAACTTGTGCACTGCCGCCACCCGCCAGCCATGCACTGATCGAACCGCGACCACCCTCGTCTGGTGTCGCACCGATGCCGCCCCGCTGATGGCCCTTCCTCAAATCACCTCATCCATCTGCGGACATATGCAGGCGGCGTGCCGGCGATGCTGTTCCCAACCAAGTGTGAGTCGGGGGGGGGGGGGGGTGGGGGGTGTGCAGCATCCACCCTTCTCAACTGAAATGGGCCTAGGACGGCCAAAACATTTGCCCGTTTCTAAGCGAGAATATCTTCATTTTCTTCTTTTACAGTTTGCTACAGATTGACCAATACCGTGAGTTGACCTTTGGTACCTTAATGGTGGTGAGTGGTTGTTGAAAATACGATTTTGCCTTCGGTATGGCCTATGATGCTTTGACCTTTATGATGATAGCGAGTGTGGCATAATCTCTTAGGTTGAAAATAACACAAAACAGAAATTAAAGTAAAAAAATTACACAAAATTACGGATCGTTTTCAGCTTGAAAATAGCAAACTTTTTATGGATACAATACAATGCGTTCGACAACATTGTGACCCGTACAGAAAAACAGCAAAAGTGCGTTACGAATATGCACACAGCTAGGCATGTGCAGACAATTAGTACGTATGCTCATTTGAGTTAAGCTCCACGAGATAATTAAACTATGGTTTCCCGCGATACGGTCACTTTGATACGGGCCGTCGATGTATCAGATCCTGTGATCGTTTTGCGTTATCGTGATCACCACAGGATCGGATTAGGCGCGACGACCACTGCGTTAAACCCGTGACGTGGCCGACTGCCATTGGTCCGTGGCTAACGCAATTTGCACCAGCATGATCACGATGAACTGTACCGTATCTCTACATCTTTTCGCCATCACTACTCAGAAAGTCAGGGCCCCCAAGGAGCAGTTTTGGCTCTGGGTGTGGGACATTTTCCATTCGTGGCTAAACCCAGAAAATAGCAGGGGACACGTGGCGGCAGCTCGCGAGAGGAGAGCTGGCCTCGCAGCGCCGTCTCCGGCGTCGAGAAGAAGGACCCGGGCGCGGCCGTCTTCGTCTTCGTCCCAGGCAGAGCGGAGCTGGGGGGAGGGGCGGCGTCGGTGCCGGCCACGCTCTCTGGCCGCCTGGCGTGGAGGCGAGCTTGAGGAGGAGCGGCGAGCTCGGCCACGCGCCACCGCCACGGCCACTGTCCGCGTCCGCGCGTGGGCGGCGCCCGGGTGCTTCAACCGTGGCTAACTCGACGTGGGCCGCGGCCGCGGCCCCGCCCTCGCCGCGAGGGGAAGAGGTCAGCTCGGGCGGCGGCTAGATTAGTCGGAGCAGAGGAGGCAGGTCGGAGAGCGGACGGCGGCGCGAGGGGAAGAGGCCAGCTCGGGCGGCGAGCGGCGCCGGCGCCGGCCACGCGAACTCTGGCCCGGCAGGCGGCGCACGGAGCTTGGCGGCCAGCAGCAACGGCGAGGAGGAAAAGAGAGGAGATTGGGAGGAAAAGAGAGGAGAGAGAGGGAGGAGAGAGGGAATGATTATGTGCTCGTTGCATGCACGTGGTGGGCCTAGGAGAAATTAGAGGAGAGAGAGGTCGTGGGTGGCTGACGGCGGGCCCATTGCATGCAAATCGAGCTCCGTACGCCCCCAGGCCAACCCCAGGCTGTTGGGTTTGTGTTGGGTGCGCCGGCGCAAAATGTGACGCTATTCGGCGCTAAATGAGCCTCTGAGGGCACAAAAAAGGGCCCTGGGGCTCCTGGGGGGCACGGCTGAAGATGCCCTCAGTGCAGAAAGCTCCCATCCATCCGTTCATATATATGAAACGTGGCACAAATGGAGAGAGATAGTACAGGTACTACTAATGATGTATCATCTGTTCTAACCACAAATCCAACATCACCTAACGAAAGTTTCAGCCAAAAAAAATACACAGAAAAAAGAATAGCTAGCTTTTTTTTTTGAAGGAAGGATCCAATTCATATAAAAGGAGGCTCACCACTTTACAGACAGGTCCCCAAAGAAAACAGAAAAACACAAGGAAACCCTGAAAAGTGCAGAAAGCACCCTAAGCCACCGTGAAGAAACTCGATTGGATCCTCAGCCGCTCCCAAAGCTCTTAGCCGCCGACGACGACGCCGTACCACCGTCCGCTGGGAAGAAGGCACACCCACACGATGTAGAAGGCTGCAAATTCCATCCGCCGCAAAGCACTGGAATCTAACCTCGATGAACGACCACGGCCACAGCGCCATCTCCCCACCTCCGCCCAACTTCCAGCCGCGACGCCGGCGACCAAGACCACTAGCACCAACACCACACCACCTCCAGAGCCCACTCCCTTCACCACCATGGCAGGCCAGAGCAGAAACACCAGAGGAGACCAGCAGCACCACCTGCAACAAAAAAACGGAAGCCCAACCACCACCTGCAGAAGATTTTGTTAGCAACCTTCCCTTCTCTTACCTGGGCTGGCCCATGGGCTGACACCATTGGGCCTGGGCTGCTGGGAACCGACGTGAAGCAGGAGCTACAAATACAAGGGAAGTGGCTTACGAACGACTTGGCTTGGGAACGGATGGCTTCGGCCTCCTCGCTTCTGTCTTCCTCCTCCTCCTCTCGTGTTGCTCTCTCCTCTGTAATCTCTAGAAACCTATGAATCCATGGTTGTATTTCCCCAATTGATGAGTAATAGATCTCTGAACTAGTGTGCTGTTAACATTTGGTATTCAGAGCCATAGATCCTCCACCTTTTTCTCCACCAAAAAATTTCCCCACCCATCTCAATCTGAGCCACAAATTCCCCACCACCATTGAAATTTTTACTCCGATTTGTTCATTATGGCGGATGCAGGGCGTGTGCGGTTGGTCCTGGATGCTTTTTGGCGAAACGAGAAGCTACGGCGTCGCCTCCAGCTCGCGGAAGACATGGCGAGGCACGACCCTGTGTGGGCGGAGAAGATGGCAAGGCGTCATGCTGAGTTCAACGCGAAGCGCGCTGACGAGGGGTAGACTCATCAAGACCCATGGTTAAGGTCCTAGGTTATGAATATAGGGGAGAGAACGTGGTAGAGCTGGAAGTATCGTCGGCTGACAAGCAGGGCAAAGATTTTACCCAGGTTCAGGGCCCTCGTGTGGAGGTAACACCCCTACGTCCTGCCTGTCTGTTATTGCTTTGTGAATATGATGGTTACAAGGATCCCGGCGAGATGTCGATCTCGCTAGGGTTTTGGTGGCTCTGAAAGTACGTGGTCTGGTTCGATGGCCCTCCCAGTCCTTAAATAGTAGGCTGGGTCTCGGGTGTTCGTAACCGACTTGATTTACAAGTAAAGAAACCTTAAACCGACTATGGCTTCGCCAGCTTGAAGGATACTCCATCTTGTTGGGCCTCCCTTCATGGGCTTCATGTAGGCTCTGATAGTTGGGCCTAGTCGATACGTGCACCAGGTACCCTCACGGTAGGGTACCCAATAGGCATACCCATGTCAGTAGCCCCCGAGTACTTGTCTGATTCGAAGAGTCGGGCATGGACTCATACATTATGCTCGTTTGTATCATATAACTTGGAATTCCTATATGAAATAGCACATGTTGGCTATGCCGAGTGTTTCATCGACTATGATTTTTTGCTTATGATAGTCAAGGGATATTAGCTTAGCAGGCTCAGCACACACGACGGATCGGGGCCAATTAACTACCATTCGGGCAAAACCATACTAGCTTTCAATCAAACTCGAGTCCCGGACTCGAATCTGGAACAAACTGGACAGACTCGAAACGGCCGTTGAGGTCTTATTGAATCGAACTGCAGTATAATTTTGAATCAACCCAACGCGTCCGTCGGGGATAATTCATCATGTCTGCTGACACGGAAAATTTAAGGATAACGCTGCTGGAGCGGTCCTTAGCCCAGCTCGACTGATCGGTGGGTCTTACCTTTGCACTATGCATGCAGCATCCAAGGATCGTCGGATCAACTCGGGAATATTTTGAGTGTGATTTTGCTTATGAACTGAGTCGAATAATATGTCGACTGATACTTTTGCCATTATTCTATCGGGTGCGCGACAGCGCTCCCGATGGGAGTAGCCCCCGAGATTGTGCTTTATTGCTTGCAATGGAGGATAATCTCAAAATCTTTTTTATCCTGCACATTTTAGTCAAAGAAATTTTTTGATACGCTCCCGATGGGAGTATGATGCTTCAGTCGAAAATCTTTCGACTGGAGTTTATGACTTTGTTGAGAACCAATCGAAATTCTTGTGAGAGACTACCCGAAGATATCATCGAGTGACTTTTTATGCCAGTTGTGAAAGAAGAAACAACGTCAGCAATGACACATGTTGCGACTGCCATATCTGACAAGCGGTGGCGTGCTTGGTAAGGCTTGATAAGACGTGACCCTGCTGTGTGGGCCCGTTTCTGCAGAGCTGACCAGGGATGACGCCGCGTGGACTTGATTTGACCGTTCTGGCGCGATTTTCACGGGACGTGATGATGGTTTCCTGGATTCTCGTGCGTAGTGGGCGGAGTGGCGGCGATGCTTGCTCTCCGTGGCTGCCACGTGTATGGCCAGATTTCGCGCGGAGCGTATGCATTTGTTTTAACGGCTGCGATCGTTTTTTGCGCTCTGTGGTAAATAGTGGGGATGGCGCTGGCAGAGTTTTTTACTTGCCATTTGCTCCCTGCGCCGCCCCTTGTCTCATCTTCTTCCTTGTGCCCATCTCCATTGCTTCTGTGCCCAAGCTCTTTGCCTCCCACACTCTCCGCTGCTGCAATGGCGAAAGGTGGGGGCTCCAAGCGCGGTGCTGCTGCTGCTGCCGCGACCGATGCGACCAAGGGCAAGAAGACCATGGCGGGTACATCTGCATCCACCGCTGCCTGAAGAAGAACAGCGGGGATTGGGCGAGGTCCACCATCAAGGACGCCCATTTGCTCAAGCTCCGCGAGCAGGGATATCTGCCACCCGCGGAGCAGCTCGCCGTCCGCGCTCCGTCGCCCAAGGAGGTATGCCCGAACCACGTGCCAACGAGCCGTTTGCTTTGCGGAGTTTGTGTCCAGGGGCTTCTCGCTTCCCCTCCACGACTTTGTTCGTGGCCTCCTTTTTGCCTACGGGGTGCAGATCCACGATCTCACCCCGAACGGTATTATGCATATTGCGTGCTTTATCACGCTGTGCGAGTGCTTCCTTGGCGTCGCACCCAGCTGGGCGCTATGGAAGACGATATTCATGGTACGACCCAACAGAGGAGGTGGTCGCACCTACCCGTGGGCGGCTGCGGCATCCAGGTGCGCAGCGACACCCGCTATTTTCGCCTGAAGACCGTCGACTCCGCTCAAGGCTGGAGGAAAGGGTGGTTTTATGCGAGTGTCGAGCAAGACGGAATCGCCGCCTTCTCGACCGCAGCTTTTGCCAAGACCAAGGCGTGGGACCACCAGCTCTCAGCCGAAGAAATGGAGGAGGCAAGCCCTTTGCTGGCTCGGATCGGAGGCATGCTGGACAAGGTCACAGGCATCCACCTAATCACCAGACGGGTGTGGCCCATCCGTGACCGAGCGCACCCGATGTGGGAGTATGAAGGCGCGGGTGACATCACCCGAATGAACCCAGAGGAGCTGTCAAGGAGTGAGCTGCTGACGTATGTGCGGCACATCACCAATCTGACGGCAGCCGACACTTGCAACGTCGACTGCCCTGTTGAACCATATGGGTTGGAGAACCCTTTGCTTGAGGTATGCATGTGTTATAGCCTGCTTGCAATGAAGAGTTTGCCACTCATATGTTCTGCGATATGCGATTTTTGATTCTAACTTTGCAATTTGTGATTTATGCTATGCAGGGTCACTCGACTGCTGCCTCCCTTCCTCCTCTGCCTGAAAATGGCGAGACTGAAGAAACTCAGGTACAGGTGGTGGACCCGAAAGGGGATCAGTCGCCCATCCCTTCTGCCACCACCTCACATGTGGAGGAGGTCGAAGAGGAAGCAGCAGAAGAGGTCCAATCTGAAGACAAGGCCACCGCTGACCCAGAAGTCGATACCGCGCCACCGAAGCGGCGTCGACTGGCCAAGAAGGCGCCTTCTGCTGTGAGTTCACCCGCGAGGGGGCAGGGCTTGGAGGATGACGAGGAATCAGGCTCACCACCTGTTTTCCAAGCCGCTCCTTTGCGTGCGTGCTCAACGAGCTCAACTCTTCCTCTTCAGTCGAGTGGTACCCCAGCTTTTGGAGGCCCAATTTTTGGCGACTCCGAAGATGAGGAGGATGAGGAACACAGGTGTGTGATTGTTGAGTATGATATGAGAATTTTGTGCTGTCACATATTTGTGCTGACCGTCTTTTTGCTTTGTTGTGTTGCCCACAGCGCTGAAAACAATCAGCCTGGGACTCCTCCAGTCGAGAATGTTCCAACCCTGGAGCACTCGAATTATGCACCGACTAGAAACGAGGCTGCCCAGCCAATGGCCACTGATGCTGTCGTTGAGACAGCCAAGGCGGCAACTCCAGATGTCGGGACATCAGTCGCGGCTCCTGAGCCGTGGATGAACCACGTAAGTAGCTTTTTGCTTGACCCGTTTAGTTGTATGTCTGTGAGAGTTTGAATTTTTGCGGAATTCGTGTGCTCGCAGCCCTTCTACCACACCTTGGCAGAGTCCGCCAAGGCTTATGTCCAGGTGGAGCAGGAGAGGGACACCATGCGCGCCGAGCTAGAGCGGCTTTGTCGTGAGTTCTCCTTTTTGCCTTTGCTTGCTGAATTCCTTTTTTGCAATGCCTGACTCTGTCGAGTATGTATGCGATTGGGCGAACCAGGCGAGAAGAAGGAGCTGGAGGATACACTCGCAGCGCAGCGCGAAGAGTCGAAGAAAGAGCTGGCCGCCGCCACCAACTTAGCCGCTGCACGCGAGCGAGGATATGCTGACCAGCTCGCAGCACTCGCGCAGGCCATGGGAGGCGAGTACTCCTTCTCTTTGTGATATTATGATATGGCTGTCGAGTGTCATGAAATGACTTTTGCCCTTTTGTGAATTTGTGTAGAAGCTGTTGGCACACCGGCCTATCCAGATATGGCGAGTGACGACCTTTCGCTGGAGCAGGCTGTGGGCGGCTTAAGCGCCATGTGCGACCAGGCGAAAGACGCACTCGCGAAATCGACGAGCACGCTTGGCGCCGTGTACGGGGTGGTATTCCCAACTGGCGTAGTGCCGTCGACTGCGGATGGCTTCGCTGACGTGTTTGGCCCCGGTACATCCACCATGGCAAATTTCGCTCGCGCCAACACGGTACGCGGATCCGAGTCCACCATCAAGCTTCTTATGGGACATGGGATAGATTGCGACTACGAGGCAGCACTGTCTGAGTTCCCTCGGAAGTCAGATGGTAAGCCCGTGTCTCTGAAGGGGGTGAGCGGAGCCGCCACGCGACTGGCCGAGGTTTTTATGACCACCATGGAGCGCCGGGCAGCCGAGACTGCCGCTCGTCTGCAGAAGAAATCGACCTCTTAGGTTTAGGGTGTCCGTACCCTTTTGTTTTTTATGCCTTGTAATGATACCTTCTGAACTGCGCGAGTATGCGCTTTGTTTGTGCTACCTTGTTTATGCAAATAGTCTTTTGCTAGTGTGCCTTATGCTCGAAGAGCTGTATGCTTAAGATTTGAGTTGCTGTTTCTGACACAAACTTTGTGTTTGTGATTGATGCTCTTTGAACAGTCACGAGAACCTGCTGCTGCGACTGGTTCCTCACAGGCTCCAGCCACCACCCGATCACAGGGTCAGGTGACAAACGATGCCAAGGTGATGGAATATATGAAAACCAAATATGTGGAAATGAAGCAGGAGCTGAAGAACGCCCAGAATGAGCTAAATCGACTGAGGACGAGACCCGCGTTGGCCACCCAACGAGAGGAATATGTGCTTGGGGAGATGGATCTTGTGAACAGGCAACTCGGGTGTAAGTTCGAGTCTTGCTCTGTTTACAAGCTTTTTGCGTAGCTTTTGTCCTTTTGATCTAACTGGTGTGCCCGTGTTTGTAGGCTTTGTCGACAACTTCCAGTCTGAAAAAATTCGCGTGGAAGAGCGTCTGGATAGCGTGGTTGACGACCCTACGACTGGGCGTCAACACTTTTGGCTTCACAGGTACCATGCCCGCATACTCGCCACCTTGAAGGACCGCCTGGCGAAGTGCAGAACTGCTGGAGTTATGCCGGGCGGCGTTTATTCGCCTGAACGAGACTCTTTTTCCTGCGGGGCCACAACCACAAGGGATCCGTGCTTTGTTGAACATCTTCCGTCAAACAAATCCCATTCGAGAGTTGCTGTCTCAGAGACTTGTGATTGGAGCCAACGCTGCAATGGCGTATGTACGCAGTCGAAGACCAAGGTTGGTGTTGCAGCCACCCGCAGCCGGAGAGGTTCTCGAACAAAGAGATCTGGATGACACGATCCGAGCTGCGGAGACACTAATCGAGTGCACTCGCGAACAGCTTTGTGGTCCCGAGCTGCCCGTAAAGGACGAGCCTGAGGATTAGAGTAGTTTGCGAGTGCACCTGTTTGTACAAGGGGAAGCCCCCGAGTGTCATTTTTGACTCTTTGTATATTCTATAGTTTGTATATTTTGATTTTTGCCAAGCCCCCGAGTCAATCGAGTGGGGTTTATGAAATATTTTGCTAAGTAATGGCTGCAGCCCCCGAGTGTTCGAGTGCGGCTGCGGAGCTTGTGTGTACTTGTTTGGATCTGTGCGACGCAGCCCCCGAGTCAATCGAGTGCGTCTAAGATGTTTATGAAAGAGCGAGAGCTCGTATGTATGATAACGCAGCCCCCGAGTGTTTCGGGTGTGGTTAAGTTATGAGTTTTGCGAGTGATAACACAGACAAGTAGGAGGAATATTGAATATATTCCTCTTTTGAATGTTAGACTGCAGGCCGCCTCATTAAAAACCTTCCAGTCCCCTTAGGTACCCTGGTAAGGAAAAGAGCGCGTCTGAAACCTGCAGCCATCCGACATATAGCCTATTACATTGTATGTGAGCACTTTATGCGTAGAAACGGCGCAGATGCGCAACGTTCCAAGGATTATGAGAGAGTTCGCCTGTCTTCGCGTGCTTCAGTCGATATGCGCCTCCACCAAGGACCTCCGTGATGATGAAGGGACCTTCCCATGGGGAAGCGAGCTTGTGCACCTTCTTTTGCTTCAGTCGAAGAACCAGGTCACCAAACGAAGGACCTGGTGCGCAGTCGACGGCTGTGGTAGTTGCGAAGGTCCTGCTGGTAAACAGCTGTGCGGGCCAAGGCCGTGTCGCGCGCCTCATCGAGCAAGTCGACTGCGTCTTCGAGTGCTTCTTCCGCGTCTTCTTCATTGTATGCTTCAACTCGTGGCGCATTGAACCTTACATCTGATGGCAGAATTGCCTCTGCACCATAGACCATGAAGAATGGGGTGAACTGCGTAGAAGTGTTGGGAGTTGTGCGTAGGCTCCATAGCACAGATGGTAGTTCTTCGACCCAAGCACCCGCAGCTCTTTTGAGTGGCACCAGGAGGCGCTTCTTGATCCCACTCGTCACAAGTCCGTTGGCCTTTTCGACTTGGCCATTGGATTGTGGATGTGCCACGGATGCGTAGTTGAGCGTAATGTCTGCTCTTTGCAAAGGTTTTGAACTCCTCAGCCGTGAAGTTTGTGCCGTTATCAGTGATGATACTTTGGGACACCGAAGCGGTATATGATGCTCTTTATGAAGTTGACTGCCGTAGTAGCAGTCGAATTTGTGATGGGGACCGCCTCGATCCACTTTGTGAACTTGTCGACTGCCACCAGTAGGTGAGTATGCCCGCCATGCGATGATTTTTGAGTGGCCCAACCATATCGAGCCCCCATTGGGCGAAAGGCCAGGCCAGCGGTATGGTCTTCAACGCCGATGCGGGTGCGTGCGGCTTGTTGCGAATTTCTGGCAGCCGACGCACCTTTTGACTATGTCCTCCGCGTCTTTGAGTGCTGTAGGCCAGTAAAACCCTGCGCGAAAGGCTTTGGCTACGAGTGATCGACTGCTGGCGTGATGCCCACAGGTACCTGCATGAATGTCTCGAAGTATGGCTTGGCCATCTTCGAATGCGATGCATCTTTGGAACATACCTGATATGCTGCGCTTGTATAACTCGCCGTTGATAACGGTGTATGCTTTTGATCTTCGAGTCACGCGCGGGACTCGGTTATGTCATCTGGTAGCTCGCGCGGAGTATGTAAGCCAGAAAAGGTTGAGTCCAAGTTGGCTCAATGAGGAGTACCTCGACTGGGGGGTCCTCTGTGCTGGGCGCTTTGCTTTTGGCTGGCGTAGTCGACGGAGGAGGCTCTCGTTTCTCCTTGATAGATCTGTGTTCGATGCGCTCGAGGAAGACACCAGGTGGAATTTGTGCGCCAGTTGAGCCAAGATTGGCTAGCATGTCTGCTTCTTCGTTACTTTCCCTTCCTATGTGCCTCAACTCACAGCCATCGAAGCTGCCCTCCAGTGTGTTGTACAGGTCGCGATAAGCGATCATGTTGTCCGCGATTGCGTCGCAGGCCTTCATTGTTTGCTGCACCACGAGATTGGAGTCGCCGTAGATCATCAATCGAGTGCACCCAAGTGCTTTTGCCATCCGCATGCCATGGATCAGAGCCTCGTATTCAGCCTCGTTATTGGAGGGTAGTTTGAATCCCATCTGCAAAACATAACGTAGCTTGTCCCCTTTTGGTGATATGAGGATGACGCCTGCGCCTGCGCCTTCGTGTTTCTTGGACCCATCGAAGTACATGGTCCAGGAATTGGACACGTCTGGTGCTCCAGGTAATTGGGCCTCTATCCACTCGGTTGTGAAGTCGGGTAGGACTTGTGCTTTGATAGCCTTCGGGTGCTCGTACTTGATGTCTCTTGGAGCCAGCTCGATGAGCCATTTTGCGACTCGACCCGTTGCATTGGGGTTTGTGAGGATATCACCGATTGCTGAGTTACTTACCACGGTGATCGGGTGCTCGGTGAAGTAGTGTGTCAACTTCCTTGAGGACATGAATACAGCGTATGCCAGCTTTTGATAGTGCGGGTACCGCTGTTTTGATATGGAGAGAACCTCGCTCAGGTAGTAGACTGGACGTTGTATGCTTTGGATGTGCCCCTCCTCCATGCGTTCGACTACCAGTACGGTGCTCACCACCCTGTTTGTAGCCGAGACATACAGGTAGAGTGGTTCCCGTTCCTTAGGTGCGACGAGGATCGGAGGGCTTGTGAGGATCCGCTTGAGATCTGTGAAGGCTGCTTCAGCTTCTGGCGTCCACTCGAACTTGTCCGCCTTCTTCATCAGTCGATAGAATGGTAGAGCCTTTTCACCCAGTTTGCTGATGAATCGACTGAGCGCTGCTACTCGTCCTGCTAGTTTCTGCACATCGTGAAGCTTTGAAGGCCTTTGCATTGTGAGGATGGCCTGTATTTTCTCCGGGTCTGCTTCGATTCCACGGGCAGAGACTAGGTACCCTAGGAGCTGCCCGGCTGGAACGCCGAACGTGCACTTCTTAGGATTGAGCTTGATATGGAAGCGTTTGAGGTTTGCGAACGTCTCCCTCAAATCGTCGAGTAGTGTGTGTTCTTCCCTTGTGGTAATGACAATGTCATCCACGTAGACCTGGACGTTGCGTCCGATTTGCTTTTTGAGGCAGTCCTGCATCATGCGCTGGTATGTTGCACCCGCGTTTTTGAGCCCAAAGGGCATAGTTGTGTAGCAGTAGACCCCGAGTGGGGTTATGAACGCCGTTTTTTCTTCGTCTTCTTGCTTCATCCTTATCTGGTGATAACCTGAGTAAGCATCCAGAAAGGAGAGTCGTGCGCATCCGGCGGTGGAGTCGACGATCTGGTCGATTCGGGGTAGCGGGAAGTGATCCTTTGGACAGCACTTGTTCAGCGCTGTGAAGTCCACGCACATCCGAAGGATGTCTGTATGCTTCTTCTCTACGAGTACGGGGTTGGCCACCCATTGTGATTTCTTGATTTCCCTAATGAATCCTGCTGCGAGTAACCGGTCGACTTCAGATTCGACTGCGGTTCGCTTTGGGCCGGAGATTCGACGCATCGTTTGCTTGACTGGCTTTGCATCTGGAAACAATTGGAGAGAGTGCTCGGCGAATTCCCTGGGAATACCTGGCATGTCGGCTGGACACCACGCAAATATTTCCCAGTTCTCACGGAGGAATTCGACGAGCGCGCCTTCCTATGCGATAGGCAGGCTCGAAGATATGTTGACTGTCTTGGACGGATCGGTCGGGTGCACCTGATGCGACCTTGTGTCATTTGTAGCATTGAAGGATCTGTCGACTGCCAACTTCTTATGCTCCGGAAGGAGTGTGCGGTCGTTGGAAATCGCCAGTCGGCGAGTGATTCTTCCACCCCGAACATCTCGGAGATTTTGCTGAACTCGCGGTCGCAAGCATCGGACCTTTGAAAGTTTCCACGGACAGTGATGACTCCCTTTGGTCCTGGCATCTTCAGCGTGAGGTACGCGTAGTGTGGCACCGCCATGAATCGAGCAAACGTCGGGCGACCAAGAATAGCATGGTATTGTGATTTCCAGTCGACGACCTCGAACTCAATCGACTCTGTCCTGAAGTGGCTTTTGTCCCCGAACGTAACGTCGAGTTGTATGGTGCCTTCTGGGCTAATTGCTTTGCCAGGAACGATACCGTGGAAGGTATTTGAAGATTTTGGGAGGTTTTCGACTGACCTGTTCATTTTGCGGAGCGTGTCCGCGAAGATGATGTTTATGCCGCTGCCTCCATCCATGAAGACCTTGGTCATGGCGTAGCCTCCTATTTGCGCGTCGAGTACCAGAGCCGCGTGCCCTGGTCGAACTACAGCTGGGGGATGATCCTCTCGACTGAAGCTTATGATGGTTTCCGATCCCTTCAGAAATTCGGGCACGGCAGGAGGTGCCATGACAGCCATGTTCACCTGTCGAGTGATTAGCTTTTGCTGCCTGTTGGAGGGGCGACCCTTTTGTATCATGTACATCTGCCCGTGGGGCTGTGGATATTGATCATCTTCCGCCCGTAGTACGGGTTGTATGGCACCTGCGAGGTTTGCGCCTGGAGCAGGCTGTGGTGGTGGTTGCGGTGGCGGCTGTGGCGCCATGAGAGCGGGCACAGCGTTCGGCTGTGGTACGGGTGCAGGCGTGGGCTGAGCAGGTGCTGGGCCGTACCTTTGAGTCGTATCATGTAGTCAGTCGCCATTTGGTCGAATTCCCTGCAGTTCCTTAGGGTGTGATTGGAGCGTAGTTTTCCGTCGTCCCCCTTGAAGAGGTGGAATCTGCACCAGTCGTCCATCTTTTCCTCGAATGACCGCTCGGGTTTTGCGTCGCTGCGTTTGCGCCATTCTTGCCTTTTGTAGCTGTCGCTCCGCTGCTCGCGATCTCGACTGTCCGTCGATCATCCGAGCGTCGATTGCTTCTATCTTGGTCCTCCCGGGTTGTGTGTATCCAGCCGCCATGAACTCGGGTCTGTTATCGTCGTAAGGACGTTTGGAACGTTTGCGCCTGCGATCTTCTCTGTATGAATCTCTGCGGCCTCGACTGCCGCTTTCGTAGTTGTCGCGTGGTGGGGAAGCACGGGATCTGCGTACAGAATCCTCTCCATCTGCCCACTCAGTCGCAACTTTGATGAGGTCAGCCAGGGAGGTTGGCTTTTCACGACCAGTGCCTCTTTGAAGTCCTTCCTGGCGAGACCTTGTATGAAGGCATCCATGGCCCTGTCTTCTGACACTTTGCCAACCGAATTGCGTATTTCGGTCCACCGCCGTATGTATGATCTCAACGACTCGTCTGATCGTTGAGTGCATGCCCTTAATTCTTCGAATGTCTTCGGGCGCTCACATAGAGGCTCGAAGTTTTTGATGAAGTCTCTGCGGAAATCGTCCCACGAGTCGTATGATGATGGAGGGAGTGCCTTGAGCCAGTCGCGGGCAGTTCCTTCGAGCATGAGTCGTATGTACTGCATCGCCGTGGTGTTCGTGCCACGCTGGCATGCCACGGCGAGTCTGTAATCTTCTAGCCACCCGGAAGGTTCTTGGCGACCGTTGTACTTGGGTTGTTCGCCTGTCAACTTGAACCTTTGGGCATCCGCGTCTCACGGATGCGTCGAGTGAAGCACAATGCTCCGCATGGCTCTGGTTCGATCAGAGTATGAATCGCTGCTATAGGATCTTCGAGATCTGCTTCTGCTGGACCTGTGCCGGCGCGTGCTTCTCCTTCCTTCATCCGAGTGGTGGCTGCGACCACTGCGATGATGTGCTGCGTGTCGTGAGTCGACTATGTCGCGATCGCGATTCCTTGCTGGAGTTTTGTCTTCTGGCTGTATAGCCTGTGCCGCTAGAGCTAGCGATTTGAGTTGTTGGCGATGCAGGGCTGCGTTAGGGTCATTCGCCGGAGGTTGCATTGCCTTGAGGTAAGCACCTACGGAGAATAATGCACCCGCAGCAGTTTTGGGCACTGGGATTCCGTTAGCGTCCTCTGTCATGAACGACAGGTTACGGGTGATTGCTACCCTTTCATGTTCTGGAAGGCTTGCCAACCGCGACCTAGGTCGTGGGGTTGGTTGCATTGTGGACCCGAGGGATTGCTCCCTTCTTCGGGCACTCGAGAGGCTGGCTTGCCTTTTGCGCTCTTCGAGCGTCGCTCGGTAGTTTTGCAGTCGAATTGACTCCTGCCAGTTGAAGTACTGGAAGGTCAACATCTCCTCTGGGGTGGAATTTGGTGGCATCATTGTGCACTCCTTTATGACTTTATCTGCTTTTGCTGCCATCTCCTCCGTGATTGTCAAGGTTGTGACCCCATCCGGCATGGTTACCGTGCATGGGAATTGTGCAGGCCTGCGAGCGGCTGCGTCTGCGGATGATTCTGCGGAGAAGGCCACGTAGACCTGATGGGGCGTGACCCGTGGACAGGTGTATGTGCTGTCGATTCCAGTCATGGACTCGACGTCGCCGTCGAGGCTCATGTCAGAGCCAGTATGTTCATCGAGTAGATCTTCGAGGCGAATCTCGTTGTCGATGTGCTCATCGCCTATGCTCATCTCGGTGTTGGCGAAGCCATTATGGATTTCTGAGTCGAGGTTGGTGTTGGTGAAGATCTCCGAGTCGACGTTGCTGTCGTTATGAATCGCGGGCTCGTAGAAGTCATCGAGGGAGATCCCGCAGTCGAAACTCTCGTCGAGTGGTAGGTTGAAGTCGACGTTGCTTGTGCGGTATGCTGATTCTGCCTCCTCGCCTTGGAGTTCCGTCATCATGAACCTGTCGATCTCGCCGGTCGACATGGTTGTTGCGGGCGAGCAGGCTTCAGGAATCGACGACGGGGCGAGCGCAGTCGACGGAGCCTCGAGTGCGCCCAGCGCCAGTTGTTGCGGATCTGTCGAGTCCTGCGTGCCAAGATTGTTTACGAAAAAATTGAATGCTCCAACAGTTAAACTCAAACCTGATTCAAGGCCGGAAAACGCCTCCTGAAGCTCCGGCGAGTGCGGATTGAAATTCATTGGAAGAGCAGATGCGCTTTTTGCAGGTGAAGCGGGCAGGCTGCCGCTTTTCGAGTGGATCGGCGAGTCGCCGTGTGTCGCCTGGATCGGCGAGTTGCTGTTTGCTGACATGGCCGGCGAGTTGCCGTTTGCAGATGAGATCGGCGAGTTGCCGTTTGCTGGTGTGATCGGCGATTTGCCGTTTGCTGTTGGGACCGGCGAAACTTCGAGTCCAGCGCTATTCTTTCCCACAGACGGCGCCACTTGACGAGGGGTAGACTCATCAAGACCCATGGTTAAGGTCCCTAGGTTATGAATATGGGGGAGAGAACGTGGTAGAGCTGGAAGTATCGTCGGCTGACAAGCAGGGCAAAGATTTTACCCAGGTTCAGGGCCCTCGTGTGGAGGTAACACCCCTACGTCCTGCCTGTCTGTTATTGCTTTGTGAATATGATGGTTACAAGGATCCCGGCGAGATGTCGATCTCGCTAGGGTTTTGGTGGCTCTGAAAGTACGTGGTCTGGTTCGATGGCCCTCCCAGTCCTTAAATAGTAGGCTGGGTCTCGGGTGTTCGTAACCGACTCGATTTACAAGTAAGAAACTTAAACCGACTATTGCTTCGCCAACTTGGAGGATACTCCATCTTGTGGGCCTCCCTTCATGGGCTTCATGTAGGCTCTGATAGTTGGGCCTAGTCAATACGTGCACCAGGTACCCTCACGGTAGGGTACCCAATAGGCATACCCATGTCACGCGCCGCCCTTGCTGCAGTACCGTCGCCTTCATCAGCGGCGGCGGTAGCATCGGAGGTGAAGCGGCGGTAGCAGAGGAGTTTGAAGGCTGTGCGAGATGGCAACCTCGTCACTCGCCCGCCCACAACCTGTTCGACGCAACGCCCAAGTCGCGACGTCACCATGTCGGTGTCAGCACCGCCCCTGCTGCAACATCGGCTTCACCTACGGGCGTCCTCCCCAAGCGCTGCTTCGAATTCGACCAGCGGCCGTGACCTCGGCTTCTCCTGCGGCCACCTCCATCCTCTGCTGCGACACGAGCATTGTGCCAGCGCCTGAGAACACAGCTTGCACTGTGCGTGATGACTGTGTCTACCCTGTGGCACAACTGGTCGCCATGCCAATGCCTGTCCCTACTGCTGTGGCGGGTGCACCAACCATGGCTGCTCCACGCGCGGACATCCAGCTGGTCCATGAGAATGATCTCCAACCAGAGGTGTCCACCGGTGCCATCGTCGTGCCTCCGTCAGCTGCGACGCACAAGGCCGACCTCGCGCGAAATTCGGTTGTGCCCTCGACTCCTCTTGTGCCGGCCTCTGTGTCGGCAGAGCGTTTGGTGTGGCATGAGGACCTCTACCTGCAGGTGTTTCCCTCCAGCATTGGCAGGCCGCTCTCTATGACACCTACTACAGCGGCCACATCAGTAGTGCTCGAGTCCGACATCATCATGGTGCCGCCAAGGACCAAATCTGCAGTGTGCCTTGAGCCTTTCCCTGATGCGTCAGCGGCCGTGTTCACACCGGCCACTCTGGAGCTGCTGTTGGATCGTTCGAGCGTGGAGCGGCCACTCGTGTTCGCCGCTACTAGTAATGTGGAGGATGATAACAACCTCGTCACTGGCACATCTCCGGTGCCGCTCACTCTGGCCACACTTGGTGTTGACGACAGCCGCGTCACCACCATGTACAATGTCCTTTGGCCGTTCAATCTGCTGGTGCCTTTGTCCAAGATCAAGGAGCCGTATTTGTCATCTCTGCTACCTCAATTCACTCAGGCCATGGTCAGAGGGGGTATATCTTTGAATCAGTTTCAAGCAAAGTACAGTGGTACGTCTTCTGATCTTGGCTGTGCCAGTGCCACAACTCACTTAATTCTCTTGTTGCCATGGGACCCGGGAGAGAAACCAATGGTATTGAGAGATTCAGTTCTTAGCAGAGATATTGCTTGGCCTGCATGTGTTAAGAAAATGAATGCAGATTTATCAGGAAGTCGTGACTATGATCAGAAGTCGGGGTATGCAGATACTCAAACATATTTGCACTGGCTTATTCAATTGTCTTGTTCAAGTGCAACCGTGATAGGCAAGTATTTCTGTCTGCGACTACTAATTGCAAGTATTGGACCTTCCCTTCTCTTACCTGGGCTGGCCCATGGGCTGACACCATTGGGCCTGGGCTGCTGGGAACCGACGTGAAGCAGGAGCTACAAATACAAGGGAAGTGGCTTACGAACGACTTGGCTTGGGAACGGACGGCTTCAGCCTCCTCGCTTCTGTCTTCCTCCTCCTCCTCTCGTGTTGCTCTCTCCTCTGTAATCTCTAGAAACCTGTGAATCCATGGTTGTATTTCCCCAATTGATGAGTAATAGATCTCTGAACTAGTGACCATTATCATTGTGACCCTGAAAGTATGCACTGGAAAATCCTATGGTTCCATTCGCTGCTAGAGAGTGGGTTCCAGTTTTGGACCGCTGGAAAGGCGCACGGCTATGGCGCTGCAAAAATTCAGTTGGACATTGCATGGCCAACTACAACACTGCCATACTCTACTCTTTACTGTATGCACCTGTACATTGCCCTGGAGTGCTCTGTTCCTGGAAGATTGAGATCAAAAGCTTGGGTATTTGTTCCATTTTTGTCCTGCACTTGCCCTCAGGCCTTGCTGGTTTTATTCGACATCAGCTTGGAGCCAAGCCAAAATTTCAGTGGGAAATTGCATGGTTGCTCGTGTGGTCATATGGTGCTAGATCAGATTTTCTATACATGTGGCTTGTCACTATATTGTCCTGGCTACACTTCAAACTGGGTGTTCTTCCTCTAGTGCATTTCAGGGATTTGAGCTTCTGGAGATCTCAAAGTGTGGACCAGATGATGTTGAAAACTGGGCATGTTATTCATTGTGGTCTTGAGCTTGTCCAATGGAAGATTGCATGGTTGATTAACTCGGAGTACTCTGATGTCATCAGCCAGTCCAAGCAACTGATGCCTGCCGCAACAATGACATACCGTGTGTTGTGTTCTCCTTGGGATCCGGGTTCAGCACAAGATAAAGCTACAAAAGGGATCAAGGTTGAAGCTCCAGCCTACTACCACTGCCACTGCCTTGACCATGCTTACTACCTCGACAAAGTCTGTGCCAACGTCTTCCGTGACCAAGTGCACATCGACGACGACTACTGCCATGGCATCTTATTTGAGCAAGGCAGCCTCAACCTCGTCAAGGTCTGCCTCGACCACGGCACCCACCGTGACCTCGGCGAAGTCATGAAGCATCAAGTACCGTGCGACCCGGGCAGTTCGACATGGCATCAACTTGAGGTCAAGACGAAATTTAAGGAGGGGGGAATGTTAGCGACCTTCCCTTCTCTTACCTGGGCTGGCCCATGGGCTGACACCATTGGGCCTAGGCTGCTGGGAACCGACGTGAAGCAGGAGCTACAAATACAAGGGAAGTGGCTTACGAACGACTTGGCTTGGGAACGGACGGCTTCGGCCTCCTCGCTTCTGTCTTCCTCCTCCTCTCGTGTTGCTCTCTCCTCTGTAATCTCTAGAAACCTGTGAATCCATGGTTGTATTTCCCCAATTGATGAGTAATAGATCTCTGAACTAGTGTGGTGTTAACAGATTTTTTTTTTAAACGGGCGCCAGTGTCCGACAGACAGTTCATACTCTCATGTACTTCTATTCATATCCACTCCTTGTCTCCTTCTCACCGGAGCCTGGAGCTATATATACGCCCAGCACGAGACGTACTGAGCATTCCGTCCAAGACCACAACACCTAGATCAGGCTTTCAGCACCGCTGGTACCTAGCCTGCTACTGCGTGTAGAAAGCTTGGAGTTTCTGATACAAATGGAGAACACAACATCACCACACTCTTCATGCATCAGCCCGGCAGCGGCACCAGCAGCCACATCCATGTCTGCTGGCGAGAACAGCTGGGCGATGCACTTCGCGGACTTCCTGGCGTTGTCGAACAACAAACAGGAGATGATGGGTCCTCAAGGAGGCTTCCTGGCGTCGTCGAACACCGCCAGGAGATGGGTGGTCAAGGAGGAGGAGCCTCTGAGAGTAGCTTCTCCTCTGGCTTCGATTCCTTGGACGACGAAGATGACTCCTTCACCACGTCGGACCTGATGGACGAAGATGACGAGGATGATTCTTTGCAGGACACCGCTTGCTCTTCCGCGGCTCGCCCTAAGGTTGGGAACAAAGAACTTCCTCTAGTCAGTTATAGCTTCGTGAAGTACATAGTATTTAGCATTTCTTCCAGCTAGGTCTAACTTGATTATGATTTTTGTTCTACAGATGACCAGCATCTATGATCTGTACATGAAGTCAATGGCCACCATGGATGCAAAAGATATTTACACCAGCCAAATGGTATGTTTATGAACACTCACTATCATCTCTTTCTTCCGTCAGACGTTATCTAAGTGTTTATCTTACGATAGTGTACTCTTGAAATATTGCAGGCCAAGTATTTCCTCGATGCGGTTTCGCGGCAGCAGGTGACTGCAGGTGCGGTTCAAGAAGTGATCAGCGGTGGAAATAGCAATGAGAAGCAGCTGTATGATTGTAGTGATCTGAGGAAGAAAGGGCTTTGCTTGGTCCCTCTCTCCATGTTGATAGACTACCTAGGATGATTACTGTTCTTGTGTCGCAAGATCTCTGGTTCGATTATAGATAAAATAGTTCGTACATCACTCTTTTCTGTGACTGTGTCAGCTAGAACACTTCTTCCATCATGCCATCGATCTGTCCAATCATACCATTAAATTAGAAAAACAAGTATTCAACTATCCAGAAATGATAAACAAGCAGTAAGAATATTCAAGTGTGCATGACAGCGAGGGGAAACTTTGTATATTATATATAGCTTCTTACTTTGTATGTGTACCACAACATATTAGAGGTCAAGTTGAGGTAAACCTTCATTGTAATTTCATCACCGATATGCAAATTCAAAACGCGAATGTATACGTAGCTTACCTCGGCAGATTGTAACTTATAAAAACAAGTATTCAACTATCGACAAATAATAAACAAGCGGTGAGAAATATTCAAGTGAGCATGAGGAGAACATTGTATATAAATTATATATAGCTTCAGTACTTTGTATGTCTAGCAGAACATACGAAAGCTCAAGTTGAGGCTCAAGTAGGATTTTTCTTGGGCAAAAGCTGTTATGCTTGTATGCACTACATCTTGCCTAGGTGTTTCTATGATGTGAAAGTTCTGCCTTCAGTGCAATTTGTCAGGATGGGCAAGTTGAGAACGTGAATGCACCTCAGTTGAAGTTTCTATGATGTGAAAGTTCTGCCGAAATGCAGGAACTTGCCTAGGAATTAATACAAAATATCACGTTACTACTAGCGTGAATGAAATATATATGGACTGTGTAGTTCTCAACCTTTCATCATGTAATCATTAATCAGCTGGCTCGTTCAGTTTGCAATCTGGGTTTGTCAATCACAGGGTCAATAGATTCCGTTAAACCTATGCACACGTCAGTGATGTGATCACTAGGTGAACTGTACAAAGCAAGCTGGCATACTCAATGAAAACAAAGAAGCAAATCTTTCTTTAATCGCTACTCACTAGAAAGTACCAAGCGCCTGCTCAATCAGTCAGAATAAGCCGAAAGAGGGTATCTCTGACCTTCTAAAAATATAAAAAACTTACCAAATCAAACCAGTTCTTTTGTCTGCTAGGAATAAGTTAAGTTGAGTAGTATATTTGCATGATACGGTCTTACGGAGGTTGCAACTAGCAACATATTTCTCTGACAGAATATAATTCCCATGTGCCGTCAGAAGCAGGCAATTAGCATCCAGTGGACCTTTAGTACTATTCACATTCCTTGGATTCCTCATAATAAGTACATACCCTTAGCATTTTAAGGGACAGCAGTGTCGTAAGAATGTGATAATTATTCAAATAACTGTGGCTGGAAAAGTTGCATTTATGTTTTAGTAATTCCATGACCTTTCTTCTGTTCCATGATACATCTTTAGCGCTCCTAGGAAAGTCTCTTTCCAGATAGTACAGTGGATAAGTCAGGCCTGATTGTTATCATTAATTTATCTTTAATGCGCTGAGCTTTTCAAAGACAACCTGGATATTGTAGATTGTAAGATAATAATTTGTAGGAAATAGGCATAATCACCGAGGGCATGGAGCTTTATTTGCGGAACACACGTCATTACTGTGACTGTATTCTCCAGCTAGATTATCTTGGATGATTACTGTTAATGTACTGCAAGAACTCTGGTCGATTATATATAATCTAGTTCGTACATCACTCTCTTCTATGACTGTGTCAGGTAAGAACACTACTTCCATCACGTCGTCGAGCTGTCCACTCATACCATTAACATATAAAAACAAGTATTCAACTATCCAGAAATGATAAACAAGCAGTAAGAAATATTCATGTGCGCATGACAGTGATGGAAACTTTTGTATATATATTATATAACTTGAGTACTTTGTATGTGTACCAGAATATATTAGAGCTCAAATTGAGGTATACTTTCAGTGCGATTCCATCAGTTCATAAAGGCAATGTATACGTGCCTTACCTCGGCAGAAAGATTTTTGAATGTGAATGTATATGTAGGCATGTAGCTTACCTCAGCAGAAAACTATGTCAAATTTCTATTCTGCGAACATTCTGCTGAAATGTAGGCACTTACATCGGAATTAGTAGAAATTTCTAGTACTTTATATGTATACCATAACTTATTACAGCTCGAGCTGAGGTTAACCTGCATTGCAGTTTATCAGCGATGTGTAAGTAAAAAAACATGAATGCAACTCAGTAGAGAGAGCTCTGTCAAATTTCTATGCTGTGAACGTTCTGATGAAATGTAGGCACTTGCCTAGGAATTACTCCCTCCGTATCAAAATGTAAGATGTCCTAACTTTTTTGGCCCACACGTATCTAGACATGTTTTAGTGCAAGGTTCACATGAATTTTGCATTTAAACTATGTCTAGATACATGTTGATCACAAAAGGCTAAAACATCTTACATTTTGATACGGAGGGAGTAGTAGAGAATATCAGGTTACTACTAGCGTGAATAACATATAATAATATATATGGACTAGTGTACTACGTAGTTCTCAAGCTTACATCCTGTAATCATTAATCAGCTGGCTCATTCAGTTTGCAATCTGAGTTTGTCAACCGGTCAATACATTCCGTTAAACCATGTACACATCAGTGATGTGATCACTAGGGTTAACGGTAAAAAACAAGCTGTCATACTCAATGAAAGCAAACAAATCTTTCTTTAATCACTACTTACCAGAAAGTACCAAACGACTGATTGATCAGTCAGAATAATCAGAGGGGGTACCTCTGACCTTCCACAAATATCCAAACTTACCTAATCAAACCAGTTCTTTAGTCTGCTAGGAATAAGTTCAGAAATATATTTGCATGATGCGGTCTTACGGAGGTTGCCACTAGCAACATATTTCTCTAACAAAATGAGAAATTCACATGTGCCATCAGAAGCAGGCAGTTAGCATCCAGTGGACCTTCAGTACTATACAATCCTAAGCACATTCCTTGGATTCCTCCTAATAAGTACAAAACCTTAGCATTTTAAAGGACAGAGTGTCGTAGGAATGCGATACTCATTTATATAATTATGGCTGGAAAAGTCACTTCTATGTTATTTAGTAATTCATGGCATTTTTCTGTTCCATGATACAGCTTTAGCGCTGCCAGGAAAGTCTCTTTCCAGATAGTATGGTGGATAAGTCATAAACAAGTCCCACTTGGCAGGCTAGATTGTTAACCAAAATTCATCTTTAATGTGCTGAACTTGTCGATGACAACCTTGATATTGTGGATGGTAAGATAAGAATTTTGTTGGGAAGTTCATATAGGATAAGATCACTTTAATACATCCATGAAAAAGACTGGATGGAAAGTGTTGTGGAAATGCAAAATTCTTTTCCTCTACAGTCTGAATCTGGTGGCACTTGTAGAGATATCGATGGTAAAATGAACAAGATGAAGACAAAAGGAGATCCTTCTTTAAACACCAGGTATTGTTCAGAAAGAATTTCAGGGTTAAAAACATCTAGCGACGAACAATTAGCAGTTTCTGCCACATTTATCAGTCAAGGTTTGGTTTGTGGAACAGAGTAATATGAGATATCAACTTATGAAACAAGCTTTCCACCTAGTGAGTACATTTACGGTACTTTGACATCGGGACTGTAATTGAAGTAAGAGCATAAAAGAAGACCTATAAGCTGACAGTGCCGACCTGACATGTCAACTTCAATCTCACGATTCATCAATAGCGAAAGGTGCACCTAATCCCCATGGATGTTTGTTAACTCGGCAAGAGGCCTAACAAATAATCCGGAGGAACATTGGTTATACCAGAGAACGAACCAGAAAAGAGGCAGATTCAGGGAACGAAAGGCATCATCTTCCGTGCAACCAGAGCATCAGCATCAGCATCAGCATCAGCATCAGGATCAGGATCAGCGTCGGCATCGGCTAAGACAAGGAATTCATCACCGGCCCCGAAACAGACAAGGAACTTACAGTAGGTTGGAACTGAAGACCAAGCACATACACATGTATATAAAACAACCCACCATCAGATGGAATCTTCTGCTTCATTTGAAAGAATCTTAATTTTATCCCACTTGCGCAATTTGGCCTTTTCCAAAATGCTGTATGCTGGCTGGCTGGAGACGGCGCCCGGCGCCACCTAACGATGCCACAGTGGAACACACGAGTACCCTATGGCCTACAGGCTACTGTTGCAACTTGCACCATTCGCCGAGGCCCGAGGGTCTTCTTGAATCGGTTAGCAATTAGCATTATCCAAAGCGTAACATGTAGTAATAATCTTTCCAAATCTCTCGGTACGGCGGAAACCTTTTAGTAGACACTGAACTGAGTCCACGATTGTTTTGGCAAAGTTGATCGCCGATCTACATCTTGGACAGCTGGTAGGTCTCAATCTCATGGATGGTTTGCACAGGCCAAGGACTACTGGAGACAGGGAGGGAGGTGAAGAACGAGATGGGCAAAGAGGGAAGGAGAGTTATTAACTCTGAGTTAAGCGATGGAATCCACTTACGTAGTGCCGTGGAACAAGTTTGCCGGGGACGAGGCGGAGAATCCCGGCGGGCGGCCGCCGTCGGTGGCGCAGCTGACTCGACTGCGCTCTGCGACCTCTGCAGAAGACGAAGACAAACTCAACGGGCTGGCGTTTCGTTCGTCGAGACGGTCTCCATGGCAGTTGGGTTGGGCTGGGCTGGTGGAACTACTATACCTCAATGGGCTGATAATTAAGGTTGTCAAACGAGCCAGCCGCACTGGCTGCTTTTCATCGTTGAAAACAAGACAAACGCTAGGCGTCAGTCGGGTGTCGCTACAGCCGCTTCCGGAACCGTCCGATCTAATTAAGTGAAACAATCTCACGCGTCCGATCAATTTAGCAAAAACGTTTCGCGTGTAACACTTTTTATATGCGTATGAAACATCTCATGTAGCAAAAAAATATTTCAGAAAATGTTGCGTCCGATTAATGTAGCAAAAAAACCGACATAACAATATTTGTTCGTGCATGTAGCAGGGTGTGTAGCAAAAAAATTGGATACCAAAAAATTGCAACATGTACCAAAAAATCTTGTAGCATTTTAAACCCAGCCATGTAGCAAAAACGAATAACATATCCAACAAATCCAAATTTGATTGTAGCAAAATTGTGAGTACATCGTCACTTTTGCAGAAATTGGACTAGCATGTGCTCTGAATTCATTGTAGCACTTTGCTCATGCTTACACAACAAAATCGAGTCTCACATGTAAAAACTACACACACGCATGTAACATCAATAAAACCCCAAAACTGACCTCTAGTTGTCATCACCAATGGAGGCATATAGAACCTAGATGGAGCGAACCCCTACCCCATCCAGTCGCGGGGCATCATCTTCTCCAAATCCGGCGAAGATAGGGCACCTCACCATTCATGGCCTCCATGGTGATGTGCTGGTCGGTGGCGCCGGGGGTTGATCAAAGCCGGCAGGGAGACAGGCATGCGAGGCCGCAGCGCCGGCGGTTGGAAGGGGAGGCGGCCGGGAGGGAGGTCCGCGAGGGAGCGAGGAGACGGCGCCACCGTCGAGCAAGCGGAACTCGTCGCTGGCCGCAGGATCCTGGCCGCATGGCTCGCCGGGGGCAGCGCTGCTTCGTACCGATGGGCACCATGGCCTATCGTTGACTTGTAGCTATTATGGAGAGAGAACGTGAGGGGCATGGAGATAAGATAGAGAGAGAGAACGTGGATGGTGCAGCGAGAGAACGTGAGGGGCAACTCGTTCGCTCGCTCGTGTGCGCGTCGCGCCGACCCGACTGATGGATTAGTCGGTTGATAGATAGAGTCAAAACCTATCTTGCCACCTTTTTTTTTTTGGCAAAATGAAACAATTTTGGTTGCACTTTAACACAAATTGTTCCATTTATAGGTGATCCTAGACATCAAACATCAGTAAAAATAGGGGGGATCATTTTTTCAAATTCCTCTTAATTTATTAATATTATTCGTCCAGTGCAAACCGAATATGGGAAGAAAATAAGAAACGAGGATGATGAATCATATTCCTAAAAGGATGAATAAATAATCAAGTAAAACATAAAATTAAACTTGAACGTTCAATACCCAAATATACGTTACAACTACTACCAATGATCTAGGGCAGAAGGTGGTGATCTAAGCATGGGAGGTCCCTCCAAGGAGGAAGAGAGGGAAAATAGAAGAAAATGGGGGTGCTGGGTGACCGATGAGATGGAAATTATCATGGCAGCATCGAGGTTAGAGGAGTCAAGTGGCATCCTAAATCGAGGGGACGTCTCCAGTGACGCGAAACGCGGAGATAGGAGGGGCGTCAGCTGGCCGACAGTGCAGTAAGAAAAGGCAGGAGGGGCGAGAGAGAAAACAAGATGAGAAAGGACGCTGCGCGTAAATAGCGGTGTCACTTTTCCTCTTGCCTGAGTAGACTAAATTACCCCTAAAATGATATTAAATTAATTTTCGCTAAAGTAAAATATCCAGAAAACCCAGGACTCTGATATGAGCCAATTAATACTACTACACCTCAGCACTAGTAAATTGTACAGCCCCATTTAAGGAAGGCTTAAGAAAATTTTGGCCAGCTCATGGGGATGGCTGAAAGCAACTCTATGTTTATATGAATTTATTGTGGCTTGTAAATTTATTGATCTAAAAAACTAATTTTATTAGTTCATTTTGTGTCTTCAGTTGAGAATTTGAGGACATGTTTACTCAATTGGATAAAATATGGTTGAGAGCACCTCTTGTAAGATATCGATTTCCTAGAAAATGACATCACAATACTAAGTATGTATGAAATGATAATGAAATGGGGGAAATTAAGAAAGGAAAATACATCAGGTTATTGTTGAAACATGTATATTATTAAGAAAAGGAAAAGACATCAGATAACGAAACGGGGGGAATTAACAAAATGATAGAAACATGTATAGTATTAATGTTGATCTTTGCATCATTTTTTAGAATCCATCCTACCTCAAATTATTTTCCGGTATCTCCACTGGATATTTCGGCGGTGTCCTCCCACTGGAATTTATTTGCATTCATGTGACACACAAGCTATCAAAACTGAGATTTAATGTCTCCTCGGCTACGGTATAATAATCACTCTCCTGATCATGCAGCCAAGAAAACACTTCTGTAACAATGCATTACATCCCATTTACCTGCACTCCAAATCAGTAGTAACGGTTACAGTTATCCACTGTTCGAACAAACAGTTAATTGCAAACCATTCACATGCACCCCAAATCAGTACATATACAAACGGTTCCGAAGTTCATACGCGGATCAGCTCAGTCAAGTCGACACCAACAGTCGAGCACACAGCACACTCACAGTCACACTTGTCTGTTCAACAATCAGGACCTCTGTTTGGGTCACTGCATCACCATGTCACTGGTACCTCTGGTGTTGTCTGTCGAAGCTGACGAGTCCTTTGACACCGAAGAAGTTGCCGGAGGGTCGTCGGCCGTTGCTCTGTTGCTCCTCGGCTGTTTCCTCTTCGGTGGCCGTGGCGGCGTGGCTGCTTCCCGTCTTGCGAGATGAGACCTGAAGCTAAGCCGAGAGGGGATGCGTCTCGGGTCTCAAAATCTGTTCAATAATCATACGATAGTTCGATTTAGTACTGTGCTACATGTATTTTGTCAGTGACAGAACACAGCATGTCATCCAGTTCGACTGTTCAAAGAACCTCTGCATTAACCAAAGAGGGTAAAGTGTAAGAACCGAGAAATGTGGCCATTGTGAGTGGTGGCATGTTCAAGTCAAACTGTCTTACCTGAACTGTCGTCAGAGTTTGCCAAAAAAATTATTTTTTGCATTTTTACAGCCAGAGCACGCTTTGAGCTCGCTCCCTTTATTTCAGTCTTAATGGATGGTTCAGGTTCAGAGCTGATAAGCATGATGCATAAATTGTGTACCAACATGTGCTCTGCAACTCCGGATACCGGATCAAGATCCAGACCGGATGGTTCAGGTTCAGAGTCATCATGGACTTATACATCGAGTCATCGACAGAAGTAGAGCCGGAGAAACAATATATAGATGTTCATTTGATGAAAAAAAGAGAGAAGAGCAGCGGAGTGTTGCCCGTGTGGCCATACCTTGGGAAGCCCAGGAGGCCCCTGCGGACGGCGCAAGGCTGACCAGAGACGAAAAATCAGACGATCGCCCGACGTCGTTCATCTAGGAAGGAAACGCCATGAGGTGATCAGGCAGATGGAAAACCAGAGATTTTATATGCACTGCATGTCTGCATCGATCAGGGTGTGTGAGATTTACCCAGCTCGGAGGCGCGTTCCCCGTCAGCGCCCCGTGGAGCTGCTCCAGCCGATGTGCGCGACGTGCTTCACGTCCGTCGGGCACCCGATCTGCATCTCCTGCTCCTTCGCCGCTGCACGAAGGAAATCACGCGAGCGGCATGGAAACGATCAAAGATGGTTCAGAGAAACAAGGAATTCAGAGCGTGCAGTGACCTGTGCTGAGCTGTCTGAGTCTGTTCTTGTTCTCAACATCGTTAGATGCACTTACCGAAGATCTGCGAGATGATCTTGAAGCCCTTGAAGATCCCTTTCATCTTGTAGGAGGACGCCATTGCTGTCCTCCCTCGGAGGCGCGCAGGTCTTTGGAAGCACAAGAATGCGGAGAGGGAAGCTGCCTTACAGGGAACGGAGCCGAGCCACGATGACAGAGATGTATCAACCGGAGGACACTGTGATCTCGTCTCGCGCAGAATGAAACATTCAGGCGTGCAACGACGGATTGGTGAAAAAAATGTGTCTAAAGGGCGCGTTGATGCGCTTCTCATGGCGTGTGGTTGGTTGCCGATGTTGATGCATGCTCCTCCTTGGTTCTTATTAGTCGGAGTAGTTCTTACTGAAGCATTTGGAGTAACCTGCAATTCCTGTCCTGTCACAGCCCATCCTTTTCGATCTTTGGTAGTATGTTTTTCTAGCTTAGAGCCATTCAGAAGTTAGCATGCATTTTGGCATGTGTTCGTGTCATCATGTGTAATTAAACTTTAAACAGGATGATTGTAGACTGAACAGAGTGTCAGATTTTCTTGATGTACATGGTGCGTGGAATGTCCAACTACTCCCTCCGTTCGGAAAAGGATGTCACAAAAATGAACTATAGATAGACCATTTTTGTGACATCTTTTTCCGAACGGAGGGAGTAGTACATAAGCATTTTTGGCAGGTCGACGTGGAAGATATATTGAAGATACGGACATCTCCGAGGCTGCAGGAGGATTTTATTGCGTGGCATCCTGACCCGAGGGGTTTATTCAGTGTACGCAGTGCTTACAAGGTTGCTATGGCGCAACATGAAGAAACCTTTGGGTCTGGTGCATCTAGTTCAAGGCCGAGGGTGACCGGCCAGCATGGAAACTAATCTGGAATTCTTCAGTTCCTCAAAAGATGAAGATCATGGCATGGAAAGTGGTGTCAGGAGCTTTGGCAACGTCACAGAATAAATGCAAGCGTCATTTGAGTAAGTCTGCAACATGCATGTTGTGCGGCCGAGATGAGGAGGATTCCTTTCATGCACTAGTTACGTGCATGAATGCGGCCCAACTCTGGGATTGCATGGGCGAGGAGTGGGCTATCCCGGCTAAGGAAAACATTGCTTATAATGGGGAAGAATGGCTGCTGCACCTGCTAGCAGGACATGATTCAGGGACTAGAGACAGAATAATCATGCTGATATGGCGTATCTGGAGTGTGCGTACAGATATAATTCATGGAAAGGCTGCACCACCAATTCAGGCGTCCCGTTTATTTTTAATGAGCTACATGCAGTCGCTTCAGAACATTAGGAGGCAAACCACCGAAGAGATAATCAAAGGCAAGTCCCTGCTGTTCAGTGACCAAGATTCACGTAAAGAGATTGTCGCTCTACCAACCCTGCAATGGACTCCACCTCCAGCGAACTGGGTTGCTTTATCAGTTGATGGATCCTTCTCAGCTGTTGACGGTAAGGCCGGGGCAGGCATGGTTCTCAGAGATGCGGAGGGGGGGATTATCTTTGCCTCCTGTCGCCATATTTTTCATTGCACCGAGGCGCTTGAGACTGAAATACTTGCTCTTGTGCATGGCATGAATATGGCCTTGCAATGGTCGACATTGCCGGTAGTCGTTCAATCTGATTCTTCGGTTGCACTATCGGCTCTACGTGACTCATCGCTCTCCAAATCGCCTTATGGTCACCTGGTAGGTGAGATCAAGAAGCTCATGGAAGAAAGGGAGTTTATTCCGCTTAAAATAGCACGTTCCCAGAATAGAGTTGCTGACTGTCTTGCTAATTATAGTCGCACTGAGCGCAGTACAGCTTGTTGGCTGCATCAGGCCCCTACCTTTTTAAATCCTCATGTATTAGCAGACTGTAACCCTATGATTATTGAATAAAATTCCAATATTACCCGCAAAAAAAAAACAGGGATGAGACATAAGATGAAGTTTCTTGCGGTGCCTGGTTTCTTGCGAAAGATTTGGAGGTTCTTTTGTGGAACACAAAAGGTAACCAGAATGATGATGATGTGACAATGGGAGTTTCTTCGTCACCTAACATGTTTTATTGACAACTCAACTACAACAAACCAGTAAAAGTTGGGCGAATATTTTTGTTCCTGAAAATTGTTAGATGTGTATATGTATTGGCCCTTCGGCCCCCTGTGAATATACGACGCTCATACATAACATGGTATCAGGGTGCTCTCCTCTTCCCCGCCGCACGTAGCTGCCGTCGTGCCCCCGCGTCGCCGGCCTGCCGCGTTGCCGCCGCCGTTCCCAGCCTGCCGTGTCGCTGCCGCCATCCCCGGCCTGCTGCGTCGCCGCCCGCTGTCTCGTTTTGCTGCTTCACCGCCGCCATTCTCGGCTGGCTGCGTCGTTGCCGCCATCCCCGGCCTGCCGCGACTCCACGTCCGGCCGCCGCCCGTCGTCCCCGGCTTGCCGCGCCGCCGCCGCTGCTGTCCTCGGCCTGCCGCGAGCTCCACGCTCGGCCGCCGCCCGTGCCCGGCCGCCGCCCGTGCCCGGCCTGCCGCGAGCGCCACGCTCGGCCGCCGCCCGTGCCCGTCTCCCGCGGCTCCGGCCGTCTCGCCGCCGGCCGCCGTGGTCGCCGCCCTCTTGCCGTGGTCGCTGGCCCGTTGTCTCCTGCCCGTTGGTCGCTGGCCGTCGTCTTCCAGCATCCAGCAGCACGAGCTCGGGCAGGTGAGCAGCTCGATCTACATTCTCTCTCTTCATAGTTGACTTCAAAAAAAAAAAAAGCCCGCGATGTCTCCGTCGGGCTATGTTGCTGTTCCTCGGTGCTTTGTGATATTTGATGGCACCAACTACGCCGAGTTTGTGGGTTTTATGCGTATCCACATGCGCGGCCTCCTGTTGTGGGGCGTTCTCTCTGGCGAGGTCTCTTGTCCGCCATGCCCCGTTGCTCCTGTGGCTCCTACTCCACCGGTGCCACCTGTTCTTGCTGCTGATGCTCTCAGGCTGATCGGGATGCTGCCAAGGATGTTGATGATCATGCAGTTGAAGCCTACGACCAGCAGGTATCGGATTATTCTGAGTCCCTTTCTATTTACCAGGATGATATGTCTGTTTACACTCAGTGTGCAATGATGATGCTCGTGCTGCTGCTGTCCTCAATGCTAGTGTTCTAACCCCAGTTTGCTTGTGAGTTTATGGGCTTGGTACTGCTACTGCGATGTGGGCTTATCTTTGTCAGCGCTATCAGCCCTCTGGTGATGCTCTCTACCTCTCTGTGGTGCGTCAGGAGCATGATCTTCAGCAGGGTGACTCTACTATTGATGAGTTCTACACACGGTGCTCTGCCATCTGGTGTCAGCTTGACTCTCTGAGGACTGTTGTTTGCGGTACTTGTCGGTGCTGTCAGACAGTGAGGTCAGACTTGGAGTTTCAGCGTGTCCATGAGTTCTTGTCTCGCCTCCGTCTCGAGTTTGAGCCTCGGCGTGCTCACTTGCTTGCCCGTGGTCGACGTATTCCCATCTCAGAGGTACTTGCCGAGCTTCGTGCTGAGGAGACCCGACTCCGTTCTGCTGGTCTGCTTGTGGTTCCCACTGTGCTTGCTGTCCGAGCTCCGGTTTCGTCTGTTCCACCGCTGCTACCACACTCCTTCACGGGGGGTGGGCGGGCGGCCCTCTGCAGAGGGGGGTCGGCCTCGCTCTCACATGTTCTGCGACTACTGCAAGAAGCTGGGCCACCCAGAGTCTGATTGTTTCAAGAAGCAGCGTGACATGGGTCGCTCCTCTCCTGCGGTTCGTGCGCCTCCGTCTGCACATCCTTCACTGCCCAGGATATTGCCCAGCTCAAGCGTATGCTGGCTTCCTCTGGCTCTTCTTCGACGGGCACCGTTGCCTCGCTGACTGCTTCCACTACTGCTACTTCGCCACCACCGCCTACACAGTCAGGTACATCTCCGTGGGTTCTGGATTCTGGAGCTTCCTTTCACATGTCTTCTGATTCTTCTGCTCTGTCTTCTCTTCAACCTCTTGATTCCCCTGTCAATGTTCTTACTGCCGATGGCACACCGCTTCCTGTTGCTAGTCGTGGCACTCTTTCTACTTCGTCTTTCTCTGTTCCTGGTGTTTCTCATGTTCCTCGTCTTACCATGAATCTTTTCTCTGCTGCTCAACTTGCTGATTCTGGTTGTCGTGTCATTCTTGATCCCGACTCTTGCTCTGTTCAGGATCGTCGCACCAAGGCTCTAGTTGGAGCTGGCCCTCGGCGCCATGATGCTCAGGGCCTTTGGGAGGTTGACTGGCTTCGTGTTCCTTCCGCTGCCACCACACCCGCCAGTTCACATGCTCTTGCTGCCTCCTCTTCTGCGTCCTTCCAGCAGTGGCATCATCGACTTGGTCATATTTGTGGCTCTCGCTTGTCTTCTTTAGTGCGCCAAGGTGTTTTAGGGTCTGTCTCTGGTGATGTTTCTTTACATTGTAATGGTTGTAGACTTGGCAAGCAGACTCAGTTGCCCTATCCTACCAGTGAGTCAGTCTCTCAACGTCCTTTCGACTTAGTACATTCTGATGTATGGGTCCTGCTCCCTTTGATTCGAAAGGGGTCATCGCTACTATGTTCTTTTTATTGATGACTTCTCTCGCTATACTTGGCTCTATTTATGAAATCTCGCAGTGAGGTTCTCTCCATATACAAGTGATTTGCTGCCATGGTTCACACTCAGTTTTCCACGCCCATCCGTGTTTTTCGTGCTGACTCGGCTGGTGAGTATATCTCCCAGATGTTGCGTGGTTTTCTTGCCGAGCAGGGTAGTCTTGCCCAGTTCTCTTGTCCTGGTGCCCATGCTCAGAATGGTGTTGCTGAGCGCAAGCATCGCCACCTGCTTGACGACTCGTGCGATGATGATCGCCGCCTCTCTTCCTCCCCACTTTTGGGCTGAGGCTATTTTCACGTCCACCTATCTTATCAACATCCAGCCTTCGGCTGCCTTACAGGGTGGTATTCCTATGGAGCGTCTCTCTGGTCATTCTCCTGACTACTCCGCTCTTCGTCTGTTTGGGTGTGTGTGCTATGTTCTTCTTGCTCCGCGGGAACGCACCAAACTGACTGCTCAGTCGGTTGAGTGTGTCTTTCTTGGGTACAGTGATGAGCACAAGGGTTACCGATGTTGGGATCCTGTTGGTCGTCGTCTGCGTATTTCACGTGATGTGACTTTTGATGAGTCTCGTCCATACTATCCGCGTCCTACCACCTCGACTTTTTCAGTTGACGATCTCTCCTTCCTTATACTCCCGACACATCTCCATCTGTGCCTCATGTTCCTCCTCCACCTCCACCTCCGTCGAGTCCCACAGTTTATGATACACCTCCGACACCACCCTCTCCTCCTTCCTCTCCTCCCTCGTCACCTGCCTCTCCACCTACCGCTCCGACGTATCCTCCCCTTTCTCCCTTTCCTCTCCACTACACTCGTCGTCCTCGTGCTGCGGATAATTCCTCTGACATACCCTCTACTTCCGGAGCGCCACCTTCCCCGTCTACACCGGTTCATAACCTTCGTTCTCGTCCTGCCTTACGGTCTCCTGATTGTTATTCTCCTTCCCAGTACGGTCTTTCTGCTGCTGTTGAGCCCACTTCCTATCGGGATGCCATGGCTCAGTCTGAATGGCAGCTTGCGATGGCTGAGGAGATTGCTGCACTTGAGCGCACTGGCACATGGGATCTTGTTTCCCTCCTCCCGTGTTCGTCCCATCACTTGCAAGTGGGTCTATAAGATCAAGACTCGCTCCGATGGTTCTCTTGAGCGTTACAAAGCTCATCTTGTGGCTCGTGGCTTTCAGCAGGAGCAGGGACGCGATTATGATGAGACATTCGCTCCTGTTGCCCACATGACCACTGTTCGCACTCTTCTCGTTGTGGCCTCTGTTCGTCATTGGTCTGTGTCTCAGCTTGACGTCCAGAATGCCTTTCTCAATGGTGAGTTGCGTGAGGAGGTTTATATGCAGCCACCACCGGGGTACTCTATTCTGATGGTACGGTTTGCCGTCTTCGGCGCTCTCTCTATGGCCTTAAACAAGCCCCTCGCGCCTGGTTTGAGCGTTTCGCTTCTGTGGTGACTGCCGCTGGTTTCGTGCCTAGCGACCATGACCCCGCGCTGTTTATCCACACCTCACCTCATGGTCGGACGCTCCTCCTCTTATATGTTGATGACATGATCATTACTGGCGATGACTCTAGTATATTGCCTTTGTTAAGGCCCGCCTCCGTGAGCAGTTCCTGATGTCCGATCTTGGTCCTCTTCGCTATTTTCTTGGGATTGAGGTTTCTTCGACTTCTGATGGCTTCTACATCTCCCAAGAAAAATATATTCAGGATCTTCTTGCTCGCGCCGCTCTTGGTGATGAGTGCACTGCTGAGACTCCTATGGAGCTCAATGTTCAGCTTCCTGCTACCGATGGTGATCCCCTCACCGACCCGACACGCTATCGCCATCTTGTTGGGAGTCTTGTCTATCACTCGTCCAGACATATCATTTCCTGTCCACATTCTGAGTCAGTTCGTCTCTGCTCCCAGTTCTGTCCACTATAGTCACCTTCTCCGTGTTCTACGATATCTGCGTGGCACGATCTCTCGCCGCCTTTTCTTTCCTCGCTCCAGCTCTCTCCAGCTCCAGGCCTACTCTGATGCTACGTGGGCCAGTGATCCTTCTGATCGCCGCTCGCTGTCTGCCTATTGTGTTTTTCTTGGAGGATCTCTCATTGCTTGGAAGACGAAAAAACAGAAGGCAGTTTCCCGCTCCAGTGCAGAGGCTGAGTTGCGAGCGATGGCTATGTTGACGGCTGAGGTGACCTGGTTGTGATGGTTGTTAGCAGACTTTGGTGTTTCTGCTGCTGCACCGACTTCTCTATTGTCAGACAATACAGGTGCCATCAGCATTGCGCGTGACCCGGTGAAGCATGAGCTCACCAAGCACATCGGCGTGGATGCCTCCTTTGTGCATGCTGCTGTGCAGGATCAGATTCTTGCTCTTCACTATGTGCCCTCCGAGTTACAGCTGGCGGATTTCTTCACGAAGGCACAGACTCGAGCGCAGCATGGGTTCTTCCTCTCCAAACTCAGTGTTGTTGACCCCCCATGAGTTTGAGGGGGGTGTTAGATGTGTATATGTATTGGCCCTTCGGCCCCCTGTGAATATACGACGCTCATACATAACAAAAATTACCCAAACGCTTCTTGTTTCTTTTAGTAGAAGGGATTCGAAAAAGTAGCAGCTAAAATACTTTGTGAGGACATGATTCCAAGTTCACAACCTCATACCATCTTCTCTCATTGAGATTTCTTTTCACCAATCGGCAGGAGAGTTGTTCACTTATAAAATATAAAATAAATCATACAAACGATATATGTACAAACGTGAGGACCACGTTCTTTAACCAACATACCATATCACCTATAAAACATGCACATAAAACGTACCGCCTTAAAGTTGCTATGGAGATTGTATTTCCTATTAATAGAAGGAGCACTGCATTCACAGTTTAAATAGCCCGTTGTAGCCCCGCTATAGTTGTTTGAACATGTTGCCGCTAAATAAATTCATGTACAAATTTTCACTACATATCCATTTAGCCCCGCTATTTGTTTTGAAGGGTTAACGCTATTTGCGATAGCCCGCTATTTAAAATATTGACTGCATTTCATAGAAGAAAGAGATATGTGTTGTACAAAAATTTAAATTAGGGTTTTAGATCCGGGGTTCAGCCCAACCCCTCCCCCACTGCATGACAGCTACTCCAGGGTTTTAGAACCAGAGTATTTGGAAAGTATAAAATTACAAGATTTGTGTTGGCAGATGTCTGCCAAAGCGTGCTCCGCTACCTTAGGGTATGTTTTTATTACCGCTAAACACCTTATGGTTCTTTTCCTCCCATATATTCTACAAAGTGTAGATAAGATGGCCACTACATCCCGACCTTTGGTGGATGAGGGGGATGACATGAACTCCTCCCACCAAAGGTTCATAGTGGGTGACTAAGAAACCAGAGGTGGTATGGGGAAGCGAAGCCACGTGTTTATGTTTTTCAATAGCTCCTGGGAGTATGGACAATTTTTGCAAATATCAATCACAAATTTATTACTCAAGAGGCATAATTGACATATTAGACTATGAGGTCACTCATTGATTGTGAGGTTTTCTGCATTGAGGACCTTCTGAAAGGACATTTATTAATCCCTTGTGTTTTGTGTGTTAGGCAACAACACTAGTGACAATTTAACATGTGAATCAAGTGATGCAGGTTTTAAGTGTGTAAAACATCTTTGCATCGAAACCAAAAAGGGAGTTGAAAAGAGCCAGTTTTGTTGCTGAAGTAAACCGGATTATCCGATGTTGAAAATATCGGATTATCCGATGCTGAAGATTTCGCTGAATTCTGCTAAGGACTAGAAGAAATCTCACACTGGAATGTTCGGATTATCCGAGTTGCAAAATATCGGATTATCCGATGAGATTTCGCTGGAATTCTGCTAAGGACTAGAAGAAATGTCACACTGAAGATGTTCGGATTATCCGAGTTGGAAATAATCGGATTATCCGATGATCAAGATTTCGCTGGAATTCTGCTAAGGACTGAAAGATCTTCACTGACGCTGTTCGGATTATCCGATGATTATCTGATCGGATTATCCGATTCCATCGGATAATCCGATGATGACTTGAATCGGATTATCCGATTTGCCTGTCTGCAACGGCTAAATCTGGGGGCAGTATATAAAGACCTTCTCCTACATTGGAAAGGTACCACGACCAGAAATATCTCCCCACCATTGTTGCAAGCTTAAACTTGGTAGATCTCTCTCCCTAGCCACTCAAACACCTTGTCCTTCTAGGACTTGGGAGAGTTGACCTAGATCTACCCTTCCACCAAAGCGATTTGATTTCCATATCCATTCCTTAGAGGAACTTGTGCATCTTGGGTTCATTGGAACCCGAGACGGTCGTTGGTCGTTCTTGTGGCTTTGGGAGCCGCGGGGACTAGCCGGGAGCCTCCAATTCGGTTGTGGAGACGTGCCCCGGCCTTGTGATTCTTGCGGCTTTGGAAGCCGTGGGAATTGGTGAGAGCCTCCAATTCGGTTGTGGAGTGTGCCTCATCCTTGTAAAGGTTTGTTGCCGACCTCGAGGGCATCATATAGTGGAGGAGATACGGTGTGCCATATCACGGCTATTCGGGGATCACTTGTGACCCCGCACCGCTCCAACGAAGACGTAGCTTCCATTGGGAAGTGAACTTCGGGAATCATCTCCGTGTCACCGTGTGCTTATCCTTTTTATATATACCTTTACTTGTATTGCTAGCTTACCTTGCTTAGTATATCTTGTTAGCTAGCTTCTTGCTCATCATATAGGATTGTTCACCTAGTTGCATATCTAGAGAACTTATATTTGAGCAATTCCTTAACTTGTTGAAAAGAAAATTAAAATTGGTAGTTGCCTATTCACCCCCCCCCCTCTAGTCAACCTACTCGATCCTTTCAATTGGTATCAGAGCAAGGTCTCTTTATTAAGGGCTTAATCGCCTAAAGAGGAGGATGGCTAGTGCGGAGGAGTACAACGTGCTAAAGATGAGGAGTTAAAACTTGCTAAGGAACAAGAAAAATGATAGAGAACAACTTGACAAAGAACTAATCGAAGCGGGAATAATCCCTCCCGAGGGTGATGCCCCAATCACCATGAAGTCCATGATTGAACTTTTGGGTACATGAAAGGCAAAATGGTGGATGAGGTGTATACTCGGGTATCTAATCAAAATGGCTCCTCATCATCCGCTAGCCCTATTAAGGGTGCTAGTGACAAGGATAAAAATGATAAACCTAATGAGAAGCCTTCTCTTAACTTTGCTCCACCTAGCTCTTATCTCACTCAAGTTTCACTCACTCAACCTCATATAACCAACCTTGGTAGACCCCCTCCTAAGCTTGATAATACTCGTTATTTCACTTGGAAGAAATCTATGGAGTCTTATTTTCGCAGCTCATCGGTGCATCTTTGGAGGGTGGTTCTACATGGTTTCAACCCTGTTGATCCCAACAACTTGACCAAGCAAGAAGAGATTGATGAGCAACTTGATGCAAATGCTAAGTTCATTCTTGAGAGTGCTATGACCGCACATGATGAAGATCATGTGCGGAATCTCAAAACTTGCAATGAGCTTGGCTCCATCTTGAAACTGTGTATGAAGGAAATGAGGGCATTCAACGCTCCAATGCGGCCGTCCTTCAACATCAAGTTGACAACTTCATCATGCTAGACGAAGAGACTCCGACCGAACTTTACCGAAGACTCTACAAGCTTGTGGTGACATGTCGGGAAAATGGAAAGAAGGATATGGATGATGAATGGGTCAAGGCCAAGTTCCTTCAAGCAATTATGCCATATAGTGAAACTATGGTGATGAACCTCCATGCAAGAGCGGATTACACAACAATGACTCCCAATGACATGTTGGCTCAATTTGTCACATATGATACATTGAAGTCCACATCCAAGTCTTTCAACCAAGTCCGTGGCCCGAAGACTCTTGCTTTGAAGGCTCGTGTGGTAGACCATCCAAGATATGAAGAAAGCCCGGTCCATGAAGGTGAAGAAGACTTGGAGGGTGAGCTCAATGAAGTTCTTGCACTTGCCGCCACCCGGTTTTGGAACAAGAAGAACAAGAGCGTCAACCCTCCACCAATAAAAAGAATGTGCTTCAATTGTGGAAAGGACACTCATCTTGTGAAGGATTGCCCCTATGAAAGAAGAGAGGATAATGGTGGTCAACTCATTCTAAAGAAGAACAAGTACCACCCCAAGCCTACCTACATGAAGAGATCACCTCAAAAGGCTCTTGTGGCATCCCATCAAGAGGAATACGAGTCCGGAGGTGAGGAGGATAAAGAACCAAGTGAAGAAGTAGGAATGGCGGCTCTTGCAATGGGCACCCTTCCTCCATCATTGGCCAACCTCTTCTCATCTCCAAACGACGACAAGATCTCCAAGCCTATGTGCCTCATGGCCAAGGAAACTAAGGTGAATTCCCCACCAAAAATTACTATCTCCTCTAACCCATCACTATTGGATTGTGTTGAGGATGTAGGGAAAATTGAAGAAGAGGATAAAATTTCTATCTTTATTAGCAAGCTCCAAGGTCCAACCAAGAAAATGGTTGAGGCCCTCATGTATCAATATGGAGAAGCCAAGCATCTTCTTAATGAGAAGGATGTTAGGATTTGTGAGCTCGAAGGGCATGCATGTGATCATGCCGACAAAATTGGTGAGCTAGAAGATCAACTTGTTGAGGAACAATGCTCCGTGAGCAACTTGAGGAGACACATGCCATGGATCTTTCCAAGGCAAAAGAAACTCGTGAAACCTCTATTCAAATTGCTATTGATCTAAAAACTAAAAATGAGGAACTTGTAGTGAGTCATGACAAGCTCTTTGAGGGTTTTGAGCAACTTAGGGAAACCCACAAGGTGACCTCAAGTGAGCTCACTACACTCAAGGAGTCATATGCCAAACTACAAGCTCAATTTATCTATGCTAGCTTCACCACCTCTCATAATGATAAAGATGCAAATGCTTGTTCCACTAACCCTTTATGTGTCAAGGCATCTCTTATTGAGGAAAACACTAGGTTGAAGGCCCAACTTGAGAAGGGCCTAGCCACTTGTATCCAAGGGGAAAAGAACCTCAATGATCTTTTGAGCAATCAAAAGGGAGTGGTTGGCAAAGAAGGAATTGGGTTCACACCCAACTCTAAGAAGGTCAACAACAAGAAGAAGAAGGCGACTCCCCCTTCCAAAGATATTGTTTTTGTGAAGGAGGGGGAGTTAGCCAAAGCAAATGACAACTCTATTGGGAGTGGTAATGTCACTAGGGGCAATGCCACTCACAATAACTTTGCGGGAAAATACAACCCCTCATATGTTCTTTTGAAATCTACAAATGGTTGTGTTTTTGCTAAATATGTTGGCTCTTCATATGGAGATGATTATCACTATGCTATTTGGGTTCCAAAGACCCTTGTGACTAACAAAAGAGGACCCATTCCAAAATGGGTACCTAAATCAAAGACTTGATTTATTGTAGGGTTTCTCTTCCGGTGGATCTTCATGGCTCATTGATAGTGGATGTTCATCCCATATGACCGGAAGCAAAGAACTAGTAAAGGACTTATTGAAACAACTACTCTCATTCTCTCATGTCACCGTTGGCAACAATGCAAGACTCAAGGTAGTGGGAGTTGGTAAAGTGGTGATCACTCCGGAGTTATCCATTGAGAAGGTCCTCCTTGTCGAATCTCTTTCATACAATTTACTTTCCGTTGGTCAATTATGCAATGCCGGTTACACCGTTATTTTTAATAAATACCACGTGACCATCCTTTTCACTCAAACACTCAATGTCGCCTTTGTTGGATTTCGTGAAAACGGTTTGTATGTGGTTGATTTCTCAAAAGAGACCACTCAAATCGCTACATGTTTAATGGCTAAAGGCGACAAGGGGTGGCTTTGGCATCGCCGACTTGGCCATGTCGGTATGAGAAATTTACAAACTCTTGTAAAGGGTGGACACGTGGTAGGACTAACCGATGTTAATTTTTCCAAAGATCGTCCTTGTAGTGCTTGCATAGCCGGAAAGATGCATGAGAAGAATCACCCCAAGACGACCATTATCTCCACTAAGAGGCCTTTGGAGCTCCTTCATATGGATCTTTTTGGGCCTCCCACATATGATAGTCTTGGTGGCAAGAAATATTGTTTGGTGATTGTGGATGATTATTCAAGATATTGTTGGACTTTCTACATCAAGAAGAAGAGTGAAACTCAAAAGATATTCATTGATTTTGCAACCCTAGTTCAACGCCAATATGACTCCAAGATTTTGGCAATTAGAAGTGACAATGGTACGGAGTTCAAGAATTACACTATGGATGATTTCCTAAGTGGGGAGGGCATTCAACACCAATATTCCGCTGCATATACTCCCCAACAAAATGGTGTTGCCGAAAGGAAGAACCGCACTCTTATTGATATGGCAAGAACTATGATGGCCGAATTTAATTCCCCATACAACTTTTGGGCCGAAGCCATCAACACCGCTTGTCATTACTCAAACCGGCTCTTTTTCCGTCCTCTCAAGAACATGACACCATATGAACTCCTCACCGGTAAAAAGCCAAATGTATCTTACTTTCGAGTCTTTGGATGCAAATGCCATGTTTACATTAAAGGTTGCAAAATTGCTAAGTTTGAATCTAGATCTTTTGTTGGTATATTTGTTGGATATGCCGCAAAGTCTCATGCTTATAGGGTCTACAACATATCCACCGGGTGTGTTGAAGAATCTATGGACGTGGAGTTTGTCGAGGATAATGGCTCCCAAGCGGAGCATATTGATCATGATGATGTAGGTGATGTTGCTCCATCTCAAGCCATAAGAACTATGGGGATTGGAGAACTAATTCCTATTGAAGGACCTACTCAAGAAGAAGGAACAAGTTCTACCCAAGTTGAGCCATCTACCTCAACAAGTGATCAACCAACTATCAATGATCAAGAACAAGAACATGTAGATCAAGAAATGGTCAAGACCCACCCAACTCTAGTGGTGAACAAGAACATAATGAACCCACAACCCCAAGAACTCCACTTCGGGTTGACCATGAGCAAAATGAAGGAAATGATGAAGATATTCGTGTTGGTGAAACAATTGGTCAAGCCTGGAACGCCGGGTCATCCGGCGTGCATCAACATTGGATTACCAACAACACTTCAAAGAAAATATCCTTGGAAGTATCCGTAGAGGTGTGTCCACACGCAATCAATTAGCTAACTTTTGTGGTCATGTCTCTTGCTTGTCTAGCTTAGAACCTCTCAAGGTGTATGATGCCCTTGAAGACATGGATTGGGTTGCGGCTATGCATGAAGAGTTGAACAACTTCGAGCGCAACAAAGTATGGTCTCTAGTGGAAAGACCCAATGACTCCTCCCATAATGTCATTGGAACCAAGTGGATATTCAAGAACAAGCAAGACTCAAATGGTCAAGTCATCCGCAACAAAGCAAGATTGGTTGCACAAGGGTACACCCAAATCGAAGGAGTCGACTACGGTGAAACCTATGCCCCCGTTGCTAGACTTGAATCCATTCGCTTACTTATTGCCTATGCATCTACTCATAAAATTACTTTATATCAAATGGATGTTAAAAGTGCTTTTCTAAATGGTCCACTAAATGAACAAGTATATGTGAAACAACCTCCGGGTTTTGAAGACCCCAATTTCCTAACCATGTCTACTTACTACATAAGGCTCTTTATGGGCTCAAGCAAGCTCCACGTGCTTGGTATGATCATCTCAAGGAGTTCTTAGTAGATCGTGGCTTTGCAATTGGGGTAATAGATCCCACCCTTTTCACTAAAAGAATAAATGGAGAATTTTTTGTATGCCAAATATATGTTGATGATATTATCTTTGGTTCCACTAACCATGAATTTAGTGATCAATTCTCCAAGCTAATGACCAAGGAATTTGAGATGTCCATGATGGGGAATTGAATTATTTTCTTGGCTTTGAAATCCATCAATTCGAGAAGGAACATTCTTATGTCAAGCCAAGTACATTAAGGACATGCTCAAGAAATTTGATATGAACAATGCCAAGCCATATAAGTTTCCCATGGACTCCAAGGCGGATCTTCACTTAGATCCGGATGGTAAGGAAGTTGATCAAAAGCTTTATCGTTCTATGATTGGATCTTTGCTTTACCTTTGTGCATCTAGACCGGATATTATGTTTAGTGTGGGTATGTGTGCAAGATTCCAATCAAGTCCTAGGGAAAGTCATGAAACCGCGGTCAAAAGGATTCTAAGATATTTGTTGGATACTCCCAACTATGGTCTTTGGTATCCCCATGGTACAAGCTTTGATCTTGTTGGTTATTCGGATGCGGATTGGGCGGGTTGTAAAATGGATAGAAAATCAACTTCGGGTACATGCCAATTCCTTGGTAGGTCCCTTGTGAGTTGGTCTTCCAAGAAGCAAAATTGTGTGGCCTCGTCATCCACCGAAGCCGAATACATCGCCGCCGGTAGTTGTTGTGCACAATTATTATGGATGAGGCAAACTTTAAAGGATTATGGTGTCATTTGTGACAAAGTGCCTCTTTTATGTGACAATGAAAGTGCTATTAAAATTGCACACAACCCGGTTCTTCATGGCAAGACCAAGCACATTGAGATTCGGTATCATTTTATTCGAGACCATGTTGAGAAGGGTGATATTGCAATCAAGTATGTCAACACCAAGTATCAACTCGCCGATATGTTCACAAAGCCTCTTGGTGAAGCAAGATTCAAGGAGTTGAGAGGAGAACTCAATGTGGTGGACATATCCAATTGGATTTAGTGGATTTCTTGCATACCTACCCATATTAGACGATACTTATTTGGTTTAGGTGTAGGCATGGACATAGGGGGAGTGCGGTCCTAATCCATTGGGCTATCCCTCCCCCCATTATGCCGATAGTAAGAACTCATTTTGTCTCTATATTTTCATTTCATGAATTGTGAGCTTAAATGACGAGTAGTGGCCGTGAACCCGAGATACATCTTCGCGGTGTCACACCACAAACTCATACATGGTGGCCTTGGCCACCGCCCTCTTCTTTATGAAGAGTTGGTTCTTTTCGGTCTTAATTGAAAATCATTTGGAATTTTGGTCCTATTGTTGGTTTTATGGGAAACCCACTCATCTTGGCATTTCCGTGTTCGATTTTTGCAAGTTTGAGTGTGGAGTACCAATGTCAGTTTGACAATCTTATCCCAAGCCTATCTTCCTAAAACACTTCATCTTATGCACACAAGTCCTATTTTGAAACTGAGGAGAAGGGTGTAGCAGGCCAGAATTTCTAACGAAATCCTGAAAATCGGATTATCCGATTCTGACTTGCTCGGATTATCCGACTATCGGAATATCCGATTCAAGTCAAAATCGGATTATCCGATTTGGCGGTTTGTCTCCAAATAGAACAGGGGTCGGGGTGAAGGGCTCATTCGAGCATCTTTCTCCACCCCCGACCCCCTCTCTCCACACCACCGCCCCCTACTCTCCCGGCTCCTCCCAGCATCTCCGGCCGCCCCAACTCCGGCATTTGGCCGGATTTGGTGCTCCTCCTCCCCGGGAACACATTCACCGAAGCTTTTTCCTCAATGGACGAGGGTAACTTCTTCTCTCTCATCTCCTAGGTGTTCCTCACCTAAATCTTTGGAAGAAGTTGTTTTGGCTGGTGTTTGTGGTTCCCATTGATACTTAGAACACTAGGCTAGCCCCCCTTATTGTCGATCTACTGCTAGACCTAGGACTTGAATCACTTTGTTGCTGCCGATCCAGATCGGATTTTCCGATCCAGTCTGAACCGGATATTCCGACCCGTCGGATTATCCGATTCACACTGAATCGGATTATCCGAAATTGTTCAGCTATTTTTCAGCCACATCTTGATTTGTCCAGGACTTAGTAGACTCAACTTAGGGATGCTCTTCTAGTGTACCTTGTACCATTCCTTGCTCTGTGACTTGTGTGTACTCATCTATGCTATCCATCTATTATTCTATCTCACAGGTGGTTCCGGCAGTCGTGATTCAGGTAGTCCTCCACAGAAACATGCTAGAAAAGGCAAGCAACCATGAAGAAGAAGCAAGTTGCCATAGAAAGAAGAAGCTCAAGGAAACTCGCCCCAACTATTTGACCATGCCCCAAATTGACTATGCCCGAATCCGTCAGTCCAACTGGTATACGAGTATGCCAAGAGATGATGATATTGAAGATCCCAACTTCTGGTGCATGGAGCAGATATATATATACAAAGACATCTACAAGCACTATAACCATCCTATTCGCCCGATGCAGCCCTACAAAATGCGAGATATCAAGGCCAAGGCCAGTTATGCTCAAGCTGCAGATGTGATTGAACAGATGGGCTTGGTTTCACTCATTGAGAAGCAATGCCCCTACAATGTGGAAATGATTCTGCAGTTTTTCTCCACCTTGGTGATCGAGAATGACCACATAAAGACCATGAAGTGGATGACGGGTCGCACTCAGTGCACATCCTCCTTTGCTCGGTTGTCTACTCTTCTTGGTTATGCACCCTACCAGAGCAACCTTCCTCCCAATGGTTACACTATGCACACTTGAGAAGTTCAACAAAAACATAATGAAGGATATGTATGGGGCTGGTGCAATTATTGGTGAAAAAAGGGCCTCCTGCCCCTCTATGACCAGCTTGCGATCATCTTCCGCTCAACTATTGCTCCCAGTGGAGGTAACAATGACAATATAGTTGCTCCTCTTGCAAATCTGCTTTGCCTTGCTAAGAAAATTGTTGAGAATGAAAACCCTGAAGAGGATTTTACAGTGGATGTGATGCATTTTATCTTTCACGAGTTTGGGACTCTTTTGTCAGTGGGCTCACTATTCCCTATGCTCCTTACATCATGATGCTCATCAAGGACACTCTGAAGAACCACAACTTCAACCGGTATGATTTGGAGCCTCATACGTACAAGAAGGTTTATCAGAAGAGGAAAGAGGTCATTCCATCTTCTGCTGCTGCAGCTCCTGCCCGTGGTTCCTTCATGGGTGATGCTCGTCGTGGTGCCACTGGTCCGTCTTGGTTCCTTCCTTTGCTCCGCCCAAGAAACTCAACTGGTTCCAGAGGAACATTCTGTGCATGAATGCTGACATCAGGAGGGGACAATATGACACTTATCTGCGGCAGGAGAACATTCTCAAGCACCTTCCTCGCCTCCCAAATGATCCTCCAGAGTCTGCTCCTCTCTCTTTTGCTCAGTGGAACGAGGGCTCTCAGTTTCCATGGACTCAGCTTGAGTCTCATCTGCTAGAGACAGCATCTGCCGGCCCTTCCCGTCCATCCTACACTCGTGCCCGTACTTATGAGACTTCAGACGGGATGGTGATGACACTGATGATGATGATACCTCTGCCACGGAGTGATCTACTTGGGTCGTAGCATCGCTCTTTTCCCTTTTTGGCGTTTCGATGTCAAAGGGGGAGAAGTAGTTCTATTAGGTCTCCGTGTGGGATTTGCATGGGTTTCGGGCACAAGCATATGCTTTTACCATTCTTGTTGCGCTTGTGTCCATTTATGTCGAACTTATTCGTGAACTTATTTGTGTTGTGTTTTCATGTGGAACTTATGTGTGTGAACCTTTAAGTTATGAGACATATGGATTTCTAATATGGTTATGAGTTGTATTCTTGTGCTAAGGTTCATTTCTACTCTATTATGCACAAGGTATAGTCCACTATCGCAACTCAACCTATTTGATATGTCTCCATCTAGTTTCCTCAATATTTGGAAGTGTCCTCCTCCCATATGTATTGCATTTGTATTCCAATGCAATTTAATTATATGCACACATTCAGGGGGAGCTTCTCATGACTTAAGCTCGGGAATCTAGATAATATATAACTATGCTTTCCTTGCAAATCCTAGTGTTGTCATCTAACACCAAAAAGGGGGAGATTGAAAGGACATTTATTAATCCCTTGTGTTTTGTGTGTTAGGCAACAACACTAGTGACAATTTAACATGTGAATCAAGTGATGCAGGTTTTAAGTGTGTAAAACATCTTTGCATCGAAACCAAAAAGGGAGTTGAAAAGAGCCAGTTTTGTTGCTGAAGTAAACCGGATTATCCGATGTTGAAAATATCGGATTATCCGATCTGCAGATTTCGCTGGAATTCTGCTAAGGACTAGAAGAAATCTCACACTGGTTGTTCGGATTATCCGAGTTGCAAAATATCGGATTATCCGATGATCAAGATTTCGCTGGAATTCTGCTAAGGACTAGAAGAAATGTCACACTGAAGATGTTCGGATTATCCGAGTTGGAATAATCGGATTATCCGATTCTCAAGATTTCGCTGGAATTCTGCTAAGGACTGAAAGATCTTCACTGACGCTGTTCGGATTATCCGATGTCTGATCGGATTATCCGATTCCATCGGATAATCCGATGATGACTTGAATCGGATTATCCGATTTGCCTGTCTGCAACGGCTAAATCTGGGGGCAGTATATAAAGACCTTCTCCTACATTGGAAAGGTACCACGACCAGAAATATCTCCCCACCATTGTTGCAAGCTTAAACTTGGTAGATCTCTCTCCCTAGCCACTCAAACACCTTGTCCTTCTAGGACTTGGGAGAGTTGACCTAGATCTACCCTTCCACCAAAGCGATTTGATTTCCATATCCATTCCTTAGAGGAACTTGTGCATCTTGGGTTCATTGGAACCCGAGACGGTCGTTGGTCGTTCTTGTGGCTTTGGGAGCCGCGGGGACTAGCCGGGAGCCTCCAATTCGGTTGTGGAGACGTGCCCCGGCCTTGTGATTCTTGCGGCTTTGGAAGCCGTGGGAATTGGTGAGAGCCTCCAATTCGGTTGTGGAGTGTGCCTCATCCTTGTAAAGGTTTGTTGCCGACCTCGAGGGCATCATATAGTGGAGGAGATACGGTGTGCCATATCACGGCTATTCGGGGATCACTTGTGACCCCGCACCGCTCCAACGAAGACGTAGCTTCCATTGGGAAGTGAACTTCGGGAATCATCTCCGTGTCACCGTGTGCTTATCCTTTTTATATATACCTTTACTTGTATTGCTAGCTTACCTTGCTTAGTATATCTTGTTAGCTAGCTTCTTGCTCATCATATAGGATTGTTCACCTAGTTGCATATCTAGAGAACTTATATTTGAGCAATTCCTTAACTTGTTGAAAAGAAAATTAAAATTGGTAGTTGCCTATTCACCCCCCCCCCCTCTAGTCAACCTACTCGATCCTTTCACCTTCCCATGCGCATGACTAGCCATGTGAGCTTGCATTTAAGGAAGGTTATAGCTTTTCAATATTGTGCATGGTGAAAATGATGCTGCCAACCAAGAAACTAGGCAGCATAGCTGCATAAGTACAACCATCAGAGTATTCTCTAGAAGAGGTCCAATTCCAAGGAACAGACTCATCACGACAAGGATCAGTTTTGTGGTTTTAGAGCAAGCTCCAAAGGTCAATGGACTCACATTTTGAAGCCCTTGCTGCAGCATACGACCTTTTTCTGGTGGCAATTTTGAATAGTTCTGGTGCTCTATCACACATAGGACAATTCTAATCCACCTACCTTTCTAGAATCTGGTTTTGGCACCATCACTGATGGTTATGAACGTTGAGGTGTGTAAACAAGCCACTGTCAGCATCGCTGCAAGGAAGCTCAGATCCGGTACATGTGTGACCATGACTCGTTCATTGGAAGCATGGCCAACAAATCCGGAGGGCACAACTGAAACACACGAGATTGGTCACCTCTAGGGCCACCAAGCTTTTTAGGATCACAAACCACCTTCCAGCTATCAAGAGAGTGCACAACCTATCTATGTTCTCCACACCCACTTCGGCAGGTGGATGCACATATGATATGTTGCTAATGCTACGATTACAAACGTCTTTACGGTAACCATTTGACATGTGTGATATCTCTCGCCACCCTTGGAGTTTTTTTCCCAGTTTGTCAATTAGGGGATGGCAACTGATCTTTTAAACCTTCGGAATTGGACTTGTAGCCCCATATATTTTCCAGGGAAAGCGACGAGTTTTGTCGGGAAGATAGAAGTGAATTTATATCTTGAGTGTGCAGCCCTGTTATTACCGGAAAATCCACAAGAATGTGACGATTGGTAATGCGCTCTTCTCAGTTTAGGTTAGAGAAAATTCAAGCATCACCCCCATAGAGATAATTCAAGCATCACCCCCATAGAAATCCAAATTTAATGGGGATATTATGGTGTGCTTGGGAAATAAGGACCGGATATGCCCTCAAGGCAGGTGTGTTTAGCATGTGGTGGATAAATTCCACTTCTATTTTTTCATCTATTTGATTTCGATATAATCAACAGAAAAAAGGGGGATTTTTCAGAAATCCTAATCTATATGGAAATACCTATTGGACTAAGAACCCAACAAATAGCACTTTGCATCTCATTTCTATACGGCCTCTATTTCGCAACAAATTTTGTTTGTATACTCTTTATCATTCTATGTACTCACTTGGACTACACATCAAACATATTTTGTTGTTGTTGACATGGACATGACTCATCCACATCACTCTCTCTCTCTCTCTCTCTCTCTCTCCCCCCCCCCCCCTCTGATATAAGATAGACATACGTCATGGAAAGTTTTCCACATGACCACATGCATCCAAGTATATGTTGTTGTGCACAGACCAAACCATAAAAAGGACTCATAAGTGCCAAAAAAACGTTGTAGAAAATACAAGTAATATAGTGTGTTGATTAGTCGTCACACAATGTTAAAGAGTTGTACAAAGAAGATGTTGATGGGTTCCTAAACTAGCATTATCTTTAGGTGAAAAGCAACACATAACTTGTAAGGCAAAGTTATATCTACTCAACATTTAAACCATGTATGAGTCACCATGTATATCTTCTTTCTATGTCACGGTCATCCTAAGCTACTTTTTATGGCTATAAAAACTAGCTTGCATTCACCACTAGCATCAATCAACCTTCTCTAATCTCTTCATACAATCATGGCAACTACCAGTTTTTCATGTGTTTTGTTTTACTTTTGCATGTTTCTCTTGTGCCATGGATCCATGGCTCAGCTTTTCGGTCAGAGCTTTACTTCATGGCAGAGCTCTCGACAAGGAGGTTTAAGAGGGTGCAGATTCGATAGGCTACAAGCATTTGAACCAATTCGGCAAGTGAGGTCACAAGCGGGTGTCACTGAGTACTTTGATGAGCAGAATGAGCAATTTCGCTGTACCGGTGTATCCGTCATTCGTCGTGTTGTCGAGCCTCAAGGCCTCTTATTACCTCAATACCACAATGCTCCTGGCTTGGTGTATATCCTCCAAGGTTGGTGTCCGAATTGAATAGGGAAATTTCATTGTTAGGCTTATCTTAGGAGTTTGTATGTGCCAAATGTTACATCATCATTCATGATTTATTAATATTGGAAAATATGTTTTCTTGTAGGTAGGGGTTTCACAGGGTTGACTTTCCCTGGATGTCCAGCGACCTTCCAACAACCGTTCCAGCCATTTGATCAAGAACAGTTTGCCCAGGGTCAAAGCCAGAGCCAAAAGTTTAAGGATGAGCACCAGAAAGTTCACCACTTCAAACAAGGAGATGTTGTTGCGCTGCCAGCTGGTATCGTACATTGGTGCTACAATGATGGAGATGTACCGGTTGTAGCTGTCTATGTCTTTGACGTAAACAACAACGCTAATCAGCTTGAACCTCGACAAAAGGTAACTATGCATGTATTAACTAATCCATAAATAAGATATATTGTTGTTTAGGGGAACATATGTATGGTTTCAAAGTATATACTAGTTGATTATTATTGAACTTTGTATTGCTCCATCAATGTGAAATTTTAGGAATTCTTGTTGGCTGGTAACAACAAACGGGAGCAACAGTTTGGACAAAACATATTCAGTGGATTCAGTGTCCAACTTCTTAGTGAGGCCTTTGGTATCAGTCAACAAGCAGCCCGAAGGATTCAGAGTCAAAATGACCAAAGAGGCGAGATAATTCGTGTGAACCAAGGTCTTCGATTCTTACAACCCATTGTGTCCCAACAAGGACCGTTGGAGCAGCAAGCCTACCAACCAATTCAAGGGCAGGTAGGACAATGGACACAATATCAGGAAGGACAATTTACTCAATACCAACCAGGACAATCGAGTCAGTACCAGGAAGGACAACTAGTGGGTGGTAGATTCAATGGTTTGGAAGAGAACTTTTGCTCATTGGAGGCAAGACTAAACATTGAAAACCCCAAACATGCTGATACGTACAACCCACGTGCTGGCAGGATAACACGCCTCAACGGCAAGAATTTCCCCATCCTTAACCTTGTGCAAATGAGTGCTACGAGAGTAAATCTGTACCAGGTACGTACGATGCTACATTCTAACTCATTATTAGATTATTTGATATTATATGCATCATAACACACGGTTAATAATATGGCATACCAATAATTGTTATTGCAGAATGCTGTTCTTTCACCATTTTGGAACATTAATGCGCACAGTGTCGTGTACATGATACAAGGGCATGCTCGGATTCAAGTTGTCAATAACCATGGCCAGACAGTATTCAACGACAATCTTCGCCGAGGGCAGTTGTTAATCATACCACAACACTACGTTGTTATCAAGAAGGCAGAGCGTGAAGGATGCCAATACATTTCATTCAAGACCAACCCAAACTCTATGGCTAGTCACATCGCGGGAAAGAACTCCATCCTTCAAGCCCTGCCCGTTGATATCATCGCCAATGCCTACCGCATTTCTAGGCAGGAAGCCAGAAATCTCAAAAACAACAGGGGAGAAGAGTTCGGTGCATTCACTCCTAAATTTACTCAAACGGGCTTCGAGAGTTTCCAATACAACGCTGAGGAGTCGTCTTCAACTGATAAGTCATCCGAGTAAACTAAGGAGTGTTATGAGAACTAGCATATGAGAAATAATGGCATCATAAGTGTGCCACTTTGTGGTGTGTAACCGCTTATCTAAATAAAAAAAGTTCATCATGTTATCATATGTTCATGTCATGTACCTTTTGTTAATTTTTTCTTTTCTACCTAGTACTTCTCCTTCACCTCATCGATTTGGTGCCATTTTCTACCCCATGCTCATGCATATCAACCAATCTTGGTGCCATTTTCTACCCCATGCTCATGCATATCAACCAAACTCTTGGGTACTTGTAGTAGAATTTTTTCAGTATTGTTTTTCATGTTTCTAGTATTTTTCTAGCATATCTACAACTACAGTTTTGCTACCCATGCTCATGCATATCAACCAAACTCTTGGGTACTTGTAGTAGAATTTTTTCAGTATTGTTTTTCATGTTTCTAATATTTTTCTAGCATATCTACAACTTCAGTTTTGCTAATTCTCGGTTGCTCCGAATTTTCATAAATCCTAGACGCCTCTAAATCACATAGGTTAATTTTCCATGTAAAATTTGCGCAGACTAAACATGATAAATATGTTAAAATGTTTCAATTCGCCTGGCCTGGAAAGATCGGATATGGAGGATGAATTTCTAGATGCTAGCCATAAATGCAGTATTGATGGCTTTATATGTCCTTATGCATCATTGACAGATACAGCAGGACACATATTCTTGATTTTTTTTTGCGGGGTACACATATTCTTGATTATGATCATCTTCTAATAGTCATCAATCTTTGGGAAAAAATTAAAATAATATTTTTTTAAACTTTTATTAGGAAAGTAGCACGCGTTTTCAAAAACAAGTTATGTATCATGAAACATACGTTTTTATTATTATGATCACAAATCATAAATTTTCGGAATTGGAGTAATCATCCAGAGAACATCGAACAAGGTAAATTACCTTCTACAAAATCATCGATCTTTCATGCTGGGAATTTCGAAACCAGAGAACATCGAACAAGGTAATTCATATAAAAGTCCGCATTTATTATTGATATAGCGAAAGTACAAGTCCTTACACAATCAAGCTGACAACTGCAAGCCATTATGGCTAAATAAAACGAACGCGTAAATCAAATCACGAAACAGCAAACCCGATAGCAAACTAAATTGAAAAACAGAGCTAACTAAACAGCAGACTCGACACTTAAACCGTCCGGGCACACCACAGATCGACCTCGACGTCGACCTAGAAGCCGTGGACCTTGATACAGTCCGTCTTGGCGAGCCCGGCCTTGGCGAGGAAGGCGGCGACCTTCTTGCGGTGGTCGCCCTGCAGCTGGATGACGTTGCCGAGCTCCTTGTCCTCCACCACGGTGCCGTTGCAGCAGAGCTCCCGCTTGAGGTCCCGCAGCACCTTGGCGTAGTTGTAGCCGGTGCTGAGCCCCTGCACGGTGGTCAGCGTCTTGCGCCCATTGCGCTGCTGCACGCGGAGGTGCACGCGGCCGTCGTCCCCGGCGTTCCCGGCGCCGGCAACCGCGCCGTCCACGGCGGCCTCGTCGGCGAACGGGTCGAAGGCGGCCGGCGGGAGCGCGGAGTCGTCGTCAAAGTCGTTGGGGCCGGGCATGAAATCGTCCGGACCGGCTTTCTCTGACGATGGCGCTGGGATCAGGTACTTGTCCTTGCCCTTGGGCCTGGTGCTCTTCTTCTTGGCCGGCGGCGCGCGCTTGTTCTTGGTGGCCTTCTTGACGTCCTCCTCCTCGTCGGACGAGGAGGCGCCGCCCGCGGCCCACCGGTCGGATGAGAAGAGCGGCGGCGGCGTCGGCACCTTGGTCTCGAACTCTGGCGGCGCCACGTCGGCGGTGTTGGTCGGCGGAACGGAAGTCGACGACACGGCTGCGGCGGGGGTGTGGGTGTGGGCTCTTGCGCTCGAGATCGCTGGGGGATTCGCGTTTGTTTTCTTTTGCATATGCTTCTGGTGGAGGCCGCGTCGCGTATATATAGGTGGAAGTAAAGAATCGATCGAGCGGGAGTTCGTGCAGGACACGGAGGCAGCGGCCGAGTCGGTGGGGAAGATTTCCCGATCGATCACGACCGTTGATAATACACGGTCTCAGATATGGGTGCCGTGAGTGGGACGAAACTTGGCACGCACGGTGTCTTATCTTTTTTTTCTTTCGTTTTTTGCGTTGGCACGGTGTCTTATCTTCCCTGCCATGATTCGTTCCTGTCTCAAAGGAAGATTGGAGGCCAAGGAAGGTAACATACAAGTTTTTAAAAAAAAAAAACTTAAAACCTCCAATATATTAAGCCAGACCCTGGGCTGTTTTTTTTATGCATAGGGATTTATAACTCCGAGATGTACACAGACTCCAAATACAACATATGTCCCACAATATAAAACATGGCAAACTAAAACATACTCGCTCTGTTTCTAAATATAATAATTAACATGTTTTAGCCGGTCTGATAATCTCACGGCTTCAGATTAACTAGGACACAGAGCGTCTCGGAAGGAACCCTAGCGCCGCCGCCGGGAAACCTCCGCCTCCTCCCCTCACTCGCCGTCGCCAGAGGGCGCGGCCGAGCGAAGCCTGGTCGGCCGTGGTTGCGGCGGCCGCGAAGCGTTCCTTCGTCCTCGCATCGCAGCGAGGGGGCGGGGGGCGCGGCCAGGCGGAGTGGCTGCACGAGTGCGGGTGCGGCGGCGGAGCGACCGGGCTCTGGGCGGCGCCGCCTGAACGTGGTGCTCGTGCGGGAGGCCTCGTGGCGGCGGCCGTGATCGGGGCGTCGCCGGTGGCGTGGGTTGGGCTCGCCCAGATCTGGCATCCGGTGAGCCGCGGTGGCGTGGGCTGGTTTGGCTCGTGTGAGAGCTCTATCGGCGGAGCTGGTCGCCGATGCACCTTTTGGTCAGGTTTGTGGATGATGGTGGTGGATGTTGTTCAGGAGTGCAGGAACAGGGAGCTGAATTGCAGTACATAGAATTGCTAGTAGAATTTAGTTCTGCAAAATAGAATTGCTAGTAGAGTTTTTTTCATGTTGTTGGAAGTATAGCTAGATTGATGGCAGGGCTAGATATCATTAAAATCTAGCTCTGTAGATAGAATTGCTAGTAGATGTTTTTATGCTGGTAGAAGTAAATAGAATTGCTAGTAGATATCAATAAAATCTAGCTCTGTAGATAGAATTGCTAGTAGATGTTCTTATGCTGGTAGAAGTAAAGCTAGACTCATGGCAGGGTTACGTTTTAAATAAATCTAGTTTTGTAAATAGAATTGCTAATAGAAGTAAAATGTAGACTGATGGTAGGGCTAAGTATCAAAATAAAATCTAGCTCTGTAAAATAGATTTGCTAGTAGAGGGTTTTGCTTGTAGAGTTAAAACTGGTGGACGGATTAAAATTCATGTTAGAGTTAAATTAGTTTTCCTCGTATATAGCTAATTCATGCTTTAGATGTTCTTCTGTTCCTCTTGCTGTTGTAGGGGTTTTATTTTGATAGAAGTATCTGTTTAGAGTGTAGTTCGTTGTTCTTTTAAATCTGATAGCGGTAGTTGGTAGTTTTGAAGCTTTGGCATTGTGGGTAGAAGTTTTTTGTATGAAAGACGAGGTCCTGGGATATAGCCGCATTGATATGAAAGACGAGGTACTGGATAATGTATAGATGCAAATAAGATACAAACAGTATAGTTTTATATAGTGCTTAAGAAGAGTACAATGATTAGGGACGTTCTAACTCATATAGGAGATTACTTGTCCTTTTATGCAGCAGTACTGAAAGTATTGTCTTTATCTTTATTCATTGTCCTCTGTCAAAAAGTATGCCTGGGGAGGATCTGCCTTTGATATATAGCATAGATATTCTTCTGCCTCGCATATAATTTGTTTTTATTTCCGTTTCCCTGGTAAGATTAGGGATGCTCATTCCAGTAGGAGTAGTAGATGTAATCTGGGCATTGTGGAAGTCGAGGAATGCCGCATGTTTTAGTAGAGTTTTTTCTCTTACGACCCTAGTGGAATAATTGTACAAGTTGCTTATTGGTTAAGTACTAGGGCTATTACACTGAGTTCATTCTTACAAGAGTTGCAGTGCAAGCGGAGCAAGAGATCTGCTACGAGTTGTGGCTGAAATCTCCAGGAGACGATTCAGGAGACGAAGTGGTGATGAGAATAGAAAGAGTAGATGAAGCAATCAGGATGTCGGGTGGTGCTGCAGGAAAAAGTTGTTAGTAGTCTAGCTGTGTAGTTTGATCTGATGATGTTGTCTTTTTTTCTTTAGTTTGGTTTGTAGATGTTGGTTTCCTTGTTAGTCTTAAGGCTGGAGCAGAGTAGGTTAGAGTAAGTGTAGTGCCGGCGAGTGAAACTGAATTATGGAAGTTGTATTATCAGTTTTCATTTTAATGAAAATTGGGGCGAGGCCCTCCTATCCAAAAAAAAATGTTTTAGCCAATTCCGACGTGCACATATCAGGACGTATGCACTAAACCGCATCTAGATACTTGTGGGCTTGAAACTCAAAAAAGAAAAAGATACTTGTGGGCCAAAAAAGAATAAAACATCTCTTAATATTGAGTATATCAATTGTCCTGAGATACTAGTACGTACCCGAATTTTAGCCACAGAACCCAACGTGCCCGGAATCATCGGTACAAGTGCACACGACCAAAAGGGAGCCAAACCAAATTATGTATTGAAGAAAGAGTGCTTAAGACAACAACCTATTCAAATCAATGTTTTAAATAGCGGGCTATCACAAATAGCGGTAAACCTTCAAAATGGGCGTTTTGATAAACCGATCCAGCACAACAAAGCATTATAATCCTGAAATCGTCTTTCAAAGGTACCAAACATAGAAACTCTCGAGGTCTCTACTTGTTCATTTGATGTAGCAGAAATTTATGATACCAAGATATATATGAATATTCCTACATGTTGAATGCCATATTATTATGATTATTATTATTCATCTTGCCAGCAACTGTCGGGTTGAGACTACATCTTGATTGGCTTAGGGGGCATTGGTAATGGCAACGATTGCTTATTATACGGGCATACACTCCTACAATCATCTATATTTTTCCAGCAGTGTCTACCAGGCCACATTGTTGCACAACACCAACAGGTGTGGCCGTCACATTTATTCTTCACACATCGGAGGACCGGTGTATTCTTCAGTACCTTTGACCTCTTCTAGCTCGCGACCACCTGATCTCCCAAGGCCCAAGCCGTGATTTTTTTATTGTAGAACCACAATACTCAAAACCTACATCTGAGAGCATCTTCACAAGCATCCCGAAATATGTGCGCAACCCAAAATGTTGTCAACTTTAGGAGGGGTGGCCACGTGTCTGGCACAATCGGGCCGCCCGGTTTGTTTCAGAAGTGGATAGCTAATTCTGTATTTATGGATCGTATTTTTCTCTACATATTTCGACAGGATTTTGAAATCTTTAGCCAATTTTCAATCTGTTTTCGACATTACACATTTTGGAAATTGGAACTGTGAGGGTATACTGTTATCTCGACTCAGTTTTGTCGATGTGTTAGCTCGCAATGCGCTGACGGCCCCAAAGCCCTAGCCCCGACCACCGGCGCAAGGCAGGGCCGCGCGCGGCGACCTACCGGCACCGGGCGCCTGGTGCCGGGCCAGAAGCAGCCTCCCCCTACTCAAGCCGGAGCCGCCCTCCTCTTCGGCTGTCTTCATCGCCGCCACCTCCCTTTGCCCGTCCGCGGTTACAAGGTTCGCTCCCACCTCTCCTGCCGCAACCCCCAACCCCTGCTCTGCGCTGAAACGGCGGAGATCTGATTGGTTGTTTCTCGCGTGGATTACGGTTTCTAATTCGTTGTGTCCCTGATTGTTTGCTGGATCTGGTTATAGCTAGTGGTGTTCATGACAACCTGATGCATTCTTTTTTTTTTCACATACATCGTCGCCAGGTAATGTTTTTTTCATGTGGATATCGAGAATCTAGGCTTGCGTTGATCTTTTGTACTTGTTCAATATGTCAAGCCTCCAGTGTCCAGTCCAGTTTTAATTATGCATTTATGTTAGTGCAATTAGCAATGATCAATGGATTCATGATATGCAAAAGGCAATCTGAGATGGTTAATATTCGTGCTGATGGCTACACCAGTGCTGACTGTATGGAACTGTGTTTACCTCCAATTGATATATCTTTTTTCTAACACCACCAGTGTCAGGGCTGTGAGATGGATATTCTGTACCAGTGCAAGGAGATCTTAAAGATTCAGAAGCTCAGGCGCGTGGCATCGTATGCTGGATTCTATGCCTTCACCACCCTCGTTACCTATGCCTACACAAGCAACACGTATGTCGGTGCTGAAGTGCCCTTCTTTACACACTTGCAGTATCTTGCCACTTTTTACTATTCTTACCCGTTAGTAATATTCTTCGCTCACTCTGAACTTATTGCAGGACAAGGGCTGGCATTTCGAGGGCCGATCAGTATTACGCATCCTACCCTTCTGGTACTGAGCTACTAACTGACACTGCAAAGGTATGGAAACTGCAATGATACTTGTTGGTTAGCCTTGGGTAAATTTTTATTAAGCAGCAGGTGTAAGGAAAGTGACATTTTTGTTTACCATTTCACTTGTTCACTTGCATAAGGGAGGTGATATCTGATACCGCCGTCTGTTTGCAGCTCTACAAGGCCGCGTTAGGTAATTGTTTTGAAATCGACGACTGGGGCCCAATAGAATTCTCCATCATGGCAAAGCACTTTGACCGACAAGGGAAACCACCGTATGCTTACCATGCTGTATGTTCCTTTGGCAAGTTTATATGCATCAGAAAACAAGTGTGCTCCTTGTTTTGGATTTGTTTCCCCGGTGTAGTCTGCAAGTCTTATACCAGCATTTACTATGTTTTTCAGCAATACATGTCGCACCTTCTGTCCCATGGCCAAATCGATGGAAGCGGTTAACTGCAGGATGTGTTTTAGTTGGTTCACGTGCTGCTTGGCTGTAGACCATTAAATCAGTTGTAGAACTTGTAAAAGGGAGGTGTCTTGGAGAAATCTTGAGTTACGATGGCGTGTGACGACCGATGGCAGAGCTGAAATCGTAGATGCTGAATATTAGGCCATTGGATTCATGAGCAGCTACAGTACCAGTTTACCGTTAATATAAATTGTGCTGAATTTTCTTGGTTGCACCAAGTTGAAGCATTGGTGGTATCTTTTTTCCCTTTTGCTGAGTCTTAACTCTTTGCTTGTCAGTGTTTATTAGTACTCTTATCTGAATTTTCATGGTGGCACCTAGTTGAAGCACTGGAGTAGTATTATTAGTTTGTGTGCTCTTATCTGAATCAGCCTTTGCACCATCATATATCAGGGACCTGAACATCTACCATATGCACTGGAAGTCCCACATGAGAAGTAGCATCTGTCTGTTGACAGCAGCTGGTTCGCTCCTGAACATGAGTTGTTCGGAACCGGTTCAGGAGTTCCTCGAGTGAGGTTCCTGTTCAGGCTCCTGTGATAGTTATTTTCAGTAGAGCTTTGTAAACCTTATTCTCTAGAAGTAGGAAACCGCCGGGAGGGTGGGCGTACCGCCTATGAATGTTGAAGTAGATGTTTTACTTTGTTTTCTAATGTAAGGTGTAGCTTTTGACACACAAAGCATGGTTTCTTCTTAACAAAAAGACATATAGCACTTGTCAGGAAATCTTTGTTCCTTTGCCAAACATTATCATGAAAACGAACTCGTGAGCAAACGCTGGAGCAATGTCTGCAAATAACCTGACAAATTTGGCACCTCCGAGCAAGGATTACGAGTCGACCTATCGCAACTTGTCGCTCGGGTACCGACAAGTAGACAAGTCGCGCGACAAGTCGCAACTTGTCGAGGTTTTGAACTTGTCGCTGGGGTACCGACAAGTAGACAAGTCGTGCGACTTGTCGAGCGACACTTAATCCTTGCCTCCGAGTTATTTATAAGCACATAGGGCACATTGATCATCAGGCGTAGGAGGTGACATAGACGCTGTGTCAAGAGGAATGCACATGTTTTGCCATGTACTAGTTCGTTGGCACAATAAACACAAAAAACCTAACAGTCAAAGATGAGACTAAAAGGACCAATAGCAAAAACTTGATTGTGTCACGGCTTTGGAAATCCCCTCAGAGTAAAAGACTGAAAACACCATAAGTCCAGAGCAGTTAACACATGCCTGGTTTTTGGAATGCCACGTTTTCCATTACTATACTCTGACCCAAAGCAGAATACTTTCAATATGATACCGGCAACATATTAAATTGCATTTTCTGATCCGGACTGATAAACTGCTCAAACTGTCGAAATGAGGGAACAAGTTTCCACAATGTAAAAATATATGAACGAAAAGCATTTGTACATACATACTCAGATACAAACTACTGAAGAAGCCTCAACAGAGCACAGTACATAGTAGTATTTGTCAACAGATATAGTATTATTGTTAGAATATTAAAAACACACACATGTAGGAAAAATATATACTGAGCTCAGATGAAATCCATTTATATCCAGCTTATCAGCCAATGTGGCTGGAGCCATTAGTACACCAAAAGGGGACTAAGCTAAATTGTGTATACAGGTACACTTCAAAAAATTGCTTGTGACACCAGGGATTGTCCAGGAACCCCGTTCGCAAAAAGGATCTCCGCAAAAATTATGACAACATTTATAATGTTACAAAAATTATGGCAAAAAATTATGCTCCATGCATAGCTTTGCTTATAACAGAACTGTCCATCCCATCATTTCAACAAACCAGCCAGCTTCCATTTCAACAAATGAGCCAGCACAAACTAAGGGCCTCAAAATAGTTTGTTCTTGGTATTCTGACAATACAGATAGTTCCCCACTAAAAGAATTTGTCTGATATCATCTGACGAATCTCACATAACAGTAAAAGTGAACTGTGTTTACGTTCTCACCTCCTGTTCCGGTAACAGAAATAATCTTTATAATGGGTTACTATCTGCCTCACTGAACAACCATTAATTCCACTAAAGTACAATCTTTGTAAACCTAGATTAGCTCCACATCCAAAAAGGGTCACTTGTTTGATATGTACAGTTTATGTACAACATCATCATCATGCGCATATCTAACTAAGCAAGCCATCAACTTCTTATATGGCCTGGTCTCTTTGAATAGGTGGTGCTAAGCCATGCTCTTTCATCATGCAATTGTATCGTGGTGACGCTCTGGCACCCACTTGCACACAAAGCTCCACAACAGCAGGCGCATGACCGTAATAATCCCGCCCACTGTTCACCAGAACTGGAGGGTCATGAGGCCGCTGGTGCCACACAATGTTTTGAGGAACAAGGTCATCCACTCCAGCATTCTTCCACTTGTGTTTTCCCCGCCAACCCTCAAACTTAAATACTCCACACATCCTGGCCTTGTGCCCTGATACCCCAACATGCACTTCAGAGCAATTCTCACACACTTTGGATGGGTAAACCAACAGGAGTTTTGTCACACCTAATCTGAGCCTTTCCCATGCTTCTAGTGTTCTCTGACCTACCAATCTAAGTTCATCAGGTAGCAAGGGAGCGGGATTTTGGTTGTTAGCATTAGCTGTCGTACTTAGCTCATCACATCTGTACAAAACACCATCAGGTATCTCTGCGCCTGCCTGATGGCAGAGCTCGAGTACAGCTGGGACCCGATCGAAGTCAAACCTCCGGTCATGCTTTATCTCATCCTGAAACGTGTTTTCCAGATGGAAGGCCTCAACAGGGACAAGGATGTTATTCAAGCAGCCTGGAACCCACTTGTGCGGTTGATCCTTGATCATACGTTTGAAACCGTGGCATGTTTTCATCTGATGTGCCATTGTTCCAACGTGAACTTCAGGACAAAACCTTCAGCAAGAGTAAACACAAAAAACAATAATTAAAACGACAACACAGAAGACAATTCAATAATGCAGAAGGGTTCACACTAATGAGATCAAACATGCGCACTGAAGATGACTGTTTGAGTAATTAAAATTCACTCAGACTAGAATGCAAACATGGAGACGGCATAGGGAACACAATAACAACACTGGCCTATGAGATCTTTTCTCTGCCTATGTCTGCTTAATTGCTTGGCCATTTCTTCAGTCTTTTTGACATACCTAACCTGAGGACGCTCTACTGAAAAAGAAGCAACTTTCAGAAACAAACGAGAAGGCTAAGTTTATTGTACCCTTCCATGAAGTAAGACAAGAACGTAAATAATTTCACATTGTTTGCTCTTACTTGCATGAATGTACAGGAACAGTTCTGAGCAGTGTCGAGACGCCTTGGGTGAGAATCTCTCTTGCCCTGAACACCTCCTGGGCTACCGGGATCATTCGCTTGACCGGATAATCCTTCGCTCGGTTCTTAATCCTCTTGAGAATCATTGGCCGTATCTGCTTCCAGTCCACCCTCGAAGAGTACATCCTCAGATTTAGGATTGAGCCGCAGAGCTCCGAGCAAATGGCACTGCCGGTTCTCCGCCCCATAAACGCCATTGCAGCACCCAGAGCAATGCCTACAGGTTCACATTTCATCCGTAAGTGCGAGAAGCAAGCATCCATGGGTTTATTCTAAAACAAGCATTAGTGAATCATTTTGGTATTAGCAGGCGATGCGACGAACAACGGAACATGTAGATTTCCTCTGCTCTGAATTCGGTTGGAATCAGTATACTTCAAACTGGACTGGAGTGTCGACGCTTCTCCAGGAGTCGCTAAGGGAAATGAGGGAGGGGGGTGGTGATTCATTACCTTGCCCTTGCCCGCAGGCCGCCGGCTCCTTCGCTCGCTGGCGGCGCTGCAGCCAGGGGAGGGGAGGGATACAGAGGGAGAGAAGCAGCCCGGATGACGGAGGGGGCGCAGCCGATCGACGACGCGCCGGTCTCCCTTCCGCTCTCTGGCGGCGCTGCGGCCGTACGATCTGACAAGCCCGCCGCCCGCCGGGGGAAGCGCCGGGCGCTGGCGGGAGGCCGAGGTGGGCGTCGGCGGGAGTTGGCGCGATTGTGGAGGGGAGGGAAGCGGAGGCGGTGGCGCGCTGTGGGAGGGTACGGCGGAGAGGGCGGCGCGGCCGGGGTCGGGCGGGGAAGAAATGCGGCGACGGCGAGTTGATCGTGTCCGGCTGCCGGACTTGGGCTCAGCAGCGGAACTTTAGGGTCCGTAAGAGAGATCAGTTGGGCCCAGGCCCAATTACGATACGAATTGCCAGGGCCTCTGGCCCAAACGGGCTTCTTTGCCATGTGGATTTTCTTGTTCCGTCCCGTGATGACAGGTGAGCTTTGGCAGCTGTTAGATTAGAAGTCGAAGGTTGGGATGGAGACACGCCAGGCAGAGTTCGTTCCGTACACCGCTCAACGATGCTATCCCAAGTCGGACACGTGGGACGCAAGCATTGTCTACCGAACGTTCTGGAATCGCTTCGCACCGACAGTATTGGCATATAAATTTACCAGTACCCCCTCGAGGGTTTTCTCACCACCGATCAATCGCATAGTCGAAACTTGAAACAGAAAACCAGATCGAATCGCCTCGTCGTCAAGGTATCTAATCGATCCTACCCAATAATCTCTTCTTCCTTCTTCTTGATCGATCCTAGTCTAGGTTCAGATTCGTCCCCATATCCATGTAATCGTCGTTTGGTTATCCAGTATCCTGACCGATACTAGAGTTCTGATCGATCACGATCTATTTTAGATTCGTCACCTTTACATCGAAATCGTTTCGTTCACCTTTGATCGCGCTAGTATCTATTGTTGTTTATGAGATTTTCTTTATCTTTGGGTGAGGTCTGTCTGTCCTGGGATTTTGCCTTCACTATATTGCTGGTCATAAGTCTACTTTTCGATGTGATCATATGGTCCATATATTTACGGGAAACATCTTGGTATTAAACAGTCGTCAATAAATACTAGCGCAGCACTTAAATTGCGAGTCTTTACAGATTAACTGTATGGCCTCTGCTCTGTTTTGTCAATGTTATAGTTGTATTTCATCAGTGCGCATGTTATAAAGGTTTTTTGTCGAAACTCTCCTCACAAGAAAAGGTTGTTCACAGTGGTAGTTTGGTCCTTTTAGATAGCATGTTTGCATATCAGTCAGATACTTCCTAGTTGATTAATAAGTGATATGCATCTTGAGAAACTATAAAACATGACCAGACATTCTTGCATGACAACATCTTCCTCGTATGCTTGCTTTTCATGCTGATTCTGTCTATGATACGCTACCAGATCTGTACCTTGATATGCTGACTGTACTAGCCGCGATGTGATCCTAAACCATCTCTCTTTCTTTCAGATGCAGATCTTCGTGAAGACCCTGACCGGCAAGACCATCACCCTGGAGGTGGAGTCGTCGGACACCATCGACAACGTCAAGGCCAAGATCCAGGACAAGGAGGGCATCCCTCCGGACCAGCAGCGCCTCATCTTTGCCGGAAAGCAGCTCGAGGACGGCCGCACCCTTGCCGATTACAACATCCAGAAGGAGTCCACCCTCCACCTGGTGCTCCGCCTCCGTGGTGGCCTCTGAGCTCGCATCTGATGATGCCGCTCTTAGTTGTTTAAATTTCAGAGTTTGCTAGTTGGTTTTCGTGTCAGTAGGCAGTAGGACCATGGATTGAGATCAGACTATGTTTGCTTTGAAGAATATTATGCTGTAATCCGTTGCTTAGACTTCTTTTATATGGATGCAATGTTGCCATGAGTTTTCTTGCTTAATTTCTTGTGTAATCGAGTGGCCTCAAAACCCAATGCTGGTGGCACTCCTCTGTGTATTTATCTATCTGGCCTGATGGAAAGGTGAGTCGTCAGGATGACATGATCAATGATGTGTCCAGTGGCATGGTCCAGTAAACTAGATGTGGATGTTATCCGCAGCGAGGCACGTGGTGGCTGATGGGCAGTAATGTTGAATGTTTCTGAGTTGGTTACATGTTTTTAAGATGTGTTCAAGAGCAGTGAGATCTAGTAATTTATATTGTCAGATTGTATTTGTATTTGCTCATGTTCCTGAAGCTGTAGATACTAGATACCTGATTTTGGGTGGATATGGCCTTGATATGTACGAGTAATGGTCAAGAATTATCCCTTTTGTGAGTCGCCCTGGTCCTCAGGTTTCACTTGGATCTCTGATTCTGTGAATCAATTTAGCCAAGTTTCAGCTAGTTTTTTCTTCTCAGATCAAACTTTTCTTTGTAAAGAGCAACATAAAGAATTATTGTGCCAGGGTGGCGACCCCGGAAGGTGGTGATGGTGGAGTATGCAGGGCATGCTGGAGATGTGGATGTCGGGGCGGCGGCCCCGAGAGTTTCGTAGCTTCGAGGGTTTGACCTTTGTGTCGTGTGGGCGACAAGGTTGCTCTCCACGTTGGTCGCCGGCGCTTTTTTTAAGGCGTTGGTGTTGCAGCGACCGTGGTGCTTAGTGTTCGTGTTTGCGCGGTGGTGTTCCACTCCAAGTGTTGCTAGGTTGTGTGGTCGTGAAGTGTGGTTTTCGCTCGGTTCCACTTAATTGAGTATTTTATGGTTTTTGGGTCGGTTTTCCATATTAACTGGACCAACTCTTTTTTCTAATAATGCAATGGCAGAGCTCCTGCCGGTTACGGTAAAAGAAAGAATTATTATCCTAATGTCAGCAAGTATGTAAGCAGGTAAATTCCCAAGGTAGCAAATTAACAAGTAAATTCCGGGCGAAATGGAGATCTCTTTCATTTGCAGGTGTTGTCTCGCAAGGGAAAGAAGAACGTCAACAATACATCATATCTTTGGTCATCTTAGCAAACTAGGCTGCTTATATAAGTATCTTCGCCGGATGATATTCGTCGACTCCATTGTGGTTCCATCGAGATACCGTATAGCTAGGATCTTCTAATCCACGACAGGATATTAGGATCCAGTCATAGGAGAAAATTCTCATACGAGTAAGTTGCTCGGAGACTCGCTGTGGTTCAGACATGTGGAATATGGGATCATAAATGAGAACGCCATGGTTGGACCTTGTAGATGGATTTCTTCACATACATAGAAGAAGGGTAGCTCTGATACTATGTCAATTTGGTTGAATCATTGTACCCTCCCATACAGCGTGTGTATATATTGATTGACATGTATACTACGGAGTACAAGTGTATACAACTGAAAAAGCAGACGTGCTGTATACTTGTATGTGCATGCTCGGATTGCGGCCGGAGCTTTCTAGACCTGTTCAGCAGTCTGCGGGCATTTTTGCCGTGGCATTTGCAGTTGCATTTTTCGTCAGTACACTTTCCGGCACGATGTGTCGTTGTTCCATCATCCGTGCTCTTGTCAAGGCACGAGAGCAGCACGTGGATGACAATGTAGATCAGCACGCCGCCGGCAAGCGCGAAGACATAGCCGGACGTCTCCCAATCCCGGCTGCAGCCGGCGGCGTAGGCGAAGAGGAGGCCGAGCAGGGCCAAGAGAAGCGAGGTCTGGGCCACCCGTAGCAGCTCCTCGCACTTCATGCCAAACAGACCATCCTCCTTCTTCTTCTTCCCTTGTGCGGGCAGCCCCTCAGGTTCCTTCCGGCCGAACAGCGGCTCGTCCAGCAGTAGCAGGAGGATGACCAGCAGGGACATTAGGAACGAAACCGAGTTGCTGTCGAAGAACAAGTGGTACCGTCGCTTGTTGCTGTCCCGGAGCACCGGATTGCCGGCGGTGTGCCCGTCAGTGCTGTCCGGCCACACGCCGCCGGGCGGGGTGAGGCCCGACTGGTAGGTGACGCCGGCCACCAAAATGGCCACTAGCATAATGTACTTACGAGTGGTGTATATGGGGTGATGTCCTTCTTCTTTGTTGCTCGCTGTCTCCTCACCAGCAGCGGGTTGACTTCGTCCTCCTTCATTGTTGCTCGCTGTCTCCTCACCAGCAGCGGGCTGACTTCGACCTCCTTCATTGTTGCCGCTGACAAGATCCTCACCAGTAGTGGGTTTCTTCCCAAGACCTTCTTCCTCACCAGTAGTTCCGGCTTCGTCCTTCCGAAGAATTTCTTCAGGTTTGGTTTTTTTTCTGAGAAGCCAGACCCAGATTGCCGAGATCAGTAACACGACGAAGACTGACAGTGACACCACAATCAAAACAACGATCACGACAACCGATGTTCGCATGTGGCGGGAGCTTCCGGCGGCGTAGGCACCGGCGAGGCCGAACAAGCCGGCCACGGCGCACACGTACAGCACGTAGCACTTGATGCCGAACTTGTAGAGGTTAGGGTTGACGAGGAGGAGGATGACTGCTATTGAGGACATGAAGCTCGTCGCATTGCAGTAGAAGAAGGCCGTGTACCGTCGAGGGTAGTTGGTGGCGAGAACCGCGTTGCCCGCGGCCTCACCGTTCAGCCAGAAGGCCCCCGGCGGTGTCAGCCCGGCTTGGTAGGTGATGGTGGCCGCCAAGATGGCGAGCAGCAGCAGAAGCTTGCGCTTTTTCTTCATCGTCTTGTCCTCCGCCTCGCTGTGGTTGTGCTCCAGCGTAAAGAAGACCATGTGGATGAGAATGTAGACCAGGACGCCGGCGGCAACGGCGATGACGCGGAGGGAGGTGCCGACGTCCCGGCAGCACCCGACCGCATAGGCCGCCACGAGGCTGAGCAGGTCGAGTATCATGGCGGCCTCTAGGGCGTGGAGTTTGTGGACGGCACCGGTTCGCAGACGCTTGCTCAGCAGCATGGCGATCACGACGACGGAGGCCACGAGGGCGACGGAGTTGCAGTAGAAGAACACCTTGTACCGCGTGGCATGCGTATCGAGGAGGATGGGGCTGCCGCCCCTGTGGCCGTCACGGTCGTCCGGCCAGACGCCGCCCGCGGGTTCATCCCTGCTTGGTACGTGATGGTCGCGGCGAGGGTGGCGAGCAGCAGCACCAGGTGGTGAGCCTCCTTCAACTTTGTCTTCCTGGGAGCCTCCTTCAGCTCTGGAGCTGAAGGAGTTGAAGGATCCAGCCTAGTCGATCCAACAGGAGAGCTGTACGTCGTATCATAGTGGAGTATTAGTCAATGAAGGGAGCTTAATTAGTGAAAAAAGTGCAGCGTGCAATTCATAGCTACCCACCTCTGTTTTGTTTCCTCGACATCAGTTGTCTCTACAGAAGCAGCACAGGTATCTGCAGCCAAATCGCAAACATTTAGCCCTACGAGATCAATGTATGATTCTGCGGCTTAAACAGATTGAGGGAGATAGAGATGTCCATACCCTTTTACCCACCGACCAAGCTTGCAGGCAAGTTCCGAGCAGTATTCCAAGCAGAATTTCTGGAAGACGAACTGGAGAAGAATGCAGCCGACCAGAAGCGGAAGCTGCAGACAAAGGATGAGGATGCTGGAGTGTGTCTTCCTGGAGCTTCCGAGCCCGTAGGCGAACAAGAGGCCGAGCAGAGCCACCAGGACGAACCAATATGCCACCGGGAAATACAACCACCCCTTGTCGAAGCTCTCCTCCCTGGCATTGGGGCCGCTGTTCACGGTCGTCAGTAGCATGACGGCCACCAGCGACGCGGCGAACGCGGCGCTGTTGAACACGAAGAAGGCCATGAACCGGAGCCAGTGGTGGAAGTCCTGCAGCACCGGGTCGCCGGCACGATGTCCGTCCTTGGAGTCAGGCCAGAAGCCGCCCGGCGGGTTCAGCCCCGCCGTGTAGGTGACCGTCGCCGCGAAGAGGGCGAACACCATCAATATTTTGCTAAGCCGCTTCGTCTTGTCGTCCTTCTCTCGGGTCTCGCCGGCGGCGCTGTGCCTGTGCCGACCTCCGTCTCGGAGGTATCTGAATATGTGAATTACGGCGTAGATGGAGACGGCCGAGACCAGCAGAGAGGCGTAGACCGTTGCGAACGTTCCCCGGCTGGCCCCGGCGGCGTAGGCCACCATGAGCGCGAGCAGGTCCAGCACCAGCACGATCCTCAGGGATAAGAGCCACCACTCCTTCTCGACGCTCTGCTCGTGGAGGAGGAGGAGGATGACCACCACCGACGCCATGAAGGCGACGACGTTGCTGTAGTAGAAGGTGTTGTAGCGGGCGTGGTGCGTCACCACGAGGATCTGGTTGCCGGTGAGGTGCCCGTCCGCGGTCTCCAGCCAGACGCCGCCCGGAGGGTTGAGCCCGGCGACGTAGGTCACCGTCGCCGCCAAGATGGCCATGAGCATCAGGTACTTGCGCAGCTCCGACATGAGCTCGTCTCCCTCTTTTGGGCCCTTCATTTTCGGTGTTACGGTAGTGGTAGCCATCACAAATTCACAATGACGAGACGGCCGATCGATCGAATTCAATGGCGCCTCAAGATTCCGCTCGATCAATTGCTTATATGGTCGATAAGATGTTAGTGTACTCTTGATATTCAACGTTGTGCCACATATATAGATTCATTTCTTGCAAAGGTTTGGCGAAAGTAATTAAGAACGTGCGTCAAAAGAAACTGTTCACATTTGATCGTAATTAATCTGTCTTTAATTTCCTGGGCGAGACTATGAGTAGTGTCGTTTTCTAGAGAAGACGACTCCGCGCAGCAGGTCGCTTTGTTTAACCAAACGCACAGTCGGTCTTCCTCCTTGGAATCTTGGATCGCTGCATCCCTAATCTCTTTTAGTACTTTTAAAAGGGACCTTGTAGTAAAATTTCACAAAATTGACCCTTTGGTCAAACTTCAGCCAAAAATAACCCTTTTTCGAATCTAATTCAAAAACTAACCCTTTTTCATAACGCCCTACCACGGGTCGCTATGCTCAACACCATAGCGCCCTCCGATCAGTCGCTATAACCCTGCCAGCGTGGATCGGTGGGGCCCCAGGTGCTGGACCATAGCGACCTGGAGCAAGGCGCTATGCTTCAAGCATAGCGACCTAGCCCGCGACGCTATCCTATGCAAATTTAGACAGAGAGCTCGCCAGCCGTGCGAGCCCGGATTTTTGCTAAGTCAAAGCATAGCGCCCTACTACGGGTCGCTATGCTTACACCATAGCGCCCTCGGATCAGTCGCTATGCATGCTTCGCAACTTAAATAGACCAGCTGCCCGCGCCCGCGCCATTCCTTCTCTCTTTCACCAACCCGAGCTCAGTCTCTTTCTTCCTCACTCCCCACTCTCACCCCCCTCACAAATCCCCTTCAAGCATAGCGACCTAGCCCGCGGCGCTATCCTATGCAAATTTGGTACGTGACCTCGGCTTCTTTGGCGGACTGCTCGATCTCCGTGCGCTACAAAATAAGCATGAACTCCATATTACAAAATGAGCTACAAAATATGCGAGAGATGAATTTGATAATGTCCTGCAAAATTACCATAAAGTTGATCAATGGAGCAAATCTGGTTTGGTTGCCCTCTCTCACGAGTTGGTTGTACCGCTCGTGGTAAAAATCATACTCGGCATTTGGGTTCTGCAATATCTCCGAGTCAAAAGCCGGCGGACACAACTCCACACGACTATTAGCAACAAACCATGCAACATAGTTGTCGAAAGCACCTTGATGGTATGGTGGATAGCCGATTAGACGAAGACCATTTTTCTTTGCTAGCTCCAAATGTGCATTCCACTTCATAATCCACGTCCTATGTTTATGGTCCCATTTCTTGTCCTTCTTATGCTTCCTTTTGTCCAACCTTCACACAAAAAAATAGAAAAATATTAGAATCTTAAATAACATGGGGCACGAGCTAAGAAAGCAAAAGATAGACTCTCACTCGTGAAGATCGAACTTTGTATCCTTCCACTTTGGCGGTGTCAGCTGGAATAACCCAAATTGGGTCATCACTCGTTGCGGCAAGTGATACTCAACGGCATACAAGCATATCATTGGAGTCATCATTAACCAAAGATGTTCTTCCGCCATGCACATAGGGTTCAATTGAAACTCCATATTGTATCCCAACTTCTCTCCCCAACCATATGGCTGCCATGTCACCTACGATACAATGCGAAATATTAGGGTGCGGAGTATGCTACATGAAAGTACAAGTCCAAGATATCATCACAAATATTACCTGCTCAGGGGTTAGCTCGTCGAACTCGTTGGTGTACCGCGCGTAGTCCTTCTCCGTGTCGCCGCTGTACTCCTCAACTACATCCCAAGCATACGCCCAAGTAGCCCTACGCAGGCGGTCCCTCTTATCGTCCCAAGGCTCGTATGTTGGAGGACGTGGCCTTCCAACAGGGAAGCGCTCCCACATCCACACAGAAAGTAGGAGCAACGGCCCGCCTATTCCACATTTATCACCGATCCTGCGACACGCATCGTCCAGCTGCAAATAGAGCCACAAACATTACGGTAAGAATCTTGTTGGAGAGATGCTACATGCAAGTAGATATTAAAAGTATTACCTGACGGTACAAATATGCCAGCGCCGCCGAACCCCAACTCAGATTTGAGTCCCAACTACTTAGGGCCTTGAGCCACATCCACGGAGCGGTCCTGCCACTACTGTCAGCAAACAGGGCACGGGAGATCACGTACCACACGTATACGCGTGCGTACCGCTCAATCACCTCGTCATTGGCACCCTCGGGGCAATGTGAAAAATGCGTACTGATCCAACGAAAAGTCGCCCCGGCTGGTGTTCTATTCTTTTTGGGGTCGGCATTCAGTGCAGGAGACATCCCGATCATACCTTCCATATTTGCTCTCCATCCATCTGATTCTGTGCTGAAATACACAGGTGTACCATCGATAGGGAGTGCCAGGATCATCGACATATCCTGCAGAGTCACGGTCATCTCCCCGGTGCGGAGGTGAAAACTGTGTGTCTCCGGCCTCCACCGGTCAACAAGAGCGGTGATGGCTGCAGGGTTCATGTTGACTGTCGACCGGGAGACAAGATGGATGAACGGAAGGAGCCTAAGCTTCTTGATGTACTTGGTGTACCTCTCGTCGTATGGCATCTTCGCGGGGTCTGATACCTCGTGAGACCTTAGACGAAGTGGTTTTAACACCTATAACAACAAAACAATGTTAGACAATATATTTCATTGCAACAAAACGTATGAAACAATATGGACAATATATGCTACCTTCTCCCCCTCCGTAATGATGCGGGCACGATGCCTTTTATCATACAACTCATCGAGTAGTGTCATCCTACATATTTGCAAAAAATCAAACTAATTACATGCATATTTAGGTAAACCCTATAGGATTGCCAAAATATGAAGAAAATAGCTATGTCACATATACAAAATAAACATGCTATAAATAACAAACAAATTACCAATAACACATATACATATTGCAGAGTGGTTTCCCCTCCACAAATTACCACTATTTAGCATATACTACAACAAATTTGGAATCTAGATTGAACTAGGGTTTCTAGTAACAATAGGGAGAAATGACCGGATTTTATGGATGAAATTGAGGGGAGAGGAGGAGAATACCTTTAGGAAGTAGATGGGCACGAAATCCACGGATCTCCCCTTCAGATTGGTCCGGATTTGGTGAAGAACTAGAGGAGGGAGGAGAGAGGGAGCCGCCGGCCTCTGACGAACAGAGAGGAAGAGAAGAGAGAAGGAGAGAGGCGCGGGTGCGGCCGGGCGGCTGGGCTAAAGTTGCGAAGCATAGCGCCGGGCCACGGGACGCTATGCTCAGAGCATAGCGACGAGCACCGCGGCGCTATGCTTTGACTTAGCGAAAATCCGGGCTCGCACGACTGGCGAGCTCTCTGTCTAAATTTGCATAGGATAGCGCCGCGGGCTAGGTCGCTATGCTTGAAGCATAGCGCCTTGCTCCAGGTCGCTATGGTCCAGCACCTGGGGCCCCACCGATCCACGCTGGCAGGGTTATAGCGACTGATCGAGGGCGCTATGGTGTTGAGCATAGCGACCCGTGGTAGGGCGCTATGAAAAAGGGTTAGTTTTTGAATTAGATTCGAAAAAGGGTTATTTTTGGCTGAAGTTTGACCAAAGGGTTAAATTTGTGAAATTTCACGACCTTGTACTACCTCAAAACTCGCATCAAGCCGAGTCAAGAAAAAAAGTTTACACTGAGTCTCTGCGTAATTAAGATACACAGAAACCAGCAAGTACCTGGGGCAGGTCAGCCTGGGCTGAAGACCCCGCCTCACGTACTCTCTCTCTCTCCGTTCACAACTGAAGACTCCGCGCAGGTCGCTTTGTTTAACCAAATGCACAGTCGCTCCATCCCTAATCTCTTTTAGTACTTTTAAAAGGGACCTTGTACTACCTCAAAACTCGCATCAAGCAGAGTCAACAAAAAAAGTGTACACTCACTGAGACCTACCTGCGGCAGGTGAGCAGGTCTGTCTGGGCAGCGACCACCCAGGGCTGAATATGGCATCATACTTGGGTATCTCTGCGCCTGCCTGATGGCAGAGCTCGAGTACAGCTGGGACCCGATCGAAGTCAAACCTCCGGTCATGCTTTATCTCATCCTGAAACGTGTTTTCCAGATGGAAGGCCTCAGCAGGGACAAGGATGTTATTCAAGCAGCCTGGACCCTACTTGTGTGGTTGATCCTTGATCATACGTTTGAAACCATGGCATGTTTTCATCTGATGAGCCATTGCTCCAACGTGAACTTCAGGACAAAACCTTCAGCAGGAGTAAACACAAAAAATACTAATTAAAACAACAACACAGAAGAGAATTCAACAATGCAGAAGGGTTCACACTTAATTAGATCAAACATGCCTGAGTAATTAAAATGCAAACACGGCGACAACATTGGGAACACAATAACAACACTATCCTATGAGACCTTTTCTCCCTCTGTCTGCTTAATTGTTTGGCCATTTCTTCAGTCTTTTTGAATACCTAAATTGGGGATGATCTATTACAAAAAGAAGCATCTTTCAGCAATAAACGAGAACACTAAGTTTTTTTTTTTTGAACAACGCTACCGTGGGGGAAAACCCCTACTGTTAGTTTTTGTATTATATAAAACCACCACAAACCACAGACCAGGTTCAGAACAAAGCCTCAAGGGGGAAAAATGAAAAGTCCATCAGATTTAAACAAAGGTCTCTAGCAGCCAGTCAATAAGAGGTTGAACTAAGACTGTTTTGATCCTAGATAACACTAAGCTTATTGTACCCTTCCATAAAATAAGACAAAAATGTAATAATTTCATGTTTTTTGCTCTTACTTGCATGAATGTACAGGAATAATTCTGAGCAGCGTCGAGACGCCTTGAGTGAGAATCTCTCTTGCCCTGACCACCTCCTGGGCTACCGGGATCATTCGCTTGACTGGATAATCCTTCGCTCGGTTCTTAATCCTCTTGAGAATCATTGGCCGTAGATGCTTCCAGTCCACCCTGGAAGAGTACATCCTCAGATTTAGGATTGAGCCGCAGAGCTCGAGCAAATGGCACTGCCGGCTTTCCGCCCCATAAACGCCATTGCAGCACCAAGAACAAGGCCTACAGGTTCACATTTTGTTCGTAAGTGAGAGAAAGAAGCATCCATGAAATTTCTTTAAAACAAGCATACATGGTATCAGAAGGCGATGCCACGAACAACGGAACATGTAGATTTCCTCTGCTCTAAATTTGGTTCGCATCAATCCTTACAATATACAATCTCACTAGAGATAGAGCTTCATGGTTCATCCACGTGTCAACGTTTTATCGTATACATAAGAGAAATGTAGAAATCTCCCTAGAAATAGAGCTCTATGGTTCATCCATGTGTCAATATTTTATTGGATACATAAGATAAATGTAGAAATAAATAATATTTGTATGTTTAGATGAATACACAAATCTAGGTGCCAACGTTTCATTGAATACATAAGATCATTATACAAAAAATTATTACTTGTCCGTTTAGATGAATACACAACTTAGTTTTCGATATACCCTCTTCCGTTCTCTTAAAGCATGGCCCTATTTTAGGACATAACTTTTTCTATAGGTCATTTGGTGAAAAACAAATCTTTCGCATCAGCTATTAAATTTTGCCAAATAACATCAAGTTTGTAAATATAAAATATTTGAACTGCTACCATATAAAAGAAAGACCAACACGCCCATGCTAACTGCCAATCGGAAGTTTCATGTCGTTATCACAACTCTTCATCGGTGACTAGTGATGTCTCTTCCCATCGATTTGGCCTAGAATCCGGCAAGTTCGCCACCACTCTAACCGAATCGGTCGCGAATACAACACCACTGTTTAAAGGTCACCAAGTGCGGCATTGCCAATCAAAATTTTCATGTCACTCTCACGCCTCTCCTCCGGTGACCACCATCGGCTCTTCTCTCATCGATTCAGGCTCGATTCGACAGGTCCGCCACGACTCTGAACCGATATGACCACGAATTGGTGGGGATCTTCCTCGAGTGATGTCGTCGCTCTCCTTCCACGCACAACTCCCGTTTGTAGCTCTGACCAATGAGCCACCCGAGCGGTCCTCCTCCCCTCCCCTTCCTCACCCCTTCCTCACTGTGCCTTCTCCTTCCTGCAAGCACGAGCACGAGCGACACACGGTAGCTCTGCCTCCACCTCAACTAGCCCCGCATCGTACAACTCCTCACTGTCTACACACCAGTTATCGGGCTCGCCCCGTTAAGAGATACAAAAATATTATACAGTTTTATAGGGTAGGTGATAGACCAATATGTGCAATATTATGAACTTGTGTACATAATCATGTATGAGACACTAATTTTTAATCAGATCAGCATGTTATGTATTGATAATCGCAATAATACTCAGCGCAGCAAAGCGCGCCAACCTATACTACAACCTGGAGTGTCGACGCTTCTCCAGGGGTCGGGAAGGGAAATGAAGGACATGGGTGATCCGTTACCTTGCCCGCAAGCCGCCGGCTCCCTTGCGGTCGCTGGCGACGCTGCAGTCAGCGAAGGGGAGCGACACAGGGAGAGGGATGCAGAGGAGAGGATGAGGGAGGCGCAATCGATTGACGAAGCACCGGGCTCCTCCCGCTCGGTGGCGGCGCTGCGGGCGGTCGATCTGGGCGGGCGGGGAAGAAATGCGGCGACGGCGAGAGAGCACGATCGATTCGTGTCCGGCTGCCAGACATGGGCTGGACCGATTATGGGTTTGCAAGAGAGAAAAGTTGGGCCCAGGCCTAATCATACTAGGGACGTCGCCAGGGCCTCTAGGCTCAAACATTCCCGCGGGCTTTTACCGACCAACGTGGCCCAGCGTCGGGAGAGGCGGTGGGGCGTGGACACGTGGGACGCCGCCATTGGCTATCAGCCGTGGCGGTAACCGTTCCGGAGATCGCCTCGCACCGACCAGTCTCGGTATATAAATTGCGAGCTCCCCTCGAGGATTTCTCCACCGATCGCACAGTCGTCGAAAGAGAAAACCGGATCCAATCGCCTAATCGTCAAGGTATCTAATCCTACACTTCTAATTGATCTCTTCTACTTCTTCCTGATCGATCGTTCAGATTCGTCCCCATATTCGTCGTAATCATTGTGTTATCCTGATCGATCCTACTATAGTTCTGAACTTCTGATCGATCATATCTAGTTTAGGGGTTCGTTCCTTTATAAGGATGCTAGCTTTTGTTTATGATACTCTAGCAAGTCTATACCTCGATATTCTGACCTGTACAAGACGCGATCCTAAACCGTCTCTCCTTCTTTCAGATGCAGATCTTTGTGAAGACCATGACCGGCAAGACCATCACCCTAGAGGTGGAGTCGTCAGACACCATCGACAACGTCAAGGCCAAGATCCAGGACAAGGAGGGCATCCCTCCGGACCAGCAGCGCCTCATCTTTGCTGGCAAGCAGCTCGAGGACGGCCGCACCCTTGCAGACTACAACATCCAGAAGGAGTCCACCCTCCACCTGGTGCTCCGCCTCCGTGGTGGCCTCTAATCTTGCATCCGATGATGCCGCTCTTCGTCGTTTAAATTATAAGTTTTTTAGTTGCATGCTTTCGTGCCAGTAGGCTGTTAGGACCGTGGATTGAGATCAGACTGCTTTGGAGAATATTGTGCCATAATCTGTTGCTTAATTAAACTTACATTATATGGATGCAATGTTGCTATGAGTTTCCTTTGTTTGATTTCTGTTGTCTGCATGTCCATGTTGATGTTGGTCGCCCAGTGGTGACACCCTGGGCATTGTTGTTGGTAAGCAAGGTTCTTCATGGCCCTAGGACACTGCTCTGTGTAATCAATATCTGGCCTGATGGAAAGGTTAGTCGTCAAGACGACATGATCAATGATATGTTCATTGAATCATTGGCAATTTTTAGTCCAGTAGGTCCAGTAGTGTTCCCGAAGGGGCTGGTGCACTACCAGTCCAACAAGGGGCCTGGCCCCGCCGTCGCTCTCTCGGCGTTCGGCAGTGCCGCCCCTAGGACCGTGGCCGTGCCCGTCACGGTGTTTGGCACCGGCGTCGACGATACTGTGCTCGCCAAGTTGTTCAAAACTCAAGGCGGCGCTCTCTCCGCCGGCCAAGAAGCCTTGATTTAGCACTGCTGAACAATAGATGGTGTTAAGTTGGAAAAAAAACATAGGTGGTGTTCACTCTTCTTCGACGTGTCGTGTCGTATCGTGGCCATGATCAGGCCACCACCAGGCATGGTATACGTAGTGCTGTAATAAACTCAGTACTGCCGCCAACTGCTATGTAAGATTAAGCTTGTTGTGACTTAGTTCTTGTGGAAAAATCAATACTGAATTCAAACTCACACCCTAACAACATCAAGAATAGGGAAACACCCTCAACAAAATGGTAAGATTAGCACGGTTCTGGTCGCAGAGAATGGATGGTCAGTGCATCTTTGCAACATTTCTTGGAAGCAAAACCTAGGCAACTTGATATTTTAGCAGGGATCAAATCAAGCAGCAGCAAGCAAGAGGCTGTCCTCCTCCTTGTTATATGATGAGTAGTCTTGTGTTCTTTGAGAAGATGGAAGACAGTAGCTAACTAGTGCCAGTTTGTCTAAAATAAATGTATGATTAGTTTATCAAGTTTGAGGAAATCCTTTTATCTAGACGACATAAAACTGTCCCTGGCTGGCAGGAGAATGGGAAGTTTGGGCGTCTTCAAATCAACACTTGCCACTTCTACATTTACTGTTTATATTGGCTTGTGGATCCCAAAAATAGCACACATATCTCCTACTTACAATGCAATGTCAACGCCCCGGCAGCAGATACAGAAACTGCAGTTCAGAACATACACCTTCTTGCCCCCAAAACAATCAAAGTTGATAATGAAAGGCCTCTATCAAACAGCTTAGCATAAGTAGAAGTTCTTCACTGTTACTGAAATTTTGTGTAATCTCAACCATGATAACATACTGATATAGAACCAACCTTTGCAAGATCTTAGGATTGGTCCGTACACATCAGACACATGAACTACTATGGAGGTTGAAATACAATCACATACACATCATGTCATCAACAGCGGGTTTATTAAGCGCAGGATCAACTGCCTACTAAAGTTCCGATCAGCCAGTACATCCTTACAATGCTACTACATACATGGCTGACGGTGGCAGTACATAACGCCAGCGTACTGTGGTCATAGTAGGACCATTCTGCCCAGACATGCTTATGCACCATCGTCGTCTTCAACAGTGTTCACGCGTTCGCATTCATCGATCCATTCACTGTATCTGCAGGCATAATTCTATCTTCAGTTCCAGGTGCCGATAACACTAATTTGCACAAACATGATAGAGCAGAGATTTATTTGTTCGATTTGACTTACATGTCAATTGGTTCAGTCAGCGCTGCACCAAAGAGAACAAAGAGTTAGTACAAACTGGAAAACATGTAGCTCAACAAAGGCTGACCACCTCTACTTAACCATGTTTCCTTTAAACGAAATTGTTATACAGCTTTAGTTCTGATGAATGCAGGTTCCTTTCAAGCAATTCAACTAAATCAGACATGGATATGATAAAATTAGGGAGCCACATGGCTGCCTTACAGACACAACGGAGTGATGTAATGGAAACGAGTAAGTACATACTATATCTGATTTATCAGCTATGCCCCGCTTCCACTCAGTTGATTATAGTGAATAAGCCAAGATTGTTATGAAAATGGTTGTGGCTCTAAGAAGTTATATCCTGTTACCAGATGTGCAACCAGAGCAACAAGAGCAAACTAATGACTTTTGACTGCTGCAGAATGTTCTAACTGATAATCAGTCAGCATGGCATCTAGATTAGGATGTACAATCTGCAATAGTATGTATGAATTTGAACATACCATTAACAGTGGTGCTGAAGTTTTCCTGGCAGATCTGACATGAAGCCTCGCCAATCAGATTCTTCATATCACTGAAGAGAAAAGGAACCTCAGTCACGATGTTGAATGCATAACCATGACCAACATCGACCAACTAGTAAGGAAACATGTGAAGATGCTACTCACATTCGGCATTCAACACTGCTACCATGATTGCAGAATGGGCAGGAAAAGACCGTATCAAGCTTGTCCATCCGCTTCTTCGGAGGTGGCTTAGCAGCTGACTTTCTCTTCCCCATGGTTCAACTCCTTTTCTTCCTTCAAAATCAATCACGGGCAATGATTAAGAACTAAAATTCATCAAATGGTAACAAGACATCTAACACATCCATGAACACCATAGTTGCGGTGAACGCAGCGCCAGAAATCAACAGATACAGCCTTTGGACCAAGACAGCAATTATAGGCATAAGGCAATTCGCTGCAAAATGACCGTGTACTATTTACCACTAGTTGTCATGTACGTGCAACGCACGTTTTCACGATTAAAGGAGGAAAGAAAGTACAGAGTATTATACTTGTCAATTCACATGTCGACTAAGACATACACAAAATTTGTCTAGTTTTAATAATGTACACAATCTATATTTCTTCTTATCGGTGCCAATTCTCGTGGGCAGTCCCACGGGACTCAATTAGCCCACATAGTCCCGCTTAGCTAGCTCCTAAATACTCCCCGCTTCATCAATCTCCGGCTGTTAAGCAAAATTGGTCGCGTCAGCCAGCTGTGAGTACGATATCCGTGATGTGCTGCTCGTGCACGCATGTGGAGCTGGTGCCGTGGTGTTTTTTTTTTAAATAATGGGGTCGAGCCCACCGATTTCCATTAAAGAAACCAAGCTACAGAATCCAGAACAGAGCGCACTCTGTCTCAGTCCAACCAAAACAAAAAGAAAAGAGCTCCACCTATCTCCTCACAACAGAAACACTGCAAAGAGGGACAGGAAAGAGCAAACACCAAGCTAGCATCTAGCACACATAACAGCAAAAAAAATCCTTTTAGAACGAACAGCAGGGAAGCCAGCTCCAAGCCTGGGACAAGCTTCAGGAATATCTAAAACTAAACCACCAGTCACACTACTCCTTCAACCCATACCGATCCTTCTCTGCAACGGCCTCCAGCCATGTGCAGCTTCAAAGACCTCCTTTTGAACCTGCTCGAAGAGTCTTGTTCCCCACAGCAGTAGGCTACTGTTTGCCTCCTTTTTTCTGCAAAATGGACCACGAATGGTGCCGTGGTGTGACAGAAGCTTGAGAGCTGGCTTGCAGCCTTGCAGACAGCGGGACGCAGTGGTGTGGGGCGTGGCTCGGCAGCGCGGAGGCGGGCCACGGTGGTGCGGCGTGCAGCCCAACAGCTCGCCCAAGAGCACGGCGACAGCACGCCATCGCGGCCAGCGAGAAGCGGCACAACAGCTCGCCCAAGAGCACTGCGACGCCCCGCCGTATCCGCCGGCGAGAAGTGGCTCGGCAGCTCGCCTGATAGCACCGTCACGTTGTGCCGTATCGCCGGCGAGAAGTGGCTCGTCAGCTCGCTCCGCTCGAGAGCAGGGAGAAGCCGCGCCGTTGCCGCCAGCGAGAAGCGGCCCAGCAGGTCGCCCAAGAGCACGGCCCGTGCGACATGGGAGACGCTCTCCTCACCTCGCAACTGATCGCCTCCTCGCGCACGCGCCGCCGCCTCCGCGTCCCCGCCGTCCAGCTTGTCCCGGCGCCGCCGCCTCGAGATCCTCCGGCTCTGCTCGCCCCCGACCACCGCGCCGCCGCCCCGTCACGTGCCTTCTCTCCCGGGGTCTTGCGCGCGCGGGGCCGGCCATTGAGCCAGGCCCTGACATCGAAGACCTCCACGGCCAGGGAGCCTTCTCCTCCTCTTCCGGCCACGGCGTGACGGTGACATTTTGCGAAGCGCGGTTTGCGAAGGGGTACGCGGGCGGGGAACCTGGCAGGAAATTGCTCTGCCGGTCGACAGGATTGATCTGGGACGTTGCTTCGAGCAGTTGTTGATAAAACTGATCTGTATCGTTTGATCCATTTTAGTGGGCTAGATCTGATGGTCCAGAATGACCTGTGTACACTTTGGCTGGGTGACTGTAGCGAAACTAAAGTTGACTCTTTTATAAGTAGTGGAGATAAACATGTTGAATGGATTGTAAAACCAATACCAAGCTACAACACACCATTTCATCTAAAAGCAAACGAAACATGTAACAACACACGTCAGCAAACCAATCATACAAAAATTAGTATCTAGCTAATGTAATTCAGGAACAGAGGACCATTTACGATACTGCCATGGACCATATATATCAACACCCAACCTAAACATAAATCAATCACATCCAATCAACCCCAATCGACTTCCCCGGTTGCAAATTCGAGGCTAGGGATCACAAACCACCGAAACGTTAGGCGGTCAAATGGCGCCGACGAAATCAAGAAATCCGGGCGTAACCCTAGCCAGACATCCCTGCCACCGCACAATCTTCGATCAACAACGAATAGCCACGACAAACCTAACGAAACAGCAATTCACGAAGACGTCACCACGGAACCCGATCAATGGCGCCCGCACGTCACCCCACGGCGACGGATCGGGATGATTCACCTCTTCCGATAAGAAGACATATAAACGATGAAGCGAAATCACACCCCAAATCGAACAGGGGAGGGAATTACGAGAGGATCCACGCAGGGCGAACGCGCAAACCGCGGGATGATCGGCGAGCAGGATACGGAGATGGATGAAGATTTCTGGGGATTCGTGTGCTCACCTGGCTGGGGCTTCCGTCCGAGGGTTGGGGGAACGCGAAATGGTGAGGGAGGAGGCGAATGGAAACGGCGTTTGGTTTATAACGCGTCACGCCGGGTCGGGTTGGTGGCTCACTGACCACAAGGTCCCACACAGTCCACGCCCCTGGATGCGGTCGAGAGAGTTCCCAAATGGGGCTCAAATTCGAGCTTAGTCTCGACTCGTTTAATAAAGAGTTTAAAAATGGATCAGCAAACTCACGAGTATCTTCTTTATCTCGCTAAAATGCAAAGTGTGGATTTTTAATAATTTACCGTCTTAATATTTTTTTGCATCAATAATGGTCAAGAGGTTCTGTCTTTCATCATTGATCAATATTTTGGAGATGTGAAACGTAAAAGTACCATCGTTATTGTAGTTCCAAATTAGTAGGAAAATTACCATTTTTTAATATGCGTGCATGTTCGAACATTCAGAACGCGTTAGTCGACAAATGAGTTCAGATTCAAAATCGGCTTCTGAGGTATCGAGTTCAAGCCGAGTCACGGGCTACTTGTTTAACTCGTGAGTTTTGAATTTATTTAAATTTCAACCTTAACCCTTGGATGTGCTTGCATAGCACACCAGACGTCACAAAGATCTCACCTTAAGATGTGGGCCACACCAACACTACAGTCTACACAAACACACCTTATTTTCCTGGAACCGACTCGCAAAGAAAAGAGTCCGGATCAACGGTGTGATGTTAATTGCGGTCGACAAACCCATACATAGGGATAGAACTAGATCCGGTGGTGTTTTTCTTCATTGGCCAACAAAAACTACTTGAAGCCAAGGTAGCCGCTGCTACTCCACCTCGGCTCCGATGCAGGCCGAAGCATCGAAGCGCCTTCCTCCACCGCTTTCGTAACGGCCTTGAGCTCACCGGCGGCAGGCGTCTATCTGCTTGAAGGCCGGCATCACATGGTCAAGGAGCCCGGACCAGATGCACGACCTGGTTTGCCCGCCGTTGACGGAGACCATCACGTCCTCCTCCGACATCTCGATCAGCACAACGCAGGAGCTACTCGCTTTTGTGTCGTGGCGAGCGTGGATGTAGCGGCGCTTCCTCCTCGTCATAGATGTTGCCTCGAGGGAACATATCGGCCCACCTGCACCGTCAAAGGTGGCTGCGCTTGCTCGCTCCCTCCAAACGGCATGGTGGCGCTCCTCCTCTTCGCATGGAGGCGCACGACCTCTGTCGCGCCCGTCGCTCCCACGCATTGTGGAGCCTGCTGTTGATCTACCGAAACGGGGGCAAAATCTGATATGGAACGGGACTAGTTGCTTGTCGTAGCAAACTAATCCTAGCGGCGGCGGGAAAGAAATTGTGGAGGCGCTGGGAGGGAGGGTGAACTCTAAATGCCCACGCTACCGTTGACATAGTGTCGGCCGAGGCGCCGCTTATTTGGATCTCTGAATAAAATTATCTAGACCGTGCATATGTGCGGTGCCTTTTCGAGCTATAAAAACGGCCTAACCCGCATACCGGCCGGAATTTTCCGGGCCGGGGGTTTATGCGAGAAATACTCTAAAGCTATATAACAATATCGCCTAATGAAATAACATTGTTGAGTAGAGATCAGCCTTTGTCGAGCTACATTTCAAGTTTGTACTAATCTCTTTGTGCAGCGTTGATTGAACCTATTGATATGTAAGTCAAATCGAATAAATAACTCTATCATTTTTGTGCTAATTAGTTTTACCCGGAACTGATATTTTTTTGCATATACAGAGAATGGATCGATGAATACTAACGTGCAAACACAAGATGACGGTGGTGCATGAGCATGTCGGCAAAATAGGTACTACTATGACCACAGTGCGCTGGTGTTATTTGCTGGGCAATTTTATGTCGTACAGATGAAAGGATTGAACCAAACTTGATAAACTTAGCATGAAGCGTACATTTGCTATAGTTTTTTTAGGATAATACATTTGCTACAGTCACTACAAGTCCTTCGGCAATCTTGGCAGCTGTAGTTCGGCGGCCATCTTAGTTCCCTTTCCTTTGGCTGCAAATTAAGAATTTGAGACCCTGAATTAGATGAAATTGAGCTCAGATGGGTTTAGATCAAACTGCATATCAATTGGTGCGCCTTCCTAGGCTCTCGACCTGCTGCTGCCTCCGCATCCTCAACAGCCGAGCCGAGCCGATGATCATCGTGGTTCCACAGATCTCTATTGAAGGCCATCCCACGGTCCAACGGATCACATGTTAAGTGACCACTCTAATCGTGGCCTGTGTGTCTCTTCCAGGAATAGAAGCGTTCCTTAACTGTTTGCACTCCGTTCTGCTACCACGAAAACAGAAACCACATTTTCACTAATATAAAACATTCAACTATAAGCGGAATTCGGTTCACCACTTCGCTAAGATCATATCCATCAAGCATACCAAACTACATATATATATGTGCCTAGCTACGATAACTACGTGAATCTGGCAAACATGGCTACCATCAGTCTATATGCGTCTCCTTATTGGCACTTTTCTTTTCACCGAAACTGGTTCATCCCCTCCAATGGCTTGAATCATATCGAGAATGGTATTCCTCACAACCTTCATCAGACCACCTTTCGTCCGCAGCAATCTATAGATCGCAAGCCAGTAGAGTCTGCCATGCTTCACACCAACTGCTCCGTCGTAGACATTTGAGAAATACATGTAGATGTTGAGCGACCTGAGATCCATAGATATTTGTGATTACATATAATAAGAGGGAAGGCGAGTATTCACACAGCTATCCAAGAAATAAATAAACGAGAAACAAAATGTTTTGCTTTATGTGATATCAGCCCTTTGCTTATGGTGCAAAATTCCACTAGTTCCTACACAAACATTAAACATTCAGTAGCTATATTACTTGTGTACAGTGACCAAATGCATGTTGGAATTCAGCAAAGGATTTTGTTCATTGGAGAGAAGCAACAACTGGTTGGTGCTCTACTGGGTGCTCCGAATGCATACTCAACAGAACTAAGTTCCTACACATGAATTAAACAGTCGCGCCTCCCTCAATCTAAGCCAAGCGGTTAATAAGGTACTGTATCCAGGAACTGAATCGATAAGAAAAATTCAAAAGTTAATGATGAATGCCCTCTCAGATTCATGGGAAAAACATGTGTAAGTCGTAAATTTGTACACTCGAAAATTCACCAACGATCTGAAGCATCAAGATATTGATAATTACTGTAGATAATCGAATAATTACGCTACTGCACTTACCAGATCAATTCAACAAGAAAGCGGTAGAAGCCCTATGAACAGCAAAGAAAAGCATACAAAGATTAATTAGTAAAGCATCTAACTGCACAAACATCCTCAAAAAAGGAGTATGTCAAATATGTTGACACATATTTTAGGTGGAAAATGTCATACCTGAAAAGCACTATTATCCTTGAAAGACAAAACTAGTAGAAGGACTGCAGAAAAAGAATAGGAAACAAATCATATCAATATAGGTGCAAAACTACCACAAAAAACCAAGTATAAATAAGCAAATACATAGTCAGGCTGTCCATGTGCATGCTATGCTTGGAGCAAAACAGTAACTCATGAAAAGAAAAAAGAATGGTAAACTGAAGTTTTCTGAACTCACCTAGCTGTATCCTTGCACAGATGGTAAATGACTTGCCATCCCTTTGCAACTGGGCTGACAAGGCACTTAACTTGTAGAAGATATACCCAAGAACAATATCCATGAACAGCGTAGGTGTTGTTTTGCAGAGCTGGCCCAACCCAGCAACGACTAACAAAGCGCCTGCACGGACCACAAGATCTCGAGTGTCTCATAAGCCATATACCTCGGCATATTTATTGATGTTGCGCTATAAGATCATACACAACCAAACAGTGTCTAGAAATTTCTGATGTAGGGTTACAATCCCAGCTAAAAGATACTATCGTGGTAAATAGGCTAGAGCGATTTAAAGTTCCGTTCTTGATTCTACCTGAGAGGGTGCCGACGTGGAAGCTGCGGCAGCGGAACAGGTTGCCGGCGGCCATGACCTCGCGCAGCGTAAGCAGGATGGATTGGAGGGGGCCAGCGACAAGGGCGTGCCATATAGCATCCAGCTCTTTCTTCCCCTGTCCAACGGGGAACATATCGGCGAGAGGGAAGAACTCGGCGTCTTCTTGGCGCAGAGCCACTAACCACCAGCGGGCAGAGCCAGGCGGCAAGGTCTCCGAATCTGAGTCCGAGTTGTGGGCGTAGCTCCAGGCAGCAGGGGCGACGCAGGACAGCTTCGTCCAGCCGGTTCCGTTGTTACGGCGGAGGAAACCGGCGCTGCGCGCCCATAGAGATCGGGGTACCGCGGCGCCGGCAGGGCAGCACCGGACACAAGATGACATGGTGGCTGAAATTACTGCCATACCTGCGGTATCGCCGCGAGATTTTTGAGGATTTTGAGGATGGGCCTTGTCAGATTAGTTCATCCTTCGGCCGGAGGCGGGGAAGAGGGCAAAGGCTATAGGGGGCGGCGGGGGAGACAGGGAAGGAGGGCAAAGAGGCAGAGTTCCTCGCGGAGATCTTCTAACTTTGTATTCCCTGACTTTTGCTGACTCTGGTCACTGACAGGTGGGGCCGCCGCACGGAGGACCCACCTGGTATAGATATGAGAGACTTTTTTCTTCTCGGTAAATCTATTTGTAAGGCGCCTAATCTGAGGCTTAACCGTACGCACGCCGGGAGCCGTCCGATCGCGGACGGACGGCTGATGTCGCGTCTGTGTCGGTTTGCAAGCGCGCACGTCGCGCACGTCCGTCTCGCGCACTCAATGACAGGTGGACCCCACCCAGGAGATAACGACGCTGTCTGTTTTCGAAATCTGTGCCCAGGCGGTCGTTTCTCTCCCCTCCCCCGAAACCTCTCGCCCTCCTCTGTTCTCCGCACGCCGGCGAGGCGATTTCGCCGCGCGCTGTCGATTTCGCAGCGAATCAGACTGTTTCTTCGCCGTCAGACTGTGTGCCGGAGGTGAGGATCCATCTCCGCCCCTTTTTTCTTCCTTTTTAGCTCCGGTCAGTCCCCATTTCCATATCTAAGGATAGAGTTTGTTTGCGGTTTCACCGCGATTCTCCGATTCGTGCGTGATTCCGGCGATTCATCTGACCGCCGTCGATGTAGATCCATCTTCGTGCCTTTTCGTGCTTCGTTACCTCGGGTCAGTGAGCAGTTCTGAACCGTGCGTGTATATCTGTCGGAAATTGAGGTAGAGCGGTGTCGATTTCATTGCGCATGCTGGTTTCCCTTGCTGGTTTTCGGGCGCATGGTGGTTTACTTGTGGATTTACTTCTGATTCCGGCGATTCCTTTTGGGGGCAGTCCGTGCGCTGGCGGAGATGATTCATATCCGTGTTTTTTGCTTTTAGTAGCTCGTGTCAGTAACCAGTTGAGGTAGATGCGGTGTCGGTTCCATAAGCATGATTGTTTTTCCTGTAGATTTCCGATGCTGTGCTTATATGTTAGCTAATTTTTGTTGTCGATGCAGTGTTGTATCTGGTTGTGGATTATAGTAAGGTGCCTTACAATTTTTTCAGTCAACTATGTGCATAGATGAACAGGTGTATCCCGCTCTCTGTCGGGTTTTCCATATTTTTTGTGGCCAATTTACATTTTTATATTAGGTTGTGACTATATGATATGTGCAATTTTTTGCATTGCAGTGTGCATTTGATTAAGTGTCTACACTAAGTGATCTATTTGATGTTCTACATTTCCTTTATATGGTCGCCTTTTGTGCTTAATTTGTTAGATGCTAGTGCTTTTTTAGTTAGTGTCACATTCCATTTTTCTGTGGCGACTATAATCCATGCCGAAACTCAAGCGTGGTAATCATAGAACATAGTGGGTGGTAACTATAGTGCCAATTCATTGATAACTTTAGTGCTTATACACTTTTATTCTTACTTTCGATTTTTGTATTTTTAGGCGCCACCATGGGGAGGAAACGGAAGGCTGCTGACGTCCCTGGAGACCATGGTGCAGATGGTGATAAGAAAGGGAAGCGGAAACGGAAGGCTGCTGACGTCCCTGAAGACCATGGTGCTGCTGGTGATAACAAAGGTGCGCAGCGGAACAGGGCATCTCCAAGTGGGATGTGCAAGTTGTATGATGACTTGACTCCTGGACAGATAGCTGATGTGGTTAAGATGGAGTTCGATAGCATGCTTGATATCAAGTGTCCCATTCTACACAACGGTCTCGTCAAATGGTTTGCTGGGACATATGACAAGAGCAGTCGTGAGTTTGTCATACCGGGACGCGGAAGGATCCCGCTGAGTGATCGTACAGTGTTCCGCTCGCTTGGACTGCCCATTGGAGATATTCCTGTTGTGTATGCTATTGACAGGGAGGTTGAGGCTTTGATTGGTCCTACCCTTTTCCCTGATGATGGCAATTCGCCTAAAATAACTCGTTTGTGGGAGATCTTGAAGGAAATGAAATCTGATGGTGTGGCCTTTAAGCAGACTTTTTTGATGTACATCATGTGCACTGTCATACGCCCTACCACTAGTAATAAAGTCAGCAGCAGGTGTTATCCTGCCATGGTGAGTTTTGTTTTGTGCACTACTTATTTCTAAATCGGGGGCAACTTTATATGTTCAATCATGGTAACTTACATGCATTGCATTTGGTAACTCGGTTTTTTGACATTAGTTCTCTTTCTTCCACAGGCCAACGTCGCACATGTGAATGAGATGAATTGGTCTAAGTTTGTGGCTGATACTCTTCATGAAGAGCTGTCCAGTGGAAAGTTCAATACAGCGTGCCTAAGCCTCATGCAGGTACATTCGTATTCATATTCTGTTGTTTTTCTTTACATGGCTTTCTTGTTCTTACATTTTTTTTGTAGCTCTTGTACGTGGACTCTATTGATATAAGCGCTTTGAACCTCGTTCTTCCCGAGGGGCGTTTTGCTGTAAACATATGGTCTAAAGAAGACATTGACGTAGTTTTGGCTGCTGATTTGCAACCTGATGGAAAATCATATGGCAAGCTTCAGGTACTTTTTGTGTGCTGTGTAGCTTTGTGTGTTCTCTTTTTTATTGTAGGCTGACAACATCACGGGTTACTTTATCTATTTACCGTCGGTAACTAATGGTGGCAGGCATGTGTAACTTATTTTTTTTAGTGATTTTCAACTAGCTAACATAAATCATTGGTAACTTTAGCTATTTTTTCCTGGTAACTAATCGTGATAGGCATTGGTAACTTCTGTTTTTTACTGATGAATATCTATGTTAACTTAAATCATGGTAACTTTAGTTTTTCCCCCTGGTAATTAATGGTGATGTGCATTGGTAATTTTGTTTTAAGATCTTTTTTGTTTGTTCACCATGCAGCTCAAACCTTGTTTTGGTTTCAATTACTCGCTTTTCGGTGGAGTTAGTGGTTTCAACAGGTGGTTTGACACATACTCTCATCCAAGCTGCTCAAACGAGGTACATAAATAATTCTGCTTTTTTTTGTGAACAACACATGTTTTAATTTGTTTTGACTAATGTTTTTTTGTTCAACCTTTTTTCAGCAAAAAAAAGAAGTTGCTAATGCGATGGGAACCTTTGTGACCGGTCTAGTTGGGTTGATGGGCTCCCTGGTTGGAACTTGGACACAAATGCTACCACCTTCTTCAGCTGAAATGGCCCATCAGTTTGGTAATTTGACAGATACATTCGTTGGCTCGAAGACGACCTCAACTCGACCACTTGGTAGGCGAGCACGATCATCTGCAGCTCCAGCTTCAAGGAAGAGCCCGGCGTCGGCTGATTCAGAAGGAGGTCAACCTACAGATGAACACTCCCGTGGCACGGATCACTTGGGTAGAGATGATAGCAGTCCTTGTCCTCGTAGGGTACTGCGTTCAGCGGCAGTTGCAGGTTCAGTCAAGGGTGTTCGCTCGGGTGGTTTAGATGAGACTGACCCTACTTTTTCAGCTGATGATGTGGAGATGGCTGATACCAGTTCAGATGGCGATACAGTTGATGGTGATGCCAGGTCTGATGGTGATTCAGGTGATGATGAGAGCAGTCCTGATGGGGATTATGTCCTTGCTGCTAGGGAAAAAATCACAGACTCTGAGGAAGATGATACTGGCGAGCCGGACCATCCACTTGGTGACCCAACTCCCCCTTCGCATAGTGAAGATTTGCCTCCAAATAGCCCTGCTAGTGTTGATGCAAATGATTCGCCTTCGCATATTGCAAATTTGGACAACATCATTTCTTCTCCTGTTGATAATGTTGATTCTGACGACTCATCGATTCCAGAAGCTAGTGCATGTGCAGTCGAGGTCAGCAGCAAGGATGAAGGAATTCCACCGGTCAATAAGAGGAAATTGCGATCTGTTGTGCAGGCCCACAATTCTATTGCAGGCCTTGTTGTTTCTGAGCTGCTTGAGGAAGGAATTGACCTTGTTGCACGAAGTGGTGTTCCTGTTCGTTCAACCTCCGACAACCGGACGGATTTGCCTGCTCCAAAGAAGATGACACCTAAAAGGTACATCTATCACTTTTTTCTGTTTCTTATTTTTTCTCTAGTGTTGGTCTCCATGATGGAGGTTTAATTTTTGCTTCTATGGTTATTTGTTTTAGTTCTGAAGGCTTGGTATTTTTTAGTTCTGAACGCTTTGATAAATTTAGTTATATTGCGTGGATAACTTTAGCTGTCTAGCATTGGTAACATTAGTTTTATCGACTACATTTTATTTTTCATAATGTGGATGCTTCCTTCTTTTTATTCCACATGGATGTATATTTTTATTTCACATCTTTTTTTATAACTTATGTTTTGTAACCCGTGTTACTTTTAGGTCCAGTCCATGGATTATTTTTGTTCCTATTTTCTTGTTGTCTACCGTTTTTGGATCTCAATGACTGATTGTTGTTTTTTTATTACGCAGGAAGCAAGTGAATAAAGTTATTGTTGAACCTACTAGGTCATCACCGCGTTTTACATCTGGAAAGAGTACTGCGGGGGTTGTCGGAGAACTGAATAATGGTAACAAAGTTACCACTGCAATTTACAAGAGGTATAATCATCACCTTTGTATGCATGAGATATGTTTTTTGCATGTGGATAACTTTAGTTCTCCAGGGTTGATTACTTTAGTTGTGTTGTGGTGATAACATTTGTAGTTCATTAGTGGTGAATAACCTGCATTAATTTTGTTGTTTGTACCATTTGTAATTTACTTCTTCACGTTTTTTTCTGCAACTAAAACTTGTAAGCATCTATGGATTAACTTGTAATTCATAATGCAAACGCTTATTGTTTATTTTGTTATCCAGGAAGAAATCATTGAAACCTATGATTCTACCTTCGAGGACATCACCTCGCTTATTGGCCAAACAGAAAGTGGCAGGGTCTGCGACCAGTTCTGGTATTGATGTGGGCGTTTCTTCACCTGTTACTGATCCAGCCGTGGTTGCAGAAGTCGATATTGTAGATGCCAGCCTAGATGGGGCTCATTCAATTGCTGATAATCCCATTGTTGGAGCTATTGCGGTTGCAAGTATACCGGTGGACACCGTCAGCAATTCTGTTGTGCCAGCGTCCAACACAGCTTCTACTACTGCGAATGTCGAGAGTGACACGCCATTCTTGGATACTGATCAGGGTGTTACATCTCACAGCCCTACAGTTCGTGTGGATGCAACTCATGCGTCTAGTTTTTTGGCCGGATCATCTGTTGGAGTGGAAGCACGTTCACATTCTGACGACCCAGTTCCACATGTCCCTTTGCATGATGGGTCAATTACTTGTCCACTTGGTACTGCGGTCCCTATTTTATCTGATGCGGTTTGCACGTCTGTGTCCAAGACAGTTGATACCATTCTTGATCATGTGCACGTGCCAGCAGGTGAAGCAACCCCTGCAGGCGTGACAGCTCTGAGCGATGTGCATGCACCAGTTGGACCGTCAGCAACCACCACTTTGCCTGGAGCTGTCAACAACACTGCCTCCTCCAAGAAACTGCCAGGTGATGCAGAGTTACATGATATGTTGCAGAAGAAAATCGATGAAGTAGCTGCAAAGAATGGTGGTTTCTATCCTGCAAGTATGCTGTTCCTCGAGTGGGGTGCACCTGATGCAACCCTTGAATCGCCTCCGCATGCCCCCCCTGAAGATGAACCAGCCGAGAATGATGGTTTTGTGGCTGGCAGCGCCCCTGGGTCATCTGGAAGCGCTCAGTTTCCAGAAGCAAGTGCTACTCTTCCGACCCATGCACCATGTGTTGCTGGTTCTACCATTCCCATTGTTAATGAACATGAGGAAGAGGATGTGCTCCCTTTGTCGTTTGCGATGCCTACGTCCACTGGTAAGTTCTGTAACATTTTTATAATCATGAAAAATGCATGATGTATTATATGTGTGATGTAATTGCATATTAGATTGTTTGTGATATGTATGCTGATAACTTTATTGTTTAATCCCTGGTAAATTTAGTGTAGACTTACTGGTAATGTTATGTCCTTATTTTCTGTACTGACTTTAATTTGTTTTTAACTGGTTGGTAACTTCTTTGTCTTTACATGGGTAAATTTTATGCCATAAGCATGGTAACTTCGAATGTTTAATGCCCTTCCTTTTTTGTAACTTGTAGACTGTACTGCCTGATAATTATATTGCAATATTCTTGGTAACTTATATGTAGTCTGCCTGGTAACTTCTTATTTTTTGTTGTTGTGGTGGTAATAATTGATGTTATTTTTTCCTTGCACTTGTTGTTGTCTTGTTGCCATTTTCGTGGGGCACATTTTTGTGTGCAGATTTTGTTTTACGGAGTGTTATCCCGACATCCCTCTCGCCTGCAGCGACAGACTCGGTCAATGATGGTGGCAAAGGCTCCGGATAATTGCTGGTTTTCATCAAATATATGGAGAATTGAAGATCTGTATGGGTAGGGGGGGGGGGGGCGGGGACTTTCGGTGTTGTGGTGGGGCGGTGGTGGTTGTAGGCATGCTTAGAAATGTCTCAGAATGTTTTAAGTAACGTTTGCTTACTGTTTTCGCAAGGCGACAGTACTTATTATTATGTATAAAACTTAATGACTTATCCCGTATTTATTATTTATGTCTGTTGTTGTAATAACGTGCGTCCCATAAGTTTACTTTATTTTTCTTTTGATTGAGTTGATTTTGATGTTTTTGTTTGTGTGATGCTCACAATTTTCAGTTTGTGAGTTTTCGATGTGCTTGGTTTGTGTACATTTTATTGGTGATCATTCTTTCTATTTTTCAACTGTTTTTATTTTGTTGGTGATTAACATGTGGTATTTTTTTAATTCCACGTGGGGACCGCCTTTTTTCTTCTATTTTTATTACCTTTTTCTTCTTTGCTCTTTTCTATTTTTATAGCTCGTGATAAGGGCAAATCGCATGTCAATGATGTTTCTGGAGTGATTTCACTGGATGATTTGTTGGGCGAGAAGATGGCAGTTGAAAAGTCTTGCAGTACAAGTCGAACATTTCCTGTGGAAAAGCAGTGGATCTGAAGGTATTCCACATGGACATTGATTTTCTCAAGTATTGTATATAGTTTAAATTCAGGTCATTACTGTCTTTTTTGTTTGTACACATGTGTAGCATGATTAATCCTTCACCTCCATTTCTATGTAGATGGTCAATTCTTCTGCACTCCAGCAATGCCTGCTCCACGCTGCATTATAGATGTTCCCAGCAGTACTCCAAAGTCCAGAATTCGTATGGAGAGAGTTTCTCTACCTTCTCAGTACCTACTGCCTCCTTACATAACCATTAGAAGCACTGCTCATCAAGACGCGTTGTACCGGAAGGTTATTATACACTCCAGATCTTCCAAAGTCTCGAGGCTTAAAGAGTATGTTTTCCACTTTATGCTTAGTAACCTTTGTTTTGTATCTTTGGTGGTAACTTTATTGTTTTATGGTTGATAATTATAATGGTTTTTTGTTGGTAATGATAGTACTTTGTGGATGGTAATTTAGTCCTTCATGTGTGGTTTGCAATGTGGTAAATTTATCTCATTCAATGTTCTTTGTGACATTATATGTTTGTTGTTTGCAGCACTATAATTATGGAAATTGGTCCTATGTGGGTGACAACGAGTGAGCTTGCTGATAGCGTGAAACCTGATGGGCAGCTGTCTAACACTGTTGTTGAAATCGGAGTATATGTCCTACAACAATCATGTCGCGACAACAGCAAGGTCATATTTCCCTGGATTGCGACATCCTATCTGCTTGATCATAATTTCCATTCAAATGTGTTGAAGAAACACTTCCGGAAAGATGACAAGTACAAGCTTAGCCACAAAAACTTGGTACGTTCATGTCCGTTCATTTTTTGGATTTTCCACCATATTATTTTTTACTGTGTGGCATATACTTGATCAAGCATTTTTTCCCCCTGCTAGCTTTGCTTCCCTGTACTTCAGAAGCTGGGGGAGTCTGATAAGGCTTTGTCACATTGGTATATGCTGTCGTTGAATCTGGCTGCCAAAAGGTTTGAGATTCTTGATTCCATTCGTGGCCCAGAGGATGATGGAATGATCGATCATGCTACCAGGCTGATGGATGCAATCAAAGAAATGTTCCTTGTTAATTACAAAGATTCTAGAAAACAGATTCAAGATTACGAGTTGGTGTACATCCCTGCACCGAAGCAAGATAATGAGTAAGCTTTTTATTCACCTTTCATCTAATACTTTTCTCGCAGTTATTGTTTTTTGTATACTTATTGCATGTAGCAGTACACTTTTTGTTTTCTGATGTGACATTTATCATACGTGCTAGTTAATTTCATTGTTTTTTGTCTTTTTTTTCTACAGGTTTGATTGTGGGTTTTTCATGCTGAAGTTCCTTGAATTGTGGGATGGACGTACTTCGCCTGCCATAACTTTTGATCAGATCCCAGAATTAAGGAAGGTTATGACAGCTAGGTGGCTGGAGCATGCAGATAATAAGCTTACTGAATGGAGGTCCCTTCTTGACAGATTTGTATTTTAAGGTATTTTTTTGCAGACAAGCCCATCTTTGTTTTTTCATTCCAGAATTTACGGTTTAAATTCTCTTTCTTAGTTTGATGGTGTAACTTACTTAGAATCTCGTGGTCAGTTTAGTCATAACAACATGGTAACTTTCTGTAGTTACAATTTTTTGTGCCAGTTTATTTTATGGTTTTTGTGTGGTAACTTTAGTTTGAATCAGATGGTAAATGCAGCATAAGCTGTCTGGTAACTTTACTTATGAACCAGTACATTTTTTCATTCTCAGTTTGGCTGATAATTTTAGCAAAAACCACATGGTAATTTTAGTTACAAAACCATGGTAAGTTACCAGACTGTTTAAAAATTTGAGGACCCTTCTTGACGAATATGCTTTTTTTTGGAGGTATTGCATACTTACCCCCCTGGTGTAACTTGCTTATAATCTCATGATCACTTTACTTACATCAACATGGTAACTCTGTGGTTAAAAATCACGTGGCAACTTTTTATCTTTTTTCGTGTGGTAAGTATAGCGTGAACCAAATGGTAAATTCAGTATAAGCTGTCTGGTAACTTTTACTTATGAGCCAGTCCTTTTTTTATGTCAGATTGGCACATGGTAATTTTAGCTCGAACAACCTGGTAACTTAATTGTCAGTGGATGGTAACTTCACTGTAAGGGGGAAATACATGTCTGCATAATAAACTAGATAGAATCATGTCCACATCATATAGTCTTAACATAAATATTCTTAGGCTATACATTAGCCGATATTACAAAAAATTGCGCATCTTATTTTCTTCTGGGGATGGAAGTATCTTTTCTGACCCCTACAGTAGCATATTTTCCTGCTTGTAGCAAGATATATGCGTGGAGTTCTTCATACGCTGTTCATTGCTTGTAGCCCCAACTTTTTTAGTCTGTCCGGGCATCTGCGAAGGTCGTGGTGTACACTCTTGCAGCCGCTGCACTTTCTTTCCTTTTTTGTTCCAATATCTAGCGGATTTTGGTTTGCTGTCTCACATGGCCTTCCTTTGGTCTTAGACTTGGGTGGGTTTCCTATTTTCTTCCGGTCGACAAGTTAGTTGCTGAAGCGCTTGATGCGGGAACCTCCGCTGCGTTGTTGGCTGAATGATGGGCAGTTTTGTTTTGTGCGCTTGATGCGGGCACATCCGCTGTGGTGTTGCCTGCATGTTGGGCAGGTGCGTTTGGTGCGGTATATGACGGCATAGTCGAGGCTTCAGCTGCTGCATCTTTTGCCTTCTTCTCCTCTCTTTTCAGCCAGAGTCTAATGTCATCTTTCATGTTCTGCATGTGTGTCTTAACTATGCGTATTGTATCCTTAGCCTTGCACGCCACCTTTGCAACCTTTCTGAAGTCGTCCCTCATCGACGCCATTGCCATCATGCTTCGTGCATCTTCTGACATCCCTTGCTGTGGAGCGGACTCTTGGGCATTAGTGTCCGGGTCACCTAGGACAGCTTCAGCATCCCAGCCCCACCGTTTTAGGATATACTGGTCTGGTATTTGACGGACGTTTAGGAATGTCATCACCTTTAGGACGTGGCAGCATAGTATGCCGTCACGCTCAAACTTACAGCAGTTGCATGAGAAAACGCCCTCATCAAGGTTAGCAATCACCGAGTAGTTTCGGTAGCCATAGTGCGGAACAGGAGCATCTACTACGCTTAGGTCATACAGGTACCCTCCTACGTACTGGCAGTAGTATGACATAGTCTCACGGAATTCTGATTGGAACTTGTTGAAAATGCCCCTTGAGTATGCTTTGGACATTTGTATCTCTATAGGATTGCGAGGAGACCACAGATCTGGTTCTGTCAGAGCTGTGTCTGCCAACGCTTTCCTTTCTTTATTCAGTATAGTATCCTGCAGCGTCTCGTACTGCTGTAGGAAATCCAGAATAGAGTTTTTTGGGGTCACGTATCTTTTCAGTACAGCGTTGAACCCCTCGCTTCTTGCTGTGGTCTGCAGGAAGGGAAAGAAGGCGTGCATAAAGTAGGCCGGAACCCAGCATTCCCTGTGTTTCCAAATTTCATATAGATCTGCGTTCCCACGTTCATTATGTGCTTCAAGCATTGCGTCCCAGTTGTCCGTAAACTCCTGCGGCGTCAAGCTGGTGTTTATACATGCTTTAATTGCTTCATGCAGTTCAGGGTGTGCGGCCATGTATGACCCATACTTTTCGGTTAAATTCTGCACCACATGCCACCTGCAGTTTCTGTGTATGGCCTCCTTGAAAACAGATAGAATAGATGCACGCATAGCAAAGTCTTGATCTGTGATTATGCATCTTGGTGCCAAGCCACCCATTGCTTCTAGGAAGGTTTGCATTAACCACACATAGCTGTCGGTGAGCTCATTGCGCAAGAATCCACAGCCAAATTGCACGGAGTGCCCATGGTTATTGATCCCGATGAATGGTGCACAGGGCATCTTGTAACAATTTGTGAGGTAGGTTGCATCAAATGAGATGCAGTCTGCGTAGTTTGGGTATGATCGACGTGATGCCCCGTCTACCCAGTACATTCTCTCAACACAGTCATCTTCATCCAGTTTGACTTTATAGAAGAAATCCTTATCTTTCTTCTCCATCTCCTTGAAGTATGCCAAACATTCCTCCATGTCATTGACCCTGTTCTTATGTCGAAATTTGGCTCTCAGGTTTGCCAAATCTTTATCCGTGTACGGCACATCTCCGCGTTTCCCGTAAAATCTGGACATTAGATGCATCTGCCGGAAAGTTGGTATGTTGCATTCGTGCAGCATCTTGAGAAAGTGCTTTTCTTCCGCAGGGATGTTGCGATGTGCACGTAAGAACTTTGTCAGAGATGGCTTCTTGATCAGCTGGTGGTTATGTTCATCGGATGATTGTGTAACATGGTAGCAGCCATTGTGCCTCTTGATGTACATGTGCGCCTGGCATCCAGTCCTGGGGATTGTACTCCTCTTTCTTTTCTTCACAACGGACTTTGTGTTCTGCGTGTCTTCCTTCGGAACTTGAGTTTTGCCACCTTTGGTGCAAACAAAGAACACCTTCAGATAATCTTTATTATCATCCTTCCTTGACCAAGCAATCCGAATACTGAAACCTTTCCTCAGTGAGTACTCCAAGTAGTGATCCCTGGCAGCTTCATAAGTGTCGAAACGCATATGCAGTGTTGGGGCTTGCGGTGTCGAGTTTGCATCAGCTGTAGCATCATCCCACCCTTGCTGTCCTGACACATCAGTACCCAACGTTTGTTCTTCAATTGTTTCTCCAGTCTTTGTTGTTTGCTTGCCACTTGCCGACATGGTTTCCATGCCATCAGCCCCTGAAAACAATCCATCTCCACCTGCATCTGTTATGAATCATTTATATCAGCCTAAATTTCACATGGATATAGTGTTCTTTTTGCAACTTCCAAGTAATAAATTCATGTGTAGAAGTTCATTAATAAGTAGGTGATAACTTTATTAGATGGTGGTTGGTTAATTTAGTTCACAGTAGGTGGTAACATTTCAGTCAACCACTACCCGATGGTCGGAATGGATGGGGTAAATTAGAGATGGATATCTTGTTAACATAAGTGTTGGTGACTTAAGTTATATTATCTTGGTAACATAAGGAAGGGATGGGTAATTTCATGTATATAGTGTATGGTGGTATATACCTGCATTTTCGACATCAGCATTGTTGTGTGACAAGCCATCATAAATATCATCAGTTTCCAAATTTATATCCATATCCATGGTTGCCCCTGTTCAAAAATATTGTCAAAACTTTAGCATGGTAACAATAGGATATAGTGGCAGGTAACTATAGCACATAGTGGCAGGTAACTTTCATGTACATCTTCAGTGATTCTGCAAACAAGTTTATCGTTATTTATCCCCCCTGTTCGAAATCATGTCAATAGCCATAGTCTGTTAACTACAGCACATAGTGGCAGCTTACTTTAGTCTTACTTCATTGATAACTTTTACTGATTATACATGATTAGACATTTCAACAAACAAGTGTATGTAGCCTTTTATGGTCGAAATCATGTTGAAACTAATACTGGTTGGTAACTTTAGTGCTGCTACATGTATAACTATAGCTATTCTACATGGATAACTTTCTGATTTTCGCGTCTGCTATGTCACATGCAGGGTTTTCGCTCAAATGTCAGGAATATGAGGCAGATCAGCATAAAATACCAAGATACGGAACTGACATGAACTACATGGATTCATCATAAGGACTAGGAGTTCATAGCAACCTAATTCATCAATAGATACCACCGATAAGTAGCAATTTTTTCTACTTGATCACCAGATTGATTCCTTACTGATTCTGTGCACCCATATGTGCCCGTGTACCTAGACTACACATAGATTACAGATCATGCATATAGACTATAGATCATGCCTGTGTATCCCTCCCAACAATCATGTGGATTTTGTCTGTTTTCAGTACTGAACTAGCAGGGAGTGTTGTGTGTTAAAGCAGTCTACCTGTGTGTTCTCTCCCTGGTAGCTTTTGGGTTTGTAGATCTTGCTCTCTTTGTTTTTCAGTTGTTCTGTGGTGCAGATCTATCAGCCGGAGCCATGGCGATGGGAGCCTCTCGAAGAAGAAGATGCAGAGCAGAGGACAGAAGAGAAAGTTGGTGATCTGGGACCGTGGGGATCGGTAGAGAAGAGAGAGAGAGAGGTGTTGCGCTGGGAGCCTGGGATCGGGGGGTAGGTAAGGATTTGTGGCTCGGTTTCTTTCGTGCAGGGCAAGTCCTGCTTTCTGTGTGGTCCGGATGATTAGCCGGCCAGATTAGCGAAGCTGTCGCTATCGTGACAGGTTTCGGTCAGCTGGACCGCGCGCGGAGCGCGCGCACACGGCAGGCCTGTCGCTATCGTGACAGCTTTGGTGTGTACAAATTTTCTTCCGGTCAGCTAGACCGCGCGCGGAGCGCGCGCACACGGCAGCCCTGTCGCTATCGCGACATGTTTTCGTGCGTACGCTTTTGCCAATTAGAAGGCGCCTGCTGAATAGTCGCTCCCTTTATTTTTTGCCGAAAGCCACCTCCATATCCAATGTTAGCCGTGTTTGGTTGCTCGCATTGATTTTGCCCCTTTACATCCGTGGGTCAGTTGGGCCTGGTCTGGAGAAATGTGGCTTGAACCATGATGTACACTTAGGGCACCTCCAACGGGCTGGCGCATACGGAACAGACCAGTCTGATTTTGTCAACAAAAGAGGGGCTCCAACGGGCAGGCGTATCCGGACTTGTGTCCGCCCGGACACCAGTTTTTGACCTAAACGCGGCCCAACTTTGGGGCGGCTTTAGGGCGGGACGGACAGCGACTCGGTCCTCCTCTTTGTCCTCCCTGTCCGTGTCGGGCCCAAGGGACAGCCACACAGTTCCTCCCCTCCCACCTCCCCATCTCCTTTGGCCCCGCGACCGCCGCCGCCGCCCTGGACCTGCCCTTCGGCGACTGAGCTATCCTCGGCCGCGACGTCGTCTAGCCTTCCCCGTGGCCGGATCTCGTCGTCGGCTGCATTCTCCATCTTCTTCGGCCCCGGCCGCCCTCGAGCCGTGCGAAGCCGCGGGCGTCCTCACCCTCGTCTCCAACACCGGCCGCATTCGCCATCTTCTTCCGCCCCAGCCGCCCTCGAGCCGTGCTGAAGCCGCGGCCGTCCTCGCCCTCGTCTCCAACACCGGCCGCCCTCGTCCTCTGCCCCGGACTCGACCGCGAACTCCACCGCCCCGAAGGTGTTCGACCAAAGGTATGAACACCGCCGCCCTTGTTCTTTGCATTTGTAGGAATGCAAATGATGTAGCATTTTCTTACAATTTTATTCATGTAGATGGATAGTGATGATGAGTTCTTCTACCACACCTTCATCGATACATCGGATGAATCTTCCCACGATGACAGCGATATCATGGTGGCCGCGGCCACTCTCATCCACAACTTCAACCAGGATGCAGTGCCCCGGCATGTTGGGTCAGTCGTTGGGCGAGCACCCGCGTTGGACCATGAACGAGAGAATGGTCACATCCAGCTTTGGAAGGACTACTTCAACCCAGTGAAGACAACATATCTGGCTTCGGTCTTTCGTCGCCGTTTTCGTATGGGCCGGCCCTTGTTCATGCGTCTGCTGGAAGGGGTGAGGGCATATGATGACTACTTTGAGGCCAAGCCAGATGCCACAGGTCAGTATGGCTTCTCTTCATATCAGAAGTGCACTGCAGCTATCCGGATGCTTGCATATGGAGTGGCTGGCGATCTTGTTGATGAGTATCTGCGCATGAGCGAGAGCACCTGCCTGGAATCGATGTATAAATTCTGTCAAGCTGTGGTTCAGGTGTTTGGTGAGGAGTACTTGAGGGAACCCAACTTTGAAGACACTGCCCGTCTCGGAAGATGAATGAGAGCAGGGGCTTTCCTGGATGCATAGATTGTATGCATTGGGAGTGGAAGAATTGTCCCTTTACTTGGCAGGGACAATACCAGGGTCATGTCGACGAGTGCACGGTCATACTCGAGGCAGTGGCATCCCAGGATCTGTGGATTTGGCACTCATTCTTTGGTATGGTCGGCTCCAACAATGATATCAATGTGCTACATCGGTCCACGGTATTCGACAGGGTTGTCGAGGGAGAGGCTCCAGTTGTCCACTATGAGGTGAATGGGCATGAATACAACAAGCCCTATTACCTAGTTGATGGCATCTACCCTTCGTGGCCAGCTTTTGTGAAGACCATCCGGAAGCCTAACTCCGAGAAGACCAAGAAGTTTGCTCAACACCAAGAAGCCTGCCGGAAGGATGTGGAGCGAGCATTTGGTGTGCTCCAATCTCGTTTTGCCATTATGCGGCATCCTGCTAGAACGTGGAGCGAGCTGATGTGGGAGGTCATGACAGCTTGTGTAATCATGCACAACATGATAGTGGAGGATGAGCGGGATGACGCGAGGCTATTCGATCAAGGATGGGAATTTCAGGGTGAGTTGATTGAGCCGATCCCAGGGGTAGCGTCGTTCCAGCAGTACATTCATGTGCTTGACGAGATGCAGGACAAGGAAACACACATCCAGCTCCAAAAAGATATGGTGGAGCATGTGTGGGCTCACTTCGGAAACCATCCAGCTCCAGAATAATTTCATTGAATGAACTATTTATTTCAGTCCATGAACTTTTTATTGTAATAAATTTGATACTATTTGCTATCGAACTATGTTTGTGTGTTATTGATTAATTTGTGAATTGTAAAAAATGGGCTCACTCGGGGGGCCAATTTGCGCCAGGCCGTTGGGGTCACCTCCACCCCAAACGGACAAATGCCCAAAATGTGTCCACTGTCCGCCCCAAAGGGACAAAACCGGACCAATTTCGGTGTCCCTTTGCTGGCGCAAACGGACCAGCCCAATCCGCTTTTGTCCGAACGGACAAATGCCCAGCTCCAACAGGCTGGCGCATCCGGATTGGTGTCTGCCCGGACACCAGTTTTTGACCCAAACGCGGCCCAACTTTGGGGCGGCTTTGGGGCGGGACGGACAGGCTCTCGGTCCGCCTCTTTGTCCTCCCTGTCCGCGTTGGGCCCAAGGTCCAGCCACAGAATCCCCTCCCCAAACCCTCGTTCGGCCGCCCCCAGCCGCCCTCGCCGCCCCAGCCGTTCATGGAGGATGGGCTGTCCAAATCCACGGCCGCGACCGGTGTCGCCCTACTCGCGGTGAAGAAGGAGCCGAAGCCAGCCTCGGTCAAGCGACAAGGCCGGAGGGAGAGGATTCGGGAGAAGAAGGCAGAGGAGAAGGCCGCCCTCGCAGCGGCCAAGGAGAAGGAGAGGCTCGCCGCCATCGCGAATCAGGCCAACTCCGACCTCATCGCCGCCCAGGTCGCCGCCTGAGCTGTCCTTCTCCTCAAAGGGGAGATTTTTGTAGGGGCCTTCGTTGCTGTCACCGGCCTCTCCCCCGACACGGTTCTGTCGGCCGGAAGCTCGGTCTCTTCCGCCAAAAGGAAGCCGCCTAAAAGCTCGTCCCTCGGCCTCTCGACGCCGTCGCCGGCCGCCGGCCATCACCCAGTGTCGCGGCTGGGTTCCCGCGAGGACTCGCTGGAGATTTCGTCGGTCCCTGTCGAGCCGAAGTCGCTCGACCTCAACGTGACCCCGAGTGCCGACGACGGGTGGCCCCGTGGCAAATCGAAGACCACGGCGGGTGGCAGGATGACCATGCCCGAGGCCCGTGCCCTCATGTTCGACGGGAGCGAGTTCCCGCCGACGATGCCTGCCAACCCGGCCTACTTCACCGAGGATGTCATGGATGACATGATCAACGGCCGCACCTACTTCGACCCTGCCGAAGCCGAGACACAAGAGGCCAACACCTACTTTGACCCGGCCAACCTCGACACACAAGACCCCGACGTTACCATGCCCGAGACGGGGGCCGATGTGGTCGACATGGAGGATGAGCCACTCGATGTTGACGAGGAGCACGCCCTAATCGCGGCGAGACTCAAACGGAAGAACATCCGCACGGCCTCCTACACCGACAAGGAAGACAAGGTGTTATGCGAGTCATGGATGACTTGTGGCCAAAATGCAAAATGGGGTGCCCAACAAAGGGGCATCGCATTTTGGTTTAGGGTGCACAAGCATTTCCATGAGCAAAGGAAATTGCCGCCCTACCAGATTGAGAGTGATCGCAATGAGGGCTCAGTCACAAAGAGGTGGCAACACATCTCGGCCGAGTGTTGCAAATTCCAAGCGGCCTACGAGCATGTCAAGAACCGGCCAGTGAGCGGCTTCGGGGTTGAGGACAAGATGAATCAAGCCTTGGAGTACTTCAAGGTGGCCTTCAAGACCAAGTTCACCTTGGGCCATTGTTGGGACATTATCAAGGGTTGTCCAAAGTGGCAAGAGATCTACAACTCCATGAAGAAAGGAGGGCTTGAAGGCTCGAAGAAGAGAGCCAACAATGAAGCCGATGATGATGTGAATCCCGGCCAAAGCTCGGGTGGCCGGGCTGTGCGGCGAGAGGACACAAGTCCTCAGCGCAAGACGTGAAGCGTGAGGCGGCACAAGAACAATTGGAGGAGACCTTGAAGACGTTGATCGCCGGCAAGGAAGAGTCCACCGCCACTAGGTACGTGGAGAAACGCAAGGACAAGGAGGAAGCCATGGCAAGGTATGTGGAGATGACAAGGAAGAAGCTCGAGATCGAGCAAGAGAAGGTCAAGATCGAGGAGACCCGGCTCAAGCTCGAGGCCAAGGCAGAGGAGAATCGCGTGAGGCTTGCGTTGCTCACCGAAGAGAACCGGATCATGATGGCCGACTTGACCATCATGTACCCGGAGCAAAGGGCATGTATTCTCAAGAAGCAAAAGATGATCCATGAGCGCGAGGACATGTGATGTCCTATTTATTTCTATTTATTATGTGTTGAACTATTTAAATTTGGAACAATTTGTATTTTGAACTATTTGCATTTCAAACTATTTGGATTGAGGCCAAGTTGAGTCATTTGACTGTTCCAATATTTTTTGTTGGTCCCTTTTGCGCCAGGCCGTTGGGGGCACCCCCACCCCAAACGGACAAAGGCCTAAAATGTGCCTGATGTCCGCCCCCAACGGACCAAATCAGACACATTAGGGGTGTCCGTTTGCTCCACCCCATTGGAGGTGCCCACTAGTAGGAAAAGGGTTATAGGGAGGTTGGCATTCTGTGGCGCACCCTTAATTGGTGCGCCACAAAATTATTTCTGTGGCGCATGGTGGCTGGTGCGCCACAGAAATCTTGGACTTTCTGTGGCGCATCTTTTGCCCATGCGCCACAGAAAGTCAGAATTCTGTGGCGCATGCCCACCCATGCGCCACAGAAAGCCAGACTTCTGTGACGCATGCGACCCCATGCGCCACAGAAAACATTTGGGTCCCACGTGCAATGATTGGCCAAGGTCCATCTAGGGACATTCTATGGCGCACGGCGGATGGTGCGCCACAGAAAGCAAACTTTCTGTGGCGCATGCAGTTGGATGCGCCACAGAAAGCACACTTTCTGTGGCGCACCTAGCCTGTGCGCCACAGAAAGTTGGGTTTCTGTGGCGCACCAGCCACCGTGCGCCACAGAATGTCCACTTTCTGTGGCGCATCGAGCTGCGTGCACCACAGAATGTTGGCCCACCAGATCCACAAAAATGTGGCAGCACACTTTCCCATGCATGTGACCTTCTTCATTCTCCCATCTAGCTCGAGCTCTTCCTCTCTCCCATGCCATTTTGACCATCCTATTCTCCATTATTTGTTGTTAAACCTACTTTGTTTGATATATAATTGGTGAGGGCTTGGGGAGAGCCTCCATATATATTCTCCTCTTCTCTTTTTGTCCACTATTTTCTCTCCATCACCACACACTCTCTCTCATCGATCACGGTCACGTCTCGGCAACGGATCTAGATCTACTAGGTGGGTATTGTTGGATGGATATGTGTATGCATATTTTGTGTGGCCGGAGATGTGTATGGATGTTTGTTAAAGGCATGAGAAACTTGTCGGCGGGCGGCTTGCACGACGATCGATGTTTATACATGAAGCTTGTGTGTGTTGTGCATTTTTTTTTGTGGCACACCAAGGTCCAGTGCGCCACAGAATGCCTCTGCTCTGTGTGCTGCCCAGCTATTTCTGTGGCGCACGGCCTGGGTGCGCCACATAAATTATTTTTGTGGCGAGAATTCTGTGGCGCACCCAGCAAACCTGGGGGTGCGCCACAGAATAGCAATTTGGTGCGCCACAGATAGCCCTTTTCCCACTAGTGGCCCTTAGTTTGGTTGCCCACAATGTGCTGGATAGGACCGTTTCGTTGGGTGCAGAAAATCAAGGTGCTTGTATTTAGTTGCCCATATTAGTGATTACAGCCACAAATCACCGTATTTGGTTGCCCAGATTGTCGATGTTCCACTTACCTTGCACGTCTAGTGGTGAGCTTACCAGCCCACTGAAGTAGGTTCAAGGTTTAATATCTTACAAAATCATAACTTTCACAAATACACAATGAGGACGATCAAGAGGAGGACGATGAAGTCTTTGATGTCGCCACATGCAATCGGTCTTCTACCTTTGCCGTATAGTAGTTTTGCTTCCTCCACATTTGCTTGATCCAGCTTTGCTTCCTACAGCTTTGCTTGATTCAGCAAGGCTTGATCCAACTATGCTTTCTCCAACAAGGCTTGATCCAGCTATGTCTTCATAGTCGAGAGGGAGTTCTTCTTCCTGGGACATGTAGAATGCATCCTGGGCCTCCCCGAGAGTCTCAAACCTTTCAGAACAGTTGTTGGGAAGTTGTACAGCTGAGCCGAGCAAGCACCCCAGGTTGTGTAGATTCATGGATTCTTGCTCTAAAACCACATACCACTACAAAAAAGATAAGCTTCAGTAGGTAAGCATGATCAGTGAAGCAAGAAGTTCCAGCGATAGACACACATGATAAAGTAAAGCAACATAAGCAAGCATGCATTGATCAGCGCTACAAGCAGCACAAGTGTTTTCTGCCGAGCTAGTATGGTGTTACGTACCACCACATCAAAAGAGGGTGTCGCAACCACCGAGAGTTCATCGTGTGAGGGGTTAGCATATGTAACACCTCAAGCACCCAAAATATACACGTCAGAAGAAGTTTTGTTGTCCCTAACTACCCAAAATATACATCATAATCATGATCAGCGAACTTCATCTAGCATGCTTGCACCTAGCACCACCGCCACCTCAGATGGCGTCCATGCAGTAGTGCATGTTCAGGAAATTCTAAAGACGAGCAGACGGTTGGTCCTCTGCCATCTGAACGTACCCAAAGCCTTGCGCCTTGTTGTCCAGGAGGTGGCCAAGGGCAGCAATCTTGACGGTGTCACTGAAGGTCCTCTTGGCGCTCATCACAGCAGAGTAAAGATCGGGGTGCACGTCGAACAGCAGAGTAGATGTGATCCCATCCTAGACACCTCGAACAACTCCATCGGGTCATGCGCCTCCTCCCGCTAGGAGTCCGAGACAAGTGAGAGAGCGAGCTGGCTCTCTCCCTTGAGCATAGACTCGTTAAAATCAACAACGATCATGTCCTACAACGGTGAGGAGCAAGAAAGTAACATAACTAGTCGACCAGACGGTTCGATGACGAATCGAGCAAGACAGGACAAAAGTATAGCATCCTAAGGCCCAAGCTACAAAGATCTACATCATTGCCTACCAAATTGACATGCTAACATCCAATCAAGCTCCTAAACATGCTCAAACTACATCATGGTCTAAAGATCTACTCCAGTTGCACAGATCGCATCATTGCATGGAAGACCGCTCTTTGCACGGGCAGGTTGAGGAAGAAGTGCTCCGTTTGATGGCCGGTGAGCTCCGGCCATCGGAGTAGAAGCAGGCGCCGCTTACCTGGTCGTCAGTCATCGTCGGTGAATCTCGGCCCGGACTCTGAGCTGTAAGTGGGGAGAAATGGTGGCGACAGCTTGGGCGGTGAGAGGAGAGGCCTCAAATAGGGGAGGCAGAAGTGGGTGGTGACCGAAATTTCTCCCGCCACCATTTTCACGAGCGCGCAGGTTGCTTTAAGGTTCGTGCACATGCATGCTTGCCGAACGGGGCAGGTAACCAAACAGACCAAACCTTGCTTGCAACAGTGCATTCCTAAAGCCGTGGGCAACCAAACACGCGCCATATATTTGTACGGGGATGTCCACGAAAGCCCATGAAATCGCAATTAGACCATCTCCATGGGCCTTATTATCCGACATTTGTATTCAAGAAATTGAAAATGGAAGTGGTAAATATCTGAATTCGAACAAAATAAAAATGGAAATGGAAAATATTCGGATTCGTTTTTACAAATATAAAACAAATGTGGTATTGAATTTTGAAGCAAATATGGATATGCAAATGGATATATCCATATCTGATTAAAATTATGTTAGCCATTTTGTAATTCTAAACTGATTTGTCAATTAACCAACCTAAAATAGTACGAAAGTAATCAAATATATATTTCAGTGATTGAACTTTATACCAACGTGTATTATATAGCTATGACACGGATTTGGTGACATGGGGTAGTGATGCATAGGGTGCTCACCATTGGATAAAGCAATTATATTCTGTTTTCCCTTAATGAATCCATAGTTAAAGAAAGTTGTCCGTGCATGCAACCGGCGGCAGGCTCCGTCTACTTGTTTGTTAGATTGCTTGTGCTCTCTCCACATACATTAGACATTTCCGGACGGTCCTTGAGGGACACAAGGTTCGCATTGCAACTATACTGCAGATAGTGCTACATAAAACCATTATTTTTGACCTTGAGGTGCTGACATTAGTTTGCAAACTGATTATATCTAAATAACATGTGTACAGTGCCACCTCTTGAGAATCCTGTTCAGCGGCCGATGGAGTAAGAGAGAACAGCAAAATGTCCCTGTCGCCATTCGTTTCCAAAAAAAAAAGTCCCTGTCGCCAAACCATGCAGATATCCTTAGGCTAGGCTACCCGTTCTCCCTAATTGCAGCGTTAACTGCATGTTATTAGGAGGTAGAGCCCGTGTTTTGTTGTAAGATAAGCAAAACGAATGTTAGAGCAGCAAAAGTATAAGATGGACACAGCCGCACCAAAATGCCAAGGAAATTGCTTACCAAGCAAACCACGGCAAGAACAACACAACCATCTGAAGCTATTACGAGGAGCAGACTATCCACAAGACATACAAACAAGCACAAAAGGGGAGTATCTATCCTTATTAGCAGAAGACAGAAAGAGAAAAAAGAAAAGAAACCCACGCTCTGGATCTCAGCACTTGAGATGATGATCACTGGCATCTGCTAAAAGCTAGAAACCAACCAATCTAGACCTAGAGCAATTATAGTATCAAATATCAGTAAGCAAACAAGCCAAACTGGCATATAGCAATAGATTGGAAGTTAATCTTGCAAAGGATCAAGCTCCATAAGCAGAAAACGCTAAATAACCTGTAGAGCCAGTAGCCAGCGACCAATCTTAGACTAGATAATGCATATTTAAGACCTAGAACTAAAACCTACTGAATAGCTTCAGTAAATACAGTAAAACCTGTAGAGCCAGTGGCTAGCGACAAGTCTTAGACTGATGATGCATGTTTAATACCTAGAACTAAAACCTACTGAATAGCTTCAGTAAATACAGTCTAACCTTTAGAGCCAGTAGCTAGCAACCAGTCTTAGACTAGATCACGAATGTTTAAAACCTAGAACTGAAACCTAAATAGCTTCAGCAAATACAGTAAAACCTGGGACCAACCTTAGACTAGATCAAGCATGTTTAAGACATAGAACTGAAACCAGCTAAATAGAACTCAGGTCTAAATAGAACTCCACTTTTCAAGATCAAGAGATACACATTAAGTATCACAGTAGCACGGCTCGCCGGACCAGCTTACTTTCATCACAGAGCAAAGGGGGGAGAGGAGAGAGTCGAAGCTGGGGAGACGGGGGACTTACGGGAAAGAGCCCGGGGCTGCAACCACCATTAGGTGTTCACTATCTGACGGAAATTGCTCGAGGGATACAAACATGCATTTATCTTCCCATATTCTTTCAACCTGAGACTATAAGTTGCACAGTTACGAAAAGAAAAAAGAATGGAATTCTGTAGATCTAGTGCCTCAATACTATCACTATGTTACGCATCCTCATGCGCCTGTGCTTCTCTACACCCGTGCCAACTTTGTTTGCCCAACACCCTCAAAAACCCTATAGCCCATATTTGCAGACCAACATCCTCATGAGATTACCTGAAAAATGCAAAAATACTAAGAATAAAACAGAAGGATATGAAATAAAGTCAAGGTGAAAACATCAGGCTACCAAGTAATAATCTCAATAGAATACAGTAGCATGATTATGCTATTTATTCAGAGGCATTCAGATATATACTACAGGGGCAATAATTTATACAGCTGAGAATTAGTTAACAGAAGTTGTATGGTAGTCGACATCTAGCCTGTATGCTCATTCACTGCAACAATCATGCTAAACTTCAGTTCAGAGCGATTAATATGATCACAAGTGAACAATCAAGTTATACTCACGACAGAACATAGTAATTTGCAAGCATAATGTTATGATTCAGAGGGAACATAATAGTAACAACAACACAAGTGGGGAGCAAATAGGCAGTACGCATTAATTTCTCACCTACAGTACTACGGAGCGGAGGAGACAGACTTGTTCAGGTCAGACTCTTGACCCTTGCTCTGGTGAGTCATCATGTATGAGCATACTTCATTCACGTCCTTGCCCATGACGGCAACGTCAAAGAGCACTGTGATTGCCGTTGCTCCCAGCAGTATTACAGCCTTGAACTTGCCAGGGAGCTGGAACGTAGTCGCAGCCCAGTCCACGAACTCCTTGAATCCGGTGCTCTTGAGGCCGCACAGCAGTAGGACCGCCAGAGCGTGGATGACCGGACGCTTTGTGGTCGCCGACGAGACGGCGCAGACCGCGTGCCCCCACCAAGGCACCTCGGGAGTGGTAGGCGGCAGAGGCAGATCCTGCGCAGCTTCGGCGAGGTGCGGCGGGAGGCAGCTGGCGTGGAGTCCCGGGGCGGCGGCGGTGGAGCGGGAGCAGGATGAACCCTAAGGATTCACCATGGGCTCGTGAAGGGGGGCGGGGAGGGAAGCGGGGGCAGGCGAGAGAGAGGAGGGAGGGTGAAGATCATACCATATAGGGGAGCACGGCGGTCGAGAGGCGCCGCGGACGGGCCACGGCCAGTGAGGCCGGCGCGACGAAGCGGAGTGGAGACAGGGCCCCGACCTCGCCGGCGTAGAGGACGCGCTGCGCATGCGGCAGGGCGGGTAGTGCTGCCGCGACGACGCGGAGGCCGGGGGTGGCACCCATGCCGCCGATGTAGAAGAAGCGCCGCGTCGACGGCGAAGAGGCAACGACCCGGAGGGACGACATCGCCGCCATTGTCGCCGTCAGAACGAACCGGGGAGGGAGGTTTAGCAGAGAGAGCTGGAATGTTTTGGATCTACTAATTGGGGTTTGGGGAATTTAATTGGGGGAAATCTGAATTGACGCTCCTTGCGTCGCAACGCGTACCCCTCCGAAGCAGGACGGCCCAGCCGGGCCCAGAAACTTCTTTCTAGTTTTTTTTTCTGATTAATGGGATAGTTTTCACAGGAATGGGGTGGAACCCTAAAAATCGATCAAATATTAGAAACAAGTGATTTAGGATTTGACCTAATAATCCCATCAATCCTCACAAAAAGTTAGAAATAAAAGGGGTCTCAGGAACCAGTTTTCAGTGCCAGGTACACCTTTGATCCAGATAATGAATAGTAGAGCACCGCTGAAATTTTAGATGATGTATAATAAGACACCACACCTTATGCCCTATGTTCACACAATTGCAAACATAATTGAGAGCCAAATGTGAACCTAAATCTACAAGTTTGGCTCCAAAGTCGTAAGGGTTAGTTCTAGGTAGAATTTGTTTGTCAACAACAATTGGTCACGACAAAGATCAATATATTGTTTTTGTTTCTCAACCATGGCACATGTGTCCATGAACATGAGATTTGCCTCTCTTTCTTCATCTCGGCTAGTTTACTCCAACGTCAACTTTTTCTCCTCAATTGCCAACTTTCTCTCCTCCGCTTAGGCCTTGAGCTACTTGGCCACCACTAACCTCTCCTCGGCCATGGCCATTCTCTCATTCGTCAAGACCCTCCTCTCTTCAGTTCCCTCCTTCATTTCTTGCTCCTTGTTTTTAGCGTGACTACGGCGGGCTCCAAGAGCCAGTCTGAACTTTATTAATCAAAATGTTGCCTATAAAGCTTTGCAGCCTCTATAAGATATGTTCAAAAGAATCAGAGTTCACAAGGGGTACATGAGAAGAAAAATAAAGTAAAAGAACGCACACCAACAACACACAAGAGAGGATCACCCCGAGAAACCTCGGAGACAGTTGATTTATGAAAAACTCATCACGGCCCAAGCATAGAGATCACAAAGGAGAGTCTACAAGACATGGCAACAGAGACCCAGTCAAGACACTCCGACATCAACGTAATTGAACACCAACGTGCATCCGAGGCCACACAGCGCGCTGACACCACCTGTGTCGGGGCCGTGGTCGAAAGGTCGCGCGCAGTAGACAACGTCACAATGCCTTTGTGCTGTCGGCGAAGTCGAAGGGCACCGGAAACACCGTCACCTCACGTGGGGGTCGCTGCCGTAGTCGAAAGGCGTAGCACCACCGAGGGCAACCCCAACCCCATCTAGATCTGAAATACCCGAAGGGTGGACTAGCTGGGAGCACGCGCGAAGCCCACCCACGCACGCTAAACACGCCACAGGGCTTGACAAGGATCTGACGCGAAGGCCAGGCAAGGAGAAGCTACCACCACTCCTCCACGTAACATTAAAATCCCTTCAACAACAACAAAAAAACAACTCACACTCGTCGTTTTCTGCTCTTCTCGAGTCGCGACGCCGCACTGGTCGCCGCCTCGGCCTCACCGTTCCGGTGAGCGCTGCCGCCGCCACCCCTGCAATCTCGATCACCTCCGCTTGGGCATGGGAATCTCGGCCCCCAACCCATGGCGGAGCCTCGTCAGCAGAGTGCACTAGCACGCGCCCCCGCCCTGGCGCTCTCCCTCCCGTGCCACCCATCCCAGCGCAGCGCCTCCATCGATCAACACCCCAGGCACAGCTCCACAAGGCAAAGCTAACGTGCGTGCTCCAGTACACTGATCTCTCCACAGTGGCAGAGGAGCCGCGCGTGACAATGGCCCTTGTCACGGGCGCGGCGGCACCCGCCGCCTGCTACTACTCCCTCCTCCAGAGCTGCATGAGCTGCCTCCTCCAAGGCAGGTCCATCCATGGCAGGCTCATCACCTCCGCCTCTGCTCCGGACCTGCACCTCAGCACCAAGCTCGTCATCTTCTACGGCAGGCACGGCGACGTGGCCGCGGCCCGCAGGATGTTCGATGGAATGCCGCACCGGAGCGTCGTGTCCTGGACGGCCATGGTCTCCGGGTACTCCCGGAACGGCCGCCCGCGGGAGGCGCTGGAGCTTTTCGCCCTCATGCGCGCGTCGGGAGTCCCACCGAACCAGTTCACGTACGGGAGCGTGGCCAGCGCGTGCGCGGCGGCCGGGTGCGTGAGGAGTGGGCAGCAGGCGCACGCGTGCGTGGCCAAGGGGAGGTTCGTGGGGGACATGTTTGTGCAGAGTGCCCTCATGGACATGCACCTGAGGTGCGGGTCCGTGGCCGACGCGAGGCGGTTGTTTGCGGGGATGGAGAGGAAGGATGTTGTGTCTTGGAATGCGCTGCTCAGGGGTTTTGTGGAGCGTGGGCATTACGGTGACGCACTTGGGTTGCTATCCTCAATGCTGAGAGAAGGTATGGTCTGGCGCCGGAATCTTCTACTGTATGTTTACTCTTGCTATGTACTGCCATGCAATGTGTGATACCTTGGCTTATATGCTGCTATGAGCACCTCAAATCCATGCTCTTTATTGAAATCTCAGCATGTCATGCTACTCCATGCTATATATTCTTGATTTAAAAATAGTAATGTGACGCTAAACTTACGGTTCTCTAAACATATAATTTTCTCCTCATTGAAATGTACTAGATAGTCACCAAAACTGTTGCTCCTCTTAGGGGTTACATCTTTTAGATTTTTTTGATAAACTGGCATCTGTTAAATTTGTCAGTTTGCATTTATTTTTTATTTTTTACGTGAGTTTGCATTTCTATTATGCTGTTATTTGTATATTCGAAATACATTTTATTCCTTGGTCGCTAATCAGTTACAGTAAAAACTTAACAGAAATGCTGCCTGACCATTTCACGTTTGGAAGTGCTCTAAAAGCCAGTGGAGCTGTTAGTGTGCTTGCTAATGCGGAGCTGATTCACACTTGCATAATAAAGTTAGGCTACTGGGACGAAAAGGTTGTTATTGCATCACTTATCGATGCTTATGCAAAATGTCGGAGCATGAGCAGCGCACGAGTGATATATGACTTCATATGTGAACCAGACCTTGTGTCATCTACTGCACTGATCAGTGGGTACTCCATGGATAAAAAATACACTGAAGATGCAATGGAGCTCTTCTGCAAGATTCATCGTAGGGGTTTGAGGATTGATGGTGTTCTGTTAAGCTCCTTGCTCGGCCTTTGTGCTAATGTGGCATCTCTCAGACTTGGGACACAGATTCATGCTTATATGTGCAAGAAGCAGCTTGTGGGTGATGTGGCATTGGACAATGCTCTAGTTGATATGTATGCGAAGGCAGGAGAATTTTCAGATGCCAGGTGTGCTTTTGATGAAATGCCCCACCGAAATGTGGTTTCATGGACTTCACTCATCACTGCCTATGGGAAAAATGGTTTTGGAGGGGATGCTGTGAGCCTTTTCGATAAAATGCTGGAGGATGGTGTGAAGCCAAACGATGTGACATTCCTTTCTCTTCTGTCTGCATGTGGTCATTCTGGTCTGATGAGCAAAGGAATGGAATATTTCACTTCCATGATGAGTAAGTATGGCATTGATCCAAGAGCGGAGCATTACAGTTCTGCGATCGACCTTCTTGGTCGTGGTGGTCAGTTAGAAGATGCATGGAAGCTAGTTCAGAATATGGATATTGAACCCAGTTCATCAATGTTGGGCGCTATGCTTGGAGCTTGTAAAGCGTATGGAAACATGCCTCTTGGAGAAACTGCAGCCAAAAATCTTCTCGATATAGCTCCTGAGAGTTCTGTACACTATGCTGTGCTTGCAAACATGTATGCAGAATCTAACTTATGGGAGGATTCTCGAAGTACAAGAAAACTGATGGCTGAAACATCTAGTGGAAAGGAGGCTGGTCGCAGTGTCATCTAAAGATTATGAATAAGTTTCCTCTCTAAGATATTCAGATGATGGTCATTTGCTTCTGATCGATGCACCAGATGAATCTGTATTACCTTCAGACCTTGGTCCACAGTGAACCTGACAGATGCAGCTTGTAGAGTCTCCACAACTTCATAAACTTTAACCGAATTTCGGATCTTTGCCCCTTTTGTTCAGCACTGCAGGGTAAGTGCACATTGTGCTTACTGGTAAAACTTCTGTATAATTTGTTTATTTTGATTATATCTGTTGGGTTACCTTCTCTGTGAATTCATATGTTGCAATTTTTGCCAACTGTAAAAAGTTCTGGTTTGCTGATGCATGTTTGGCTCATAAAGTCTTGTTAGTATTCCCAACTATGTCCATGTGCTGATTGGACAGTTCATGTCTATGGAGTCTTCATCTTTTTTCTTGCTTCACGTTGTCAACATCAGTTGATACCTATAAGAATATTGTAAAATATGTAGTGGACAAACCAGTTTGTTATTCCCTTATATACATGACTATAGGATACTCTGTTTTTTCCACACTATGCTTTCCTTGTCTCTTTTGGTGTAGATACAAATGTTCTTGATCTATTGCATATGTTTTCATTGGTGTTGAGTTGACCGGAAGCTGCAACATAAATTGGTCAACGAAAAAATGTCAGTATCATCTCTGCATGACTTCAACTTTCAAGTCTCGAGAATGTAAAGCCATCACATTTCAGTTACTTAATGAATAATCGAATATGTTATCCAATCCATGTGCTATTGACTTAATTTTTGTTTGTTTACTTGATTTACCAAATATTTTGATCACTACTTCAGATCTAAACTGCAAAAGTACATTTTAAAATATTTATTGAAAATGACATGCCATTTTATCAGTATTGCTTAGTAGTATAGTCCTGACCAAGCTTGTGTGATCATGATATATAATAGAACTGAAACTTGTTTTTTGTTTTTAGTATGCATGCATTTGACGAGTGATTACTGCTCTCTGAACTATCATAATGTGGTTATTCCTCTTACATTATTTGCTTTAATATTGTACCTGTTGATATTTATTAACACAATCAGTTGATCCCTAAACTATACTAAAGTTAAGGCTGTTAACAAACAGCTAGCAGCTTACAGTTCAAGTTTTTGATGTAGCACTTTATAGAAACATGCCAAAGCCTCCGACGAGACGCTCATGCTGGACCCCTTCGCCAGGGACTACGTGCTGCGGCAGGTAGGCGTGGCAGCAGGAGGGGGCTACCCTGCGGAGTTCTTCGCGGACTTCGCTGCATCCATGGTGAAGATGGGGAGCGTGCAGGTGCTCACCGGCGCGCAGGGGCAGGTCAGGAGGCGCTGCGCCGTCGTGAACCAGGTGTACATGTAAATGTTGGTCGGTCTATGTGACCATTAATTTGTCAACTCGTAAATTATCGAATGCTTAGTGGTTAATTTCTGTTGCCGGTAGGATTAGTAATGTGTGTCTTACACGCGTACATTGTGTGCATTACCGTATTTCTTCATCTGTTTGGCTGTTTTCTGTACTGATATCTTCAAATAAAGTGTTTGCTTGGTTCAGTGGAATGGTGTCATTTCAGAGGAACTTGTTCTCTGTAAGAAAAACACAACACACGGAATGGCAGAATTGAACTTGTATTTCCGATTGTTCTCTGATTCTCTGTGGGCTGCGAAGAGGAAACTTGAGACCGGGACGAGCTATCTGGCAGTACGTTGTCTGGCAAAGTTTACTCTCTGCATTGGATAGGTCCTAGCTAATGGATAAAGTATAACAACTCGTTAAGCTAGCTCCACATGCACGGTCAACTCTTTAACCTTGTCTCGCACTCCTTGTTATTAGTCATATCCTGTAATTGTTACAGCTGTGGCGAAAAGGAGGCGGTTAATTTTATGTGACTGGAGTTTACTCGAAATCTCTAACCTTTTTTGCATACACCACCTTCCTCTGCTTCTCCAGCGAAATCACCCCAACCGAAAGAAGAAGAATATTGCACAAAAAATCCAAGGAAACTTAGCTGCTTTAGCTTTGGCATCTCCATCGCTTTCTGTTCCTTCCTCGCTCATCAAGGAATCACCACGGGCGCCAAGAAACGACGCTAAAACTACTACGACGTACATGCCCAAACCGGACGTACACCGCCATGAGCGCAGACGGTGATCGCAGGCCAAGCAAGCGTAGACACGCGCCATGCCATTGCCACATCCGATCACCGGCGCCCGCGGCCGCCACTTCCTCCACCCACTCCCGGCGGAGCGGCCGCACCTGAGGCGCTGCACGAAGCTGCTCTGCTCGGCATTCCTCACCCTCCTCCTCCTCGCCGGCGTGCTCCTCTTTGTCGTCTACCTAGCCGTGCGCCCGCACAGGCCGCGCTTCCACGTCACCTCGCTCACCGCCGCCGGCATCCAGCAGTCTGCCAGCGGCCCGGTCGTCCTCTCCGGTAGGTTCTCCGTCCGCAACCCCAACCACGACGTGGCCTTCCTCTACGACCGGCTCACCATGTCCGTGCACTACCGCGAGTACGGCGACGTCGTGAGGGACCACGACCTCAACGGCGGGGCGCCCCTGTACCAGCCGCCTAAGACCACGCTGGACCTCGCGTTCGACGGAGTGGCCGTGCCGGCAGGCCCCGCCACGGCGGACATGGCCCAGGGCGCGGCGGAGGGGTCCGCGCAGTTCACGTTCAAGGTCCGGTCGAGGATCCGGGCCAAGGTGGCCTTCTGGGGCTCCCACTGGCACCCGCTCCACGTGGCCTGCGACGTGGCCGTGGGGCCTGACGAGCAGCTGCTGCCCGAGGGCCAGCAGAAGCGCTGCAGCATAGACTTCTTCTAGATGTAAATACATTTGATTTCACATGAAATGGAGACTGGGGTTTCATGCTTTGGCCAACAATTTGACATTGGAGAATTATTTCCAGAACATGCTCATCTATTCATCCACCGTACCATCTTCCCAGTGCATTCTGAAATTAAAACTCTACTTAGCTACACTTGCACCGAGGTGTTTACAACGAGCTGAGCCAATGGCACAGAGTCGATATATACAAAAAAAACGCTCTGCTGAACCTGTCTCGGCGGCACAGTAAACGGGCCATGTCGAAAACAAGGCAGCTGTCAGGTGGAAGAAACTGGTCATCATCAGCCTTGGTCGAAAGCGCCATTGCAGATGTCTGACTGCATACTTCACTGTCTTCATCGTTCAGTACGGCAGCATATGGGCAGGTACATTGGGGTGAGAAATCTCCAAGCCTTCGTTGAGACATTAACTCTTCACTCTTATGAGCTAGAACCAGAGCACCAATTTACTGGGCGGTATTTCACCAAGCTGAGCTTTCCATGCAATACAATTACCCTGGCGATAAGCAAACATATGATGAATGAAGTTATTACTACTGGAAAGTAAATCTTTGGTATGGGCAACAAAACATAAAGCGTAAATGCATGAAATGACACACGGCATATCACCTGAATTGGGAGATTTTGTCCATAAGATACAAGGTAAGATCTAATGCAAAGATCAAAAAGACTAATTATGGTAGCTTAACACCACATGAAGAACTTTTACACCTTCGGACTTTGGTGAGAACTTTGCAGGTTTCAAGAGCAAGGAGGTTTTCCCAAATAAGAATACTACCCTATAAAGAAGCAGCATGGTTCCAACACAGAAAACAGAGATGAGATTCTGGAAAGATATCACTCCTAAATATGACAGTACCATGGAGCAACTTATAGGATCTTACCGTTTTATTTTATCCAATCTCGAGCACAAACAAGTGCCTCAATCGTCTTGATGCTCAATGTGCTGTAGTGCTTTGGAATTACCGGTCCGCTGCTACTGAATGCTGCTTCGGATTGAACGGCAGATGCTGGCATAGCCAATATGTCTCGTGCAATAGCTGCTAGCGTTGGGTACTTCGTGGTATGGTTCATCCACCAGTTCAAAATGTCAAAATCATCCTTCCGTGGAATTAGGCCATCTTCAAGGTAGTCATCGAGTTCTGTAGATATCTGACAACTTGCTTGTTCATTGAGATGCTGATCCCAATCATCTAATGAATCATTATCATCGGCATCCAAAGCCACACTATTTGACGCAGCACTAGGTCGGTCGGTAGGATTGCAGTATTCATTGAACAGTTCCCGGACTGTTTCGTGTATTTCAGATAAGTAGCTCTCTGAATTCATGCCAAAAGCTCGTTTCAGGCGAAACTCAATGAAGCTGGTTTTGAATCTAGGATCCAGAACAACAGGTATTGACAACCACAAGTATGAATTATGCCAATAGCCATTGAACACTTCCTGCATCTCCATGACCAATCTAGAGACTTCTCCTTGATCATTTGATGCTTCTTCTTGCAAAACTGTCCTCACTTTCCAAACCTCATTGAAGTATATATTTGCTGTGACAGAGCTAGGGCAAGAAATAACTTCAATGACACGATAAAATGTCCTCAGAATCTTGCAAACAGACTCAGCAACATTCATATCTTCTGGATTCAGCACATGTTCAGAAGGAAATGACTTCTTGAACTGCAAAAGTACTTCAAGCCTAAAATAAAACTTGTGCCACCACTTAGCATCTTCTTGTGGACACTTCAAACTCATATGTGAAATGACTTCCAGAAGCTGTTGTTGGGCCAACGGTGAGGATGCACGTTCCACAAAAAAATCCATTGCTGCATCACCAACAAGGCGAAGTATATCTGCTTGCCCTTGAGAAACAACACTATTTAAGACATCATCTAGACAAGCGATGTTGTATAGTGTGCCTCTGATAGGAAGGCACTTCTTCTCTTTGAGCATTTCCTTTAGCTTCACGGTGTTTGCATTGTTCCTTACATCACCAACAGAAGTCAAGCTCAAAATCTTATGTTCAAGATTCCAGTCTCTAATTGCATCCCACATGACATTGTATGATCCACTTTCTGAATCTGGGATAGAAGCCTCCTTGCAATGTATTATTCTTTCCAGATTAGTAGGTGAGGACCAAAACATGCCAAATTTGATTATTATTCTGTGGACTTTCCAGTCATCACCAATAAAATGTGCTGTCAAACAAAGGTAGTTTACTGTTGACTCGGGTCCATCCGGAGTCCAGATGCTTGCTGACAGAGACACACGTCGGGAGGAAAGTCTAATTATATCCTTAAGATTTACCTTTTCCTTTTGAAATAAGGCAGTACAATGTTCCTCCATAACATTATGAGAAACTGCATCAACCAAAGGGTTGAGATTCGTTATAAATCTTCTCATTTCTTCATGCTCCACGACTGAAAAAGGATAAGCATGTAAGATTATCATTTTGGCTAGCTCCTGATAAGATGTTTCCTGACCAAACTTCCTGGCGCTCATGTCAGTTGAAATGTTCACGAATGATGTCTTCTGTTTCTTCAGGCATATACCATCTGGTGTTGGTGAGGATTGATGTGCTGTCACCATTTGAATGGGCCGGATTACAGGGGTTGTTTCACTAGAGCTACCAGTCCTGAAGAGCTTGCTAGAGTATTCTGCAATCTGAACCTTCCCATTTGTCAAGGCGGGCGAGAGCTCATCATGCACCGTGGACTTGAAAGTAGGTGCACTTGAAGGGTGGAACGGAAGCTTCTGTTGACTGTGGACACTTCCACGCCGTCCTGGACAGGTTAGAAGATGTCTACTCAGATGACTTCTCCCTCCAAACTTATTTGCGCTGAGACGTTTTTGGCAGTGAATGCAATCTGCAGCCTGTAGTTTCCCCTCGACATAAACAGGAGTGAACTCCTTCCACACCTTCGACTTGAATCTGCTGGGAATTACTGAGCCGATATCGTCAAGCGTCTCCGAGAGAATCACATTCACCGGATCAATCGGTGAAACTGAACTATGTTCATTCACCGACACTGCGCATAAAAACGTGAATCGTCACTTATATGCCAGGGGTCAATTGTTTTGACAACGCCATATCTATGTATCAAGAACATAAGCTACACCATGCAAAGTAAACTTAACCTGTCAAACGACAAGGCGAGAAACGAAACATACCATACGGGAAGTAGGAATCCTTCTGCCGCCTCTCCGCCGATTCCGGCTTGGCCGGGCAGATCTTCTGGTGCCGCCACAGGTGGCTGGTCCCGTTGGAGTCCTTGCAGCTGAGGCGGTTGTGGCAGTAGAGGCACTCAGCGAACTGGACCTTCCCGTTGAGGAAAATGGGCTTGTACTCCTCCCAGACCTTGGACCTCTTCTTGTGCTTGTACCGGAAGGCACTCTGATGAATCCCGTCGTAGGCCACCTCCACCTTCATGGAATGCTCGTCGGGATACTCCACCACTTGCTGGATCATGGAATGCTCCATGGCTAGCTGCACAGCACAGTGAATATGAAACAAAATGGAAAGTTAATATTTTTACTGCCAGTATCACACAGCTACACTGAGCACTGACAGAGCACACGCTGCGAGCGACGAAAGCAGAGATCTGCGTGCACATAGCACTCAGAATTCAGAAAAAAAAACTCCCGAAATGCTACACAATTGAGGCGGGTAAATACGGATGGATTGCGTCGATTGCGGCTCACAAAGAGCCCAAATCGTCAAAGCACACACATCCGCAAACCGGATCAAGAAATTTCTGGACGAAATCCGGGAGGAATCGAGGCGGAGGGGTTACCTGAAATGGGGAACCTCGCGGGGAGCGGAAATTCTGGGCACGATTAGGGCATGTGGTTGGATCTGCGGGCGGGCGGCGGGTGTGGGTGGACCCTGTTCTTTGATTTGGGCCGGGTTAAGGGCTCGGTGAGGATGGGCTTACGTGGGCTTGTCGTGTGGGCTGTGGCAGCTTCTGGGCTTGTACCATGTCCGCTCCCATTTCGTTCTTTTTTTTTGCCTTCCAACGAATAATCTTTTTGGTTAGCAATATCTCCATTATTTATTGTTAGGTTTGAAGCATTGTCCAAATGAACTCCTAATTTTAACTACACACAACACATTGTAAATAACAACACACCAAATTGAGCAAAATTGCCTACTTGACTAGCAATGGGTATGATCGATTGTGTCGCTTCGTGATAGCTATCAACTCGTTGGAGAAGTGAGGACAAATGGGTACCGACATACAGGGAGCTATACATTTTCGAAATTCGAAAACCATATTTATAAGTTTCCAAAAAACTTAAAACTTTTACAGGTGTAGATAATGGTCTGTGCTATTAACGTGTCAACGACAAATACGATGTATTGTGAGCTGTGTAAGAAAGTCAAAATATGAACCTAGAAATAGCGAACATGGCAAATTTAAAGTCTTAAGAATCCTTCAGATTTTTTTATTTTCGTTTAGCCAAGAATATGAGTTGTTTTTAATTAATAGTTTGCACATTGGTATTATACAACATTATCTATATTCAAGATTTTCCTAGATTATTTGAAAACTTAAAATCTGATTTTCAAAAATAACTGAGCGGGCACACTCTACGCGTCTCTCTTGCGTTTTTTCTAGATTTTTGGAAACTTAAAAATGTGATTTTTGAAAATAAAGGGCTCAATGTGACTCGACCTCCATTTTCACTTTCCGCTCGTTGGACGCTAAAACAAAGATGGACCCATACACTCTCTATCAGATGGGTATGCGATTTTTTTTCATTTACAGATCTGTCGATAACTTTTTTGTAAAACCCTTATCCAATAAATCCACAGGGTACACCCGTAATGGGTACCATTGTCATCCATATTAATATTCAACCTTAACTTCATGTTTCCTTTCACGTAATTTGAGTGACAATTGTAAACGTCCTTGGTGGAGCTGGGGCCGGATGTATATGAGCGTTTGTGTGTTGTTTGCACAGGCGTATCCGATAGACGATCGACACGTATGGGTATGGGCTTATAGCTCCAACATTTACTACAAAGTTGGTCACAGTTGGTCGTGCGATCGCGCTGAGTCGCAATGGCTGCACTTTTTCTGCTTCTTATTGTGCTCCTCGCGTCCGGTGGCGCCGCTGGTGGCGACGATGGTGCGAGGCCTCCACATTCAGATTCTGACTCCGAGGCCGTGAGCACGTGACGGACACGCCGCGGCACGGGCTCATGGACATCATCTCCATCAGTGGTTGCGGGAGCTTCGCGGGCATCCTCGCCGCGACGCCCAACGCAAGCGAGATCTTCCAGCAGCACGCTGCGGGCGGCGGCGGAGGAGGAGGGCTGACGGTGTTCTGGCCCGACGACAAGGCCATCGCCGAGTTCGGTCCGACGCTCCGAGCCCTCGCTGACCACCTGCTCACCGTCCTGCTGTACCACGGCGCGGCAGGGTGCTACGGCAGGACGCAGCTCGTGGCCTTCGAGAGCTGGCTGCCCGCGACGCGACCACCAACAAGAGCCAGATCATCATTGTTGACCACGACGGCGACGAGGTGCGTGTGTGGCCGACGACGTCGTCCCAAAGCAGCGAGGCGGCCAGGATTACCAAGACGGTTTCGGAGGAGGAGGCACCCCTCGCTGTGCACGTCGTCGACGCCGTGCTTCTGCCTGGCCACCTGCATGGAGGGGACGGATGTCCTCTGCCTCTCGGCATGCGTATCTTCGTTATCTGCACGCTGATTCTCCTGGGCTATGCGTGCGTTTTGTTCTTTTAGTCAAGTCCTGTTAGTACGCATGTTAATTAAGCAGTGTATCGTGGGCAAATCGCTCCCATGCGACGTTTTTCATAGTCAATTGATGAGCAGCGATGTCGTTGGCAGGAATAGCTCTGCTGCGACATCGTTGTTTGCACAAATTGCTCTGCTGCGATTTGGCCCTTAAGCGCAGTCTGTTAGTTAGGATCATGATTATGGAGAGCCGGCGGATGGGACCCACAACTTATCCACGTCAGCTTGATGGGACCCACACATCAACGACGACCGTTGTATCCTCCTGCTCCTCCCCTGCGCGCGCATCCTCCCTTTCCATTTCTTCTTCTTCTCCGGCGACGAAGCGCGGCAACGCCGGCGAGAGATGCGAGCTCCGTCTCAGTCAAACAAAATAAACTGAACTGAATTACAGGCTAACAGAAAAGCAGATGAACTGAACTGAATTACACATAATAAACTGAACTTAATTAGACATACTAGACTGAATTACAGGTAGTTCGTCAATGGCTCGTCTGATCAAAAGCCACACGAGTAGTTCATCAAACTAATTACATTTGGGGATCGAACCGCTGCTCCTACGCCTAAACGCAGATCCAAAATTGGGCTCACACACGGAGCCCCGGGGGTGCGGCGGCGACGAGGCGGCGGCGCCGCTCAGTCGGACCAGTCGAACTCGGAGTCGGAGTCCGAGCTGACCTCGATGATGGGGTTGAGGGAAGCGTCGATAGCGCTTCGGAGGCGGAGTTTGTAGAGCTCCTCCTGTTCCTGACGGCGCACCTCGACGTCCTGCTCCTGCTGCTTGCTGCGCTGGATCACCTCCTCGGTGATCCAGTCCAGGTCCTCGTCGGCGGCGAAGTCCCCGGGCAGCAGGCCGCGGCGCGGTGGGCGGTCCTGCTGCTCCTGCTCCTCCTCCCTCTTCGGCGGTGGCAGCTGTGGCGCCCGTGCCGCCATGCGGGAGCTCCCGTGCTCGTAGCGGTGGCCGCGCGCCGCCACGCTGCGGTCATACTCCTCCACCTCACGACGGGTGAACGCTGGCGGCGGCGTTAGGCCCCTGTGGAGCCACTTGTACGCGCCGCGCTTCCGACCGACGTCGGAATGAACCCGCCTCGCGCGTTCGGGGTCAGCCGGCCGCTTTAGCGCCTTCCGGTCCTCGTCGGAGCGATTTCCGGAGCCGGAATGGCCACCGCGGGAGCTGGAACCCCCACGCCTCATCATCTTCGTGGGCTGGAGCTGGATCTGTATGTGGCGGCAGCGGTTTCCCGTGGATTTGGTCGCCGGCGGCGAGGGAGTGTGGGGGGCGGCGCAGATCTGAATAGCTAGGGTACGACACATCTGAGTGGATAAGAAGGGGAACGGGAGGCGGTCGGGAAAAAAAACGGTGGGCCGTGGCATGGGAAAGTGAACGGGAGGGTCGTGGCCCGTTATTTGGTTGGGCCATGCCGTCCGGCCGTGGCGAGGCGGTGAGAATAGAAAAAAAACACTAAAAAAAACTTGTGCACTAACCAGCGGGCCAAATACTATTGCTGGGCCCAAATTTAATTTTTTTTCCTACGAATGGCGCGGAACTGGGAGTGGCCAATCAGAGCGCAGAACTGGGAGTGGCGCGGATCGGGGGGTTTCCTTCTGATCCAACCGTTCACTAACCAGCGATCAACGGCTCTGAAGCAGGGGGGTTTCGGACGGGGTTTCGGACGGGGTTTAGGGTTTCCGGGGTTTAGGGTTTTCAGTGAGCTAGGGTTGAGCATAAATAATTTAGAAAAAATCAAATAAATATGAAACTTTCGCTCACTGTTTACTTATGCAACTACGTTGCTAAAAAAAATTAAAACTTGTTATATCCACAGTTAAATGAAAAACATTCACACAATTCAAGCTATCGATGGAATGAGCTAGGGTTGAGCACAACTAATTCAAAAAAAATCAAAACAACATACAACCAGCGCACATGGTCTACTTATGCAACTAAGTTGCTATTAAAAATATAAAACTTGTTATATCCACATTTCAATTCCAACATTCACACGTTCACGATATCGATGGAATGAGCTAGGGTTGAGCATAAGTAATTCAAAAAAAATCAAATAAATATAAAACCAGCGCACATGGTCTACTTACATGACATAGTTATCAAAAAAAATATAAACTTTGATTTTTAGTCGGTCAACGATTTTGTGCAAAGTTTGACCAAACATTCAAATCAGCACAAATAATTCAAAAAAAATTAAAATAACATAAAACCAGCGCACATTGTCTACTTACATGACATAGTTATGAAAAAAAATATAAACTTGGTATATGAGTATTTTCATGAGAAATCCTTCACACAAATGACTTACCACGAACGAAGTTGCAGAGAGTTCAAGGAAGTGAGAGAGGGTTTGATGTTTTGAAAATTTAAAAAATTGAAAAAATCACCAAAGCTTCCTTTTGGTGTGACTAAGAATGACACAGGCTTAGTTTTTCATTTTGGTATTTTAAACTTGTTTAAATGTTGGTCAAACTTGGGTTTGACCGAATTCAAAATAATCATAAAATATTCAAAAAACATAAAAAAAATGGAAAACCAGTGCACATGTTCTTAGTTTGTCATATACTAACAACTCCAATTGATAAACAAGGTCTAGACACATATTAAACAAGAAATGCTTCAATATGGTGTGAAATCACACATCTCAAACTATGAACTCTATAGTTTGAGTTGTGAGATTTCATACCATACTGAAGCATTTCTTGTTTAATATGTATGTAGACCTTGTTTATCAGTTGGAGCTGTTAGTACATGATAAACTAAGACCATGTGCACTGGATTTGCATTTTTTTGATGTTTTTTGAATATTTTTTGAATATTTCAAAAATTGGTCAACTAAAATCAAACCAACTTTTAAACAAGTTTTGAGTTAAAAATTGTTCTAGGACACTATATTAGTGCAATATATGTTAACCCTAGAGTTTGAGATCATTTGGAGAAGGTCGAAAAAATGACAGGATTAGAAATGGTGCTGTTTGGGCTACCTTTGGGGCTCATTTGTAGCTCATTTTGGAAAACCGATGTGAAAAATGACAGGATTAGAAATGGGGATGACCAAGTTAGATCAACCTACTACATAATAACATGTACAAATAACATGTACATCAAAGTTGAATTCAAATATTCAAAGTTGAATCAAAATATAAAAAATATTCAAAAATTCAAAAGAATTTGTCCAAGTGCAATATTTTAATGGATGGGACAACTCACCCGACCCACAAAGCTACTGGACTAGGACATATAATGTGCAACACCTAAATTGCGAGCAAGGGGACTCGAACTTAGGTGGGCAAAGGGAGCATCAACCCTTTGCCACTAGGCTATGCCTCTGTTTGCGAAAAATCTACCACCATTTGGAGGTAATAGTTACAAATGTTTACATTTTGGTAACACTAGCAACACTAGCAACACTAGCAATATTTAAATTTTGGAAACCCCTAAGCATTCTACACTAAAAGGCAAAAGTGGCTCAAATAAAAAAATAAAAAAAGCAAAAGTGGCTGAAATGGCTCCTACACTTACTGGGCCTAATTGGATGGAGTTGGCCCATTCATCTAGCCCACAGTGAAACTTTTTCATTTTTCTCGAAAAAAAAGATCTGCGCACGGCTGCGTCCTCTACAGCAATATTCCGAAGAAGTAAATCATTCTGGTAAGTCTAAATAAAGAAGTAAGACATTGTTTCTACAGATGACACGATAATTTACATTTTTTACAAGGTTTAACCCAACGGAACGTGCGAATGACAACATCGGGATGTCCAGAGCACGCCCCCAGGGTGTTCGACAGAACGCAGTCGACATGCCCAGTTCACAAAATTACTCCCCCACACGCTCCCCTACCAAAATTCACTACACTTTCTATCTACATAATGCAGCTCAAGCTTCCAGCTCCATCTAGCACTCTGTAGCTGATTCTTCATCTCGCATAGGATCAAAGCTACTTCGATGTCCAGGCTCGATGAACTAGCTGAACTCCTGCTCGATGTGGTACCCCTGCTCGATGAACTCCTGCTCGATGTGGTACCCCTGCTCGATGAGCTCCAGCCCGTACTGCTCTGGTCGCCCGCATCAAGTTTTCGCATCGATGCATACCTCTGTCTCGTCATCGGCGGCGATTGACCGCCGAGCGAAAAACCCTTACCGTCGATGCCGTAGCGCTTCCACGCCCGCTTCAAGACCTGATTCACCGAAATCCGGTAGGGCCGCCGGTCGCCTCCGCTGCACGAGTCCCTCGCCGCTGCACGAGTCACAAATAGGGCCGCCGGTCGCCTCCGCGACCGGCGACCCGCACCACCCCAACCTCCATCAACCCTCGACGCCCTTACCTTGCATTGCGACCGCAAGCCCTGCGTCGCCGCCCGCCGCTTCTTTTCTTGCGCCGCCGCTCGAATCGATTGCCGCTTCTCTTCTCGCGCCACCGCTCGAATCGGCCGCTCCATCTAGCCCGGAGAAGCCGAGACGGCAGGACAGGAGTGAGCTCAGAGGGACGCCGGCGCGTGGCAGAGTTTTTTCCCCCACGATGAATAGATGCAGCTGTCGCATCGGAGCTATTATCACGGCTTCAGAGCACGCACGCGTGAGGTCCCACTTGTCATAAACTTATCCATTGAACGGTCAAACGGGGTTTACCGCGTGGGATAATAAATTAACGGCCATATCCTGTCTGAGCTGTTCCCACGCAAACAAACGTCGCACCAGGGCTATTTCAGCCAACATCGTCGCATGCCGGACAATTGCCCTCAACGACGTCGCACAGGAGCTATTCGCCCGTGTATCGTCGTTGCATCTCACTCTACTGCATGCTGCAGTGAGTTTGAGTCCCTTGCCTTTGCACTGACCACCGACAAATAAAGTATGATCCACGTGCATGTGTTATGTTCTCACGACTGCCGAGATTGTTGTTTTGTCCACTCGCATTGGATGACACGTATGTGTTCACACAATACCGTAGAGTGCAATGAATTACTCCCTCCGTTCGGAAAAAGGATGTCATAAAATGGTCTATCTATAGTTCATTTTTGTGACATCCTTTTGCGAACAGAGGGAGTATATTCCATCGGTCCATCCTATCAAAATATACGAGACACTTTACCAACTTACCACACACATGTATCTAGACATGTTTTAGTGTAAGATTCATGTGAATCTTGCACTAAAACATGTCTAAATACACGTGTGTAATAAGTTGGTAGAGACTCTTATATTTTGAAATGATACGGAGGGAGTATGTAGTAGCCGAGGTGAAAGGCAACCAGCTTTTAGTAGAAACCGGTGAAAACCACAGTGATAGAGCGGATTTTCAAGAGAAATGAGGGTTTATCTCGAGGTGAGTCTCCAAGGTTTAAGGCAAAATTAGTTGCAAAAGAATTCAGTCAAATCCCAAATATTGATTATAATGACGTTTTCTCCCCGTTGTCAAGCAACATACTTCTATTCAGACATTTTTCTCCATTGTTGCTATGCATGATCTTGAGTTTGAGCAGTTAGATGTTAAAACTGCGTTTCTGCATGGAGAGTTGCAGAGGAGATATACATGGAATAGAAGGGCTCATAGTGTCGGGTAAGTATGATCTTGTTTCTAAGTTGAAGAGATCCTTATACGGTTTAAAACAGTCTTATTGTCAGTGGTATAAAAGTTTTGATTCATTTATGTTGTCACATGGCTTTAAGAGGTCTGAATTTGATAGATGCGTGGATATTAAGTTTGTTGATGGGTCGCCTATATACTTGTTGTTATCTGTTCATAATATGTTGATTGCTGCCAAGAGCATGAAAGAAATCGCTGCCCTTAAGTCACAATTGAGTAGCGAGTTTGAGATGAACGATTATGGTGCTGCTAAGAAAATCCTAGGTATAAAAATTACATGTGATAGAAAGCCTAGATTCTTATTTTTTTAGTCAACAAAGTTATATTAAGAAAGTTCTTCATCGTTTTAATATGCATGATGCAAATTCTGTCAGTACTCATATTGCTACTCATTTTAAGTTGTAATCTACACAATGTTCTACTACTGATGATCATTTGGAGTACATGTCTCGAGTTCCATATTCTAGTGTTGTTGGTTCCTAGATGTATGCTATGGTTTGCTCACGTCCTGATTTGTCATATGCTATGAGTTGGTTAGTAGATACATGGCTAATCCTGATAAAAAACATTTGAAAACTATTTAGTGGATTTTCAGGTTCCTCTGTGGCACGTCTGATGCTTGCCTGAAGTTTGGCAGGGCTGGTGAGGGACTCATAGGCTATGTGGATTCAGATTTTGCTGCCGATTTGGATAAGAGGAGGTCTCTAACAGGTTATGTGTTCACCATTGGTGGTTGTACTGTGAGTTCGAAGGCAACACTTCAGCCGATTGTTGCCCAATTCACCACGGAGGCTGAGTACACTGCTATTGCCGAAGCAGTTAAAGGAAACTGTTTGGTTGAAAGGTTGTTTGCTGAGCTTTGTGGAGATGATACTTGCATTAACCTGTTTTGCGATAGTCAAACTGTCATTTACCTTACTAAGAATCAGATGCTTCATGAGAGAACAAAGCACATAGATGTCAAATACCATTATGTGGGTGATGTTGCACAAAGTAAGTTGAAGGTATGCAAGATAAGCACTCATGATAATCCGGCTGATATGATGACAAAGTATGTTCTTGTTCCTAACAATCTTAGTTGGTATACCAAGAGGCTATTTGGCGTCGAATGTGCTTTTTCTTGTTGTTTCAGGGTGAAGGTTTTCGTTCATGCGACAAGATGGAATATATGTAATTTGTTTCAAGGTGGAGTGTTCTTTATGTTGATCCAAATTCATATGAAGATATAAAGTGAGAGGCTAACCTCGGAGCGAAGCGGAGACCCGTCGCCGGAGACTTGGGCCGTATGGTACGGATCGTGTCCGAGTCGGACTGCAGCCGACTTAGGGTTTTGCCCCACCATAAATACATCTTGTAAGCCGCCGGTTGGGGTAAGCCACACATTTTGAACCCACAGCATTTGTAACCTTACCCGATATAGTGAAATATTGCTGGCTGGCGCCCGTGGTTTTTTCTGCTCCTTTTTTGGAGGGGTTTTCCACGTTAAATCTTGTGTCCCCGTTGGTTTGGTCTTTCCGCTTTTTGTCGTTTCTTTGCTGTCGTTTATAACACCGTCATGCATAAAGTGATCAAGACTAAGAGCGTCAAGTAGAGTATTTTTTGCCAAATCTGGCCCTTCTCGCGAACTAACGACGTATCTGGCCATTCCCGGAAACTAATTGCAAATCTGTCCCCTGAGGTCGGCGCCAACGCAAATGGAGCCGACCTTGTGCAGTTCGGCGCCATACAAAATTTGCATTTTGGTGGCTGATGGGGTCAGCGCCAGTGTCATTGGCGCCGACATAGCTCGGCAAATTTTTTTTATGGCGCCGAACTGCACAGGTTCGGCTCCATTTGCATTGGCGCCGACCTCAGGGGCCAGATTTGCAATTAGTTTCCGGGAACGGCCAGATGCGTCGTTAGTTCATGAAAACGGCCAGATTTGGCAAAAAATACTCAAGTAGATGCCCTTCTTCCTCTCGCTCGTCGGCTTGCTCAATGGGATTTGCTGGACCTTCTATGCTCTCATCAAGTTCGACCCCTACATCACCTTACCCAACGGCCTCGGTGTTATCCTCAGCGTCATCCAGCTCATCCTCTACTTATGCTACCGCAAGTCCACCCCCAACAAGGAGATAAAGAACGTCGAACTGCCCACCGTCCTCTCCAAGTCCGACAACACCATCAGCATGATCTCCATCGCCGTGAGGCAATGAGTGTAGCAGCACGCGCTCCCACGTTTTCAGCTACATGTTAGCCATATAGGGAGTAGTGTTTTGTTTAGGCAGTATGCTTTACTTTGAAGTGTTGTTAGTTTTCAGTTAGTGTGTAGTCCTTTGATGTTTGTGTTTCTGTATATTGCTTTGATGAATATTATGATTGACTTTATTCATTGTTGCGTTTGTCTACAAATAAGTTTTAAAAATTATATTGTGATAGAAAATTATGGTCAAAGTTAAGTACTGAAAAATTTGCGCGTGTCTAAAAGTCTAAAACTTCCGAGTACTTTTGTGCAGGAGGCAGTAAGGAAATTTTCAATAGAACCATTGTTGAAAACATGTCCAACTATGTCTACGATGAGCACATAAAACTCTGCAAGATCTATTTAGAAGCCCAATTTGATTTAGAACTAATAATACAAAAAAATGTGCTTTTCAGTACACCCCTTTTCAGAACTTTCTGAAGATTATACTTAGCCCTGTTTTCAGAAAAAGGGTAGTATAGTCTGTTCCACGTTGTCCGCAAACCTCCAGTCTATGGATAACTGATGTTAAACACACACTAGGTTTGCATGTCATACATTTACCCTATCTATAAGCAAAGATGTCATGGGGCCATGGAACTGGATGGTTCTTTCATACTCCCTCCGTTCCAAATTAAATGACTTCACTTTGTCAAAATGTGAATGTATCTATACTTGTAACATGTCTAGGTACATCCACATGTTGACAAGTAGAAGTCATTTAAATTGGAACGGAGGGAGTAAATTAGAACAGCTAAACATCCAACATAAACATGTAGTAATTAAGAGCCTAACTGATGGACCTACTGATTAATTCCACATGAACATGCAGAGTTCTACAAAAATTACAGCTTCAGTGAGATCATCACGGGACATAACACAACACCGTAGTTTCCAAAATCAGGCATGGTTCCCACAAGGAAAAAAGTAAGACAAGATTAGTTCTGGCACTAAAAGGAAGCAACCTCAAGCACACTGGATCCACGATCGTAAAACAGGGAGATGTACAGAACTATGATCTTGCAATTTTATCTCATCCAATCTCGAGCGCAGACGAGCGCCTCGATCGTCTTGATGCTCAGTGTGCTGTGGTGCTTTGGAATTACTGGCCCACTGCTACTGAACGCTGCTTCAGACTGAACAGCAGATGCCGGCATAGCTAAGATGTCCCGCGCAATAGCTGCAAGTGTGGGGTACTGTGTGGTATGTTTCATCCACCAGTCCAGAATGTCGAAATCGTCCTTTCTTGGAATCAGAACCTCACCAAGGTAGTCATCAAGTTCTGAAGATCTCTGGAGATGCTCGTCCCAGTCTTCTAATGGATCGTTATCATCCCAATCCAAATCTGCATGGCCACCACTCAGCTGTTTCCTAGGGTTGTAGTATTCACGGAAGAGTTCCTGGACGGTCTCGTGTATTTCAGATAAGTAGCTCAGCGAATCTGTGCCGTAAGCTCGTTCCAGACGAAATTCAATGAATCTCATCCTGAATCTTGGATCAAACACAACAGGTATTGACAACCACAAGTATGAATTTTCCCAATACTCATCGAATACTTCCTGCATCTCCATGACCAGTGTGGCAATCTCTCTGTGATCATTTGATGCTTCTTCTTGCAAAACTGTACTCACTTTCCATACCTCACTAAAGTACATATTTGCTGTCTGAGAGCAAGGGTTAGAAAGTACTTCAATGACGCGATAAATTGTCCTCAAAATCTTGCAAATAGACCAAGTAACCATCATATTTTCTGGAGACAGCACTTCTTCAGCAGGAAATAGCTTCTTGAATTGCAACAGAACTTCAAGCCTAAAATACAACTTGTGCCACCACTTGGCATCTTCTCGTGGACATTTCAAACTCATCTGTGAAATAACTTCCACAAGCTGCTGTTGTGTCGATGATGAAGATGCACATGCCCCAAAAAAATCCTTTACTATGTCAACGACAAGGGAAAGTATATGTGATTGTACTTCGGAAACAGCACAATTTAGCATGTCGTCCACACAAGCAACATTGTATAGCTTGCCTCTGATGGGAAGGCACCTCCTCTCCATGAGCTTCACCTTAAGCTTACGGGTATTTGCATCATTCTTAATTTTACCAACTGAAGTCAAGCTCAAAATCTTCTGGTCAAGGTTCCAATCTCGGATTGCATCCCATATGACATTGTACGATCCACTTTCAGACTCGGGAACACAAGCCTCCTTACAGTGTACCCTCCTTTCCAAATTAGTAGGTGAGCACCAGTACATACCAAATTTGATTACCATTCTGTGAACTTTCCAGTCTTCAGTAATAAAATGTGCTGTCAAACAGAGGTAATTTACTGTTGGCTCAGGTCCATCATGGGTCCAGATGCTTGCTGACAGTGAGACGCGCTGGGAGGTAAGTGCAATTTTATCCTTGACCTTTATCTTATCCTTCTGAAATAGAGCAAGTAAATGTTCTTCCATATCACTGAGAGAGACTGTGTTAGGCACAGATTTGACGTTCTTTAAAATTCTTCTCATCTCTTCATTCTCCACAATTGACAAAGGATAGCCATGCAAAGTTATCAATTTGGCCAGATGTTGATAAGATGAATCTTTACCAAACTTCCTGTCCCTTAGGTTGGTTGAAACGGTCATACTTGAGGTCTTCTGTTTCTTCAGGCTTGTGCCATCTGATGCTTGCAGGGATTGATGATCTGCCGCCGCTTGAACGGGCCGACGGTTAATGCCACTAGCCCTGCTGGGTTTGCTAGAGCATTTTTTTATTCGAACTTTCCTGGCACGCGACAGCTCATCTTGTACCCTGGACTTCAAATTGGGTAGGCTAGAACGGTTACCCTTCTGATGACTCTGGTCACACCCAAGTCGTTTTGAACAGGATAGAAAATGCCGAGACAGATGACCTCCATTGTGACTGAGGCGCTTGTGGCAATGATTGCAATCTGCACCCTGGAGTTTCCCCCCATCGTAGATGGGTGTAAGCCCCTCCCACTTGTCCGACCTGAGTTTTTTGGGAACTACTGAGCTTATATCCTCGACTGTCACTGGAAAAAAAATCATCAACCAGATCATTTACAGAAGCTGGATTATTTTCATTCACCACAACTATGCAACAAAGTATGAACAGCTACTTTAAGCCAGTGTCTTAACAACGGAATATATATATATAACCAGAATTCCAGACCCCAAACTACACCATTCTAACAAACAACAGAGCACTACTACTGAAGCTGCCCGGATACCGTGAGGCAAGCACTAGAAAGGCAATGCATTAGAACCTGAATAGGCAGAAAATGAACATTACCACTTGGGACGAGGGAATCCTCCTGTGGCCTCTCCGCCACCTCCAGTTTGGCCGGGCAGGTCTCCAGATGCCGGCGCAGGTAGATGTTCCCATTGTAGCAGAGGCGATTTTGGCAGCTCAAGCACACTGCAAACAGGGTCTTCCCATTCAGACGGATCGGCTGGAACTCCTCCCAGACCTTGGACCGATTCTTGAGCCCGTTTCCGAGCGAGCTGCCGAATTCTACCACAGCTTTCATACTTCCATCCTCATCATGCGCCACTGGACGCTCCATGGCTTCACGCAACTCGGCAAGTATGAAACAGAAACGAGGTCCATGTCAGTCCAAGAAGAAACGCCGTCAAATTCAGTACAAGAGGAAATTATGTCCGTACGATAAAAAAAACACATCTTCAAACCATGTATTCCCCCATACAAGTAAGATAAGACCATATGAGCTTTTCGATCTAGAATTCTAGACCCAACCAAAATGAACACACACTTGTTGCCCGTTCGCCAAAACAAAAAACACATGCTTGCGGATTCAATCCCCTGGCTTAAAGCCTAGATTATCGAGCACATGCACCCACAACACCACAATCCGAAAACATGCTGCCAACCATGACCATATTCCATGCCCAAAGCGCCACCGAGCTCTACTAAAAATGGCACCTTTGGATGCAAGACACCACCCTGACACGGGGGTTTCTTGAGCACCCAGCGTCAGAACTGAGGGGGAACGAGCAAAGCGCCGGCGTGCTAACCTGGGCCTTCGGGAAACGTGCGCTGACTCACGGCATACGGACTCGCCGGACGGTCGCCGCTCCTCGCCGGACGCGCGCGACTGCTCTGCCGCCCGCCAGTCTTTTCAGTGGCAGCAGTGGGCTTCCCCTTCCTAGAAGAGTACCCTAGACTGGATGCGCACACTGGGCCGGGCTTCTTGGTTGGTCAGCCCACAAAACCCATATCGTCGGTTTGGGCCGGGATAAGGTCTGGCCGGGCTTATTTACTGGGGTAATATCTTTCAGGCTTCATATTTCAGCGGAAAGTGGTAGTAGTGGCTCCGAGCCGAGCAGACGTGCCCGTTTTGAAAAAACAAAAAGGACATTTCTATGCCTAAAAAAAAAAATCTGGAACAAAGCATACAGCTACGTACACACATTTTGTATGTCTGCCAGAAGTTTCGAAAAAAAAACTTTGCATTTTGGGCTATATAAAGAGACAAATTTTGGGAGAAAAAAAAAAGTTGTTTTTACTTTTTCAAAGCCACGATTTTGTTTCCTTATGTAGCTCAGAATAGGGGTACTATTTTTCTTCACCAAAAATTTGAAGATACGTACATAGCATAAGGAAACAACATATGTTTCCCGAAGCATAAGGAAACAAGATATTTTTCTTCACCAAAAATTCGAAGATATGTATCCAAAGAATTTTTTTTTGAAACTTTCAAACTCAAATTTCATATTTTCGAAAACAACATTGCAACCAAGCACACAGTTGCTCGAGTAACACACTGCTACCCAGTCCTTATCTCAGGCTTCCACTAAAACTAGCCTTCTATATGATTTTATTTTTCCTAATACAAAAATGATTTATTTGAACAATTTAACTTATTAACTTGTAAAAAAAAGGGAACATATTAACTTATGACTATTCATATTGCATAAACATAATCTAGGCCTCCAGTAGAAAGTATAGGCGGAAAAGATCAGATGTGGCAAACACTCAGTTCATAATTCAAATCATACATTCAGATATTCATACCCCTCACCCTAATGTCTACTGTGGAGGTTATGCCAAACGGGTATACCTGCCACGGTGGATAAAACCTGGCCCACCAAGGAGGCCCATCAGATGAAGCCGGAGGGCTTAATGGAGAAGGCCTCATGGGTTTAGGCGCAAGGATAAGCTCTGGGCTGGCTTAGTGAAGTCCAAGACGAAGGCCTGGCTGCGTTCGCCTTAGGGAGCAAGTTAGGGTTTGTTACCGTGTTAGTCTAGGACTCGTGATCTAGGTCGGTTAAGGCTTTCCTTGTAGGGGAAGGCTTGACGCCTTTATAAGCCAGCCTTCCAGCAGCCTTAGGGCACGCATACAATCTTATTGTAACCTGTACACATATTCTCCTTGAGTGAATTATAGCAGCACGTAGGATCTCGCCACCGTCGTGAGATCCGAAGCTGGGTAAGATCGTGTGTGCAATCCCGTCACTGAAACCCTCTACGTTCTTCCCCACCTCCTCTACGGTACGTATGAATCCATATAGTAGTTCCGCGTTACCAATACCTCGACATCTACTTTGATCACTCACAACTCTTCATGGCATCCTTCCAGCTACAAAATTCATGTCTGCTGCTGCTGCTTCCGTTGCGTGTCCGCTGCTACTGTATTTTGTTAATCATGTTTGGTAGGACCTCTGAATCTTATGTCGATCATTCTCGAAAAAAAAAATCTTAGGCCGATCCGTCGGCGACGAGGGTTTGGAACGGACCGGACCTTCGTTCGCCTTATTTTTTGCGACGGCTTGCTTGAGCACTTGCCTTTGGTTACTCAGTGACTACCATAGATCGCATGTAAGTTGCTCACTGCTCTGCTAGGGCAAGGGTAGTAGTAAGTATTAAAGGTAAAGAACAGTAAAGTACAGCTACAATGGGCTTGGGGACTGAGTCTTTATCAACATTAAAGAAAGGCCATTACGTCGGCTTAGTCAAAGCACAACGTAATGCCCGGGGACTAGTATGTACATAAAGACGGAATATTTACCTGCATCATGGCCTTCAAGGCTTTGTAGCTCTTCTTCATTGTGACGTACAGCTCGTCACAATTGTCTTCCAGATTCAATATGGTCAATGTCTGACCAACTGGCCTTAGCTTCGGAGGCGGCTCATTGCGCTCCTTCTCATCGGCAAGCATGGCGGCGATGTTGGGTAAGATGTACCCCTCGTCGTCAAAGAGCTCTTGCTTCACCATGTTGCGAATAGCCTCACGAGTAATGGGCTCGTTCGGCTCCTCTGACTGAAGTACCGCCGCCTTCCCAGCAACGGTAGCCCTGGCCAACTTTTCAGTTTCCGTCTTATCAGGTAAGACGGCTGAGTCCAGATCTATATGATGATCTTCAGATGGGCCTGAGGCTGTCTCTTATTGAACGGAGGGAGTGGGGGGAGCGATGGCTGGAGAGGACTCAGTCTTCTTTTGCCTGACAGAAATTACTTTCTTTCTCTTGAGAGGCGCAGTTGGTTTGATCCTGCGAATCACATACATAATAAGATAACATTCAAAGACACTGTTCGCCTTACTACAGAAATTGTGGTTCGGCTTACTTCTGTACTGGAGCATTGAAGGCCGCATCCTCATCGTCCTCAATGTCGAGCACTTCGGCGTTAACAGGGATGGCTTTCTCACGCTTCCGCCTTTCTACTGCTGAAGTTGCTGCAGTAGCTCCTGAAGCCTTTCGTTTCCGAGTCTTTGGGGCTCAGGTGCCGCTTCAGGCACGTAAAACAAAGGAGCCAGCAGATTATCCGGCAAAAGGGCGAGCTGAAATCAAGTGTGGTGTTAGTAAGGCAAACATTGTGGAAGTGTAAAAACAGTAACGGTAAATGCCTTACCTTGGGAGCCGGGTTGGCGGCTGTGTACATAGGACGCTGCTCTGTCAGCTGGATCCTTTCCTTGGCAATCCTCTTAAAACGATACATGAGGGCGTCGTGCGTAAGGTCGCTCTCACTAACACAAAGAGGATCCGTCTTCTGGTCCGTGTAGTGGCATAAGAGACCCTTGCGATCCTTCAAAGGCTGGATCCGCCTTGACAACCAACATAAGATGGTGTCTGCGCCCTTGAGATTGGGCACTGCAGTCTTTGTCAAGTACTCAATTCGCCTTTGCATGCGACAGAGGTTGTCAGGAAGGACCTTCAGCGGTTTTTCGCCCCAAGAGAGGCGAGGCTCCGCAGGCAAAGGAGAAAAGCGAGGAAGTCCTATGTCTTTGCCTACTGGTGCCATGTCTTTGCAGTAGAAGAAGGAGCTATTCCAGCCTTTAATGGAATCTATTTTTGGCGCCTTAGGATACCAGTCTCTGCCTCTACGAAGGTTGATGCTAACTGTTCCTAAGGAAATCAGTTCTTCCTTCTCTGTTTGGCGCTTGCAAGTAAAGCAGTACTTGAAGAATTCTAAGCTGGGCTCTATGCCTAGGTATCCTTCGAATAAAGCCATAAAGCCAGCTATGTACAAGATGCTATTGGGGCCTACGCTATGAGGCTGAAGGCCATAGTAGTCTAAGACTGATTGGAAAAAAGGATGCGGAGGCAAAGACAAACCGCGAAGGAGATGTGAGACGAGGAGCACTCGTTCATCGCCGGCAGGATCTGGAGCAGGGTGGCCGTACGCTGACCGCCAGTGGCAGTTCTCCTTTGGTGGGAGGATGCCCTCTTTTTGCAGCTGCGTGAGGTCCGCGTCGATAATGGTGGAAGCCGCCCAGTTGCGGGATGATGCTTCCTCTCCCTCCTCCTCTGCCTCCGCCGCATCGCCCTCGTCGGAGGGCTGGGCATTCTTCTCTGCTTCAATGGGGGTGGCCGCAGAACTTGTCGCCGCTGCCGCGCGAGGTGTAGATGCATCCGCGGCGCTCGATCCCCTCGTGGCCAGATCTTGTCCTTCCGTCGCCGCCGACGCCGCCGCCGTTGCCGCTCCCGCGGACGCATCAGAGCTCTCCATGGGTGGGTGCGCAGGTGGTGGGGTGAGCTCGCCGGAGTTCAGATGGGATGGGCGCGAGGAGGACGATGAACAGGGAAATGAACCAGATGGAGAAAATCAGTTCCCCTTTTATGGGGGCCGTGCGCCGCGATTAGTGCGGTGAGATAACACCCGCGCGATTTTCGCCACGCGTCCCGCAACGGTCAGATAATGGGCATCTTCTCCCGCACGCCTCGGAGATCGTGAGCGGAAAAATAGCAGTAATGGCGTCACAACGTCTCTTTGCTTGTCCAGACTGTCGTGGACTGGCTTTGACTGCGGTGACGTCATGACAAGACTCGACGCTGACAGAATCTTTCTGCCAGATTGTTCAAAGTGCAGGAGAGTTCGGCTTAATCCTTAAGGCAGACTGAATGTCTCATTTTGGAATGCTCCAAGCTCTTCTACCCGCCTTGCGCAAAGGCGAAAGCCCGTGTTTCACAAAGACGGCAAACGAATAACTTAAACCTTTCCGGGGACTACTGTGGAGGTTATGCCGAACGGGTATACCTGCCACGGTGGATAAAACCTGGCCCACCAAGGAGGCCCATCAGATAAAGCCGGAGGGCTTAATGGAGAAGGCCTCATGGGCTTAGGCGCAAGGATAAGCTCTGGGCTGGCTTAGTGAAGTCCAAGACGAAGGCCTGGCTGCGTTCGCCTTAGGGAGCAAGTTAGGGTTTGTTACCGTGTTAGTCTAGGACTCGTGATCTAGGTCGGTTAAGGCTTTCCTTGTAGGGGAAGGCTTGGCGCCTTTATAAGCCAGCCTTCCAGCAGCCTTAGGGCACGCATACAATCTCATTGTAACCTGTACACATATTCTCCTTGAGTGAATTATAGCAGCACGTAGGATCTCGCCACCGTCGTGAGATCCGAAGCTGGGTAAGATCGTGTGTGCAATCCCGTCACTGGAACCCTCTACGTTCTTCCCCACCTCCTCTACGGTACGTATGAATCCATATAGTAGTTCCGCGTTACCAATACCTCGACAGTTGGCGCCCACCGTGGGGCCCAAGGCGTCGGGAGTTTTGTTTCAGGCGGGAGCATTGGGCGAGATCGGCAAGACTATGGCGGTTGGTCGCGCCCGCATCATCAACAACTTTGGGTGCATCGAAGACGACGGGTCCTACGTCCCAGCAAACGACGCACTGGTGTCAAGCTTCGTCGTCCCCTTCGGCACCATCAACATCTTCATGGGTTTTACGGCTGAGGCGTATGGATTCCCCAGGGGATCCGCCGCCTTTTGGCCCACCCACCACCCCATCGATTATGCAATCGAGCAACAACACAGATCGGATCAGGCCTTTGTCTATCGCGATCTGAGTGACTCTGATACCCAAAGCGATTCTGACTCCAGCTCTTATGAGCTTATGGAGCCCGCCTCTCGCTTTGTCGGTGTCATTGACGCATCTGGCCCTAAGCCGGCCGAATCTGACCCTGAGTCAATATTACCTGCCTTACAGACAGGAGCAGACTCAGAAGCCGGATCTGATGGCACCGCTCCAATGGCGGAAGATTCAGATCTCGATGAGCATAAGGAGGAAGACTTTGCAGCACAGGTTGCCGCGCGAGGCTATGGCTCATCCGATCCAAACGAAGTCTTAATGACTTTCCCGGCACAGATAGCAAGGATGGTGCGGCCGCGGCTAAGCCAGACGAGGCTGAAGTTTCCTCTAGCATCAAACACATTGGTGACAAGGCGGAAAAGCCAGAGGATGTGCTGGACCCTAAAAGGCCTCCCCCGGCTACGCCTATTGAAGAAGACCTGGAGCGGTCAAAGGAGGAACACATGCGCGCATTGGAGCTCTCAAAACACCTTTGGGACCAAATCCAACCGCGGTTGAACTTGAGGAAAGACGGAAAGCGCTCCTGGCTGAGACTGAAGTCAACATCAAGTATAAGTTGTCCCTCCTGAACAAGGAAAAAGAGTTAATCCTAGTTGGAAAGGCTCTAGAAGAGGAAGAGTACCAGCGTGAGCGCGATGTTGAGAAATTCCGCAAAATACGAAGTATACGTGACCCTCTTCTGCATCGGGATCTGCAGGGAAACTTCGAGAAGACTTCTGCCCAAAAGCCTTAAAGCCTTGGCAGAAATACTCTTTCAGAGTTAACCCTGATGGAGTCATATTCTTCTCCACCCCGGCCAAAAACCTAGAGGCGGCCAGGGAAATCATGGGAGACGAAGCAGTCCAATTGAAGAGCGCCACCATTATTCTAAAATGCTCATCGAAAAGGCGGTAGAGCAGCAGGCTAAGGCGGACTCAAACTCAAAACTGGCGGACGACACGCGTCTTTGCAAGACAGCCGTTGCCGGCGGTGGAGATCCAGAGGAACCAGCTGGTTCCAGTAGCCATGGCAATAAGGGTAAGGCCTAGGAAGGACAAAGTTCCTGACAAACACAGGGATGAGTCAAAGACTGGGTCCAATCGCCATAGTGACAAAGGCAAGGACGACCACCGGCAAAAGGATAACACACGCCATAAGAAGAATGATCCGCCTCGCCGTGAAAGAGATCAAGACAAGGGGAAGGACGCACGGCGTGGGAGTGACCGGCTTAACATGCCACCTCCGCCCGCAGCACGGGCAAGAGACGAAGGAAATAGGGGCAACAGAGATCCGCCTCAAAGGCGATCTCGCTCCCGCTCCCCTCATCGCCAAAGCCGTCAGGAGGAGCCAAGGCGTAGCCAATCCAACAAAGGGCCAGCCAGGGAAAACACTCATATCTCAGACGCCCGCATCCGTCTCGATGAGATTAAAGCGGCCAAAGAGGAGTCTTACCTGGGCCCTGTGTGCTTTGGACCGGCGATTCGCAAGGTGCAACTCCCATCCTCGCTAGGCAATGTCAAGAAAATTGTGGACAAGTACAATGGCATTGACAAACCGGACATATGGCTGCCTGATTACATCCACGCCGTTGGTATTAATGACGGTGATTACAATGCAGCTGTACGTTTTCTTCCACTCATGTTGGAGGGAACGGCCCGGTTGTGGATCGACACTTTGCCAGAAAAGAGTATCCACAATTGGCAAGACATGCAGAAAACATTCATGCAACACTTCTCATGCACATACAAACGTCCAAAGGCTTACTCAGATCTACTAAAGTGCGCTCAAGTGGAGGGGGAGTCAAGCAGAGCTTTCATAGCTCGATGGACAGAGACAAAGAATGCATGCGAAGACGTTTCTGAGATCCAGGCCATACATGCTTTTATGAACAGCCTGAAGAAAGGCAACATGATGAGATATATGTTGGCCAGCCAAAACATCAAACACCTCGGCGAGCTCTTAGACAGCGCGAACAATTACGCTGCAGCAGAAGACGACGCTCGAGCTGACGACGGCGATCTGCGCATGGACATAGCTGTTAACCCGGAAAAGCGAAACAACAATCAAAGCCGGAAAAAGAAGGAAGCCAACGATGCGCCAGGACCATCAAAGGAGGTAGCCTTTGCCAATAAGAAGGGTGGCCAGAGCGGGGCTAGCAGATGGCAGAAGAAGAGCGATGACAGTCAAGGGTCAAGACCCATTAAAATCACCTATGACGACATCAAAGATGAACCTTGTGCCCATCATAGCAAGCTTGGCAAATGCACCCATACCAACAGGCAGTGCCGCCTTAACGATGATATCAAGAAGGATCCGGACGCTGGCTTCAAGGCAAAACAGTTCAAGCGCAAGAACCGTAAAGACAAGAAAGAGCAGAAGGACAACGAGGAAAGTGCTTCGGAGCCGGAAGATCAGGAGCCAAAGCACAAGAGGAGCAACAAGTTTCCAAGGGTCGAAACAAGCCTTGTCACTTCCTTGCCACTCCTTCGGCCAAAAAGGAAAAGGCAGCCTGGAGGGAACTCAATGCCACTATGCCAGCGGTTCCCCAGTATCTCAACTGGTCCGAGCACCCCATTACATGGGACCGCAACGATCATCCTGATCATATTCCACAGAACCCAGGGAATTACGCGCTCGTTGTAAACCCAATTGTGCAGCAATGCAGGCTTTCTAAGGTGCTTATGGATGGAGGGAGTAGCATCAACATCCTCTATCTTGAAACCTTAAAGCGCATGCGCCTTTCTGAGACACAGCTAAAACATAGCACAGTCAAGTTTCACGGCATAGTGCCAGGCAGGCAGGCCAGTTCTATGGGAACAATGTCTTAGACGTCACCTTCGGTGACGAAACAAACTATAGGACTGAGGAAGTTGCCTTTGAGGTGGTGGAATTCAAAAGTGCGTATCACGCAATCTTTGGCCGCCCAGCCTTTGCCAAATTCATGGCACGCCCGTGTTACATCTACAGCAAGCTCAAAATACCTGGACCAAACGGCGTCATCACGGTCAATGGCGACTTCAAGAAGGCGAAGGAATGCGAAGCAGGAAACGCCGTCTTAGCAGAAGCAGTCATCAGCAAGGAAGAGCTGGAGCAGTACAAGAAAGAAGTTAACACCAATGAAATGCCGGATGGTAAAAGCCTCCTTGCGCTCGGATGTCACTTTCAAGGCCAGCTCAAACTCGAAGAAGATCGTGCTGGACAACGCTGATGCAAGCAAGACGACGAACATAGGCGCGGACCTCAGTGACGCATAGGAAGGCGCGCTCGTCAAGTTCCTCCGTGAGCAACGGGATATTTTTGCATGGTCACCATCAGACATGCCAGGAGTACCCCGGGAACTTGCCGAGCACAGCCTTAATGTCGCCAAAGGTGCCAAGCCAGTAAAACAAGGTCTTCGTCGCTTCGGTCCAGAGAAGAAGAAAGCAATAGGAAAAGAGGTAGCTCGGCTTAGTGCCGCTAATTTCATTAGAGAGGTTATCCACACAGATTGGCTAGCAAATCCTGTATTAGTACCTAAGAAGGACGTGAAAGACTTGCGCATGTGCATAGATTTCACCGGCTTAAACAAAGCCTGTCCTAAAGACCCCTTCGCATTGCCGCGAATTGATCAGGTCGTAGATGCTGTATCAGGTTCTGAATTACTATGCTTTTTGGACGCTTACTCTGGCTACCACCAAATTAAGATGAAGGAGTCTGACCAAATTAAGACTTCCTTCATCACACCTTTCGGAACGTTTTGCTACATAACTATGCCTTTCGGGCTTAAAAACGCTGGCTCAACGTACCAACGGTGCATACAACGTTGCCTACACGATCAAATAGGCCGCAATGTTCACGCTTATGTCGATGACATTGCCGTTATGTCGCGAAAACGCGGCGATCTCATCGTTGACCTTCAAGAAACCTTTGATAACTTAAGAAAATATAACATGAAGCTAAATCCGGGAAAATGCTTTTTTGGCGTCCCAGCAGGAAAACTTTTAGGCTTCATTGTTTCAGAAAGAGGTCTTGAGGTTAACCCAGAAAAGATTCGAGCTATCATGGACATCAAAAAGCCTACTTGTCTTAAAGATGTCCAAAGGCTCACAGGATCTGCAGCAGCTGTAAGCCGATTTATTAGTAGGCTTGGGGATAAAGCTTTACCCCTATACAGGTTGTTGAAGAAAACTAAGACGTTCGTCTGGACTGAAGAGGCAGATGCAGCCTTAGCACAGTTAAAAGACGCCTTAGTTTCAGCACCAATATTAGCGTCTCCTCTACCACAAGAGCCGATGCTACTTTACATGGCGGCTACCAACCTAGTTATTAGTGCAGTGGTTGTTGTTGAGCGAAAGGAAGAGGCAAGGAGCTACCGGAACAAAGGCCGGTATATTATATCAGCGAAGTCTTCTCCGAATCCAAACAACGATACCCTCACTATCAGAAGCTGGCTTATGGAGTTTTCTTCGCAGCCAGAAAATTACGCCATTATTTCCAAGAGCACCCAATCACGGTAGTCAGTAAGGCGCCATTGGGTGACATTATAAACAACACCGATGCCACTGGACGTGTGGCTAAGTGGGGAATTGAATTGGCAGCCTTCGACATCCAGTACAAGCCACGTACAGCCATCAAATCCCAGTCTTAGCTGATTTCATCGCAGACTGGACAGAAGCAATGGATGAACTTCCCCTCCCTGACGAGAATATTGGGTTATGCACTTTGACGGCTCCAAAATGTTGCAGGGATCGGGAGCTGGCGTGGTACTGAAGAACCCTAAAGGAGACAAGATGTGCTATGTCTTGCAGATACACTTCAATGCCACTAATAATGTTGCAGAATACGAGGCTCTGTTGCATGGATTGCACGTCGCAAAGGATTTGGGCATTAGCCGTCTTTTGTGCTATGGCGATTCAGACCTCGTTGTTCAACAATTAGAAGGGGCATGGGACGCGAAGAGCCCTACAATGGCTGAATACCGACGCACGGTAGACGAGTTTGGTCGGTGTTTTATCGGCTTAGAAGTCAAGCATATCAAAAGGGAGGAAAATGAAGCAGCGGACGCCTTAGCCAGAATGGGCTCGAAAAGATCGAAGGTGCCCTCCGATATATTTTTGGAGCACCTGTACGTGCCGTCTATTAAAGGCGGAGATGAGGATGACCCCATGGCTTCGCAGTCTGTTTCCGTCATGCTGGTGAAGCCAGATTGGACACAGCCCTACATAAATTTCCTCCTTAACAAGGAAGAGCCAGAGGATGAAGTATTAAGGCGGCAAGTTGTGCGCAGAGCTAAGGCATACACAATAATAAATGGAGAGCTATACAAGCGGAGTACCACAGGTGTATATCAACGATGCGTTTCGCCGGAAGAAGGACAGGAGATACTAGAAGAGATCCATGGTGGATGTTGCGGTCATCATGCCTCTGCCCGAGCAATTGTCGCCAAAGCTTTTAGACATGGATTCTACTGGCTCACAGCAAAGCAAGACGCAGAAGAACTCGTCAAGAAATGCGTTGGATGCCAAAAGTATGCAAGACAGCCAAAGATGCCAGCCCAGGAATTGCGCACCATTCCAATCACGTGGCCATTTGCGGTCTGGGGACTGGACATGGTAGGTCCATTCAGGACTGCGCGAGGCGGCGTCAAACATCTCTTAGTTGCGGTGGATAAATACACCAAGTGGGTTGAAGCTAAGCCCATAAAAAAGCTTGATGGGGCAACAGCCAAGAAGTTCGTCATTGAGGTTATAACGAGATTTGGCGTCCCCCACAGTATCATTACGGACAATGGGACAAACTTCGCCGTAGGAGACTGGCAAAGTACTGTGGTGAAGTTGGTATTCGTTGGACTTAGCATCTGTGGCTCATCCACAATCGAATGGCCAAGTTGAGCGAACCAACAGTATAATTCTACAGGGAATAAAGCCAAGATTAGAGTGCCTTTGCATAGAGCAGCTGGAGCATGGGTAGAAGAATTACCTGCTGTCTTATGGAGCATACGCACAACTCCAAGCAGTGCAACAGGCTATACCCCTTTCTTTCTCATATATGGCGCTGAAGCGGTACTCCCAACAGATGTCCTGCACGACACACCTCGTGTAACAGCCTACGTTGAAGCAGACGCAGAAGAAGCCAGACAGGATGGCTTAGACCTTCTCGAAGAAGAGCGTGAGATAGCGCTTCAGCGCTCCGCCATTTATCAGCAGAACATGCGGCGTTACCACAGTCGCAAGGTAAGACGGAGATCGTTTCGAGAAGGCGATTTGGTGCTTCGCCTTGTTCAGCAAAAGGAGCACAAACTATCTCCCATATGGGAAGGACCCTTCGTTATCAGCAAAGCGCTTAAGAACGGGGCATATTATCTTGTGGACCTCCGTGATATCGAGAAGAAGAAGAAAAGAGGCCGCAAAAGGAAAAGGAACGAAGAAGCAGTGCTCAAGGAGACGAAACGTCCTTGGAACATTGAGCAGCTACGTCCTTTTTACACTTAGCAATTCTATTGTAATCACACCATATATGATTATGAAATAAAAGTCTTTGGTTCCCTCAATTATTTTTATGCATGAGTTCTCGCCGTCTTTTATTTCCATTTGATCATATATTTCGATAAAAATATCAATGTTAACCCGAATTGGCTTCGTGCTTGTGGTTACTCACATGATGCTTTTGCCTTAAGGCCTTACAAAAATTAAAATTGCATCCGTCTAAGAGTATTTATCTGATCGCGTATATGCTGGCTTGTCTTAGTAGATGCTTTACGCACCAAAAGCCGGCGCCGTTTCTGTGTTTAAACAGTTTGGTTACTAACCCTGTTGCCAGCGAAGTGTTCCGTGCCTTAGGTTCTGCCAGCATACGAAAAGGCTAAAGCATATAAGCCAGAAAACTTGAAGACGGATAAGGAGCATAGTTTGCAAGCCTTTTAAAAATAAGTGCATGCGTGCAAAACAAACATGTTCAACAGATAAAAAGGCTCCTGCCATTACAAAACATAACTTAACAAGTCTTTTGTGCCATCTTTCATGACACGCTTAATGCAAAGTTTTTCCTGCATCTTATGCAGGGGACTGAGGAGGCGAAGACGCAGGGGACTTGGATGGATCCAGCGTAGCTTCAGACTCTCTTCTTCTTCTTCTTCTTCTTCTTCTTCTTCATTTCCGTCTTCTGACTCATCGCCATTGCCAGTGGTGGGTGCTTCGGCTTCGTCATCAGACACGTCGTCAGGACGGGGAGGCACAGGCTTCTTGGAGAAGAAGATAGACAAGTCTACCATCTCAGCAACGGCTGAGGCAAAGCCAGAGACAGAGGCATAGACCTTTTCTTTGACGAGCTCGTTGCCGTCTCTGTCCTTGGCTGGGAAACACTTGATAACGCGCCACATGTTGACTTCGGGGTAGTGGCCGCGAACAAGTCCTAGAGCAAGTTTTGCTCCGCCTCTAGCTGCTGAGCGAAGACGCTCCACCACCTCTGGGACGCAGTTCTGAAGAAGTGGCAGCAAGTTGCTGGTGTTTGTCACTTGGGGCAGCTGTTTTGGGAAGATGTTGGCGACAACGTCTCTTCCCGCAGCATACAGCCCTGACACAATTTCGCCACACTCCAAGATAAGCTCCAGGCGCGTCTCAGAGGTAAGCCTTTCCCCAAACCCAGCTGGAACTGTGGAAGGAGGAATGAAAAAAGTTAAGGCGTACTGAAGTGTTGGAACAAAGGCAAAAGTAAAAGAAGAGAGGCTTACTTAGCAGTTTCTCGTCAATGGCGGTGCTCTCATCAGCTTGGCGTTCAAGACGACCTTGTAAGCTCTGGATTAGGAGCCCATCCTTTTCAGCCTGTCGCTGCAGTTTCAGAAGTTCTGCCTTCAGTTTGTTTGCCTTCAGCGGCGCTGTCTTGGACGGCTTTAAGATTGGCCTCGGCCGTCTTTCGGTTCTCCTCCAGTTGCTTAAACAAGGCGGCATTTTCCCGCCTCACAACTTCTATATCGCCAGTCTCGCTGACGATCTGTTTTGCCTTCGCCACAACAGCTGTGAAAGACACATTGCATGTGTTGAGCATCTTATGCCTTAAATGAATAAACACATGCATGTGAAAGAACATTTACCTTCGTTCGCCTTATTTTTGGCGACGGCTTGCTTGAGCACTTGCCTTTGGTTACTCAGTGAGTACCATAGATCGCATGTAAGTTGCTCACTGCTCTGCTAAGGCAAGGGCAGTAGTAAGTAAAAAGGTAAAGACATAAGTATAGCTACAAGGGCTTGGGGACTGAGTCTTTATCAACATTAAAGAAAGGCCATTACGTCGGCTTAGTCAAAGCACAACGTAATGCCCGGGGACTAGTATGTACATAAAGACGGAATATTTACCTGCATCATGGCCTTCAAGGCTTTGTAGCTCTTCTTCATTGTGACGTACAGCTCGTCACAATTGTCTTCCAGATTCAATATGGTCAATGTTGACCAACTGGCCTTAGCTTCGGAGGCGGCTCGTTGCGCTCCTTCTCATCGGCAAGCATGGCGGCGATGTTGGGTAAGATGTACCCCTCGTCGTCAAAGAGCTCTTGCTTCACCATGTTGCGGATAGCCTCACGAGTAATGGGCTCGTTCGGCTCTCTGACTGAAGTACCGCCGCCTTCCCAGCAGCGGCAGCCCTGGCCAACTTTTCAGTTTCCGTCTTATCAGGTAAGACGGCTGAGTCCAATCTATATGATGATCTTCAGATGGGCCTGGGCTGTCTCTTGTTGAACGGAGGGAGTGGGGGGAGCGATGGCTGGAGAGGCTCAGTCTTCTTTGCCTGGAAGAAATTACTTTCTTCCTCTTGAGAGGTGCAGTTGGTTTGATCCTGCAAATCACATACAAAATAAGATAACATTCATAGACATTGTTCGCCTTACTAAAGAAATTGAGGTTCGGCTTACTTCTGTACTGGAGCATTGAAGGCCGCATCTTCATCGTCCTCAATGTCGAGCACTTCGGCGTTAACAGGGATGGCTTTCTCACGCTTCCGCCTTTCTGCTGCTGAAGTTGCTGCAGTAGCTCCTGAAGCCTTTCGTTTCCGAGTCTTTGGGGCTCGGGTGCCGCTTCAGGCACGTAAAACAAAGGAGCCAGCAGATTATCCGGCAAAAGGGCGAGCTGAAATCAAAAGTGGTGTTAGTAAGGCAAACATTGTGGAAGTGTAAAAACAGTAATGGTAAATGCCTTACCTTGGAGCCGGGTTGGCGGCTGTGTACATAGGACGCTGCTCTGTCAGCTGGATCCTTTCCTTGGCAATCCTCTTAAAGCGATACAAGGGCGTCTTGCGTAAGGTCACTCTCACTAACACGGAGGGGATCTTTCTTCTGGTCCGTGTAGTGGCACATGAGGCCTTTGCGATCTTTCAAAGGCTGGATTCGCCTTGACAACCAACATAGGATGGTGTCTGCGCCCGTGAGTTTGGGCACAGCAGTCTTTGTAAGTACTCAATCCGCCTTTGCATGCGACGGAGGTTGTCAGGAAGGACCTTCAGCGGTTTTCGCCCCAAGAAGGCGGGCTCCGCAGGCAAAGGAGAAAAGCGAGGAAGTCCTATGTCTTTGCCTACTGGCGCCATGTCTTTGCAGTAGAAGAAGGAGCTATTCCAGCCTTTAATGGAATCTATTTTTGGCGCCTTAGGATACCAGTCTCTGCCTCTACGAAGGTTGATGCTAACTGTTCCTAAGGAAAGCAGTTCTTCCTTCTCTGTTTGGCGCTTGCAAGTAAAGCAGTACTTGAAGAATTCTAAGCTGGGCTCTATGCCTAGGTATCCTTCGAATAAAGCCATAAAGCCAGCTATGTACAAGATACTATTGGGGCCTACGCTATGAGGCTGAAGGCCATAGTAGTCTAAGACTGATTGGAAAAAAGGATGCGGAGGCAAAGACAAACCGCGAGGAGATGTGAGACGAGGAGCACTCGTTCATCGCCGGCGGGATCTGGAGCAGGGTGGCCGTACGCTGACCGCCAGTGGCAGTTCTCCTTTGGTGGGAGGATGCCCTCCTTTTGCAGCTGCGTGAGGTCCGCGTCGGTGATGGTGGAAGCTGCCCAGTTGCGGGATGATGCTTCCTCTCCCTCCTCCTCTGCCTCCGCCGCATCGCCCTCGTCGGAGGGCTGGGCATTCTTCTCTGCTTCGATGGGGTGGCCGCAGAACTTGTCGCCGCTGCCGCGCGAGATGCAGATGCATCCGCGGTGCTCGATCCCCTCATGGCCAGATCTTGTCCTCCGTCGCCGCCGACGCCGCCGCCGTTGCCGCTCCCGCGGTCGCATCGGAGCTCTCCATGGGTGGGTGCGCAGGTGGTGGTGGTGGAGCTCGCCGGAGTTCAGATGGGATGGGCGCGAGGAGGACGATGAACAGGGAAATGAACCAGATGGAGAAAATCAGTTCCCCTTTTATGGGGGCCGTGCGCCGCGATTAGTGCGGTGAGATAACGCCGCGCGATTTTCGCCACGCGTCCCGCAACGGTCAGATATGGGCATCTTCTCCCGCACGCCTCGGAGATCGTGTGCGGAAAAATAGCAGTAATGGCGTCACAACGTCTCTTTGCTTGTCCAGACTGTCGTGGACTGGCTTTGACTGCGGTGACGTCATGACAAGACTCGACGCTGACAGAATCTTTCTGCCAGATTGTTCAAAGTGCAGGAGAGTTCGGCTTAATCCTTAAGGCAGACTGAATGTCTCATTTTGGAATGCTCCAAGCTCTTCTGTCCGCCTTGCGCAAAGGCGAAAGCCCGTGTTTCACAAAGACGGCAAACGAAGAACTTAAACCTTTCCGGGGACTACTGTGGAGGTTATGCCGAACGGGTATACCTGCCACGGTGGATAAAACCTGGCCCACCAAGGAGGCCCATCAGATAAAGCCGGAGGGCTTAATGGAGAAGGCCTCATGGGCTTAGGCGCAAGGATAAGCTCTGGGCTGGCTTAGTGAAGTCCAAGACGAAGGCCTGGCTGCGTTCGCCTTAGGGAGCAAGTTAGGGTTTGTTACCGTGTTAGTCTAGGACTCGTGATCTAGGTCGGTTAAGGCTTTCCTTGTAGGGGAAGGCTTGGCGCCTTTATAAGCCAGCCTTCCAGCAGCCTTAGGGCACGCATACAATCTCATTGTAACCTGTACACATATTCTCCTTGAGTGAATTATAGCAGCACGTAGGATCTCGCCACCGTCGTGAGATCCGAAGCTGGGTAAGATCGTGTGTGCAATCCCGTCACTGGAACCCTCTACGTTCTTCCCCACCTCCTCTACGGTACGTATGAATCCATATACTAGTTCCGCGTTACCAATACCTCGACATCTACTTTGATCACTCACAACTCTTCAGGGCATCCTTCCAGCTACAAAATTCATGTCTGCTGCTGCTGCTTCCGTTGCGTGTCCGCTGCTACTGTATTTTGTTAATCATGTTTGGTAGGAACTCTGAATCTTATGTCGATCATTCTCGAAAAAAAAAAATCTTAGGCCGATCCGTCGGCGACGAGGGTTTGGAACGGACCGGCGCCCGTGGGGAGTCGTGGCTGGGTCCGCTGTTGCCCTTGCCGTCCCCGTCCCAGCACACATCCGTAGATGGGCCCGGCCCACTAACACTTTGAGCAACGCGGCGACGGCCCACGCACGCCTGTTGCCTACTTTTTTAGTCCCATACCGCTAACTCGCGAGTTATTTTACCAGCGTATAAGCTCGGTCTTGGCCGTCGTATCGCCTCCTCGCAGATACACGCGACCGTCGGAAAAAAGCTGGCTAAAAAGAAAGACAGCGCTGCCTCTCAGCGTAGGCCGGTCGCTGGATCGATGCACACGCGTCACTGCATTGATCTTACACGTCGAGCCGGGCTGATGCGTCCGGTCGTAATAATAAACAAAAACAAATATGTAAATAAACGCAATAAATAATGTGTATCTGTGAGGAGTGCACCGTGCGCTATACATTAGCGCCTTGCCATTTTCTTTTCTATCGGATACGATTTTTTTGATTCTGCTGCCTCCTCGTCGACAGAACCACTGCAAAGATCCACACGAGCTGAGCTGATGTGTCCGGTTTTACTATTTCTTCTTTTCAGTATTGTTTTTATGGTCAGATTCTCTTGGGTAGGATTTTTTATTCTCGTATCTCCATTGTCGAGCATCAGGTGTTAAGTCATAATGCTATTTTTTTCGAAACACACTACAAACGCAGACGCTCAGATACGCGTGCACACACTCACCCCTATGAACGAACGCACATCATATCCCTATTAGCACCTCTGAATACTGAGCCGTCGCCTCCCGCTAAAGAATATTCCGCCTAATTTAGAAACACCAGGGTTTGAATTCTGGTGGGTTGGGGAACAACCCCCCTCCTAATCATTTTGCCACAGTTACGCAACCTTCCATCTACAAAATTTTCCTGCTGCGTAGGAACGTGTAACAAAGAGCCTTGCTATGCGTACGACAGTTCCTGTCCGACGTTTGTCCGACGGTTTCCGCTGGCCCTTTGATTGTGTTTGATTGCGTTTGATTTGCGTGAGGTAATTAGGCTGGTCCGTTGGATGTTGGCGTCGTACAAGCGTCGGACACTAAGTGTCGGATGCAAAGCAATTCCGTGTAACAAATGTACACAAAAAAAAAACACACACACACACAAATTGCAATCCAGGCCTACTACAGAAAGCGAAGAAGATCAGACGTCACAAAAATTATGTTCATATCACACATATAAAGAACATATCACTCTTCCTAGTGACTTGATCAGTTCACAATGATACATCGCATCCTTCCAGCTACAAAATTTCCTGCTGCTGCTGCTGCTGCGTGTCCACTCCTTATTCCATCCTCCACCTTTATACCCCAAGTCCCCAAGGAACGTGTAACAAATGTACACAAAAGAATAATTGACAAGCAAGTGCAGCATTAGCCGCTTCCCAGTTTTTGTACCACCCGGCCTGTACACAAAAAGGAAGGAATTCATGTACAACTCATATCAGAGTTCTCATCCTTGTCACCAGGGACTGCATGCTCTCGAGCTTGTCCGCCAGCTGCCTCATGTCCTCAGCATGCTTCTCATCTCCCGCGCCGCTCGAGTGTGAGACAAGGGACGCGCATTTGGCCTTGGATTCTGAGATGTCGCTTTGCAGTGAAGAGATTGTTGCTTCCAGGGCCTCTTTCGACCCCGAGTTCGCGACTGGGTGGAACCTTGGGGTCCTAGGGGTGCCCACACTGCCAAAACTGTTCTGCCTGCTGAGCCTGGTAGGTGTGAAAATGTTGTCCATTCCTCCACTTCCTGCAACAGCACATCATAAGACACTTCAAACCTAGTTTCTTCTGAAAAAGAAGTAAAATGGAGACCCCCACCACCCTACCCCAGGTAAGCACTTGCATGTCAGAGGCATAGAGCGTATAACAAAAACAATGAAAATTCAGAAGAACGGGAATTAAACAAATGACTGAATGAGAGTCAAGTCACTGGATTAGATAATTAGGGAAACAACAAGTTGTGTGCACTGTACTGTACAGCAACCTGCAATGCAAACTCAAACTCTACACACCTTTACGATTGCTAGATTGTGATTTTAAATATGGGGAAAGTTCATGTCCTGCTGATTTCCAGTTACCCAAGCTTTGACATGTTTGGAGTGCTGCATTAAGAACCATAACTAGATAGTTTTTCACAGCATAACCCTACCATGGAAATTTGACTAATAAATTCCTATCCAACAAACTGTAACAGTATATATCGTTCCATTCTGCATGTTGTATTGTTGTCACGATTAACTGATCATAACACCAAAAGAAAAATCGGAAGCCCAGGGCATGTGAAGTAATTCATTCCATACCTAGGTTCCTTAGCTGCTCTATAGTTCCATGGCCAAGAGACTTATCGAGTTTAAGGAGACGGAGAATCCGGCAGTGATCCTGCCCATTGCATCAGCTTCAGATCTGCAAATCATGGCAAGGTGCTCTAGCTCTTCTTTTTTTGCCATCGCCTCAATCTGCACATTCAAATGGGTATAGATAGCTAAGGTAACAGCTGTAAAATCTGTCAGCTTTGGACAAAGACTGAAACAAGTGTTCCTACCGGTTCTTTGACGGAAAACTTGACGTTATCCATCATCCACTTGGTACCCTCAATCTCGTCTTCACCAAGGATCATGGTAGCCTCAACATCAACGCCTTGGTCACCAATAGCATTTGTAGCATTAAGTCCAACGCCTGATTGATTCTTATTTAATTTACCATTCCCAATGAGTTTATTACTCAAGCGAGGTTTTATTGCCTCTAAACCTTCAATTCCAGCCTGCAGGTACCACCAAATATCTGTCAATTAGACCACAGAGAAGGAGAGCACCAAATTGAAATACAAATTTACAGCAGTCACAAATATTACCGTAAAGCGCTCCACCGGAAATGCACGTTTATCCAGAACTTTCTCTGCACCTCCCAAGTTAGGTCGGTCATTGCTTTTGCCCGACACATGCAGATTCCTGAAGGTTGTATGCCAACATTTATCTTCCCTACTAATATGATCACCACTATGAGGGGAAGACCAGTCTCCTACTTCTTCTGTCCCTTCAAGTGCGAACAACCAGTTTCTTAACTCAATTGACACATCAAGATCATCTGGCACCCCCAGGTCAAACTTCGAATTACTGTCATTGTCTTCAGATCTTCCTTCTATAACATTAGAGGATACGGGGAAATAAGAAACACGTTTTAAACTATGCAAGAAAAGGAACGAACAAAAACACAAAGATTTCCCTCCACCATCTGAAATAAATTGTTTCATTAGTAATAGTAATTAAAGTAGAGCTTGCTACAATTCAGAAAGTTGGAAATGCTTGCCTTCCTTGTCAGTGACATGAGAGGATGTGAACAATTTCCCAAGTGGACCAGAAGATAAATCATTCAGTCCTCTCAAGAGGCCTTCCCCTGGACCACCATCAGGCCCTAGAATACCGAAACGATGCAGCAACGACTCGGTATAACTCAGTCCACCTCCGAGACGGACACCAGATACCTTAGCTAATACATTCAGGCTATGGCACTCCATGTCCCGCATGTCATAAGGGATTACATGAGTGATGTTTATGTCGATGAACTGAGCGTCTTTAGCCTGGTGTTTGCTGCGATGGTCAACCCAAAATACCGGTCTCATCTTGGGATGCCCATTTTCACCCACGCCAATGTTATGTTCACCAGTCACAGCAGTGCCATTCTCATGGATCATAGCACTTTCTCCTTCTAAACAGTTTACTGAGACAGTTCTCCACATCAAATTAGTTGTGACTGCAAAGGCACCACCTAGAGTGCGATGAGAAACTTTCAGGTACAGATCCTCTCCACCAAACTGAACCAAGGGCATATGTAGATCTCCTGCTGACAAATATTCCAAGAAATTGAGCTGGAGACTATTCATAGTTAAACTCACTGCTGTATCGCTGGGCAGCTTTTTCTCAAGACTGTTAACTGAAGGTTCACTATCTTTGTCAGACCTGTTACCTTTGCTAACCTTTGAAATTCGTTCTCCAACCTGTCCAAAGTAACTATAGAGGCCTAAGACAAAAAACAACTGCTCAACTGAAGTGTTGGACGTGAACTGTTGGAAAGCAACACCAATTCTCACAACACCCTCCGGGGGTGGCAAATCCATCAGAGGGCTACCATCTGCAGTAACCATAGCTGCCTCAAATCGAATGTCATCTAATTCAATACACTGCAATGAATTTGGAGAGGGGTCCCTAACTACCTTCTGTTCCTTTGAAGTACTAGAGGTTTCAAGCGAGAGGCTTAGATGTGAAGCTCTACTAACCCACTTCCTCTGGCTGGCATCAACAGGTTGATATTCCCAAAGAAGGAAGCAAGCTGGGTCCCTATCAAGGTTTAGCAGTGTACACTTTGCCAACTGTGACTCACAGAAATGTAGGTCTTCTACATGAAGTCTTGCTCCTGAAAATGCTGACTGGGAGCAACCGGTCTTAGTTCCACTGCACCTTGCTATTTCTTCAGCATCTAATGGAACAGATAGATCAAACTCTTTAAGAGAAAAAGACAGGCTGTTAATGGAGGAATCAGGAACTATGGCACTGTGATTGGGGACAACTCCATCAGCTAAGAATGAGACAATTCTTAAGCAGGACTGTTCCTGAAGGGTTACCTAAAATGCAAATTACAGGTAATATTTAATCAAACAGAAAAAAGTCACATTACATTTCACTGTTAATGTTAAGAAAACGCACCATAAGAGGCTGGCATGTTATGACCGTTTTCGAAGCAAACTTTGGAGGTGATGGAGAAGGAGTGGTCTGAAGACAATAAAGGGAAAATAAAGGAACTCCGGCCGCAAATTCCAAGAATTGGTTCCCAAATGGATAGATTGGAGGACAAAATTTTGACCTGAGTAAGTGACATAATAGATTAAACCCACAAGCCGTAAATATCATACTAGTAGCACAAAAGCAAAAACATAATCAGTACTCACCAAAATCAGGGATAGGCAAGGGTTCTTGTAGAACAGCTTGCATAGAGGGCTGTATCAATGTGCATGGAGGTCGAGAAAATGTGTCCCTGCATAAATAATACCGAACATGAGACCCAGCAAAGGTGAGAATTATATCTATAGCTCAAATAAATTCTCTATCACGATATATCAGAAGCTCACATATTAATCTAGTTACAAGGTAAATTTTGTAAGTACCCTATATTCAGCACTGGATCCACCAAACTAACATAAGCAATGCATAAGTCTAAATTGTACTGAATTCCCATCTAACTTAAGAGAGTAAGTAAATGACTATAAACTTCATGGCTCAAGTAGTCTAGTCACTATAAGGAAGTTCATATCTTACCTCAGAAATAGCCCAGAAACCTTTATGCAAGACAAGTTTTTTGAACTCTCCCCGTCTGAAATGCTAGCCTTCAAGAAAAAGAGAAAAACAGTTGTCATTGTGTCACTCGGTGACTAAAGCACAACAAATCTATCCGGCAAGAAAGTCTAAGTAATAATGTAATCAGTAGTCAATAGATTGACAAGCAACAAGATTACCCGTGAGAAGAAAAGTGATTGCACTAGAAGTTCAAGCTGAAATTCTGTCGACAAAAATAAAAATTAACGAACAAGTCACTATAGATGACTAAAATAGCATGTTCAAAGATGAGTAGTGCTATGTCTTACCAGCATCTTTAATGCAGAGAAATATGTGATCCACAATAAAAGATACCAAAGAAGATCCTGCCGCTTCTGCATGCTGGTAAAAATAAGAGAAAGAAGAGTAAGAATGCAAAGGCTATCTACTTGTAGGATAGTCCTACTACGTAAATGCAATCATAATATAATATACACGAGAAAAGACAAACCTGCTGGGCCTTAGGATCTAAATCTCCTCTGTTTAAGCACGCAGATACCCCAGTCATGAATCGAAGAAAAGCCCGTAAACCTGACAAAATTACATTTCAGGTTTGACTCAAACAGTAATATAACGAAGAGCTTAAGCTTTATGGCTAATAACAATTTACCAGGTTCACTCAAAGCGGGACAGATAGCTTCAGTAATATGCAGCTGAACTTCAAGGCCTAGTGGATTGTTCTGCTCCGTTCGTTTGAGGGTGATCTGATGTTCAATAAAATGTATAAGCTAGGAAGCCAAGACAGTAAAACTTCCAGCATCAGCTAACAAATTCTGAATATCCACAAATCATATTCCAGAACTCAAGCACTCACATTAGCCTCCCCTGATATCCCTTCCAAAAACCTTTCACCACCAAAGAACATGCGCTTTGCACCATCATCATCTCGCTTGTTATCTTGACTGCTCGAAGAGTTAAATCGTGCATCGGCGAACATGTCCGGATGGGGTAACAGATCAACTGACAGTGACTGCCATACCAATTTCTGCAAATTTGGAGAAAAATGCGAGATCAAAAATTGTGTTAACTATGTCTTCTTTGATGTTTTATTATGTGCCAACACATTATGTAACGGCACAAGTAAACATCAATATGCTGGGAAGAACTAGGAGAGTGTGAACCTTGAAAACATAAATGAATCCTGTGCTGTTGGAGAAATCCCTTGCTTCTTTCAAATTTACGACCTATATAAATGATATTTCAATCAGGTGGCCCGAAACAACATTTTTACAAGTTCATGTATAACTATAATCTAGCAAGAATACCTGCCATTTTTCGTTTGTTGTGTACAGTACAAGATCGCGAAATGTGATAGCGGCTAGGGGAGGTGACCTGAAAATTATAAAATATGTATATTAAAATCCCTATCAGCACGCACATAACCATCCAGTTTTACTCGCTGAAAAATATTAGGAAAAAACCTGACTATACAATAAGTCATCAGACAAGCCCCAAAGACCACTTGAAAAAAAAACGAAAGGCCATATTCTTATAAAAGGTTTAGCCCAATTGGTCATCCGAAAAGGAAGACCGAATCTGCAAATAAGTCAGCAAAATATACCATGTTGCGTCTCCTTGGCGTCGAGCTCCTCCATGTGTTTCCAATAGCAGGTTCACTATACCTACTTGTACAGTCATTCCATCTGCAATCTAACGCCCAGTATATCATATTAAACCCACTTGAATTTCAGAATTTGTAAGGATATTGCTTCAACATTGTGTATGATCAATAATAAGGAAACAATTATACAGTTATAAAACACCATTACTAAAACAAAAGCTGCATACATAGCACACAGTAGACAAGACCATAAAGCAGAAACTAAAGCCTAGAAAGATTGAATTCAGCTACGATGAAATATGATTTTACAGATAAATATTACTGAACATCAAGTGCAATGAAACCAACCTTGTCAGCATATCCATAACCAGTACTTTTAGCTGATGGTGTTGATGGCGCATTGCTAATAAAGAAGTCGAGAAAAGAGCATCAGATATTTTATGGTTGTATCATGGCACAAAATCATAAGCTGGAAGAATTAAAACCTGCTGGGGCTGGAAAGATTCTCTGAATCGTTCTTCTCTACAAGCACGAGATCGAGTTTATCGATGTTCACCACGATTGGCTCCACTTGCACATTCGATACTGATGGAAGCTGTAGTGATAAACAAAATAATCTAACTGTGAGACCTTAAAAATTCAGAGTCAATTGACATAAATAACTGCCTACAACTATAGTGTTGATGTTTTAATTAAAAGTCACGGGCTTCACTGCAATGTCAAAATGCCAAGTTATACAATTGTGACAACAGGTTAGGAAACTAACAGCAGCCACAGTTTAATGCCAATGCCAAGCTGAGTGCAAAGTATTAATGTTGAATCATCATTTAACCAGATTCATTCTAGCCTAAATTTCCAAGCCCGCGCCTAGAATTCTTGAGAATGACAGTCAAACGCAGCTTCACTACAATTTCTACTACGGACAAGCACAAAAGGAGCAAACTGACAACAATGTGAAGAGCAGTAAACCACAACGCGCTCCTTGTCAGTTAAGCCCTCGGGAGTAAACAGAAAAGGCTCCGCGAAAAACTATAGGGCGACAGAGCCAGGCGTGGCGGCCTTACCGTGATCTGTAGCTTCCCGACCCGCGCGCGTTCGACGGTGAGCGCCGGAGGCAGCCCCAGGCTGGCGTGCAGCGCGTCACCATTGATATCTGCAGCCGAAAAGTTAGCGCCGAAAGACAGGGAGGCCACCCAAATTGGGCGGGCGTCTGCGAGGAGGAGGGCTTACCGAGGTTGGAGAGCTCGGCGGTGCGGCCGTTGAGCTTGAACTGGTCGCGCGAGAAGGACTTGAGCCAGTACTTGAGCGTGTACTCCAGCGCCCGCGCTATGATCGACTCCATGGACAGCCGCTGGAGCGCTCCGGGGGGAGCTTCTGGGGCGCTTCGCCGGTGGCGGCGCGCCGCCGGATCGGAGGCGAGATTCCGGCGGGATGGGGAGAGAGGTGGAGGGGGTGGAGAGGAGTGGTGGGCCCTTTTAGGCCTGAGAGTGAGAGTTCCTTTTGGTTTAAGCCTCTGGTTTTGTGTTTTGTTTAACTTTTGCCACCTGCATTTGTCCCGAGCTTTTTGAAAATTTCAAATGTTATTTCTTCTCGAGATTTTTTTTATTTGGGTGGAGTGTTTCTGTGCAAATGTGTGGTTGGCACGATGCGCTGGCGTGATTCTTTCCTTGTGTTCCATTTTGGGTGTTGGTTGAGGTTGGTATAATAGTGGCATTCTCTTTTCTGCTTTTGGGATCAATTTTCTTAGTTTATGCTGGCATGGTGGTCAGAGAATGCGCATCATTCTTTGAGAGTAGAAAATGGGTTTGCAACCAGATACAGCAGACTTGTGCTACTAAGAATAGAAATGACGAGCATTTTCTTTTTTGTAATTGAACATGTTATTAAAAATGTCAAGTCTAACTTTGCACTTTTTTTTGCATGGTTTCAGGATTAATAAGCAGCTATTTTCTCTGGATGTTCAGTTGTGCAAAGACAGCCATAAAGACCAAACCGACATGCGACAAGAGACACCTCAGCTTCATCCTCATGTTCTGGCCGTAGTTTTATCCCTTTTCACATCCAAGCCACTCTTCCCTTGCATGGTACACATTTTTCATTCCATCAACAACTAATAAGCCAATGTTACTGCCACACTCCGATCCAAAATAAGGTTTATACCGACCAACCCTTTAAAATAAAGTAAAAGCGACTCTGACTTTCGAAAAAGAATGTAAGGTAATTCTGAAGCAACTACGCACAAAAGCAAGGAGCTAGCAAGAGCTTGGGGTGCGCCCTCAGCCGATGGACCTTCACCGTCTGTAGATCCAGCTCGTCGGAGCTGGTGGATATTGCGGCTCATCAACGCCTTCGGGCAAGGAGTTCTTCCGTTTCTTGGGTGAGTGCTCCTGGCGGTGGTTTCCTTCGTCGTTGCCGGCGATGGAGTCCTCGTGCGCTGGGTGAACTCGAGGTGGAAGATGGAGTGCGACTGCAGTGGTTTTCTCTGTATCCTCTCTGTTGTTTCAGTGCTTGTATCTGGTTGTGTACTGTTTTCCTTTCCGTATGAATACAAGTATTAAAAATCAAAAAAAAAAAAGTAAGACTGCCGTACTGTCAAGGCATGAATGCATGGCTGGCTCTTGATCGAGGAAGCTAGCTTCACCTCGTGATAATAATCTCGCTGCCTCGGGATCGGTAAGGACGAAATCACCGAGTTAAAATAATCACTTCGCTTGGATCTCATTGCTACACTGCGACATGAACAGATCGACAGATCCGGAGTTGTGGACTTCTGTTCCTAGTGGGGAAAGCTTTTGTTCTTGGATGGCAGTGTGACCTCACCAAGGAGATGTAGCACGTGGGAGTTTTGTCATAATCTATGTTTGCGTGCTTGATTTTGCCAGACGAATGGTTGCAGCTTCCACTCCTTAAGAGAAACGTGGTTCGGTCCTACGTTTTGGTATAAATTTGTACTAGGTTTTGGGAGTTATTTGAACTCTAAACACATCTTATATTTAGAAACAGATGTGGTACTATTTTTGATATAGCTTAGAGTCATGTCAAGACATTACCTATCTTATTAACGTGTACAATACATGGAAATTATGGGCAAAAAAATATATTAGAATTACATGTGGCGTGCGGCTTAAGTATGGCAGTAAACATTGCTCTTCATGTTCAAGCAATAAGCAATGGATTAAGCTAGTAACAACTGTGATCATTTTGATGCAGATAATTATTGGCAACACTATTAACCATCACGTTATTTTCAGGCCCGGGCCTATAGTGGTTCCAACTTGTGCCGGTGGCACAGGGCCCAAGAATTTGAGGGGCCAAAAAAGTTTATATGCATATGTATACAGTATACTTGTATATAACATCTGAAGAAAATTAGGACTTATCCTCCGTGTTGGGCCGCATGGCGCGCTACACTGATAGGCCATCTTCGAGTGCGCGTGAAATAGGAATCAGTCCTGCTGGAGCGTCTCTCGCGTGTGCGGATGTGCCAGTCGGTTAGAATACAAATCGATCGATTAGCTCAAATATGCCTAGATTCCCAGGCCCCGCCACCGCATGCAGGAAGCAACGAACACGAACCGACGCAGCGACACACATCCATCGATATAATACGCGTAGATTCCCAGTCCGGTTAATCTTTTGTATCCCTATTTCTAATTTTTGGTCATATACACACTTCTCAATATAAATGTATTCATCTATTATATCTTGTGTTTCGGTAATACAAATTTGACATGAGAAAACATCAGTCACGTTCCAAGAAGCGTAAGAGAAAAGAAAAGAATAAAATTTGATTAAACCTCAAAAAGGTGTTATAGACAAGTTTGTTGAAGATTTCAGTTTAAAGAACATAAAAAGAATGATAATGTTTAAATAAACATTATGCAACTTCGATTTATATAGGTATGATTCTCAATATATTTGCTTGTTACGTACAATATTATGCCAAATAAATTAGAATTATTTATTACTTTTAAAAAAATTATGTGAGATAGGGCCCTTTTTTTTTGCACAGGGTCCCGAATTTTGCCGGCCCGGCCCTGGTTATTTTTTTGGATGTATATTTTTTGAAAGAACAAATATTTTTATGAAGCAATTTTAGGTGGCCAGCGCCAGAGTTGTTGCCCGCGCGAGATATGTTGTCGCCAGTGCCGGACTTGTTGCCAGACCTTGCGTACCATCGTACAAATGCAGTGTCATTAATTACTAGAAAGATACCCCGAGCGTTGCAGCGGGAACTTTTTATAAAAAAAATGTAATATATACAATAGGACATATGACACATGCAACGGAAAAATTTCTTGGAAACATTCAGGAATCCATTGGGCACGATAATTGAGAGTCTAGATTTAACAATGTAGAATCTTTGTATATTTAACAACTAAAGTTGATAAGGTATTCTATGGATAAAATATTTTAGAATGCGAATAATTTTCATGAATGGATAGAAAATCATTAATAAATGATATGGATAAATAATGGCTCAAATAGTGGATGATGTGTGATTAATAAGTATTAGTGGAGATGACATGGACAATTGATTGGTTAAGAGAATGGATGATGTGGATAGCTTGCATGTTGAGATAGAAAATAATTAATGCAAGTTAGTGGGATTTTGCTTTATAAGAAGTATATTAATTATGTGCATGTTGACCCTCGTTCATTCTTATATTTCACATATTTGGTACATGTTCAATAACTAAGAACATTACATGCATGCATTTCATCTTTTCTAGCGCTTTTCGACCCAAGTCATGGATAATGAGACACGTAGTTGTTGTTACTACGTCGGTGCAACTAGATGGCCATTTGAGATATATGGCCCACTCCAAAATATCCGAGTTGCAAAGTCATAATTAGCAAGGAGAAGAAGATAATTGGAGGAAAAAATATTTATTTACACCTCATACACTAGAAAGCTGTATTGGTTATAACCAATCTAGAGAATAAATCTATATTATGAATGAACTATGATACCATAAGTGGCTCAAACTATTCCATGAATGAATGTCATTGTCAGATGGAATTCAATAAGAATTAAGATTATATGTTTGTTGTATAAATGAAAGAATGTTGATAATTTTAAGGTTTATTTATTAAAAACAAGTAAAAATGTTCAGTATAAATTAATGGGTATGTTAGCATAATATTTAAGTTCAGAACAATATTCACTAAGAATGGTGTTTAACTAGTATAAATAAATGGATATGTTAGCGTGGCTCCCACAACATCCAACATTTACACTGGTATTCTTATCACATGCATGAGATGAAAATCCCGAACTAAGTTGACCAATGAACATAAAGATAAATGAAAGAGTGGAGAAAGAAAAAATCACCATGATGCAGGGCGTCCGGCTATATGTTACTATGTAGGATTAGATATTAATAAACAAAAGAACGATGTTATGCCCTTGTTGAAATCTTCATGGTGTGACAAGGAGTTACACTTTAAATATTCTAACTAATAATATATATAAGAACATTGTATAGTGTCTAATTTTGTAACTAATCGATATTAACTTTACACAAGCATGCGTGTGTATGCAGATATAAGCCCTTACTTGTAAAAAAGCATTGCCTATCATTGAAAATAGCTAACTTTCTAAGTTGTAGGAGCATACAAAACTAGAGCATGCAAAATAGTAGTTGACACAATTTTTAAGTTTACACAACCAGTTAGCACGATAAAATAATGTAATGTCCCGATATCGGTACTGTGTACATCCAACATTTTCGCCAAATCCACAAAATAACGCTCATAGGACGCCCATCAAGTAAAATGTGCATGCTAAACCATACAAGTGATGTGGGTTAAATTATAGTAACATTACAACTTTTTCATGAAAGAATATGCTGATGCATGTAAAATGCATACATGAACTTTGCACTATATTAGTTGTATTCCAATCATATTTGCATCATATAAGGGTTATATCAATGTTTTATAATGATTATTGGAATATTTCATAATTTTCCTATTTTTATGGAATTAACACTGCGCAGGCAGAAAACCCTATTTTTCATATTTTAATATTTCAGGGACCCAAACGACGTCCAAATGATCTAATATTTTACGAGCATTAGTTTTTGGATGGAACAAAGCGTAGGAGCGAAGGAACCGCACGAAAGGAGACCCGAGGGCCAAGTTAGGTGGGCCCACGCGGCCAGGTACATGGGCTGCGTGGGACCCCTCTTTTGGGCCTCAGAGCTCCGTTGCCGTTGATCTTTTCTCCACCGACTCCGTCTTGACCTAAAACCGACTATAAAAATAGTCCCCGACGCCCTCTGGAAAGGAGCGCCGCCGAAACACAGAAATCACGAAACAGAGACCTGGAGTTGTAGATTAGAGGGGGACAACTCCGGCGGGGCGCTGCCGGGGTGGTCTCCATCTTCTCCGACGACTTCTCCACCGTCTCCATGATGAAGGGGGAGTAGTCCACCCCCTGGACCTTGGATTGGTGGCGTTAACTTGATCTAATCTCTCTATGTATGATCATTGTTGAAGTCCATATGATGTGCCTTGCATAAGTATGGATCTATCTATGTAATTCCTATGGTGGATATTGTGGTATGAGATGATTTGTTATGCATTTACCGTTGTGTTGGAACTTTTATGACTTGTCATACTTTGGAGATATTCTATGATGCATGTGATGGTTTGATTTATTCATAATGCCTTGTTTATCCTTGTCATGAGGTGATTGACACCACCAAGTGTAGATAGATAAGAGAGATGTGGTCACACACACGAAATATGAATCATTGCACTACTGTTTAGAATATTGTCCATTAAGAAGTATGATGTATGTAGGTACGGGATGGCCGATGTGATATGGCATAGGTATTGACAGGGGCGGAACTGCGCCCCGGGCAGCCGGGGCTACAGCCCCGGTCGTGGCTCACGTCGTATACGTATACCTATACTAAGTTACGCTGAAATTTGTAGATCCAGATACCCCAGCCCGTGTCCCTGGGCCAAAACGACCAGGTCTAGCTAGTGTCACGACCCCACCAAGGCAGCAAACCTGGCACGATGAATTCATTTTATACAAAACAAAAAAGGAGACCGGAGGTCCGGAGCTATCGATCAGTGCACGTCCCCGTGGCGGCGTGGACTGCCTATTCCGTTCCTATTCCTCTGCTACTTCGTTTCGATCGGCGCCTCTACGCTCCAGATCTCGACGAAACCGCGCCAGCAGCCACGCCATGTCGACGCCATCGCGTTGCCGCCAACCGCCATTCTCCGCCGCGTCGGGTACAAAGACGAGCTCGTCGCCGCCGCCGGGCTGTTTGAGCCTGATGAACCGCAAGTCCGCGATGGGCACTTGCCTATCTTCAACTTCTCGTCGACTCATCGCATCGTCTTCAATTGGATGTTCTTCTTGGCTCTTGCACGCTAGGTAATTAGTTGGTTTCCAGTGCAAAACCCGGAATTTTAATGAAAATAACAGTCAATTTCAGACGTTGAGACATTGAACTGCTACAAAATTGATACAATTAGGTTAAGAAAATAGTAAATTTTAACCATATTTAATCTGATTATGTAGAAGATGAGGTGCAGAAAGAGATGCAAGACTTATTCATCTAGAACAGCGTCATCTTATTTTTTATTGGCGTCACAAAGATGGTAAGATTTTGGAGTGTTTTGAAAGTATGAGGTCACAAAAGAAACAATTACCATGTGCCGCTAGTGGTAAGTTATTTCTTATCAGCACAATACAACCTATGTAACATGTATTTATCGATACTTTTTCTATTTTTTCTTGTTTTTGTAGGTTCTGGTTCTTCTTCTATGATCGATGAGAAAATGGTAGGATAGGATCAGAGCAAAGTTTTATTATTTAGGTATTAAACATGTCTCTCATTATACTATTATGCAAACACTCTGTTTTTTCTTTTGATTTTCTTACAATCATTTGGTTAAATATCGAACTTATACTTCACGTCGAACTCAATTGGTCCATTTTTTAGTGTGATTTGCCTAATACATTATGCTGTTGGGAGGTGATCGTTATAGGTACACTTTTTTCAAAGTTTTTAGACGTTAGAAATTAGCCCCGGTCTTTTACAAATCCTGGGTCCGCCAATGGGTATTGAGTTACACAGTACCGCCCAACATCCTTTATCTGGGGGTAAAAAGGGAGAAGTATGATGTGGGAGTGACAGCAACCACGCTAACCTTACGAGGGTGACCTAACAACACAAATGAGTATTTCTTTCAACTATGTGTTTTAGGACATATAGCCGTCATAAAAGCTACCATTAAAACATGACAATTGTGTGTACTTTATCTATAACATGATAATCACCGTAGATGAGAGAGAGAGGATTACGTGAACCCATGAACCCATGTCCATTGTTCCTATAAGAGAAAATCTTTGTCTTGTCCTCTTGCATTGAAAAGGATTGGGTCACTTTTACATTCTTGCTTTGTTACATTAAACTTCCATCCATTAAATCAACCACCTTGTTATTTAAACTTGTTTGGTGCATAATCAACTAAAACTTGTGACACTTTAGTTGTAGGGAATAGATAACTTTTCCTTCTTGCTCCTGCGGATCGATACCTTACTTCTACATTGAGAGGTGCTACAGTGATCCCCTGCTCTTGGGGGTTATTATCTGCGACAACAACAAATGATATATATACAACATAGACTCCAGTGAGCCAAGAATACAACCAAATTAATACATTACAAAGGTCACAAATCACAATGAAATCAAAGTAGCATTCCAATACGAATAAGTTAGCAAATTGAAATAAGAGTTCTTAAGATAAACGATGGCGTCCATATCCTTGGGTAGGCCAAGCTGGAGGAATTCCCAAACTAACATCGTCTTCCATCAAAGAATGCACCTGAAGAAAAACCGAATGTGAATATAGGAGGTACTCAGCAAGACTTGATAGACAAAAGCAGGGAAGTGTCATACGATATTTTGTGTACTTAGCGGCAAAGAGCAACCACTAAACAATCTATAGAGACACGCTACACCTTCTTCCCAATATAGAGGGATAAGGGAGCGCGCAGTGAACCAACTAGCTACTAACACCATATATAACCCAGCCAATTATCACCCACTTGTTTAACCCACGAGTAAGCAATCCAAAGGCACACACACGGTCGATAAGTTCATAAGATATTAGTAGGATATTCTATGATCTTTTTAGCCAGCACTTTCACCAAGTTGTCCTTTGCGGTGGACACGGCTTATCGAACATATTTAATGCTAACAGGGATGCACCAATGTAACCAGACGCATCGAAACACTCGCTTAGGAGGTGTACCGGTGGAGATTCAACACAACACTTATCCTCACTGTAGCCAAGTTCAATGATCAAGATACCCATCTGAGTTAACCCATATCGAGAGTTCAGACGAATACCCTCGGCAGACCCAAATGTTTGCGACTACGCACTAGGCGGACCATATCACAATAGGAATGCCCTTTTCACATCATAGGCGGACCTTATCACAATAGGAATGACCGTTTCACATCATACCGCACCTATATACATTTCGATATATAATCAAGTATCGATCAAAAGAATATAGCGAACTAGTTCAAGACATGTGTGCGACCAAAGGTTTCATAGTAAAACAGAAATAGATATTCCGGAGCCATTTCAGAAAGAAGAAGATTGCAAAAAGTCACATTTCATAGAAAGATACCGGTAAAATAACACATAACAGTAGACAAACGTTTACTGGAATTCGAGATTACTTATGAAGAGGGGAAAACCTAGGAACGAAAGACACCCATACATTCGGGGCATTAATTTAAATTGCTTTTCTTTCTTTTGCGTACTTAACATTTAAGAATCTCTTGTCTTGTATAAATGTAGTACGAAGAATGAGGAGTACAAAGGAGGCCTATCCATTGTCCCATTGTAATTTCAACTCATTACGATCATGTACATACTCAAACCCCAAACGAATAGAATAGCGTATGAGCATATGAGCTTTCTTACGTGTATCTAATACAATGTAAATACACTCTAGAAAAAACTAATCAAGTTTCATACATGAAAAAACTGCCATATGGATATCAGTAGATGGTTAAGAAAAGAAGGGTTTTGACACCTGAAACCAAGCTTCTAGCTGATTTGTACTCCATATGTTCCTTTCATAAGGTGTATTACTTATAGTCGAACAATTTGCGAATCAAGTGTGGACAGCTGATATTTAACACAATCACCAAACTGCTATGCTTGTTACCTGCACATCTGGGTACTCAAGACTATCCGCCACCTGTTCTGTTAATGCTCTGCCCGATCTCAGACACCATTTTGCACCGAGTTGCACCTGACCGGTGTGCTCCACCTTCGCCAATACGGCCAGCAAAACCTCTGATTGGGAAACTTTTCTGTAATAACCACATTGCCATGGTAAACTCAATGATATGACACACTGAATTAGTTATACACAATGCGTTCCTGAGGGCTTGGGATAGCACGACGAGTGTCTTGGATCACGTCCAGGGATCATGACAAGACAGAAGACACTCCCAGACCTATCTTAAATCTGCAAATCACAGACTGAAAAAACACATACATTCTGCAGTGCAAGAACACAGGTGCACCTTTATGCTTGCCAAACTGATTGATATTTCCATAGTTAAGTATATCACAAAGGGCACGATCACGATACACCTAGGAGAGATGATAAAAAGACACAAGAAACACCATGGTTTAAATTGAAAACATCATCTTTATCCCTGCCTTAAATTCTTCCTCCCATGCCTTGGTCTTCTCCAATCTAACAAGGATCTCATCCTCAACCTCCACATAGCCTTGCTTGCGGTACTCGCTCTGGACCCAGGCATGGCGTTCCCTGACATCCTCTCGATACCTGTAAACCATGCGTGCCTGCTCGTAGAGGTCCATCCACTCCTCGTCCATCTCCTCCTCCGACGATGGGATCAGGTCGGGGTTCCGGCGCTTCAGGTCCCTGATAGCACGAGGGAGACGATCGTCGTTCATCTCCCGGCCCAGGATGTAGTCGATCTCCTCCTGCGGCAGCCGGCCCTTCTTCTTCGCTGGAGCCCCAACCTCATCACCTTTGGCCGCCGCCGTCGCCGCCTTACTCCTGGTGGCGCTCACAGGCACAGACTCCTCCGCCTTCCTTTTGGTGGTGCACAGCCTCTCCTCGGCGCCGGACATCGCTGCCTTCGCCGCTGCCATTGTTTTGCTTCTGGTGGTGCGCGCCTTGGACGAGCCCTCCTCACCTGCCATCGCTTGATCTGCTCTGCTCTACTGCTCCTCAACTCACCACACTGCGGGATTTGCGGGAGATTGGAAGAACCCTAGCTCTCGAATTGAGGGCGGAGAAGCTGGTGTTGTTTGGGGATTATAAAGACCCGAGCTTTTTCTTTCCGGTCGGGACTCGAGTCGGAGTCGAAATCGGAATTGATGCGCTGACGAGTCAAGAGTCAAGACCCTGCTGCTTCCGGTCTGACCCAATTGGGAGCCCATTGGGTGAGATTCTCACGCATTTCGGTCGTTTTCCGCCTTCTACCGTCGAGTGTCCATTGGGCCTACTGCGAACACACTTTTTTTTGTCTCTTTTCTTTTTAGCATTGTATAGTGCGAACGCGGCTGTTGGCAAGAACTCGAACGGTATCTGAAATTCACAGGAGTAGGGGTCACCACGGCATTTTCATGGGAGCTTCAGCCATCGTCTACCCCGGCCGCACGGAGGCTGAAACGCTGGAGGCACTCGCGTGCATGGAGGTGATTGCACTTGTGACAGGTATCTCTATGCTCGGCGCATACGACTATACGACTGGCAACCGAGTGTATGAATGTGGTCAAGAGCATCGAAGAAGGGTATATGGGGGTCTATGCACATATTGTCAAGGAGACAAGGGAGGCTCAATCTGATTTCAACAAACTTGGTTTCTGTCATGAACGGGAAGCTCAAAAAAAGGAGGCGTGTTGTTTACGAGGAGCAGGGTTCTAGAGTTTAGTTTTTAGATCTGCCGGAAGGCATTTGTATCTAACGCACAATGAGGAACCTAGGATTAAGGAGAATATGCATGCACTAAAAGTTGAAAAACCTAACTAGATTATCAATTCAACAAAAAATATGTTGCCAAATCAAGTAGGAAGAGATGAACCGGTGGAGGGGATAAACGCCATGACGCCCGTGACTGATGACTCAACAACACAGCTGCATAGTCTGTTGGTCACACTCCTCCTCTGGTCGTTATTGTTGCCTGCCAGGTGGGGGAAACGGGGGTTTTGGGTTGCTGCTCGCTGTTGGGTCGCTGATGTTGGGCATCGGCTGACGAGTTGGAGTCCGGGAGGCAACGGGGGGATTCAGGTTCATTGATGGTCGTTTGCCAGCCGTATGGGGCTAACGCCTTGTAGTATACAAAGAGCACAACTATATTTTTTAGGAACGCAATTTCCTAATTCTTAGTTCTTTAACATGCCTAGTATCCCAAGGCGCACAGTTGTAGCCACGAGGGCCAAGTACTCTAATTGTTTCCAATCTAGCAAAGGGTAGTTATCAAGGAACTTATTTTTGGGTTCGATGGGGACAGGGGGCGAGGGCCCCCCTTGACATCAACATTTCTCGGCCGTTACCCCCGCATAAACAGAGTCAACCAAACAACTTGCAAATTGTGAACCTCCGCCAGGCCTCGATGAAACATGCTCCCACGAACCTGGTTACCGAACTCATGAAGGTAACTAATACGCCATAAATGTTTGCTCGTGTATGTATGTGGCTTTATGCACAATCCAATCAAGGAGCCTTCACCTAAGTAAGTGAACTAATTGTTTGATCTGGAACCTATAGGCAATTGGCACCCAACAAAATATCAACGAGGAGCAAGGCGCCAAGAGTTAACTCACCATTTTTCTTACAATTCTGTATGAGGACAGTAGAAATAAGAATATGGAGATTAGTACAATTGCAATTAGATCTCACTAGCATAAACTAAATTTACACCAACGTGTGTATTCCTATTTTGAAAACAGAAACATGTTTTGTGCTCGAATAATTGATAGTCGTTTCTTATTGATTCACTTACGAACAACATAATTGATCAACGTTCAATGCTCTTACTTGATTGAAATTAAATCTATATATTGTATCGTAACGAAGCCGACGAAAGCCACACATCAAACTTTTGGGAGAAGCGGGAGGCGAAAACCATCAGAAAATCGTGGTCCTGGAGACAACACCATTGTTCCACCCTTGATGACCTTCCATCTACAATATGGACAAGTGAATACTATGAGGCTAAATATGTATGTAACTCAAAGTACATATAAGGGATGACTACAATTTTATTATACATGTATTTGGTAACTAAGCAAGAAAAAAGGTCACTATATCTGCAACTTAGCAAAGTCCGCACCAACACATAACCGCAATCTTCCTCCGAAGGCCATGAAGTCCTTCAAGGTGCCACCCACTGGTTCCACAATATGGTATACACGTTCATACTTTAGTACGTTGGTCTTATTTCAATCTGCACCAACACATAACCGCCATCCTCCTCCGAAGGCCATGAAGTCCTTCTCGAGGCCACCCGCTGGTTCCACGATATCGTATACACATTCATACTTTAGTACGTTGGTACTTCCTCTTATTTCAATCCTACGGAGTTATGGTACTAGGTCTTTCTCTTATTTTAATCCTAAACTTCAGACCGGCTTGGTTTACTCCCACCAAATGGCTAAGTGATGTGGGGGGCCGTTGTAGATGCATCACATACTAGTTTGAATCGTATCTACTTCAAAGAGCAGCCAAATGCAAAATTAGGTATAACTAACAAAGTGGATATATTCCAGCTTGCATGTTGAGTCAAACATAGATCTCTAAGTCAAACTTTCAAACTGAAATGCTCCTACGACATCTTGCTGGTACACCAAATTGTAGTAGGTCTTATCAGTTTGATCGAATCTTTGTTGTCTAAGCATCCAAGCTCTCCTATGTATGTATGCATGCTGCCTGGATGGAATTAGTCAGTCATTTCAAGGAACCTACATGCTTAGTCTTCTTTTTGTGTCCGACATTTCGGCATAATTATTTTTCTAATTATCTTCGACGGAGTTAGTTACTCAATCTTATTAGTTTTTTGACAGTACTCAATCTTATCGGATGCAAATGCTGGTTGATATATAATCAGGGAGCATGCAACTTCAAGTACGAGTCTGTAGCTTGCTGAAAATTAAGCTGCACATACCGAATTGATTGGCTCTCCAGTTTTGGTCAAAATGCAAGTTCCCAACCTGGTCAAAATGGAAATGGTCATGAATGACCTCACATTGTTTTCCTTTTTTATTGTATCTATATCAAGAGAATTCAGGATGAAGTACTAGAAGCTTCGCATGGCTGAAATTGATAAGGAAAGTTCCGACGTTCCTTCCAGAGGGCATTTTGGGAATCTCGATTAGAAGCCAAACCCCTCCTAGCCTAGGCTCCGCAATGAACTAGGAGTACCAGCGGACACAGAGTGCGGCCTAGCAGTCTAGCACGCAAGTACCCAACGACCCAAATACCAAATATCAAGAGAATTTAGGATGAAGTACTAGAAGCTTCTCATGGCTGAAATGGATAAGGAAAGTTCCGACGTTCTTTCCAGAGGGCATTTTGGGCATGAGGATTAGAAGCCAAATCCCTTTAGGCCCTAGCCTAGGCTCCGAGAGCTAGCTTAGGGCATCTCCAGCCGTTCGGCTCCCCATGCCGAAAAACGGCGCCTTTTTGGACGGCCTGGGGGAGCGCCGGCGCAATTCGACGTCCTGGGTTCGGCGTTTTCCCAGTCGCCGAACCCAGGACGCCCCCAGCCGGCCAATTTTCGGCCAAGTTTTCAACATACAAATCAACACTTTCGGTCAAGTTTCGGCCAACTTTCGGCATACAAATAGTTCAACATACAAATCCACACACAAATAGTTCAACATACAAATCAATAGACAAATAGTTCAACAATACAAGCAAATAAAACAAACTAGGCGTCGGCATGGCCATTGCCTTTGCGCCTCCACAGGTGCTCTACCAGATCATTCTGCAGCTGTGTATGCACCGTCGAGTCTCGAATCTCCTGACGCATAGTCATGAAGTTTGCCCATGTTGCCGGCACCTGGTGATCCACATCTGCAAGAGGACCCTGCCTGTAGTACTCAGTGTCAGCCACCGGCTCATTCCGCTCGCTCTCAATGATCATGTTGTGCAAGATCACACAACAGTTTATCACCTCAGACATGTTGGCCTTGGACCAAGTCAGAGCTGGGTACCGGACAACAGCGAATCGAGACTGCAGCGCACCAAATGCCCGCTCAACATCCTTCCTGCAAGCCTCCTGGCACTTGGAAAACCAAGCTTTCGCGCTTCCTGGCACAGGGTTGGAGATGCTCTTCACAAATGTTGATCACTTCGGGTAGATGCCATCTGCAAGGTAGTAGCCCTTTGTGTACTGGTGGCCATTGATCTCATAGTTCACTGGAGGGCATGACCTTTAACAAGCTTGGCGAAGACATTCGAGCACTGCAACACATTGATGTCGTTGTGAGTTCCTGACATACCAAAGAAGGAATGCCAAATCCATAGATCATGTGTAGCCACGGCCTCAAGAATCACACTGCACTCTCCTTTGTGGCCTTTGTACATCCCCTGCCATTCAAATTGACAGTTCTTCCATGCCCAATGCATGCAGTCGATACTTCCAAGCATCCCTGGGAAGCCTCTTGCTTCATTGGTGGCCAGGATCCGGGCAGTGTCATCCGCATTGGGCGATCGCAAGTACTTTGGCCCAAACACTGCCACCACTGCCCTGCAGTACCTGTTCAAGCTTTCAATGACGCAAGACTCGGACATGCGCAGATAGTCATCCTGAGCGTCAGCGGGAGCACCATATGCAAGCAATCTCATCGCCACCGTGCACTTCTGAATTGAGGTAAACCCTACCGTGCCGGTGCAATCCGTCTTCAGCTTGAAGTAGGTGTCGAACTCCCCGGATGGCATGCATGATGTCGAGGAAGAGTTGCCGTTTCATCCTGAAACGGCGCCGAAACACAGCCTCGTCCTGCGTGGGGTTCTCGGCGAAGTAGTCGGAGTAGAGGATGCAGTAGCCTTCGTAGCGCTGCCTCGGCTTGCTCTTGCGGCGGCCGGGCTTTGAGCCACCACGCCGTGGCTTCACCTTGTCGAGCAGGCAGGCGAGGACGAGCAGGTGATCTTCATCGTCGATGTTGGCCTGGGCTTCCTCGTCGAGCAGCTCGGCGAGCAGCTCCTCGTCGTCGGAGTCCATGGCTCGGCCGGCCAAATCGCCGAACACCAAGTAGGCAAGGTGGAGGCGAGCCTTCCCCGAGGGCCTTCTTTGCGGCGAGACGACGGCGGGGGGAGGAGGGGCGGCCGGCGGCGGAGGATTGGGCGAGATGGCGGCTTCCTAGCTAGCTGTATGCGGCGGAGGTGGGGAGGGGCGGTACCGGCGGCGACATCGCGGCGACGCGAGAGATGGGGAAAGAACACGGCGTGGGGGTGGGATATGCGCTATCACGCCGACAGCGCTGGCCCACGCACGCTTTTCTCCCCCCAAGCCGAACCCGGTGGGCTGGGTTTGGCCTGGGAACGCCGGCGCTAGTTTCCGCCGATCCGGCGCTTTTTGGGCTCCTGGGGGGCCGACTGGGCGAAAAACGGCGCTCCCAGGCCAAAACGGCGCTAAAATCGGCACTGGGGGGGCGCTGGGGGGACGGCTGGAGATGCCCTTAACTACCAGTACCAGCGGCCTAGCACGCAAGTACCCAACGACCCAAATACCAAATGACATGCAATTTTTGAACAATTGAACTCGTTGCACAATTCGACTTGATAGAGGAAATGCAACGTACGTAGCTTGAACTTAATTTTTTTTAGGGTAGCTAGCACTTATATTTTTCAAAAAGATTGTCCGATGTAGCTAGTAATTAGAAAGAATTTAGCTAACAGCAATAGCCATTAGTTAACTGAGCTAGTGGATCCAGGATGATTGACCCATCCGTATTAATATAGTGCCAACCTAGCTAGTGCTATTTCCAGCATACCATCCGAACTCTGGACCAGATTCAATCACGCTCGTGCGACAATCTATCGACGATGAAATGGGAAAGGCAAAGTGAAAAGATGAGGATATAATGGATTGGAATATTACATGTAGATCCAGAAGTGGGCAGCTGCTTCTATTACCTGTATCCTGACCAAATGCGCGCCATCACATCACGCAAATGCATGTCATGGCGACAGCCAGTCGACCACACACAAACCATGTCACGGTAGAAGTGGGGAAAGATGACACTCTACGTGATAATCAGTATATATTGGTTTAATTTTGTTTCAAAACTACCTCTGGGCTCTGGCCCACTTTAATTGTCCCGAAGATAATAGTACAAAGTATTATACAGCTCGCGACAGTTATCTCGGACCAGAGTAGTAGTACAATTTTCTCCGAGCACTCGATGAAACTGGGACGAAAATCTCCATGGGTGTAGGCATGCATGTACGTTCGGGTTGCATATTTTCAGAGCTGTAGTCCGATTCTGAATGCAGGGGCTAATTTCCATATAAAATTAAGCAGAAATTTAACAATGTCTTCTCTCAATTTTTTTATTAGCAATGCCTAATTGCCTAAGTGATCGATGTACTGATGTGTAGCGTGCGCTGTCATTTGGTCTGGGGGCAAGGTCTTGGAGACTTCGCGCGTGCAACTTGACCCCAAAAAAGAAGCATCTATTCTGTCTATACTAGACGTACTGCATGCTCCTGCCAAACCGGAAATTCCTGCCTTCTTCCTCTGGCCCCAAACACCAATTGACGCACGCTCCAAATTTCGCAGATACAACGTATGTAGAAGCTGGCTGGCTAACACATGTCAGTGTGGAGTGTTACATTCCTCTAGCTCATCCATGGAAGAACCAAGGAAACCAACCAAGATTTCAGCTTCAGCTCGTTTATTAGATAACTGACAAGGAGAGTGATAGCTAATAAACACGTGCCTCCATCACACCAGAGGAAGATGGATGGAAGGAAACCGGTTAAGCAATAGTGCTTGCAGGCGAGGTGCAATGGATGCACGTTACCATATCATCGATCATCGGCCGTCAGTGTGATTCATTTTAAATTCTCGGAAAAAAATAATGGCGGTACGTATTATGCTAGGAAATTCCAGATGTGTGGTAACAGCTACTTATATGGACTTATAATATATGTGCCACTTGGAAATGGAAGAATGGTCGTGCGTCAAGGTCAGGTGCGATGGACCTGCGGATTGACTCACGTGTGGCTTCGATAACGATCGGCAGTATCATAATAATCGTCGCACTCAGAACTGATTATTACTAGTGGAGTGGCGTGTGTAGCAGTAATACAATATCTTTGGGTTAGGCGGCCAGCTACGATGAATTTCAATACCAGGGATGCTAACTAATTAGCAGCAATACAATATCTTTGGGTTTTTTCTCTTCATTTTTTGGGTGAATTGCCATCATACTCCACTATCTTGGCTGATATTTGAAAGTAGTGTACGGTGCAAAATTTTCAACTTTCCATTATTTTGCAGGTCAGTATGTATCATTGTCTACTTTCAGGATTATTTTCCAGATTTTTCTGAAATTCCAAATGTAGTGTTTTGAAATTTGAAAATAGAGGGCATATGGAGCTCGACCTCTATTAGAACTTCCCGCCTGTATCAACTATTTCAACCTACAAAGGGGTATGTAACGAACAAAGATACAATTTTTTCAATAAATAGAAATTATCCTCTATCTGTGATGTTTTGTGACATTTATTTTGTTTCAAACCAATACACTAGGATTATTGTTGAGCTTTGGGATGGTTCTCAACGTAAATGTGATATTTAGGAGAACCTTGACAAATTAAATGGTGGTCCAATGATCCTTGTGGTTGTCAGGCCTTTGAATTTATCGGAGGACGAACGGGTCTAGCAATATGAATCAAATGGTACTTATATTCTAAAACCATGTAGGGGTTAGTTAATTTTAGAGGTCTTAACCTTTATACATACCAATTCCACTGGGATTTGAAAGTGCCTCCTAGGATTCAGGTTTTCTCTGGCTTTTCTCTCAGAACAAGGTAATGTCTACAAATATTATGAAAAAAAAAAGAATTTTAAAACCTATAGAATATGAACTTTGCAAATAAACTGAGTCAGTTTTGCATCTATTTTTGGAATGCTTTGCTGTAAAAATCCTTTGGGAGTTACGGAATGAGGTTTTTTGATGTTCACAGTATTTTATTTTATTTTGCTTTTGAACGGATTTGCAACAAACCTTTAATGCATTTGAATGTAGGTATTTTTGTTCCCTAGAGTATCTGGAATAATAGAAATAGCTTAGTTTTTAATCAAAATTTTGGGATCAATATGGATCAGGTTCGGTGTCTATTGTATTCATATAAGAAGATATACATGATTCCATTCAAAAGACCGGTGGGGGTGAGGGAGTTGGCTCAGTTCTTGGACATTTAACTAGAAAAGCTCAAGACTCCATTGAGTATGGAACGACTGAGATGCATATGTTATCGTTGGATTGCTAGGTAGGTGGCGATTGCAAACTCTGATTATGAAGGGATGGATGTAATGCATATTTGAAGGAGCAACTTGAAGACGGCGATGCCCTTCCTGTGGTGACTTCATCTCCGCTCAAGAGCCAAAGATGGAAACCTCCATGCATTGTGAGTCGGTTTCCTCTTTTTCACAAAGATAGATTTTGTAGTAATAAATAATAATCAAAGAAAACCAGAGGTTTTCAATAAGGTTTTTCTGTTGTCTCATGTCTCTTTTTTAGTGGTTCTAACTCTAAGTTGATATGATGGTCTTCTAGGTGTTGTTCAGTGTAGTGCTCCAGCACTTGCATGCAGATTGTTTCATGTTTTGCTTAGCTTGTAGAACCGGTAGTTTTTAATGTTAATTTGAACTGTCTTTAGATATAGACAATGTTGATTTTGTTTTGAATGAAATAAAATCACGAAGAGCATTTCTAAGAATCTAGAAAAAAATAGTATCACCATAAAAATAAGAAAAGTGCAACGAGGGAACATGGCAATTCTTGATGCGATCTCAAGCGTCAGGTCTCCCTGCAAACATCCTGATTTTGCTCTGACACATGAACACGTGGCAGTTCCGAAATGGGTGATGCAGTATGGTACACTCCTAAAACTAAAATCAGGTCACCATCACACCTGAATTATTATCTTCGCAGCCCCAATTGGCAAGACATCCAAAGGAAACAGTTAAAGAACCCACATAACAGGGGATCTTTTGAAGTGTCAACAAGAAAACAGAGCATTTTTCTATGATCCCTATTGTGCCCTTCTCTGCTCCCCAGCCAACTTCCCGCCACCACTATAAAAACTGGTGCAGTTCCAACCGTTTCAACTCAAAGATTGAAAGAAAATTTCAATGTCGGATCCCAGCAGCACCGCCTCCTCTTCCTCTTCCTCTCCGCGCCTCACCACCGGCGTCGTCAACTTCCTGACCCGCCGCGCCATGACCACGCACCAACGAGCGGCAGCATTCCACCAGCTCCCGACCGGCCAGCTCCTCTCGCCGGGCTCCTCCACCGGCTCGGCCGACTCCGCGCCGTGGCACCGCGCCCCGGCCACGCCGCCTCTGCTCCCGTTCGACACCAACGACGCCGACGAGATGCTCCTGCTCGACATGCTCTCCCACTCACATGACGCCTCCGCGCAAGCGCCCACGACGGCAGCGCCAGTGAAACACGAGGAAACTGAGGGAGACGGAGCCGTGCGCGGCGGCGGCGGCTGCGGACGCGCGTTCCGCGGGGTGCGGAAGCGGCCGTGGGGCAAGTTCGCGGCGGAGATACGGGACTCGACGCGGAACGGCGTTCGGGTGTGGCTGGGCACCTTCGACAGCCCCGAGGAGGCGGCGATGGCGTACGACCAGGCGGCCTTCGCGATGCGGGGTGGCGCCGCCACGCTCAACTTCCCCGCGGAGCAGGTCCGGCGATCGCTGGTAGGCGCCGGAGACGACGTGTGCGGGCGCGCCGACGGGTTGTCGCCCGTGCTGGCGCTCAAGCGGCGGCATTCCATGCACCGGAGGCGGCCGGCGGCGGCGAACCGGAAGCCCAAGGCCGCCCGGCGGCCGGAGGGCGTGATGGAGCTAGAGGACCTGGGCGCAGAGTACCTGGAGGAGCTGCTCGGCGTTTCACAGGACGAGACCACCTCCGCCGCCTCCATTTCTTGGTGCTGGAGCCACCACTCCGTCTGACGTTTCAGTGAGTTTGATCGGCAAAAGTAGAGTCTTGGTGATGAGTGATGATGACACGAAGATGATGGATCGATCTCTTTCTTTTCTTCCCTATTGCTCAATGATGGCCCGATTGTGCTGGACAATTCAGCTAGACTAGCTGGTTTCATTATGATCGATATTCTTATGAACTGGAGAAATTGACAACAGGGTGAGAAGTTTTCTGTCGAAATGGGGAACCTGGCCTCAGCATTGATCAGGTCAGAGCACGCACCCATCAACAGATTGAGAATGAGCATGCACGCAGTGTATAAGTTCTGAAGCGCCAAATGTTTTGGTTTGAATTCAGTTAAGTTCAGCTGTTGTGAATAGTTGCCAAAATTCAGTTTAGAAGAGGTCGTTGTCAGTCTTGGTGTTGACAGGTGAAGTGGAATGGAGCGTACGTGGATGCATCATGCATGTGACTTTTATTTGCCAATAATGCTACACATACGTGAAAATTCTACGTAAAACTCCAACGGGCTGACGTGCCCATCCGACGTGGCCACGATTCGCTCCGCGTGAGATAAGACGGCAGGCTCAAGACGAGCCCTGCTTTGAATTAACAAACCCAACAACCGGCCAGGGAATTACACAAGACCACACTTACAACCACGCACACCACACACACACCGGCAGATACAAGGGCCACACCAAACAGCTTACAACTCAACACAAGCAAGCACAGACTTGCAAAAGTGAAGACCGCCGCACTCGGGAGGCAAGGGCCAAGAGCAGGCGAGGCACGATAGGACACTGCCTAGAAGCAATGTGGGGGTCTTGATCGGAGCATACACACAAGGCTGAAGACACCAGGGCACCATCTTGATCTCATGCCGAAGAGGGGGACCAGTCCCTCTCGCCTGGTTCGAAGGCGTCGCACCATCGGACATGGAAGAAGCTCACTGAGAGCTGAAGAGGTGCTGGGAGCCTCGAAGGAAGAGCACACCACGCCGGCCACCGCATCGAAGAACTTGACCAACCGGGAGCGACAGGAAAGCCGCCGAACACGAACTGCAGAGGAAGGGCAGCAGGAGCCGCCCAAATCTCGCACCTTTATCTGCTCTAACCCGAACCCAGTCTCCCCGGGCAGCGCCTCCAAGAAGACGACGGCGCGCAGCACGTCAACGCTGCCCAATCAGAAGAATTTGGGCTTTCACCCGGGAGATGGGTCGGGGGGGGGGGGGCAGCAGGGGCCTCAGCAACGCCTCCATGGAGGAAGCCGGCGCCCAAAGGCGTCGACGTCGCTGGGCTGGGCCAGCCAGCCTAGGGTTTCCCCTGGACACAAGCTGCCTACCAGAAGAGAGAGACGGAGGGGAGCACACCTCAGATCTGACGGGAGAGGAGCTCCGCGTCACAGTCGCATCCGCCGCCGCCCCACCTCCCGCGAGGTCGAGAACAACGGCTGGAGACACCCGCAGCGGAGCCTGCCGAGGACGCCGCTGCCTCACTTGATGGGCCGCCGCCCAGATCCGGAGTCCTCCGCCACGGACGAAGACGAGCGCGTGGAGCGACAAGATCCGCGCCACCACCTTCCTCAGCGGCCGCGCGGCTTCCCGGCGGTGGCCTCAGGTGGCGGCGAGGGAGGGGGGCTGGGGAGGAGGAGGCCGGCGGCGGCTAGGGTTGGGGACCCCCGGGTTGCCCTCCGGAGAGAGCGACGCGAGGGAGAGGAGTATTAAGTGCTCAGGGAAAAAGAATGGGCCCAGTGATTACGTCTCCCTCGTGGAAAAAAAACTTACAATCCCCATCCTCATTGTTCTCTCCTAGGTGACGGGCAGACGGCGGCTATACAGATCGGCGTCGCGAGCGATGAACCATCTTGGCGGGGCGGCGGCGAGGCCCTCCAGTGCGGCGCGAATGGCCGAGGTGAGCACCCCGTGGTGTCCTGACATGGTGATTTCTTCCGAGGAGGCACGGCAGGCTGGCGAAGCAACCTTCTCCTCGTAGGCAGCGGCGCGGTGATCTCTCCCTTGCCAGAAGTGGTGCGGTCAGATCGAGACGGCCAGGTGGCCAGAGGATCACGGCTGACTCGCCCGCGTCAGTGGCCGGCAAGGTTGCAGCTGCGCTCTCGGCGGCCTAGCATACCAAGTACTCCCTTAGGTGTTACACATGTCTACATTCATAATAAAAAGCATATACACATACACTAAAAAGTGTCTACATACATGTGTATGTATGTGAACATGGACATGAATTATATGAAGATTATGTATGCAATGTGCTAGCTAGAGGTATGAGATGTTCAGTCATGTAGCTATCCTTCAATTATGTAAAGACTGTAAGCTTTCCCTTATGATTTGGTGTGATAATGAATCCTTGTGATGGACAATACGTATGGTGTGAGTTTGATTCCTGCAGTTTTTATTCCATCTTCGTATTTTCTACTTTGTTGGATGATGTAATATACACCTTATAGCATTATTCGGATGGTTACTGTACCATTATGAAATTTTCAACATTCCAGCTCCATCAAATTGCATCTCTGTAGAACTTGACGCTGCAGCAGAGCTTTGCTGAACCAACTTTATCGGACAAGTTCTCCGCAAAGAAAAAAAAACTTTATCGGACAAGTTAGACAGGTTGTACAGATCGGCAGCGACGCGGCACGTCCTTCGTGACGTCGGTGCGGCGCGATGCAGCGCTCCACTGCGTCGTCCTCGTCGATCGACCGGGGACAGAGGAATCAGATCGATCTATGAGGGGAAGCAGAGCAAGAGAACAGAACAGAACGCCGTTTTCCCTTCCGGAATCACAGGGCCACCTCCTTTTTTCCCTGAGCACTTTGTTCTAATCTCACGTAATTAAATCGTGGCCACGTTGGATGGGCACGTCAGCCTGTAGGAGTTTTACGTAGAAATTTACGTACGTGTAGCATTATTGTTTTTTTTGCAAGAAAGACCAAGTACAAGATCCAGCATCCTTACAGAGCATGTGACTTGACTCTTGACCAGGTCCAAACATCCATGTTGGTAAGTGAGTGGCTCTCTTAGCCACGTGCGTGAGTGTGTAATAAAAAAAACAGTAGTTATGATACTCGAACCGATAAGGTATGCATATTCAGGTTGGCACATCTCACCCATGCAGCTTGTGCTACTATGACCAACCAGCTATGACCAAGAGATCGTGGCAAGAAAATTGCTGTAGTTCTTGAACCCCAAAAATTCTATGGCCGTTGATTTGGATTAAACGCCGTTTATTTTTTTCGAGGAAGGATTAACACTTCGTTTATAATACTCCCTCCGATCTGTTTTATCTGTCGGAGAAAATGAGCTGAGCTAGTACAATCGGTAGTATAACTCGCGACACTTTGTTCAGATCAGAGGCTTAATAAGGTTCGTGTGACAACCTTAACCTTACCTTACTGACGCATGGGATGTTGGTGAGAGTGACATGTGACACAAGCTGAAGTGACCAACACAGTAACAAGAACATTTGACAATCCACAAGCTGCCATTGCAGTAGTAGTGCACATGTTTGTCTGTGTAGAGTGAGGTAGCCAAGTGACAAGCAAGCTCTTAGCCGCCGGATCTAGCTCGCGGTGCAAAACCACCTACCGGTTGCTCTCATCCTCTCACGTGAGACAAAAATCGGTTTCTATGATGCCAACAACCGGCTCGGGTCTTGACTCTTGACAAGATCCTTAACTACCCTTGACAAAATCATTAGTAACAAACCCCGATTAATCAGCGCCTTTCTTTGGCGGGAAATCAGATAGGTTCGTTGGACGTCGCCATTTTGTTGAACCATTGCTTTACATGCACGGCAATATTATCATAGATAACGTCAGTCAATTATTCTTTGATTGCTTGGTTCTTAAAGGTTCTTAGAAACTCCTAGCATGTTCCCGTGCCATGATAACTAACACGTGCAAACAACATACCTATATGTTTGAACAAAGTTCAAATGCATTACTCCTTCATGGTGTATAATTTATATACTTCTCGTCCCTTGACCAAATGAATTTATCTTCTTCTTTTTTTTGCTTTTGTTCTTCATCTTCGTGTGTATAGACCCATGCATCATCCCTCTGTCCAATCATAACTCCCCTAATCCCTTTATAACATATCTTTAATGATTGCAAAGAAATTTTTATTGAAATTCTTCATTTTGGTCCTCTTCTCCTATGGAGAGTCGCATGAGACCATGGAAGGATGAGCAATGCCATCTAGTAATGGTGTGACGAGTATCCCTAAACAGACCACTTATTGACACCTCATATAATACACATATTAGTTGTTATTATGCCTATGCTAAACAATTGTAATCGATTATTTATTAAGATATTTTCTAAACGCGTATATATCGCAGACACTCTAAATTATATATTTATTAAATCGACCCATTCAGTATATTCATTGCAAATTATATAAGTGTCAAAATTACACATTTGAAATGTAATTTTGTCATCCTTTCTTACTTTCTTAGATTAGATTGAACAGAATGCAATAAAATGTCCAAAAAACAATATAACATGTTCTTATGGCAACCTAATACCACATGTGCGATTGAATTTTCTAACGCATAAGTTTGAACTTTACATTGGAAAATCAATGTGTGTTTAATGTTCTTGCACACAAAATATTAATTACATGATATGTTAAAATTGCATTTGTGGAAAAAACTAGGTAAATTTTAGCAGCCTCAATCTAATAAAGTAAAAATATTTGTTATAAATATATGTAGGCTCATATCATCCCCGTGAAAAATAAGAGTATGATTTTTGGATGGTTTCTTAAATTGATTAAAATTATGTTGACTATTAGTTATTGTCTTAGCAATCAGGGTTTGTTAAGTTTTGTATGGCTCACAGAGAAAGTCGAACGGGAGTCTCTTAATATAAGAATCACAACAGAAACTGTGAGTATATGTAAATGCATAAATAGTAACAATAACACATAAAATGCATCCAAAGAAAATATTCCAATCGAATAATGTTTACATATTATCTTACAAGTTTCTTATGTTCCTAGATCATCCAATTAATTTGGTTGCCAATGTTAGAAATCTCATGTCCCAAGATTCTTTTGTAAATCTTGTAAAGGGTGATAGGTCGCAGTATACGGTTTGTCACATGCTCTCAAAACCTTAATCTTGTCATCAATGACATCTACATTGACACACTCTGTAGAAGGACTGGCCATTAATTCGATTTTGAAGCACCCTAAAACCCTATTTTGTCTCTCCAAGCTATATAGGAGATGGCGCCAATCCATCTTGAACAACACGCGACGCCCAAGTAACGCCACAAGACCCACAACAACCATGTCCATTATCCATAATATTAGACCTCTACCTTTAACCTAGATTCCATCGCGACTGGTGACGTTGTAATATTATTAATAATTCCTTTATGCATTTTCTTCCACTTATGTTTTGTAGTGATGAGTGAGTATTTCACTTGGCCAAGTGTCGAGGTAGAGCATCACAACCCCAATGTGTGCATGCGAACGAATTGATGGTACAATGTTGCTTTGTATATTCGTGCAATTATTTATCCCTTGTCTTACCTCGATATATCCTAGTACTCGCTCAAAACTGAGGTAACGAAGATCGGTAAAGGTAACAGAAACAATTATAGTAGAGAGGAAGTCTACGACAAGCCCCACTGACAGTTTGATCAATACAAACGCATCTGGAACGATTCCCTTGGGGCAACATTGTATCATCGAATTCTAATGTGTTGGTCTAACAAATTTGTAATAAACAACCAACCCCTCGAGACGGAATAGGGGTAAACTGGACAATTCGATCTATGATACTGAGGTAGTATGTCATCGTGTTATAATGACGCATCACCTACTTAAGTATTGTCAAATAATATGCTTAATATTCACCAATGTCTAATATTTCTCTTCTAATCCTCAACATGTGTATGCATATTCATGTTAAATCTTTACCCTGTTCTATTTCACTGCAATTTATTCGTGTTAGTAATGAAACGAATATGATAAGTGACATTAAACCTTGTAGAAGTCACTGGAACAAGCTTAATCTATCAGTTTCTTGATTCGATAATTCCGACATCTAAAACTAGATCAAAAGCAATATTTTTCGTCAACATTGTCCATGAAGTATTTTGCTACCCTTTTAAAGTTATTAGAGTACTCCCTCCGTTTTTATTTAGTTCGCATTCTGGGTTTCTTCGAAATCAAACTTTTCAAAGATTGACCAATATACACGAAAAAATATCAACATCAATAATATTAAATACATATAATATGTAAATATATCTTATAAAGATTTTATAATGTTAAAATTTTGTTGTAAAAAATATTTATAAATATATATTTAGTCCAACTTAACAAAGTTTGACTTTGACTAAACCCAAAACGCAAACTAATTGTAAACGGAGAAAATACATATAGACTTGGTCAAACTTTAAAAATGATTTTAAATATATCCATAATGCAGCAGATAATTAGGTACAAAAGGAGTAAACAAATAAGGATACATGGCGTGGGCAGTTCCCTAAAAAAGGCAGGTGCCATTTTTGAGTTTCGATGGCGTGGGCAGTTCTTGACTAGGTCAAGGTCCCAACATGCTGGTGGTGAGTGGCTTCTGTTAGCTCACGTGCGGGTATGACAAATCAGGTTAATCGGCATGCAATTCGTTCCAAATGCAATGAATCTGGCTTTATTTGGTTCCACCTGATCGATCTAGTCCTAGGTGCTGGGTCATAGATGCTAGAATAATCTCAGTTGCATTTACAAGAACCCAAAAAAATGAAAACCCTTGATTTTTAATAACTGTCGTGAGCTAAGTACAGTAAGGGGCGGACCCAGGGGAAAATGGGACTGGGAGCATCCATGTACACGAAAATCACCAACACATTTTTTTTTGCGAAAAAATCACCAACACGAAACTATAAAAAGCTTAAATGTACCCGAATATGATATATATATATATATATATATAAGTTTTATCAGAATTAACATAACACTTCATCCAATAGCAATATGACAATATGACAAGTTTAATAATAAAGCATACACTTTTTGAACAAAAAGATAGATATCCAAATAGTTCATAGGTTGCAAATATGGGAATATATTTGTCTTGCAAATGAATATTGTTACGTGCGAATAGAAAACAGTGACACATGTTATGATCAGCCATACAACTACTAATGGAGCTGATAAAGTAAATGTGTAAGAAATAAACCATTACATTTTCCCACGGCGATTCTTTTTATGAAAACGATCAACGATCACTTCATTGGTAATTGTGTCCAGCAATGCCTTTTCCACATAGCAAATGAGGATATGGCTTAAGTAATCATCCCCAATTTTATTACGCAAAGCGTTCTTCACAATCTTCATTGCTGAAAAGCATCTCTCTACGGTGGCAGTGGCAACAGGAAGAGTTAGTACTAACTTCAAAAGTTGAAACACCAACGGATAGGAGAGATGCTTCCTTGTATCAACCATGAGTTTAGCCAAATCACCAATACTGTCCAGGCTAGCAAACCTTGTATCATGGAGTACATTATCTATATAGAGGGAAAGTTCATGCTCAAGGGTCACCATATCTTTGTGATTAAAGTCATCAGGATAAAACTTAGCCAGCTGCACCAACTTCTCCTTATCAAATTGACAAAATAGATCACTTGGACTCAAAGCAGACATACATTGAAGCAATTCAGAATTTACCTCGTTGAATCTATTATGAAATTCTTCTCCTAACTGATCCAGAACAACAAAGAAATAGTCAACACGGTAATGATGTTCATTGTTGATGCCCGTCTTCTGTCTTGTTTTCTTTGGGTTCACATTCCTTTTCCATGTCAACTATTGAGATGCCATGCTTCTCACAGAAACAAGTTACCTTTTCCATCAGAGAACTCCACCCCTCATTTGTTCTAAGCCTTTTTAGTTCCCGCTTAGTGGATTCCACATCAGAAATAGCATTTACAATGTCTTTATCCTTTCTCTGTAAAGTTTTTGATAGCCCATTTGTTAAGGCTAATATCATCATCATCATATGCAGGAAAAATGCAGAATCAAAAGTTTGGAAATATTTGAGAAGACCATTAGCTTGTCGTCTCTTTACGGGATCTGAACCATCTTTCTCAACATATTCTAGCACTTTAACCGCTGATGAGAACATTTTTGACAAACCCAACAATGTTCTATAATGAGAATTCCAGCGAGTGTCACCTGGTCTTTGAAGTGATAATTCCTGATTTAGTCCGGTTCCTGTAGCAATCTCTCCACAACCAATTGCTTTTCTTAATTCTTCTCGATGACGCTCTCTTAGTTGGTCTTTTCTCTTGCAAGATGCTCCCACAACGTTCAACAAAACTGAAATCATATCAAAGAAATCTCCGACATCAAATATGTCCTTCACAATAGCCACAACAACCAGGTTGAGTTTATGAGCAAAACAATGTACAAAGTGTGCTGATTTGTTCTCACTCTTAATTTTTGCTTGCAAACCATTGAACTCACCCGACATGTTACTTGCTCCATCATAGCCTTGGCCTCTAACTTGCTTTAGACTCAAACCAAGTTCCGAAAATAAGAAATCTATGCAAGACTTGAGATGAGAAGCTGTTGTCTCCTCCACATGAACAACGCCAACAAACTTTTCTTGGACTAGCCCACATTTATCAACAAACCGGAGAACTACTGCCATTTGTTTCTTTGTCGGAAACATCTTGACACTCATCTACCAATAAGCTGAACACACCATTGCCAATTTCTTCAATCATACAACTCAATATTTCTTGTGCAAAACACTTAACAATATCTTTCTTAATTTTTGGAGACAACAATTGATTATTATCTGGAGCATTTTTCAAAGCCTTAGAAACCACATCATTCTGCTTAATAGTGTAGTCCATCATCTCCCTATAATTTCCTTTATTTTCAGAATCTTTTATTTTCAAAAAAATGAAAACCCTTGATTTTTAATAACTGTCGTGAGCTAAGTACAGACAGTACTTTACTAGAAAATTACCCCGGGCGTTGCAGCAGAAATCTCTTTAAAATAATATTATGTGAATCAAATGGGTATAAAACACATGAAATATTTAATTGTTAAGATTCTTTTAATCACAATAATCAAGCTATTAAATTTAATTGGTGTGAAATTGTTGAGTTTGAAGGACTAAATAGTAGTCACATGGACAATTTATGGCTAAAAAAAGATGACATGGATATGCATGAAAGATGTACTATTAATAATTGTTGTTAGTGGAGATGACATGGACAAATGGTTGGCTAAAATAGTGGGTTATGTGGATAGCTTTCATGTTGAGACAGAAAATTAATTAATACACTTAGGGCATCTCCAGTCGTCACCCCAGCGCCCCCAGGACGCTAAATAGCGCCGTTTTTTTACCAGCCGCCCCCCAGAAGGCCAAATAGCGCCGTTTCGGCGGAAATTAGCGCCCGCGCCCCCAGCGAAACCCAGCCCACTGGGTTCTCTTGGGGGGGGGGGGGGGGGGCGGTGGAAGGAAAAGCCCGCGTGGGACAGCGCTGTCGGCGAGACAACGCATTTTCCCCACCCCAGCTCGCCTTTTCCTCTGCCCGTCTCGCCGTCGCCATACCGTCGCCGCCACCACCCCTCCTTGCGCCGCCGCACACAAGCAGCTAGGAAACCCGCCGTCTAGCCCCGCCACGCCGCCAGCGCCGCCCACTCCCCTCCGCCGTGATCTAGCCTCCACGGAGATTCTCGGGGCGAAACGCGTCCAACCCGCCCGCAAGGTGTTCGGCGTTCCGCCCGACCCAGCCATGGACTCCGACACCGAGGAGATGCTCGCCGAGTTCTTCGATGAGGAAGATCAGGCCGCCATCAATGACGAAGAACACCTGCTGATCTTGACCTCCCTCGCCGGCTTGCTCGCCAACGACGCGGGGCTGCGGCGTGTTGGATCGACACGCGGTCGCCGCAAGAGCAAGCCGAGGCAGCGGTACGAGGGGTACTGCATCCTCTACTCCGACTACTTCGCCGATGATCCCACCCAGGACGAGAAGGTGTTCCGGCGCCGTTTCAGGATAACCGCAAGCTCTTCATCAGGATCATGCAAGCCATCCGGAAGTTCGACACCTACTTCAAATTGAAGAAGGACTACACCGGCACGGTAGGCTTTACCTCTATTCAGAAGTGCACGATGGACATGAGGTTGCTTGCATACGGTGCTCCCGCAGATGCACAGGATGACTATCTGTGCATGAGCGAGTCCACGGACATTGAGTGCTTAAACAAGTTCTGTCGGGCAGTGGTTGCAGTCTTTGGCCCAACGTACTTGCGATCACCCAATGCGCAAGACACTGCTCGCCTCCTCGCAGAGAATGAAGCAAGAGGCTTTCCTGGGATGCTTGGTAGTATCGACTGCATGCATTGGGCATGGAAGAACTGTCCATTTGATTGACAGGGATGTACAAGGGAAAGGAAGGAGAGTGCTCGGTGATTCTCGAGGCCGTGGCTTCATATGATCTATGGATTTGGCATTCATTTTTTGGTATGCCAGGAACTCACAACGACATCAATGTCTTGCAGTGCTCGGATGTCTTTGCCGAGCTTGCCGAAGGCCATGCTCCCCTGTGAACTATGAGGTCAATGGGCACCAGTACACAAAGGGCTAGTATCTTGCAGATGGCATCTACCCGAAGTGGGCAACATTTGTGAAGAGTATCTCCAACCCTGTGCCAGCAAGCGCGAAAGCTTGGTTTTCCAAGTGCCAGGATGCTTGCAGGAAGGATGTTGAGCGGGCATTTGGCGCGCTGCAATCTCGATTCACTGTTGTCCGATACCCAGCTATGACTTGGTCGAAGTCCAACATGTGGGAGGTGATGTAGTGTTGTGTGATCTTGCACAACATGATCATTGAGAGTGAGCGGGATGACCCGGTGCCTGACAGTGAGGCAAGGGCACCATACTACCGTCAGGGTCCTCTTGCAGATGTTGATAACCAGGTGCCAGCATCATGGGCAGCCTTCCTCGCCATACGCCAGGAGATTCGAGACGCTGCAACACATCAAGCTCTACAGAATAATCTGGTGCAGCACCTGTGGGCGCGCAAGGGCAATGGCGATGCCAATGCCTAGTACGATTTATTTTATTTGTTTGCATTGCTGAACTATTTATTTGTGTGTGAATTTGTATGTTAAACTATTTCTATGTGTGAATTTGTATGCCAAAAAGGGTCGGCCTTTGTTTATGCTGAAATATGGCCGAATCATCGGCGGGGGGGGGGGGGGGGGGGGGGGGGGGGCCTGGGTTCACGGCTGGAAAACGCGCCCCCAGGTTCCTGATTCGCGTCGTTTGGCGCCGCGGCGGCCAAAAAAATCGGAGTTTTGCGCCTGGGGGGCCGAACGACTGGAGATGCCTTTAGTCGAGTTTTGATTTATAAAATGTGTAGATACGATTGCAGTATACTGTCCACGACAATTAAATCGGACCAGAGGTATAGTACTAATTAAGTCGCTCGCTTTTTCTCTACGTATTGATTAGGTAATCAAGAGCCCGTGGCAAATAATTTTTATCTTTTGTTTTTGCATGGAGTGGCAAATTAGTTCTTGAACTCTCGAAAGTCACCGCCCCTTTGGAAAATGGATTAGCAAATTAACCAACGGCCCGACCAGTAGCTAGCTTAGGTTAGTTATTCTTACAACCTTAATTCTGCTAACGAGCAAATCACGCTGTGACAGTGACATGTGATAAAGTTTTTTTTGCGGGAAACCGCTGGAGATTACAGCATAGAAGTTACAAAAAGGAACCCAGGAAAGATCGAAAATACAACACCGTCCTTCTGCAACCAGATGCCACCGACGCCGAGCACGACGACGCGCCGCCGCGTCTTCTTCACACAGTCCCTGGAACGGAAGAAGCCCCCACGCGCGCGGGGAAGTCCTCGAACCTCGAGCTCCGAAGAGCCTCCATCGAGCTCCGCCGGCCGCACCTCCATGCACCATCTCCTGCAGCTTCAAAGTCAACAAGCCCGGATCCGCCGCACCGGACTCCGGAAGGGGGAAAGCCGCACACACCGGCCACATAGGACCGCGAGCACGCGCACAGGGGTGCTCCACCGCGAAGCTCCGCCGAGCATCACGGCCGGAGATGACGAGCCCCACCTGCAGAAACGCCACCGACCGCGCCCTCACCTCCACGGCGCCGTCAGCAGCAACCCTACCAGAAACTACGCTATATACACGCCGGGAATCAGAGTTTCCCCAACCTCCCGCCGCCGAAGCGGCCGTCGGAGGCGGAGGAAACCCTCGATTCGCCGGCGGCGAGGTGGATCTGACGGGGGGGGGGGGGGGGGGGGGGGGCGCAAAAAGAGGTTCTCTACTGTGCGGGAGAGAAGGAGACGTCCGGGACTCGACATGTGATAAAGTTGGAGTGACCAACACACATCAAGGAGAAGGACTAGCATGCATGCATGTGGACGTGGCGCGGACAGACACGCCAAGTAAGCATTCATAGACGTAGGGTTGTAGCGACGGGTGCAAAACCATCTGCAGGTCGCCTCTCATGTGACAAAGTCGTAAATCTGGTTTGGGTGTTGACGACGACCTCTCCAGCTTCACCAATTTTACACCGTCATGGGGATTTGATCACTGACGTTGTCTCTGTTTCGGCCCTGAACGACATGAGTCATGATTTGATATACTCTGGTAACAGAACTTTCTTTTCAAGGTAGGAAGCTAATAATACTTTCTTAATAATGGTTCGAGAGTTAAAAAATAGTGCTTTTTGGTCATCACCGTGTGTTGTTCTTAGTTTGCTGAGCTACACTGAGACATAGAAGACAACTATTTCTTTGTTTCTTTCACTCGGTTGCACATATAACACTTCATCAAATTCTACTAGGGCATATGTGGATTTCCATCCGCATCGGTGCGTCGATCAATGCTCAATTTAGTATAGTAAGGATGTCAATACTAGCATCTTCAGATAAAAATGAAGACATAAAGAACACAACGGCCAAACTTTACACTGCACCGTTATTAAAAAGATGTGCATAGCGTCAGGGCTTCGAGTGAAATGTATTGACCGTTTTCGGACACGATGGCGGTGTCTAGCGTTGTCACCATTTATAGGGTGTCGTTGCGGATCAGAGAATATCTTCGCCCCATCCCATTGTCTCGACGGGCAAGTTCAGATCTTTCTCAAAATCCTTTGGTGGGGTGGGGCGGTATCATCAGTGTCTATGTTTTGCACGTGGCTTAGTTGCCATGTGCCGACCCTGCCCGTTGGCGGGATCGCCGATCCACAGCCCTAAGTGAGGGCATGCGGTCCTCTCCAGCGACAACTTGGTGGGTGTGGTGCGATGGTGTCCTATGGTTTCTCAAGACGGTGTGGTGTCACCTCTAGTCTGTAGTGTTGGGTGCGCTTGTGCGATGTAACTTGTTTTTTTTTCCTTTTTTTCTCAGCTCTATTGCGTAAGAGTGTTCCCGTGGCCACACCGGCGGATCCTCTTAGTCTTAGAGACCAAATCATGACATAGCCCGTCCTCCATAAATGAAAAACAATACTACTAAGGCATTTTCGCCCATAATATTTGTTAACGCCTTAGACTGTCAGCAATAGTTGTCCCAATAATTCCAATTCGCCCTGGTCTATTCCAGTTGACCCGTCCTTATAATGTTGCTTTGCTCCGCCATTGCACGGTAGTACGGTTTAATTTATAAAGCAGGGTGACCGTATGTTTCAAGACGTAGATGTGCTTGTGCTCGCGGCGGACCGAGGTATGGCACTCTCTGAATCTCTCTCCGATGTCATACATCGAGCGTGCACAGGAGTTGAAGTGCATCGTATCCTCTTTCATCTCCTCCTCCGGCTCCGACGAAGGGATTAGGTCAGGGTTCCGGCGCTTCAGGGCCTTGAGGTCACATGGCAGTTGGGATTAGTGTTTAACATTTTGATTTTGTAATTTTTTTGACCGCCTAGAGATTCACAATTTTTCAGAAAACAACGAAATTTTGACCAAATATTTCAAAATTCCGGCCAGATTTAGAGTTTAGTGTTCAAATTAATTTCTAAAAATAAAATTAGGACAAGTGAAATCGAACTGAGTACCTCCCAAAACTGCCTAGCCCCTAAACGTGATCAATAGAAATTGTACCAAACGAACTGCAGGGTCAGGTAAAAGAAGAAAGTGAGCTCAAGAAAAAAGGTAAAAAGAAAAAATTGCATTGCTACTCCTGCCCTGTGAAAACAACAACCTTACACGATGACGGGACCAACAGAAATTGTATTGCTGCTCCTGCCCTGCGAAAAAAAGAGAACAAACTAGGTTGATCTGAAACCTGAAAGGAAAAAACACCAAACCGAACTGTAGGGCCAGGTGAACCATCTGATCCCGTGATCGGCCAGGGCCAACGACCAACAATGGCGGCCGCCGACGCGAGCACCATCATCGAGCCCAGCTCGTTCGACGTGGTCGTCTGCGGGACGGGCCTCCCGGAGTCCGTCCTCGCCGCAGCCTGCGCGGCCGCCGGCAAGACTGTCCTCCACGTCGACCCCAACCCCTTCTACGGCTCTCTCTTCTCCTCCTCCGTGCCGCCCCTCTCCATCCCCTCCTTCCTCCTCAACTCCTCCGATTCCGCCTGCTCCACCCCCACACCCTCCTCCGACACCGGCGTGGCCCCTCTCGAGCGCCGGAGCTCTCTCTACAACGATGACATCGAGACCTCGGGGACGGTTCCCGAGGAGATCAATGGCTGGTTCGCCGTCGACCTGGTGGGCCCCAGGCTGCTCTACTGCGCCGACGAGGCCGTCGACCTCCTTCATCGCACTGGGGGTGGCCACCACGTGGACTTCAAGAGCGTCGGCCTCCTCTACTGGGATCATGGCGTTCTCTACCCAGTTCCGTGCTCCAGGGAGGCCATCTTCGAGGACAAACAAGTTGGGGTCTTGGACAAGAACCGCCTCTACGCCTTCGTAAGGCTCGTGGAGTCACACATTGCGGCCAAGGAGGGTGAGGAAGGAGGAGCTTCGATATCCGAGGAGGACCTAGATCTCCGTTCGTTGAGTTTCTCAAGAAACAAAAGCTTTCACCCAAATTGATACAGTAAGATCAAGCATTCAAGCTAGAGCATTCATTCATTATCAAGTATGACTAGTACTTGAGACCCGCTGCATCTTCTCATTCATTTGTAGGGTTGTGTTGTACGTAATAGCAATGGCGGATTATGACCAAGAAGATGCTGCCGCCTCGGATCTTGTGATAAGTTAGTCACAACCAGAGATGGAATGAAAACCGTAGTTCTTCATGTCAAGTCCATCAGAAGGTTAGTTTGCTTCGATCCGTTTCTCTTTGGTATGTATATACCTTGTTGATGAACTTATGTTTAGTTTTAGAAAAAATACTACCTATTAACATCTGATATGGGTAATAATAATATAAGTGTCTTGATTGCTGGTACATTCTTTTACATGTACTCCTGTGTCAGGTTTGCTAATGCAAAAGGTGCTTTCATTTATCCTATGCATGGCCATGGTGAGCTGCCTCAAGCTTTCTGTCGCTATGCTGCTGTTAAGGGTGCCCTATATGTAAGATCATGATTGACACCTTCAAAATATTTATCTGTTGTTACTCTGTGATGTTGGCTTATTCTTTTTCACATTGGTAATCATATAGTTAGCCAGATCATTTTTCTATCATCATGACTTTCTTTAAGTCTCCAGCAATCTGATTCATTGCAACCTATATCAACTATCAACTAGCCTAAGGCTCCATTGCCATCTAAGTATTTTGAAGTATTTTGAGAATACCATGGTTTGGATGCAATGAATAATGTGGTTTCAAAACTGAAGTATCCCTCCAAAACTGCATTTTATTGTCGTATTGGAAAACTTTGTTCTGACCTCTTTTTTAGTTCATCAGCAAAGTATTTCTAAAATCAAATTATTCGAAAACCACAATATTTCTATGCCTAGCAAACCAATACTTCAGTACTGGAAAAAGAGGTTCACCCTCTTTTTCTTATATTTCAAAAATAGTGTAGTTTCGTATATATTGAAGTATATAAAACTACATTTTTGGTTAAATCCAAACATCTCAAAGTATTTAATAGTTCAGTATTTCTGAAAACGAGCATTCTTGGAATACTAAAAAATACGGAGCTCCCAAACGGGGAAGTATTCAACTATTCATTGCCCTCACACTCAAATACTTCATTTTTGCGATACCATGGTTTTGAAAAAACGGAGCTCCCAAATGGAGCCTTATCTTTTATGATCCTTTTGATACTTAGCCTGGGAAATGTCTATCTTCTGTGAATCAGGTGTTGCGGATGTCTGTCGCAGCCCTTTTAATGGATAAGGTATGATAACTTTTTAGACTTATTGCTTATATTGGGTATGTTCTTGCGGTTATTTGTTTTCTGATATATATTCATTCGCACAATACATGTTCTAGTTTGTCTTGCTTACTTTATTGGATTTTAATCGATACTCTTATTTCATCCCTTAGTGTTTATTTCACTGTCCATAAATATTGTGACCCTTTCTTGATTAGAAACGTCCAGTAATGAAAACTCTCTTGATCAGGAAAAACAACGTTATGTAGGCGCCAGGTTGGCATCTGGTCAGGATATTTCGTGCCAACGGTTGATACTTGATTCCTCATGCAAAATTCGTTCCTTGGGTTTCCATCTAATGCTTCAGACTCCAATTCACCGAGAAATGTTGCTCGGGGAATATGCATACTAGAAGGTCCGTGAAACAAGATTCGCCAGATGTTCTGATTGTTTCCCCCCAAAATGTAAGAAAATTGTTCCCCTCTCGGTTTATGATTGCAATCCTTGAACTATCATAGGTGATTTTCTTTCTTCTCTTTGATTCCACATGTTCCTTCCATTTCAGCACTACAAGAACAGCAGGTTGCAACTCTTCGGGTGCTTCAGTTGAGCAACAATGTAGCAGTATGTCCTCCTGGAATGTAAGTTATTTCCTAGCAATCCATTTCATTAACATGTGCAACTCCCCTCACAAGCAAATCTCACATGCAGGTTTATAGCATATCTGTCTATCCCCTGCGACGATGCTTTTACGGGAAAGCTCTGCATAGACAAAGCAATAGATTTTCTTTTCGGTTCCCTGGCTTCAAATGGTCCAAAAGGTCATTTAGAGACAACCCGCAAAGACAGTGAGAATGTGAACTCCGCGCTAATCTGGAAGTGCGTTTATGTCCAGGAGATCACACAGGTCCATTTCTGCGATAATCATTATGGACTCCATTTGTAGCTCAATATTTTGTAATACAATGATTTATTTTTCTGATGTGCTACTTTTCCATCACAAACATGTCTTTCTTGTCTTCGACCAACAGGGCACATCCGGTACTGTGGTTTCATGCCCCATGCCTGATGAATATCTAGACTACAGAGATATACTAGAATCAACTAAAAAGGTATGCACTAAGTGATGATATCACATTTTTCCCAATGTTGTATTTGCATCGGTACTGGAAAGTAGGTCTGAGTTCTTACCCAACTTTCAAGTACCCTAGATCTTTTTCTTTCAGAAAGGTCATAATTCTGGTTAATCCAGGAAGTTTATTATGTTCTGCATTGATAAAAGAGTAACTTGTATACCAATCATTGGCGTGTCTTCTGTTTGCTCTTATAAGCTACATTGTGTTTAGGTAGCTTTAGAGGCCGACTCTTCATTTACTTTATTATGTACATAGGCGGGCATGTAATACATTGAGATGTTAAGACTCATGGCATATATGTATAAAAGCATCTTGCCTGGCCACGAGAATAGTTATGTTTGTTGTTTTAAAAGTTAATTTGGTTTCCTTTATTTCTTGCAGTTATTTGCAGATATCTATCCGGATGAAGAATTCCTGCCTAGAAACGCAGCTCCACAATATGCAGATGACGACTCCGATTCTGCAGAGTGAAACCATCTTGCTGAAGGAAGCAACTTGGTTTCCCGTTCTGGAACTATAACTAACAAAGCACATAGGAAAGCTACGCAAGCAGGATTATTTTGTCGTGGATTGGTAAACCATAATGTACATGGCGTCCCTTACTAAGGGAACAAGCGAACTTGCCTAGTTTGTAACCATTCAACATTGATCGTCTTCACGTAAACCATTTGACATTGATTTTGAATGATAATCATTAATTCGATGGTGGCAGGCATCATGGCATGTGTCCTAATCTGGGATGAGGTACTACTTAGTAATTGCCTTAGACAAGTTGTAGAAGAATAAGATACAGAGAAAATAAATCTGTAATATGTCTCGTAATCAACCAAGACTTGTAGATTACTTGCAGAGGTTACTTGATTGGACGCGGTAAAATAAGTATTTGTGTTAGCGTAGTCTATCACGTTCCCTAATACTCGGTCCCTTGCCGAATTCAAAACAAGGTTGGGACATGGTCACATTTAACTTTATTGGCGAGCTATCGAAGAGTAAACACTGGTACAAAATACAATATTGTTGTCTCGACATCTCTGACCGGATTTAAGAACGGTCAGAGATGCCCTCTATAGATCTTGGATGAACCCGAAAAGTCATCTCTCACAGTCGAAGTATTACTACAGGTCAGAAGAGACAACTCGTCCATCCGCATGATCAACATTGGAGAGGACACCTCGTGAAACTAGGAACAACATCAGAGAAAGATCACGAGCGAGCTTGTCGGTGGGGGCGTGGGGCCCTATAGCGGCAGCGGAGAAGAGGAGAGCGAAGGGGCTGGGCTGGCTAGGGTTTGTCGCTGCTGCCGAGTCGCCCCAGAGCGGAGCGATGCAGGGGCAAGCGAAACGTTTTCATGTAACGCAATTGTGTTGCACATTTTCTTTTATTTCTCCTTACCTCCTCTTGTCAATAATCGGTTTGTAACAAACGGTTTATTCTCCATGCTTGATTCAACAAAGAGCTAGTGGTTGTTGGTTTTTTTTTTTTGGAAAAAGAAAAGACAAAGGAGCATTCAGAGCTAGCATCTTTCTATTCCAGCGGACACAATGGTCGGACATTTTGACATTCCAATTTTTGGCAAGTTTTGACATTACCAATGCATAGCTCTGCTTTTCGTAGCAAACCAAACACGCACACAACTGAGACCTCCCTGGAAAGATGGCCGGACATGGTTGGCCACTGAGAAGCACCTGAGATGAAGTTTCTAAACCTCCATTCTTTTTACCATGAAATGCTTGTATTACAGAATTGGCAAAAAAATTAGCTACAACTGTCTACTGAGCTGATATTCTTGCTACAACTACTGAACTACATGCCACAAGCGAAGCTATTGGGGGTAACTACACGCTTGCTTCTTACTTCTTGCACACCTTAGATATCCTGATTTCGACAGTGCTACTCTTCAAACTTTGTGCACACATTTTTGCAACCTAAAACACATCCTCGTGGCAAACTGTTGGACACAATAACATACTGAATTATACAAGGACAATCAGTGCGTAGTTAGGAACACCATGACCTAACTTAAAGCTACATTATCACAAACATGAGCCGAGTCCACATCAAAGGCGTGTACGAATAAAGCGTAGGGGGTACGCGCACGCGGCATAACGGGCGCTAAAGGCGTGGATAGGAGCTCCCTCAGTACTCCCTCTGATCCGAAAAAACACTCAGAGGTTATACGTAGGACTTGTACTGCTTATGCTGTTTTGGCACGACAGTTTTTATGGATAGGAGGGAGTATTACTATATGTTTGTTAAAATGTATTATTGTACATTCTCCTGTAGAAAAAATGTCAATTTCATTACGTTTTCCTTCCTTTAAAGGAACTTTTATATTTATTTATTTGTGAACACATGCACAATGAATTATTATTTACATGAAATTAATCATGTTCTGACGGGTCATTTTTACATTGCGCGGTGGATCAATGAGAAAAAACAATACTAAAATTATAATAATACAACATATTCAAATAGAACAATGTATATGCGATCCATCCATTAAACAAACGACAACGCAACAATCAGTACACACATGAGGCCAGTACGAATATAAATAGTTAAACACCATAATATGTACACACCCGACATAACTGCACACACACGTACAATATAGAAATATACAATATCACACATGAGTGATGCAGGGGGCAAGCAGGTCTCCTGTCGGTGATCCACCAGGATCACCGCCTGGCGCACTTGTAGTGAAACATGTGGGTGCAGTCCAACCTGGCGATCTGGTCGTCGTCCTCGTACTCCTCCAAACAGACCGCACACTCCACGTCATCGTTCGAAGTCTGCTCGTGTACTCCCTGAAGATTGTCATCTTGATCTTCTTCACAACGCTCGCGAGCGGCCGCCTCCAGTCTCCTCGTGGCCCACCTAATGTAGGCGTGGTAGACAAGAAGCACACGAGGACGACTATGACAACCCCTCCAACGCAAAGGCCGATATCGAGGGCCGTCATTCCCGTTGTTGAGAACCAATTCAACTCCCATCTAACATTTCGTAGAAAAGTTATAAATCTAAATTAATGAGAAAGACGTGACAAAGAATATATATCGCAATTGGTTATCTGCCAGCTAGATTTAATGACTGTCCCTTTTTTCCAGTCCAGCAGATAGGCCTCAGGCACATCTTGGGCCAGTATTGGGGGCATGGGGGCAAATGAGCCAAATATCACTGATTTTGAATGCAAAAAGGCCAAAGAGCAATAGTTTTTAAGAAAAAAAATCTTAAGCTGGGGCGGTGGCCCCCCTATGTGTACATAGCTCCGTCGTTGACTCCTTAGATGGTCACAAAAGGAAACAACATATTCGCATTAATGTGATATCATAGTTTGTCATACTACACTATACTAACTCGACATGTATATTTGGGCACCAATTCTGACACGTAGGTTTTTTATTTCAAGAACACACATAGGGTCCCTTGTTTTGCGTTCTTGAGCTCGAGTGGGGAGAAAGTCTATTATCCCAAAGTGCTCGTACGGTCCTCATCAAAGTAGTGGCACATGCCATACCAACCTACCTAACGGGTGTGTTTAAACTCCCTCTCTCTCGGTCTGTGATGATCTCACCAAGTTAATCAGGAACTGTTGGCGGGGGGAGGAAAATGGACGCCGCAAGACCCAGTACTGGATCAGTTGGGAGAAGTTGGTTCGTACAAAAGCTCAAGGGGGCATGTGTTTTCGTGACATGCTTTGTTTAATCAAGCTCATCTGGCTAGGCAAGTGTGGCGTCTTATAGCATTCCCGGACAGTTTGTGTGCCAGGGTTCTAAAAGCAAAGTACTACCCACGGGGTGAGCTGATTGACACAGTATTTACCGGGAATCCATCGTCCACAAAGACTGCAATTGCTCATGGCCTAGAACTCCTGAAGAAATGATTAGTGTGGCATGTGGGCAATGGACAGAAAACCCGGGTAGGGATAGCTGGATCCCGAGAGTCTCATACGGCAAAATCCTAAGTCCTTGTGGCAATCGTCGCCTAAGAAGAGTCTCTGAATTACTTGATGAACAAGGGAGGTGGAAGTTGGATATCGTAAGGGAGACCTTCTTACCAATTGATGTTGAAGCGATCCTTTCTATTAAACCCTCCCGATGAGGCGATGATGACATTCTAGCTTGGCAACCAGAAAGAAACGGAATATTCACGGTTCGTAGCACTTATAAGTTATAAGCTGGCATTACGGGAACAGCCAGTGCAATGCCTGTTTGCAGCTACCAGAACTCACCCGACGGACATGATGACTGTTGGTTGAAGATATGGCGTTCCGGAGTGCCGTCGAAAGTGAAAACTTTTGCGTGGAAAGCGGCTGCTGAGACGTTAGAAACTGAAGGAAATAAACTGAGAAGAAACATGCATGTCACTAGCATGTGTAAATATGTTGTCGAGAAATTGAAGATGCTGGTCACGCATTGGTCATATGCCCTCATGCAAGCAGACTTTGGGATGCAATGAGTGTGTGTTGGCTGCTTCCATCCACGGTTGAATTACAGGCTCCACCATCCAGCTGGTTTCATTCGATGTTAGCTATATGCAGACACTTCGAAATGTGCATGATCTTCCCACTGATGCGATCTTGAAGGGCAAACAACCTGTGTTTGCTTCCACTGCACCTGGCACTGTGCCGCTTCCTGCCCCTACGCCAGAGAGACAGTGGACGAGACCTCCTCCGGGTTTGGTTAAGCTCACTATTTATGGATCTTTCAAAGATGATGTAGCTGGTACTGGTATGGTGCTAAGAGATGGGAAGTATAATCGTTTCAGCATGTAAGTACTTCAGGCAATGTGATGATGCCCTGGAATCTGAAATACAGGCCTGCCTAGAAGGCCTCACTCTGGCGTTACAACATTCAGAACTACCTATTATCATTGAATCAGATTGCTGTCAGCTACTGGAGATGGTTTCGGCGGCTGGACCGAACCATTCCCCTCAGAACAACTTAGTTTTGGAGATACAGGCCTTAGTTAACCAAAGTAGTTGTGTTCTTTCGTAAAAGTGGATCGTGGACAAGTTAGGGTTAGTCATGTTCTTGCGAATTTTGCGAGAACGGAGCGTACATCTCTTATTTGGCTCGGGTCTGGTCCTGATATTGTGTTACAGGACTTGACCGTGAGTCTATTGTAAACCTTGCCGTCTAATAAAGATCCAGTTTTACCCGCAAAAAAAGATATGCATGTGTCACAAAACGAGTTCACAGGTGTGCATTTTGAGAACCAACTCTTCGGTTATCCACGAATAAGTTCCTTCCATCTTGGTCCCCCTCCGAAAATTCCATGTATTTGAGACAGGGGGATATGTTTTCCCACATATGCGTAAATGCACCCACTACTCAAAATTCATATTTTAAAGTGTTGACCAAATAAAAAATTCACGTGTACAGACGGACATTCTATGTCCACACATAAATTTTCGTGAAGATTTTGTGTGTGTGTGGCTTGAGTAAAAAGACAAATCCGGTGCTTCAAAATGACTTTTCACAAGGCATTTTTTGTTTTTTTTACGCAGACCACAAAAAATGTATTTTTCCGCGAAAATTCGTAGGCAAATATAAAACATCCATATAACACCCGGAATTTTGGTTTGGATTTTTTTTGACATTTTGGAATGCATTTAAAATACGTTTTACAATATGGATGCATCTAAACCTATGAGTCAATACATACGTGTCCATCTCTGCCCTTGCTTCTTCATGCAATGCTTCGTGGTGTTCCCTGCATGACAGTGTTCCTCGACCTCGACGTAGCTGTTCGTACTGTGATCTACCAAAAGCTAGCATAGCACATTGCATCGAATTTAAAACTAGAAAATTCCGACGACTGACAATGCGTGTCGACCAGGAAAGAGGTCTTTGACTGACAGATTTAATAACATAGCTAACTCAAAAATCGCATCATCGCAGACAGCATACTGCACTTTCAGAAACATCTATCCAGGCCGGTCTTGAAGAGAACTATGGCGTTAAAGATCGTCGGCGAGGTCTTGGGCTAGCTCTTTCCTAAATTTTCAATACTTGCTTTGGCCTTCTCCACTTTAGCGAGGAAGTCGTCGTCGAGCTCGACGTAGCCCTTCCTCTGGTACTCTCTGCGGACCCGGGCCTGAAATTTTCTGTAGTTCTCTGTTGATCTAACAATCAGGCGCGCCTCCTCGTAGAACTCCACCATCTCCTGGTCCAGCTCCTCTTCCGGCGACGGGGTCAAGTCAGGGTTGTGGAACTTCAGGTTCTCAATACAAGGAGAGAGCTCGACCACCCGGTTGAGGATGTGATCGACATCCTTCTGCGGCAGCCGGCTCTTCTTCTTCGCTGGAGCCTTCTCCTCGTCGCCTTTTGCCGCCGCCTCTGCCTTCGCCGCCATGCTTCTGGTGGTGCGCCGGTTGAACGGGCCCTCATCACCGGCCATGGGTTTATCTTGATCTACCGTGCCTCAACTCATTGTGCCGAGAGAGTTTGGGAGAATTGAGGAACCCTAGCTTTGGAATTGGAAGAGGAGGAGCCGGTGTTTTCTGCAAATTATAAAGGCGGTCTTGCCAGTCGAGAGCACGGTACGAGCGAGTTGGAGTCGGAATCGATTTTTTGCTGGCAATCGAACCCGTCTCGGAGCTCCTTGGCACATACGTAGTCTGCAGCCTCTTTTGCTTCCAACCTAATTGTCCCACGTTCCCGGGAAATAAAAGACCATGCGTTCCTCTCTCAAAAAAAAAAGACCATGCGTTCCAAAACAAACCATTTTGACAGAGATACGCCATTGAATTTGAGTTTCCCTTCAGAAAAAAAAACGCACTTGACAAGGAGGTTGTTTCGTATCCGCATGTTCCCATTGACCATTGACAAGTTGTCAATGAGGATGTTGTAAAGGGCCACCCATGGCGATCTTATAGAGAATTGGGTGAAATTGAGCAAATGAACAAGTGAGGTTGAGAGAAGACATTTAAAAAAGAAAGCTCGACGAAATTGGTTACATAGTCCTAAGCTGTTAATTCTTATGTTGCATATATGCAATTCTCTCTTCATTTTATCCTTAAACTACGCTACAAAATCCACAGATCCCGTGATATCCTAATTTGTTAATGAACATCTAAATGGAGACCATTCGATATTTGTGGTAAGTGTAGAATGTCTTGTGTGTTTTCCTCGTTGCTCGTCCTCTATCATCTCCCGTGTTCACTTTGTCATGCTTTCTTTTCACCAGGGTGATGACTAAACTATTACCAACATATTAGTCAAATAGTTACCATGATGTAATTAAACAGTTTTCACCATGTAGTCAGACAATTATCAGGGTGATTACCCTATAGTTACCACTATAAAAATGGTGACTGTACCATGACAATCATAAGTTATGCAAAAGTGTATTTTACCATTGTATACTACTACTAGAAAATCAATATCTTTAAATATTATGGCATGGTAACTAATCACCAATAATAGGAGTAACTCACATTGTTGTCCAGCATAACTTTGCTTATTGTTACCTATAGATATTATCTTTCACCTCTTTTCGTGATGGTTGTAATGTGATGGTATCTTGAACTTATTTCCCGTTTGATCAGCTAGTTATTTTAACTTGTTTACATGAGGGGACAATTTTGCACTTATCAAGTCTGAAGTCATGATTTTAATGAGGCTAAAAAATGTTTTATATTATGTTCAAACATTATAGCTCTTAAATCCCTCCTTTTTAAGTGGTATTGGTATAAAATTTAGATATATAAATCTATATATTGATGGCATCACTTTTGGTTTTCTTGGCTATGCTACATACTAAAGTAATGAAATCATTAAAACCCGAACAATGATATGAGGCATCTGTTTAACTGTAGACTACAAGAAAATTTAAGGGCTTGTACATTTTCTCAGGTCAAACAAAAATCACATGACATGGCCTATGATTTCCCGTAGAGAGCACGACCGGACATGGGTGCTAGATATCGAAAAGTTCTACACGTAAGCCATGGGTAGAACTACCACACTGAATAGAGCAATAAGAGGGAGCAATAAGAATATGGATCCACATTCTTAGACAGTGGTGTATTATTGGAGCACATATAGCACTTGCAAGCACACATAGCTGTGTTGGGGGATTTGGCTAGTTAATATGATATTCATGATGAAAATTGACTCGATGATGATACAAGAGTAACCAGTACTAGCTCGAGCAACAACATTTATTGGAAGCGCTGATCATGGTCCCTATCACAACAATCTCTTTGAAACACGGAACATACGAGACGATGTGGTAGGTTGAAGGGCTATCATGATGTTGTTGGCTTGTAAAGCACAAACACTATCAATGAATATCTGAGACACTTGCTTGCTCCACTAGTAAGTGTCACTTTCCATCTCGCTCTAAACATGAGCATAATAAACGAACAAATTGAATCCATTAATGGATTGATTTTGACATATAGTTTCATTATTTTTCAACTATTTGTTTATCATTAAATAACACACATACTATTTTCAAATTTTAAAACTCTATATTTTGAAATGAATGTGGTAGATGAGCTACTGTGATGGCTTTGCTTTTTTTATAACTTACACCCCTTTATTCATTAGAAATTACGGTTACATATGAGACTAGTAGAGGTAAAAGAATAGATGGGCTTCATCAAACCAGACTCATTGGGTATGGCCTTTAGCTAATCTTGCGAGCTCATGAGTTATAGAGTTTATCTCGCGAGGGTTGTATTTGAACTGAATCTTCACAAACTCTATCCACAAACGATAAAATTATCCAATATGACATGATGATTTTGCTTTTAATTACAAGATTCAAAATTATCATCCACGAGGACATGAACCCGAGTGCGGATGGGCTGTGCATCCACTCCCTTAAGCTAGGTTGGCTTATTTTTAAACTATATTTTTCTCCTCATGTTATTAATTTTTTACCTTTCGGCACATTAAACAAATCTTTAAACCAAATTCGATAATGTAAGCTATAAAAAGAGACCAATTGCATGCATCAATGGATTAATAGTGAACTATTATAGAATAAATATCTTACACATATGCATATGGTCTAATAAATATTGTGATAGTGCTTTCCAGTGTACGATTAGGTATAAAAAAAATAGAAAAATCTAGAGCAAATCCTATCTTACTCCGACTTGCCTGAAAAAGAAAAACTCCGCAACGAAAAGAAAAACCAAAATTCCGACTCCGATTTTTTTGTTGAACAAATCCTACTCCGATTCAGTCACTCGTAAGTCGTAACGCCCCGATCGGAGCAAATAAAAAGCTACTCCCTTCAGAGTTCCCACACAACACTGGCTCCTGCTCTCCCAATTCCAAAGCTAGGAATCCTCAATTCTTCCCCAAAATCACCACCAACTAGTGGCGAGTTGAGCCGCGCGAGGTCCAGATCAACTGATTGTCGGTATTGATGAGGGTACATTGATGTAGCAGCGCACGACCGAAATCATGGTGGCCGATGAGAGGGCGGCGAAGGCAGCGGTGGCCGGCGACGAGTTCTTGTTGAATCAGCGCTAGCATGGTCCAATGCAGGAACTCACACCGATGCCGCGCACTACCAAGAGAAAGGCGGATGCCGCCGCAGCAGGCGATGAGATGATGCGCACCATCAAAAGGAAGACGGCTGATCTTGGCTGTTCTGAGTTGGAGCCGGTGGCCAAACACGAGGAGGAGTCGGAGGCTCCTGTGAGAAAGATGACGCGGCTGCTAGATTAGGAGAGACGAGGGGTTGGAGAAGAAAGGAGAGATGGAGATTGGGAGTGGGACTCGATTATGCAAAATGATTTCTTCAAATCAGCTACTCCGCTCTGTTCTCTTTCTTCAAATCAATCTTCTGCAGCGCTCCGCACTGCCTGCCGTGTTTCTTCAGATAAATTAATATGCTGCTGCAGTTTTGTCAGACAATAAAAGAGCGTAGAAGAAAGATACACGCGGTGAGGAGATAAGACTGGACTCTAGAAGTATTTTGCGTAGATGCTGAGTTCATCTGACAAGATTGAAATACTTGACAAATTATTATTTTGGACAACACAGTTTCAGAGTACCTACGCCGACAATATGAAAACTATGGAACATTGCTATATGATCAAGTTCTAACGTTCAGTGCTCATTAGACATGATATGGTCAAATAGATAGAGAGATGTGTTTTCTATCCAAAGAAAATATATTTTGCATGTTGAGGTGATACTTATGTGTTTCTCTAACATGCAAAAGGGTACAAAATCAATAATAAATTACACAATGATGGTTCAGGCGCAAAGTTTGCACATCACGAAGCTCATGAGGAATTGGCACGAATAATGTCATCGACGATGTACATGTCGTCACCACTTGAATACTCCAAATGGATCAAAATGACCGGAGTTCAAACAATACTTGTAGGCAAAACAAAGGTGTGGATTTGACCTGATGTTTTCATACAAGAGTTATGGGCACATTGGAGTAGATGTGTGTAGTAGATATCCTTCAATTTTTCATTCCGCTTCTTGGAAGACTATTTTTATGATACAATTGTAATGCACGTGTCCCTCAATGTTTTTCTTCTTTAAATGGAATCACTAGATTCTTTCATGTCAGCAAAAAAATATTTGTGAATTTAACTATGTTTATGTTAGTGATCATCCAAATAATTTAACAGATTTTCCATAGTGATTTTGTTGTCGACTCATGACACTATGACCGATAATTTCGTTACTTCTGGATATCCATGATATTGAAACACATAAGATTGAATAAATATGTTAATTTTTCTTTTCCTTTCCATAGAGGTTGTGAATTTAACTATGTTTATGTTAGTGATCATCCAAATAATTTAACAAATTTTCCATAGTGATTTTGTTGTCGACTCATGACACTATGACCGATAATTTCGTTACTTCTGGATATCCATGATATTGAAACACATAAGATTGAATAAATATGTTAATTTTTCTTTTCCTTTCCATAGAGGTTGTTGTATAGACAATTAGACATATAGTGAAACATGTAAGAGAACAAAAAATCATTGGTGCAACCAATATATTTCAAGGGTACATTTGATGTCACGTCACGTCAACTGCTAAGTTTGAACCCGTTGCAACGCATAGGCATTTTGCTAGTTTTCTCTACTATATAATATGGCTACAGGTGATGGTTGGTACGTTTTTAAATTTCCGGTTTTACCCTCACATAATACATCCAATTGCCAGCGTACCGGTTCGGTTCGGTCTGTTTTGTTCGCTCTTATACGAATCCCCTCTCCGAGCCTCCGACCTCCCCTACTCGATGATGTCCCCGTGCTCCTGCTCGTACTCGGCCGGTTTGGTAATTAGATCTGAGACGAGGCGGCGGCGAGTGTACCCGTCCGGCGGCGAGCGGCGGGAGGATTCGGAGGACAAGCGGGTGAGCTCGTGGTGGTGGGCTAGCCGAATCAGCGGCGTCATGATCGAGCAGCAGCTGGGGACTGCGGCCGGCGGCGAGTGGTTGCAGCTCAAATTGCGGCGGTCAGCGAGGGCTGCTGGTCTGGACTGCGGCGGACGGCGAGCGGCGGGAGTCCTCGGCGGATTTTTCATCGGCAACGAGCGGGTGGCCTCAGATGCAAGCGGCGAGGTGGGTGACCTCGTCGGCCGGCGGTGGTGTCGAGGCGGACGGTCCGCGCGGGGATTGAAGGTGGGAGCAGTGAGCCTGCCATCACGGCGGTCCCAGTGATATGCTGCCTGCCATTCATCACCGGTCGCCCGCTTCCTGCCGTCCCCCGTAGGCCCGCTCCCCTACTGCTGATCCTCGGTGCGGGTCTCCGCTGCTGTCCGCCTACTGCCGTTCCTTGCCGGTGCCCCAAACCGCTGGTCAGTCCCTGTCAGCCGCGCTCCCCAGCTGCACTTTCTTGATTTGCTAGATAGCTAGCCTTCCTCTGTTGATTGATTGGCTTCCTAGCTAGCTTACCATCCTCTTTGGTGCGTTCCATAAACAAGTTTTTTAGTTCACATGAATCTACTAACATTCACGAATAGAGGTTTTCAGTAGATAGCAACGATCCAATTTAACGGATCAAGAAGGCCCCAAATAAGTCACAACGATCCAATTAACACATTGCCTAAGAATAATGGCATATGCTGTAACGAATTTACAAGATTGTTAAAATTATTGTTCAGTTTTGTTGTTGTAGAGATCCAGGTGAGGCCGCACCATATCACCTCTGTCTAGCTGTAGCCTTACAAGCCTATGAATTCATTTTTTCGGCATTAGAAGCTTATTAATTAATTGCTTATGAATTCATCGGTAGGTCATATTTGAATTGCTGATGATTTCTCCGTACTGATCCATGTAGCTGTTTTAATATTTTACACTTCTATGAGACTTATCCATTTGCAGATGCACTTATATATTCACAAAGATAGTACCACTCTTAGAGAAAGCTACACACTTATTCTGAGTGAAAAACAATTCTCAACCCGTAGCAACGCACGGGCATTTGGCTAGTAAAGACATTAAGCCTTCCTTCGTTGGTTCGGTACGTCGTCTTTGATCGATGGTTTGGTACGTCATACTGATATTTGAAAAATCGTCCATACGCCGAACGCTGCAGCAGAGTCTGACTCGAACTCGATCGATACTATCCTCAAACTAATCCATCATAGCTGATGGCCAGATGCGGCAGCCGAGTCCAGCTCAAACGCGATCTCTGTTCTCAAATAACTAACCATCCTATCACGTGTTTTACTAGCCGCCACACACGATCGATAGACCACCCGGCGTCGGCTCGCCATGGCGAGCAACAACGAGTGCTACCACTACGAAGATGATGACGAGGAGAGATTGTAGACGGACGAGGACGATGTCACCTGCAACCATACCGCCCTACCGGCGCCGTTCCTTCGCCGGCTCTCGAGCCGGAGCATCACGAGGCGGCTACCCACAATGTGGACGCACGAGCAAAGCCACACGAGCGACGCCCCTATCCCCCGTGACAGATATATCCAGGGCCACAAGAGCTTCGCCGGATCGCCTGGCACAAGAGGCGTGCCGTCCACGAGCGGCAGTCCTCGGGGCGTCGTCGAAGGTGAAGTTCTCCGTGCCGAGGAGGCCTGTCGTCTTCTGGCATCTCGCCCTCTGATGCGCAGGAGAAGACCTGAGGAAGAGCGAGCGGTGCGGCCAGAGCTTCCTCCAGGTGTCTTCTCCGCTGTGTGTGGCGGCTGGCTGCTACTGCTACTACCATGATGATGAGCTCCCTAGCGTGCTGATGCTTTGCATCGGTCCCTTCTCTATTCTACTTTCTTTCTGATTTGCTGTTTTGCGTGCATGATAAGCTTTCATGGCTCGTGATGCTGAAGCGTTGGGCTGATGCATTGCTCTATCTAGATTAGTTTATTGCTTGGTGTTTGATGCCCAGATCTGTTTGTGTTATTTTGCTGCTGCACCGTATGGATATATGTAATGAGAACCGTTTCGTTTTGCATTTAGGCACCGAATGCTTGTGAGTATGCACCGAATCTATTCCATGCATGTTATTCTTTCAATATGCAAAGAGGAATATATAATTCATTTCTATGGGACACTTTTTTCTTCCGTCCATTTGATGAGAAGAAATAAAAGATTAGTGGAGCTTATAATTGTTTGATTTTTGATAGTGCAGAAGGACGACGATGACGTTGACACTACCAGGTGCCGCTGAGTGTTGAGCAGGTCGACAAGGCCCACCGGGCGCAGTCACGGCTACGACACCCTGATGACCCTCGCGCCACCGCCGACTTCCTGCCCCTGCGTAGCCACGATTTGCTAAAAAAATTGCTACACATGTAAACATAAAACACATGAAAATTCACAACGTATAGAAAATGAGCAACTTCTCCGCCGCCTTCGTCGCGCCGCGACACTACTTGCATCCTACTTCATCGGGGCGGCGATTCCTGTACTCGCGTACTTCACACTGCCCTCCGGCGGGCTGGTGGTCGTCTGCGCAACAGGGATGGGAGAGCTGGTCGCGATGTCGGTGGTAATAGGCGAAGCGGAGGACATCGGACATGCTTGGATTGTGTTCATAACCGGCGTTGTTTCAACCGTGATATGTTTTTTAATTTTGACGGGTGCATGGTTTTTTCTCAATTGAGTTAATGTCTGTAACCTGCAATTCAGTATCTTAAAGAATAGTAAGAAACTAGTCATTGGCACTTAAGCAGTTCAGATTCTATCTCATGTACTGTATGGTGTGCCATTGCAGAGTGACGTGATATATTATCATCATTTTTTATGTGTGGGTCAAGAATATTGAATTGTATATTACAGCTTGCTGAATAGTTTGCTCTATTTTCAGGGTTCATTCTGGGACATATTGAAATTGAGACAATTGCAACTGAATTTGTGTTGGGGGGGGGGGGGGGGGGGGTGGTGGCCCCCCTCACATGTGCATAGCTCCGCCATTGCACCGAAAAGATGGTTCAGAAACAAAAAAAAAGACTTTGTCCTCACGCCATCCTCCTTAGAGCAAGTACAATAATAGAGTCAAGTGTTGGCTATAAGACAATGCCATGTCATTTATAGCCATCTCTATAGTCAATATGTACAGTAGTAAGACACAAAGATGATCTATTTTATTAATACATGACTCATAATCCACTCTCACAAAGTGCCTAGGAGCACGTGATAGAGTTGGCTCATGCATCAGAGCCCACTCTTCTTCTCTCTCCTCCAACTAAGCACAAATATATTATTTTAATCCTTTATAGTCCGTACACGCCACTCTATTGTACTTGCTCTTAGGGCAATAGGGTACCCCTCGTGCCGACAATCCTCCTGAGTTGCCCTCATAGCCGCCTGAGCATGGCACCGCCGGAGATTGTAGAAACCGATAATGGTAACGGAAGATCACATCAACTAGGATTTATTTTCTTGAGAACCGCGTCTAGATTTTTTTTTAGACAAAAGGGCGACACATATTTTCTTATATAAAGGCTAGCTAGATTCACCCCGCATTCCACCTTCCAGGTCGCCCCCTTTTCCTGACCGTCCGATCGGCGTGATCTAACGGCCAGGAAACGGTCACGCCACCCAGCGCGCTGCCCTGTAGACATCTACAGTACCCACGATTTTCTTCCAATCAGAAGACGCCACGCGTCCCGGTCACCAACCGGTGAAGTCGGTTCCACCGGTCACCCTGCCAATTTGCAAAAAAAAACTCTCACAAATCCAACGCTTGCCCCGCAGTCCTAATTTTCACACTGCGAAGGACCTATCTGCTATTCCACAAAAAACCAGGGACCCCGCTGGAAAATCGTCCGCGGATCCCCCTCCCTCTCTCTCTCCCTCCCACGCGGCCGCGACGTCGCCGGCGCCGCCGACGCGCCCTCGCCGCTCCGGCCCTCCCCGTTCAGATCGACGGACACGACGAGCTCCGCCGTCGCCGCCTCTCCCTCCTCGTCGAGTTCGCGTGCCGAAATGCTGCGCCGTCGCCGGAATCGACGTCGTCGTGGCACTGCACCCTCCGCCGCAGCCGCCGCTCCGGCGACCCAGAAGAGGCGGCGCAGCCGCTCCCTGCCACCCCGCACCCACGCGCTTCCGGCGAGCTCACGCGCCTATCCCATCTCGCGGTGGCGCGACGCCGGCGAGGTCGACGCCGCCACGGCAGTGCCACTGCAGGCCATTGCTGACGTCATTGCGACGTCAGCGTGGGCCCAGGCTGTCAGGAATTTCTTCTTTTCCAAGAAAAATTACAAAATATAAAATTCCAGCCAGGTGGGCCCTACTTACTTACACGAATTTCAGAAAAATGATTTTTTTTACAAATTCAATAACTTTAAATTTACACACTAGGAAAAAATATAGCAAAATGGTCACAAAAATATATGCCGACTATTTATGCCATACGATGAAATTTTAAATACGAATATTTTAAAAATTTAAATATCCTTCAAATCTGAACATTCCGTAAACGTAAAAAGAATTCAAACCTGAATGACTTCCAATTTGAACAATTTTTGAGATCCAAAAAAAATTCAAACGCAACCTCCTTTGAATTCAATAATTTCAAAATTCGAACAATTTCCGAATGTAAACGTTTCCAAATTCGAATTTTACCCCACGGGCAGGAAAAATATGACAAATATATCAACATGAACAAAAAAACGTTGACTATTTATGGCATACGATCAAATTCTAAATTGTAATATTTTAAAATTTTGAGTGCATTTCAAATATAAGCATTTAATAAACGCAAAGAGAATTCAAATACGACAAATATACCATAATACCAACATAAACACATAAAAAATAGCTAATTATGACGTCTGACCAAATTCCAATATTTTAAAATTTCTAATGCCTTTCAAAACTGAGCATCTAATAAATATAAACATAATTCAAATATGAATAACTTCCCAATTTTTCCAATTTCTGAAATTTGAATTTGATTTTTGAAATCCAAATAAATTTCAAACGCAACCTCCTTTGAATTTCGATATTTTCAAAATTCGAACAATTTTCGAATGTTAACATTTCCAAATTAGAATTTTACCCCACGGACAGGAAAAATATTACAAATATATCAACATGAACAAAAAAAAAGTTGACTATTTATGGCATACGATCAAATTCCAAATTGTAATATTTTAAAATTTTGAATGCATTTCAAATATAAGCATTTAATAAACGCAAAGAGAATTCAAATACGACAAATATCCAACATAAACACATAAAAAAAGCTAATTACGACGTCTGACCAATTCTAATGCCTTTCAAATCTGAGCATGTAATAAATATAAAGATAATTCAAATATGAATAACTACCCAATTTTTCCAATTTCTGAAATTTGAACAACTTATAAATGTAAACTTTTCTTCAATTTCAACATATTAAAATCCGAACAACTTTTGAATGTGCACATTTCCAAATTTCAATTTTTACACCGCGGTATTCGCAAATATGACAAAAAAAAACAGCATGCCTACAAAAATAAACGCTGACTACTTCTGGCATGTGATCAAAACTCAAATTTGAATATTTCAAAATTTTAAATGCCTCCCAAAGCTGAACATTCAATAAACGTTAAAAAAATCAAATATGAATAACTTCCAGTTCTAATAATTTTTGAAATTTGAACAACTTATAAGTGCAAACTTTTCTTTTAGTTTCAACAGATTTAAATCTAAACAATTTTGAATGCGGACATTCACAAATTTGAATTTCTTACATCGCACTATTTCTTCTTCTAACAACACTGGCGCGGCATATGCCACGAGAATTTAAATTCGAAAAACTTCCAATTTGTACAATTTTAAAAATCTATATGATCATTTCTAAAAGAATTCAAATTTGAATACATTCCCATACAGACAATTTCTAAATTCACAACATTTTTTAAGTGCACACTTTTTTGAATTGCAATAATTTCCAGATTTGAAAAACTTCTGAATATGGACATTCCCAAATTTGAAATTTACCAAACAGGCGCGACATTGCCGCGCCAAGTTGTCTAGTATTTTCTTAAGAGCACCTAGATCTTGGTCGATAAGAATCAACTTAATTCTTGGTCGGGTCATGTCACCCACGAATTTACACTATGTTAACCTTTTCTTTTAGCCCCGTGAACAATTATGTTATACCGCGTGAACAAAAAAATCTATATCGTTGGAACATTTTTGTCGTTCAGTTGCAATCCATGTGTAATTCTCGTCAAGGCAAATTCAACTTCTAAGACTGTGACTGAAGTCTAATGTAGTCAACTGAAATTAGGAATCCGTATTTTCCCTAGCTTATGCATAAGACATGCCTAATAAGGGAAAGAGGAATGGAAATTTGCGACCCCACTCACGTTATCCACTCCATCCAGCCGCGACAACGTGAAGAGAATTAGAGAAAGCTCCACCAGTCAGCCGCGGCCCCACACCCCCGGCCGCCGACGTCCACACCCGCGGCCAAACCACCGCCAAGCAAACACCGCATTAATTATCCGGCAGGCAGGCAGGCAAGCAGACGCTGCCGACGAAAACAGCAGCCCGCGCACGGGCCGGCATGGGCGACGCCGTGGCGCCGGGCGGCGTGCTCTCCCCGCCGACACCGCCGCCGCTGGAGCTGGGCATGGTGGCGCGCGCCGTGCAGCGTCTCGTGGCGCGGAACGACGCGCTCGACGGCGGCGACGGGACCGGGGCCGGGAGCGGATGGCGGCGTTCGAGGGCGCGGGCGCGCCGCGGATCGGGCTGGCGCAGTACATGGAGCGGTGCACCGGTACGCGGGGCTGGAGCCCGAGTGCTACGTGGTGGCGTACGCGTACGTGGACAGGGCCGCGCACCGGCGCCCCGCCGCCGCCGTCGCGTCCAGGAACGTCCACCGCCTGCTCCTCGCATGCCTCCTCGTCGCCTCCAAGGTCCTCGACGACTTGTAAGTATCTCGATTACTGAAAAACTAATCTAAAAAAAAAGATTACTGAAAAACTCTTGTGCGTACGAAGCAAAAAACGAGGGTTACTGTCACCCTCCCGCGGTTCTGCCAAGAACAGCCAAAGCATAACCACCATTAGCTGATCATGATGAACACTGAGATAATGTCGTACGACCGAAACATAGGTGAGACCAACCATGGCCACATTCAGCTCTGAGAAAATGTGACCACAATTAATCGATCGACAAACATAGACCGATGGAATTTAAAAATGCTGCCACTAGCACTTGGTGGCACTTTCAAGTGCAGAAAAAAGGGAAATGCGTGCCTATTTTCGTTGTTCTCAGTTAATCCATGTCACTTTCAAGTGGAGAAAAAGGGAAAGCCAAGTACTCTGGTATAACGACCAGTAGGTACGCTGGCTAGCGGTTCATGATCGATCCGTATTTAATTATATCGTCATTCGTCAAACAAATAAATCAACGTATATGAAAGGTACATACGTTTACACAATTATTAAGCTGCTCATGCATGCATGATTCCTGCATAATATCTTGGTCTGACAGATGATCCATGCATGTCGATCATGATTCATGATGAATCAAGTCGATAGTCACAGTACAATATTTGGTCAGCAACGATTTTTGCTTGCGAGAAGTGAAAAATAAATAAATTAACTGAACCCTCTACTATGGCGTTTTCTACAGCCACCACGACAACGCCTTCTTCGCGCGGGTGGGCGGCGTGAGCAACGCGGAGATGAACAAGCTGGAGCTGGAGCTCCTCGACGTGCTCGGCTTCGAGGTCATGCTCAGCCGCCGACTCTACGACCTCTACCTCGCGCACCTCCGCGACAAGGAGGACGACGCGCAGCACCAGCACGGCAGGGACGACGACGCCGGCGTCGACGAGTTAGTCCCGGCCGCCGCGTCGATCAAGCTGATTGAGGAGCGGTCAGCGGACGAAGACGACGATGACCGGGGGCTCCCGAACGGCGGCGTGCAGTATGACTGGAACCAGGGGACGGCGGTGGCGAACGGCGACAGCGTTACGCGGCGGCACTCGTCGTCGCAGGCACCGGCACGGTACTCCTTCTCGGTTAGCAGACTTCAGACTGACGAGAAATGTGCAAATTTAACTACTGCATGCCCGAATCTGACGTGTATAGATGAAAGAACGATAGTATATATATTTACTGGAATGCAGCAAGCTTGGCTGGTAAATCGAAACCAGGGTTTTATGTGCGGATTTGTACCATGCGCAGGGGCGGACCAGGAAAAAAGGGACTGGGGGCACGCATGTATAGAAAAATTTACCAATTTTTTTGGGAATGAAAAATCACCAACACATCTATATCTATACCTAATAATAAAAACATTAAAGTTTCTTGTGGTACGTCATTTTTATTTTTGATTTTACCCCTGTGTTGTCAAAAATATTACCCACCTTGCCACGCTTAAGTCGTAACGGTTTGTTTTTTCCGCCAACAAGACCTCCTTCTCCACCAAGACCAGGTGCGGGCAAACGCTGGCCTCGATGGTGCGCTCGGGGGCAAACACTGGCCCGATGTTGCGCTCCCGTCATCCTCCGCGCCCGCCGATTAGAGAGATGGGCGCGGGCTAGGCGTGGAGCGCGGCGCTGAGGAGGACCTAGAGGTTGCACGGGAGGAGGGGCAGGAGGTTTGCGGCAAGGTCGAAACTCCACCGCACGCCATGCCTGTCCGCGCCAGATCCAGCCCCGACCATTCAAAGCATTAAGATTTCTTCCTCCAAATTTTACGTCCGTCAGAGCGTTTCTTAATGTACCTCGTAGTCTTTGTTTCCCGATCGATGGCTCGCTCGCTTGGGCCTCTCGTGTTGTGGCCCAAGTACCCAACGAAACGGCCTAGGTCTCCAATATATGGAAGAAAAAAAAGATGAGTACGTGTAGGATCCTACCACCGATCCATCGGCCATCGCACAGAACAGATTTTGAAACCAACTCGATTATACGCAAGCTCATCCATATAATCTACACGACCCCTATCAAATCGCACAGAACCCGTAGAAGGGAAGAAACCAACAAGCGATCAAAACACAAGTATCGTGGCCACGACGTACTCAAGTTGCACCTCGCCGCGATCTTACCGAAGACCCTGACGGGCTATAGCATAACGCTAGAGCTGGACAGCAACAACGCCATCGACGGCGAGGAAGGCATCGAGCCGTTCAGAGGAACGAGAAGACACGAGAGTTTGGTCCAGAAACGAGGGCTATGCTACTGACTGTAATAAGTATCAACGCGGAGGCGGCAGCGGCCAGGCAGACGGCGGTGGCGGGGTCTGGCGGAGGGTGGCCGAGATCGTCGAAGAAAGAAGCCGACGACCAACTCTGTACTCTCGTTATCCAGAGACGAAGCGACGGAGTTTGCCTCGCGGATCGTGTTACTGGATCGTGATATTGTTGGAAGCTGAAACGTGAGAAACTAGCTTGGCAGGCTGCCGGCCTTTCTTTTCTTTCTGGGCTTTTACAAACGCTGCTGGGTTGGAGCCTTGGAGGGACTGGGTCACTGGGGGCAATTTTACTTGGCTGACTAGGGGCACTGCTTATTACCATCGGACATAATATAATGTAGACTGAAAATTGAGTGGGGGCCAGTGCCCCCACTGGCTATAACGTGCGTCCGCCCCTGACCATGCGTGCTTGAGGGCGCGCTTGGGATGGCGTATTTGACAACACCATGCCTCCCACTCCCTGTCATCGCTGACGCAAAAGGCGAGGGATTCACCTCTCCTTCCCTTTTTCGATTTTTTTCTACAATTCTCGAGGCAGGTTAGATTTATCGCGATTTCTACATATGTAAGCCTATACCTCAAAATAACATCCAAAAACTCGTAAAACTAAACAAATACCAAGTGCCTACTCATGAAGTCGTTGTGTTTTACTCCCTCCGTTTGGTCCACACATATCTACACATGTTTTAACGTAATGTTCAAATGAATCTTACATTTAAACATGTCTAGATACATGTGGATAAAAAATCTAAAATTTTGATATGGAGGATGTAGTAGTAGGTCATCCACGCAAAAAACAATTGCACCATGTACACTTCAAGTCGCAATAGTAAACTTTAACACTTGTTAAAAGATCTATTGTTGGATGCTAATGGGTTCTCACTGCAAGTTCAAGAGGTTGTTCGGTAGCAATCGGAGCATGTGGATATTTAGACTCTTGGAGACATACTTCTTCCTATATGTTCTTTGTTGAGCTAAGCGGAACGGTTTGAAGGTTGCCTATTGGTGTCGTCCAAAAGTTGCGCTCCATCAACGAAAATTATGACAGAGCATGCCCTAGTCGGTCGACGTGTGTGTGCCTCCACCTGGTTTGTATGAACACGTGCTCTTTTGGCATTACTACGTACGTGGGGTGGGTGTCACGTCGGGCACTTATAAAATGTCTCTGCTTGTGCCATTTTTTCTTTGGTGGGCTGTACTAAGTTGGCTGGTTCCTTGGAGTAATACGTATATGGCAGGGGTAATCTTTCACACGAAATCACTTAGGTGGGCTTGTTGTATTCATGCCACACCCCTGATTGTCTACGTTTCTTTTCAACATTTGATCATTCTCCATATCCTCGCTATTAATTCCTCATGTGCACTTGCAGCGTCCATGGGAAACCGAAGCGTCGCTCACCCATCATTGGTGGGCCATGGGGAACGTGATTGTGTACCTTGTGCCGCACACCTCTACTTGTTGACGCGCGCGACATCATGCCTTCTTTCCCTACCCGTTACCGTGTCGTGCAAGGCGGGAGATTCACATACCCTTTCCTTTTTCAGCTCCTTCTAGAATTCTCCGAGGTCGGTTGGATATATCGATGTTTCTCACTCAACACATTTCTACACCTACCAATTCAGATCTTAAAATAACATGCCATACAAAACTCATAAACTAAATAAATGGGTACCAAGTGCCACCTCATGAAGTGATTGTCTTGAGCAGTAGCTCTATCCGTGCATAAACAATTGTACCATGCCCATTAAGTCAGAACAGTGCACTTTAGCATAACAACACTTCAAAAGAGGATCTACTGTTGCGCCGGTGTGCCTGTCCCCCTGACATAGTCTTCGCGAGAAATAACAGATAGATCCTGTATAAGTAACAAATAACAAACAGGCACAGAACTACAGAAACCGAACGAGAGCCCGGGACCTAAAGCGTAATAGTTCCACCATCCAAGGCTCTATTTGCAAAACAAGCGCCTCCTATCTTGACAAAAACAGCACGAAGCAGCAGCAGCAGCCGCTGCCCTCTCTCTCTTCTTCCTTGTTCCGACATCGTCACACAGCCACACCACCCCCCGCACCGCGTCCCAAATTACACTTCCGCACCCCGCCTCGCCGCGACCGACGAGCGCCTCCTAGGTTTTGTCCGAGCCCCGCCGTCTCCTCTCGTCCGCGGCGATGGCGTCGGAGTCCGTGGCGGCGGCGGCGGCGGCTGCGCGGCGGCGAGGGCCGGGGGCGGGAAGGACGACGAGCTGGCCGATCTGGTGCGGCGCCTCGTCGACGCCCTCGCGCGCTACTCCGGTCGCCTCCCCTTCGACCTCGATCGCCAGGTTCACGCTCGGATCTGTGGCCTCCGTCCCTTTAAGGACGCTAGAATCTGTTGCTACTCCCTCGTAGCTGAGGATTTTTTTGGGGTGGCCTGGCCACTGGCCAGGGTGTTAAAGTGGCTCCATTATTTGGGGAAAGCCTACGATCCTCTGTCTAGGTTGTGTGTTCTAGTGGGTCTAGTAATTGCTGTGTAGACTGTGAAGCATCGATTTGGTAATGAGTTGTTAGCTGCTGTGCAAGCTTCGGGCATGTACAAGGTGAACATCCAGGTGGGGATTCGCAGGCGTTCACTCTTCAGTGTAAAACATTGGTCCTATACTGCGGGTACTGCGGTTGGGTTTGGCAAAAGCCAAATCATCAGGGATTGCTGTGGTCCTTGTGATTTTGATGTGCCCCTTGGCTGAAAGAATCTGTTATCGGTACTATATATGATTGTCGGTTAGCGAGAAAGATGTAAAGTTTTGTCTTCTGGAATGTCCCACAGTAATGATGATAACTCTCGAAATGCTACTAGGTGATCTCAAAAGACGATATACCTTTCTGGTTGGGTATAATAAAACGGTACTGAACCATTCCCTCCGTTCCGAAATAAGTAGCGTAGTTTTGGTTCAGATTTGAACTAAAACCAGGCCACTTATTTCAGAACGGATGGAGTATTTAATGATGCAATGTTAGTTTGGTGTACTTAGGGTTTAGATTTTACTAAGTTTAGATTCCCAATGGGAATTACTCGATAATTAATCGAACAGTACTAGACTACACATTAATAGACGTGAACGTATACAGCATACGTAAGCACTTCATGCAAGAAGGCTGCGCCATCTATGTTGCAACTTAATGTTGTTTGAATAATGATACAATTTCGCGCAGCACTGGACTGACTGGAGCATTGTGTCGTGTGTTACTTGGCAAAAGATATAGCATGATTTGTGTGTTCTCAAGAGTAAAATCCCATGGCTTCCCATTTCATGATATTCTATTTCGTATCGTTGTTACAAGAATTGGTGAAGTATTTCCTTCATTTCCACCTGTAGAAACTCCGCTCGCGTACCACACTTTCTGCCTCGTAGTCGTTTCTAAGGATTTTTTTTTGTGTGTGTTGGTTAGCGAGAAAGATGTAAAGTTTTGTCTTACAGAATGTACCACAGTAATGATGGAAACTCTTGGAAGGCTACTAGGTGATCTCAAAAGACGATTTACCTTTCTGGTTGGGTATAATGAACCGGTAGTGAACTGATTAATGATGCAGTGTTATTTTGGTATGCCTAGAGTCTAAATTTTGCTTAGTTTAGATTCCCAAATGGCAAATGCTCTATAATTAATAGAATGCGTGGTCCTAGACTACACATTAATTGACGTAAACATATACGTAAGCACTTCATGCAAGACATCAAGTCCTGCGTCATCTATGTTGTGACGTAATGCTGTTTGAACAACGATAGGATTCCACAAAGTAAATGAAGCACCAGACTGATTGGGGCATTGTGTGTTTCTTGGCTAGAACGAAAAGATATAGCACGTTTTTTGTGTTTGCAAGTGCAAAATCCCTCGGCTTCCCATTTTCATGATATGCTATTTTGTATCCCTGTTACAAGAATTATTGAAGTACTTTTATTTCCTCCTCTAGAAACTTCGCTCGCTTACCACACTTGCTGCCATTGCCATCACACTTGTGTTTGCGTGGAAACTATTGAGAGCTCCTCAAGGGCAACCTCGGAGGCCACGCAGGCGGGTCGCTCCGTCACCTAGCAACACCACCACCAGTCGATCACGACAAGGTGCTTTGGCCGGAACGGATGCTTGCTCATCGGCGGATTCAAGAGCACATGAGGCAATCAACCAGCTTTTCCAGCCTGTAAATGTAATGCTTCACTTCTTTGTTTGTTGAATACTAAAATCATGTTTATGTTTTTATAACCCCTGGATTGACAGTTGCTCGTTTCTTCTTCAGCTGACTCTCGAGCAGCTTGTCAGGCATAAACTTAGCGAAGGACGAAGGGTACTACGCAAACCACTGCATTACATAAAATTTCAGCGTCGTGTACCCTGTTGAACCAATTCACGATTTGCACTGATGTGGGAATAACTAATTTAGGTTACCTGTCGGCTACTTGGCGTGATTTTGGAGGAAACAACTCCAGAGGAGCTTCAGGTGGGCAGAAATGCTTATGCAAAAGTTTCTATTGACTTTTATGGAAAAATGGAAAATTCATGGATGTATATCTTTCTGCAGAATCATGTCACGGTGAGACCTTCCGTCTTGGAGGTTCTTTTGGAAATCGCAAAAATTTGTGATGTCTATCTGATGGAGCGCATTCTTGATGACGAAAGTGGGGTAGGTTCAGAAAGAACTCTTATGTTCTCTTGTTAGTTTATATTTTGTGCCAGCAACTGCCACCATCATATGCATACCGAATAAATGATGAATAGTTTTTCATTCCATTAGAGCTCATTATTGTAGAGTTTGCTGTATGAAAATATGGGCTACACGTGACCTAGTTTACTCTTTGAAGCAGACCACTGTAACCGTACACTGGCTCACTTGAATCATGATGCAGGAAAAGGTGTTGTCTGCCCTGAGCGAAGCTGGGATTTTTACTAGTGGTGGTTTGGTAAGAGACAAGGTAAGTTTGGGAATAAGACCTCGTGGACATAAATGTATCATTATTTAAGTATTGGAAATTGGCCGTACGGAAATTGGGAGTAGATGTTTGAAATCTAACTTTTTCTTGAAATCTACAGGTTCTCTTTTGTAGTACGGAAATTGGCCGTACCTCTTTTGTTCGGCAACTGGAACCTGATTGGCACATTGACTCGAGTGCTGAAATTGTTCACCAGTTATCTGTAAGTAACAAATGCAGCAATGCAGTATTACCCTTTCCACCACAACAAAACACGGTTTGATTTGCTATTTTCTATTGCAGAGGTTTATCAAGTATCAGCTACACATATCGCCGCAACAAACGGACAGAGCAGCGGCCAATGTTTTCAGCTCTACAAGCTTGGAACAGTTCTTTGGAGGCCTTGATCAGAGATGATACAACGAGGTAGTGCAGGAACATTCTTATGGAATTTGTAAATCCCCACATGTTATTTTTTATTACTTAGCTTGTTGCATTTATAGTCGGACATATGCTTATGAGTTATGATCCTACCTGAAATGCTCTAATCTTTTGTGCACAAATTTGCAGGCTAGAGTCCAGTGAGCCGTGGCATAGTGAGAACTCAGAGGAAAACCATTGTTCATTTTTTCTTGAATGATGTAATTCGTTTTTCTTGTATTATGTGTAAAAGTCTCGTGACAAGTACTAAACTTGTTCTGCAATGCCCATAAGCTATGGAAAGAGATAGCACCTGTAGACTCATGTAACTGTGTCCCTGTGTAAGCAAAATACATCACAGTTGTTACGATGTTATGTATTTTGAAAAATTGTTTAATGAAAAAGCTGTTCTGAATTGAACCATGCAATGCAAGTTCTGTAATTTCTCAACATAAACAAAGCAAACTACAGCATTTGACAAAAATATCTATTATGTTCTTTAACTAATCGACATAAACAAAAGCAAAATCAAGTCTTCACTGGAGTGCACATCTCCATACATTATTTAGTATTCACAATCTCCAGCAACACGAGCTACAGTTGGATATCAAGCATTTAGCAGCAGTGGCATCCAGTAAAAGTTTCAACATGTACAGAAACAAATATAGCTATTAGTTTGCCAACATAAACAAAGCGAAATCAAGCATCTGCTCAAGTTCCAGCATCCTTGCCTCAATCTTACAATTAGTTCTTTGACAAAAATATCGTATGTTCTTTAATTAATCGAACTAAACAAAAGCAAATCAAGTCTTCACTGGAGTCCACATCTCCATACATTATTTAGTATTCACAATCTCCAGCAACACCAGCTACAGTTGGATATCAATCATTTAGTAGTAGTGGCATCCAGTAAAAGTTTCAACATGTAAAGAAAAAAAAAGCAATTCCGTACTGAACAATGCTACTTCTGTAGTTTGCCAACATAAACAAAGCAAAATCAAGCATCTGCTCAAGTTCCAGCATCCTTGCCTAAACTACAGATAAGATATACATATCTTGATAATTGATTAAAAGTTTCAACATGGACAAAACATAACACATCACCGACTCAAATCAGACTACAATAATATCATTATTTCTTCATATCTTATCCTTACATTTTGGAGTTTGTCAAAGTACCCGGTGGCATAAACTACAAGCAGAATGCACACCGATAGCGACCAAAAAGTTCTAGCTAGTCGAGCCAGTCTCGTTCAGTTGGGCTTTTCTTCTTGGCACTTGGAGCATGTACATGTGAATCCATAGTCTGCGAGCTCTGCCTGCCGCTCCTCGTACGGAAGATCCTCATCAATGTAGGAGATGGTAATCTACAGCAATGGAAACTTGGAATGTCAGCAGGCGGTAGAACAATTTGGCCAGAGTTTTCTTCTAGCTGCACAATCTTGATCTTGTTTTACATGCATTAGAAACACCATACCTCATCGCCCCTGCTGATAGGCCCCAGAGCAATTATCACCGCGTGACCATCGTTATCCTGCAGACGGTAGTTCAACAGCTCTTGTCAGCATCACTGACTGGCAGTTTGGTAGGAAAATGGGCTAATCAGGTGGAAGGAAAATATACATCACCTCGTCCCTTTTAAATGCTTTAGCGTTTGGACAGCATGAATGGTTCATGCAGCTTTGCAGAGGAAAGAATGCCGTCCCTGAAAACGGAAATTGCACAAGGAAACTAACCTTTTAGTGCTCAACAAGTAGAAAAAGGCACATAACAGTACTCTGAAGGAACGACTTGCACATACCATCGCAAGGAACTGCATAGTCATCACCTAGAGCGTCTAGAAATGGCTTTGTGACCTTCTCAGCTTCCTCCTGGGGTACATTGTATTTCAGATTAAGAAAGCCATAATGCAAGGTGAGAGGAAATCTTATCTTACACGAAAGAAATTAAGGCAACCATCAAACAAACCTTCTTATCATCTGGAAGATCGTCAATATGTATGAAGTAGTCTTCAACTGGTGATGCAACGACCAAATCACTGGAATGAAAAATGTGGAAGTAATGACTGGAGTGACTATTCAAATCAAATGCAACACTGGCATTTTCTTCCGTTGTACAAAGAAATAAAATCGACAGAGCATATACGATCATCAAAATGAAAAATATATTTACTTACAGATTGTTCAGCTCAAACATGCCAATTATATGGCCATACACCTCAAGAGAAAACACTACAGCAAGTTAAGGTAACTTGAATGGTAAAGATAACTAGTTATGATATGAAAGTTTGAAACAAGTCTTGTAACTGCTAAAGGATACATGGTGCACACTCAGCATCGAAGATCACATCCTTGAGAAGTTGCAGTGACTGTAAAACAGAGAAGTCATGATCAGCCCACCCATTGCGTAAAACAGGGTAGTTGTGCACTTATTGCGTCCCCATTGTATATTTTACAAGTAATATGTCGACATAGTTACCGTAAATGCTAGATCCCTTATTTCCTGCCTAAATGAATCTTCATCAGAAGCATCAATATCCTCAGGCAAAGCAATATAATCCCACCATCTGCAATCACAAGATAATCAGGGTTGTTAAGCAAATATATCCCAGTGTAACCCAAAACAAGGGAGATGAAATGACACATCCAGCCATGGGTATCCGTTAAAAGAAACGGACAAGCGGTTACCAGAGTAGAAATATCTACTTTGAAGTTCTGCCTTACCTCTTTTTGAAGCCCATGGAAAGTGGTTTCCAGGCTTCCATAAGCAAAGAAAAGTTTGATCCAGCAGATTTGTTTTGAAAGTCATGCTGCCTTTTGAGTTTCTTGTACCTCAACAGTGTGAAAGTGATAGCCTGGGATATGAAAAGTAATCCATGCTTGAGAATCAGGAAGTCTCAGATGAGTTGCAGTTAGTACATAAGGGAGTGCATTTATTCTTTTGTTCTATCTACTACAGTTGATACAGCTAGTCAGTAGTCACTGAATACAATAAGGTTCTAAAGATGAGATAACTGCAGTTTGAACAATGACTGACATCAGCATCAACTAGCTTCTGCCTTAGACACTGGTTAGGTACCTAGTTCCTAGTCTTCCTACACATTAATAAAAACACCCTCAGAGAATGCTTGAACATGAAAAACTAAAATGAACAATTGTAGGCCATATTTTGGTGCTTAGAGTCAGAACCAAGAAACAAAATTGGACATTTATGTCACTAAAGTGAGAAAAAAAGTATCCTACACATATTAAAGATATTTCTATCACATACCTTGGCGGCAACCAGGAAAATGTCATTGGTTCCTGAAAACAAAAGAGTAGATATTATCATATGCCTACTTGATGACCTCAATCACAACCATTATTGATGATGAATGAATTGATATAGCATACATGCCATGAATGCTATGATGATTCATATTCAAGGGATACTGCTAGCTTACCATTGGCATGCTCTATGAATTTGTGAAGAGCAGATCCCGGGATGGTTCAGTGTTGGAGCCAGCACAGAGCAAAGAATGGTAGGATTCCCAATCAGAATCGGCACATGATTGGCTGCACAGGGCACAGGAATTAACAAGCTCACGATTAATCAAGTTAAAAAGAAACAAGTTAAATGTTTCTCAAGATAACAATTTACTCAAGGAACAATAAGAAGATATATGGTCTATTCATGCAAGTTTTACATGACACAATTAGGTTCAAATTTTAACATGATCTACCACTATAACTTATGATGAAAAATTGATATCAAGCATTTAATTTAACAGTCAAACGATTTCTGCCTTGATAAAAATTCCAAAAATCTCTAAATACAAGTAAAAAAGAAACGTGAAATCGCAAAGTTATATGAACCCAAACCTGCAGTAGCGTTCTTCCTGACATCCATGGCAAGCAACAACTTCTGGTAAAGAGAAATGATCTGAGAAAGGCAATGATATTTCACCATTCAAAAGTGATTCTAAGACCTCTTGTGGCAAAGCATCACTATTTTCCTTTGTTACATCAGGAGAGCCAGTGCTGGATCCCGATTCACTTCCATGACAGTGTCTTCCACTATTGCAACCAATGCTTTGCAAGTACAGTCTATGTCCAATCTGGAACTCTATAGAACCAATGAAGCGGAAGCAATAACTGCACACGACACAGTCAATCTGCAACAGAACACATAAAATAGATATGATACTTCAAGGAGTAACAGTTCACATAAGAAATGAGAACAACAGTAAACATCGGAACAATTTTGATTGCAAGCGCACCTTGTTAAGACTGTGCTGCGCACCAACCAGCATTTTGTCCTTTAGAATAAGGTCCCCTTCATCAAAATCCTTGTTTGCAAAAACACCTGCAAGAACCCGTTGGTTCAAATGTCTTGGCTTTTAACTCACACCATATTAACAGGATTGCTAGCCCATCGCGGCCACATGGTATGTATTTATTCAGAAGCAGTACCTTTCCCATGCTCGCCGGCGTAGTTCACTGTCACACCGTCATGTTTCTTCGACTGTATGAGTTCATCATAGTATTCCTGAAAGGCGAATAGAGGTAACATAGTTAAGTTGCCGAATGTGAGTCACAAGCCCTCAGCAATACTTACTCTACTATGTGACAAGGTGGAGCAGAAAAATAAAAGTAAGATCCATCCATAAAAGGTGAGCGTGCAACTGACTTTACAAACTTTTTTGGCCTCAACGACTAATCAGCTCATAAATGGCACTCATAATAACTTAGCATAAAGAATATTTCCATCCTGCCACAATTTTTTTATTGAATTCTGCCATAATCTTAACATCACACTAAACTGAATTCAATACACAGTACAGACTAACTATTGGAAATGCTGAAAACAGGCACCTTGGATGTTACAGTCGCACTTCAGTGACGAAAATACCTAAATCAAAGAGTATATGTTGCAGACTAATTAAAAACCACACATTTCGACTCTAATCTTTCTCTGAGAGGTAGCAGATGAGCTGCTTCTCTCATCTCACACGCCCACAAATCCGTTCACTGGGGGCGGAAAAGAAAAGAACATCCTCCTATATTATTAGTAAGAGTGTAAGACTGAATAGGCCACAACTGTCATCGCCCAAATAGTGCCCCCATCCCAGCGAAATCCCCGACATTGGCACCACGAAGAAGCCTAATCCAACACATTCCACCAAACAAACAGCTGCGACAACGCAACAAAGTACACAATTAACGGAATCTCAAGCAGCCGGGCTCGCTCAGTGGTCGGCAGTAGACCAGGAAGAGGGAGAGGGGATGAAATGGAAGGGGGGACCTGGGCGGGCTGGAGAGGCGGGGTAGCGAGGAGCTGGGCGATCTGGGGGGCTAACTCCCGGTCCAGATCGCACGGGCTGGCGCTCCGAGCCATGCCGCCGGCGTCAGCTGGTGCTTACTGCGGCTGGTCCGGTGACTCCTGCCGCCGCTGCCGGGTTTTGGAGGTTTTGTACCGGTAGGTTTCGTTGGGGACAAGATAAGTTCTCAGAGATGAATACGCTTTCGACATAGGAAAACGTAACGTCCTTTTTACCACCCTGAATTGGACAATCGATACTCCATGCATGTACAATCGATGTACATTGTGCGAACTCTGTTCCATGCACGAAGTATGTGAATTCGTTAATACAAACTTCTAATAAAGTGCTACTCAGCTGCTCCATGTCCCGAATTAAGTGATTCGGATAGAGTAAAATTTTGGTTTACGTGCATGATATACGACGTCACAATGGTTGTTCTAATGGCACCAGTTTCATGTCACATAGACTACGTGTTAACAAAATACTTGCCACCACCCATGAAGCCTGGTCTTACAGAAGCAAAATGTGTCTGAACGTCACCCAAGACAACATACCTGGCCTTCTGGGCGCAAATGTCACGTGACAATTAGCAACACCACCAGCCTCGCCACAACCATCACCTACCCAAGCATCCATCTAAATGATCAACTCTTTATTTTCTTCCACTGAAGTGGTTAGCACGTTGCGAAAACATGGTCACACTATCGCTCAACGCCCAAAATCAAGTCACATCGTGTCCAGATCTTTGAGACAGGACAGGCTCAACGGAAAGCCAACCCATGATGCTCACGAATATCACCTGGTAGGTATACCTGGCCATGGGAAGTCCGGCCCGGCCTAAAATTTCTGGGTCTGGGCCGTCATGGGCTTGCCCACGGGTCGGGCCTGGGCCTCGGATTTCGGCCCGATGGATGGGACGGGACGGGCCTTGGTTTTACATATTGGTGTTTTCAGGAAGAGACCCGGCCCGAGGCCCGACGGGATTTTGCAGTCATGAGACGGGTCTAAGCTTGAAATGTAGACCCGATGGTCTGGCCGGGCCGGGCCTGGGATTTTGCCCATGGGATTTTTAGGCCCGGCCCGGCCCGGCCCATGTCCAGGTATACTGGTAGGTGACTCGTTGGATGTTCATTGGGATGATAGTATGGTCATCATTCAGCGTCATCTAGACGGGGGAGGGGGATTCGTCCGCCTCCATGTCTGTTTGATCTTCGTAAAAGTGAAATCTCGTTCATTTGATACATGCAGCATGACCACGGATGATATCAAAACCTTATCTTCAACCGCGCGAGAGACAATTGCCAGAAGCTAACCCCAGTGGTATATGAATCAATGTCTTGATAAATGCTCATTTACTTGATGCTATTTTATTTCAAGTAGAGTATGTATTCTAGACACTGCAGTTAGATCAGATGATAAACTTCTTCGAACGGGTATCTTTCACATTATGAGTTGATGACCAACTTTACTTACTCCCTGCAAATGACATTTACTTTATTTTGTTTTAAATACAATATTTTTTGTTTAATTGAGTTCACAGATAGCTGAGCCTGTGCAAACATGCAATGGACAATATGAATTGACTTTAGTATGATAGGTGCATGGTTTTAAATAGCGTGTGCTATATCCCGACTATAGCATTTTTTTGACCTGTACTACGGCGGGCTTACGCCAGCCTGAACTATATTACTCAAATCGAATCACACATTGTACGGGGGCAAGTTAGGGGGGGGGGGGGGGGGGGGGGGGGGGGTGTGAGCCGATGAAGGAAAAGGATTACAGAGAGCTCTAGGAGGCTCAAAAGAAATACACCAAGCTTTTAGAAGCTGAGCGTCTGGGGAAGAAGTACACCGATGCGCCCAAAGGCGCACATCTTCGACACATCTTGCGCTCGCAATAGCAAGAGGTTCATCGACGCCCTCAAAGACTTTGGTGTTGCGGTGCTTCCATATACTCCACGCCATAGCAGTGCACACCATGAACTCGACATAGTTTCGGCACCGGGCATCCCAAAGTTCTTGGACGGCTATAGCATTTTGAGCATGTTGCCGCTATACTGAATCCATGTACAATTGCATGCACCGAAATAGCATATTTTGAGGGCTGCCACTATTTGTTATAACACGCTATTATTTTCGTTGGATAGGTGTGATTGTAACTGAATTAAACAAGCACTAGATTAGTCCAAGCTCAACAAGCAATGATCTGTACATGTTTTTACAGTCTTGACAGCACCAGGTTGTTGGTATCTGGGTTTAACCTTGTGCTTTCCATGGTGCCTCGCAGTTTGGGATTTACTCTTTACTGTAGCACAGTTTCAGTAAATTGTGTGGTACAGATGACATACATAATGAAGGTGCCTTTTCAAATTAAGTATCTCTGATAAAGTGCGTAGTGAAACCATCACATTTGGACCATGTCTTGTATACATCAGAAACAAGTCATACACTAGAAACCAAGAAGTATGGTTCACAAATCATCTTATGTCTGGTACATTCAAGCACAGGCACAGCAGCGGTTCTTTCTTAAAAGTGATGAAGGATCCATGTCATTGTAATCAATGGCTGCCAGATTTTCTTGTGCTCACCTATTTTGTTCCTTTTCATGCAAACTGTAAATGTGTTATATTGTGTTATGCATTAATATACGTAAAAAAACTGGGGACATGGGGTGGGACGTACTCAGACACAATGTGGCTATGTTTTCAACTATTGGGCAACTGTTACGGCTGCAATCAGAACTGAGCTTAATTACCAGCATTTTGACCATCCCCTGGTTTGTTAGTGGCCAAATTTTTGTGGGTTTTCGTTGTGTATGAGCTAACCATACCCAAATTTGCAGTATCCCAGTTATCTGAATGTTTTCGAAAGTAAGCCTCCTATCGAACAGAGACAAACCTCTCATCTTAAAGTTACTTATCTTGCTTCCTTATACTAGAGACTAGATCCGTTGATAAATTTGATATGTTGTTTTCAGATTAGTTTCCAGCTGTTAGGGCCTGTCTGTTAATGGGCTAGGCATACAAGATACTTCATTCCGTAGGGAAGATTAACCAATAAAATCCATGTAAAATTGCCTTACAGTAGTGGCAATCTCACTAGTAGAACAGTATTCATTGGTGACATTTTATTGAATTTTCATGTTTGGTTCTCGTCACTGAGAACCTAAATTTGATTACTTTGAAACGTCATAATGCAGGATGCCTCTCTATCTTTGACCAGTCCTACCCGTGCTATTGTGATCATTGATCCTGTCAACTATGAGGTCGAGCTAAAAGTGAAGGGTGACACGCCTTCTGAAGATAAACTCCTAAGCCTTTTAGTTATCGAGGACAAGTACTTTTGTACTGGTGAACGTTGCCATGCATGGAGTTCACTGCCACACATACTCTTCTAAGCTAAGCACGGTGGAGGTGACAGTCGGCCATCTTGCACGAACGGTGGAGGCTACTATCACAGTGCAGGTCGTCGAGGGATCCTGGACAAGCCATCACGGACGATTTGTTGCTCGCATGGCTAGTCTCAATGATCTTAATCTGGAGATGGTGCTACTTGATTCTGGGGGCGGAATGGTAACAGTTACGAGTGATGGCGCAATCGAGCTTTCGCGACGTGTTGTGTCCGTTGAAGTGGCTGCTGGGGAGCTGAAGCTTTTGGTGGATGCCTGGCAAGGCGATGATAGGGCCAATGTTGTTAGCAAAGGTCAAGCAACATTTGCACCTGGAAGAGCAGGTAGAAGTGAGGATACGTGTGATGTTGGGTTCTGTAAGATGCGAGTCACTGTTGCTTGGTCGCTTGCTGTGAACTGGTAGCATGCATGTAGAATTGGTAGGTATGTTCCGGCATGCGTGACTATGTTTCTTGTTATTTAATTCGTGTTACAGGACCGTGGCAGCCGTTTGACGAGTATACTGAAAAAAGAATAAAATCTTAGATGCTAGATAAATCGAATCATGAAATTAAAATCTCCATCGTTTGACTTCTGGATGCCAAAAAAGTTCAAATACTGATTATGCATTACATCTTGGCATCATATGTGCGCACACCATGTTCTGGCAAAAACAAAAAGTTGGTGTGCCTCGCGTAAAAAGACATAACCAAAAACATAAAAAGTAAAAGGTCTAGCCGAAAACATAAAAAGAAAAAGGTCATCGCTATAGTCAGCTCACGTACTATTCGCTGCTAATATCATGCTATTGATTTTGGCGCTACGTCGTCATAGCGTGACGTTGCTCTCCTTGGAGGTTGAGCACCACTGAGTTGCACAACCGAGCAGCAGGCGCAACGAAATTGACAACCGAGCATCCGCGAGGTCTAGCAGGGAGGAATAACTTTGTTGGGGTTGCAAAAAGGAGGCACTGGCTTCCAAAGTTCCTGGATGAAATAACAAAAGGCAAACAGGTGGATCACCGATTCAGTCTCCAAACAGGTGGCGCGAGGGTCAATAGACAGAGTCAGGCCTTGCCAGGGTCAGCAGCGGCGCTGAAAGAGATTTTCATACCAGATGTGGTTTTCTCCTCCAGGAAAGTACATGACACGTTTCGAAAATCAAATATGATGAACTCGGTCCTCACGTTCCATGTATGTATGTACAAAATAGGTGCATCGAAAAAAAAAAAAATGGGCCGCATATCAAGAGACACAAACATTTCTTCCCTAGATATGTGAAAGACTTGTCTTATCAGCAGGCCCGTGAACCTAAGATGATAAGCTAACTGACCCTCCAGCGCCTGCTCAACTGGTGCAAGAAGATCTTGCATAATTAGCCATGCCAAGGCTTGTTGTGATCAGCTACTATATGTTGAAGAGATGTCCGAGATCTTCTTCTGTGAGCCGAGTTGCGATGCCACCAGACATCTCGTCGCCGAAAGCAGATTCCACCATCTCTCTCTTTTTTGCCTGGCAAAAGAAACGTAGGTAATTTGTCAAACAAAAAACAAAACAGGCAGAAAAATAAAGGGGACATGCACACAAACACAGTGCGGAAACTAAATAAGTAGGATTTATCACCACTGTCTACTCCATAATATGTATTATAATTCGCTCAACAGACACCTCCAACAAACAATATACTCAAAGTAGAAAACAAGTCATCCTGGAATTATCAAGTCTTAGCTACTTTGTACTATCGATCTACATTAATCATTAATTCATCTTCATATAAAAGGGATGGTGGAAAAAGACGATACATTCATCCCAAGAAATAAGAACAGAATAACTGAAATGACAAGGGCCAAGCCTCCCTGTCATATTTGCTATAAATTGCATGTGGAACCAACCAATTTCTTTGTAACTGTCAAACCAATTTTACATGTTCAGCCAAAATATTACCTGTAGAGCTAAAACGCGATCTTCCACTGTGCCATCAACAGTAAAGCGAGTGACAGTCACAGGACGAGTCTGGCCAATCCTGTGAGCTCTGTCAACTGCCTGGTCCTCAGCATAAGGGTTCCACCAGGGATCAAGCATAATCACATGGGAAGCCGCTATCATGTTTAGACCAAGATTACCAGCCTTCAGGGACATGAGCATTACTCTTACCTGAAGAATGAAAACAGTTCTTTCTGATTATTTGTTGAATGGTGCAAACGAATCAGTGTCTGCATATAACGCTAGAACGAAATAGTAGAATGCAAGGAATGTTACCTCTGGGTCAGTCTTGAACTCCTCCACTGCTGCTCCTCTTACAGCAAGGGTCATTGACCCATCAAGCCTTCTGAATTTTATGAGATTCTTATTCAGTGAAAGCTCCAGCACGTCCAGCATACCAGTCCACTGTGAAAAGACTATTGCCTTAGAAGGAGCTATTTGGCTTGGACTTGATTCGATGATTGCGTTAAGTGTATCAACGGCAGCCTGGACCTTTGACGATATGTAAGTTTTTTCACAAATAGCAGATGATTCATCTGCCTCATCTGCTGCTGCAGATGATTCATCGCTGCTGCTGCAGATGAACTTGTTGTTGCATAGGACTGCAACTCATCAGACAGACAGAGCCTTAATACTGGGCGTGAAAAAACTGATTCAGCGCTTAATTTATGTTTGCAAACGGGGCAGACTTCTTGTTCACTTAAGCTTTCAAGTACACATTCATAGCAGAAAACATGACAGCACGTTGTTATAACAGCATTCTCAGGTGGCTCCTGAAAAATGAGGTGAAATTAAATTATTCTGCTCACTAAAATAGTTGTTCAAGAACTAGCCTTTCAGATAAAAAATTAGTAACCTTTTCTCTTGTCGTGAACTTTTTTTCCTTCCGCAGAAAATAAAATCCAGAGATAAGGTAACAAACTTTATAAATATAGATGTTGAGTGACAGGATTCTTACCGCGCATGTAAAACAAACTAAATGCCGTTCTTCCAGCTTTTCGAGCAAATTTATCACTATTTCCCTGGGAAGCTGTTTTGCCATTTCTATAGATGCCGGTTTAGTCAAATTTGCATGATTATCTTCTTTTAGAAGAAAAGGGTGATCACAAGCCTGTCGAAGCCGCAGCAGCAATAAAAGAATGTTTGCATAGTTTTGTTGAATTGTCCCAGCAGCAGCAAATTTCTGTGACATAAACAGAAACATATAAGCATCACAAACATTTCCCAATAGAATTTCTTGACAACTGAAGGATATTTTGAAAATAGTACTAACCACTAGTATAGATCATTAAGAACAACTCACGTTGAACGCGGGACTGCTAAACCTGATATCTATAAAGTTAATGCAAATGTTTGGACCATGTTCATTAAAAGAATAGCAAAGGCAAAGAACAATCCTTCCAATTTTCCGAGCCCAGCACAAAACTCACCAGATAAAAAGGTTTTATCAGGTAAGATAAGGCAGCAGGGATAACAAACAGTTTGGTAAGTAGACAATATAATCATGCTATTTTTCTAAGGGGCGTTTCTGAAAGTCACGACTGAGTTGTATAACTCAGCAACTGAGCTGTTGAAAACTTCGAGATACTGCTTTTGAGATTAGACAGCACACCATAATTACGAACAGTTTAGATATGATCTAAACACACAATATAACTGAGTACCTAAGGATAGAAAAAAACTGAACAAAATTAAGTCTGTAAACTTAAACCTGCCTTGAACTTTTGCTGAGAACCTTCTTCAAGAGCCAAATAGAAATATCGCTCCTCTTGTGTGAACTTTATTTTCTCCAGCTTAATTGTCTTCGAAGGTATTTTTATGATTGGTTCTCCGTCAAGTTGTGTTTCTATAGGGAAACAATTCAAAAGTACATCAAAGGAAGAAATCACAGCCAGCAAACAACCAAGTCAACAGTCATGTGTACTTTAGAGCACCTTACAGAGTTTAAAAACACAAAAATAACAGAACTGCCTTCTGAGGGAAAAGAAGTGCAAAACACAAACAGCATCAAAGTCAAAAGGTGCTCACTGCCTGGTATGGTAAACTAGAAAACTGAAGGAGGGAAACAAAGTTTTAAAGTATGAACCATACTTTAAAACTTTGTTTCCCTCCTTCAGTTTTCTAGTTTTCAGTTGTATTTCATGGCTGGTAGAATGGAAGTTATTTATGCTAATAAATATACACACGAGAAGTTACGTTCCTAAGAAAAAGAAGGTTGCGGTTTTCAATACGAAAATGTCAGTCAAATACATATGCATCTACAGATAATGTATCATCGATATTACTAGTGGCCATGTTAGTGATTATTGCTGGAGTTGGTTCTGTAGGTAATGTTGTGTGGTCTTTATGCCTCCAAGGGATTTGTTAGATTAGATTAAAAAAAAGGTACTAAACTGCAGACAGGTATATGTGTCCAAAGTATTTTATTTCACCTTTTGTGCGCCGCAGCAGTACTATCTTCAAGACTGTTTGGAGTTTTTTTAATCCCTGACTTGAACCTCCAGAAATTGGCTTCTTTATCATCGATTGAAACGATCCATAATCAGAATATGGCTCATACTTCAGAAAACGGAAATAACTGTAGAGATCGTCAATTGTATTTTGTATAGGAGTGCCCGATAGGCACCATCTCCTTTTTGCTCTTAATCCACAACAGCCTTTAGCCGCTTTAATAGTGTGATTTTTAATTTTGTGTGCTTCATCTAGCACAACTCTAAACCATTGTACCCTGGCAAGTGGGCCACCCTCTAGGTCATCATCTGAACTGTTAAGTTTGTTTTTCTTACTTGCCTTTTTCTTGTTCCCTTTTTGAAGTTTTCTATTGTTGCCAGCACCAAAATCTGTACATATCTCAGACTTTTCACAGTTCTTTTGCTCCATATCATCATTAGAGTCTTGTTTGGGCACTTCCTTGGCTACAATACCATATGTGGTCACAACAACATCATATTTTGCCAACTCGGTCGGATCTGTAGTCCTTGAACCTCCATGATAAACTAAAACAGATAATTTGGAACTTTCTGTAACTTTGGCAGAGATCTCACTAGCCCACTGCATAAGAATGGTAGCCGGGCACACCACCAATGTTCCTGCAGATGGCTCAACTTTAACAGGCTTGACAATTCTATCAACAGCAGTCCCTGACTGAGCACAGAGCTCAAGATTGGAGGCAAGCCTATCTGAATCAGCGGACATGAAGTTAGACTGCTGAACCCTCTCCTTTTGTATAAGGGAGATCGTGGATATTGTCTTCCCAAGACCCTACATCACGGAAAATCATCTGTCTCTAAGAAAGGAAAAGTGGCCAAGTAACTAACAGCTAGTGAAATAAGCTAGGAAAGGATAATAACCTGATCATCTGCCAAAATTCCACCTGGACAATGTGAACTATTCTCCTTGGAGAGCATCCAAGCTAATGCAATTTTCTTTCAAACATAACAGAAGAAAATACCAGTAAGCAGGATATCTCAAGTAATCACACATTAAAATACCTGAGATTTTGGAAGATAAAAATTACCTGGTGCTTCATGAGTGATATTGACATAACACCTTCAGGCAGATCTTCTTCCCTTGTTTCTTGACTGATATGCTGCAAAAATGTTTTGTTTAAAGTAGCACAATCCATAGTAAAATGATTCGGATAAGTTACGGCGCAATTAAGCATATATGATCTTTACGTTGACTTGTTTGCATCGACCAACCAAGCAATATATACCTGTAGGGCTTCTTCATATATTGCTCTCTCGTCACAACCAGAAGGCCGATGTTCCACGTTAGGATGGCCTTGTGTGCCAAATCCATTAACTTCAGCACCATCAACTGAATTCCAGGACGACCTTGACGGAGGAAACATCCTATCTGAACGTGGGCCTACATCATCTATAAGTTATGAAAATATCTCATTAGTCCCAGTTTGCACAAGTATGAATTTTTTGCTCAAGATCTCCTATCATAATATTTCAAGGAACAAGATATATAGAACACACCGTTATCGCAAACAGTTTCATCAGTTTCGACCTTTTGGCTGCTACCAGAAGGTAGTTTCCAATCTGCAGACATTGTAGACGAAGACACCCCAATTTCATTAGCAGCACTGGTTGGAAATGATTTAGGTGGAACCGAATACATATAGATATCATCTGAAAAAATCGAAAGGGAAAAAAGATAAAACGTTAATGCTGCTAGTCACGGGCTTCACCAGTTTCCATTTTAATCACTGACAATTACCAGAGTTAATCAAGTGTACTCACCATCGTCATTTTCAGACAAAACCTTGAGGCTGCTACTATAGGTGGAACCATGTAGCATCACCGAGGAACTTGGGAGAGGATAGATCCTGCCTTGTGATGAAACAGCCGGAGATCGATAAGAGGAAGAATTTGAGAGATTGATTGGTTGCTTTCCTTTATTCTGGACCAATGGTGTGTTCAATAAAACAAGAGAACGGTTGACGCCATCAGAACCAAGATTGTGTTTTTTGTCCAAGCCCAAAAGAGTGATGCCTGCACCATCTGAAGGCGATTTGGTATCATCTTCTTCTTTGCACTTGGAGCATGTACATGTGAATCCATAGTCTGCGAGCTCTGCCTGCCGCTCCTCGTACGGAAGATCCTCATCAATGTATGAGATGGTAATCTACAGTAATGGAAACTTGGAATGTCAGCAGGCGGTAGAAAATTTGGCCATAGTTTTCGACTAGATGCACAATCTTAATCGTGTTTTACATAGCATTCTAAATGCCATACCTCATCACCCCTGCTGATAGGCCCCAGAGCAATTATCACCGTGTGACCATCGTTATCCTGCAGACAGTAGTTCAACAGCTCTTGTCAGCATCACTGACTGGCAGTTTGGTAGGATAATGGCTAATCAGGTGGAAGGAAAATATACATCACCTCATCCCTTTTAAATGCTTTAGCGTTTGGACAGCATGAATGGTTCATGCAGCTTTGCAGAGGAAGGAATACCGTCCCTGAAACGGAAATTTTACAAGGAAACTAACCTTTTAGTGCTAGACAAGTAGAAAAAGGCACATATCAGTACTCTGAAGGAACGACTTGCACATACCATCAAAAGGAACTGCATAGTCATCACCTAGAGCGTCTAGAAATGGCTTCGTCACCTTCTCAGCTTCCTCCTGGGGTACATTGTATTTCAGATTAAGAAAGCCATAATATAAGTGTGAATGGAAATCTTATCTTACACGAAAGAAATTAAGGCAACCATCAAACAGACCTTCTTATCATCTGGAAGATCATCAATATGTATGAAGTAGTCTTGAACTGGTGATGGAACGACCAAATCACTGGTATAAAAAAGGTGTAAGTATGACTGGAGGACTATTCAAGTCAATTGCAACACCGGCATTTGCTTCCATTGTACAAGGTAGAGAGAAATAAAATCAACAGAGCATATACATCAAAATGAAATGAAAAAACACTTACAGAAACATGCCAATTATATGGCCATACACCTCAAGGGAAAACACTACAGCAAGTTAAGGTAACTAGTTATGATATGAACGTTTGAAACAAGTCTTGACTGCTAAAAAGGATACATGGTGCACACTCAGCATCAAAGATCACATCCTTGAGAAGTTGCAGTGACTGCAAAACAGAGAAGTCGTGATCAGCCCACCGATTGGGTAAAACAGGGTTGTTGTGGACTTATTGCGTCCCCATTGTATATTTTACAAGTAATACATCGACATAGTTACCGTAAATGCTAGATTCCTTTTTTCTTGCCTAAATGAATCTTCATCAGAAGCATCAATATCCTCAGGCAAAGCAATATAATCCCACCATCTGCAATCACAAGATAATCAGGGTAGTTTTTAAGCAAATATATCCCAGTGTAACCCAAAACAAGGAGATGAAATGACACTTCCAGCCATGGGTATCCGTTAAAAGAAACGGACAAGCGGTTACCAGAGTAGGAATATCTACTTTGAAGTTATGCCTTACCTCTTTTTGAAGCCCATGGAAAGTGGTTTCCAGGCTTCCATAAGCAAAGAAAAGTTTGATCCAGCAGATTTGTTCTGAAAGTCATGCTGCCTTTTGAGTTTCTTGTACCTCAACAGTGTGAAAGTGATAGTGATAGCCTGGGATATGAAAAATAGTCCATGCATGAGAATCAGGAAATCTTAGATGAGTTGCAGACTTGCAGTTAGTCATACTAAAAACACCGGTCAGAGAATGCTTGAACATGAAAACCTAAAATGAACATGTGCACGTCATACTTTGGTGCTTAGAGTCACAACAAAGAAACAAAATTGGACGTTTATATCACTAAAGTGAGAAACAAAAAGTATTCTACACATATTAAAGATTTCTATCACATACCTTGGCGGCAACCAGGAAAATGTCATTGGTTCCTGAAAACAAAAGAGTAGATATTATCATATGTCTACTGGACGACCTCAACCACAACCAGTATTGATGATGAATGAATTGATGTAGCATACATGCCATGAATGATGCTATGATGATACATATTCAAGGAATACTGCTAGCTTACCATTGGCATGCTCTATGAATTTTTGAAGAGCAGATCCCCGGGATGGTTCAGTGTTGGAGCCAGCACAGAGCAAAGAATGGTAGGATTCCCAATCAGAATCGGCACATGTTTGGCTGCACAGGGCACAGGAATTAACAAGTTCACGATTTCTCAAGTTAAAAAGAAAACAAGTTAAATGTTTTCTCAAGATAACAATTTACTCGAGGGACAGTAAGAAGTTACATGGTCTATACATGCAAGTTTTACATGACACAATTAGGTTCAAATTTTAACATGATAGACCACTATAACTTATGACGAACAAGGGTTATCAAGCATTTAATAGTCAAATGATTTTTGCCTCAATAAAAATTCCAAAATCTCTAAATACAAGTAAAAAAGAAAGGTGAAATCGAAAAGTTATTATGAACCCAAACCTGCAGTAGCGTTCTTCCTGACATCCATGGCAAGCAACAACTTCTGGTAAAGAGAAATCATCTGAGAAAGGCAATGATATTTCACCATTCAAAAGTGATTCTAAGACCTCTTGTGGAAAAGCATCACTATTTTCCTTTGTTACGCCAGGAGAGCCAGTGCTGGATCCCGATTCACTTCCATGACAGTGTCGCTCACTATTGCAGCCAATGCTTTGCAAGTACAGTCTATGTCCAATCTGGAACTCTATAGAACCAATGAAGCTGAAGCAATAACTGCACACGACGCAATCAATCTGCAACAGAACACACAAAATAGATATGATTCTTCAAGGAGTAACAGTTCACATAAGAAATGAGAACAAAAGTGAACATCGGAACAATTTCTATAGCAAGTGCACCTTGTTAAGACTGTGCTGCGCACCAACCAGTATTTTGTCCTTTAGAATATGGTCCCCTTTATCAAAATCCTTGTTTGCAAAAACACCTGCAAGAACCGTTGGTTCACACGTCTTGGCTTATAACTCACACCATATTAACAGGATTGCAAGCCCATCGAGGCCAAAAATCGTATGTATTTATTCAGGAGCAGTACCTTTCCCATGCTCGCCGGCGCAGTTCACTGTCACACCGTCTTGTTTCTTCGACTGTATGAGTTCATCATAGTATTCCTGAAAAGCGAACAGAGGTAGCATAGTTAAGTTGTCGAATGTGAGTCACAAGCCCTTAGCAATACTACTCTATGTGACAAGGTGGAGCAGAAAAATAAAAGTAAAATCCATTCATAAAATAGTGAGCATGAAACTGAGTCCACAAACTCTGTTGGCCTCAACGACTAATCAGCTCATAAATGGCACTAATAAGAACTTAGCATAAAGAATATTTCCATCCTGACATAATTGAACCCTGCTATAATCTTAACATCACGCTAAACTGAATTCAAGACACAGTACAGGCTAACTACTGGAAATGCTGAAAACAGGCACATTGGATCTTAGAGTCGCAGTTCCCTGAAGAAAATACGTAAATCAAAGAGTATATGGTGCAGACGAATGAAAAACCACACATTTCCACTCTATTTTTCTCTAATTAAAAACCAAACTATTTGCCTCTCTCATCCCACACACACCCACGAATCCGTTCACTGGGGTCGTAAAAGAAAAGAACACCCTCCTCCCAGCGAAACTCCCGACATTGGCACCACGAACAAGCCTAATCCAACTCCCTCCACCAAACAAACGACCTCCACAACGCAACTAAGTAGTACTACAATTACCGAAATCTCAAGCAGCCGGGCTCACTCAGAGGGAGAGGGGACGGAATGGAAGGGGAGGAACCTGGGCGGGCTGGAGAGGCGGGGTGGCGAGGAGCTGGGCGATCTGGGGCGCGAACTCCGGTCCAGGTCGCACGGGCTGGCGCTCCGAGCCATGCCGCCGGCGTCGGGGAGGAATCCGCAGGGGGGGCTAATTACCTCGTCGGAATCCACGTGGCCGGCGGAGATCCCACCGGAGGCGCACTGTAGAGAGATAGACAGAGGGGAGGATTCAACACACTTTGTATTCAGTCGGGGCAGTGTTTATATACAGCTTGGGCCTCAACTGATGGCTCATCGTGTGATGCCATGATCTCCACTAAGCGGGCAGCTTCCATTCACTCGTTTTTCTGGAACCCTTCCCCCTCTACAGTGCTCGAGAGAAGCGCGGAGGCGACTCGGCGTCGACTAGAAGCCGCCGGCGTATCTGGGGATCTCCCGCTCTCCGCCGGCCGCTCCGGCGGCGGGAGGGCTGGGGATCCCTAGATCTGCGCTCCGGCGAGTAGCGGTGCGGATTTTGGGCGGCTCGGCTGAGGCGGGGAGGCCGACGCTGCCGTTTTGGAGATCTGCGGCTCCCCCTCCGTGGCGTCGTCGACGGCGTCCTCGAGCTGCAGGCCTCGTTCCCGAGCTGCTGCGCGTTTCTCCGGCTTCGGCGGCAGCCCGGCTTCGAGTGGATGCAAGGCCGGTGGTGGTGGAGGTGCGAAGCGGCCGTGGCGGTGGTGTGCGGGTGGCTGGTGGAAGATCTGTGGCGCAGGCCACGGATCTGGGGCGGGAGGTGCGCGGGGTGCTGCCCCGACCTCTGTTCGTTCAGCGTCCAAGATCCAGCTCGTCGGAGCTGGTGGATCCAGTGGTTCGTCAACGCCACAGTGGTGGCAAGAAGCTCTCCCGCTCCGTGGTGGGGGCTCTGGGCGTCTGCTTCCTCCTTCGTCTCCGGCGGTGGAGGGTGCACGTGGTGGAGCTGCCCGAGGTTGAAGACGGCGAGGCGCTGCGGTGCTGTTCTTCGTATCCTTCCTTTTTCTCTGCTTGTAATCGACCTTGTATTGTTCCTCTAGTATGAGTACAAGTATGGAAAATTCAAAAAATGATCTCCACTAAGCTAGCTCTAACTGCTGAACCGTGGGGGAGTGGGGTGCGTGGTGTTTGACCAGGTACAGATACGGCACACACGCACGCACGACAGTACACATATAGTATATCCTAACACCCCCCGCAGTCGTGACGTCGGCTGTCGAGACGCAAAGACTGGAACGGAACTCCTTGAAAATGTCCGTAGGCAGCCCCTTGGTCATGACATCTGCAAATTGTTGGCGCGTCGGGACATGGAGCACGCGGAACTCGCCGAGGGCCACGCGTTCACGAACGAAGTGGATGTCGAGCTCGATGTGCTTGGTGCGCCGATGATGCACTGGATTCGCAGACATGTAGACGGCCGAGATGTTGTCGCAGTAGACGAGCGTGGCCTTGGAGATGGGAAGAAGTAGCTCGCGGAGCAGCTGCCGGAGCCAGACGCACTCGGCGACGGCATTGGCGACGGCGCGGTACTCTGCCTCCGCGCTGGAACGCGAGACCGTTGCCTGTCGTTTGGACGACCAGGAGATCAGCGCATCGCCAAGATAGACGCAGTAGCCGGAGGTCGAGCGCCTTGTGTCGGGGCACCCGGCCCAGTCCGCGTCGGTGTAGACACGCAGGTCCAGCTGAGAGGAGGCGCGGATGTGCAGCCCCATGTCCACCGAGCCACGGATGTACCACAGTGCGCGCTTGATCGGCGCGTCATGGCACTGGCGTGGGTCATGCATGTGCAGGCAGATCTGCTGTACGGCGTAGGCGAGCTCCGGACGCATAATGGTCAGGTACTGCAGCGCCCCAGCGATGCTGCGATATGCAGAGGGATCGGCGACGGGCGGGCCATCGGCAGAAGGCAGCTTGGCCTTGGTGTCCACTGGAGTAGGCGCGGCGCGGCAGTTGTCCATGGATGCGCGTTCCAGCACGTCCTCCGCGTACTGCTGCTGCGTGAGGAAGAAGCCTGCTGGCGTACGAGTGACGCGGATGCCGAGGAAGAAATGCAGAGCGTCGAGGTCCTTCATGGCGAACTCGCCCGTGAGCTGCGCGATGATGCGACGAAGGAGCGATGTCGAGGACGCAGTCAGCACGATGTCGTCGACGTACAACAGGAGGTAGGCGATGTCCTTGTCGTTGTTGTAGAGGAACAGGGACGAGTCCGAGCGCGTGGGCGTGAAGCCGATGGTCTTGACGAAGCCAGCGAACCTGAGAAACCACGCGCGGGGTGCCTGTTTTAAGCCATAAAGTGACTTGGACAGGCGACATACATGGTTAGGTTTGGACTCGTCGACGAAGCCGGCCGGCTGCAAACAATACACCTCCTCATCCAGCGTGCCGTGGAGGAAAGCATTCTTCACGTCGAGCTGGTTCACCGGCCATTGGCGAGAGGCAGCAAGTGCGAGTACGGCGCGGATGGTGGCCGGCTTGACGACGGGGGAGAAGGTCTCGCCGTAGTCGACGCCGGCGCGCTGGGTAAACCGCGCACGACCCATCGCGCCTTGTAGCGCTCGAGGGATCCGTCGGCGCGCGTCTTGTGCCGAAACACCCATTTGCCGGTGATGAGGTGAGTGCGGGGTGGCCGTGGCACCAGTTCCCACGTGCGGTTGCCGACGAGGGCGGCGAACTCCTCTCGCATGGCGCCGAGCCAGTTCGGATCGCGTACATCGACGCGAACTGAGGACGGGATCGGAGAGATGTCCGAGGAAGGCGTTGTCGAGGCAGCATGGGCGTAGCGTGGATGTGGCTTGAAGATGCCATTTTGGGCACGCGTCACCATGCGCCGCACTGGCGGCGCTACAAGCAGCGGCGAGGAGCAGGTCGAGGCCGACGGCGTGGACGAATACGCTGGCGAGCTGGAGGGGCTGGGGCGCGCGGGAGAATTTGAATTCTCAGACCGCACGCGCGGCCCTTGAAGACGCAGTGGCCCAGGTGCAGTAGATGGGCCGTCGCGGGAGCTCGGGCCAGAAGCGGCCCACGATTCGTCGTTTGAACGAGGTTCGTTCCCGCCTGGTGGCGCAGCGCCAGCTGAAGGAACCTGCAGCACTGGAGTAAAAAGATGAATTGGTTCCGGCGGCGGCGCGGTGGCTGGGGGCACCTCGTCGTCGTGCAAGTGAGGATAGGAGAAGGGGAATTTCTCCTCATCGAAGCGCACATGGCGGGAAGTGAGGACACGGCGAGAGACAGGATCGAAGCACCTGTACCCGCGGTGATCAGGAGGATATCCTAAGAAGATGCAAGCCACGGAGCGATGATCGAGCTTATGCCGCGAGGTGGAGGTGGTGTTGGGGTAGCAGAGGCAGCCGAAAACGCGCAAGAGACTGTAATCAGGAGCGACACCGAGGAGCAGCTCGTGCGGGGTGCTGGGTGAGCTGGAGCGGCAGGGACGGCGATTCAGAAGATATGTCGAGGTGGACAGAGCTTCGGCCCAGAACCGCGCGGGCATGGATGCGTGGAACAGAAGAGTGCGCACACCTTCGTTCAGAGTGCGGAGCGTGCGCTCGGCCTTCCCGTTTTGCTGGCTCGTGTAGGGGCAGGAGAGGCGAAAGAGCGAGCCACGGGCAGCGAGGAAGGAGCGCATGGCGGCATTGTCGAACTCGCGCCCGTTGTCAGTCTGCAAGGCAAGAATGGGGCGCTGGAACTGTGTCTGGACATAGGCAAAGAAATCAGCAATGACAGAGTAGGCATCAGATTTGTTGCGCAAAGGAAATGTCCACACATAGTGACTGAAATCATCGAGAATAACTAGATAATATTGAAATCCGGAAATGCTTACAACGGGAGATGTCCAGAGATCTAAGTGTAAAATTTGGAAAGGGAAATAGCTAACACTTTGGGAGGACTGAAATGGCAGCCGCACGTTTTTGCCTAACTGACAGGCATGACATGTGTGCCATTCAGTTTTGGTAAATTCAAATGGGAAACTAGACAATGTGCTACGGAGGGCCGCATGACCAGGGTGACCAAGCCGCTGATGCCAGAGGTGGACGGAGGCGACGCCGGCGAAGTGAGGGCGAGGCACCGAGGTTCCAGAGGCCACGGGGTACAGGTCGCCGTCGGAGTTACTGCGCAGAATCGTTGTCCGAGTGCGAAGGTCCTTATAGAGAAACCAAATGCGTCAAATTCGACAGAAACATGGTTATCTCGACAGAGTTGACGAACAGACAATAGATTTTTAATTAGAGTAGGCGAAAGAAGCACATTGCGAAGTGTGAGTGGAGATGTAGTGGTGATGATCGTGCCAGTACCGGTGTGAGTGATGGGGAGATGAGCACCGTTACCAACAATGATCTGAGAAGATGAATGCGAGGGACGAAGGGAACGGAGATTACCGGCACCGGAGGACATGTGAGATGACGCGCCGGTGTCGAGGTACCAGTCGGAGGTGCCGCCAGACGGGGAAGTAGTGGTGCCGTGCAGAGCGGTCTGGAGGGCGCCCATGTCCCAGGGATGCGGTGATGGCGCGGGAGCAGAGCTGGTGCTGGCGCCCGGCGCCATGGTGCTGGAGCTGGCGCCTGGAGCGCCGCCATAGCCGTAGCCGTGCGCAGGCGGCGGAGCGCCGCCATAGCCGTAGTCGTGCTGGTACGGGAGCTGCGGTTTGCGCCGCGGCCATCAGAGCCTGCTGGTGAGGCGTGCCGGGGCGAGGGCCGAGGATGCTCCCGGCGGGGGCGCGCCAGTTCACGGGCCACGCTTGGACGAGGCCGATCCAGGAGTTGGAGCCGGCGCAGGCGCCGGATAGGAGGGAGGGCGCGGTGTCGGTGCAGGCGAGGGAGGCGGGCCGTCGGGGGCTTTGCCTTTCCCCTTGCCCTTGTTCTTGCCTTTGCCACGGTTGCGGCCGCCGCCGGAGCTAGAGCCGCCGTCGTTGCCGTAGACGGGTGCCGGTGCAGGAGCGCGGCCGGCCCAGAGTGCGTGAGCGGCGTTCTGGCGGGCGGCCTGCTCGGCGCGGTGCTCCTCAAGCATCAGGAAGGAGCGGACCTGCAGGAACGAGGGCAGAGGAACCCGCGAGGTGATGTGGGGAATGGCGTGATGGAACTGCCGTCCGAGGCCGCGCAGCAGGTTGAAGACCTGCTGGGTCTCGGTGACGGGCTGCCCCAGGTTGCGCAGCTGGTCGGTGAAGCTCTTGAGCTTGGCGCAGTACTGCATCACCGTCAGATCGCCCTGGACGAGCGCGTGGTACTCGGCGTCGATGTAGACGGCGCGGGCGAGTTGGTTGTCGCGGAAGAGCTCCTCGAGCGCGGTCCAGACGGCGAGAGCGGTGTCCTCCGGCTGCATAACAACATCAAGAAGTTCGGGGGAGACAGTGGTGTACAGCCAGTGGACCACGCAGTGGTCGATCATGACCCACTCGGGATCGTCATGGCGATGAGCAGCAGCGGCGTCGACGTGGTCGCGCAGCCCGAACTTGCCGATGACGGTGTCGAAGAAGCGCCGCCACTGGGTGTAGTTGGCCGCGGCGAGGTCGAGGACGACCGGTACGTGGCTGCGGATGTGCACCGTTTGCAGAACGGTGGCGGGGAGAGCCGTGGGCGCAGCGGCCGCCGCGGGAGGCGCGGTGTTGAGCGCCGTCACCACAGCAGGAGGAGCAGAGGACCGAGGCGGAGAGCTGGCCGGAGAGAAGTCCGGCTCGGCCATGGGGTTGATGAAGGGATCATCCATTGGAGCGGAAGCGTGGTCAGAACGCGATGCGTCTGATACCATGTAGAGAGATAGACAGAGGGGAGGATTCAACACACTTTGTATTCAGTCGGGGCAGTGTTTATATACAGCTTGGGCCTCAACTGGTGGCTCATCGTGTGATGCCATGATCTCCACTAAGCTAGCTCTAACTGCTGAACCGTGGGGGAGTGGGGTGCGTGGTGTTTGACCAGGTACAGATACGGCACACACGCACGCACGACAGTACACATACAGTATATCCTAACACGCACGGAGGAAGAAGAATCCGCCGAGAGCTCGGCCAATCAGCTCACAGTCAGAGTAGTCTCTGGCTCCGGACTTATAAGGCGGTGCTCGCTGGCTGACCAGTGGGGCCCGCATGTCACTGGCGGCGCGCGGAGCGGGAAAGTCGTTCCGATTTGGTTGGAGAAAGATTTGGATTTCGGAGGACGCGAGGCGAGGATGGTGGGCGGCTTGCAACGGAATGAAGGAAACGCGTCGAGGCAAAAACGGGCAGGTACCATTTTTTTTCCGTTAGGTGATTTGTTTAACGTTGTGATTTGTTGCTGATGATCCGTTCTATGAAATCTTAACGTTAATTTGACCGTTAGCGTCTGTTGTGGCCGAGGGAGTCCGATTGTAACTCACTTGATTCTAGCAAATTCTGAATTTTTTTCCGATAAAAGGAATATAATAATATCCAAGAGATATGAATTACATCCCGCTTCTGCCCAGACATAATGTCCAACAAGGCTAGACACATAGGATGCCGAGATTTTTGTTTGGAATTTTTTGACATGTTAAAATATGGCTTTTGGGTAGTGGGATCATCTGCTCCTACTACCAGCCAAAACTGATTTCCGATGTTTTAGATATTACCATAAGGACTATATACGTGCTCAAATGAGTGAATGTACACATTAATATGTGTATAGATACATCATTTTGATACGTAGAGAGTAGTGAGCATCCAGTAAAAGTTTCAACATGGACAGAAAAATTAAATAGCTATCCTGGATTGAACACCGCAAGTTTTGTAATTTGCCGACATAATCAAAGCAAAATCAAGCATCTGCTCAAGTTCGAGCATCTTTGTCCCAACCTTGCATTTAGTATTCAAAATTTCTTGTGACATGAACTACAGATAAGATATACATATCTTGATAATTGAGTAAAAGTTTCAACATGGACAAAACATAACACAGCACCGACTCAAATCAGAATACCATCATCTCGTTCTTTATTCATAACATAAGTACCTAACCTTACATCTTGGAATTCATCAAAGTACCAGCGGCATAAACTACAAGCAGGATGCGCACCAATAGCGACCAAAAAGTTCTACCTAGTTGGGCTTTTCTTCCTGGCACTTGGAGCATGTACATGTGAATCCATAGTCCGTGAGCTCGGCTTGCCGCTCCTCGTACGGAAGATCTTCATCAACGTAGTAGATGGTAATCTGCAGTTTTGGAAATTTGGAATGTCAGCAGGTGGTAGAACAACTTGGCCAGAGTTTTCTTCTTGTTGCACATTCTTAAGCTTGTTTTACCTAGCTTTAGAAACGACATACCTCGTCGCCTGGCTGATAGGCCCGAGAGCAATTATCACCGCGTGACCATCATTATCCTGCAGGGGTAGTTCAACAGCTCTTGTCAGCATCGCTGTCTGGTACAGTAGTTTGGTAGGAAAATGGGCTAATCAGGTGAAAGAGAAATAAAACATCAGGAGTAAAATCCATGATTAGTCACTGAACTTTAGGACAAAATTCAATTCAGTCACCGTACTCAACGAATACGATTTTTTTTTTTTTTTTTTTTTGAAAGGGAAAACAATATATATTAAGCTAGCAAGCCGCCTCATTAAAAACCTTCCAGTCCCCTTAGGTACCCTGGTAAGGAAAAGAGTGCGTCAGAAACTTGCTGCTTTAAGCATCAACAATAGTTACATCGTTTGCGAGCACAGCTCTAATACAAAAGGGAGGATCATCATGCCACACTCCATGATCTACCTCATTAAACTTTGAAAGCTCGTGAGCTGCCCTATTGGCTTCCCTAGGACAATGCGCAAAAATAACCCGAGAGAAATTACGACAAAGGAAAGAACATTCCTCATAAATAGCTGCTGCAGCTCCTAAAGAATTGCCGCCATTTTGCATGACCTCGACAACCTCAGCACAATCAGATTCTACAAGCAGCTTGTTACATCCCACCTGAGCAGCTAGAATCAGTCCATTGCGAAGGGCACAAGCTTCAGCTGTTGCTGCATCCTCGACAAATTGGAGTGTCCATCTTCCACAGGAAATAGAAGCACCAACATAGTCCCTAATGATAGCGCCGGTGCCGCCTGAACCGGTGTCAATGTCAAACGCTGCGTCAACATTCAGTTTAACGAGATCCTCAGGAGGCTTAGTCCAGCCATGTCTTACAATGGGACCTGGCAATCTTTTGTTTGCTCTCTTATAGTTCAGAGCAAGCGCCATGATCGACTGAGCCGTCCTCAATGGAGCTTGGAGCATTTCGCCATGGGTAGCTCGACGTCTTTCCCACCATAGATACCAGGTAGCCACCGCTACTAGATCACATGTACGTACCTCTGGCAGCAAAGGAGCAGTACTAGAATTGAATAAAAGGGACTCCAGGATCGGTGTCCTCCAGCTTCAAGGACCATTGCATCATTTATTTGTTGGATCAAACCCAGCCCTGTCCACACCTCCTTTACCCTAGCACACTTAAAAAACGCATGAGAAATACTCTCACAGTCAATTGAGCACAACGGACACTGACCTGAGACTTGAACGTGACGATTTGCTAGCACACCCATGCATGGAATAACCCCCAGCATCGCCCTCCACACATGTATTTTAATTTTAGCCGGAGCATGCAGGGACCAAATCAATTTCCAAACCGGATTCGCCGCCGAGGAACCAAAGACCTGGCCGGTCCTACGCAGTTTCCGACCATGTTGATGATCCCACTCCAGAAAATAGGATGATTTAACCGTGAATATCCCGTTCTTATTATGGTGCCAAGAAATGAAATCCTCCATCATTCCGACAGCTAGGGGAATTTTCAGAATTCTTTCCGCGTCTCCCTGCCAGAATATATCCCTGATCTGCACTTCATTCCATGCACGATTCTCATGATCAATCAGCTCCGACACTTTAGTGAGCACAATATTCCCCCGTCTGGTCATTACTTTCTTGTTTGGGCTGCTAGGAATCCAACAGTCCTCCCAAATATTGATGTTCTCTCCGTCGCCAACTCTCCAAATATGACCACGTTTAAATGTTTGTATACCATGCCAAATACTTTGCCATGTATATGAACTTCCTTTTTCAATTCACAATTCAGAAGATCACCTGAAGGATAATACTTTGCTCTTAGAACTTGTGCACAAATGGATTCAGGTTCCGAAAGAAGGCGCCAACATTGTTTGGACAGCATTGCCATGTTGAAACTCTCCAAATCTCTAAACCCCATCCCTCCTTGTTTTTTAGGGATACACATCTTCCACCAAGAAAACCAGTGCATATGTTTTTGTTGATCCTCATCTCCCCACCAGAATTGGGATATTGCTTTGATTATCCCTTTGCATATCTGTTTGGGAAGTTTGAACACCGACATCGCATAGACTGAAAGAGATTGAATAACAGCCTTTATTAGTGTTTCCTTACCACCGAATGATAGCATCTTCTCTTTCCACCCACTCAACAATTTTATTGCCCTATCAATTAAGTGTTGAAAGCAATCTGTCCTGTCTACCCCAACGAGGGGAGGTAGCCCAAGATATTTATCTGTAATGGCCTCTGTCATAATTTCCAAAATATTGCAGACTTCCACCCTCCTATCCACAGAGGTACACGGACTAAAGAAGATGCTTGATTTTGCCACACTTACCAACTGTCCGGATGCCGCACAATAATCATCAAGGGCACACTTCAAACTAGCCGCATTTGCACTATCTGCTTTCATTAAAATTAGAGAGTCATCGGCAAATAGGAGGTGAGAAATTGCAGGAGCCGATCTGCACACTTTCACGCCCTGTAAATTCCCATGATCTTCCTGGTAAGCAATCAAGCTTGTTAACCCTTCAGCGCAAAGCAGAAATAAATATGGTGAGAGCGGGTCCCCCTGTCGGAGGCCTCGAGTAGGAGTAAAATAATCAGACAAAGAATTATTTAAGCGGACTTGATATCGAACCGAAGTGACACAAGCCATTATCATCTCCACCCATCCGACATCGAACCCCAGCTGAATCATAATAAGTCTCAGAAATTCCCACTCCACCCTGTCATACGCCTTGTGCATATCAAGTTTCACCGCACATGTACCATAGCTGCCCACTCTCCTATTTTTTATTGCGTGGTAACTTTCAAACGCAACCAAGAAATTATCCGAGATGAGCCTTCCTGGAACAAAAGCATTTTGCATCGGCGACACAATCTCTGGTAAGAAGATCTTTAACCTAGCTGCAATCAGTTTCGAAATCACCTTGTAGACCACATTACATAAACTAATGGGTCGAAACTGAGATATGTGCTCAGGATTTTTGATCTTAGGAATAAGAACGATTGTGGTATCGTTCCAACTATCTGGAATCTTTCGAAGATTAATAGCCAACAATACCTCGTCCGTGAGGTCCTCTCCAATAACACTCCAAAATTTCTTATAGAAGACAGCATGTAGCCCGTCCGGACCAGGGGCCTTCAAATCCCCAATATTGAACAAAGCCTTCTTCACTTCCTCCCTTGTGTACTCAGCTGTAAGCGCATCATTCATAATCTGTGAGACACGCGGCTGTACCTTGGCAATGACCGCAGGATCTGGCATCTGAACCTCCGATGTAAAAAGAGTTGAGAAATAGTCTGAAGATAATTGTAGCATATCACCTTCGTCTTCTACCCACAGGCCCGTGTCATTCTTTAATTTTTTAACATGATTATTCTTCCGTCTTTTCGATGCAAATTGTGAAAATATGAGGTGTTCTGATCACCTGACCGAAGCCACTCAACTCTTCCTCTTTGTACCCAGTACAGCTCCTCTTTTTCCAACAAATCTTCAATTTCAATTTGGATATCCTTCTGCTTACTCAATGCATCATCATCCAATGGTCCGGACATTACATCATTAAGTTGCTTCTGTAGCTCACGTAATTTAGTTCTCGGTCCTTTTAACACTTCTTTGTCCCAGTCATGTAAAGATTTATGGACAGCCTCTGTAGCTTGCGCAAGCGACGAACCAGGGACTGATTTGGCTCGCTCCCAGGCAGCCTCAACTATTGCATCGACTGATTCCTCTCTAATCCACCTTGCCTCAAATTTTTTTGTGCCCATCGGCCTAGCATGAACAATACCAGCATGGTATTCAGTATCCACCACCAGTGGCCGATGATCGGATCTGTCAAAATTCTCATGTATTACCGCTAGTTGAGGGAAAAGAAGCGACAATGACTGTGTACCCACTGCTCTGTCAAGGCGTTCGCGTATCCTGCCCCGTCTCCAAGTATAGATGTCACCAATATACCCCAAATCTTCCAGAGAACAGTCAGACAAAACATCTCGAAAAACCTGCATGCAACGCTGGGGACGAGTACTGCCCCCCTCCTTCTCAGTCCCAAACATAATCTCGTTAAAATCCCCCCGAGTAGCCATGGGAGGTTACTTAACTGATTTAACTCACGGATATAATCCCATGTCAAGTGTTTTCGGCCACCACTCGGCTCTCCATAAATACCAGTACAACGCCAACCCGATGGCAGTGATTCATCTATTCTGATATCAATATAGTTAGAATGAATTTTCCGAGAAGTAACATTCAGCTCATTATGCCAAAACATCAAGAGACCGCCAGCCTGACCATCACTTTCCACTACCTCCATCTGATCGAATTTCAACCGACGCATAAGATTACCAGCCTTAACTTTATTCAAATGAGTTTCAGACAGAAAAAGAATATCAGGACGAATTCTCTCCACAACTATCTGGAGAGCTCTAACTGCCGAAGCCTTCTTCATGCCTCGACAGTTGTAAAATTGGGTTTTCATTGCTCCCGGACGAACTCCTCTCGGGAGTTCGCCGATCCTATTAAGGAGGAGTTAGCTCCATCCTTTTTTGTTCGCTTGGAACGATCCTTCTCTGTACTCTCATCCACTTCGTCAGCTACAACATCATCTCCACTCATGGGCATATCGGATGGTAAAGTGTCACTCGCCACAGCTTCATTAATTCCTTCCTTCTCACCGTTACGAATAAAGAGCCTCTTCTTCAAAGCAGATTCGGAATTCACCTTGTCCAGCATGGACGTATCACCATTTTTTATTGGGCTAGTGACATTATTCTTCAAAGGATCTTCAGCCAGTACAGGGTTGGCATTAAACCTCCAGCTAGGAGGGATCTCACCACGACCTGAGAAAGAATGGCCACGCCCACCGGCTGGGCTTCTCCCACGGCCACCCTGGGAGTCACCTCGTGGTACATAACTCCTTCTACCATGCCATGTCTCCCAGTCCGCCTTCAGAAAATCACCCCACTTCAAACTATCTACGTCGTGCTCTCCAGTACCACATTCGAGATTTGTATGACCAAAGAAACCACATGCCGCACAAAATTTTGGGATCTTCTCATACTTAATATGATAAATCTCTCTCTGCCCTGCTCGTGAGATCGAAACCACTCGGGCCAAAACCATTCTGACATCTAGCTTCACACGAGCTCGGACAAAGTTCCCCACTCCCTGTACATCAGTTTCAATCTCTATCACTTTACCAACCCTCTTCTCCACTAGGTTTGTGATCAAAGGTTTATTACGGTACCCAATAGGCAACTTGTGTATCTGAATCCATGCCGATATAAAGTTCAGATTAACTGTTTCCGGGGCTGCTAATCCATCATAAGGTTCAATGATCACCGCATTCTGGCGAAAGTGCCATGGCCCACCTTGCTCAACCTTCAGCCAATCTCCAAGGCAGAAGCACTGGATTGTGAACAGGTTATCCTCAAGAACTGTAAACTTCACGTCCCTAGCAGGACTCCAGGCCACCTTCATGTGTTGCTCAAAAGTTTGGGGGCTGAAATAGTTTGTAGTATGCACCCTTGCTAGGGCCATCCACTTCATACCTTCCAAGGGAACTTCCGATTCATCCTCAAGAATCAGATCATCAAACTCATCATCCTCGATACCCAGACGTTGGAGCAGGTCATCGATTGGTTTCCCCTTCTCGGCCAAAGCATCAATCTGACTTGCAGAACTCGCAGAAGACGCAGACGCCATGATTTGGTGCAAACTTTAGATCGGATCTTCAACTTTTAGATCGCAGAACAAGGAGAAAGTTCACGACCCAACCAATGAATCGAGAACAGGGCAGTCTCGGGAAGTATATAGCCCGGCTAGAAGAAGCCGGGAACGGAAATAACTCCTCACCGACGTGAAGTCGGGATCGGAGGCAGAAAAACCCTAGTCGCCGGAGGGACTAGGGGAATAGACGAAGGCTGTGCGTTCCTTTTTGAGTACCGAGTTTGTTTTTGCCGCAGCGCATCTTCTCAACGAATACGATTTTACGGTACCTAAAGACGTGAACACATTTATAGGGCAGTAATTAGCAGAAAACCCCCCTAGACAGAACACATTTATTTCCTAGGTGTTCTCATCCTCACCCAGCCACGATCCATCAGTTCGAGTTTCAGGCAGCGGAAACGCCGCCTCACGAGTCGCGACCCAGCCGCCACGCCTTCGCCGCCAAGGCCACGTTTTGCCACAGGTTTCCGTCAGACTGTTTTGTCTTAATTTATCTTCTACTTATTATTGACTCATTTTATGCTTGTTAATTGCAGCGTCTCATCAACGCTGTCAGAGATGTGTTTCCGCAATCAGAACACAGGTTTTGCGTAAGACATATGTGGCAGAATTTCCAGCAGGTGTTCAAAGGAGATGTCTTTAAAAACCAATTGTAGAAAATAGCAAGGAGCAACACAGTTGAACTGTTTGATAAGCATATGGAACAGATGAAAGCACTAAATGTTGATGCTCATGCTTGGTTAAACAATTTAGACCCAAGCACTTGGGACAAGGCATTTCAGAGTGATCTTCCTAAATGTGATGCACTTCTTAACAATAACTGTGGGGTTTTTAACAAGTAAGTCCAAAATCCTTTTATGTTTATTGTCTTAGCTAGTCAAATCCTTTTGTGTTTCCTATGTCAGCTACTGGTAGTTAAATTTATGTTCTCAAACTGATATATCTTAGAAGCTAGAGAATCGCCTCTGCTGCCTATGTTCGAGAGGGTCAAGTCTCAACTTATGACCAGGCATTACACCAAGCAGAAAGAGGCAGCAATCTGGACTAGTCCTATATGTCCAAAGATAAAAAAAAAAGAAACTTGATAAGAGCATTGAGTGATCGAACAATATATATGCTGATGGAGCAGGGGATGGTCTGTTTGCAGTGGAAGAACTAGTTTCATCTCAACCAGTGGAATATGTAGTTGATCTGAAGCACGATACCTGCAGTTGCATGAGATGGCAGAAGACTGGAATACCATGTCCTCGTGTAATATCTTGTCTGAGGCATGAAGAGATTGACCCCATTACACTGGCTGACATATGCTACTCAGTGGAGATGCATAGAAAAGCGTATGAAAATATATTGTACCCATGCAAAGACAGGACAGAGTGGCAAAGTATGAATGGACCTCCTATCTTGCCTACACAGTACACTAAACATGTTGGAAGACCAACAAAGGTCAGAAGGAAAGCAACAAGGGAGATAGATGCTAGAGGAGGAGGGAAGAAAATGTCAAGACATGGTGTTATAATGTACTGCAACTATTGTGGTCTTCCTGATCACAACATAGCTTGTCACGCCCGCACTAGCGGAGAAATAATCGCGACAGCCCGCCGTATACTTATGAAATAAAAATATCTCATAAGCATACAAGGTGTAAGTAGTACTTCTCTAAAATTAAGAGCACAAGACAACGGCAGGTTCCATTTATTCATGAGTACAACATGTCTTACAAAGAAAAATAGCTAGACTAGAAGGTACACTATTCCATCGTACTAGGCATATGCAACAAGGGCATCCTCCATTTATTCATGCATAAAGTAAAACCAGTAGCCCAACACCATGGACTAGGTGTCTATTTATTTCCTATGACTTCCATTGCTTCCCCATCAGACTCATGATCCTTAAACACTGCACATACCAGAGAAAAGAAGTTGGCCGTGAGTATGTTGAGACATACTCAGCAAGGATCAGAGAATAATTAGATGGCAGCTAATAATTTCTAATAAGAATGTTAGAGCAAAATTGACGCACATGAATATACATGCAAACGATTAATCAATAGCGCAGCAACACAAATGAAAGTATGCATCCAAGTCAAGCAAATGCCGTCGTGATCTCCACCAATGGTCGTACCCATCTCCGAGAATCACGACGCCGAGTCCCCTACTTGTGTGAGGCAATTCCATCCCACACTAGTACCGATATTTAACCGCGTACCGTTATTTCAGGTATCGACCGTCTCGGGCTTGATACACCACACATACCATGATCACGACGACTCACAAACAAAACAAACTTAGCATTCAACATCACAAAATATCCTTCACATCACAAATATTCACAAACCCATTACGTGTATATCACATGCAGCATATATGGACATTAGTTCAAAAGACTATATGTGTAGTGGTTATTTGTAGAAGCAAACTGGTATGCACAGCCTTGCCTTTGATTATTTTCTCCTATCGACTTGGCTTCAACCTGGTTGGTTTGCATAGATTTCATTAGTTGTATTTTATCGACCACACCACAGTCCAATGAATCATTATTTCATGCATGTTACTAGCAGCAGGGTGAGACACATGAGGCGTGAGTAGCTAGCTATACTACTGTTCTGGCAAGATGGATCGTGGACTTGACTACTCATCTATGCATGCAAGCAAGATCTTCTCGCTGTACGCATGCGATGCACCCCAAATATTACTAGCTGCACTAGTTTACTATTGCAAGACAACATGGGGATTAATTGATCTGTACATTTACTACTTAGAGCATCTTCACCGGGGGACTCTAAATCGGTGTCCGGCACCCCCCGATTGGGCCTCCTTTGGGGTGCCGGACATGTGTCCCGGCAACATTTGGAGACCCTCCACAGCGGCACTTCCCAAATGCCCACCCCTCAAACGGCCCAAAATTTGAGCGAACTGTCGAATACCTTGCGGGCGCACGAACCGCCGCAGGTTCGCCGCCGCGTCGCTCCGCATTACGGCAACCGCCGCCGGTTCGTGTGGACGTGCAACCGCCGCCGCTTGGCAGCAATATCTAACCATCCTCGCGGGCCGCACGTCGATCTCATTCTCTTCGTTTGGTACGACATGGCCGAGTGGGGTAAGCCGGAGATGTGGCAGAAGGAGGGCGCCACCAGCGAGGAGTCCGGCGGCGAAGGCGAAGCACCGATGTCGTCTTCCTCGAGCGGCAATGGCTCGGATTCTGCTTCTTCCCTCGAGCCATCGCCGTCAGAAGTCGAGCAACTCGAGCTCTTCTACGGGCTCGACGACACCCCTTCGCCGCGTTCCTCATCGGACGGGGAGACCCCTCAGAGGAGGAGGACGATGAAGATGAAGACGAGGAGGAGGAGGACGATGAAGATGAAGACTCGGCGGAGAGAAGGACGCCGCATGTATATGTAATTTTCATTCATTCAAACTATATTCAAACGAGATTTAACAAACTTACAATTTCGAATTTAAACGAGATTTAACAAACTAAACCTAGACTAGGCGGAGAGAAGGGGGCCTATGCAGCTTCTCGCCAACCAATACACGCGCCGACAGGGAGAGAAATGCCGCTTCATGGCCGGCCGAAGGAGAGGAAGATGCGAACCAAGCCAAAGAATCATCAAGAGACTTGCATGCCTCGATGATCGGCGCCGGGATTGCATCTTTCGTTCCCGTCGGCTACGGCCTTTAGAAACGTTCCCGCCAGCTCCCCCATATCAAGAGCTCCGGCCTTGAGGAAGTTCCCGTAGCTTCTGGTTTCGCCGGCGCGTGGCATTCGATTTACAGCCGTCACATGCGGTGGGGCGTTTGATGGGAAGCCTCTTCGGCTTGCGCCGCCCCTTTCTTCGGCGACGGCGACGCTGCTGCCCAAGATGCAGCCGGTTGTAGAGGCAGATCGGGCAGCTCGGGGTCATCGTCGTCGTCGCCGTCCTCGCCGTCACGCTCGTCGTCCGTTGCGGACAACTCCGCGTTGGCTCTCGTCGACCGCTACGACGCGCCTCGTACTCCTTGTCTACCACGGCGTGCCAGTAGGGCGCCGAGATGGAGTACTTGGGGTCGAGCTTTTGCTCGTACGGCATCTCCGTCCACTTGCGCTTGAGGAACTCGACGCGCTCCTGCCCGCTGAGCCGCGGCGCCACCGGAATGTTGGCGCCAATCCTCACCCACCCGTCCGGAAGGGTGGCGACGCCGTCCACCGGCAGCTGGTGGCGGCAGCTCAGCCGCGCGGTCTCCAGCGAGAGCACGTAGGAAGGCGCGTTGTCGGCCTCCTCGCGCCACAGGCCTCGCTGGAACGCCTTGGCCATCTCCGCCTCCTTGTTGCGACGCCGAAGTTCCTCCAGCTGCTCGTCGCGTTGCTCACCGCAACGCCCGTCGGGATGCCCGCCATGGCGGCCTATGTTCTTGAGGGAGAGGGAGAGAGAGGAAGAAGTGATGGTGTGAGGAGAGGAGGGCTGCGCTGCGTCGGGTTTTAAAGGCGGTCAGAGGAGCGGGGTTGGGTGGCCTGCATTAACGCGGCCACCGCTTCGCCTGGCCGTGCATTAACTCCAGCACGCGTCGCTTCCGTCTGCGCCATGGGAAGCGGCGCGGCGTTATTGCGACGCGTCGCTTCGCTCTGCGCCCGCCAGGGGAACGGGCGCGCATTATTGCAACGCATGCTGACAGGCGTGGCGTCGTCTCGTCGCCTCGACATTAAACGCGGCGGAACGAACAGCCAATTTAACACGGGCGCGGCGTGTTGTGTGTATGACGGGCAGGCCAGCGCTGTCAGGGCCATGCCCGAGGCGATGTCCGTCACCCCCAGGAGGGCCTCCAATCTTGGTGGCCCGATTGGGGGTGCCGGACACAAAATCGCTCGGGGCGAGGCTTTGGAGGGTGCCGCTGGTGGCGGTTTTCGGTGTTCGGCCCCCCAAAGGGCCTTTGGGGTCGTTTGGAGGCCCCCGGTGGAGATGCTCTTAGCACCAAGTTGTACTAGTTGTCTTCCATGATTCTGCATGTAGATTTGGTAGTAAATACTGGCACCGATTTAATGGACATAAGATGCATCAACTCATGAATATATTAGTATTATGCTAATCCATTTCCCTACTTCACATGCAAGATCATATCAAGAACATCAAGAATCCTACTCCAGTTTATGAACAAACAGCAGTTCTAGGAGAGGAAAGAGCCTACAGCAGCCAGAGAAAAGAACAGCAACCAGATACTAGTATGCTCAAAGACAAGACCGAGCAATAGAGGGTCAAGCTGCTGCCGTACCTCTCCTACCTTGTCTGCCAACTCGTGAAATCGTACTAGGGTCTCCTGATGGAAACTAGGAGTAACTTACACTGTGAATTGTGGAGTGAGGCGGTGAGGAGTGGCCGAAAGGCTATTTATAGCTGGGGAACGCAGAGGAGAAAGTGACATATTTCCAATTAGGGATAAGGAAAAGCGGTGGATTAGATCGACCTCCCCCGGTCAGCTTACTCTAAGATATTTATCCAGTAGCTACTTCTAGTCGCAGATATTTAGGGGTTACTTGAGTGTTACTTCTTCTGCTTTTCCTTTTCTTTTCTTTTTTTGAAAGCTAACTCTATGTATAAACTGGTTATACAGCTACATAAATTAAAAGTGCACCAATATTCAGTGTCAAGGTTCAATAATTATTATATTTATTATTATTTTTTAAATATTTATATATTATATTTTTGGATATTACATAGCTGGTTGCAGATTCCTCAAGGCTGGTCCCTCCACCAAATGCACCTGAACAAGATGTACCTCCTCCAGATGTGGAACCTACGGTCATACCACAGGTTAGAGCTTCTATGCACAATTGCATTTCATGTTTGTATTTCTATTGTGTCTATATGCTGCATATTGCATTTTCTGTTTGACCATGAAGTATAATTCATTTGGTAGGCACAAAACCCACCTATCAACACTATAACTGCTAGGAACCAAGATCTTTTTGTCAACACCTTGATTCAGCAGGTAATTATTTATGTAAATCCCCTTTCTCTGTCCTTGCTAAACCAGTTGTGAACTGAACTATACTACTTGATGTACTAAATTTGCAGAGACCACAGCAGAGGAACATGGAAGCAAGGCCTGCTCCTGATTCATCTTTCATCACAACTGCTCAAGCATTGGTGAACCAAGCAGCTCCTTCCACTAGCACTATCAGGCAAGGTGATCTGGCTCGACAGTTGCTGCAAATGCAACAAGCCAATAACAGGGCCAATGAAGAGAGAAAGGTTGCCATGCTTGAGGCTAAATATGAAGCTGAGTTAAGGAAGGCAGAGGAGAAGGCTAAGAAGAAGCTAGAGCAAGAAGTGAGGAAGGTTGAGCTAGCACAGGTGAAAGCTAGAGAAGCTGCAGAGAAAAGGGAGAAGAGGAGGCAAGAATCCGAGCTGAACAAGAAGGCGGTTAGCTGATGCTGAGAAGAAAGCAGTTGAGAAGAAGGCTAAAGCTCAAGCACTACTGGCTCAGAAACAAGCACAAAGAGCTGCTGATTGGAAGCGTACAGAAGGCATCAAGAACAAAATGAAGTTGTCCCTCCGCAGGCCAAAACAGTTAGCATGTTTGATGAGTTGAGGTGTCCTAGGGAATTTGTCTAGTCCTATATTAAATCATGCTAAACTTTGTAGTGTTTTGGTCTATGCTTCACTGTGTTGTGGAAGCTTACAGTAACTTGTTTACTTTCGGGTATGCGGCAGACAATGTAATGCCAGGATCGACTATATCTTTGCTGATCTAAACTATTTACTATCTTCTATAATTTATCAGAGTCGATCTCAATTCAAAACTGACAATTCACATTGCACTAAAAATGTTGCAAACATGTTAAACAGAACACACATTGCACATATATTTCATATAAGTATTCCAGTACATCATACAAGCCTAGTTCTGCATCCATTACACTGCTAGCTGCACTAATTAGTTCACCAACACTCCAGACACAAAACATGACCTGCAGTTCACTTCTTCACAGCTATCACAACACACAACACATCTATCACGGTGGATACACTCGATCATGTGCTCGTGTTTGCCTCTTTGAACTTGTTAGACCTGCCAGACGCTGCTCCTCGATGGCCCTTGACGTAGTTAACTGCGTCAAAATTAAATGGTTAGGTTGAGACTCCAAGAACTTTGGTTGAAGGTGTTGAAACAAGTTTTTGCTTGTTGGAATTTTTGGGCTAACAAGAGGGAGAAAGTTATCCGTCTAAATGCATGCATAAGTGTCCATAGAACTAACCAATCCATATTAAACAAAGTAAAATAACATTCAACATCAAAACATGAATAAAAGATAGCTCTTGATAAAACACTTGCGAATTAATACTCATTAAAAGCACATGAATCATGCAACTATATGTATCTTTTTGAATCAACTCAAACATCCCTTTCCTAATCCTTTAAATAGCATCCAACTTAATTCAACCCAAATTTCCAGTAGCTCTCTCATATATAAATGATAGTGGTGGTCTCAAGACAAAACAAAAATCAAACCGAAGTAAAAAGCAGATAAAAGACGCTCCAAGTTTATGCGATAAAGTGCATTGATCGAAAAACAGAAGTTAGACGTGTGCAAACCGAGAGTGTGTTGGTCCAGTGGGGTTGTCTTCACATCCCCAAGCTTATGGTCTTCACCATCCTTGGATAGCTCTTGGTGCTTCTCCTCTAATCCCTGTGAAAAAACTTCAAAACACGTTTCTTCCATTTCTTTTCTGTGGGGTGACATTAGTAGTGATAGACAAATGAATTGGTCGCTGCATAAAATCCTTAAACAAAAATTCATATGAATGTCCAGAAAGTATATAATGTTGTATGCCTAATTATAAACTCAATTGGATAAAAAATATTCAAGTTAAAAGTTCAAAGAATGCATCAAACAAAATGGGACAGAATCTGTCCCAGAAAAACAGCAGCAGCAAAACGCATTTTTCTACCCTACTTAAATATGTCAAAAAAATCTGAAACAATTCATGTTTACAGAGTATGGAAATTTGCATCTACAGTTCAAATATCAGCTCATTCGGAGTTACAGAATAGGAATGAAAAATCATACCGTGCACAGATTCGTGCTGGAATAAAATCTCCGAATGCCAAAAGCAACATTTTCAATCCAAAATGGGTAAAACTTGGCACTTTATTTAAAATTTCAGAAAAAAAAACTAAAAACTAAGTCTCTTGTTACAGCAAGAGGACACAAAGAAAATCAAAAATAAAAACAACCGGGTTGCCTCCCGTAAAGCGCTTTCTTTATAGCCATGTAGCTAGGCTTCTTACTTGATATTTATTGTGGACGAAGCTCATGAGGGAGCTTGAACTTTGATGTGTCCCTCTTCCTTGGGAAGTGTTTCATGCATAATACCAGGATCCCATGGTGCTCTCAAGCCAATGAAAATAATAGTCAAGTTGAAACCTAGTAGAGAGAAAAACAAAACACAAAAGTAATAACAACGAAGTCTAACTTTCTTTCTATGCATTGGCATTTTGTATATGAATGAATCACAATAAATAGAAGTTTTCCAATGCATATTAACAATAGTTACTTGCAGCCCATAATCATTAGTAGCATACAGAGGGTTCTTATCACCTCCTTTTTCATAATAGTTGCAAGTAGTAGAAGCAAATTCAACCATATAACCACAAGAATCATTCAACTTAGATAATTTAGGCAAATAAAGAGGATCATTAAATTTATTTTGGAATTCATTAGCATGCTTCCCTCTTTCAAAATAGTTATTAAGATCAATATCAAGTTTAATATCATGGTTGCAACAAAGAGATAATTGCAAACCACATAAGTATTTCTCAACATAAGCAAATTTCTCCTCTATGGTGTAATTAGGAGAATTCAGGAACAAAGTAGGACTCACATTAGTAAGAGTACAATCACAAACAGCAGGTATATCATTTTATCCTCACATAAATTAGCAACAACTTCTAAACATGTAGGATTATCAATAAGCATAGGATCGTCATCTAAAGCATTATCATATAGCATATTTCGCAGGCCTGAATTTCGCCGGCCAAGTCACTTGTCGCAGCGCCCGGGAGTACGCTAAGCATCCTCCCCCATAGTCGTGGACCTCCTGTCCGGTTTCGTAGGAGGAGGCGCCGGTGTTCTGAGGGCGCCGTCTTCGCTGCTCGATGCGGGCGCGGGCGTCATCGCCGGCCAGCCCGCTGGTGACCTCCCGCGGGCCCTTGGTTCGGCAGGTAGTCGAGGATCCCACCGATAGATGATCCTGGGCTCCGCCCCCCACATGGGGCGCCGGGTGTCGGGCGGATGTGGCCGCTCTGGTCTCCGATCCTCCTCTTGGGGGCCCGGAAGCCCCCGGGTGGATGGACCGCGACCTGGCGGACTCAATCCGCAGGCGCGCGTACGTGAGGAGGGCGGTTAGGCGTGCATGCCACCGGGCGTAGTAAGGCGAGTCCGTATTTGGGGGATACTCTGCCAAGCTAAGCATGGCAATTGCTTCCCCGCAGTTCCTGACCCCTGAAGGGGCGGGCACTCGCCGGGTGCTCTCGGCCCCTAGTCCGGTCCCACGAGAACCTTCCGGTTCAGGTGGCCTCGCCGATGGAGTCTGGGTTGCCCCGGTGCGCGGTGGAGCGAGGGGCACTCCCGCACTCCCCGCCGGTGGAGCCTCCGTTGCCCCCGCATTTGGCGCGGGTGGAGCCTCGGCCCCCCGGACGTCCTTTGGGATTTCGTCTTCTTCGACCCCTTGATCCCCCGCTGGGCCGAAGGGGTCCTGGGGATTCAGGTCCGCTTGTCGCGGCATGGGCTCGGTCGCCGCCGGCCCGTGTCGCGCCTCCGGGTTCACGGTCGGGTCGACCGCGGCCGCTGGCCCATGAACCGGGTCCGGTTGGCGGGGGTGTTGGCGAGGTCGAAGACCCTTTCCCCGGGCTCCCTCCGCCTTTGGCTCATCCCCGTTCTGGCGACGGAGCACGGGCGCCCCCTACCTGGCGCGCCAGATGTCGAGTTACGGAACTCGGACACCGGAGGTGCGAACACCTCCTAGTTGTTCGGTCGGAGGGCGCGAGGTGCTCCGACGTCAATCCCCGGAGAACGAGCACGAACACACGAGATTTTACCTAGGTTTAGGCCGCGTCGCCGCGTAATGCCCTACTCCTGCGTGTCTGGCTTGATTGATCGTCGATGAAGTCGTACAGGGTGTGCCTTACAATCCTTCCTTCTATGCTCCGGACCTATCCAAGCTTCTCCCCGGAAGGTCTCCGAGGTGAAGTCAGCTAGCCCCCAAGCTATGTGTCTAGTAGGAAGTCTCCCTCCCCCTTTCGGCTTCGGGCCTCCTTATATAAAGGGGACACCACAGGTGCCCGCACTAGAAACTTCCCATCGCGGGCCGTCACGTGTCAAATCCCTTTCTCCAAGTGGCAACTCCTTATCGCGGTCGTGGCGTTGTCCTAGTGTAACATCCCCAGTTTAGCTAACCTTGTTTAGTAGTTAATATATACATTCATGAGCATAGCATGCATCATGTAATTTTTCCGAAGAAAGATTTACAACTGAAAGTTGATAAAAAAAAAGAAATAAAAAGTGGTTAAACATAATGTTGACCTTTGGGCCGAACTGAACTTGTTTTGTGCCATCTCGTTCATCTGCTAGTCAACCAAAGCCCAGCCCAACCCCTTGGTCTTCATCTTCACAAGCAGCTGCGTGTCCCCGCCCATGTCGTCGCTTCGCTGCAGCGATTTGTGCGCCGCCATGAGCACCAGCAGGGGATAAGACTTCACCACTCATCCTCATCCCCATCACACTCCAGTCGACCAAAATAGTCAGCCCTCAAGATCCTAGCTTCGGAGCATGGCGACCATCTAGCAGGGCATCGCCTGGAGAGGAGCAGCAGGACCTGTCGCTGTGTAGAGAAGGAGCAGACCAATCAGGAGTACATCAACGATATCTAGGAGAGAAGAAGAGAAGACCCAATACATCTCAGATCCGTTTTGTGCCTCCTTCAGTTCAGGTACAATATGCATAGAGGGCACCATCCTTTGTTTCTCTTGTTTACCCGATCTGTAGCTTGGTTTTACCTTTGACATGAGTTGATTCATGGAAGAGAAGAATACGTAAGATAGAAAGAGAGAGAGCTAGCTGATCATCTTTTCATGGTAGCTAGTCCTTTCAGATCTCAGCTACATGTTTCTCTGAATATGATCATCACAGTTAACTAGACCAAAACAATAATTTATCCTGTAACTTTCAGGAAGAGTATGAGAGTAGTAGTGCAGTTTTTCAGTGTCAAGTGACAGAAAACAGGGGAGGTTCGGTTCTGACAGTTTGGTAATGTGAATGGTGTACTAAGCTTAATCCCTGTCTTGTTCTGGAAATCCTTGGCAAACTGAACCCATGTTAAATTCGAATTCAACAAGGAAGGAGATCGATGTTAGCTCTCCGAATACTAGCTGTATGTCAGGCACGCATGTTCAGGTTTCAAGGAATGAGCTAATACCCAGGAAACCATCAGCTTAGCCCAATGTCTGAATCTAGTGGTTCTGTCCAAATTTTCCAGCGTACTAGCTAGACACGCTGAAGCTTTAAGCTAAGGGCTGCCTAACAAGTTCAGTGAGACTAGTCTAGGGAATTTGAAATACCAATTTCGTATTCTGCTGTTTCCTGTTTTCAGAAAATAAGCTGAACTTGTATAAATCATAAGTAATTCTTATTAAATCAGAAAAATACAAATTATATACCGAAATGTTCGGAAAACTATGATCTGTCCATTTATACCAAATCCATGCATGTTTAAATAACATTGAATTATATTAATGTAGGAGAACTAATAAACCTTTTTGTGTAATATGGAGTTTCTCTAAATGCTACTTTTAAATGCATTTGGACTCCAGTTAACATGATCTCCATGTGTAGGTTTGCATTACAAACACTTTAATATGTCATGCATACATTTGTGCGCATTGCATTGATGCCATGTTTGAATGTTATTTTGCTTTTCCGGTGTTTGGTTCTTCTCGGTAGAACGCGAATCTGAAGTGAAGATCAACAACACCAAAGACGAATACTTGATCATCAACAATCATGTCAAGAAGAAGCATCGAATTGCCATAGATCTGTTATTGGTTATTTATCAAAGAAGCAAGGCAAGCATAACCTCTTATCTGCCCATATATGATTTCAAAGTATTTCATTCTTGTATTTGCATACGATTCCAATGTATTTTGGTCATCAGATAGAGTTCTCCTATATCTATCGCATTGCCAATATATCTTGATCCACTGCTCCTAGCAACCCTAGGTTGGCTTGTGCGCATCGCCAGAGCCTTATACCTGCTACGCTTTGCCATGCATAGTTTTGTTATCTCTTCTCCATCCAGTTGATGAATCAAAGCTACGACTAGTATGACAGGATGACGTGGAAAGATAAGTGATATGTATAACATGTTAAAAGGCTTGGATGAGAGGCCATAGGGATTGTGGTGGTTTGTCTCATTCTTGCCGACCTAGGACCCGAGGTTCTCGCCTCTTGAACCAAGACTGAGCGTACTTCCACACGTGGCGGGCCTAACACCCTGCTCGACTAACTAACTTGGTTGGTTGTACCCATGGGACACGTAGTTTGGTTTTCCATTTGCGTGTGGGTCAAAACCGTTTGAGAAAAGATAGGGCCTGGCAGGGATCCAGTGATGGACGAACACGGATCTTGATTCCTGTGACAGAGTAACGGGGACCGTCACGAGATGGCCATCTCGCGTAATGGCGGCTGTTCCTTGTTATGGATGACCCATGGGATATAATCAACTGAGGTAAAGGTCGTGGTCAACCACCCTCTGCCGGCACTCCTTGGTGAGTGCTAATGTTCTGGCGTTAAGAGTCGGTTGATACGTGTGGTAAACATTGTACACCCCTGCAGGGTTTAATCTTTTCGAAAAGCCGTTTCCGCGGTTATGGACGACTTGGGAATGGACACGTGATCATAGAGAACTTTAACATAATCGTAAAAGTTGTTGACAAAGAGTGAAGAATGCTTCCTCGAGGGTGTCGAGGGGGTGATCCAAGGTGATATGTGATGTTGATGAGCCGGTGGTTACAACATGATGAATTTTAGAGCTAGATCTGCTCTCTTATCCCCTTTATAAAGAAAGTCTAAGTAGACGACTTCTACTTTTCCCTACCTTTATTGAAAAGTTGGCTTTATGCAAAGAAACCCTCATACAATCTCTCTGAACAAGCAGATATGTAATAGGTTAATTAAGTCTTGTTGAGTACCTCCGGTACTCATGTTTGCTTAAATTTTGGTTCAGGTGAAGTTCCTCACTCCGATGGTGGATTAGACGTTGACATCGACGAGTAGTTCGGGTTCCCAGTGGCAGCCTGGAACTTGTAGGTTATGTAGCTTACGTTGCTTATTTTCTGGCCTCTTAGGCCTTTTGCTATCTTGTTGAATAGCAACATATCCGCTTTCGTTGAATGATGTAATGTTGGGTCGTGTGACCTCTGCGTGTAATCTTTGCTATCTTCACTCTGTTAAGAGTTTAAATAATATTGCTTTGTGTCGTAGAGTCACTGCTGTGTTATCGATATGTAATTATAAGCTCTCGAGATCCGGGTTAGACTTATGTCCGATGAAGGTATGGAATTTGTCTAGCTTGGCTCTTCGGGGGTGCTACAAGTTTTGGTATCAGAGCAGGACTGCCTGTAGGAAAACCTTTCTGCTGGTCCATGTTGAGTCTAGTGTTTGTGAAAACTATTTTGAACCAAAAAAATGAGTTGTGAAATTCTCATTAGGATTCTTTTTACTCCTTATCTGGTATCGCTCTAATTCTGAGTCACCTTACCTCGAGTTGATTTGAAAATGTTTTGGCTATCTCTTCTAGTCTTTCAAACTCTAGGTGCCTCGAGCACATGCCGAGTGTTAACCCGTTGACATGGTGTGGTGTTCTCTAGAGTCTGGGGTGTGTTTCGAGTGTCATCTTTTTGTTGTTTAACGTGAGAGATCTCGTCCCATCACGACCTCTCAGATTTGTGGGTTCCACATCGTTCTGTTATAGGCTTCGAGGTTTCTTTCCACCTCAGATGTCTTCTTTTGACTTGCTTTGGTGCTTCTGAAGCTCAGTATGGCTTCTGGAAGTTATATCGTGATTACTATATCATAGTGCCTTTACGACACTCAGTTAGTAATTTGTCGTGGTGGGATCACGGCAGATGCCATAGGATGGCTTAAGGTGGGGCTCGATGGACGCTGGAGGGTACCGGGAGAGGGCTAGCGCGCTAAGGAGCGCGCACGGATGAACACACAAACACAAGCAGACACAAACACACACGATCTACCCAGGTTCGGGCCCTCGTAAGGAGGTAACACCCCTACTCCTGCCTATCTCTCTGTATATCCGAGGTAAGTCACAGGTACAAGATGCTCCTCGAGCTGTATGAGCCCAACAATGGCGATGAACACAAGGAGAAGGTGAAGCTACAGGGGAAAATGAGTCTCAGGGCATCGTCCCTCACGCAGGAGGGGGTGGTGCCCTATTTATAGTCGGAGCCGAGTCATGGTGGGGCCCGAGGTTGCACACTGTAGCCATGCGCCCTGGCATGTCTTGAGTGTTCCTCCTATCAGAGACAGGACGTGGCCTGCCCATCCTCTGCAGCGTAACGGTTGAGCTACTTTGTAGCCTCTGGCAGGGACAGGACGTGGCCTGCCCATGCCTAGGCTCATAGCCTTTTCCCGGATCTCGCATGGTCAGCGGTCAGGTACGTCCGGTCACGTCGCACCTTTCCGCCTGCCACGCTTCCGTGTCAGGCGCCTCCATGACAGCCGCGCCCGTGTCAGCCGGGACGTGACATGAGCATTGACTGCTGCCCGAGGTAAGATGCCTCGCCTTGCACAACCCGACATGGCTATGTCGGATCTCTCCTTCTTGAGTATCTTTCCCTGCACACAGAGAAGACATGATGATACCAACATTCATATGTCGGTCAGCATACCTCGGATCACACACGTCGGCTTGTGCCAACATGTTACCTCGGACCCCTTTGGGCCTAGTTAAGTCGGTTAAGACCAATGTTATACCTCGGAACTTCCGGGTCTGGCTATGTCGGTTAGCACCGACATTACACCTCGGATATCTCTGTGCCTAGCTAAGTCGGCCTTTCCTGTACCTCGGTCCACCTTTGTACATACTTTATACCATGCCTTGACCCTACCCGGGGGTAGCCCCCCGACACTAGTCCCCGAAGCTGGTGCGGTCCTGCAGCCTCGGATGAAGGGCCGTAGCAGGTTAACACAACCAAAACATCCACACCAAACGTCCGACATAGGTATGTCGGTCCAACCAAAGTTTCCGACACTGGAAACTCCGACAGACTCCGACACTTGCATGTATGCCGACTTCTCCGACATAAATAACTCTTCGCGATCTATTTCAAGATCCCCTCGGGGCACGTGGCAGCGAATCTTTGCCCGTCTCCTCGGTGCCTGCGCGCTGACAGACGTGTCACTGCTCGCACGTCTCCCACGCCATGCGGGCCCAACGCGCAGTTAAGTCCAGAGCGCACTCAAGCGCTTTGACCGCGGTGCGGCCCCTCGATTCTCGCGCGGCCAACCGCACACGATCATGCCACGGACGGTTCCAACTTTGTAGCCCATTGCGTGGCCCATCGTGTGGCCACGATTAATCAACTGCACTAACCGTGCACAAGAAATCCGCCCGGCGGTTTGGAGATCGTGCGCGGTGGTTTCGTTAACCACGCACTCTCCCGCCCATAAATAGGGGAGCGTGTGGATTGCATCTTCTTCCCCGCTCTCCTCAACCCCATCGCTCTCATCGCCGCCGCGCCGTGCTCTCCGCCACCGCACGACGCCGGAAAACCTCTCACCGTCGATGACCAGGGCCTCTTGCGCCGCCGTGCCGCCCATTTCTCCGCCGTCGCCGCGACACCGGTACGCTCCTTCCCCTCACTTATGCCGATGAACATGTTCATCTCCTCCGATGAACTTGTTCATCTCCTCCGGTGAACTTGTTCATCCTCTTCGCGGATGTTCTTGAGTTCATCCGCACATATTTAGCGTAGATCTCCTCTAGATGCTCTCCGCATTTCTTCTTAGTTTGTTTCTAGTTCATCCGTAGACCTTCATAGATTCAACCCATAGATCTTGCATTTATATTCTATTTTTCCTTCTCTGTAGATCCTTCCATCAAACACTTAGCCGCAGATTTATGTTTCCCGCCACTTACTCGTTTTCCTCCGTTGTTCAAATATTCCGAGGTACTTACCCCGGTTGAATCTCTGTCCCTTTGAAGAATCTTCCCGAGATGTCGTCTAGTAACATCCCGGATCGTGCCGACGCTGCTACCGACGAAGGAGAGCGCGGTGGATGGGAAGGGTCCGACATTACTGAGACCGACATTGAATGGCTGGTGAAGACTCGGCGGATCCCGGCCGACGTTATATGTCGGGTCCCCAAGAAAGAGGCCGAGCTGGACCTGGAACCCGGCGAACGGGTGGTCTTTCTTGCGCACTTCGAGCGCAGCTTCGGTCTCCCGGTAAGCACGTTCTTGCGGGCTTTTTTAAACAAGTTCCGACTTCAACCACATCACCTGCCTGCCAACGCCATCACCCAGCTGTCGGCATACGTCTCCTTCTCCGAGGGGTACCTCGGTCTCTGGCCCAGCGTTAACTCCTGGGCCAAATGCTTCCAGCTTCGGAAGCAGAGCATTCCCGACCCGGAGAACAAGGGTGGCCCCAAGGAGATGACTACGTGCAGAGCAGCCTCCATTGCACCTCGGCGAGGCTCCGAGTTTCCCCGGATCTGGGGCTTGGAATCCTGCCATAAGTGGCAGCGGACCTTCTTTTACGTGAAGAGTCCGGCTCACGTGGACCTCCTCAACCTGCCGGCATTTGTGATCGGCGCCCCAACGGAGCAAGTCAACTGGTCCTTGGACCCCAAAACCTCTAACTCCGAGGTCAACCAGATCCACGAGGTGATGCTGGATCTCCAGAAGAAAGGGTGGACGTCTGACGATCTTCTGCGGACTTTCATCACTCGCCGGGTTAACCCCCTCCAAAGCCGAGCCCACAAGATTTGCCATATGAGTGGCCGATATGACCCCACCCGGATCAGCACTCACGAGCTCAGCAAAGCCGAGGTGAGAAGACGTGTCAAGGCAATTGCCAAGACACAGATGGACGATGACTGGAGCTGGGGCATAGAACCTCACCACCGAGCTCGTCTTCCGGAGCAAGTAAGAATTCGCCATCTGAACCGACATAAACTATATGCCGAACTTATCCTCGCATTGACACCACCTTTGCTTTTACCCTAACTCGGTTTTACTTTGCTTGCTCTGCAAAAGTTCGCTCGGCAGACACTTGAGGACGGAGCAAACCCCTCCGAGAAATGGGGCCCCAATCGATCTGCCTCGGATGTCTCCGAGGCTGAAGACCCGGACGATGAGGATCACATGCCCATCCCCAAGGCTGGTGCCCCTACCTCGGGTAAGCCTCGAGTCCGCGCTTCCATTCGAGATTGGTTTGATGATGACGATGACGACTGTCAAATTCTAGAACCAATTGACGCCATTCCCATCTCCTATGCTCCTTTCTCCTATGCTTGCCCAGTACCTTCGACACCTGCTACTACGAGCTCCCGAGGTGCATCTCGGAAACGCGTAGGGTCCGGTACCTCCGATACCGGGCCTCCGGATCATCAGCCCCTGCGCGAAGAAACCGAAGGTGCCAAGAAAGCGGCAGTTAAGCTCCGAGGCAAGAAGCCGCCGCCGACTGTCGAAGCGTAAGATATCCTTTACTCACTTTCTTCCTTCCCTTCACCGAGGTACATTTTCACACACTAACACTTCTTTTATCTCAAAGCAGTCCTGCTCTTCGAGTGTCTCAGAGCGCTTCCTCATTGCGCTCGCCACTTCCGCCACCTGCGGCACCTCGGTCAACCGAGGTTGAAGCTGGCAGCCCTACCAGGACAGCCCCTTCCCCGGCACATTCTACTCCGGCCGGCACACCGCCGCCGACATCTGATGCCAACCTCGGACGGGGCCAAAGTACTCCGGAGCCCTTGGTCCTCGACCGAGATACTGATCCCGTGTCCATACCACGGACTCCGAGATGGAGCCGCCCAACACTCCGATGGCACCGGAACAACAACAACAACCTTCTCCACCACCACAACCTCAGCAGCAACAACAACAGCAGCAGTCAACACCACCACCGCCGCAACAACAAGAACAGCAGCAGCAGCATTAGCCAGCACCACCACCTCCGCCAGCACCGAAGTCCTCACAGACTCAGCTGGTACCCCGGAAGGTCCCGCCGCCGCCGAAGTCGACATCATACCAGCTGGTCACCGGGAAAACGCCGGTAACCCCGGCCCTGGCCGCATCCCAGGCTCTCTACGCCTCGGTTACCCGAGGTTACACTGGTAGCTGGGAGACTCCTCGGCTGCGAACCGAAAGCGGGCACAGCTTGGGCTCGGAGGAGCAATACGACATGGATTGGAACTCCGCCGATGCTGGCGAGGTTTCCTCTAATCCGGCGAAACGACATCCAGCTGGCCCGGCGGGCTGGACCAGTCCATCTACACCATGCAAGCTGCTGTCCTCAAGTGCAGCAAGATTGCCTCGGTAAAGTTTCCTCAACTTAGCCATTATTCCCAGTCCCCGAGATTCGGGTCGAGTAATTGACGCTCAACCGAGTTAAAATTACTCGGCTTGAATCTTCACAAAAATCTGCCATTCCCTTTACTCTAAAATTTCCGATGCCAAGTCCCCGGGACTCAATTCGAGCTCACTCGGCTCGATTCCCCGGAAAACTCGACATTCCAGTCCCCGAGACTCATGTCGGATTTTACCCGACCTGGATTTTCCCAAACACACTAACACTTTTCTTTTTTCAGGAATTGACCAACGCCCGGACCGAGGTGTTCAAAAGGCTGCTGCTGGACCACAACAAGCTCAAGAAGTCCCACTAACAGCTACAAGAGGAGCAAAAGAGATGCGACGACGCGCATAACTCTGCGCTTAAAAAGGAGCAGGACGAGGTATCTCGGCTGCAGAAAGAACTCGAGCGGGTCGAGAAGGAAAAGACCGCCATGGAGAATGCCCTCAAGCAGAAGGAGGAAACTGCGCAGCAGCATCAGGAAACCCTCAAGCAATCCGAGGCTCGCGCCACCTCGGTAGAAGAAGAACTGAACGCCCTCAAGGCTAAGGGTAACGCTGGCTGTTCGAGCTCACCCGGATCAACAGCCAGATGGACAGTAAGCTTCCCTTACTCCTTTTTTCCTTCTCTTTATTTTCACCGACATCAATCATCTGCCGACATATGACTTAACTCGGCGACAGCCTTCCTTTCTTCAGAACACTTCGCCCATTCTCGGACTGTTGCTGCCAATATCACCAAGAAGGACGGGCGAAAAGAGCCGAGACTGAGATCCTCTCGGACACCTGGGACATCGAGGGTCTCTCCCCTGAAGGCTATTGGGATGGAGCTTCTTGATGCCGGCATTCGGGTTTACCATACCTTATGGCCCGAGTCCGAGCCTCCAGCTACCATTGATGAATTGTCCAAGTGCCTAACGGGAGCCGAGGCTAGGCTCCGAGAGTGGAGGTCATCAGCAGCTCGTGCCGGCGCCGATCAAGCCTTGACTTTCGTGATGTCCTGGTACGAGGAGATCGATCTCCCTGCTATGAGGTCTCTGCGCGCCCATTCGCAATGGACTGACGACCCAATATTGGTCGTGCGCCGCAAGGAAGCAGCTGACTTCATGGCCGGGTATGCCGACACCCGACATTTCATCCCGGGACGCTCATACTCCGACGACGAAGATTACGCTGATGTCAGCGACGCTGAGGAGAGCGACGACAAGGCCGTGGATGAAGAGATTCAAGATGAAGCAGCCGACACAGCTAAAGCCGCTGCAATCGACATCGCCAAACAGCCAGTAGCCGAGACTCCTCTAGAAGCAGCCTCCGACATTTCGGGACCTCGGCAACCACTCCAACAACCGAGGTTGCGCCAACGCCCGACGCTGCTCCTGCCCTGAGGTTGCTTCTGCCGACACTTCTGCCAATCCGAGTTCCACCATCGCCTGAACTTATCATGAGCAAAACGATTAAATCTCCGGAATGCCGGGTGCAGATGTAACTATACTTTTAAGTATTTCGCAGCACTACTCTTATTTTGTTAGTTCAACCAAATTTGGCTTTATGTCGGATCAATTTGCAACGAGTCCCCGAGTTTACTTTCGCGTTTACTATACTTAGCAACCTTTGCTCTTGTCTACCATTTTGGCGTTCGACAGTCGAGTCACAAGATCAATACTTATAGCATACAGTACTTCGTAAATTCTGAGGTGAGTTTCAAAGTCATCCGACATAAGTAAAAAGAATGAAAAAACAGGGTTAGTAAACGATATATGTCGGATTATTTTTAGCCGAGTCCCCGAGTTCGTTTTCATGTTCATCATATTCCATAACCTCTGCTCTTGACTACCATTTTGGCGTTCGTCAGTCGAGTCACAAGATCATAATACATAGCATACACTACTTGAGCTTTGAGACGAGGTTCAAAATCATCCGGCATATAAACAGTATAGGAAAAAAAAGACAAAATACATGCATAAGGAAGAGGCAGTCCCCGAGTTTCACTTCGGAGTGCCGACATTTCATTCAAAATAAACCGGATACATACATTGCGCCCTTAAGAGTAAAAGGGACGGAGTAGAGCTACATTCCAGGGTCGTTTGGTCTCCTCTCCGGGTTTGTCCAGCCCGTCCTTCCTCAGTTCCTGTGTATCTATAAGATAGTATGCATCATTGTGCAGAGCCTTGCTCACAATGAATGGTCCCTCCCATGGAGGTGACAACTTGTGTCGGCCAGCACTGCGCTGCACTAGCCTCAGCACCAAATCTCCCTCTTGAAATACTCGAGGACTGATCTTCCGACTATGATAACGTCGGAGATTCTGCTGATATATTGCTGACCGAGATAAGGCCAGCTCTCTTGCTTCCTCGAGCAGATCAACATCATCTTCCCGAGCTTCTTTTGCCTCGGTTTCAGTATACAACGCAACTCTCGGTGAGTCATATTGCATGTCGGTCGTCATAACCGCTTCTGCTCCATAGACCAGAAAAAACGGTGTGTAACCCGTTGATCTATTCGGTGTGGTCCGGAGACCCCATAGCACTGCCGGTATCTCATCTATCCAGCACCCCGGAGTTCGCACCAGGGGTTCAATTAACCGAGCTTAATGCCGGCCAATACCAAGGCATTTGCCCTTTCCACCTGCCCATTGGATTCCGGATTTGTGACCGACGCAATGTCAAGTCAGATCCTCTTCTCAGCACAGAATCGAGCAAACTCCCCACAACAAAGTTTGTGCCATTATCGAGATAATGTTGTGCGGATAACCATATCCAGAATAATATCCTTCAAAAAGGACACTGCTGTGTGGCCATCCAATTTCCGAATTGGTTTTACCTCGATCCACTTGGTGAACTTGTCCACCATCACCAGCATATGGGTCATGTTACCTCGAGCTGGCTTGAATTCCCCCACCATATCCAAGCACCACATAGCAAAAGGCCAAGTGATAGGAATTGTTTTTAGTGCCGAGGCTGGTAGATGGCTTTTTGGCAAACTCTGAACCCTTCACATCTTCGGACAATATCCTCTACCTCCTGCAAAGCAGTGGGCCAGTAAAATCCATGTCGAAACACCTTGGCCACTAAGGCTCTTGTGCTAGCATGATGACCACATTCTCCTTGATGAATTTCCAGGAGCATTTCTTGTCCTTCGGCTGGCTTGACACAGCGCTCAAGCACCTCGGTTGCGCTTCTCTTGTATAACTCCTTATTGATGATGGTATACGCCTTGGCTCTTCTCTGCACTCGCCTAGCCTCAGTTTCATCACTCGGCAAACTCCCATCCATCATGAAGTTCATAATAGGCTGTGCCCACTCCGGCACCGGACGTTCAGGGAAGATCGGTTCATCCACCTCCATTGGTTCAGTCGACATCACTTCATCCGACATTAGGTGGGCAGTCCCCGAGTCTCGGTGACCAGTCCCCGAGTCTCGGTGAGCAGTCCCCGGGTTTTCCCAAATGCACCCGACATCAACGTCCATGGGGACAGCTCCAGACTCCGGTTTTTCCGGGATAAAAATTGATTCGGACTCAGGCAAAGGTTTAATTGAAGGCTTCCTCAGATGCTCTAAGGATATCCCGGGTGGAATTGGATCCCGAGATGAACCTAACTTCGACAGTACGTCGGCCGCTTCATTTTCCAGCCGAGGTATGTGCTTGTACTCGCACCCTTTGAAGAATCCCGATATTTTCTGGGTATGAAACCGATATAACGCCATGTTGGCATCCAAGGCATCCCAGTTTCCCGAACATTGTTGCACCACCAGATCCAATCTCCGAAGCACTCTATTCGGCGAATGCCTATTTCCTTGGCCACATCAAGCCCATGAATTAGTGCCTCATACTCAGCCACATTATTTGACGCTGCGAAATGAGTCTGCAACACATATCTCAGCTGGTCCTGTTTTGGCGAGGTAAGAACTACCCCGGCACCCAATCCAATCTTGGTCTTGGAGCCATCGAAATGCATTCTCCAGTAATTGGAGTCGGGCAGTGGTGGCTCATATTGCATCTCGGCCCAATCCACAAAGAAGTCCGGTAACGCCTGAGACTTGATAGCATCTCTTCTCTCATAATGCGGAGTGTAAGGGGACACCTCGATGGCCCACTTGGCTACCCGGCCCGTTGCATCTTTGCACCCAATGATCTCCGCGATTGGAGCTTCACACACCACGGTAATTGGATGCTCTTGGAAGTAATGTTTCAACATCTTGGCCGCCAGATAGACACCATATGTCATTTTCTGGTAACGAGGATAATTTTGTTTCGAGGTTGAGATCACCTCGCTCGGATAGTACACCAGCCTCTGCACGGTTTTACCTTCCTCTTCTCGTTCCACTACCATTACGACACTCACAACTCGGTTTGTGACCGCAATTAGAGCAACATCGGCTCTCCGGGTAATGGTGAGGCCAATACCGGGGCAGCGACATCCTTTCAGCTCATTAAATGCTGAGTCTGCTTGCGGGGTCCACACAAACCCGAGCTTTTCTTCATGAGTTGGTACAAAGGCAATGCCTTTTCTCCCAACCGACTCACAAACCGACTTAACGATGCCAAGCATCCAGTGAACAAAGGCAATGTCGGCAACCTCATGTTCTCAATAGCCCGGATTTTAGTTGGGTTCACCTCGATACCTCGGCTTGACACAAGGAAACCGAGTAACTTTCCTGCTGGCGCACCAAATGTACATTTATCCGGGTTAGGTTTCATCCGGTATTATCTTAGGTTTGCAAATGTTTCTTTGAGATCATCGATCAGAGTCGACTTATCTTTAGTTTTGATGACGATATCATCGACATACACTTGCACATTTTTGCCTATTTGTTCACGCAAACACTTTTGCATACATCGCTGGTATGTAGCACCAGCATTTCTCAAACCAAAAGTCATGACACGATAGCAATAAGCCCCGTACGGGGTAATAAAAGCAGTTTTCATTTGATCTTTAGGGTTCAGGGGTATCTGGTGAAAACCAGAGTACGCATCTACAAATGACAACAACTCGCACCCGGCAGTGGATTGATCACTTGATCAATCCAAGGTAATGGGAACGGGTCTTTGGGACATGCGTTGTTCAAGTTTGTGAAATCAATGCACATGCGCCACACCTTGGCCACCAGAGGCTCATCTTTCTTCCTTTCCACCAAGACCAGGTTAGACAACCAGTCCGGGTGCAGTACTTCCATGATGAAACCGGCCGCAAGTAACTTGGCCAACTCATCGCACACCACCTTTCTCCTCTCGTCCGATAGACGCCGCATCGGTTGCCTCACCGGCTTCATATCCGGTCTGACGAATAAAGAGTGCTCAGCCAACTCCCTCAGAACACCTTGCAGGTCCTGATTCAACCAAGCAAAGATATCTCGATTTTCACGGAGGAAGTGACTGAGCTCGCTTTCCTATTCCTCCGCCAACCCGGTACCAATGATGTAACACCCCAAAAATTCGTCCCTAATTTTAGTGGTGTTTCCTCACACCTGAAAAACTTTTTCCTTCTATTTCAAATTTTGCTTGCTCCCTCGGTGCTTGATGATGCCGTTTGGATTTCTAGGCTCAAATAATTCCAAATGTTCAGCTGAACCACTTTGCCACTACCCAAAAATCATCGGCCGATAACCTTCCCTTTGAACCCGAAGACGAAATCCCGAGTTCATCGATCCCTAGTATTCCACCACCGATTCCACCAAATGATCAAAGGTGATGTCTCCCTTCGCCAAACCCCTTTGAGTTTCTCTAAGAGCCATGATGGAACCAACTCAAGAGCATGCTCAAACCAGCCACTTCACCATCGACACCCACCTCACTTTGGCCCATGTTTTTCCTTAGCCATTTGGGAGACATATCACACCTACCACCGGTTATTTTTGACCAACATTGAGATACACCAATTAAGCACTCCACCCCTTGTTAATGCAAAGAGATTGCAAGAACCACCTCACCTACTCCCCTGGTTACTCAAATGACCACTCGCCCATCCGTTTGACCCCCAGAACCTCTTTTCAACCGCAACGCGAAATTGATTGGGTTGTAGACGTTTTGAACACCTAGCCCAAAATCCCACCCATATGTCTCCAAAAATTGCCCCACTCCTTAAACCATCCTTATACACCTAAACACAACCGTTGGCAAAGGTTTTGGATTTATTTAATCTTGGAAGTTTCTTGCGGGCATTTCGTCGAACACCTGGCGGACAGTTTTCCTGTTTCTCGGTTTTTAGTTGTAGCCCGGTTTGGAGCCAACCAGCTGGCCTCCCCTGTCCTAGTCCAGCTCCAGTACATCCCCTGTATGCCACTGCTCGACCAACTCAGCTCCCTATCCACTCCACCGCCGATCCTATCTAGTTTAGAGCAAAACCGTGGGTACCCTTGTTTGCCACCGTCACCGGCCTTCCCCTGCCCTTTAAAACCCTCCCCGAGCTCCTCTGTGTGCTCTTCTCTTCCCTCTTCCCCTCCCCTAGCCTCTGGCCAGCGAGTGAGCAACCAAACCGAGCTCAATCGAAACCCTAGCCCCGGCCAACCCTAGCTCACGGTAGTGGTCGCCTCGCCCTCCTCTGCCCCGGTTGAGCTGCGAGGCGAGCATGGCGTCCTCAAGGACCTCATTCCGCTCCTCTCCCAGCTCGCGGGCGCTGTAGGTCGTCGCCGGCAACCATTTTTCTGGGCAGCCTGCCATGGCCGGGAGAAACGAGCTCGAGCTCGAGCTTCTCCCGCGCGCTAGGCCTTCCCCGAAACCTTGCCCTGGACGCGGGGGACCGCCGCCATCGTTCGCCGTCGTCCGCCGGCGCTCCAGCGACCCCATTGGCCGGCGTCGGAGGAGGGCGACACCGACATCCCCGACGTCTTCCGTGCCTCTGCGTGCACGCTCGAGCCGACGAGGAGCGTCGTCGACCCCGCACCGAACCGGTACCAGGCTGGCCCTCCCTGCCAGCCCACGTCGCCCAGCGTCCTCCTGGCGGCCCAGCTCGCCAGCGGCCCAAGCCAGCCGCGCCAGGCCGTCTCGCTCGCCCGCGCGTTGCCCAGCGCCAGCGTCGCCCAGCCCGCACGTCTCCAGCCGGCCCGTTTAAGTTTTTTTTCCAGAAGAATATGTGAATAATGGAAACTTCTATTGGCCTTTTTCCTCAACCGTAGCTCCGATCGAGGTGAAACAAATTTCTAAATTTTTGTTTTGAAAAGGTTTACGTGATGGTACTGGTTTCACATTTTTGTGAGGCAAGTTTGACTGAGCCCATAGAGATATGCCTCATAGGTGCACTCCCGCGGTCGACGTTTTTCTCCGAACCAACGCCGCGATGAGTCCGTGACTTCCCAAGCCAAACCAAGACCGTCCTCGCAGGCAAGCTAACCCCTTGCTATGAGCCGTCCCGCAATGTTGTTTGTTATTTTCTCGTTGCCATGCCGAGTGTTTACATTTGTCTGCGTTCGATATTTATTATGTTGGTCTGCTATGGTTGTGTTCAATATGTTACTTCGAATATTGCTCATGCCATGTTTTATTCATCATCCATGTATGCATTAGAATGACGTGTGAATTAATTGTGCGCCTCGCACTTGCGTGGCTTTGTCGAACCCTCTAACTAAACAATTGTAAAACATGCGTTCCTATGAGTGTTTGCTTCTTCTCCTTCGCCGAGGTGAGGAGCGGACGAATGTCGTCTTATGATCCTCGGAGTTGGGGGCATTTGCCAAAAGAGTTATTTGCTTCTTCTCCCTCCGTCAAACGTGGTTCGTAAGCCCGCCTGGACTGCGACGCTTGGGACATTTGCTTTCCATTTGGTTCTTTTTGCCAAGATTGCTGACACCATGTCGGGTTAATCCTCGAGTGGAATGGATGCTTCTTTATTATGAGTGCTTTTCGGTTCATTTGGAGACTACATGCCCTACCAACTTTGGTAGTTGATCTGCGATGGCGCTGGTCGGAGGTATCTCTGCCACAGTCACCCGGTCGACGCCAATAAACTGTGCTAACTTTTGTAGTTGATCTGCGAAGGCGCTGGTCGGCGGGTTCGCCGCCGTAGTCTTCTGGTTGACGTTTCCTTTTCCTTGTCGAACGAGAAGGCGCTGGTCGGCAGAATCGCCGCCGTAGTCTTCCGGTTGACGTTTCGTTTTCCTTGTTGAACGAGAAGGCGCTGGTCGGCGGAATCGCCGCCGTAGTCTTCCGGTTGACGTTCTTTTATTCCGCTAAGTTTGGACATGGATACTACTATTTCTTGAAGTATTGTGTTGCTAATGTTTTGTCGTTTGATGATATATTATTACGTTGTTGTGGTTGTTGTCTTGCTTGAGTTATGATGCTGCTAATGTCTTGTTGTTTGATGATATAAGATTTTGATATTGTGATTGTTGTGTTGGACTAATCCCCTGTTGTTTGGACTTGTTATGATGAAACTTGATTAAATGAAACACCCCTCCAAACTTCGATAGGGTCAGTCCATAGTGCCACTAATCTGAACATCGAAAGCACTACCACTGTCGCTCATATGGGCGGGCCTTGACCTACGTATCCTATTGAGCCTCCTTTGATGCTACCATTTTGGCAAGTCTAGTCGGTTACCTTTGTGGTCGGGGCTAGTCTTGCGAAGGTTCCGGAGCTAGGCGTTGCTCATGGGTTGGGGACGTGCCGGATTCACTTCGTCATAAGACATAGAGTTATGTCGGTGGCTATACAGGGAGTGTCTTGGTAGCGTGAACGGTCATGTACGTGTATCAGGTCGTCTTAAGGAAGAGTTCCTAAAGTACCGGCTATATGGTGCACCTAGATGGGTGGAAACTGCAACCTCTCGAGAGTGTCAAATCTGGATGTCTAGCCTCGTTCCAAGGTTATGGAACAACAGTTCAGTGTCGGTCACACTATTGTCTTTGTCGAGTCAGGAGGTTAAACTTAAGTTTGTTTGAAAGAAAGTTGAACAACCTGATTTCACTAAATGAACAAATAAGATGATGCAGGGAATGTTGCCTTGAGATGTGATTGTGAACCAAGTTTAGGGATGGCGGTGTGATGCGTTGGGGAGCCTATAGTTAGGCCAGAGCCCACATCAACCGTGCGTGCCCAGAGTGGAAAGATGAGGCCAGTGGGCCTAGCAGTGATCACAGGTGCTGTTGTGTATTATTTGGTACCACTTGGTACACCCGATTACTCATCACAGGTAAGCCCTTTGTATGATTGCTAGTACACGATCCAACCCCACCTGGTTTGGACTCTGTACTGGTGATACCCCCGTTGCTTGCTTATGACATGTTTGGTTGTCAATGCCATGCTACTTTTATGTCATGTATCTAGAGTACACTTGCCATGTTGTAGGAGTTTATTTCCAATATATATCTTGCTGCATGATTGTTGGATTGTTTGTAGCGAGTGGCGATTCTTGCTGAGTGCATACAAATGTACTCACGGGCCTTGTGTTTGTGGCCAGATGTTGGCGAGGATTCATCTTCCACCTTAGCAAGGACAAGGAGCAGAAGCGTGCTAGGATCAGTAGCCCAGCCAGATACCTGTGGAGTGGAGCCGCTCCAAGCCGTTGCCTCATTTATGTCTTCCGCTGCCAGTTAAAACTCTGAGTTGGGCCATGCTTGGCTTGATTTTGTCATGCGACGATGGCCTTGTAAACCCTTTTGTAGCACTTTGTGCCTGATTGTGTAATGATTTCCGCTATGTTGCATTGTCGTAACGTGCGGCCAGATATCTTGGGCTGGCGCACGGGGCGACCGCCTCTCTGGAAATATGCGCCAGAGCGGGGTGCCACAGAGCATGGTATCAGAGCACCAGGCTGGCTGTAGACTACCCTAGCATGGAAAGCCCAGCCTTACTTTTGCCCGACAAGGAGCCCGATGGATTTGACCCATCTCCGCCTAACCGGCATGGCTATTGTTGGTCAACAGTATGGTGCAGTAGGACTTGTCCCAATCCCCGAGTGAGGCTCGCCGGTTTCTTCCATGAGAAGGAATCGACACTACCCATTAGTATGAGACCCAAGTCCTGGCTACCTATAAAATCCCACCCTCGCTTGCTATCCTTTGCAACCCAACTCTCTTGAAGCAGATCCCGCTCAGGAATCTTGCGCTCTCCTCTCTCCCAAGTACCTTAGCTTGAGGTTGTAGATGGAACCTACCCTTGTTTTCGAGACCACCGCTGAGTTTCGCCCCGGTTTTCCACCTCTGCTGTGGGAAGCTGCTCGCGACATTCTTGGTTGTGTTTCTCGGCCGGTGTACCATGTATATCGGTCCAACCTCTCCTCCTGCGTGAGCGAGTATCATGCCGATGTGTATGTCGCCACAAGTGCCTTAGGAAGCGCGGCGCCATATGTGATTCAAAGCCACTTCGTGGATTCCCCTGAGATGGCTCTCCAAGTTGCAGCTTGGAAATGTCTCGCTCGTCTGCGGTACTTTGAAGCCGCGACAGAACCTCCCGCGTCTCGCTTCTTTCCGCCAAGATCCCTTGCAAGCCCCAGCAATCCCATGGTAAGCATCGAAGTGATGCTCAACTCAACCTTGTCCCACCTCGAAGCCTACACCACCGCCTTGGAGAGCATTCTTGCCTACCACTTGGAGGAATGCCATTCCAATAGGCAAGCCCTTGCCCGAGTCCGCAGCCCACTGACAAGAGCCCAGTGGATACCAAGCTTTGCGTAGGACCAAAACCGCAAGATCCAGAAGGCAACAAAGTGGATGCCCAGACCAAGTCCCCACCAAGTGAGGAGTCCTAAGTTGGTAGGTGAGAGTTTGTTTGTAACCCCTTGTGTTTTCTTGTGCTGCATGTTTGTTCTGTCCGCGGTTAAGTTGTTCTTAGGTTAGCCTGTGAAAAACTTGATGTTCTGATTTCCTTGTTAACCACTTGGTTGACATGGACGGAATACCATGTCCTTTCTTCAGTTGAAAAGTTTTGAAGAAATGACAGATCACATAAAAGCAGAAGTGGTATATGTGAACCCAGACACATATGCACGCCTGCAAAATTAATGCAAACTTTGAATGATATTATTTTCTAGTATGAAAATTATTTTGTGTGTGTTGCACAAGTTTAACTATTAAGTTGAAGTATTTAATGAGACACTGTAACCACGGTGTCCCGCTCACTTAATGTTGGCTCGTGCATAGGTTTAAAAAACTCGTACATGTAACAACGCAAGGTTCCTCACCCAATATGAACCTTGTGAGGACTCATGTTAAAGAAAGGGCCCAAGCCCTCCACGATGACCCCATCACAAGCTTAGTATGCTTGTTGAGTGTCCCCTCATCGTTGGAGCACAAAAGGATTTCTTGTAGAGTGTTTTGTTAGCTGTTGAGAACGTGTTTATACGGTATGGTTGAAATGATTATGCCATACTGCTGCAACTGTTTGTTTTGGGCCACGAAAATGCAGGACTATTTTTCTAAAATGATGTTTTTTCAGAATAGAAATTCTGCTGTCTATATGCTTGTATCCAGCCATGTTATCTTTGCTGCAAGACAAGGAGTATGGCCGGTGGAAAAATTTCAGAAATGAAGGATGTAAGTTCTACTCCAGCTAGAACTCTACAATTACTTCAGTGCAAGGAGATACCCTGAAAGTTCTTCCCTCGTATCTATGGCATTCCATAGGGAAAAATCTTTGCAAAAACAAATTTTGGGGTGTGGCCCTACCCTCAAAATCTAGGTGCTTGTGAGCCCATTTTGGGTGGCACAAACATCCTTCTCCTAAAAGAAACCTTAATTTTTCAAAACCTATGTATGCATGAAAGTGTATATATAGCTTTTCCAAAATAAAACCCTAGATGAGAGGATATGATAGCATATCCCAATCCTTTTGGTTATAAAATTTTGGGTAACTGCTTACCCAGTTCAAACTCTGTTTTGTTGGATGTTAGCTTGTTTGTAGACATGCTTGGTTGCTTTTGCCATGGTTGTGTTGTTTTTAGTGCCTTGCCTTGTGTGATCATTTAAGCAAAAACCTTAGTTATATTTATATACCGTGGTGGTAGATCCTACCTTGCTTGATTCTATGAGCCCCTGCCATGTCATTTCTCTTGGGTGCATCTTGTGTGATGGTAATGCTATGCTTGCAAAATGCCCAGTTTTGAGAATACCTTGATATGCGTGGATCCCTCCGAGTGTTTTAAAACTCTAGCATCGTGAGGAAAAAGTTTTAAGATATAGGGGTATAATAAAACCGTACAAGAAATATCTTGTTATAACTCCGGGAATCTTTGCAAGTCTCCGAATCTCGGGACGAGATTCTTGTTAAGGAGGGAAGGTTTGTAACACCCCAAAAATTTGTCCCTAATTTTAGTGGTGTTTCCTCACACCTGAAAAACTTTTTCCTTCTATTTCAAAATTTTGCTTGCTCCCTCGGTGCTTGATGATGCCGTTTGGATTTCCAGGCTCAAATAATTCCAAAGGTTCAGCTGAACCACTTTGCCACTACCCGAAAATCATCGGCCGATAACCTTCCCTTTGAACCCGAAGATGAAATCCCGAGTTCATCGAACCCTAGTATTCCACCACCGATTCCACCAAATGATCAAAGGTGATGTCTCCCTTCGCCAAACCCCTTTGAGTTTCTCCAAGAGCCATGATGGAACCAACTCAAGAGCATGCTCAAACCAGCCACTTCACCATCGACACCCACCTCACTTTGGCCCATGTTTTTCCTTAGCCATTTGGGAGACATATCACACCTACCACCGGTTATTTTTGACCAACATTGAGATACACCAATTAAGCACTCCTCCCCTTGTTAATGCAAAGAGATTGCAAGAACCACCTCACCTACTCCCCTGGTTACTCAAATGACCACTCGCCCATCCGTTTGACCCCCAGAACCTCTTTTCAACCGCAACGCGAAATTGATCGGGTTGTAAGACGTTTTGAACACCTAGCCCAAAATCCCACCCATATGTCTCCAAAAATTGCCCCACTCCATAAACCATCCTTATACACCTAAACACAACCGTTGGCAAAGGTTTTGGATTTATTTAATCTTGGAAGTTTCTTGCGGGCATTTCGTCGAACACCTGGTGGACAGTTTTCCTGTTTCTCGGTTTTTATTTGTAGCCCGGTTTGGAGCCAACCAGCTGGCCTCCCCTGTCCTAGTCCAGCTCTAGTACATCCCCTGTATGCCACTGCTCGACCAACTCAGCTCCCTATCCACTCCACCGTCGATCCTATCTAGTTTAGAGCAAAACCGTGGGTACCCTTGTTTGCCACCGACACCGGCCTTCCCCTGCCCTTTAAAACCCTCCCCGAGCTCCTCTGCGTGCTCTGCTCTTCCCTCTTCCCCTCCCCTAGCCTCTGGCCAGCGAGTGAGCAACCAAACCGAGCTCAATCGAAACCCTAGCCCCGGCCAACCCTAGCTCACGGTAGTGGTCGCCTCGGCCCTCCTCTGCCCCGGTTGAGCTGCGAGGCGAGCATGGCATCCTCAAGGACCTCATTCCACTCCTCTCCCAGCTCGCGGGCGCTGCAGGTCGTCGCCGGCAACCATTTTTCCGCGGCAGCCCGCCATGGCCGGGAGAAACGAGCTCGAGCTCGAGCTTCTCCCGCGCTCTATGCCTTCCCTGAAACCCTGCCCTGGACGCGGGGGACCGCCGCCACCGTTCGCCGTCGTCCGCCGGTGCTCCGGCGACCCCATTGGCCGGTGTCGGAGGAGGGCAACAGCGACGTCCCCGACGTCTTCCGTGCCTCTGCGTGCACGCTCGAGCCGACGAGGAGCGTCGTCGACCCCGCACCGAACCGGTACCAGGCCGGCCCTCCCTACCAGCCCACGTCTCCCAGCGTCCTCCTGGCGGCCCAGCTTGCCAGCGGCCTAAGCCAGCCACGCCATGCCGTCTCGCTCGCCCGCGCGTCGCCCAGCGCCAGCGTCGCCCAGCCCGCGCGTCTCCAGACGGCCCGTTAAAGTTTTTTTTCCAGAAGAATCTGTGAATAATGGAAACTTCTATTGGCCTTTTCTCCTCAACCGTAGCTCCGATCGAGGTGAAACAAATTTCTAAATTTTTGTTTTGAAAAGGTTTACGTGATGGTACTAGTTTCACATTTTTGTGTGCAAGTTTGACTGAGCCCATAGAGATATGCCTCATAGGTGCACTCCCGCGGTCGATGTTTTTCTCCGAACCAACGCCGCGATGAGTCCGTGACTTCCCAAGCCAAACCAAGACCGTCCTCGCAGGCAAGCTAACCCCTTGCTATGAGCCGTCCCGCAATGTTGTTTGTTATTTTCTCATTGCCATGCCGAGTGTTTACATTTATCTGCGTTCGGTATTTATTATGTTGGTCTGCTATGGTTGTGTTCAATATGTTACTTCGAATATTGCTCCTGCCATGTTTTATTCATCATCCATGTATGCATTAGAATGACGTGTGAATTAATTGTGCACCTCGCACTTGCGTGGCTTTGTCGAACCCTCTAACTAAACAACTGTAAAACATGCGTTCCTATGAGTGTTTGCTTCTTCTCCTTCGCCGAGGTGAGGAGCGGATGAATGTCGTCTTATGATCCTCGGAGTTGGGGGCATTTGCCAAAAGAGTTATTTGCTTCTTCTCCCTCCGTCAAACGTGGTTGGCGTAAGCCCGCCTGGACTGCGACGCTTGGGACATTTGCTTTCCATTTGGTTCTTTTTGCCAAGATTGCTGACACCACGTCGGGTTAATCCTTGAGTGGAATGGATGATTTCTTTCTTATGAGTGCTTTTCGGTTCATTTGGAGACTACATGCCCTACCAACTTTGGTAGTTGATCTGCGATGGCGCTGGTCAGAGGTATCTCTGCCACAGTCACCCGGTCGATGCCAATAAACTGTGCTAACTTTTGTAGTTGATCTGCGAAGGCGCTGGTCGGCGGGTTCGCCGCCGTAGTCTTCGGTTGACGTTTCCTTTTCCTTGTCGAACGAGAAGGCGCTGGTCGGCGGAATCGCCGCCGTAGTCTTCGATTGACGTTTCATTTTCCTTGTCGAACGAGAAGGCGTGGTCGGCGGAATCGCCGCCGTAGTCTTCCGGTTGACGTTCTTTTATTCCGCTAAGTTTGGACATGGATACTACTATTTCTTGAAGTATTGTGTTGCTAATGTTTTGTCGTTTGATGATATATTATTACATTGTTGTGGTTGTTGTCTTGCTTGAGTTATGATGCTGCTAATGTCTTGTTGTTTGATGATATAAGATTTTGATATTGTGATTGTTGTGTTGGACTAATCCCCTGTTGTTTGGACTTGTTATGATGAAACTTGATTAAATGAAACACCCCTCCAAACTTCGATAGGGTCAGTCCATAGTGCCACTAATCTGAACATCGAAAGCACTACCACTGTCGCTCATATGGGGGGCCTTGACCTACGTATCCTATTGAGCCTCCTTTGATGCTACCATTTTGGCAAGTCTAGTCGGTTACCTTTGTGGTCGGGGCTAGTCTTGCGAAGGTTCCGGAGCTAGGCGTTGCTCATGGGTTGGGGACGTGCCGGATTCACTTCGTCATAAGACATAGAGTTATGTCGGTGGCTATACAGGGAGTGTCTTGGTAGCGTGAACGGTCATGTACGTGTATCAGGTCGTCTTAAGGAAGAGTTCCTAAAGTACCGGCTATATGGTGCACCTAGATGGGTGGAAACTGCAACCTCTCGAGAGTGTCAAATCTGGATGTCTAGCCTCGTTCCAAGGTTATGGAACAACAGTTCAGTGTCGGTCACACTATTGTCTTTGTCGAGTCAGGAGGTTAAACTTAAGTTTTGTTGAAGAAAGTTGAACAACCTGATTTCACTAAATGAACAAATAAGATGATGCAGGGAATGTTGCCTTGAGATGTGATTGTGAACCAAGTTTAGGGATGGCGGTGTGATGCGTTGGGGAGCCTATAGTTAGGCCAGAGCCCACATCAACCGTGCGTGCCCAGAGTGGAAAGATGAGGCCAGTGGGCCTAGCAGTGATCACAGGTGCTGTTGTGTATTATTTGGTACCACTTGGTAACCCGATTACTCATCACAGGTAAGCCCTTTGTATGATTGCTAGTACACGATCCAACCCCACCAGGTTTGGACTCTGTACTGGTGATACCCCCGTTGCTTGCTTATGACATGTTTGGTTGTCAATGCCATGCTACTTTTATGTCATGTATCTAGAGTACACTTGCCATGTTGTAGGAGTTTATTTCCAATATATATCTTGCTGCATGATTGTTGGATTTTTGTAGCGAGTGGCGATGCTTGCTGAGTGCATACAAATGTACTCACGGGCCTTGTGTTTGTGGCCAGATGTTGGCGAGGATTCATCTTCCACCTTAGCAAGGACAAGGAGCAGAAGCGTGCTAGGATCAGTAGCCCAGCCAGATACCTGTGGAGTGGAGCCGCTCCAAGCCGTTGCCTCATTTATGTCTTCCGCTGCCAGTTAAAAACTCTGAGTTGGGCCATGCTTGGCTTGACTTTCGGTCATGCCACGATGGCCTTGTAAACCCTTTTGTAGCACTTTGTGCCTGATTGTGTAATGATTTCCGCTATGTTGCATTGTCGTAACGTGCGGCCAGATATCTTGGGCTGGCGCACGGGGCGACCGCCTCTCTGGAAATATGTGCCAGAGCGGGGTGCCACAAATGATGGCCTTGCGCTCTGGGAACTCCGGGTCAAGGTGATCCTCTTCGTCTCCTTGGGCACCTCGAATGCCGCAGTTATTCCGGGTTAGCCATACCCGGCATACCGAGTTGCGCGGACTGAGCCATTGCCACCACTTCATGCATCTTCTTCTTCTCAGCAGCAATAACCAAAGACTCGGCCAGAGAAGCTCCGGCCGAGGCACACTCCAGGGCACGCTTGCAATCACCCGAGATGGTGATGATACCATTGGGACCGGGTAACTTCATCTTGAGGTAGCCGACATGAGTAGATATCATGAACTTGGCCAATGCCAGTCTACCGAGTAAAGCATGGTATGGACTTTCGAGGTCCACTACCTCGAACTGGATGCTCTCAGTTCGGCAGTTATCCTTGGTGCCGAACAACACGTCGAGCCAAATTTTGCCCATCGGGGCACAAGAAACGCCAGGCACCACTACAAAAATTTCGGCCATCCAGGACGATTTCATAACGTGGTGATCATGGTCCAAAACGTCGGGATGTGCAATCCTCGACGATTCACACGACGTTACGAAAACGTCAGGGACCGATAGTCATGGACGATTCTACGACGATCCGGTGAACCTCTGAACGTCGCGAGGGATCCACGACGTTTATATATTCGTCACCGGCCCATCATGCGGCCCAACAAGCCGCGATGTTTTTTTATCGTCGCCGGAGTGTTCCACGTGGCAGACGGCCGTCATCGCCGTTAGATGACGTCACGTATATTTCGACGAAATCTTAACGTCGAGACATATGGTGACGTCAGACTGATGCGATGTTTTTCGCGGTCGTCGCGGATGAGCACGAATGAGTGAGCGCCACATGGGATGTCCACAAAGCGACACGTGGATGTTCTGCGACAGTTTTATTTCGTCGTAGTGTCGCGTTATGACGTCATCTATGGTCTCGACGTTAATTATCCGTCGGCGTTGCCATGCAATCGGTAGTTGCCACGTGCGTTCACCTCATTTGACCACGTGTCATTTGACGACGACGAAAATTTTCGTCTCGCGTAGGACGTGACGTTACTGCGCGCGACGTTTCTTTTGGGACGAGGTTTGAACGATTATTTTCGCGATCTGAAACGCATGTAAAATTCTTGCCCTAATGGTATTCCCAGCAGAGCAAACACAACACATGCATAAAATACATAAATTCCGAATTATAGGTCTCAGCCTTGCTACCAGCATAGGCTACAAAGGCCACGTTCTACAGTTCACCAGACAACATGTGGTTGACCAGCAGTGGCAACATACAGTTTTCGGCCTCTCAAAGGCCACCAGCAACATGCAGTTTGAGACTAACGAAGGGCACCAAAAATCCTCAGACTTACCAAAAAGCCACGAGTTTGTAGAGGTTTTCAAGCAGCATCGAGTTTAGCCAATATCCGCTTGATAAGTGCAATGCACGGTTCTTGCTCCTTGATCACACGGTTCAAGTCTTGTTCATACTTGATCTTGTCTGCGTCAGCATGTTCCTTCGCCTTCTTGAACTCATCAACGATAGACTCCAGTTCTGCCTCCTTTTTTTCTCAGAATCAAGCTGAAGCTGAAGCTGAAACTTTGGCACACTCTTTTAGCTTGGTATCACAACACCTATGTTTTTTAGGAAACTAGCATTTCGATTGCCCTTACACAGCACGGCAGCGACAGCTTCAGCAGCAGAAAAGTTTCCTTGACAGTGTCATCCTCTGAAGTAGATGGTTCCATCCTAAATTCCATTTCAGCCTATAAAGCATGTACAAGCATAAGATGAAATAACAGCTTGTAAGGTACACTGATCTAAATACCAGATGATAAGCATTTAAGGAACATGGATGAAATATACTCCCTCCTTTCCAAATTGTAAGCCTTTCTAGGCATTTTGCACACATGTATATATACATGCTTTAGTGCAAGATTCATGTGAACCTTGCACTAAAACATGTCTAGATACATGTGTACAGAAAATGGCTAGAAAGGCTTACAATTTGGAAAGGAGAGAGTAGCAGACAACAAGCTTGTACAGAACATAGATTTTTCCTACGCATGTACATGACTAGCAGATGACAAGCGTAGTAGGAAACCATTATGAAATGACAAGGGTACAGTGCAGATTTGAACAAACGTTTCTGGTGATGTGAAATGACAAGGGATCTGCATGTACAATCATATATGCAACAGCAGCTAAACTAGGATAGATGACAGGCATGTATGGAACATAACTGAAAATAGCAGACGAGAAGCAAGTAAGGAACATAGCTGAAGATAGCAGATCACAAGGATATATGAACTAGCAAATGACAAGCAAGTAAGCACGCATGTACATGAACTATCAGATGACAAGCATAGGTGAAATGGCTGAGTCTGCCGTTGTAACTTCCAGAGATGTACAAAATTATCAGGGACTTACAATTGCCCTTTTCACAGGCGAACTGAATCCACGCCTGGTTTTGTGCGTATCTTTGAACAATTCGAAAGCATCTTTCCCCCTGTCGCAGCCAACCTCGTAGCTACGAGATCCTGTAGCATGAGGGAACATGACTTTCGATCTGCTCGAGGAGGCTTTCTTATAGGCTATCTGCACAAAGAGTATGAACGGGTTAGGTGAAATCCAGAATATAGGATTGAATCAGTGGCAAGGTTCAGTGAACAAAGACACGACCTTATTCTTGGGTGTGGACCATTTCTCGACTAACTTGCCCCACTGTTCTTCGCTCATGTGACTTACTACATGAGGAGGTGTTCGTACAACCGAAGCCTTGTCTCCAACATGGTCAAAATATCTGCTCTTAAGGTAATGGCGTCTTTGTCTTGTACGGTTCCTGAGATTCATTAGAAGAGAGCCATGAATCCAGAAGTCGTCGAGGTCCAAATCAAATTTTACCTGAAACAAAAGAAAGAGTATTCTTCACTTTTATGAACAGCAATGGAAAGAACTGGAAAGTTGGGTTACAAAACTTACGCTGACGTGTTTGACAAACCTAGAAAATATGTCAGCTCTTTCCTTGTAATCTTTCCAATGGGGGAAGATAAGGACAACATCATTCACAGCTAATGAACAAGCTGTAGTATAGATGGAAGCAATCTTTGGTCCACTGGCCTTGTCCTTCCCGGAGGAATAACAAGTCTGAACTTCTTGCCCCTTTCCAGGCCTGGAAATTTGTCATGGGGAGGTGCCTGTTCGCATTGGGCGGCTGCCTCCTGGTGGTGGCCAGTTGTATCCTTCTGTTGGGCAGCTTCCAGCTGGTCATGGGCAACTGCCACGCTCGTTGCAGACCTTAATAGTCGTGGTGTAGCGGCTGCAGTACAGCTGGAGGAGTCGGTTTGATCTTTCTCTTTACTACCGGAATCTCAGGTGTTGTGCCATCAACTATTTCTGCATTGACGCGCTTGCGATTGCGAACTTCACCAGGTTTTGTTTGTGGTTCTAACATGGATAAAAATCTCAAAGTTAGGTACAAACATAACACTCACTTCCAGGTTTCTTCCGGGGGGTATAATTTCTGTTCTAAAATATATGCAAGAAAATAAGCAAACTTTGACCATAAGAACTCATTGTGGTTCTAACATGAATAGAGAGCTCAAAGTTGTTAGGTACAAACATAACACATGCTAAGAACCTACTAGCTACAAAGTAAGCTACTCACTTCCGGGGTGCTTCCATGTGGTGTATTTTCTGTTATAAAAAATCGGACTGGTATTAATTGTTTTGTAGTACTGATGATTTAAAAGACTGATTTGAGTAATCTAATATGTGGACCTAATACTGAAAGGATCGCAAACTGATCTTAAGTGACATACTAGCTGGAAAATAAACAAACTTTGACCATAGGAACTGAATAAACAGAAGAATCGAACAGGTAATTAAACAAACATGTACACGAAACAAGCATCAAACAGACGAAAATAATTATGTCAAGAATGCATCCGGGGGCTTTAGGAACTTTGTCTTATGGCTGTTCTTGGCGGGGAACCGTTACTCGTCGCGTGCGGGGAAGCATTGACGGCGATGGACGACCTGCGAGCTGGACGGCGAGGAGGCTGATCTTGAGGCGAGGTTGACGGCGAGGAGCCAGATCTTGACGGCAACCTTGAAGTCGAGGTGGCAGTTCTTGCCGGCGAGCTTGACGGCGAGGAGGTAGATCTTGGCGGCAACCTGGAAGTCGAGGTGGCAGATCTTGGCGGCAACCTGGAAGTCGAGGTGGCAGTTCCTGCCGGCGAGCTTGAAGACAGGAGGTAGATCTTGGCGGCAACCTGGAAGTCGAGGTAGCAGATCTTGCCGGCGACCTTGACGGCGAGGTGGACGACCTAGATGGCGAGCTACACGGTGAGGTGGAAGACCGGGACAGCCAGCTACACGGCGAGCTAGGGTTTGGGTGGAAAGGATGGGAAATTTGGGACCGGGAGGGAGGGAGGAGGGGAATGCGGGCATTCGAGTAGGGGACGTCTTGGCGAGGGAGGTATAGGCAGGGAATTTTGGTTCGAAATTTTGTGCGCGCAGAAGAATGCGGCAAAGTTTCAACGAAAATTTTGGGTGTGCGCGAGGTACGAAATTTGGTAGGTGGGCGTGCGGTGAGAAATATATCTGGCCGTCGGACACATGATGGATGGCTTAAACAAATTGACCATTTAATGAAGTTAGTATTACAGTACCATGCGAATAAGTCTATAAATTATTGACCTAAACTTTCGAGGAAAAAAATTATTCGCTAACTAGGAAAACCAAATATGAGACAACGTTAATTACCACAAAAATCCGACAAGTATACAACCGATGGGGTTCCCCGGTGATCTAATTACCTAATTAAGTGCATATAAGTGTGTGTATGAAGCGGGGGAGTTGGGTTGGCAAATTCAACATCACATTACTCTTCTATACGTATTCTATCACTCATCTAACTTGGTCTTGTCAATGTCAAGATGTATTTCATACACATTTGTTGACCCATTTCGGTCGAAATCCTTGACAGTTGACCCGGCCCGCTCAATTTGTATCCTCTACCGGCCCTTAAACGGCCTCAAGAGGGTTTAGACCAATTGACTTTTCAACTTGATTGTGTTATGGTAGGCCATATGACCATTTAAAACCAAAGTTGAGACCATGTCACATGATTCCATCTGGCCGGGTTGCCCCCGAAGTGGTAGATGTGTTAGTGCAAATTTTGCGTGTAGGTTAAGTGTCGTCTGTGAAATGGGTACACCTAGGAGTTGGATCAATGTTGTCATTTCCAATGTACGATCACACACTCGTACCCATATATTACGGTCCTAGCTACCTAGGATTTGGTGGGATTCTGATGCTCCGGACCGCCATTCCCATCGAAACCCTAGGTCCTCTACTTTTTTGACCGGCCTCGGGAGGGCTATATATTGGAATTTTTTCACTAGTTGTGTTAGGGCTGGTGATATGACCATAAAAACCAACTATGAGCCCATGTTATCACATGATACCATATGGTGCACCCGAACAAAAGGGTTTTTGCCCTACCGGGGCATGAACTTCATGCATGATAAGTTTCGTATGTGAAGTGGGTCAGACCTTCTAGGAGTTTTATCTTGGATATTTCCACATATATACCAACACACGTCTATTCGTACATATGGGCCCAACCTAGGATTTGGCAGGGATTCAGGCGGATCATGCGTGTGCCATTTCGGTCGAAATCCTTGAAGATAAGTGCACATAGGAGATCCAGATTGGACTCAAACTTTTTGTGGGTGGTGATGCAAACGATAGACAAGGCGGGCTTGCAGGATCTGAGATTTTTCTGACAATTTTAAGTGTGCATAAAATTTTCTTTGAACAAAAATGCCTGGAATTGAGATGAAGGCCAATTATTGGTCAAATTCATGGTCAGATCATTTTAAAATCAGATTAGTCATGCAATGTTTGTAGAATCATGTATAAATATATGTACCACGTGATTTGACAGAGTTTTGGTCAAGTTGTATCATAATGGGGTCAAAACAACATTAGTTTGCTGGAAACATCGAGGCTGAAAGCACATAACCAGAAGGAAGAAAATGGGAACTGCATATATACCAGCATAATTAGTCTTCCACAGCACAACAAAAGCAGCACTTTACATAACTGCTTAGCTGGTCTTACTTGTTCATCGAAACCAAAATAAATAATTACAAAACACATGGACAGAGGACAAACTAATCTTTAGGAAGGCCTACGCCTCTTGTGCTCCTCATCAGAATCTTCAGGAACATCGGTGCCTGAATCATCAGAATCATCCTGAAACTTGAGTCCAACGGGCACTCCAACTGGCACTCCAGCCTTTTGCCTCTCCAGAATGACCCGGTACAGCTCAAACGCCACAAAGGCATCAATGGCGGCGTAGTCTTTGTTGATCTTGTCAAGAGGTTTGCACTGCCAATTATCGTGCGCCTCGGAGGGCATCTGCTTCTTCATTTCTGAGTACCAGGGATCAATCAGGTCTGCAGCCATGACAGCCGTGCCAACCTTGTAGTATCCAAGGAGCCGGTACAGGTGTTGTAGGTCGACATAGAAGTTATCTGGAATGATGACTTCAGGCCAGGTTTGGCGAAAAACCACCCTGTCTACCGTATTGTCTACGGTCGCAAAGGTGATTCCTCTGTGGCGTAGAAAATCAGCAATGTAGCATGAACACTTCCAATGGTCAGTACTGCAATAACCAAGAGAATGTGGATAGAGATTAGTTAAAAGATGTAATTTCACAGGTGACAAACAAGTATATGATCAACAAGTCCACCAAATGAGGTAAGTTTAGTTAAAAGATTTGAAATATGATCAACAAGTCCACCTAAAGATTAAGAAATACGATGAACATGAATCCGCAGAAACATATATGCATTTTCATGTATACAACTATACAACAACCATCATATTTACCGAAGTTCATAGTCCTTCAAAATATATTGCTTATTTACATTTACATCCATGATTTCATTCTCTTACATGTTCAACAAGTCCACCAAATGAGGTAAGTTTAGTTAAAAGATTTGAAATATGATCAACAAGTCCACCTAAAGATTAAGAAATACGATGAACATGAATCCACAGAAACATATATGCATTTTCATGTATACAACTATACAACAACCATCATATTTACCGAAGTTCATAGTCCTTCAAAATATATTGCTTATTTACATTTACATCCATGATTTCATTCTCTTACATGTTCAACAAGTCCACCAAATGTGGTAAGTTTAGTTAAAAGATTTGAAATATGATCAACAAGTCCACCTAAAGATTAAGAAATACGATGAACATGAATCCACAGAAACATATATGAATTTTCATGTATACAACTATACAACAACCATCATATTTACCGAAGTTCATAGTCCTTCAAAATATATTGCTTATTTACATTTACATCCATGATTTCATTCTCTTACATGTTCAACAAGTCCACCAAATGAGGTAAGTTTAGTTAAAAGATTTGAAATATGATCAACAAGTCCACCTAAAGATTAAGAAATACGATGAACATAATTCACAAAAACATATATGCATTTTCATTCTCTTACATGTTCATGTGTACAACTACACAAACTACTCAAAAGAAATGCCAGACCTCAAAATCAATCGTCGTGCTACACAAAATCAATATAAATTCCCATATTAATTATGACAAAAAACCTTTTACACTTCATATAATACACGAATCAAATACGTGTCATCGCAGTGACAGACTGAAAAAACCCGAAGACAGGAATAGATCTAGGAACGTCTGTCTACCCTAAATCTGAACCAAATTAGTGAAATCGCAAGAAGTCTGAGCGTCATCTAGTACTAATAGTAGCACTAATAGTCTGGCACAAGGGATGAAGCAAAAAACCCTCGAAACAGCAACATGTGTGGGCATGTTACTTAATTTGTTCATACCTGGCGCATTGGTAGACCAGTACATGGCGGCGCATGGCGAGCTGAATAACCGCCATCCTCTTGTCTTTGAGTTCCTTGTCTTTGCTGTACTCCATGTCCAGCCCCATGATCTTGGCGTCTCCCTCCACGAACCACTTCTTTTACATGTCGAGGACCCTCGCTAGTTCTTCTGGATCGTTGGTGTAGACCGCCTCGATCTTCTGGTCTTTGTGGATGGTGACGCTGTAGGTCTCGAAAAGCATGATGTGGTTTCCATGGCGACAATGCGGGGGAGAAGAAGATTGGATTGCAGTGGAAGCGGAGAAGACTAGAAGAAGCAAGAGGGGGAAACAGAGGAGCGGTGCGATGTGACATAGGAAGATGTACACGCGGTTAATGGGCAGGTTAATGTACACGCGGTTAATGGGCAGGTATATGTCTTGTCCCATCAAAACCCCTGTACCGCAGCCGTGCCTCGCCTCGACCTACTCCGTGTAGTTGACTGCACCGAGTCCGAGACCAACCCCTCGTCCTCCTCTAGCAGCCGCCACGTCTCACCACGTACGTCTTTCACCGTCTCCACCGGCCGCTCACCATTGGAACCGCCACGTCTCACCACGTACGTCTTACATTTTCTGGCTTTTTCTTCCAAGAAAATGAACGCAACACCTATACTTGTAAGAATAATCTGAAAATATGTTGCATGTGGAAAATTTCTAAAAAAGGGTGATGTACTTTGTTTGCTGCATGTGGATTGCTACTTGGAATAGCACAAACTTGCGAGCACTTCGTGTAAGTACCACATATGCACGCCAAAAACAGCAAAATTACATGTAGGTGCAAGGAGTTCATGTTTGTTAGTATTATATCACAATGAGGCATGATCCAAACTCTGATCAAAACCACCAAAACCTTCATTTTGGCGTGTCTAGGAATGATCCAGGCTTAGTTTTTCATTTTGGTGTTTAAAACTTGTTTAAATGTTGATTTGAACCTGAGTTTGACCGAATTTGAAATAATATAAAATATTCAAAAAACATCAAAAAAATGAAAATCCAGTGCACATGGTCTTATTTTGTCATGTACTAACAGCTCCAACTGATAAACAAGGTCTAGATACATATTAAACAACAAATGCTTCAATATGGTGTGAAATCTCACATCTCAAACTATGAACTCTCATGTGTGAAGAGAGGTGGTTTGTGATTTGCAACATGAAATTGTCCAAAACCTCACCAAACCTTCATTTTGGTGTGTCTAGAAATGATCCAGGCTTAGTTTTTTATTTTGGTGTTTAAAACTTGTTTAAATGTTGATTTGACCTTGAGTTCGATCGAATTTGAAATAATCATAAAATATTCAGAAAAAATCAAAAAAATGAAAATCCAGCGCACATGGTCTTACTTTGTCATGTACTAACAGCTCCAACTGATAAACAAGGTCTAGATACATATTAAACAAGAAATGTTTCAATATGGTATGAAATCTCACATCTCAAATTATGAACTCTCATGTGTGAAGAGAGGTGGTTTGTGATTTGCAACAAGAAATTGTCCAAAACCTCACCAAACCTTCATTTTGGTGTGTCTACCTAGTTGACAATGTTTCAACTCGTTTTCAATCCGACGGCGTGCGAATGCCACAATCGGGCGTGTCCAGAGCGCCCCCAAAGGTGGTCGACATTGTGAATGCCACAATCTGACGGCGTGCGAATGCCAGTGCGAATGCCACAAGGAACACAAGAACAAGGAACACAATAATTTACATACTGTTTACAAGGTTTCACCTACCGGAACGTGCCACGTCACGTCCAGAGCACGTCCAGGGCAAGTCCAGAGCACGCCCCCAAGGTGTTCGACATAGTGCTTACATGGCCATTTCACAAAAGAACTCCCACACACGCTCCCAGCGCTGGGCAAACACTGCCTGAAAGAGTTTCAGGCACCTAACAAAATTCACCAGACTTGCTATCTACAGAATGCAGCTCAATCTACCCTCCGAACGCCATGGCTCTGTAGCTGATTCTTCTAGCTCGATTTCATCTCGCAGAGAATTTCTGAGCACACCAATCTGTCCTCCGCCAGCCCGGCAACTAGACTGAAAGCCTCTAGGCTCAACGCTACTTCCAAGTCCAGGCTCGGGGTTGAGCGTGCTGAAATGCTGCTCGATGAGCTCCCGCCCGAGCTGCTCTCGTCGCCCGCAGCAATGTTGTAGCCGTGACACTGCCACGCCCGCTTCAACACCTGCTGGACTGAAATCCAATCCTTCGCCGCTGCAGTAATCACGAATCGGGCCGCCGGTCGCCTATTCGACCGTGAACCCGCACCACCCCATCCCCCATCCTCCATCGACGCCCTTACCTGCGATTGCGACCGCAAGCCTTGCGTCGCCGCCCGCTTGCTCGACTCCGATTGCCGCCCTGAACTCGCGCCGCCGCTCGACTCGCCCGCTCCATTGCCGCTGATCGACCGTGCAGCCGCACCACCCATCCTCCATCCTCCCTCGACGCGCGGCCGCTCAAGTCGCCCGCTCCATTGCCGCCGCTCGACTCGCCGTCGCCAGGATGTTTTCCCCCAGCCCGAGAAACCGAGACGACAGGACAGGAGTGAGGTGTGAGCTCCAAGCGACACCGGCGCGTGGCAGAGATGGTTTCCAGGAACAATGCTACATTCAGTTCTAACACCTGCTACATTAATTATTCAGTCGTTCTACAACTGCATTCATTACTACAATGATACATTCAGTTCTAACACCTACTACACGGTGCTACGTTCAGTTCTAATACTGCTACACTGCTACACTCAGTTCTAACACTGCATACAATGTTCACTTCTTCAGAAATAGAGTTACAAGCACAAGACAACCAACTACAATCTTCAGAAGGAGATTTGCATGTTTCAACAGCAGCAAAACCTCTTTAAGCATGTTTATCACCAGCTGATCTTGTCCAGGAACGGTAGCTTGACGTTCCCTCTCCCTTAGGAGCGTTCTTCCCTCCTCTCCTCTGCCCATGCAGTAGCTTGAAATGCATCATTTCCTGTCAGTTGGTTGTACTGGATCAAGTAGAGCACATATTCGAGCTCCCAGTGGAAGAAGTTGCACGGACGCTATGAATTGAACAAAAAATGTACAGTTAAACACTAACCAGAGTGATAGAGACAAAATTAAGAAGAGAAGACCAAGAAATCACACCAAAAGCATCATGTTTGAACACCTACCTCCGGCGGTTTAAGCCCATGCCTCTCGCACTTGTAGAAGACCCAGCCCTTGTGCTGATTAGTGCCGGAGGTCTTGACAACGACGTTTGACCACAATCGGGGCAGGCAATGCGTGGGATGAAGGGGCAGCGGCGGCGCAGAACAGAGCGGGATGAGCTTGCAGTCGACATGGCGCAGCAGATCTACGGCGGGGCAGCTCTGGCTGGGGTTCAAAAGAAGGGAGGGGACGATGGCACAAACGGCTAGCTCAACGGATATGTCTGACGAGTTGTGCAGCGGGAGCGTTCGTGGTGGCCAGTCAGCGAAGGCCACGGCGAAGAACCTACAGTTAAAGTTACTTCTTCATAGGTGTGTGGTTGCAGGTCATAGGAGGCGCCCGTTCACCGTGGCTATACGCACACGGACGTGGATCCCATAACAAAGGCAAGGCTACCACAAAATCACTGACAGGGGGATCCCCGAAGATGCGGGACCTACATGTCATACAGTCTATGTTTATGTCTAGCAAATCGAACATATCTAAGGAAGTTTATGTCTATATGTTTCGTAATTCTGTCGTGTTTTTTCTGCGGCCGCACTTTTCGACGATTTGATTAATTTCTACCACCAAGGTACACACATAGTTTGTTCGAAATTTGATACAACTAATATGAAATTTAAACTAGAACTTTAATCTAAATGGCGATAGGTGGCTAGACTTAACCTGAACTAAGCTAACTAGATGCCGCTACGGCCAGCCTCCTCTTCGTTGTTCCCCCTTGCTAAGCGTGAGAGCACGGCCTCTCCCGGCGACGCGCTCTGCGCTCTGACTTCCTGGACGCCTGCTGCTCGGCTTGTTGTCTCGTCTTGTTCAGCTCCTCGCGGGTCTCGCGGTGGATGTCTTGTAAGGAGGCTACCACGTTCTCCACCTGGGCGACCACCAGCTGCTGCGCGGCCGACGCCGCCTGTGCGTTCAGCTGCTGCTGCTGCTCGGCCGACGCCGCCTGTGCGTTCAGCTGCTGCTGCTGCTTGGCCCTCTGCCTCGCTGCGTCCAGCTCCTGGCGGAGCTCACGGTGGACGGCTTTTAAGGAGGCTACGGCGTTCTCCACCTTGGCGAACAGCTGCTGCTGCTCGCGGCCACGATGGAGCGGGCACGCTCGTCCTCCGTCTCCACCACCTCCCCGTCGTCATCAGCACCGCGCCGGCACGCGCGCATGGCCTGGACCAATGGGTTGTCCCGGGGGATCCATTCTCGGTGACACGTTTTCCCGGTGGCATAGCGACGGCGTGGGTGGTGTGGGCGACGGAGAGCAGGAATTGTGAAGTGGCGGCAACGCAGGGTCTGCTTTTTATAGCGGACCGGTTGCGCGGGAAACAGATGCGGCAAGCGGTGGCGCTGGGCGGGAAACCGACGGGAATTTGGCCATACAGTATATGTTCATCTTTAGCAAGTCGAAAATATCTAAGGAATTATATGTCTATATGTTCCGTAATTCTGCTGTGTTGATCCCTAATTTCTACCACAAAGGGGAACACAAACTAGTCAACCAGATCGCATGGAACATGTGATAAGCTACCCAAACCATCAAAAGAAAAACTAGTCAATCAGGACAGTATGTTCGTGCGATGAAAATCCGGACGTTTCGTCGAACGAAACTGGCCTCCAACTGGGCTAGTGGGCCGGGGACGAATATCCACGACGTAAAATGCACGAAACGTCGCGCGCAGGCGGCCCATTAACAAACAATGCAAAACGTCGCGAGCAAAATCAACTTTTCGCCCCACCTCGACGAAACACACGACGTTATAGGAACGTCGCCGAAAAAACGTCACGGATCGCCGGATTTTTGGTAGTGCACTATGCCATGGAAGGTACAGCTGCTTGGCTGCAGCATGTTCGGCGAGACACCATTTTCACCATAGTGTCCCGGTACATGATGTTAATGGCACTACCATTGTCAATTAGGACCCGGCTGAACCTGACATTGATGCTGGGCCCAATGAATGTCGGGTCCACCACCAAAGCATATCCTCCCGGGGTTGGCATAACCCGGGTTGATCTTTCTGCTCCAACTGATCTTTTGCTCGGACCAGTGCATGTACTTCGGCACTGCCGGCATAACTGCGTTCACCTCAAGTGCACGTCGGTGCAAGCTCGTCTTATCAGTTGGCTCGGTCACAAAGACCACATAGCTGGCATGAGCCTCTCTATAATCATTTCCGGGATATTCATTTTGACGACTGGGCCCAGCATTGTTGTTGCCTCCGACACTCACTTGATTTACCGGCTTTGGAGCTGCCGGCCTCTGCTGAGCCGCATTTACCGGGGTAGCATTTGCCCCGGTGAGCGGTAGGTTCTGCCTCGGCGGAATTCTCTGGGGAGGACCCATCTGACCACCACCTTCCTTCACAGTGCGATGATACCAGCTGCACTGCCGAGTTGTATGGTTGGCCGGCCTGCGAAAGTCGGTCGTGTGATAGCTGCAGGGTCCATCCAACATTGCCTCATAAGTCAAGGCTGGCCTCGGACCATTCCACGGTCCCTTCCCACCTTGATTTTGGTTCGGGCCCCATGCAGGACCATTGTTCTTCGGGCGTTGACTATCTCCAGCACCGGGTTGATCTTGGTCCACCGCAGCAACTTGGTTCGATCCATACCGGTAATCCGGCTCTCTCCTCTTGGTCCCGAAGTCTTGGCGATCATTTGCCTCGCCGGTCCGGGTCTGTTGTTTACCGGGAATCTTCTACTCGGCTCCACCGAGTCTAGCAAGGGCTGCATCGGATCACCGAGTGCATAGCTATCCGCAATCCGGATTGTCTCGGCCAGAGTGGCCAGCATTTCTCTCTGAAGCTTCTGCCAGAGCATGGAGCCATGTCGCATCCTTGCGCAAACCATGAAATGGCCTGTGCCTCAACAACTCCCTCACAGGAATTGCGAACATTACTCCATCGAGTTAAGTAATCTCGTCAGTCTCATCATTCCTCTGCCGATACATGGCCAGCTGCTGAGGACGGTTCGGCTCTTGTATGTGCTGAGAAGTTGCTAACAAAAGCCTCCTCGAAGTCCAGCCAGCAGTCAATACTGCCCTCTTTCAAGTTATTCAGCCAAATCCGGGCTGGCCCTTCCAACATCTGCGGGATATACCGCACCGCCCACCGACGGTTTCCTCCCGCAATGTGCATGGCCGACACATAATCTATCAGCCAGTCTTCCGGCTTAGTGCTGCCATTATAGGCCTAAACCCTCATGATTCGAGGTCCGAAACAAACAGGGCTAGGTGGACCTTGCTCCTCCAGCCTCTCGGACAGATAGATCCTGTCCAACCTCAAGCGTGCATCATTTGGTGCTAGCTGGCGAATCCCCAGCCGATTTCCCAACGCGCTATCACCTCTCTGATACCGGCTCTCTCCATAGCCGAGTTACCATCATCATATCGATTATCCACATAGCCATCGCCATGTGGCTGCTGCACCTGCTCAACGATCTGCTGCTGCCGGGGCTGATTCTGCACCGGATACCGAGGTGGATGACCTCGGCCGGCCGAGTTACCATTCCCGGCACCCGGGTTGCCCGGACCGACATTGCCTTTACCTCGGCCAGCACTTGCTTGCCCGACCAACTGCTTTCCGGCATACTCCGCATCATAAGTCTGCATCTGTTTGTTCTTACCGGAATTTACACTCCGGTCACGATCTCCACCGACATGCGGAGATGAGGCTTGCCCCTTAGACCTCTCACTGGCTCCTCTGGCCGATTGAACTAATTGGGACCCACCAGCACCGGGGTTAGCCTTGCGAAAGGCCTCGTTCTGCCGTTTAGCAGTAGCTACCAGCTCATTGACTCGCTCCTGCTGCTTACGCCAAGCATCTCCGGATAAACCGGATAACTCGGCTCTCGCTGCATTGGCAGCCCTAAGAGTCTTAGCAGGCGAACTATACTTCGGCTTTCCCGCCGACATACCACTAGCAGTTCTACCAGAACTAGATCTACCATCTCTAGCGATCTCAGCATTGAGGCCTTTGCCTCTTTGGCGCACATGCTCTAAACGACTAGGATGAGTTGCTACCGGGGTAAAACCATGAGCCGCATTATACTCACGCAGGTTTATGCCGAACTCTCTCCGTAGCTCGGCCACCTCAACGGCCTCCTGATGCAGCTTCTGGCGCTGCACCTCTAACTCGGCAGCTGAAAGAACTGCACCTGCCCCGCCTGCTATTGGCGCTGCCAGCTTCTCGATGATCTCCTCCAAAGGAGCTGGCCTGACCGGCACATCGGATGTACCGGCCTGGGCGCGGTGATGCTCCTCCCTTTCCAGCGTTGGCTTCGCCGGTCTGGCCGACTTGGCGGCAGGCTCGGCGGCATTGCCTTTGCTGGCAGCTCCTTTGCCACCGGCATCGGTAGATCCGGTCATCAGGACCTCTGCGCAGCTCTCGGGGCGAGTGGTACGCCGGCCGCGAGCCGCACAGACAGCAAAGGGTCCTCGGCCACAAGCACCTGCTCCGGGTACTTGCAGACGACCTCGGTGGCGACGTAGGTGATGAAGGTGCCAAAGTTGATGAGGCAGCCGTTTGTCGGGAAGGGCTTGTTGGCGAAGCAGCCGGCGTTGTCGCTGATGAAGGTCAGCGAGCCGAGCTGGCAGATGAGGCCGCTGAGGACGCGCTCGCCGGAGTCGATGATGGAACCCGTCCGGATGTAAACCCCAGCCAGCGCCTCTGTCTGCCCCACGGTGGGCGCCAACTGTCGTGGTGGGATGACGGCAGATGCCATAGGATGTCTTAAGGTGGGGCTCGATGGACGCTGGAGGGTACCGGGAGAGGGCTAGCGCGCTAAGGAGCGCGCACGGATGAACACACAAACACAAGCACACACAAACACACACGATCTACCCAGGTTCGGGGCCCTCGTAAGGAGGCAACACCCCTACTCCTGCCTATCTCTCTGTATATCCGAGGTAAGTCACAGGTACAAGATGCTCCTCGAGCTGTATGAGCCCAACAATGGCGATGAACACAAGGAAGAAGGTGAAGCTACGGGGGAAATGAGTCTCAGGGTATCGTCCCTCACGCAGGAGGGGGTGGTGCCCTATTTATAGCCGGAGCCGAGTCATGGTGGGGCCCGAGGTTGCACACTGTAGCCATGCGCCCTGGCATGTCATGAGTGTTCCTCCTGTCAGAGACAGGACGTGGCCTGCCCATCCCCTACAGCGTAACGGTAGAGCTACTTTGTAGCCTCTGGCAGGGACAGGACGTGGCCTGCGCATGCCTAGGCTCATAGCCTTTTCCGGATCTCGCATGGTCAGCGGTCAGGTACGTCCGGTCACGTCGCACCTTTCCGCTGCCACGCTTCCGTGTCAGGCGCCTCTGTGACAGCCGCGCCCGTGTCAGCCGGGAGGTGACAGGAGCATTGACTGCTGCCCGAGGTAAGATGCCTCGCCTTGCACAACCCGACATGGCTATGTCGGATCTCTCCTTCTTGAGTATCTTTCCCTGCACACAGAGAAGACATGATGATACCAACATTCATATGTCGGTCAGCATACCTCGGATCACACGTCGGCTTGTGCCAACATGTTACCTCGGACCCCTTTGGGCCTAGTTAAGTCGGTTAAGACCAACGTTATACCTCGGAACTTCCGGGTCTGGCTATGTCGGTTAGCACCGACATTACACCTCGGATATCTCTGGGCCTAGCTAAGTCGGCCTTTCCTGTACCTCGGTCCACCTTTGTACATACTTTATACCATGCCTTGACCCTACCCGGGGGTAGCCCCCCGACATAATTACTCCTTCCCATCGATTTTAACCCTTGGACTTGAATCGAAGGTCTCGGATTGTGCTGGTTTGCAGAGTGTTGAATCATATGGTTTCTTAGCCATGTGATGATCATGCTATCAGTACATGATGTTGACCTTTAACCCAAGTTCCTTTATGTTGATCGCTGAGATAATGTTCGATCATTCACCACACCTCATCGGTCTAGGTAACTTTAACCTTGCCATGGCTAGAAGTTCCGTCATGGAACCAAGTGGATCACGACAAGAATAATCTTAATGAGTCCCACATCTATATTCGTGAATCTGTTATACCTCTCGTTTCAGCATGGGTCTTACACTAGAGTATTACCTTGTGCATCCACCATGATTTTAGGATTCTCGGAGGATGATCCTCATCTGCAGTTCTCCTTTGTCTACCAGTTGGTAGCCAAGTTGTATATGAGCATCGGAGTCTTCTAAAGCATGTTACTCGTGTTCCGTCAGAACCTTCTATTTTGGGATGTCTGGAGAAACAAACTCCAGTACCTCGTCTTTTTCTAGGACCATGTCAAAGCGTTGTAATCCGCAGAATCAAGAAGCTCCATCAGCTTATGTTCTTTTCTACTTAGAGTATCACGCTCTTTAATATCAAGTGGTCGTTCAGAGTCTCATGGCCTTATTGATGAAGTGATGCTCCTACCTACCTTTATTCACCTCCCTCCGAGTTGTTCATGCTCAAGAATATCAAGGTGTGTGCATCGATGTAGCCATCTAAGATTCCTAGCAATTCGTATTGCTTTGAAATCCAAGGACATATGTGTCCTTGAGTGATTGGTTGTCGAATCACCTATTAAGATTTACTGTGGTGCCAGTTCCTTCGTTCCGGTGCACATATTCGTTCTAAGAGTTAGGTTCATATCAAAGCTCTCAAGTCCACATAATTTTTCCTCGAAAGGCAAGACTCCTCGTCACCTGAGAAATCTCGACGGAGTATGCAATTCTCTATCTGGCAGTATCTCCAACATATGGTTCCGTCCTCTTTGAGTATCTCTATAAGCTTGTTGTTGAACCCGTCGATAACATTCTTATTTCCTCCATGATCTAAAGAGGTCCGCGTTGAATATTTGGCACTGATGTTGGAAACTTTTGAGAACCACCTTTGCGTCATCACGAAGCATGTTCTGGATGTTGGAAGTAACTTTCTCCGGTTCATGTGCATTAGCAAAAAGATGTCGCCGTGAATCTGACTAGAGTCTTCTTTTTTTTCCTCGGGAATCATCTCAATCAGTCATGCATGTGCGGATTATCATTGAGATGGCAGGTTGCTACCTCCATTCCATTGGAAGTCCTATATGCACACCAAGCCACTAACTTTTTGGTTCAAGAATGAAAAGAAGTCTAACTAATATCCTATCTTCTTCGATGTTTCCCAACAAGAACTCAGTTGTGTTTCATTCCGAGCAATTCATGTAGTTGCAGTTGTCTTTTGACAAAGTTGCTAATACATGAGTTTTTCAACCTGCTCATTCTTTGGAGCTTAACATTGTAGTCCATGTCTTGAGAATCTTTCAACCTTCTCTTTGTAGTATTCGTTGCAATTTATGTTTTGTCAGACATGATGAGTCTAAAGTATCCGTACACCTAACCATAGTTGAATCTCAAGCAACAATGAGGGTTCATGTTCCTCTAGGTTATTGACACCTGTCTCTTGTACATCTGGCAAGGTTGATGTTGTGGTTGACACAATTAGCCAGAAGGCCTGTTGCCATATATAATCTCTTGAAACAGCAAGGCCAACTACTTCCCATGAAGATTTTGTGTGACTTACTTTAGGAGTTCCCCTTACGATTCGTTTTCAACTCCGAAGTTTGACCTTTACTTGATGACTGATTGAAGGCTCGTTAGAAGCTTGATATCACACCAAGGGGAGCATTGAAAGCTGAGCCACTCAATGTTTCTCAGTCAATTCTCCAAGCCTTCCTCTCGTGGTAACAACTCTATCATGAGGAACTCCACCTTGTGGTGATTTCTAAATGCCGCTTATGAAACCTCATTCCATTAGTTTACCATGGAATACTCGATCTTCATGAAGATCAATCTTTCAAGAGTCATTCCCTCTTACCTAAGGTGTAGCTGGTTGACGAACTTTAAGGGAAGCCGATGAAGACCTTCAAGATGCTCCTACCTAGGAATCTCGGGACGAGATTCTCGTAAGGGGGTAGATTTGTAACATCCCCAGTTTAGCTAACCTTGTTTAGTAGTTAATATATACATTCATGAGCATAGCATGCATCATGTAATTTTTCCGAAGAAAGATTTACAATTGAAAGTTGATAAAAAAAGAAATAAAAAGTGGTTAAACATAATGTTGACCTTTGGGACGAACTGAACTTGTTTTGTGCCATCTCGTTCATCTGCTAGTCAACCAAAGCCTAGCCCAACCCCTTGGTCTTCATCTTCACAAGCAGCTGCGTGTCCCCGCCGATGTCGTCGCTTCGCTGCAGCGATTTGTGCAGTCGCCATGAGCACCAGCAGGGGATAAGACCTCACCACTCATCCTCGTCCCCATCACACTCCAGTCGACCAAAATAGTCAGCCCTCAAGATCCTAGCTTCGGAGCATGGCGACCATCTAGCAGGGCATGGCGACCAAACGTATCAACCACATAAGTGTCAATATTCCTAAATATTACTTGGTTATTTGTAGTGAAATCATTGAACGATACTAAGTGGTATATTTTAACAAAAGTCCATTATAGAACGTTTTTCTTCTATAATGCATAATCTCTATACAAATGTCTCAATAGCAGTTTCTAGTGTGTTATTAAATAAGTATATTTATAAGTTGAACCATTGAAAAAAAGTTTTGTGGTAATAATTATTTGGCAAGGCAAAAGTTAACAAAGTGTGCATGGAATTCCATGCACACCTCTATCTCTTGGAGCCATAGGAGACCAGCCGCATAATCGTCCTCTTGAGTGAGGAACGCAATCTTAATTCTCCAAAGAAATCCCCGACAGAAATTTCATGACATTTAACGTAATTGAGCAATTAACGTTCCAAAATGCAAATTTACATAAGACTGGTCACAATGGGTAGTATCATATACTAGTATCATGCATATGATACTAGTCTATGTTACTACCTCTACAATGGATAGTAACATATGTGTGGTATTATATAATACAACATTAATTAGGTTGTAGACTCATATTGCAATGGAATCCGTTATGTTACGGTATCTACCTATTCACCTCTCTCATCATTAATTGCATTGCCACGTCAGCTTTTCGCCAACATGGCATGCATGACACCACCTATGATACCACCATTGTGGCTAGTCTAAGCGCTAGCTTCGGGAAAATAGAGACAAGTAAAAGGTAAATGTAGATGAGAAATCACCAACACGATTTCATTTTGACAAACCGACCGGCAGGAGCATTCATACGCATCAGAAAGGAGCAGGCCACAACGCATCAGAATATCAATAACACGATCACTCTCGGTATTACAGGCTTACAGTCTACACATCATTGTAATCTGAACATATGGCGGTCGCACGGTGGAACAGCAGAAAGAGACTTAGTCTTGAACTCTTGATCGATGGTGGTCACTTTGTAGGATCAAGGACGTGGCCCGCGAACACGATCACCCCTGACTGCTCCTCCATGATGACAAAAGTGAAGGGATGGTCAGCAACGAACTCTACCATGTCCGACCGCTGCCCAGCTGCTGTCCGGAAGATCGTGGCTTTAGAGACATCAGTGTCCTCGGTGCCTGCTTCGCTCACCTTAGCGACCACAGAGTGTACAACCTTGCTTAGGACCGTCTGGCGCCCTTCGTAATCCTTCTCGCACACGTCCCGCAGGTCGGCCACCTCAGGTGAGAACGGTAGCGAGAGCCCCAGGCGGCGGAGATCGCTATCCAGGTCCAGTTTGAAGATCATCTTAAACTTGGGAAGCTTCACGATGACTTGCTTTCTATCCGACTCCAACCCGGGCAAAACGCTGTAGAAGTGCCCTGGAGCAGCGGTGATCATATCAACCATGGTGGCGAGGCCATCTTTCTTGTCCGGGAGGAAGAGAAACATGGAGAACTGTGTGTCACTGGCGCCAGGCGACCGGCCAGCAGCAGCAGCAGCGCTTCTGATGTCCTTCTTGCAGGAAAGCTTGAGGACATTGAAGCCGTCCATGCACGAGATTTGATAGAAGTAGAGGTGGTGCATGAACTTTGCAGTGACGCTGCTTCCGTCGAGCCGGTGGAACTTGGCCCCCGTCGTGTACCTCGAGTTGAAAGGCGAGCACCACTCTGCTTTGAAATAGATAGCGTCGGCGAGGACAGTGTCGGTCATGGTGCTTACGTCGTCGATGGAGATAATATTGACTCTATTCAGGTAGAAGGAACATGGAAAGGTTGCTTTATGCACCCAGGTGTTGATCTTCTCGACTGCTTGCTCCGGCTTAACATGTCACCATCAATTTGTTAAGCATAGTTAGCTTTCAGTGGATCTCCCAAAATGCTGGATTTAAGTCAATTGCAGGAATTGCGGGATATATTACAGAAACATTTGTGTGACGAACAATTACAGTTAATGAGGCGAACTAACCTCTTTGGCGAAGCTCACAGTGCGGGCTTCGTACTTGTAAAATTCCGCGGCGACATCCCGGAACGCCTTTTTGATCTTTCCGCAGGATGCGTCGACCCAGATACCACCGCCGAAAACGACATGAGGCTCCCCGGGGTTCGCCGGTTTAGCTACCAGGATGCTGTCGGTGACACGGCGGCCGAAGACGCTGACGGCGCGCCAAGGAAGTTTAGCAGCTGGGCCTGCGTGGCGCCGCGCGCGCCCGCGGCCAGCAGCGCCAGCGACGAATGGATGGACAATGGCGAGAACGCGACGTTGCGTTCTGTGGCAGTGGCGTCGCCGTCGGAGTCGCCTGCCGGCGCGAGGTGCCTGACGAGGCGGAGTGCCAGGGACGTCGCCCCGTCGCGGGCTGCGTCGGCCATGTTGAGAGCAGTGTGCGGAGCGTCGCCGTGGTCGAGCGTGGACATATAAATGGGTCCCGAGGTATTCTCTCCGGCCGTTGCGATTTCCCAGACCGGCGCCCGGACACCTTCCAAGAGCACGAAGGGCGCGTTTGGTAGCCTGCAGCTACTTTTGCGCTCAGCCAAACCTGGCTGTGGAGGGCCTGGTCACCCTAATGCAGCCTCTACACCATGTTATGCATGCCGTTTGGTTGTCTGGATGTTCATCAGTCGCACGAAGGGAAAAACGTGTGCCTGATGTTTGGTTGCCTGCAAAGTTCCTTGTCGGCCGAGCTGGGTCCAAAGACTCGTTGTTTGGTTACATGCAATGATCTGTTGTGGTTACCCCTTCCCACTTGTGGTGAGGTTACAGCTCATGAACTGAACATGAAATAGAAGAAACTGAAGATTGACAGACACAAATTCAGACAATCATCATACTACAACATAGAATAGTTCATCACGTCATAGCATAGTTTGCAGCACGAGTGAAGCACGAACTCGTCGTGCTTCATCTCTAGTTCATCACTGCAGGGGTTAACATAGTACACGTCCCAAAATATTACAGCCCAGGAATGAAACCTACGACTACTGAAGTTCTAAGGGGCCATGTCATACTGCTGTTTGCAGTAGGCACGCAGCCAGGATCTCCTCTCAGTGCACGTCATGTCGGCGTACAGGTAATACTCGTCTGTGTGATCGGCAAGGTAGTTCAAATCCTGGATCACTATGACTGGACTGTAGGCAGTAGGAGCTGGCATGTTCGTCATTGCGAAGATAGTCTTCATCTGAGTATACTTGGGGATGGGCTTATTCAGCAGCTCCTCGTCCTTAGGATTCATCTAGCATGTAGGTAGTTCAATGTTAGTTCGGATTCAAGAGTGAACGAGCGATACAACAAGATAGAGTTTGAGGGGGAGATTCATCTCACCGTCGTGTAGGCAATTAACGTATGTTCGTCCATGCTCAAGGTGCTGGAATGTTCACACCAAGTCACCCCTTTTGTTTTCGCCAGTCGAGTGACCCTAATCCACCTCTGTCTCCACTTACGCAGATGCTTGTAAATCTGCGTAGTGCTAACAGTAGTCCCAGTGAAGTCTAGAACATCATTGCTCACGGTGTTCATGTAGTGCTCTTCGAACCCTCTTTCAAAATTGATCCCCTTGTGGACGAGCCCACAAACCCTATTCAGAACGAACAGGGACATTGAAGCTGACCACACAAATGGAGCTCGCTGACTCATAGATTCATCGGCCGGAAGAGCAAAGCTAATAGGGGTTGCGTTGATGGCAGGTAAAGCATGGCGAATAGATGGAGCATACAGATCACGATCCGTTGAGCTGGGCTGCAACATGTCCTACAATTACGACGACCAAAATGTTACAACTACCAACTATGTCGAACAAATATATGCTAGTTCGCCGGACTAAGCCTAAGATCTAACAGAGTGGCACACATGCAGGCAAAACCATGGAACAAGAACATGGGGAAGGGACTTACAGTCGTAGTCGTCGGAGAAGAGTTGCCGCCAATCTCTCCGGGAACCTTGCACGGAGAACAGTTCAGATCCGGCACCACCTTGTTCAGATCCCACAGCTCCTTGCGCCCAGCATCCTTGCCGTCGATCTCTCCGGGAACCTTGCACGGAGAAGAGTTCCTGAGGACGAGCTCCAGCGAAGGGATTGCTCCCGCCTCGGAAGAAGAAGACACCATGGAGCTCGAAAGGGGGGGGGGGGAATGGTGTTTTGGATTTGGTTGCCGGCGCGGAGGAACTAAATAGGGTGGCGAAATAGCGCGTCGGTGAGGGAAAATTGAACGGCGGTGACCGAATTTCTCCCGCCGCATATTTCGCCCTCGCGCCATCTCTCCCTCGGCAGCGGCTGCATCCGCTCCTACGCGGCGTTCCTCGAGGTCGCACCCGGGGGCCTGGCTCCAGGGGCACGGTCGATATGAGCGTTCCTCTCGGGCCTGGCCCGAGGGTGCTTTGATGACCGTGCTGGCCTGGCTCGCGAGGTCGCCCAGGCAACCAAACCCCGCGCGGTTGCAGCTGGCGGGCCTGGCCGGCCTATCTGCAGGCTACCAAACGCGCCCGAAGAGTTTTCGAGGCAGAGTAACGTAACAGTAGTGGTGGGCGTGAGAGTGTGGGACCCGTACACATTTGTGACGCTAGAATTTCTACCGATCCATCGCCTCTGCCGCAATACATAAGTTAAATGTTGTACTTTCTCCGTCGAAATATAATTTATAAACCTCGTTTGATTTAAATATGGAGTGTCTTAGTGTTCCTGTAGAAGAATCGAGGTTGTTAACTAAGTTTGTATGACCTGATTGTCTGGTAGAGGATGTACTAGTAAGGAGTAGAGGTAGAGGCTGGGAGGCAGAAAAATGTTTATTTACTCTATTTAGGGCCTTTTAATTTGGAGGAAATGTGAAGAAAAGTAAAGGGTTCGAAAATTTTACGTAGATGGCACTATTCACTTCTTTGATTCAAAGAAATGGTAGAAGAAAAAATCATAGGATTTTTTCCCGTGGATCTTGGTTTCAATGCAAAATATATAGGAAAATAAAATCTACTCATACTTCATCCTTTTATTCCTATGCCAAGGAACTAGGCAAGTTTTACACACCTGCCATCCTTTCCTATTCCCAACTCTTTCCAATTCCTTTGATTTCTCAATCCTGAGAATCAAATGGGCCCTTACTGATTTCAATCCTGGAATGAAATCAGGGGCATGGCCCCTCAATTAGAAAATAAAACCTTTGATTTCAAGTTTAACTTCCACCATACATGTAACTAACGAATCTTTGAGGCACGTCACTTCCAGTTCTGTCGGTTTGGTTTCAACTTGTGCCTCCCCCTATTGAGGTGCCAATATTTGTGCACACTGAAGCACATATGTAGACATGTGCTCTTATCAGATAAAAAATCCTATGCGACGCAGACTGATATGACCAGGGGCGTGGACCCAATCTGGTATAGGATTTTTTTTCCTCTTATCCCACATAAGTTATGTCAAAATTATGTTAGTATTATGCTCCTGTTGTAGAAACGAGCCTCTGGAGGTCCCGACCTAAACCTCCAAGGCCGAGGAGATGACCAATGGACAAGTATGCAAATTCATCCTCTCCAAGGGGTCGTACATCAGCGGATTGAAATTCACAAGTTTCCTGCATGTTCCAGTTCCTACAAGTGTGTCTGCAAATGACATAATGCTGAATTAGCATTCCTTACTTAAGATCAGATTTTTTTAGAAAAGAAATCCTACACGTAGACAACGAAAACTTGCAATTTCCATACCAATGAACTGAAGTTATCTTACTCGGCTCCATCCGGCATTCTTGTGTGTTGTCCTTGAGACGAGGCCGAAGCCGACACGGGTTTAAATTAGCTGGCACCGCATGCTCAATAAATTGGAATCACCTCCCCAGCCATTTATGAATGCAATAAAATAACATGAATCTTGACACAAAAGTCATAGCTTGCCGCATTGCCGGAGCATCCGATGAATAACAGTATGGTAACCCTCGATCAATTAATGGTGTAGTTTCTGCCACCTCACACGATTCTTGGAGATTTATGCGCCATGTAGCAATCTTGAGTGGTCATCAAACGCCGGTGTTGTGTCTATGTGGTCATAGCAGCAAAAATATTGAACATATGAAAATCCTACATCAACAAAACAAAGAGCTTCAACATGTAAGAGACCATATATTGACTAAAACACAACCTACACTATGTTTGGGATACAGGTCTATATGGGACAACATCTCCAAGGCACCAGACGGGGCCGGGTTACACAATTTTTTTTTACCTGGGGTGAATATATTTTAATATGATTTATATTAAAAATTATACTTATTTTTATCATTTTATAGACCTAATAAGATTAATTTTCTATTTATTAGCTTACATTCTTAGCCATTAGTTATAACATTTATTTTCCATAGTCGTAATGTATATACTCGAAAAAATGTGTTGTCAGATTTAAATTATATTTTGCACCATAGTTTTCGTCATTAATAATTTCAGATAATTGTATAAACTATATAGTGTACATGGCAGATATATTCAAAGCATGTGGTCTAACAAATATGTTAATATAAGATTTTAATGTATGAGTAGTAAGTATATTCGTAGAATTTTTTAGAGTATATGCAGAACGTCGACATGATTATTTACCCCTATATTGCTATGGTCAAGTATGCCTTGCAAATGTAGATTAAGAAGATGCCTTGCAAATTACCATAGTTACACTAATGAGTTGAAAATCATGCGTCCTATGTTTACTTGGTATTAACTCCATTAATAGTAATAAGTGATGAATATAAAAAATTAAACAATTATACTTTTTTGGGTAAATACGATTTGGTTGTTTAATATGCTCGTTTACATATCCATTAGGTGTCCTATGCTCTATACAAGTGCTCATGCAGATTTCTGATATTCACACGCATAATTAAAAAAAGTAATTTAGTTCACACATATTTCAGCTTTTACAAAATGTAGGGCTTACATCAGAGTGTGTGCGACTATCAGGTTAACTAAATACATTGTTGTTGATTAAATTGGTTTCTTCTTACATATGTGTTAGACACATATTGGTCAATCGTGTGGATTTTCTTCTAAAAATTCAGTTATTAAATAGATATTCAATGGTCTCATGGACAGAATAAATAACAACACAATGTTTATTAGTACACTTTTACATTGGGGACCTCCTCTTGACGTGAAAAATGCAGTTGTCCTATTTTCTCTGATTATGGGTTGATCCTCAGCACCGGTACCACGGAAGAGCCAGGTGTTTGCGTGGAAGGCGGTAACATGCACTCGTGGTCATAGACAATCTGCATTATCCATACCATAAACCCTACATGGTTTGTATGTGAAGTGTAAGTTGAGGAAGGGCATCTCATTCTTGCATATGTTACTACTCTATGTTACTACCTCTATAGTGTGTAGTAACTTATGAGTGTTATCATGTAAGATCTTATTTATTAAGTTATAGACACAATTTGTCTTGAGATGTTTGTATGTGAAGTGGAAGTTGAGGAAGGGCATCTCATTCTTGCATATGTTACTACTCTATATTAGTACCTTTATAGTGTGTAGTAACTTATGAGTGTTGTCATGTAAGATTTCATTTATCAAGTTATAGACACAATTTGTCTTTGGGTGTGTGAAGTAACACTGCAAATATGTTCCTGCAGTGATGCATATATACCTCTAGGGTGAGCCTTTCGCAATTGTCTCTGGTGCGGTTGAAGATGAGGTTGCGATTGCGGTGTACTGAATTTCGTGCGGCAAAGACAACGTACACATCAAGCGGCCACTCCAGTCCAGGCAATCGTGTAGCTGTGTCAGCTTCACCGAGAAGACGACCACGGTATCAGCATAGCCAACACGGATAGAGGGCAGCGGCAGCTCTTTTTTTTTTTTAGGGCAGCGGCAGCTCATCGGTGGTATAGACGCTGCATGGAGTAGGATTTAGATTCAGGTCAGTAATCCATCCATGATCGATCATCGAAATTCAGACAAATAATAATTCATCCATGATCAATCATCAAAATTCAGACGAGTAATTCGTCCATGAACAATCATCAAGCAAATCAAACCCTCACCCTACGGATCGAAGAGTAAGAGGAATGAGTCGACAGAAATGGCCGGGATCAGGGGAGAGGAGGACCGTAGAGCCGGGGAATTCGATGCTTACAGCGTCCTCGTCGGAGCCGTGGAAGCGGGAGAACATCCTTATCGTTTCGTGAAGCCGCCTCCTCCCGTCCTCCGTCGCCTCCGCGGGCCGCGGTCAGTTGCGAGGGAGGGAGGGATCGCCTATGCTTCGACCTGGTCGACACTAAGAAGGAGTCGCATACCCCGTCGCGATGTTGGGCATGGGCCCATGAAGCTTGCTTGAATGCTTCGTTCGCTCGCTCGCTCTTCGACTCTTTCCTTTTTCCGCGTCGCATGTTCGATCCCTGCTTATGTCTGTTTTCAGTGTTTCTTCCGATTTTGCTACATGTCGCGCTAATTGTGTTTGAAATCTGGTTCAGCGCATGATTCGTTCGCTCGCTCCATACTAATTTCGTTTTGCTCCAGATGATGAAAAAAATGTGACGAAACAAAAGAAGCATATGAAGACATTTTGACTGTATTTTTCTTTGCAACTCGTCGAATGGATCTTTGACTGCTTCTTTTTCTGTACTTTTTGCATGTTTGAATTACTTTAATGCAGAAATGCATATGTATGGTTGGTTGATGTTTCCCAACGTGTTTACTTTTTCTTCGAAATCTAGATATTTATGAACGAAAACTATTTATGAACGATTTAAAAAGTGAAAAAAACTATTTATGAACGATTTAAAAAAGTGAAAAAACTATTTATGAACGATTTAAAAAAGTGAAAAAAAACTATTTATGAACGATTTAAAAAAGTGAACAAAATTCTGTACTCAGTTTCGAGTTTCGTCGATTGTAACTTCTCAATTTTGAATCGATATTCGAAATTGGACAATTTTTATGCGCACCGGAAAATATTTTTGAATTGAAAAATAAAGTGTACACGAAATTTATGCGCGTCGACATATAGGTTCCATTCCTGTACACGAAATTATTTTTAACGATTTTCAAAAAAGTTAACAAAAAATAGGTATTTGGCCAGAAACTATTTTTGAACGATTTTAAAAGAGGAACAGAAAAAGTCTGTGAACGGAAATTATTTTTGAACGATTTTCAAAAAGTGAACAAAGATAGGTATTTGAACGGAAACTATTTGTAACTATTTTAAAAGGCGACACAGAAAAAGTCCATGAGCGAAAATTATTTTTGATCGTTTTTAAAAAGTGAACAAAAATAGGTATTTGAACGGAAACTATTTTTGAACGATTTTAAAAGGCGACACAGAAAAAGTCCGTGAACGGAAATTATTTTTGAATGATTTTCAAAAAATGAACAAAAAAGGTATTTGAACGGAAACAATTTTGGAATGATTTTAAAAGGCGAACATAAAAAGTTTGTGAACGGAAATTATTTTTGAATGATTTTTAAAAAAGTGAACAAAAAATTATTTGAATGGGAATTATTTTTGAACGATTTTAAAAGGAGAACAGAAAAAGTCTGTGAACGAAAATTAATTTTGAACGATTTAAAAAGTGAACAAAAAAGTTGGTACTTGAACTAAACCTATTTTTGAACAATTTTAAAAGGGAACAGAAAAAGTATGTGAACGGAAATTATTGTTGAACGATTTTCAAAACGTGAACAAAAAATGAATTTGGACGGGAAACTATTTTTGAATTATTTTAAAAGGCGAATAAAAAAGTCTGTGTACAGAAATTATTGTTGAACGATTTTTGAAAAAAGTGAAAATGGGTATTTGAACAGAAACTATTTTTGAACGGTTTTAAAAGGCGAATAGAAAAAATCTTTGAACGAAAATATTTTTGAATGATTTTGAAAAAGTGAAAAAAGTTATTTGAACGGAAACTATTTTGAACTATATTAATACATGAACAATTTCGAATATGAACAATTTTAATTTTTTTAACATTTTTAAAAAAATCGAAAAATAATATCTAGTTGGAAAACTGAAAAAAAAGAAAAAAATAAATTCAAATAATATATAAATCGAAAACAGAAAAGAAGAAAGAAAAAAGAAACAACAAAAAGAATAAAAAGAAAAGGAAGGAATAAAAATCGAAAAAGAAGAAAGAAAAAGAAGAAAGAAAAAGAAGAAAGAAAAAGGAATAAACGAAAAAGAAAGAAACATAAAAAAAGAAAACAGGAAAAGAAATGAAACCTGAAATAAAAAACCGAAGAGAATAAACAATATATAGTCATACGCAAGTTTAGACATGAAATAGAGCGTAGCGCAGTGGTTTGCGCACCGTCCTCGTGCGTTCAGGTACGTAGTTGGAATCCCACTAACGCGTTCATTTTCTCTTAATCTTTTTCTGTGTGCGCAGCGTTAATGGGCCGGCCCAATATCGCGGTAGGGTGGGCGACGGCTCCCTATCATCGACCTGGTCGATGTATAGGGTTTGCCGGGAGGGAGGGGACAGAACCGCTCTGCAACCGGTTCTTACTCCTCCATGGCCCATTAGCCACGGCGGGTTGGCGGGCCGAATTAGCCTAGAAATTAAACCTGTTTTTTTTTACAAGAGAAATGAAACTTTGAATCTAAAACAAAAGTACAAAGCAGCTTAGTGTTCCATCCGAAAAGCTTAGGTGTTTGATTATTCCTATAAAAAAAGGTGTTCGATTTTTATCAAAAGCATCCCCTATACAAAATACTACTCCGTATAAACCAGCTAGAGGACTAGACGTAGGCGACAAACATATACTGAGAATAACCTTTAAAAAACGATGGTATTTGTCCTTAATATCTATCTCTATTTTCTTCAAGCTGTCGTTTTATGATGGAACTTGAAGACAGTGTATGTTTGTGAGCCTATGATGAGAGACTTCTCATATCAGCAGGCCTGTGAGCCTATGATGATAATCTAACTGACGCTCCAGCGTCTGCGAAACTGGGATAAAAACTACATTACAGAGAAAACTTATGCAACAAGATCTTGCATAATTTAGCCATGCCAAGGCTTGTTCATCAGCTACTATATGTTGAAGAGATAACTGAGATCTTCTACGGTGAGCCGAGTTGCGATGCCACCAGATATCTCGTCGCCAAAAGCAGATTCTACCATCTCTCTCTTTTTCGCCTGGCAAGAGGAACAAACACTTTGTCAGACAGAAAACAAAACAGTGATGGCACACACAAGCAGGTGCGGAAACTAAATTCCAATTTTTATCAAGTTATAAATTTAAGCGCTCAACAGACCTCCCACAAACCATATTATCAAACAAAATAGAAAATAAGTCCTGGAATTATCTACCTACGCAGATCTTAGCTACTTTGTACTATCAATCTACATTCATCGTTAATTCATCTTCGTATAAAAGGGACGGTGAAGAAAGGTGACACATTCATCCTGGTAAATAGGAACAGAAAACTAACTGAAACTGAGAAGAGCTATCCTTGTTAAACCATATATGCTATAAACTAGATGTCGAACCAACCAGTTTTAATAAATAGGAACAGAAAACTAAATGTAACTGTCAATAACAGTTTTACATGTACAGCCAAAATATTACCTGCAGAGCTAAAATGCGATCTTCCACTGTGCCATCAACGGTAAAACGAGTGACTGTCACAGGACGGGTCTGGCCAATCCTATGAGCTCTGTCGACTGCCTGGTCCTCAGCATAAGGGTTCCACCAGGGATCAAGCATAATTACATGGCAAGCCGCTATCATGTTTAGACCAAGATTACCAGCCTTCAGGGACATGAGCATTACTCTTACCTGAAGAATGAAAACAGTTCTTTCTGGTTACTTGTTGAATGGTGGAAATGAATCGGTGTCTGCATATAACAATAAAAAGAACGAGCAAAGTACAAGAAATGTTACCTCTGGGTCTGTCTTAAACTCCTCCACTGCTGCTCCTCTTACATCAAGGGACATTGACCCATCAAGCCTGCTGAATTTTATGAGATTGCTGTTCAGTGAAAGCTCCAGCACGTCCAGCATACCAGTCCACTGGGAGAAGACTATCGCCTTAGAAGGAGCTGTCTGGCTAGGACTTGATTCGATAGTATCACTATTGACGATTGTGTTAAGTGTGTCAACGGCAGCCTGGACCTTTGAGGATATGTAACTTTTTTCACAAATTGAGGGCGTTTCGTCTAATGCTGCAGATGATTCATCTACTGCTGCAGAACTAGCTGTTGCATCCGTCTGCAGCTCATCAGAGAGACAGAGCCTTAATACTGGACGTGAGAAAACTGATTCAGCGCATAACTTCTGTTTGCATACGGGACAGACTTCTTCTTCACTTAAGCTTTCAAGTACACATTCATAGCAGAAAACATGACAGCACGTTGTTATAACAGCATTCTCAGGTGGCTCCGGCAAAATGAGGTGAAATTAAATTATTCTACTCATTAAAATAGTTGTTGAAGAACTAGCCTTGCAGATAAAAAAAATCAGTAACCTTTTCTCTTGTTGTGAACTCGTTTTCCTTCTGCAGAAAAAACAAATCCAGAGATAAGGTAACAAACTTTATAAATATAGATGTTTAGTGACCAGGATTCTTACCGCGCATATAAAACAAACTAAATGTCGTGCTTCCAGCTTTTCGAGCAAATTTGCCACTATTTCCCTGGGAAGCTGTTTTGCCATTTCTATAGATGCTGGGTTAGTCAAATTTGCATGATTATCTTCTTTCAGAAGAAAAGGATGATCACAAGCCTGCCGAAGCCGCAGCAGCAATACAAGAATGTTTGCATAGTTTTGTTTAATTGTCCCAGCAGCAGCAAATTTCTGTGATAAACAGAAACATATAAGCATCACAGACATTTCCCAATAAAATTTCTCGATAACTGAAGGATATTTTGGGAAAAGTACTAAGCAATAGTTATTCATAGCAGAAAACATGACAGCACGTTGTTATAACAGCATTCTCAGGTGGCTCCTGAAAAATGAGGTGAAATTAAATTATTCTGCTCACTAAAATAGTTGTTCAAGAACTAGCCTTTCAGATAAAAAATTAGTAACCTTTTCTCTTGTCGTGAACTTTTTTTCCTTCCGCAGAAAATAAAATCCAGAGATAAGGTAACAAACTTTATAAATATAGATGTTGAGTGACCAGGATTCTTACCGCGCATGTAAAACAAACTAAATGCCGTTCTTCCAGCTTTTCGAGCAAATTTATCACAATTTCCCTGGGAAGCTGTTTTGCCATTTCTATAGATGCCGGTTTAGTCAAATTTGCATGATTATCTTCTTTTAGAAGAAAAGGGTGATCACAAGCCTGTCGAAGCCGCAGCAGCAATAAAAGAATGTTTGCATAGTTTTGTTGAATTGTCCCAGCAGCAGAAAATTTCTGTGACATAAACAGAAACATATAAGCATCACAAACATTTCCCAATAGAATTTCTTGACAACTGAAGGATATTTTAAAATAGTACTAACCACTAGTATAGATCATTAAGAACAACTCACGTTGAACGCGGACTGCTAAACCTGATATCTATAAAGTTAATGCAAATGTTTGGACCATGTTCATTAAAAGAATAGCAAAGGCAAAGAACAATCCTTCCAATTTTCCGAGCCCAGCACAAAACTCACCAGATAAAAAGGTTTTATCAGGTAAGATAAGGCAGCAGGGATAACAAACAGTTTGGTAAGTAGACAATATAATCATGCTATTTTTCTAAGGGGCGTTCTGAAAGTCACGACTGAGTTGTATAACTCAGCAACTGAGCTGTTGAAAACTTCGAGATACTGCTTTTGAGATTAGACAGCACACCATAATTACGAACAGTTAAGAGATGATCTAAACACACAACCCTACTGAGTAACAAAGGATAGAAAAAAACTGAACAAAATTAAGTCTGTAAACTTGAACCTGCCTTGAACTTCTGCCGAGAACCTTCTTCGAGAGCCAAATAGAAATATCGCTCCTCTTGTGTGAACTTTATTTTCTTCAGCTCAATTGTCTTCGAAGGTATTTTGATGATTGGTTTCCCGTCAAGTAGTGTTTCTATATGGAAACAGTTCAAAAGTACAACAATGGAAGAAATCTCAGCCAACGAAGAACCAAGTTAACAGTCATGTGCACTTTAGAGCACCTTACAGAGTTAAGACACAAAACATGACGGAACTGCCTTCCGTGGGAAAAGAAGTGCAAACACAAACAGCATCTAAAAAGTCAAAAGATGCTCACAGCCTAGTATGGTTCCCCATACTTTTAAACTTTGTTCCCCTCCTTGAGTTTTCTAGTTTTCTGTTGTATTTTCTAGACGAGAATTACATTCCTAAGACAAATAAGGTTACAGTTTTAAATACGAAAATGGCACTCAATTACATATGCATCTACAGATACTGTATCATCGATATTACTAGTTGCCATGGTAGTGATTAATGCTGAAGTTGGTTTGTAGGCAATGGTGGGCGGTTTTTATGCCTCCAAGGGATTTGTTAGATAAAAAAGGTACAAAGCTGCAGGCAGGTATATGTATCCAAAGTATTTTATTTCACTTTTGTGCGCCGCAGCAGAACAATCTTCAACACAGTTTGGAGTTTTTTATATCCCTGACTTGAACCTCTAGAAATTGGCTTCTTTATCATCGATTGAAACGATCCATAATTAGAGTATGGCTCATACTTCAGAAAGCGGAAATAACTGTAGAGATCGTCAATTGTATTTTGCATAGGAGTGCCCGATAGGCACCATCTCCTTTTTGCTCTTAATCCACAACAGGCTCTAGCCGATTTAGTACGGTGATTTTTTATTGTTTGTGCTTCATCGAGCACGACTCTAAACCATCGTACCCTGGCAAGTGGGCCACCCTGAAGGTCAGCGTCGGAACTGTTAAGTTTTTTTTCTTACTTGCCTTTTTCTTGTTCGCTTTTTGAAGTTTTCTTTTGTTGCCAGCACCAAAATCTGGACATATCCCATACTTTTCACAGTTCTTTTGCTCCATATCATCATCAGAGTCTTGTTTGGGCACTTCCTGGCCTACAATAGCATATGTGGTGACAACAACATCATATTTTGTCAATTCGGTTGGATCTGTAGTCCTTGAACCTCCATGATAAACTAAAACAGATAATTTGGAACTTTCTGTAACTTTGGCAGAGATCTCACTAGCCCACTGCTTAAGAATGCTAGCCGGGCACACCACCAGTGTTCCTGCAGATGGTCTTGTAGCAGATCTCGAGGTTGATGCAGAGGATGGTAATCTTACTCTGGTCTTCTTCTTGGGCTCAACTTTAACAGGCTTGACCATTCTATCAACAGCAGTCCCTGACTGAGCACAGAGCTCAAGATTGGAGGCATGCCTGTCTGAGGGTTCACCCTTCATTAGCTCAAGATTGGGGGCAAGCCTATCTGAGGGTTCACGCTTCATTAGCTCAAGATTGGGGACAAGCCTATCTGAGGGTTCACCCTTCATTTCCTTCTTGGTCATTATCATTACTGAATCATCCTCGTCAAGGTCTAATGATACATAACTTTTACTGTCGGAATCAACAGACATGAACTTAGACTGCTGAACCCTCTCCTTTTGTATTAGGGAGATCGTGGATATTGTCTTCCCAAGACCCTACATCACGGAAAATTCTCGGTCTCTAAGAAAGGAAAAATGGTAAAGTAACTAACAGCAGGTGAAATAAGCTAGGAAAGGAAAATAACCTGATCATCTGCCAAAATTCCACCTGGACAATGTGAACTATTCTCCTTGGTGAGCATCCAAGCTAATGCAATTTTCTTTCAAACATAAAAGAAGAACATATGAGTGAACAGGATATCTCAAGTAATTACACATTACAATACCTGAGATTTTGAAATATAAAATTTACCTGGTGCTTAAGGAGTGATATTGACATAACACCTTCAGGCAGATCCTCTTCCCTTGTTTCCTGACTGATATGCTGCATAAACGTTTTGTTTAAAGCAGTACAATCCATAGTAAAATGAATCGGATCACAGTTACCGCACAATTAAGCATATATGATCTTTACAGTGACTTGTTTGTATCGACCAACCAAGCAAATATACCTGTAGGGCTTCTTCATATATTGCTCTCTCGTCAGAACCAGGAGGCCGATGTTCCACGTTCGGATGGCTTTGTGTGCCAAATCCATTAGCTTCAGCACCATCAACTGAATTCCAGGACGGCATTGATGGAGGAAACATCCTATGTGAATGTGGCCCTTCATATGTTGAGACATCATCTGAAAGTTACGAAAATATCTTGTTAGTCACAGTTTGCACCAGTCTGGATATCTTTGCTCAAGTTCTCCTATCATAATATTTCAAGGAAGAAGATACATAGTACACACCGTTATCGCTATCAGTTTCGACCTTTTGGCTGCTACCAAAAGGTAGTTTCCAATCTGCTGACACTGTAGACGGCATTGATGGAGGAAACATCATATCTGAACGTGGGCCTTCATATGTGTAGACATCATCTGTAAGTAATGAAAATTTCTTATTAGTCATAGTTTGCACCAGTATGAATCTTTTTTATCAAGTTCTCCAATCATACTATTTCAAGGAACAAGATACATAGTACACACCATTATCACTATCAGTTTCGACCTTTTGGCTGCTACCAAAAGGTAGTTTCCAATCTGCCGACATTGTAGACGAAGACATCCCAGTTCCATTAGCAGCACTGGTTCCAAAATAATCAAACTTTGCTGTAAGATCGTCCTTGACCACAATGCGGCTGGTTGGAAATGATTGAGGCGGAACCGTATACATATAGATATCATCTGAAAAATTCGAAAGGAAATAAAGTAAAACGTTAATGCTGCTAGTCAGAGGCTGCGCCAGTTTTCATTTTAATCACTGACAACTATCAGAGTTAATCAAGCGTACTCACCATCGTCATTTTCAGACAAAACCTTCAGGCTGCTACTATAGGAGAAACCCTGTAGCTTCACAGAGGAAGTTAAGAGAGGATAGATCCTGTGTTGTGATGAAACAGCTGGAGATCGATAAGAGGATGAAGCGTGAGTGCTAGTTAACCAACCATCATCATCCAGATTGATTGGTTGCTTTCCTTTATTCTGGACCAATGGTGTGTTGAATAAAACAAGAGAACGGTCGACGCCGTCACTAGGATCATCAGAACCAAGATTGTGTTTTCTGTCCAGGCCCAAAAGAGTGATGTCTTCGGCGTCTGAAGGCCATTTGGTATCGTCTTCACCATCTGAACACAAGTCAATGATCTCCATGTTGCTGGAGAACTTGTGACTGGAGTCCGTGTTGTCAGCAATTGGACTTTAAACGGTAGAAGCACTACAGTATGATCGGCAAGCTTGTCAGCTATCTTCTTCAACGGCCAGGACGGTCTTGTCAACCGAAGGGTCTGCCTCAGAATAAAGAGCGCACGCCCCCTAGCAGTTCGCTGCACTGGCTACGGTTGATTCTCACTGGGCCTGCAAGAAGTTAAGTACATGTGAGGCTTGGCAGTAACACCTAAATAACAGAGAACATGGGCAAGACAACAATGTGCAAGAAGCAGAAGGCTAAACCTCTCGAACAATAATGCCTTGAAACGGAACACACACAGTAACTAAATCAACAGAGAACTAAACTCAAACTGTGATCCTTTTCATCCAAAGGCAGGCATAACGTGAGCGTCTCCACGGTTCACACCCCCCCCAAAAAAAAGAGCAACAACAGGACAGTGTCTTCACACCCCCAAAGCGCGTCGCAGACTACAGATCACATGAAAACGAAGATGTAACGAGAACCAATTCCGGCGCTATAATCCGGATTTTGCATAGCCCTAGCCGACTCGAACAAAACGATCGCCAAGAACTCCCCAGCAGCTGCCTGAACGACCGATCCCTACCCGCCCACCTACCGAAATCGGCCAAAGCCCGGACCTCTCTCACAACCGAAGGATCCGAACCTACCAATCGGCCAGTCCCAACCATTCCAGGCAATCCAGAAGAAAATCTCAAACAACCATTTCCGTCTGAACCAAGAACCGACCCAAGAAAGCGACGGGGAGAGGAATCCGCTCCTTGAGAGGGGGCTAATCACCTCGTCCGAATCGGCGGCCGGCGGAGATCCCACCGGGGCAGCGGGCGGGTGGGCGGCGAGGAGGAGGAAGAACCAATCAGCCGAGGCCTCGGGCAGTCGGATCGTGGGCGAGGGGATCTAGGTTCGTGGCGGCGGCTGGCGGGCGGGCGGGCGACAGAGTCAGAGTAGAGTGGTCTCTGGCCCTGGACTTATCATCGGGCGGTGGTCGCTGGCTGACCGGTGGGGCCCGCGTGTCGGTGACCCCGCGCGGAGCGGGAAAGGGAACGTTCGGATTGGTTGGGGAAGGATTTGGATTTCGGAGAGCGAGGATCGTGGGCGGCTTGCGACGGAAGGAAGGAAACGCGTCGAGGAAGGAAACGGGTAGGTACTTACCGTTAGGTGATTTGTTTAACGTTGTGATGATCCTCCTCGAAATAGACTTTCGCCCCGCTTTATAAATAAAGCAAACAACCATACAAGAGTTCACGAACAAATAAAAACGCTAGGGCAACAGCACAAACATACCCAACAAGAAATTAAAGTGATACAACTCGCAGAGCGCTAGTAAGAGAACCATCGCCGAAGCAAGATAGCAACCATCCACCAATCCGTCCTCTAAGCTCGAACCACGACCATGCTTCATGGACCAAGGACCCTCGAGTGCCAAGGCAGCACCTTCAGGAAGGGATGCGGCGTAATCACGACGCTGCTGCCCGGACTAGCAAGCCAGTCCTAGGGTTTCCTCCTACACTCGGAAGGGAATGGAGAGGGGGTACCCACGACGCCCTCCAAGGAGGAATGGCGACGCCCGTGAGCGCCACCGCGCCGGTGCCGACAGCAGGGATTTCTCCCGGACACCCATCACACTACCCAATCCTAGCCAAGAAGCCCCGGGAACGCCGTCAGACCCAAGCCAAAAGCCTGAGTCCAGCTCGTGCGCGCACGGCCAGGGAAGGCGCATCAGCAGTAGAGCGCGAGCACACCAGGTGCGGGGCTCACCGAGCTCGGGCCCAAAAGGGCCCACAAAACAACCACCTGACCTAGGCCCGCCTGGCCCTAGTCTGGCTCGTACGCTCGTGGCCACCGCTGCAACCAGACCTAGGCCCGCCTGGCCTTGGTCTGGCCGCCAACGGCGCACTGTCGCCTAGCTGCCTCCGCACCCACACGATACCGACGCGAGCGACGACAGACGGGCGACCAAATCTGGCCATCCGAAGTCGAGCACCCCACCACCAAACGAGCATCCACCGACCACCATTCGATCCACATCGATGCCGGTGAGGGCACCAGCATCACCCACGGCCACCAGCCCCTCGGGTAGGGTCGCCGCCGCCACCAGATCCGGGCCCGCCTGGCCCAGATCACCGGGTATGACCGCCGCCGCCAGCTTCGGGCCCGCCTGGCCCAGATCCGGCCCGCGCCGCGCGCAGTCAACCCCGTGGAGCAGCTTCTCCATCACGCGCCGAGAAACTCCACCTCCAAGCGCCGCCCTCCACCGCCTGCAGAAGTGCCGACATAGGAGGCCAGCCCGCGCCGCCCACAGTTCGCGGCCCACGCCGCCCGCAGTCGACGGTCGCCAGATCTGGAGGCCCAGGTCGTGGCCACCGCACCGCAGGCGCGCCCCGCCACCACGAAGCCCACCACGCCGCCGTCAGACCCGTGTGACGCCGTCACGCAGATCCACCGCCACCGCCGCCGCGCCCCACGCCAGCGCCGCACCCCGGCCCGGCCGCGCCGTCCCGCGCCAGCCCTACCGAGCGAGGAGGTGAGGAAGCCCCGCCACCACCACAGCGACCCGGACTTTGCCCGGCCGCGTTCACTGACGGCGGCGAGGGAGGAGGAGCGTAGGGAGGGAGGGGAAAGGTGCGGTGCTAGGGTTTCCTCCCCGTCGCCCGCGAGAGCGACGCGGGAGGAGGGGGACCCGCTTCGGTTTGGCCAACGGGAGACCGTCTACGGTGCAACAGTCACAGAGATGGAACAAATTACGTTTGGCGGGTGTGTTCGTAAGCGCTCTACAAAATGAAAGGAGGAGATCACGTTGTGATGATCTGCTGCTGAATAATCTGTTTGACCGTTAGCTTGTGTCATTGTGTACTTGTGTTGTGATTTTCTGTTACTGAATAGTTATCTGTTTTTACGAAATCTAACATTAGTTTGATCATTCGCGGTGTAATCGCCGCGCGAGTCTGGTCGTGATTCGCTTAATTTTAACAGATTTTCAACTAATTTCAGTTTATTTAAAATTGGTTCAAATCGCTTGGGAGTACTCCCTCCGTTCTGAATTAATTGACTCAGATTTTACAATTTGAACTAAATCTGAGTCAATTATTTCAGAACGGAGGGAGTACAATTTTGGTGGTTACGAGAATTTCGGTATCCACGTGAATTTCGTTTAACCGTATTTTGGATTTACATGGATGGCTTGATCGCTTGCTTTGGTGGCGTTGCCTTGCCTCGCCCAAGGTAGTGGTGACACAAGGAAATTACGAGGACGAGAACATAAGGGTGGATATGAGACGATGAATGCAAATTGGACTGTGGGGCACCAGAGGAGTTTGTGTAGTGACCCAGCACACCACTGCATGTTGTAGTGTACAAGTCGTTGACATAATACTCACAGAAGGACTAATCCGTAAATATTACATCCTTCAGAGTAGTACAACAAAAACATAGTCAGTCCAAGGTAACACTATAGGATTACAACACTATTCCATACAAAATCTCGAGAACCTCCTTTACATACAGAAGTAGGTCTCGTGTAAATGAAACTCTCAAAAAGATCCAAGTCGTAATACTAAGTTGAATATCAGCTCTACTTCTAACTCCTAATCCACTACTGCTGTGGTCACAGCCCTGATCTATCCATCTATAATTTCCGTGTCCAGAGTTGTGCTTCTCCTTCCAAGAATAGTCGTCTTGTCCGTAGGCATTGTCGTTGACGTGTCCACCGTTGAGGGTCGTCGCCACCCATCCGTTGGCAGACTCCAGGTTGATTTGACTCCTCGTCGAAGTCCTCACCAACATCGTGATGGATTCCTGTCCTTCCTCAGCTAACTCCAATAATCTAAGCAAGGGGTCAACGGAGAAAAGGGTGAGCAACACGAGCGTTACTCAGCAAGTTCATATAACAGGAATAAGGTGTTTTATGCACTAGCTACCATCCATACCAAAAGGTCATGGCTGAACATGCATATCTTTGTAAAATATTTTTAGGAAAAGATTTATTTTATCTTCAGAAAACTATGCCCGTCATCCATTCACAGGTGCTAGGGCCTTGAGGAGCCTCCTTTCCTGCAGCGTTCGTCGTTCCTTCCCGGAACAGGGAGTAACATGTCACATTTTTACACTCTGCAGAGTGCGTTACTTTACCCATAAGAGATCAACGCCTTGTTGCACAACCGGGCGATCTTTCCCGTCCACACTCTCTTTGGTATGGGGCCCAGTCGATGATCCAAGCCATTCGCCGTGCTTCTCCAACAACCCCGCATGCCCACCCAATTCATGCATAGCAGAATCACCCTGGCTCTACCCCTCACGGTAGATACCTAGGCATCCCTTGCAGACCATCATAGGCACCAGAGTCCGTGGGCATTAAGGGGTCCCACCCATGTGCATGTAGTCTCGCAAGACCTACAGCGTACGGCTCTGGCTGCCCGTTGACATGCGAAAGGGAGAAGATCACAGATGACTTCCCGTCCCATTCCAAGTCTCATGGTTAACGCTTCATTTATGGCGCAAGAACACTGACGGCATTGGTTATTAAGTCCTAGGTAATACTTTCCCGTGCAAATGGAACCTCCACCAACCACATCATACCATGGTTCCATCTGCCAGCCAACAATATATATATAGCAATTCACATCATTCGAAAATAGGTTTTACTTTTTCATGCAATGATAAACCATAGTATTTTACATTTACTTTGATAAACATAATCAAGTAGGACATGAGCAAGAGTGAACTTGCCTTGGATAGGAATAGCAGTTCAAACCCTTCGGGGTTCTAGGATTTGCGGTAAAACCCCGAGTTCTGAAAAAGGCAACGTAATCCCGATAAGGACTACAGAAAACTCTGGCAAGATGCTATTATGCATAAATATGAGATGCATCGCAAAATACCCCCAATCATACCCAAGCTTAACTAGGTAAGCTTCGTCATACATGATACGACGATAACATCATATTAACTTGGCTTAGGTTGTTTTATCACTTTTATGTGGTGTTATTAGTACTTAAGTTGATAATGAGTTGGGAGTAATGAAGGTTTAAGATTTAAGAACTTGATATGATTTACTTGGTTAGTTTTAGAATGTTATTTCTTCATGTCTTAAGGGTGTATCACTTTTATTTAATTGCTTAAGTATTATCAAATATTAAGAGCAACCACTTAGAAGCTTATCTTTTACTGAAGTATCACACTTAAAAGAAAAGAAATAAAGTAACACCATTTTATGTTTCATTTCTAAGTTTTAGAATATTATCTTAAATGAATAAGTCTATAACACAAAATTAATCCAAGTATTAATGATAATAATAATGAACATATTTTATTAAGTAGAGAGTTCAATTTTATGTTATGTAAACATCCTTCAATAATTATTTTCCTTATTTAAAATATTATTTTAATTAACCATTTAATGCTCACAATGTAGGACCTGAAATGATTATAACATTTTCAAATTTGAAATTTAAACATATGAAGCATTTTTAAATGAAATTGGAATGCATACAAAATAGCATTTCAAATTAACTCCATATTTAAATTAATAAGTAAATTGTTGTTTCAATTTTAGAGTGATTCAATTTTAGTCAAACAAATGTTTGATTTATACAAACAGATAGATTTTATTTTTCATTTATTTTGGTATATTATTTGTATTTTTTTTATTAAATATGAGATATTTATGAATTTTCAAAGTTTATTCAATTTAAAATATCTTTGGAGTTATTTCTTTATTAATTCTTGATTTGTGCAAAGACCAAAATGCCCCTGGGTCAACTTGGTTGAACCCAACCAAACCCGAGCCTGGCTCAAGTCCAACCGACCGAGCCAGAACCTGATCCCCTCTCCCTCGCTTCCATCTTTCTCTCGAGCCCGTGCTCGCCTCGTCTCACGTTCGCCTTCGCCGTCCCCGGTCGATTCCGGCGAGGTCCGGCGACCTCCGCTGTCGTGCCGCGGCGCAAACGATGCGCCCCACCTTCCTCTCCATTCCTACCCCGGCGATTCACTCCTCCTCTTCTAACGCGCCGTGCGCGACCCGTACCCGAACCTAGGGTTCCGGTGGCAGCGCGGCGTTGTCATGCTCCCAGTCCTAGCTACTCCGCTGTGGCTTGGTGCGGTGCTGCACCCTCTGTGCCGCCGTGGTGGTGTAGGTGAAGAATGCGTCCCCGTGGCCCCTTCTCCTCTGGCCACACGGGCACTGCCCCGTCGCCGTGGAGCTTGTGTCCATGGGCGCGGGTAAGCCCTCTCGCCTCTCCTCTCTCTTCTTCTCCTTCCTTCTCCTGGCCTATGGCCCTGCTCTATGATGTGTAGCATGTAGTGATTCTAGGTTTTCTATTGCTAGGTGTTGTGATGCCTTGTGGCTCCTGTGATGTCCTCTGGATGATTCCCAAATGTCCATGTGAAAAATGCTGGAGATGATTTAGCTAGTGGCTATTGCTGTGGTGACATTTGCTTGTACCGTCTTTTGCTATACTCACTTGTCTGCCAAAACAGTGTGGCAAGTGTGTGCTACTCTGAACCTTGTGTTCAGAGATGTGCCACTGCTTCACACAATTTGATTTGTTTATAGAATGGCCTAGTTCTTTTGGTAGAACTGATTCCTGAAACTTGGTAGTGCTATTTAGAGATGTGGCTTGTGCTTGTGGTGCCCTTCCCTGTGGATTTGTGCCCAACAATCCATATGTTGGATCTGTGCTACCAACAGATGGAAATCTAAGCAAAACAGCTTATGTGCCTTTGCTCTGTTGAGTGAATTTACCTCCCCTGCCTATGATGCACAGGCTGAGGCCCAAATTTATTAAGAACAGATGTTGTGCTTGATTTAAAATCCCTGTGATGAACTAGCATAGCACTTCTATGCTTATCTGAGGGAAATATACACCACCCTACTCCATGTGTATCTAGCAGTTCATTTTGCTAGAGAAATAGAGATTCAACCTCTTGTCAGGTGTGGTGATGGTGTGTTATGTTGCTTGTGGCTTTTCTTGATTCCTTGATCAACAGATCTTGTGGTCTCCTTCTTGTTCACCTTGCTGGCCTGCTCCTCCAGCTCCAGATGCTTCACTTGAGCTTCTGGCCTCCCCTCCTTGCTCCTATGCTCCTTGCTTCCTCTATCCCATCTTGCTCTTGCTTTTGGCAAGGATTCAGTGGTGAAAAGTGGATGGATTTGTTGTTTGGTGATGAACTGTTCTGTGCAGTGAGGAACTCGAACTGGTTCTTGCTGTGAGAGGAATGGTTGTGTTTTGCTAGCTGCTACGGTTTGCTTTGTTCTTATCCTCCTCCAGGGAGTGAGGTAGCTGTGTTGTTGACAGCACAGTAACAGCATGGTGATTGTGCTGCTAGCTAGTGTGCTATCCCAGGTTCTGTTAACCTGGTGCTACGGCTGGTTGATCTTATCTCTAAGTGATGCATTTTATTTTATACTCGCCAAGTGGATTTTGTTGCTGCCCAGCCAATGAGGTTGTTCTGAGGCTAAAAATTGAGGATTAAGAACAGATACTACACTAAGTTGCCTAATCAACTCAATGATGTAATTAGCAATACATCTTATTGCTAATCTGAGAGTAATACTAATCCTAACCCCATCTTTGTATGTTTTTCTTTTGTTTTTGCTTTTCTTTTGTTTTACAGGAACAACTATGGAATGAAGATCAAGAAAAAGAAATACAAGACATTTAGTTTAGGAAATAATTGTAATTTTCCTTTTTGTATTTCATTTTGTTGGAACAAAATTTGTAAAGACATTGTTTTGTTGTATTCAATCGATAAAATGATTTGTTTGTCTATACAAGAATTCATAAGTTGTAATGCTTATTGCTAATTCAAATCTCTATTAATTCATTTACTTAATTATTGTTTTTGTTACTTAATTGTTTTAATTTGAATTACTTTACAAATTCAAATTATTTGAATACTCAAATTGGATTCAAAATTTTCCACAACCAATAAATTACCTAGAGATCATGTCGAAATTTATTTGCATTCACCTAAGATGAACTAAACCTTATTCATTAAGATGAATGAACTCTAATCACTTAGGATTTTTAATTTGCGAAAAATTTATTCAGGATTTTCAAATGCATGCATACAGATGCACAAATTCCTATTTCTACCCTTCGTTAACTCCTAAATGCTGGGATATTACAGTTTGATGGCAAAGAAGAAGACGAGGCGAGTTAAGGCCTTTTTTTTTTGCGAAACACAGTACAACACAGACGCTCACATACACGTGCACACACTCACCCCTATGAACGCACACATGCACACCCTACCCCTATGAGCACCTCCGTAATACCGAGTCGGCGGGTCGAGTCTTGAGATTGACGAAGTCACCACGGGCGCCTCGCTGTTGACGGGAACGTCGCCTCCCACTGAAGAATATTCCACTAAATGAGAAACACCAGCGTCAAACCTAGGGTTTGAACTCTGGTGGGCTGGGGTACAACCACCCTCCTAACCATCTTGCCACAGGCATAATGACCGTCCAATACTTCTACCTTTTGCTTGCCACCCCCTCAAGGCCGGGTGGCAAGCAAAAGGTTGAAGTATTGGACGGTCATTAAATGTTTTTATTTATCATTCTCTGGCATCGTTACATTAGACTAGTGGAACCGGCGCGGCGCACGCCGCGCCCTTGATGCTATTTTTTGGTGACGAATTATTTTTTTGCTTTGATTGCGTAATATGGTTTGCAAGTAGAGCGGTAGCTTTGATTTGTAAAAATTTAAAACAACGAACAAATTTGTAGATCATAAGAAAATAATCGTCAACATTTAGTAAAAGCTCCTGTTGTATTTCAATTGAAAATGATAAAATACGTCAGAATCTGTCGTCTGGAGTACGTGCAAAATGTTAAAAAAATTAATTGTTCAAATATATATAAGTTTATGTTTGTATGTTGCCATATTTAATTAAGCTACTTAATCGGTGGAATACAGTGCACGGCGCGCCCTCTTGGTAAATTTAGGAGGCATTTAGATGTTTAAAAAATTCAATTTTAAAATTTGGTTATGCTTCGTAAGTTTTTTTTTTGAAATTTGGTCATATTCAATAAATAGCCAATTCAACATTTAGTAGTTTGCAAAAAAAAAAATACCGTAAAACAATATGTAATAAGTGTTATAAATTATGTAAAGCATGTTCTATTTTAGAATTTGGTTCGTTGTTCGAATAAACTGGTTTGAATTTTTTTAACATATATTTTCTAATATTAACATTTGCGGTATTTTTATATTTATATTTTTGAGCCCACGATCTAAACGGATAATTGTATTTTCCATTTTTTTAACAATTTGAAATGTTTAAACGTGATTCTATCTTCCCATCTAAAAAGGTTTGGAAAAAGAATAACCTTCACGTTAGTTTTTCTGCTGCAGTAAATATTATCGACCTGAAGTTATCGTGGATGAGTTTTTTTTTTTTGCATGTTACAATGGATAATACTGTTTGGAAATTAGCTAATTCAACAGGTCTTCAACAAAATGGCCATTTATTAGTTCGTTTGGAAAGTTTGAAAATTAGGTAGACTCAAAAAATTCCTTATTTTTTAGGTGTACACAGTGGGGCTGTTGGTGCAATTTTTGTGTGAAAAGTTTGTAAAGTCGACAAATTCTAAGTTATTTGACATATTTGTTTGAATTATTGTGTGTATATTTTTTTGGTGCATAGTTTGGCTGTAAAGTTTGGGTAAATGTTAAATTTTAGGGAATTTGATATATTTTATAGATATTTAATTAATCTCATAATCAGGGGAACTACACTATATAAGTATTTTGTAAATTTAAATCCATTTATTTAGAGGGAATGCATTTAGGTTGTGTCCAAATATTTGTCAAGGTGGAATGTTCAAAAATATTTGTATATTGTCGCAAGTAGTTAGCATATATTTTTTTGGTTATTTCAATATATTTTTATTTTTTTCTAATGGTTATTTTTTAAACTATTGGTTGTGCAGATTTTTTATTTTCTGGAATTTGAGTGAGCAAAATGGGCCCACGTGTCAGGGATTTTTCATTTTCTGAGATTTTACCGAAAAAGGAAAAAAAACTGACGGGCGGACCCCACGGCGACGCGTGGCTGACATCAGCAATGGCGGCAGCGGCCGCGCCGAGCTCGCCGTCGCTGCACCCGCGCGACGCAGGGCGCGTGGCTTGTCGCGGCGACCGCGCGTGCACGCGCGCTACCCAAAAGGGCGGCGCCGCCCCATTATCGTCGTCGTACCGTCGCCGGCGACACGCGAAAATGGCGGAGGGTGCGGCGTCGCGGCGGCGGCGATTCCCGTGCGCCCGCGGCGTCCCGGCACGCGGCGCTCGTCCGGGAGACGGAGGCGGGGACGGCGGAGTCCTTGCTGGGATCCGATGCGTGCGGGGAGGGCCGCAGCGGCGGCGCGAGGCGGCGGCGGCGCCGGCGACGGCGCGACCGCGCGGGAGAGAGGGAGGGGAGGTGAGATGTGTGAACATTTTGCACAAAAGTCCTCAACGTTGTCTGTAATAGCAAGTACGTCCTTCTTCTCGTAAATGTGTGGCAGCAGAGCAAATTGTCGGATGCGAGGGGGATTTGTGCAATTTCATCACGGGATCCCGCTGTGGCCGTCGGATCGGGATCGGACGGCCCAGATCGCGGCGGGCACTATTCATAACTGTTCATCCGCTCGATTTGGTCGATTTCGGCCGTTGGATCTCGATCGGACGGCTGAATTTTGGAGCAATCTCAGGCCCTGAAAGACTTGCCCCTTAATATATAGGGGTAATTATAACACTTAATAAAACATGTACAATGAAAAGATGGGTGACGAAATTGGAAGTTATCGAAATCTTTTAAAGTTGTTGTCGCTCCTAGTTCTACATTTTTCACATTGAAGTTGACTCCACGCCTTCAAGACCGACATATATATATAGTTGTGAACAGAAGATAATAGCATTTTCCTTTGCAATTAACACTGTTACATCATCAATGATGTCTTATTATATAATTGCCAATTTGACATCAACATGATTACACTACACATTTTGCTAGCTAGTTCTGCTACTCATGAACCGAAGGAAAACGAGGAGCGAAGCACGTTACCGCAGTTACTCTGAACAAGGGAGGACAACAAAAAGTTACTACCCAATTATACACCCAAACAAGTCAAAATCAGAAGAAATTCCAAATTTCTGAGTAAAAAACAGACCAAAAATTACCGGCCACAACCGGCTATTGACCTCTTGATTTTTTGTCATGGACGCGAGGAGGGGCCGAGCCCGACGGAGGACGGGCTGGGCGGCTCGAAGTACGGCACGCCCGCTGCCACGGGCGGCACGGCGGTGGGCGAGGCGACGAACCCGGGGAAGACGGCGACGGCGGGCTCCGTGAGCGGGGTGGACGGCGGCGTGGTGGCCGGGAGGAGCGGGACGCCGTAGAGTGGCTGCTGCTCGCCGCAGCGCGGCCACCGGCACGTGATCGGCTCGGCCTTCCGGGCACCCCAGAGCGTCCGGTACGCCAGGCCGAAGCCCAGGGCGAGGCCCACGAGGAGCAGCGCCGTGAGGAGGCAGAGGAAGATCTTGGTGGCCTTGCCGACGTAGCAGCACATCGATCGGACCGAGTGTGGAGAAGCTCTTCTCTCTTCTTCCTCTACGGCTACCACTGGCTCACACGAGCACGCAGAAATGGCGCACTCATGGAGAGTGTAAAGGAGAACGGTGGTGGTGGTGGTGGGAGAGACGGGGTCCAGTCCAGAGCAGGGGCATTTGGCTGGCTCGGCCTCCTCGCTTTGTTGTTGGTGCTGGTGCGGCTTGTCGATATAGCTAGCACTCGTGCATGGCTTCACGTGGACGGAGCTGAGGAGGATTAACTAGAGAGGGATGCAGAGAGAGCTAGTGGTGCATATACATAGTCTAATTTACAGTGATCTCTTCTAGTTGAGTGCAGTTTACTCAGTCACTAGAGTTCTGTCAGTAATCAGTAACTAAATGTGTCCTGTCCTCGGTAGTGATGGCCTGATTGTACTTCTCCACCGACACACCTACAGCATGTATGAGATTGCTTCAGAACAGAGTATGAGATTATGGTGGAAGTTACGTCGAGGACAGACACTGGGCACCACCATAGTAGAGAAAGTTTCTTCAATAGTTCCACCTTTTCTTCCTGTTTTGCCTTTGAGATTTTTTATGTTTTGGAGACAGAATATCAATATGGGGCACGGAGAATAAGAGATGAATCCAACAGGTGGCATTTCAGTGGCTGGGTCACATGCTGCAACGGGCCAACAAACAGCTTGCAGTTTTGTTCGCTCCATCCAAGATGGTTAGGTACGCTGGGAATCCTTTTGATTCAGATGCGCTTGTACTAACACTAGTATGATACTGCCTACAGTAACAAACAAGCACTTCCACCTACTGACATAATCTGGTGAAGGTTGGTATAATGACTAAACTATCATAGGGATTGGCACTTTCACAGTCTTATCACACCATCCATTTCTTAAGTTCATCGTCAGAGAGTGCGCATTGGAACTCTCACATCAGGCAAACAAAAAAACACCACCTTTCAGACTATCACACACAACGGTATTAACAGCCAAGTGTGCTTAGACTAAACCATCTATTCAACCCTGGAACAAAAACACACTCATACAGCATGTAACATTTAAGAAAGCAAGTCAAAAGTTGCAGGACCAACAGCCCTACAAGTCATCCTACTCTCCTCTAGCAGGAAGAGACAGACACCCCATAAGATAAGATTCAGAGTTACACCGGAACCAAGCAAGCATTCGTACTCAGAGTAGCAGGTTCAGACAAAGGCAAACGCCTATTATTGGATCACGATGTCAGGAAGAGTGGTAACAGCAGAGTCAGCGGATAAGTCCACCATCTTGGCGACCTCGTCTGGGTTGGCGCCGACGATCGTCTTCACCACCTCCTTGCCCTTGATGAGGAAGAAGGTGGGCATGGCCTTCACTCCCAGCTTGGACGACACGCCCTGCATATACAAGTACCACACATCGTTGCAGCGTCTTAACAAATGGAACCGTTTTATTTTATTTTGGTTTATGCAAGAAATGGGTCACATCAGATTATCAGTTCAACATAATCTCCCGGGACAAGGTGAAACATCACATCAGGTTATGCCTTGCTAATTTACTATCTTCTGTCTGAAGAAAGTTCAGTCCAAATTTTGCTCTCTGAAAAAGGATGTGATACTCTCTCAAGCATATACACAAACAGCCATATATAGGACGAGAAGTCGAGAAGAATGGTTACCTGGACATCATCAACGTCGACGAAGAGGAAGAGTTTGTCGGGGTGGGTCTGCGCGAGCTCCTCGAACTTGTAGTTCATGGAGAGGGACGTGACGCACCACGACGCCCCGAAGTGAGCAACCACCTGCGCAGCATAACCAAGGTCAACTTTTGAAGCCGATTAAAAAAAAGCATATAGGGTGCAGGATACAGATCAGGCCGACAGTTTTATCAGCAATTAGCAGGGGGAAAAGGGCATAAAACAGGAGAAGGAAGAACAGGATTGCATGTGCAGAAAAGGATCGAAACGCGTCTGGGCATAGCGAATCGAACAGAGTATGAACAAGAACTGAAGAATTTAGAGGCCATATGGAAGGAGAAACGCAAGGAATGGGGAATGGATGAACCGGCTCACCGTGCGGCCTTCGTTGGCGGCCTGGGCGGTGAAGAGCTCCCAGGCGGCGTCCTTGTCCACCTTCACCACCCTGGAGCTGCCCACCTCCCGCGGCTGCTGGATCTCCACATCCATCTGCTCTGGCTTGGGTTGGGAAGACAGAACAGAACCCTCTGCTTGTTGTTCTTCGCCTCCGCCTTCAGCAAGAAGAACAAGAAAGGAAAGGAAATCACAGGCTGTCTCGCGAGAACTATGCACCTACGTGCCGCGCTCACATCAGATACGCCGAGGAGGAGCGCAGATTATATCTGCAGGCCCTCCGTGGGTCCGGCCTCGCTTTGGCCGGTACCGATATTTTTGCAAGAACCGACCCGATGCAGTTCATGAAAGGGCGTGAGTTTCATGTCGACCACGCAAAAGAATATTGCCCAGTGATGATAGAAAACAAAACCTGTGACGTACGCAAGGTGGCGTGTCGACGGAGAGCCGTGTCTCCGGCGTGACACGAGATGAAAAAGGAATGGTTACAACTTACCCACCCCCGTTCCAAAATACTTGACTTGGATATGTCTAGATTGAAATATATCTAGACATATTTTACTTTGTAGATAAGGATTTGGTACCGGTTTGATTTTTTTCTCAGAGGGACAGTATTTACCGGGATGTCCCGCACATAATTTGAAATTCAAACTAAAAAACTTTGAAAAAAATCAAATAAAGATTTTGAGAGAACGAATTTAGCGTAAATTCAAACGTACCGAGATTTTAAACTCATTTACCCGGCGGCCGAGATGTTCGTTAACGGGCGATAGCCAAAACCTTGGTGTCGATGCATCCAGTTTTGGACAAATCCACGTCAACTATTTTGAAACAAATGGAGTATAAGACGAGAGGAGAAAGGAGATTTCTTACTCCCGAGTTTAAGTGATTCTGGTATTTTTTTAAAAATCCAAAAAACTATTTATGTATTTTTGTAGAAAATTGAACAAAATCCCGAATGTGGTAAACCGTGTATTTCACAAACATTCAAAAAATCAATTTCAGTTATTTCATATCTAGGCTACATAAAAATGACAAAAGCGTTGATCTGAATATGAATATTTTCAAATATCAAATTGCCATATTTTGTCATTTTTATGTAGTGCATAATACAAATTATTGGAATTTGATATTTTACACGTCCGTGCGATACATCATTGGCTATATCCGGAATTGTTTTTGCATTTTTTTGAAACTCATAAATATTATATTTTAAAAAATATCACGATCACTAGTGCTCGGGAGTCAAAGACAATTTTCAACCAGAGGCACACTTTAAAAAGAAGAACATCGCTTGAGCTAGTGAAATAGGAACGAAGAAATTACGTGTCCCGAGAAATTACGCCTCGGGACCACCGTGACGGACTGGAGTGTACTGAATTTGGTGGCGCCGCCGCTGCTTGGCGCGCAAGCCCATTCTGCAAAATTGAAATCCCGCCCAAAAGTTTTCGTCTGCAAATTGGAATCCCGATGTGGCGCCAACGCTACAGGTTGGAGCTAGGACCATCACGCGTAAGGCATTTCAGCTGAAATCACGCCCCGATCTTTTGGGGCGCAGATAGTGCCAATTTTTTGCGAGTACATAGTGCCAAATTTCAACTGCATACGCTAGTTTCTGGGAGCGATGGCAGTTCGCGGCATTGGTTTGTGCATTACTGGATCCGGAAACAATCGAAACGCGCTAGAGATTTTCCGCTTGCGAACACAGGAACGGAATGGAGGAGGTGACTAACATATCTGCAGGTACACGGGCAGTTTGTACAGAGATTCAGAAATCCCCATACAGATAGGTAGGAACAGATAAAACCCCGAGGATCATCGGTACACAAGGATCAGAAACTGCTTCCTAGGTGAACAACACAATGAAATTGCACGAACAAGTTCGTTGTAAAGACTGGCGTTTCTCAAGATGCAGATTTACAGACGAGAACGAATGAATAGGATTAGAGAAATAATAACATTACTAGTATTCCTTCAGACTGAAAGACCAGTGATGTTCCCACAGACAGGTTCTGGCCCTGCTATTCTGTTACAGGTGCTGCACCCTGAACATTTTGTAACCCTGCCTGTTTAATGAATCCCCTTTTGCCCGCAAAAAAACAGAAGAATTCTTACAAGACGAATTTTCATATGCAAACATCCCCACCCAAAATTCAGATCCGAAACAATATAATTGCCTGCGTTTGCAAGGAAATGAAGCTTGGGCCTTGCACGCACGATTCACAAAGCAATTGGACGGATGAAAATAGAAATTACTCCACAAAGATTAGGCAATTATCAATCTAGATAATAAATGCCAAGCCTCAACATCTTTTGCAACTTCAGAGTATTGGAGTCTGACACGAATTAGAACAAGACAGGTTCATAATACTATTTCTTCAGATTGAAAAGACGGTGCTGTTCACACAACCAGCACAATTCTTACAAGAGGACATAGTCAGAACACAATCGAACAGCTAACTACAGGGAACAACTGCATCATGAAAATTAACGAGGAACCAGGAGGGCAAGGGGACTCTGCTACGACATCAGAACAGCCTAAGAAGAGGTGAACTTGGTAACGGCCTTGGTGCCCTCAGACACAGCATGCTTGGCGAGCTCGCCGGGCAGCACAAGGCGAACCGAGGTCTGGATCTCCCTGGAGGTGATGGTGGGCTTCTTGTTGTACCTGGCCAGCTTGGCCGACTCGCCGGCGAGCTTCTCGAAGATGTCGTTGATGAAGGAGTTCATGATGGACATGGCCTTGGAGGAGATGCCGATGTCGGGGTGCACCTGCTTCAGCACCTTGAAGATGTAGATCTTGTACGTCTCCACGGACTTCTTGTTCTTCTTCTTCGACTTCTTGTCCACGCCGCCCTCCTTGGCGGCGGTCTTCCCGGCGGGGAGGCTCTTCCCCGCCTTGGGCTTCTTCACGGCCGGGGCCTTCTCCGCCGCGGGCTCCTCCTCCACGGGCTTCTTCGCCGCCGGCTTCTTCTCCGCCTTGGGGGCCATGGTGATTCTCGGAGGAGAGGTGGGATGCTGGTTGTGGGGTTTCGCTAGAAGGTGGGGGAAGAGGCGCGGGGTTGCAGATGAGATCTGAGGAAAGGAGGAGGGGTGGGAATCTATATATAGAGAGAGAAGGTGGACGATGATTGGTGGAGGGGTGGTTGCCGCGGATCGATGACGTGGAGGGATCCAGCGACGCAGATTTTGCTTCAACATTGATCGGTGCCGCGGAAGCTGCTGCAATTATACCACTTCAGAAATACAGAGCAGCTATTACTATGACAGGTACAGGAAACGTGTGTTCCAGGCCAAGGGGAGTATTACTATGACAGGTACAGGAAACGTGTGTTCCAGGCCAAGGGGAGTACAAAAATTGAATTCCTCGAGTCCGTTTACATGACTTCAAAGTTCAACCATCTTCCAAACGAGAGCTATATTAGCTTTACGGTGACATTTTTATCGGAATGAAGTGAAGGAGGTCAAAGAACTCCACCTTCGTCCGAGAGGATTGAGGAGAAGAGAGTATCGTCGTCGCACCACCCAAGAGGAAGGAGAAGAAGAGAGGGTCGTCGCCCCCCAAGCCCACCAACGCCTCGATCTCCCCGGCCGACAGCACCGGACGACCGTCGGCCTCCCAGTCTACGATAGGCTGCTACCGCGACACTCAACCTCAGTTTCATCCTCCACTGACTCGGCCATCAGGGGCGAACCTACGTATATCTTAGGGGTGTCACAAGACACCGGGTACATTTTAATTTTCTCCTGGCATGATCTATACTTACATGTGTGTGTGACCCCCGAAGAACAAGCTCAACTAGCAACAATGTTTAGTGGTAAACACATTAAATATTTGTTATGGATCCGCCACCATCCATGTAAGCTCTGTTGTCACCACTTCCATCTCTGACGTCGGTGCACCCCACCCTCCCCGCGAAATTTGTTGCTTGATGGCGACTCACTCAACGCTTGATGTCTCCTTCTCTGCAGCGGCGTTGCCAGCCCCATCGATGTGGACGACGCTGTGGGAGGTGGGAGATGGATCAAGAGGAGCATCAGCCAAGGTAGGGGAGAGGAAATCAGGGGAAGGAGCGACATTGCCGAGAGAGTGGTTCGGTTGGGCACGGAGGCGAGCAAGGTCGGGAATGAAGGAGACGGTCGGGACTTTAGGAATGGAGCGGATCTGACGCGCAGCGCCGCGTGACCATGGCGCTCCGGAAAGAACATTCTCGCTTGTAAAGTATGGTCTTACCTGAACCATCCCTTGTGCCACTGTATATGCAGTACACTGGAAACGTCTACGTGAAAAAGAACAACCATCCACAAAAACAGTGGCAGGCGATCGCAGGTGCAGAGTTTCAGACAAACATATTTTTCTTTCCCCTGAAACAGAGTTTACAAAACAAGCTCTGAAGGTCGCAATCAGGCTCAACATTCCATGGCGAGCACAAGATGGTTACCAGCCGCTTACGCAGCACCAAATTATTCGTCAAATATCACCCATCACCCCGTTCATGATGCCGGGCAGCTCTGCCGGTAAAAGATACACTTCCAGTTCAGTTCAGAAGACTCGCTGCTGCTGCCGCAGCACGCACGCACTCGGAGAAAAAAAATACAGCGCCAGTTAACTCTACCCATGAATTCTCAAATCAGCTAGTACAACAGAAAACGCATCATCGTGGCAGGAGGCAAAGAAGCCAGAGGCTCTCCTCTCCTTGCTCACTGCCTCACTGTCATGCCGCGTGCTTTGCCACTCTCCCTACTGTACATGTTACTAAGAGGCCAGCCGCCGCCGCGGGTCACCGGCTCGTGGCCAAGTGAGCCAAACAAGCCAACCCGGCTCGTGGCCAAGTGAGCCAAACAAGCCAACCCATTATGCATTACGTTATCACGACTGCCCGTTAACAGACTTTCAGCCGTAGCTCAGCCGGGAAGAGTCCGAGGCCCGGGCCTGCGTCTGCCGTCTCGCCACGCCGATCTCGCAAGCGTTCACCCTCGAGGCAAACCTCAGGGAGCAGATCGTCTCCCCGACGGAGGACGCCTCCGGCGCGATGTTGACGAACATGAGCGTCTTCGAGTCCCCGCCAAGGCAAGGCTGCAGCGCAAGGTTGATGTGAGAATGTGTCTGGTATGTACACTAAACAGTTGATTGAAAGCTTATCTGGTGGACACTTGTACAGAGGACACGCACCTGCAAGAGGTATGTAAGTTTCGAGTTCCTGAAGGGCACATGGTCATCATTTTTCGCGATCGCAAAGATGACGTCGCTGAGAGCTGATAAGCTTTTATTGATTGACTACAATGTCAACAAACAGGACGGTTAGATCCATGGCATTATCGAATCCCAGTAACATTGTAAATCTGTCAGGGGGGAAAACACACCTGAGTTTCTTTCAGGCGGTCACCTGTTGAGCCACTTTTAGCGAGACGCTCGCTTCCAGCTAAATCAATCAGGTTGAGCACGCCTTGTACTTGTTGGCCTGTGCTCTGCAATGAGATAAAAAAATAGACCCTCAATCCTCAATATATGTGTGCACTTAGTACGCAAGAAACTTTGAAAATACTAGTGATTCTTGATAAATATGGCTAACAAAAATTTAGGTATATATAATAATGTCGTTAGCTACTGATCTAACAATTTTGCAAAGTTTCACACCGTGTTTCTTACATTCAAAGCTGAGACAAGTGACCTACCTCATTTGATCCAAATATCTTTAGAGTGAATACGAAATGGCTCCGAGAAGATTGCTCGTTCATTTGGGTCCGACCAACAGACCTGTTTATACGTGGTAATCGAATCAAATTCGACAGAAATTGTACAGAAATTTTATGCTCAGCATAACAAATCCTCTATTTACTCTGTATACTCTCAATATGAATCACCTGCTGTGAGATGCTTTGTCTAGAAGAGACGTCACATCAGCAGTACTGAACACATCAGTAGTTGTAAGATCGGAGACTGTTGTGTTTCCCTGGGCATCATGCTTGATGGTGTATTGTTTACCGGCAGACATCTCAACACTGTTGGAGCGTCCTGGTGCTAACAAGTCACGAATTGTCTCATTATATATTTCCAACATTGATGCCTGCATATAGGATTCAGTATTAGTAAATGTCTTAACAATACGGATAATACATGAGTTTAGATGTTAGATTGTAATGCAATCCAGGGACTAACCTGCATACAATACTTCCATCCTTGAGATTCTAGAGATTGGCTAGTCTTGAAAATTTGCTCCAAAGATCGAGGTATAAGGCCTTTCTGATCACGCCCTGGCTTACCCATCATCGTATATGTTTTACCAGATCCTGTTTGGCCATATGCAAATATGCATACCTGCATCGTGCATTGGTAAATTTAGCATAACAGGTAGTGCTACATAACTAAATGAACTAACAATTGCACTAAGACATGCATAAGAAAGTTCATGAAATCTATAAATAAGCTAAAAGCTCCGGCATAATAGTGATACACCAGTGATTACAATGTGCATGATTAGATAGTTATTTTTTAGCATGCCACAATCGCACAAAAGCGCATATTACATTGTAGTTTGTATGATATCTTGCAGTCTGGTAATAAAAACAGCCAAGAAGACTGGTATGTGGCAGTGCTGGACAGAGACATTTCAGCAGATGTGTAAATTAGTAACCTAATGTTTTCAAAGAACAAAGATAACAGTGGAATATACCGAATACTAAAACATTACATTTCTAAACATAGGCTACTGCTTAAGGCAACTACACTTAGGTTTGTAATGAAAAGTTGTACCTTGTATCCATCAAGTGCACTTTGAACAAGCTGGGACATTTCCACAAACACATCATCTTGTGAAGCGCTATGATTGAAAACCTTGTCATATGAAAAAGAAACCTTTTGACCTATAAAATGCAAAACCAAAAGGCATAATGTCACATTAGATTTTATAGGAGAAACTATTTAATATAACCAGCAGAAAATGTGAAGGGGCATATTCACCATCTTTCATTAAGTCAATACCACGCCCAGCATTTTCCACAGATGATGGATAAGAAATCAGGGATTCTTCCTGACTATTAGAATCACCGTCAGACAGAAAGGGTCGAACCCTACAAAATACTCTAATATTCCCTTTTAGTTCCTGCAAATAAATGACCATCAATACCAGATAGAAATATGCATAGTATTTCAGTCTTTGTTTATGACTTGATTACAACAGATTAGTCCTTCAGATGAGAACCCATGCAGATGTTATATAAGTATTACCAATATGGTATTGTGCAGCTTCTTTCGTAGCTTGTCGGCTTCAATGATTTGAAACTCTGCATATGCCAAACGCTCTTCCAGATCTTTAATTGTCACTTTCTGTTCTTCATAACCCGTCATGGCATCAATTGCAGTCACATCAGCATGCTGCATAAGTGCACAGGGATATCAAACTTCGTTGAATCTTAAAATATATGGAAAAAAAAGTGCTACAGACTATGCTTTTCTAACCTTTAGCTTCTCAGTGGCATCTGCAAGGTGGTTCTGCAATGTTTCAATTTGTTCTTGCTGCGAATTGCACGTTTCCTGAAAACAAGAATAATGATAAGGCAAGTGGCCACATGAAAATTTACCAAATGAACTGAAAGCACAAACCTCAAAGGCTGATACTTTTGAACTCAAAACCACACAGTCCTTTGAAGACTTTCTAGCCTGTTCGCTGCAAGTAGCCAGCTCAGCGGTCAAGGTATTCACTTGAGCAACGGACTGATCACGATCATCTCTAATTTGTTGTAAGTCAGTTCTGAGGCACTCTACTTCTTTCCTAAGTTCTTCTTTCACTCTGATTGCTTCTTTCTGGGAAGTCTGAAAGAGTATAAACAGAATGTGAATATATGAAAGGAAGAGTTAACTGAAAATACTAAAACGTACAATCTTTGGTTAAGTCACAACCAAAACTTGCCATTTTATGGCTTTTTACACGCAAGTATGAACTTTTATTCGACTTGTGTAGCGTAATTCCGATAGACTAGAAGTACGCTGGAAAGTTTGAGTAGAAGCTGCATATGTGCTTGTTAAATTGTACATATTTGTGTGCTAAGAAAGTATAGCGCAAAAAACAAAACTTACCATGGAAGAATCCAACTGGTTCTTAATTGAGTTGTTAAGATCTTTCAAATTAGTCATGGCTTCCATCATTGCACTCTTTTCCTTTTGCAGCTTCGAAATAGTTTCTCCATTCTTTGATGTGTCAGCTTGAAGATTACTGTTGTACTGCTGCAAGCTGGAGTTGTATTCCTGAAGTCTTTTATTCGTGTCTTGGACCATTTTCAACTAGTTCACAGAATTTGCAATTAGCAAAAGTATTTATGATGCAAACTCGTGTAAAGACATAATACATTAGATCTCTACCTGTTCACTAAACCGCTTTGCCTCATGAGTAACCCTTTCAAGGTCGACCGTCAGTACGTCCCGTGAAGCCTCCGCTGACTCCCTTTCCTGCCTTTCCTTCTCATAAGACTCTTCAGCAAGCTGCAAGTTTTTGGATATTGAGAAATTAGGGTTGTGCTTTCAAGTCTGTATCACAGCAGGCAAGTAATAGTACTGTGAGAGTTCTGACCAGCCTGTCGGCCTTCTCCTTGTTAAAGCTCTCCTCCAGAAAGTCACACCGCGTTGTCAACTCCAAGTTTGCAGCTTTCAACTCTTCAAGAGCATCACTGAGCTGAGCCTCTGAAAAGACGATCCAATGAAGATTAAATTGTGAGAATGTGGCATCGTTTTGCATTTACGAATGCCATTATTAATAGTATAACACCACCAGAAGATAAAATTCGTCAGATTCACTCTCCCAATGATCAAACAAACACAAAAGGAGGAGGCAGAAGCACTCGAAGGAAAAATACAATACTGAACTCTGTGTAACGGTCACTACTGGTTCAAGTTCAACATCAGCAGATGCGAAATTGATGACCAAACAGTACGCATGTGCAATAAATGAATCACTTTAAACCCCTCACATGATCCTCAACAAATACAAAAGGCGCTAGAAGAGGAGGATTAGAATTAATTACCAAACTCCGTGTGCCGGGTATTGTCTGCCTCAATCTGGCCCTGAAGCTTCTCCAGCTCGGCCAAGTAGCCGTCCTCCAGGTCCACGAACCACCGGATGCAGGCCCTCAGCCGCTTGATGTACTCGCTCATCTGCTCCGTCCTCCCCTGCACGACAAATCCATCCAATTCAAGAACCCCACCCGCAATTCGTGACAAGATTTAATACAGACAAGAAACCCGAGAAGAACCCACGCACCTTGTAGTCAGTCTTGGACTTGCCCTTCATCTTCTCGGCGAGCAGCTGCTCCACGTCCTCCCTCCCGCCGAACTCGACCGCAGGCCCCGCCGTCTCGGACCCGACTTCCGACGGCGCCGGCTCGCCGCGGGCCCCGCCGTTGTTGATTGCCGAGAGCACATTGCGGCGCGGCGCGGACTTGAGCCCCATCCCCCGGCGCGCGCTCCCCAGGTTCTCCTTCTGCGAGCCGACGACATCACAAACCGGCGGAAAGAAATCCGGCAGCCCAAGAAAGAAGAAAAGAAAGAACTTCACGGCGGAGAACACGATGGGGACTCACCGGGTAGGCGCTGCGCGGCGTGAGGTAGGACGCCATGGGCGGGCTGGCGGTGGATTACTGGCGGGATTAGGGGTCAATACTACTACTAGCGAGGACTTCAGTGCTCTCCCCGCAGTGGTGGCGGTGGGTGGGAAGGGGGAAAGGGAGCTTTCGCTCGGGACGGGGGGTGGAGTGGACTCGAAGGCAGCGGAATCTCCCTCACTCTCCCTCCCGTGGCTTGCAAGCGCCGACAGAGCTGGATGGATCGGGGAGGAAAAGCAGCAACAAATCGCGAGCTCGGAGGGAGCTCCCGGATCGGGGTTTCTCCCGTGCGCTCGGATCTGAGGAGCGAGAAGCCCGAGATGGCCGGACAGGGGAGGGATGCAGAGGAAGGGGACGGGGCGGCGCAGCCTATTTCGAAATATTTTGAACGATGGGGTGTGGGTCGGGGTCAGGGGTACCGTCCGGGACCGCAGCAGGGTCGGTGTATTAACGAGCGTGCCACTGGCGGCCGGCTAGTAGCTGGTGCCGCGCCGGCGGCCGTGGGAAGCGGGCAAGTGGCGAGATGGCGTGTAAGGCTGGACTAATGAGCTGCTCGGCTCGTTAAGGGTCGGCTCGTTAAGACTTGTGATAGTTAAGTCTCGAATCGTTAAGCTCGTTAAGGATAATGAGCTAAATATAAAGTTTGGCTCGGTTCGTTAAGTGTTCGCGAGCGCTCGCGAGTAGCTCGTTAAGAAAATGAATCTAAATTTAGAGATGACTAGGTCATTGACGATTGACAAGGAGTAAATGAGATTCGATGTTGCCTACATGGGTAGACCGTAAATCTCGACTGTGATATGGACTTGCTGAATAGTGTTGGGCCGTCACCTGTCAGGATCCTAGTTAGATGGGATCTACCCCTAAAAGAAAGATGAGATCCAAATTAACGAACTTAACGAGTTGCTCGTGAAACTCGTTAGTTTGTTTGTTTAACTCGTTAGTGTTAGCGAGCTAAAATTCTAACTCAGCTTGGTTCATTAACAAAACGAGTCGAGTTCAAATGAGTTGAGCTGCCGAGTGTTCAATAAGCTTAACGAACATCGAGCTTTATGTCCAGCCCTAATGGCGTGGGATGGAGGTGCGAGGGGTAGTTTGGGGACGTGTTAGGTTTATCGGGTGAACGGTCAACTTCCGTGTCGTGGGCTTGGGGATGGGCCTACGTACACGTCGTGGGCCGGTACTAAACATGCCGCGAGTTGCGACGTTGCTCTCCCTTGGCTCTTGAGTCGCTTCGCTGCAGGACGAGAACGATGCGATGCTTAATCAGTTTTGTGACTAATCTAATCTCCGATAATAATCAGGTAGGACGACGCGATGCTTAATCAGCTAACCGTGGCTAATCTAATCTCTGACGATAATCCGTTTCCGTCTTGTCGCTTTGCTACTTCGGCTAATCGCTACAGAATCAACTAGTGTTGCGATTTGGAAGAATGGTCGATCATCTATTTTCGCGCGCTTTAGTTGGTGCGGTGTGTGGTGTTGTTTCTTTTTCTTTCTGGGGGGCTTCGCTTCTTCGTGCCAAAGCAAAGTATTCCTGGAGACGATGATGATGCCTCTGCCGACGATAATCATGCATGCGCAGAATAGTGGCTGTACATATGATATACATGGATCGAGCCACTAGTAGTTACTCCGCGATGACATGATGGAGTATTGTATGATTGTATCTCTTGCGCTTTACGTACGACAGCCGATGACATGATGGTATGCATGGCCCGTGACTATATTCCACGATGATTATTGCTAGCTGCCTTGATTAATCAGTGTGCAATTTGCCTCTTTGGAATAGTTTGGTGACCAGCAGCTAACCTTCTCCTTTTTCTTTTCTCTGAACTGTCCATGTAGCTGTTGCCGCATCGCTTACCGTGCTGACTTACTTGTGAGAAGATGCTGCTCCAAGAGTTTCAGAGCTCCACCATGCATCTCGGGCCGGCCGGTTGATCCGCACATGATTCAAAGTCCAAAAGGAGCGATGGGCATGCACCACCGAGGAGGGAGGAGGATGGCGCTGGTTCGGTTTCAGTCGAAACGGGCCATGGAACCCATCGTCGGGCAGCGGCGTTGGGCACCGGAAAGAAGGAAGGAGACAATAAGCTAGCCATCGTCTGTAGTACTCAGGACTCAGGAGGGACTCGAATCAATCAAGGCGACGGCGACGCGTACTAGTATGGGCATGCACGTAACAGAGTACAATTAAGCTCGCGGGTCGCTTGCTGCAGGGTGCAGTACGGTGGCAACTGCTGACGGCGACGTCGCGAGGCCTCTCGGCTCGCTCGGCACCAAACCAAAGGGAAAACCTGTCGCCCGTGCGAACCGTGGTCCGTGGGAATCGGGACGACCACCGGAGTCCGTCCGATGTGCGGCCGACGGCGACCGCGCACCTGCTGCCGCGCGCGGCGAGGGAGTGCCAGATGGAGGGCGTCGGGGCTGCGTGGGAGGAAGTCGCTGGCGGGTGAGGCGTCCCTCTTCTGTCTTCGGTTCGGGGGTGGCTTCACATGTGCGTCCGGCACCGGCACCGCTCGAGGAAACCAACAGTCTTCTAGGTGGCCAGGCTAACACTAGTAATCTAGTATAATTGATGAACATAGTTTGTAATATAACATATTGTTCAACAATGAAGGCATACTCAGTAAGCGTGGATGGCAAAGATTGCGATCGTCATCGATAGAGTAGTGAGAGACACTATGAGATTCAAAGCATAGATGTCCGACTTAGTTCCTGGGAGCTTTGGCTCATAGATATAGATCAATACAAAATTGACTTTCAATTGCTCCAATATGTTAAACTAAAAATTATCGATATTCCTCATAAGTCACAACAACCCCCACAAACTGCACCTGATCGACACACCACGCTAAATGCAAAAGTAAAACAACTGAATATGTGGTGTACATTTTATAGTGAACGTGTTATACTACATTACTACCAATCTATTTCAACTAGTATTATAATTTAAGACAAGTTTTTTATTTTACCGTCATGTGTTTCCGTTTAAAACCGCTTTACTATACAAGGATGAAACATATACTCTCCTGTTCACTTTTATAAGACATTTTAGCTTTTTTTCAAAAATACATGTATCTAGATGTATTTAGTATGTAAATTCACTCATTTTAATATGTATCTAGTCCATATACAAATACCTAAAATGACTTATACAAGTGAACAGAGCGAGTACGAACAATGTATTTCAGCTGTCAGACGTGTTAAACAACGTGAATGGAAACAGAAAACATCAGAGACGGGAGAATGATATACGCCACCGCCATCTGAAGGCGGTATCCAGTGAGGCAGTGACCTACAGAAGGCGGATTACAGACTAAACTCAGCGGCCACGTCTCCATCCCCCGGCTCTCATCAAGGTGAGAAAACAGAGGAAGAAATTCGCACCTCGACCATCCTACTAGGGTTTTAGAGCTAACCGTCCCGGCGGCGCAGGGACATTTTTTTTCCTTCTTCTTCCCGCGCCACAGAGATGCGTCAGCACGCGCCGGCGTACACGCCGGAGGCGGCCTCCGCCTCCGCCACGGGCGGGGCCGGGGAGCGGCAGAGCCTCCCGGCGCTCCAGGGGAAGATGAAGCGGGACCCGGAGGGGTACGAGACGGAGCTCCGCCAGCTGCACCGCCACTTCGAGTCGTCGGTGTTCCTCTTCCGGCAGCAGGCGGCGCTCTCCTCCTCCTCGTCCTCCTCGGGCGGCGGCGGAGGGGAGACGGCCAAGGAGCTCGGCGACCTCGCGCTGTTCCTCGCCCACGTCGCGCCGTTCTACCCGAACGACCTCGCCGACCTGCCCGACCAGATTGGGAGTCTACTCGACACTAACGCGCGCGCCCTGCCCTCGGGCCTCCGGGTGCACCTCGTGCAGGCGCTTATACTGCTCGTCAACCGGAAGGTGCACTCCTGTTCGGTTCATTTTTTTGTCTTCAGAAAAAGTTTAGTTTGATTTTGGCCGGATAGAACGGACATTGTGCTAGTGGTATGAGACCTGTCGTTCATACTGATTGGTGTGGGGTCTGTTTCGTGGGGTTATGGCATGTGAGAAGATTTTTGCTATTGTATGTAGCAGTGAGAAGATTTGTGCTAGTACATTGGAAATATCAGTATTGTTGTGGCTGATGCCCTTTGGTTGGACTAATTGAAGGATAGCACTAAATTAGGCTGATGGGCTCATGGGTTCATCCATACTGATATTACAACAATTAAATGGCCGAAGCCAGGTTACATTTTTTCATAAGCCCCACGGAAAGCTATAGAGTTTGTTCTGAACTGCAATCAGCATTGTTCCAAGCGGATATTTATTTCAACTTTTTTGCTTCCAAATTTGATGTTCTATCAAGCACATTAGGAAATGTAACGGCACCATTTGTCCATTATTGTCCTAGCTCCTGGGTGTTATTTCCACATGTCAAAGGACTCTAGGTTGCACTGTTGCAGTGGATGTTCTAGAGTTTTTTTGTTTGGTCGGTCATGGAGGTCTAGAAAATGAAAAATCACATCAGTGCTTCACTACAGTTTTAGCTGTAAGTAAAAATTGTGGGCCGGGCTCTATTATAATCAGCCATAGCCAAGAGAATATACGTCCCCCGCTACAGTAAAGGAGAGGAAACTTTTTTCACCCCCGTTCAATCCAGCTCGCCGGCGTCGATCTGCCGGTTTCCCCTCCCTCCGCCGGCCGCTCCGGCGGCGGGAGGGTGGGGAAACCCAGGATCTCGCCTGTATATAGTCTAGGGTTGAGTGGTTTGCCTGCCGGCGGCGTTGTGGTGAGGATGGCGTGGTCGGCGCGGCGTTTTGCGGAGGCGGAGATCCTCGCCGGTGGTGGTGCTCCGCGGAGCGCGGCCACGGATCTGCCTCCTCCGAGGCTCTCGCAGCTCGGTGGAGCTGTGTTGGGCTTCTTCCCCGTTCCGGAGTTCGTGGTGCGGCGACTCCGGCTTGATGGTTTCGACGGTGATGGTGATGGCGGCCAGTTTGAGGGCGACGGCAACGATGTGAGGTGGAGGTTCTTTGAGCCGAGTTCTGTCGACCACCCGTCCGCCTGGGGACTCCTTCCTTTCCAAGGTTGCAGCGGTTGCGCTGGAGGAGCGGCGGCGGCCATGCCGCGGTACGTCTTCTTCGTCAATGGCGTCCTCGAGGACTTGCAGGACCTGTGTGTAATTTTTGTTGATCTTTGGGCTGTTCTGTAAGTTTTCTGGTGTTATCACCGGATCTGTCTCGCAAAAACAAAAAAAAAATCAGCCATAGCCGTGGGCAACTTTTGGTAGTATTCCATAGTGCCAAAATGCTGGTTCATTGTATTAGGTATCCTCGTTCAATAGTGCATTGGGAATGGAGCGAACAATCTTGTCATGAAGAACTAATTGTCTGGAAGATGGGTTTTATAGCGAATGAAAGTTTATTTTGTTTTGCCTTGTTCCTTTAGTCTTCATTGCGAACGAAACACTCTTTAGAGTTCATTTTTCCAGCCTGATACCAATTGTAATTTTGTGATGTTATCAAAATGTTTAGATTGTTGATCTGGAAGACACAATGGAGTTATTTATGGAGCTTCAAGTCATTGGAGACCGAGCTGTAAAAAAACTTGCATTTTCACATATTATACACAGTATCAGAAGGATGAATCAGAAGCACAAGGATGAGGCTAAGAATCGTAAACTGCAAAACATCCTTTATACACTAGTACAGGTTTGCAACATCTCGCACTTTATTTCTCAAGTATTACTGGGTTGAAAGTATTGGTGGGTAAGTATAAGAGTCCCTTTTCCCACTTCATCTAATAATATCCTCTTTTTCAGGGTGAGGAAGAATCGAGAGCAAAAAGGGCTTTTACTATCTTATGCGATCTTCACCGTCGAAGGGTCTGGTTTGATGATCGCACAGCAAATGCTATATGCAATGCTTGTTTCCATCCTTCTTCGAGGTACATATTGCAAAAAAATACTAGGTGTTTTATGTTGGTTGGTTTTTATCTAAAAAATGTATACTACGTGCAGGATTATGACAGCTGCTATCTCGTTCCTCCTTGGGTATGAAAATGTTGAGCAAGAGGATGATAACGATGCATCAAGTAGTGAAGACGAAGCAAGTAAAAACCCAAATATTATTCTTAGCAAAGAGGATGTTTACAAGGTGATTTGGATTTTACTGCACTGGGTCTCTAATGATAGTATTTTTCGATGTTATGATTTTCATTTGTCTTTTCTGATGCATTGAGTTTTTTGTTTGACTTCCCCCCACAGGCAAATCACAAGGGCACTTCTGCTAGTAAGAAAAAGAAGAAGGCTAAATTAGAGCGTGTAGTTCGTAGTATGAAAAGGCAACAGCGTAAATCCACTGAGGAAGCGGGCTCCAATTATTATTCACCCCTCACGTATTTAAAGGATCCTCAGGTAGAGTAACAACATAGTTATTCAAGCTGTTATCTTGTTAGAATGAGATGCCTTCTGCACTTCTTGATGTTGATGAAACACCCTTCTGTTTTGCTGAAACTCTTGTTGATGTGGTTTACAGGGTTTTGCTGAGAAGCTCTTCTCCCGGCTACAGAAATGCAATGAGCGATTTGAGGTTGGCCGCATTCCTTTTGCAGTTTTTTTAAAACTCCCTTGCAGTTCTCAAGGCAACCATTAATTATTACCTTTAGCCTTTTGCTAATGCTCTATATGGGAGTGTAAGTGTATCTAGTACCCCCTCCATGTTGCAATACATGTCGTTCTGGACATTGAAGAATGTCAGGGTCTCCAAGATTACACCATTGACCATAATTTAGTATATGTTACTCAAATACCTATAAGTAGGTATTGTGGAAGTATATTTCATGATGATCATAGTATGAGCAATTTTTATAGATGTTTTTTTATATTGATCGTCACACCCTATAATCTTTGATTTTAATAGTGAATATGACCTACCCTAAAAATAGGAGCATGAGGACTTAGATCTCAATCGTCAGATCATTTTTGGATGGCATATGGCAAGTTGGGCTCTTCATCTCACTAGGTGGTGAAACTGTGAACGAGGCAGTCGACATGGGTGTAGTGCGGAATTATTGCAAGGGCCGTCTAAAAACTAAATTGGTCTTTTAGATGGCCAGTGTTAGCTAGATGTCATCTAATGGTTAAGGTCCTTAGTTCCCATTCTCCCATCTTTTTGCCTTGTTCTGACTTGATATGCTATCAACTTTTCCTTCTTCATTCAGCTGTGTGCTCTATTGCTCTTACACAGCCTAGGTTTCTGCTACCTTTTGTGTAAACATCAACCATTCAAGTTTAAACTTTAAAGTAAAAATATTGTAACGTGCAGGTAAGGATGACAATGTTAAAGGTCATATCAAGGACTATTGGGCTGCATCACTTGGTTTTGTTGAACTTCTATCCATATCTTCAAAGATATGTGCAGGTATGTTATTGAACTTGAGTATGTCTTATCTTGTATCAGCTTTTGAAAAACTATCGTGTTTTATTTATGCTGATTCAGTCATTATTTTGTATCCGATGCAGCCTCATCAACGAGATGTAACAACTCTACTTGCTGCAGCAGTACAGGCTTGCCATGAGATGGTTGCACACTCTACTTTCTCCTTGTATTTTGTTACTAATGATTTCACATCTCTGGATTTCTTGAAATAGACCGAAATTAATTTGTTTCATTTCCAGGTGCCTCCTGATGCTGTTGAGCCATTGTTCAAGCAGATAGTAAATCAATTTGTGCATGACCGTTCCCGTCCGGAGGTTTGCATGATGCTTATTTAGCACTTGAAACATACGTGTTTTTCTGACTAACGTGAGCTTATGCCTAACTACCCGGCTCTTTTTTAGGCTATTGCTGTTGGCCTGAATGTCGTCAGAGAGATCTGCATTCGAATTCCATTGGTACTTAATTTGCTCTTCTGTGATATCTCAATTTCAGTGCTCTTACTTAGTTACTTGGGGTACTAGATTACATGCACTGGATGCACTCATTATGCTGGCCATGTTCCTACCCCGCACCCTTCAGCCGAGGGAACATGAAGTACGATCGATCATTTTTGTAACTAGGAGTAGTTTGTTGACTCAAGGATCATATAGTAAAAATATTGTGATAGTTGTGTCACTACAGGTTTTAAGCATGTAACTAAATGGATATGCATAAATGGCTATGCAGGACTGTACTTAGTTTCTTTTTGGTATCTAGTCAATCACTATTGTCGATCTTTAGTTTGGAAAGTTTCACTGCTGCCGTTCCTTCATGCATGTAGAACACACACATGAGCAGTCTTGCATAGGGTGTGTCCTTGGTATTTCTATTGGTTCCTGAATGCCTGTGAAGATAATCTCCCCCCACCCCCCTTTCCTAACTCGATTGTTGCTTTGAACCTGCAGATGATGAACGAGGATCTACTCCAAGACCTTGTTTTATACAAAAAGTCCCATGAGAAAGCAGTTTCAATTGCTGCTCGCTCTCTTATCACATTATTCAGGGAGGTTAGTTTTTTCCTTGCAGATTTTGTACTGTTTTGACATTTAAAGTTTATCTCACTTAGCTAAACCTTCTTTGTTCTGAATTCAGATCTGCCCTTCGTTTTTAGTCAAGAAAGACCGTGGCCGTCCTATTGATCCAACGGCTCGGCCAAAAGCATTTGGAGAAACCACTGTTGCTAGTGATGTGCCTGGAGCTGAGTTGCTCGATGAAGACCTTTCATCAGAAGGGGAAGGTTCAGATGATGACTCTGATACTTTTGATTCCGATGACGAGGAAGTGTTGCCATCTGATACCCAGCAAAGTTTGAAGGTTCCCTCAAACAAACGTGACGTTGATGAAGATCATAAAGGGGAAGAGGAAGTATCTGGGGAACAAGATGATACAGAGGAAGTAGACGAGGATGACAGTGATGATGATATGAATGGCATAGAAGACGACTCTGACATGGATGGTGATACTGATGTATCTGACGAGGATGACGATGAGGATCTCAATGATGATTCCGATAATGAAGGCTCTGACCAGGTTGAAGACAGTGACGAGGAGGATAAGTCAAAAGGCAGCAATCCTAAGGTGCAGAAGAGGAAGTTAAGTGATTATATTGGAAACCTTGATGCTGCCGATGCAAGCCTTCGAGCTCTGAAGAAGTTTGCAGTAGCCAAGAAGGCAGAGACTTCAACTGATGAAGCTGGTAGAATTTTCTCCGATGAAGATTATAAGCTCATCAGAGAGCGCAAGGTATGCGGATTTCAGGCACTTCATAGACTTTCAATTTTCCATTTCTCTTATGCACTGTGTTTCCTTCAGATTTCTGTTTGAAGCTTGTGAAGTTCTACACATTTAAGAGGATTTGTATATGTCCAAGACTAAAATTTCTTTTAAATGAACATTTTACTGAATGTGTTTGAGTTTTCAGGCGAAGAAAGAAGCAAGGCTGGCTTTGGTTCAACATGGATTAAGTAAGGGTGACACAAGATCAGCAACCTTCAAGCTTCCATCTTCTGATCAGCTGAGCATGAAGCGCCTCGATCCATCGCAGCTTGAGGTGTCCTCTCGCCCCCTCCCCACCCACCATGCACACAAAATCAGACACTTGACCTATGTAAACTGTTTATGCAGGCTCACATCAAAAGAAAGACAACGAAAGAAGAGAGATTAGAGATGGTGAAAGCTGGAAGAGAGGATAGAGGAAAATACCATTCCAAAGCAGCTATTAGTAAGAAAAAGGTAAACCCACTAATCTTATCTTATTGTTCTACCCTGGGCTACGTGTTTGCTGCTAAAAATTTGATCTCATACCATTCAAGATAAGCTGCCTTGGCTTTTATTCTTGGATGTTTTTGTATTTTTATTCCTTGTCTAATTGCGACATATTTACTGTGTCTGTTAGACCGGTGGCTCGAGCAATAAGCAGAAACAACACCTGAAGAAGATGCCTCTGGCAGCAACGAGAGCGAAGGCAGCACGTTCTCGCCGGCAGAAGAAAACAAAAGACAAGCACTCGGCAAAGCAATTCAGGGGTCGGAAGGCCTGGAAATGAGGGGTTTTATTGCTTGTTTGCAATTGCTTGGCCTAGTGGCCGAAATTTTGACTCTTGTAATGGTATCGTATCTGATGTGTTACAACATACAGTGATATGCAGTTTACAGCAAGCTCGTTTTTAAGTTTCTGTTTAGCATTTGTTTTGGAAATAATCGAGCCTATTGTTAGTATTTGTCGTGACAGAGCATTCAATTCTTAACGGTCTTCCTGGATTCTGCATCTCAGAGGCAGTGCAGGTGTTGCAGTATTATGTTGCTGGTGGTGGGTGCAGGTGTTCTTTATTTTAGTCGAGTTGAGTGAAGGTGTGTGCTGTGTGTTGCTGCCAACGTGCCAAGTGAACCGCTCCAACAAAAAAGCAGCTTACTGCGAGGCTACTTCTCAAGTTCTTGTTTACCATCTGTTTTGGAAATAATGGTGCCTATTGTTGCTCCGTCCCATTCTCAGTGGTCTTCCCAAATTTTTCATCTTTAGGTGCAAGACCAGGTTGCAGTATAACGCAGGTTGCTGGTTGGTGCGGTGCAGGTTATATGCTGTGTAATGCAGGTTGCTGGCAGCTGCAACCACACAGACACAAGCACGCCACTTCAGTGGAACGAGACCCTGGGGATCGCGTTGCCAGGAGAAGCCAGCGTGTGTCACCGCCTCACCGGGGGGAACGGGTACATCGTTTTGGCACACGTCGAGATGCTGACCATATATAGGAACAAAACTTGGAGGACCTGGAACTGCTAGGCATTGTGATTTGGCTCTCATGATGGCATGGAGAAAAAAAAGACCTCCTAGGACTAGCCCTTGGTAGCATATTTTTATAAGAGAAGTGCTCCTTTTTAAGAATTCCACGAATTCATCCCCCATGGGGATCAAACTCAGGACGTTGAGCGTGCTCAACCATGACTCTAACCACTGGGCTTTGCCCCAAGCTCCTCTCAAGGCCTTGGAAGCGCTCGGCTCCAAACTCACTAGCATGTTGATGTTCTATCATGCATCCAAAAGAAGTTCCTGCTTGTTATTTCAAAAAGTTGAAGGACTATTGGTGCGGAAACGGTATTCCAACTCATTTTCGGTTGCTGTTTCTCTGTCGACATTTGGGATGGCCCGTAGTTATTTGGCCTCTCGGATTAGAATTTTAACCTTTCAAGCTCCTACAACACGGTCAAATAGAATGGTGGTGTGATGTCACAAACTTAGTGAATAACCGAACTTTTAAAAATGTTGTTACTGAACTTCACTATTATCTTTTACCAGGTCCCTCTCAATCTTTTTATACGAATCACCACCCTTCACTTAAAACGCGAATTAGGGTTTTTCTATCTCTCTAAATCGTGAGTTTCTCGCCATGGCCAGCGACATCATCGTCGACGACGACCACTAGGCCTCCTATCTCACCCTGTCCCTGCAGCAACGCGATATCGTCGTCGACCACCACGATAAGCGTCGTGCCGTCGATTTCGCCACATCGCCTCCACCGAAGCCACGGCCCAATGTCGGTGGATTCTTCTCGGCCGCCTCGAGGGTTAGGGCCGCCCCTCCCCAACACGTATCGTCAGAAACCGACGCGGTCCGCGTCTTCATTGACCCCTCCGACGACGCTACCTCCCCTTCGTCACACCGCCACCACAATAGACATCGTCGTCGACCGCCACCACGAGCCTCGGGCGCCTCTTTTGTTATGTCGACTCTACTGAAGTGGCGGCCCAATGCCGTTGGGATCCTCTTCGTTCCACTGCGACGACTAATGCACCTCCTTACCAACCTTGCCTCGCAAGAAGATGGACCCGGTTGACATCTTCTTTAAGGCCGGTTCAAGCATAATTAGGAACAACACCGATTGAATTAATTATATTTTCTATACTAAATTTATCAAACTTATTTTTAGTATGCTACGGTCTTATCTTATCGAATATAATTCATGTGACTCATTTCACATAGTTAATCACATAGAAAAGTTACTAAATATTAGGTAAGTGTTGTTTTTTATACAATTGTGATGTATATTGATGAAAAATATACTCGCATTGTGCTAAATTTAAAACTGGTTTTATAACAATATTTCCTTCATTAATTTATTTTTACAAGTGCAAGAACTATATATTATCATGCATATTTATGGCAGAGATCTCTAACTCATATATTCTAAAAAATATCTTAACATATGTTTTAGTATATGAGTAGTTAAACGTGTATATATATACCTATAGAAACTCCGAGAGCATAATTTTAGTTGTCAGCAAGTTATTTTTTCGTTGTCAAATATGTTTTGCGATTTATTATGGACATATGGATGGCAATTTCTGTTCTCTCGACCAGAGGAGGTGTGGGACTGGTGACTGGGGGACATAACTCAGTAACAACGGCTAGAAATTATAGTGGGAATTCGCGGCAGTAATGGGTAGAAAAGGGCATTTAAAAGAAAAGCGCATATATCGCACACGGGTCTGCAACATCAATCTTTTGCCAAAAATATAAGTTCATAATATCACAAATACTAAAATTCAGATATTGATTCGTCTGAATTGGTACCGGAATCTAATTTCGATCAACACAATTCATTGAAAATAAATATTTGAATTGAGTGGCTGGTTTGAAAGATCTTTATCTGCGTTTCGTCCCTAGATTCAATATTAATGTATACCACTGCTATATTTGGTTTATAAACCGGTCGTACACGGTGTAAACTGGAAAGGTGGGACCAAACATCACACACAATAAAGATAAAAATTAACCGTATGGGTTATAAGTCCATTGCACATGATTTTCCCACATAAAGCGTATGCGTTATTAAACCACGGTTTTATTGACCTGAACTACGTGCGATCGTTACATAATTTGACTTCAATTTGCATATGTGTTACGTGTTTACTGAAAGCATTCTAAGATATAGACGAAAATTAATAAAACATATCAGTGACATTACACATGAAATTACCATAAATATTACTTAATACGTGGATGGCTTTCTAACATTTCATCGCTTACATATATACAAGATACAAAACATCTAATAAGTAGATAGACTAAACCTTCTACTCCTGAGAGGAGGTTTCGGTGGCGGCGACATGATTGTCGTTGTCGTTTGCGTCACTGGTGACAAAATTATTTATTTTACACAACATAGTTTCTAAGGATTCCTGCTGCAACGCACAGGGAATCCTTCTATTAATAATGGAGAGGGAGGTCACCGTAACGAACACCCGTCTTGCAATGAAAAGATTTTCACGCATCTAGGTGGCAATCGTTTGCCCAAACTCAATTTTGGGCGGCCGACCAAAAAAGAAAAGCGAAATAAATACCACCTAATCCCCACGTGATACACAATTTACTTTACAACTGCCCTCTCTATGGATCGCAGCCTCGGTCAAACCATACTTACGCTCACCACGCTTTTTTCCTTCCCTTCCATTCTTTTCTCATGAATTCTTTACAAAGCTATAACTTTCAAAAAGCTATGATGTTCAAAATGTGGGTCGGAATTACAATTTGTTTTCACTTTTAGAATCACTGTGACGAGATTTTCAAAACTAGATCACATTTGAATATGTTTCACTAAAAAAAAATTACGACGCAACTTTGGTGCACGACACAACAACTTTGGTGCGCGACGAATCAACTTTGGTACGCAACAGAAAACCTAAATTCACAACAACAATAGACAAATTCATAACAACAGTAGGCGGCATCACAACACTGATAGCAACTTAACATGTTGAGTCCTTCACAACAAGCGTTACGAAACTTTATAACGGCAGGTAAGCAACTTATCAACAACGATAGGCAACTTCACAACAAATAGGTATGCAACTTTACAACAACAGTACGCAACTTCGCAACAGCGGGTAGCAACTTTGTAACAGCAGTAGGCAACTTCGCAATAGCGGATATGCAACTTTGCAACATAACTATGCAATTTGACAACAACATGTATGGAACTTTGGTTAAGCACGAAGTGATTTTGGTGTGTGAAGAAAATCTAGATTCACAACAGTGATATGCAACTTCACAAAGTCGTAGCTAATTTCACAACAATTAAAAAGAACAATTGCGATAGTAATGCATTTCACATCCGTCGCCGCACCATGGTCCTCCCAATTAGTGCTTTCAATGTTGGTGGGGGTGCTCTCCGAAAGCACTGTTACGCCATTCGAGTCGGTTAGAACCCCAACGACGGTGGTTGAGTCGGCCTCGCAAATGAGGGTACACGTACAAGTTACTACTGGAGACACTGAAGTTGCTGCTAAGTTAATTTGATGGCTGGAGGTGCTACTTTTATTTTTGTTGGTTGGTTGCTCCTCCCTACCCCTAGCAACTTGGCTAAAAATGTTGCAGCAAAGGGTACATAAATTGCTGCTGCCGGCACTAAAGTACTTGCTAATGTCACTTCGGTTGTTTTAGACGCCAATGTTGTCGGTTGCTCTCTCCCTGACAACTTTGCGACGAAAGTTGCAGCATAAGTCACATAAGTGGATACTGGATGCACTTAATTGCTTCTAAAGTCACTTGAGTTGATTGAGATGCTAGTGTTTGGTTGATTCATGCCCCTCTCAAGTTTTTAATAGAAGTACCACATAAGACTAAAAAGTTTCAGTTGAATGTAGTGAACATGATGCTAAAGTTTACTTAGGTTGATGGAGATGCCCGTGATATTGGTTGGTTGCTCTTCCCCTTACAACTTTTTGATAAATGTTGCAGCAGAAGACACACTAGTTAATTTCTCTTGCAGTAAAGTTGCTTTAAAAAATAGTTGTTGAAATATTTAGAAATGGAATATAGTTTTAAAGAACTCGACACGAGATACCTAACGGTGAAAACGAATATTAATTTCGATATTTGGTTTAGGAGATATCGCTTTTTGAATTTTTCCAAACGAGATAATAAGGTACGCACGTGCAATGAGGCAACGGTGTCCCACAAGCCCACCACGTCACCCACGTTCACTTCAGCTAGGTGCAGATAGATCGTGCGGAAAGAACGGCGTGCTGTGGTCCGGACAGATCGGACGACGCGCGAGGGTGTGCGCCAAAACACACGAAAAAGCAAAGCTTTGCTCTTTATAATTTGGGAAGAAGAATCGAAGAATACCCAGACGATAGAATGCACTTGATCAAGTGCGCCCATGTGCCATGTGTTTTTTTTCCATTTATATATGGTCCTCTTGTGGGATTTGACTGTTTTTTGAAGAAAAAAACGTTTTCTTCTCATTCGTTCGCATCGTTCGAGGAGCTCGGCCACCATGCCTCTCGCCGTCACGTCTGAGTAAGACCAGAGGTGGCAGATAACTGCACCGGCGAGGCCTTGCTGCGTGAAGGCTAATCCTGCTTGCCGCGCTGCCGATCCCATCGTCCTCTAGCGCCGCCGGCCCGCCCGCTGCGCCGCACGTCTCGGTGCACTAGTAGAAAACCGACCTTTAGTCGCGGGTCCAGAGGGCCTTTCGTCCCGGTTCTGGACCCGGGACTAAAGGGTCGGGACTAGAGGGGGGCTCTTTGGTCCCGGGTGTCCACGACCCGCGACCAAAGTGTCTCCACGTGGGCAGCGCTGCGCGCGCCACGCCCGGAACCTTTGGTCCCGGTTGGTATGGTATTACCGGGACCAAAGTGTTTCTGCTTTTTTTTTATATTTTAGTTTCGTTTTTTTGTTTGCTTTTTGTTTCGTTTTTTTTCACTAGTAGAAAACACATAATAAGTAATCATACAAACACATAAAGTCATACACATAATAAGTAATCATATACATAAAGTCATACACATAATTAATGACCGGGAGTATGATTCATAACATACATGCATGGCCGGGAGTTTATACTACACCGAAAGCATGTTTCTCACACGTCAAGGACGGACAGCTACTACACCGAAAGCATGTTTCTCTACGGAATACAATAAGTATCACCGTGATAAAATTCTCCGTTTTTGTTCAGGACCTCCCTGTTCAAAAATCCCGCCAATTCCTCTTGAATTGCTTTTAGGCGCAGCTGTGGTAGTAGCTTGTCCCGATCTTTTTCCATCTAGATCAATATAAGAAATATATGTGTGAGGTGTTTGAAATCATCATAAATTAATTTATGAATGAAATTCAACCTAATATTTGAATATTGTATACATACGTTTGCAGTTCTGGTTTGTCTATTCCGCTCAGTGACAAAAAGACGAATGTACTCGAAAACGTAGTAGGCACATAAATTTGTCCCTTGTGCCTGCTTCATACACCACTTTACAAAAAAAGAATTTAATCAAAATAACAATCAAGCATGATAATGGTATTGAAACTGAAATTAAATAGTTGCGCAGACATATATATGTACTACTATACTTACGTTGGTTTCATAAAAATACAGCTTATCTTCCCATTTCCCTTTAACCTTCTTCTTAAACCGTTCCCAAACCCTGCCCGGCAGAAGAAAATAATGAAATGAGTTATTAATTAGTTGATATCACAAAATGAACGAAAGAGGTCGATATAGAGTGATGATGACTGAAATTACTTGTCAAGAATTTCTTTCAGGTCGTCCCACAAGTCCATACTTTTCCTTAACGAGTCCATGACTTGAACGACTCCTTGGTCAACTCTAATGATTAGCAAAATCCAGTGGTCTCTGCACACGTTTATATGTCCATGATTCATCGACTACACTAAAAACAAGGAGTAAGCAAAATAGAATGGATAGAAGAGGTAAAATAACACTCACGAGAAGTTGTAAGGAAAAAGTATTTCTTCGCAGGTATTTTGCCTCACTAAACACTTGAGCAAGTTATTCTCTATGACTTCGGCATTGTACTTGACGACAACTGAATGAAAGAAATATGGGTCAATGAACCCAATACTAAAGACGCGGTTTCTGCATTCAGTGATCTTCATTCTGCATACATAATAATATAGTTAGATAATTCACAACGAACGAGCTGAGCTAGAGACTTAATTAAATTGCAAAACTAAATCACTTACAAACAATACAAACTGACGAGGGCTTTGTCGAGGGAGTCTTGGTTGAATAATTGAAAAATTTCCGAAAACGGCACATACATCGAGTCATCCTGGAATTGGAAATGCTCTTTCTTGACTGAAACCCAGAAAGCATCATGTTTGGCCTCTACGGCATGCTCATACCACGTATGCAAACGGCGCAGTTGTGTCGTCAGAGAGTTGACGAGCTCAGGTCTGACCAGGGTGCTCCCGTAGACATATTGCCATGCATACTCATACTCTGTGGGGTATGGGTCCTCTATACGAAAAGTGCCTTGGTCTACTACCTTATCGGGCATCACCTTGAACGCGGGGACCGACTGATTTGGCTGTTCTCCAAGCTGGGGCACTTGTTTCCCGGATTTCTTCATCTGCTGCCTCTTTAGGCGAAATGCCGCCTCCTTCTCCTGCTTCTCCTTCTCTGCTGCCATCTTGATCTGCTCTTTCTTTCTAAGAAATGACTCCGTCTGCTTCTCCTTCTCTTCACGAATTACCTTGCCCAGAGTACGGTCGTAGTCGCTAGGCGGACTAGGTGGTTGTGGCGGCGGTCCACTCGATAAGTTCTTCAATAAAGTTTCAACTTTTTCCGGTGGTATCACCTCCTTTGGCGGGCGCCGCTTCGGTCCCAATTGTTTTTTCACATCAGCCCGCACCTCCCTCTCGAGTTCATCTGGAGTCAAGTCATAAGCTCTCTTTGGAAGAGGCTTTAGCAACTCGCGTTCCTCTCGAGTTTCTTGCGGGTAGTTTAAACTGCACCTCTGTGTATATGTCGACGGGTACTTTAGCTTGCGTGAAACAGTGCGCACAGTACTCTCTTGCTGCGACCGCGCGGGCGATGGACTCGCGCTGGGGTCCTGATCGTCGTCACGACGTGGGGAGGGTGGATCTTGATGTGGGGAGGAGGGATCTTGATGTGGGGAGGGTGGATCTTGAGGTGAGGGAGGACCGCTACTCGGAGGAGTTGGGGGAGTGCTAGTCGGAGAAGTTGGTGCCCTTGGCGGCAAGTTTGGAAACACGATGTGTTCCTTCTTCCAGAGAATGATGTTCTTCTTGGCTTCTCCGAGTGTCTTCTCGCCGTCACCTCCAGGAATGTCAAGACTCAGATCAGCATATAACGGCTCAATGTCATCCACCGCGACACGATAATAGCCAGCTGCAATTGGGCCGTTATGGTATGTTGCTCCAGGCTCATTTGGTAAAACATAGCCGACCGCCACCTTGAAGGACATGTTCTTCATCGTGCTATGTAGCTCACAGTCTGTCTTCTCTGTGATATCATCCACGGGGTAGTGAGCTGACGCCGGTTCGTGTTCAGAATGTTGTAGCTGCGTGGAACCCACGCTGCTTTTCCGCTGATCAGATGGGGCGGCTTCAGGACCTTCTATCTCCTGCTGAGATGCCTTTTTCTGACTAATAAGGTCATGCTGCATCTGCTGCACTTTTTGTTCCAATGCCGATAACCGGTCTCTGTCCTCCTTCTTCTTTCTCTCACGGCTTCTATAAGTATCAGCGTCTGCCGGAAAACCTTTATACCAACTAACTCCGGATCCATAGCCTCGACATCGTCCAACTTTCTCAGGATTCCCGAGTGCGAGTGACAGCTCGTCTTTCTCTCTGTCTACTTTGTACAGTCCTTTGCGAACTAGCTCTATTGCCTTCTCAAGTTCTTTGGTTATAAACACAATTTTGTCCGCCCATTTTCCCTGAGCAACAATCTTCCCTGACACAGGGTCCAACCCTGCCCCATGCGCGAACAACCAAAACTTGGACCTATCGGGCCAGTCCTTTGTCTGTGGCCTGATCCCGTTATCAAGCAGTCGTGCTTCGAAGGCTTCCCACTTAGGCACGGCAGCCTTGTACCCACCTGCCCCCAAAGTGTGGTGATATATCTTCTTCGCAGCATTTAACTTGTTTTGATTCGATCGGGCCACAGCGGCGTCCGATTCTCTTTGCCTCTTAAATATGGGCCACTGGGCTTTTAACTTCACTTGTGCTCCAGTGAATTCAGGAGTATAATCTGGATCTTTTTCCTTCTCTTCTAAATAACTGCTCCATAAATTTTTCTTAAAAGTCCGGAATTGTTCGGCCATCTTCTTAAAAGTCCACTCCATGAATTTATCCTTCCACCGCTTGTTGTTTTCAACATCTGGCGGTAGGGTGACCTTTGTCAAGATCCTCTCCCAAAGCAACTCTTTTGTGTGGTCGTCGACATAAGTAAGTGCCTTGGTCAAGTCCTTCGGCTTATTCCATTCTTGAAATGTGATCGGTACCAAGTCCCTAACAGAAACTCCGCATTGATTTATATATTTGCGGCGGCACTCTAAGGGTTCCAACGGTTCGCCATCAGCAGACACTATGTCGAATATAACCCTTTGACCATCCTTCATCGGCTTCGACGGGCCTCGTTTCTTCCCTTTCGACCCTTTAGATGCGGATGATTTGCTCGATCCAGAGGGCTAAAAGAAAAAATTGATTCGTTAATAAACGCAATACAACTCAAATAATACATGTGGTGTGATCGATCAACAGAGGCTTAATATACCTCGCCGGAGTTTCTTAAGGTCACTTCATTATCTCTACAAATTTCTCCTTCTTCAACTCCCTCACCGGAGTCGTTCAGAAATTGGGAGCTGAAGTCATCTAAATTTACAGCATCTTCGTCACCGACAGGCGCTGCTGCACGTCCAGCTATAAGCATACACATACGTTCTTCCTCCTCCTCGTCTCTAGCGCCGACGTCCGGATAAAGTGGATCCATTTGCTCTTCAACCTCTATGTCAAGCTCCGGAAAATTTGGATCCATATGTAACTCGATGTCCCTGCAATCAATTTTGTAACAAGAATATGAATCTTAAAATTTGCATCTTTGAAAATTTGAAAGCAAAATTATAGCAATTACTTAGCAAAATTACTTCTATTTGCAATTACTTAGCAAAATTATAGCAATTACTTAGCAAAATTATAGCAAATTACTTAGCAAAATTACTTCTATTTGCAATTACTTAGCAAAATTATAGCAAATTACTTAGCAAAATTATAGCAATTACTTAGCAAATTACTTAGCAAAATTGTAACAATGCTAGCATTAGCATAACCCTAATTTTTTAAAACAAACCTAAATTTGCTAAGTTTAATTGCTCACATATTTTTAACACTAGATTTTGCATTTTGCATTTTGCATAATTTCCTAACACTAACCTAACACTTCATATAATTTTGCATTTTGCATAATTTCCTAACACTAACCTAACACTTCATACAATTTTGCATTTTGCATAATTTACAAACTACACTAAAATCCTACAATATTTCCTAAAACTAAAAAATATTTCCTAACACAATATTTCCTAAACCCATAGCATCATCTAACAAAATCATCTAAAATTTGCATCTAATAAAATTTGCATCATATTTCCTACAATTTAATTTGCATCTAATAAAATAATCTAAAAAAAACTATGCAAAAAAAACTTACCTCTGTAATGCAGAGGAGGAGGTCGCGAGGCAGGGGAGGATCGGCGGCGAGGCAGGGGAGGATCGGCGGCGGGGCAGCCCGATGCAGAGGAGGAGCCAGGGCCGGGGCTGGGCGCGTCGGGGAGGGGCACGGCGAGGCAGGGGAGGAGGCGGCCACGGCGGGGTCGGGGCGCGGCAAAGGATCGGAGGAGGTGCGGCCGAGGCAGGGTCCAGGCCGCGACGTCGTCAGGGAGGTGCGGCCGCGGCAGGGTCGGGGCGCGGCGTCGGGGCGGAGGAGCCGGGCCGCGGCGTCGGGGGAGGTACGGCTGTGGCGGGGTCGGGGCGTGGCATCGGAGGAGCCGGGCCACGGCGTCGGGAGAGGTGCGGCTGCGGCGGGGTCGGGGGCGCGGCGTCAGGGGCGCGGCCGGAGCAGCACGATGGCCGGAGGAGGCGGGCGGCGGCACGGGAGGGCGGAGCAGCCTGGCGGCGTCGGCGTCGTCGTCGGGGAGGCGGAGAGGCGAAGAAGAATGACTTGGGGAAAATTTGGGGCGAAGCCACCCAAATCAACGCGGAAAAGACCTTTCATCCCGGTTCCAGCCACGAACCGGGATGGAAGACCCTTTCATCCCGGTTGGTAACACCAACCGGGACCAAAGGTCTGTCTGGGCCGCGAAAATTTGCGCGCGAAGCCCAGCAGGCCTTTGGTCCCGGTTGGTTTTACCAACCGGGATGAAAGGCCTTTTTCCTTTTTTCCTTGTTTTTATTTTTGTTTTCTTATTCTGTTTCTTTTATATCTATTGATTTAATTGATATTTCTATTTCTGTTTCGTTTACATGTTTTTTGTATTGTTTGTATCAAGTTTCTTTTTTCTTTTATATTTAATTTAAATGTTCCAATATTTATGAAAATCATATATTTTCTTATTTCTTTTATATTTATTGATTTAATTCAAATGTTCAATATTTATTTTTAGATGTTTCATAATAAAAAGGAATGGATCATATCAAATGATAGCAATACAAGATATATACATATAATATCAAACAATCAAACACATGAACATCTTTTCTTCAACAAATCTATACAAATTTAATTACAACACCACATGTTTGAATCCATCTTCTTTACGAGAATATATCAACACTTTTCCGCGACAGGTGGAGGTACGGCGGCACCTGGTGGAGCCATAAAATATAAAATCTTATAGTACCTACCTTCTCCGGCGAAACCTCTGCAAATTAGAAAAATAAAATTCATCTACCATCGACGCAGCCTCCCGCATCACTCCTGCCTTTCGACGACGCAACACCCTTCCCCTTCGACGACGCAACACCCTTGTCCTAGGTTTGAGTGCCACTTCGATCCAAGCAGCGGTAAGACGTCTCTGATGATCTACAACCGTCCGGCAAGACATCTCTGATGATCTGCAACCGTTTGGAACGGTCGCAGGTCATCAGAGACGTCTTGCCGCTGGCTGCCCAAAGATGCCTCTCCGAGTGACGCTGGAATGTTTTGTATTCGGTCGACGAACTGAAGGATTTTCTAGATAGAACAAAACACACGGTTTCTCCTGCATACAGCCCAACACTGGCTCGTGAGTGCCCGCATATCAAAATGCAGCGTTGGGCGTATGCAGGGAGTCCGAATGCTTTGAATACCAAACTGAACTACAATGAGTGCCGTGAGTGCCCGGGAGGGGGCTATATATAGGGTCATGGCCCCTTTAGTCCCGGGTGGTATCACGGCCCGGGACTAGAAACACACCCCTGATCCAACAGCTCACAAGCCCTCAAAAGAAACACACCCCTGATCCAACGGCTCACAAGCGCTCGAAAGAAACACACGATCCGTGTGCTTCTTTAGTCCCGGTTGGTAACACCAACCGGGACTAAAGTCGGGCTTTCTGGTCACGACACGTGTCCTCCCCCAGCGCTGCCCTAGCCACGTGTCTTCCCCTAGCGCTGCCCTGGAGGTATTTATATATTGTCGCCGACGGGGTAAACCCTAATCCACCATTCCTAGCCACGAACGCGAGAACCGGGCAAATGTATTAAACCTTTTATGTAATGCATTCTATGGAATGTATTAAACCTTTATGTAAGGAGCATGTCCATTTCATACATTATTACACATCAGCACCAACATTCTTATCTTGTCCTCCATGGACAATCTTCTTCTACTTTCTGCCTGTCACTTTCTTCTGTTTGGGTCGTAGCCATGGACAAACTTCTACATTTAACAAGAGGCTTGGGTCAGGTTTCACTGCGAAGGGCCGGATTTCATCAAACTTATTGTAATCTTCAGACATGTCTGTCTTGTCCTCCACTCCCACGATGTTTCTTTTTCCTGAAAGAACTATGTGGCGTTTTGGCTCATCATATGGTGTATTCGCTTCCTTGTCTTTTCTCTTTATCGGTCTGGAAGACATGTCCTTGACATAGAAAACCTGAGCCACGTCTTTGGCTAGGACGAATGGTTCGTTGTTGTATCCAAGATTCTTGAGATCCACTGTAGTCATTCCGTACTTTGGGTCTACGTTTACCCCGCCTTTCAGGTTGAACCATTTGCACCAGAACAAAGGTACCTTGAACGAAGGTCCATAGTCAAGTTTCCATATCTGCTCTATGTAACCATAATATGTGACCTTTGTCCCATTGTTGTTTGCTGCATCAAAGCGGACACCACTGTTTTGGTTGATACTCTTTTTATCTTGGTTCGCCGTGTAAAATGTATTCCCATTTATCTCGTACCCTTGAAAAGTCAATATAGTCGAAGATGGTGCTCTGGCCAACAGGTTTAGCTGTTCTTCAACTGTGGTGTCACTAAAGAGACGTTCATGCAACCACCCGGCGAAAGTCCTCACGTGCTCTTTTTCAATGCGTTCTTCAGCCATTAATGAGCGTAATTTTTTTTTGTGTTCCTCAATATACGGAGCCACCAAGCTCGAATTATGTAGAACTGTGTAGTGTGCTTGATTGAAAGAATCCCAGTCTGGACATAATGTTGCTTTCTTTCCTAGCGTTCCTTTTCCACGCAGTCTCCCCTCATGGCGCGATTGAGGGACACCGATCGGGTTAAGGTCAGGAATAAAGTCAACACAAAACTCAATTACCTCCTCTGTTCCATAACCCTTGGAGATGCTTCCTTCAGGCCTAGCACGGTTGTGAACGTATTTCTTTAAGACTGCCATGAACCTCTCAAATGGGAACATGTTGTGTAGAAATACAGGACCAAGAACTTTAATCTCTTCGACTAGGTGAACTATGAGGTGCGTCATAATATCGAAGAAGGATGGTGGGAACACCAACTCGAAGCTAACAAGACATTGGACAACATCATTCTGAAGAGTTCCTAGAGTTGTTGGACTGATCACCTTCTGGGAAATTGCATTGAGAAATGAACATAGCTTCACAATGGGTAGTCGAACATTTTCCGGTAGAAGCCCCCTCAATGCAACCGGAAGTAATTGTGTCATAATCACATGGCAGTCATGAGACTTTAGGTTTTGGAACTTTTTCTCTGCCATGTTTATCATTCCCTTAACATTCGATGAGAAGCCAGACGGGACCTTGATACTGCTCAGGACTTCAAAAAAGATCTCCTTCTCTTCTCTGGTAAGAGCGTAACTGGCAGGACCTTCATACTTCTCTGGATTAAGGTGGTCGTCTTTCGTCTTCTCGTGCATATGTTGATGGTTCAGTCGTGCATCTGGTGTATCTTTCGTCTTCCCATACACGCCCAAGAAGCTTAGAAGGTTCACGCAAAGATTTTTCGTCACGTGCATCACGTCGATTGCAGAGCGAATCTCTAAGATTTCCCAATAGAGTAATTCCCAAAATATAGATTTCTTTTTCCACAAGGGTACGTGGTTGTTAGCATCTTTCAGAATGGATAGACTGCCAGGACCTTTTCCAAAGATTACTTGTAAATCCTTCACCATGCCAAATATAACATCACCATCAGGGCAGGAAGGCTTCTTCCGGTTATCTGTCTCACCTTTGAAATGCTTGCCTTCCTTTCTTACAGGATGCTGAGGTGGAAGAAATCGACGATGACCAGGGTACACAATCTTGTTACCTACGTATATACTTTCAGTCTTATCTAAACAGTGCGTGCATACTTTGTATCCCTTGTTTGACTGTCCTGAAATGTTACTAAGAGCAGGCCAATCATTGATGGTTACAAACAACAACGCTCGTAGGTCAAATGAATCTTGTTTGTGCTCATCCCACACACGCACCCCTTCGTCGCTCCACAACTATAAAAGTTCATCAACCAATGGCCTCAGGTACACATCAATGTCGTTGCCCGGTTGCTTTGGACCTTGGATGAGCACTGGCATCATAATGAACTTTCTCTTCATGCACAACCAAGGAGGAAGGTTATAGATACATAGAGTCACAGGCCATGTGCTATGACTGGAGCTCTGTTCCCCGAAAGGATTAAAGCCATCTGTACTTAAACCAAATCTTAAGTTCCTAGCGTCAGCTGCAAACCTCGGGAATTTCCTGTCAATTTTTCGCCACTGCGACCCATCAGCGGGGTGCCTCAGCATCTCGTCTTTCTTTCGGTCTTCTTTGTGCCATCGTAACCACATCACCTTGCAAGGAATCCTCTTCCTGGGGCACGGCTCGCCCTCAACTTCATCAGGGTCATCTCGCCTTATCTTATACCGCAAGACACCGCATATCGGGCACGTATTCAAATGCTCGTACTTCTCACCGCGATAGAGGATGCAATCATTGATGCATGCATGTATCTTCTGCACCTCTAATCCTAGAGGGCACACACTCTTCTTTGCTTCGTACGTACTGGGGGGCAATACGTTATCCCTTGGAAGCATCTTCTTTATTATTTTCAGCAAATTCTCAAATCCTCTGTCAGTTGTACCATTCTCTGCCTTCCATTGCAGCAATTCCAGCGTGGTACCAAGCTTCTTCTGGCCATCTTCGCAATTTTGGTACAACAATTTTTTGTGATCCTCTAACATGCTATCCAACTTCGACCTCTCGTTTTCACTTCCGCTGTTTATCCGTGCATCACGAATGGCCCGGCCAAAATCATCATTGGGCTCATCATCATTGGGCTCTTCTTCAGCAGTGTCTTCCCCCATTGGAGTATCACAGGCTTTAGTGAACGTAGGATAGTTGTCGTTATGCTCTTCCTCTTCATTTTCTTCTATCATAACCCCTTTATCTCCGTGCTTGGTCCAACAATTATAGCCGGGCATGAAACCAGAAGTTATCAGGTGGAAGTGAATGTGGTCTGTGTTAGAGTAACCCCGCGTATTCCTGCAGACATTACATGGACAAGAAATAAAACCACTCGACGGCTTGTTTTTATTAGCCACCTTGAGAAAACTATGCATGCCATTGATATAGTCGACACTGCGGTGGTCACTGTACATCCATTGCCGGCTCATCTGCATTATATAAATATATCAAAAACCATTACAATACTACATCATGAATATATAATACTGGCCAAATTAATTAATAGTAGTGCCCAAATGTAATACATAGTTCTCACGAAACATACATCAATTGAAACTAACATACAACTAACTAAAGAATTTAAATCCAACAACAAATGCGATCAGAATCGCAACTAAGTTAACTATTGAACCAACAGCATAATGATACCAAGCCTCTTGACTAATGACATAATTTCTAATCTTTTTAAGCTTCAAGCGCATTGCATCCATCTTCTTCTCGTGAGCAGCGACGATATCGGCAATCTCGACCCTATGAGCATCAACGATGTCGGCAATCTCGAGCCCGTGAACATCAACGATCTCGGCAATCTTCAAGTCCAATTCCATCTTCTCGTCTAGTCATTGGAGACGAAGATCTTCACTTATCTTCAATTTTGCTTTCAAATCGGCGTTTTCTTTTTTAAAAAACTCGACAATAGGGTCAGTTGGAATTTCCGGTTCAACAACCTCCTAGATAAAAATTTATCTATGTCAAGTTGGTCGGGCATGATTGTGATAAACACGAAACGAACCAAATAGTTAATTATGAAAATATACCACATCTGAATCATAGACCGGACGAGGGCCGACGGGGACGGATATCAAAACCATGACACTATACATATAGAAAAACATAAGAAATTATACAAGAAATAACTATGCATTTAAATCATACAAGTAACTGTTTCAAAAAATAAAAGATAAAAAGAGGCTCACCGAAGTGGTGCCGGTGACGGGATGATGCGGGCTATCGACGGCGGTGAGAACGGGGACAACACTAAAATCCACAAATAATAAATCAATTTGAGCTCAAAATACACATAAAAAAGAACTCACTAGCTTGGGCATTTCATCAAACACCTTGCTAGCACTACAAAAATGAAATGAGCTAAACTAGCAACGAATAAGCTAAAGTTGCAACGCCGGAGGAAAGAATGATGTTGCTAACCTTTGAATAGATGCGGTGCCTTCAATCCTCACAAATGGTGTAAAAAAAATGGGGATTAACTTGAGTGAGAGAGAGGAAATGGAGAAGAAATGAGTGATGAACTCGAGCTAAAAAATGAGATGGAGCTCGGGGGTGGAAGATGATATACAAGGAGACCCTTTTATCCCGGTTTGTAACACGAACCGGGACCAAAGGTCCCCTGCCAGGGGGCCCAGCGCTGCGGTGCATGTGCGCTGCGGTGTAAACCCTTTGATCCCGGTTCATGTCACGAACCGGGACCAAAGGTCTCCCCCGACCCGGGAGCAATGCCCACGGGCGCCACGCCAGTTCAAACCAGGATCAATGCACCATTGGTCCCGGGTTGTAATTCGGCCGGGACCAATGGCCCAAACGGAAGGCCATGTTTCTGCTAGTGGTGCCCGGCCGGCGAGGGCGTTGCGTGCATGTCAATCAGCCGCAGCAGCCGGCTGCACGGGCGAGGCCTTGCCACGCCGCAGGCAAGGCGGCGTCCGTGTTCCACGGTGATCAGAGCGGACGTCGATGTCGTCGAAGCTGAAGCCGGGCTCGGTCTCTCGTCGGCGTCAACCAGCAGCAACAACAACGGCCGCCATGCATGCTTATTGGTAGAAGTGCAGGAATGACACGCGCGCTTATGGTGTACGCATGCACGTCTGGGGTATCTTCTTCCAACCGTTCACATGAGGCATGACGTGTTCAAGGCCGGGTTCCTTGACGACAATAGCCTGAAACGCTACAGTATCGTCAGGTTTACAGATCCAGGTTCAAAATGGCGCTTCCCGCTACCGCTCCTTGACCACGGTGGCTCGTGAACGGCATGGCATGCCGGAGCGAGTCTCCGGTGCCGGTAAGACCAGAGAACCGTATCCATCAGTTTTTGCACTTAGTTGATCGATCAATGGATCATTACTTACGTTTCTGTCGCGATCAACGTTTCTGTCGCGAGTGGCGCAATGGCACCTCTGTATAACGCGGGGTTTCACGATTGTTGTACTCATTGGCCGATCAACTATGATACTCCGTCCGATCCGTTAAAAGTGACGGAAAAAATGAGCATATGATGCACAGCTACACTACCGACAGTTATTTAGGATGGAGTACTATGTGTTTCGTTTCCGATTAGTGATTACAAGACCACGTTTTCTACTTTGTGTATATATCACTGCTGCTGCATCCCTAGGCACTCAAACTGAAGAGTAACCGAGCTGAAGAACGAGCATGCTAATTAACAGCTTACTAAGTGGTCAAGTTGCAGCTGAGATCATTAGTAACTTGCCCCGATTACTGAAATAAACATGTACTAATTAAGATGAATGAATGATTTTGACTTGCCTCCGGAATAGATGAATGAATGGTTCAGATTTTTGAATTCATGCAGAGAAAATGCACTCCAGTTGGATTCAGAAAGAGGAGCAGACGGGTACCAAATCGATCAAGCACTATTATCTGTTAACTTATGAATAAGATTAAGTACCAGGTCGATCAGACGGACAGTTTTTTTTTGAAATTCACGCGGGGATTCGTTTTTTTGTTGTTGATGGAATCACGCCGGGATTAGTTGATTAGCGGTAGCTTTCGTGGGTTTCTTGTTTCTACGGACAGCACCTACATCATTGAGATGATAAGATGTTGGATTAACGTGTATGGACGGTGTAGATCATTTGGATCAGTTATTTGGACCTTTTATTAGTAGTGGTCATGATATCCGGATCGCTTGACCTAGAAACCAATCCTGCAATCAATAGAAGATGGCACCCCTACGTCAAATAAAGAAGAAGAAGATGGCACCCCTACGTCAAAGAAAGAAGAAGAAGATGGCACCCCTCATCGCCGCCGCCATAGCCGACGATGAGCCGGTCCTGCCCATAGACGTGCTGTACGACATCCTGCTCCGCCTCCCGGCCAAGCCGCTTTGCCGCTTCCGAGCGGTCTGCCCCTCGTGGCGGTCCCTCATGTGCGATCCGACCTTCATCGCCGCCCACGAGGCCCGCCACCCTGGCCCGCTCATCGTCGTAGCCATGGAAGGCAATGACAAGTACGTCGAGATCCTGGACATGTCCGGGAACGTCGTCAAGAGGTTAAAAAGCGGGCAGCACTGCTTAACAGACAATATCTGGACGCACCACGACCTGGTGTTCCTCAAAGGCAAGGATGGCCTCCACCGCGTGCTCGACCCAGCCACTGGCGCCACCTCCGTCTTGCCCCCTCGACCTAGTCGGGCTGAGAGGGTGACAGACATGTACATAGTGGGCTGGGCCGCCGCCGCGGGAGTGTACAAGGCGCTGACCATCTGCGCGACGGAGGAGCAGGTCTGCATGGTCCTCACGCTCGGCGGCAACAATGGGTGGAGGGAGAGAGGGAGCCCTCCGGCCAGGGTCGACCTGCGTTTCGGTGGAGAAGTGGCCGTCGTCAGGGGGGTCGCCTACTTCCTTATGATGTCCAACATTAATGGCGGATGGCACGATTGGATCGTGGCGTTTGACCTCGAGTTGGAGGCGTGGCGGCCATCTTCCATCCGTGGGCCGATGGAACCGGACGAACAGCCGATCTACCATTCCTACGTCAGATTGGTGGAGTTGAATGACCATCTGGTGGCATGCCTCAGCAAGCCCACCTCCGGTACCAGCGTCGTAGAGCTGTGGTTTCTTATGGACGCCCCTCACAACCCTCTTTGGTCCAAGCAGTACACCATCACCCATTCACCCTACCAGCCACTAGAGATTGCTTCAAGTACGTTGGAAAGCCATTGTGGATGTTGGAAGACGGGAGCATCGTCGTCTGGATCCGGGATGGCCATGGCGACGACGGGGTACCGCAGGTGTATGATCCAAGAACTGAAACTTTCACGGGGTCGCTGAAAGCAGATGTCCGTGTTGTAGGCGGCGTGTACACAGGGTCCATGTTGCGTACCGTCTCTCCTATTGCCCATCAAGAGGAAGGCACCGAATCAAGACCACGCAGGACCAGGAAGCCAAATCCTCGCTTCCATAGTCCAGACTGGCACTCGACGGTGCCGTGGAAGATTACTTAAGCATCACTGGTAACAGGTAAAGTCTTATTTGTTTAGATCACTGGCTTCGTATTGGCGCTGGCAAACACGGCATCCTCTTTCTTCCTCCTATCTCTCGCATTCCTCTTTGTAAAGGATTCAGAAATTGTATCCAAATTCGTACTATCTGCTACTAAAATTAGATTGTGCCGTGAATCCTAGTCTGTACCTAACAGACACCTTATAGTTTATACACAGAAACTCTACTTATTACATCAGGATTCGTAATCATATATATCATCTAGAAACCTCTATCAAGATTCTCACGTATTTTAAAACACCATACCAATTATCAATATATGTAGAATATACTTTGGATACCACCATAGATTAACATTTTTTTCGATAAAGGGAGCTTTATTACATAGATTAACATGATATATCTCATAAGTGGAACACATTCCAATTACCAATATATGTAGAATATACTTTGGATACCACCATAGATTAACATTTTTTTCGATAAAGGGAGCTTTATTACATAGATTAACATGATATATCTCATAAGTGGAACACATTGATTTGGATATGAATGTAAATTGTATTACTTACCTTATTTCCCATATTTCCATAGAAAAGCTTCTCCTGCATCGACTGAACTGTCACATGATCCTTACTCATGCCGACTGAAAAAAATTCAGGATGACGTGAGTTTAAAAAAAGGCATTTCTCCAATGGCAGAGAAACAACACGCTACAGTATCAGAATCTGAATAAGATAAACCTTTTGAAAACTCATCCCAAATTCATAAAAGAACTTATCTATCTGCCTTTAGACAAGTCATTTAAATATTGAAATACTTCAAGTCATGTAACTACCATGTGTTGGCTGGCAACACAAGCCTCGTCAGTCTATCTCTACAAACTGAAGCAAACACCCATCTACACTGGTGAAGTAAAACCATCTGATGTTCCTTATTAGCAATCTATTCAACAGTTTCTGTTAAAGTTGCCTAAAGTACTGGTATCCCAACTCCACATAAATAATAGCACACCGACTTAACAAATTCCAGATATATGCAGTGAAGAGATGATTGTACCAGAGCAGCCACTCGACACTCGTTTTCTTTTTTGGCTAGAACCTTGTCAGCCCATGATGTTGAACTACTCTCCCGTCAACCTCTTAAAATTACCTCTTTCATCAATTAAAAAGGTTTTGACCTGACAGCCATAAGCTTGGGTTGAAACAGACAAGAAAAATTCAGCAACCTGATGCTGCTTGGCTGGATCAGGGATTCAGGGTCGTCTCTCGCCAAGACTGTCTGCACCTCATCCCGAGAGAGAGAGAGAGAGCAGCCGACTCTGTCCGCGAACGAAGAGGCGGGAGGAGGCTGGAATGGATCGGGGCCGTCTCTGTCCATGGAGGTCTGCAGTTCTGCACCTCGTCCTGGGAGAGAGAGAGAATCAACCGACCCGGTTCTACTCGTTGTGACCTTGTCCCCGGTAGAGGGCCTCCCTCGGTTAGCTCGTATCGTCGCCTTCGTCTCGGTCGGTAGAGGCGCCCCATCGTCCGCTCGAACTCCGCCATGGGGTTTCGAATCGCGGGGACCGGGTGACCTTTAACAGCAGTCAGAGCTAGATTGTTAATTGTCACCAGCATCCAGATGTGCTTCCCAGCTTGCCGTTTTCTGCCCAGCTTCCAATTCTCCAAATGTGCAACCGGATGCCTCCCCTAGAGAGAAAACAAGAGAGCAGGTGCTCCAGCTCCGGCTAGCTGCATACGCATCAAGCTACGCATCAAGCAATCTGACCATGGCACATAACGGAACACATGTATGCAGTAGCAGGTCACCAGCTTCTTTACCGAGTCCAGGAACACTAAATCCGTTACCTACAGAACGCAAGCAGCCCCCAAGTTACCACCCCTGTGCAACGCCGATGAATGGAGACACGGAGAGAGGCGTGAGAACCGTACCTGGTCGCGGTGGCCGCGGAGCCGGAAGAGGCCGGCCTGCGCGACGACGTCCCAGAGGATGAAGTCGAAGTCCTTGCTGCCGGAGGTGAGGACGGCGCCGGAGGGGGCGAAGCGCAGGACGGAGGGGTGAGAGCCGTAGCAGCAGTGTACCTGGTCGCGGTGGCCTCGGAGCCGGAAGGGGCCGGCCTGCGCGACGACGTCCCAGAGGATGACGTCGCGGTCCTTGCTGCCGGAGGCGAGGAAGGCGCCCGAGGGAGCGGAGGTGGCCGTGGAGGGTCGCGTCGCAGGTCGCTGCCATGGAGCACCGCCGCGGAGCCTGCAAGTTGCGCCCTTTGCAGAAAAGGGGATCCCTTTCCTCTCTGATTGCAGAAAACGAACCGGTAAGATAGGACTGCGGGTTTATTTCAAGATTTGTGAGGGGGCAAAGTGCAAAATGACCACGACGTCCGTATTATATAGTAGAGATGATTAGTTGAATGCCCATGCGTTGCTACGGGATATTAATATGGACACATCAATGAAACAATTATCCTTTATAAAAAAATGACGTCAAACGACATGACAACACATGGTTTCTATACGTCTTTTGTCATCTTTTTTAAAAACTCAGATTGTCATCTTTCTTAAAAAGATGTCAAACGATATGACAACACATGGTTTTTAAAACAACATGAGAATACTTTATGTATTTATGTGCAATATTTTTAAAAACTCCACACAAACTCCATTGGAAGCACATAACACTTAAAATTTTAACTGAATTTGTCTAACTAATTAGATTAAAATCTAATATAATTACAGATCATACTTTTTTTATTCTCCACCACACATCTCCCTCTTTCTCTCTCTCCGTTAGCTTGTTTTAGGGATTTCCGTTAGCTTCTCTCATTGTGTGGCAAATCCACATAAACATAAGCTAATTGATTCGAAGAAACACATCAGAGTGCAGCAGCTTCGGCTCTGCATCTGTGCCATGCTATGAATCATCGTCAGTGCCTTGTCTGAACTAACACATTCAACGTATCTACTCCCTCCGTTCCAAATTACTCGACACACATTTGGCTAGATAGAGATGTATCTAGACACTAAACAAGAGTAGATACATCCATTTTTAGACAACTCCAAGTCAACTAATTTGGAACGGAGGGAGTACTTATCAACGAAATCTACACACACATTCTTCCATTGAACTGCATCGGAGACATCTAGAGCTGCCCCAAGATCCCCACACTTGGCATACAAGTTAAACAATGACGATATGAGATCTAGCTCAGATTGGAAACCACTCTTGATCTGAAAGAGCATGCCCTTGGCATCGAACATGTTCCCGAACAGAACATCGGCTGAGATCAGATTAACAAATTACATTGATGCAAATTTGAGCCGAGCATTGCAGTTATGTTCAACAGTCCAAACACTTCGAGGGCAGCCTGGCTGCAAACACCCCAACGCTAGAGGGTCGTGGGGGCGACGTCCACCAGATCTGCAATCCTGCGCGTCGGCCTGGGCTCGACGACCTTGTGCGCGGTGGCAGCGGGCTGTGGGCCACCAGATCCACCAGATCGAGCTCCACGCGGGCTCGTCTCCGTGAGCCTCGGGGGAGGGCGTCGACTGGTCGTAGGAGGAGGACAACGGTGGGGACAGGAGGGAGTTGGCGAGGGCAGACTGGGTAGAGCGCAGATTCACGGCGGCGTTGTTGGTCGGATATGGCGATGCGCCGGCGGGGTTCGTGCTGCGGTAGCGCCATGACTGACGGAGGAACACGGCGTCGGGAAACATGGCCTGAGATATTAAAGTGCAATCCACAAAGCGATGCTAGAAATATCTTGGCAACGGCCGGCCAATCCCTGCACCAGGCTACCGAGCCCCAGGCCAAGCACGCGAGCGAGGAGCCGCCCACCCATGGTGGCGTTCCTGGAAGGAGATGAAAGAGGATTAGGTGAATAACTAACCGGTATGTATTAATAAAAAGGACTGCGGGTTAATTCTCTCTTAATTGGAGGGCTAAAGTGCAAAATATGCGGTGACGTACCACGAACACCGTTACCTATATTATATAGTAGAGATAAATAATACAAAAATATACTCCCTCCATTCCAATAAGTAAGGCGCCCTCGTTTTGTGTGTTTTTTCTTTGACCAATAATTACTCTAAATATATAAAGATTATTGGTATAAAATTAGCATCATTAGAAAGTGTTTTTCAATATGAATCTAACGATACTAATTATGTAGAATATAATCAAAATATTTTTGCTCAAATTTATTGGTCAAAGTTCATCTTGAAAAGCGTGTGCGACTTATTCATTCAAACGGAGGTAGTAAGAAAGAGCATGGTATCTTATTATTTATTATTGGACTTCATGTTTAGTACTATTTAAATATAACAAAAAAAAGATTCTGTGCAATCAACCATTTATCAAATTTAAAATACAGAATTAGTGTTAGAATAAAAAATGTTCAATATAAATAAATAGAAAAGATCATTAATTTTTACTGAATGAAGCTATGAACTCGCCCACCAAGTCTTCCGATTTAGTAAATTTCGGTCCACCACAGTTCTGGGGTGTTGAAGTCCTAGGTTCTCGAATGCCGACGCTCTGGAGGAGTTAGGCTATTCTTCGAGCGTTAGCCAATGCACTATGCCAGGTGTGGTGTCCCCAACAAGGCACACCTCGGGTCACTGCAAAAACAAAATCTAGGTCTTTTGCACGGTGTTATAAAAACGAAACAAAAAACAAAGTTTTTCTGCAATCGAGAGGTGTTAGCACAAGGAGGTAGAGTTTAAACTCACCCTCGACTGGCTGCCTCGTCACGTGGGGGAGAATGCTACGGATATGCACCTTGTTTTAATGCAGTTGAAGTAGCAGTCCAGCCACGTTCCTCTTGGCCTTCCTCGCCCTGGCCATGTTCCTCTTGCTGTGGTGAGAGCAGGGTATGGTCTAATGCAGCGTTGATGAGGAATGAGGAAGAGAGAGGGGAGCGACAACGGGCCCGACTGAAGACGTGAGTTTTGTTTTGTTGCGTTCCACTCTTTGTGGCATTCCATTGCACAAGCTCTGTGTTGTACAGTACGTTGGGAACCACCAAGAAAAACTTCCAGCCAACGATCAGGATGGAAGGGTCCTATCGTTTCGCTCCTCTCTCTGCTTGGCCCCAAAGGCGAATCCATCTCTGCCTTTGTGGCTCTTCACTCATCGCGGTGATTTAGTTTTTGTTTTAATATCCCAATGTTGATGATTTTGTTTTAATACCCCAATGTTGATGATTTAAAGAACTATAATTCGGCTTATGTATGATTACTACATATAAATCATGGTTGGATTCAGGGACGGAGAAAAGGGGGCACGAGCAGGGGCTAAGCCACCCCCATCAATCTGATTTTCTTCATAATCATGCTACTAATCACACTTATACTTAGTGATTCTAAGCTATTCTGCCCCCTCCAACATGATTTTGCACCCTCCAAGCATTTTGGCTGGCTCCGTCGCTGGTTGGATTGAAGCCCAGTAAATTGCAAATCGATTATAATGTGTTTAAATCCTTATACAAGATGCAGCACCTCTCCGGGGCATTTCAAAATTCAGTGCGGATCAATTCTGAGTGAAATCAAGCATTTGTGGCACCACAAGTAGTTTACATCAAATGGAAGTTTTAAGAGGTTAAATTGCCCGAGAAATCAGGGAGTGCTAATTACAACTGACCGAACTATCTAAAGCCTTATCTACTTCTCATTATTCCCGAAGAACCTGCCTGAGATGGACATGAGTATGTTCAGCATCACGACTTCATCGTCCATCTCTGACTTGGTGGCGAGGATGATTGAGCACTTGCGCAGCAGCGACCTGAGTGAGGCACATGTCTCTGCGTCTAAGGGTGGCTGAACATCAACGCATAACGCAAAGAGCCTACATATTCTCATTCCTTGATAAGTTGATTGTTGATAGTGTATCAAAGCTTTGGATCATGTCCACGTACTTCCTCAATGTTTCAGCGTCGGTGCAATCTGCATCTCGGGGCTGCTACCAGGTTTAAAAGAGTTTTTCAGCGCTCCAGTTACAGATGGTCCGTCAGAGCTGTCAAGCTCTGAGAAAACCTGCAGAGAAGAGTATTCATGCATCATTACAGCAGGTGTGATTGCCAACAGGCAGCTAATGACAAAAAAGATGATAACGAAAAGTTACTCTAACTGTACCGACTTGAAGCTCAAGTCAGCAGAAATATGGTCAACACACTTTTGTGAGTGCAAAAGGTAATGTAGTAAGGTAGTTGAACATGATATTCTTCATTTTTAACTCGCAAGGCATGGAGAATTACCACTTTAGGAATTCTAACAGGCGACACTATACTGTAGACGACAAATGGAGCAGTTAGTAGTCGGCGTCACTTCGATTCATGTATTTGGCTGCAAACCATGCTGAAAACCAATTGCTATCCCTACGTGATGACGTCTCTCTGTACTCGATCTTTTCACTCTTAATTTTCAATAATTATTTAAGGGAACCATAGCCGATTGAGCTATGGAACAAAAGTAGCGGAAAGCGAGCACGCTCCGGGATGCCACTCCTTTTAGTTAGGTCTCTTAGGTTTAGCGATAGGTTTCTCGGCGGTGACGGTATGGTGGTAATTGCAGCGCCATGCGATTTAAGAATAACGGGTTTCCTTGACTCTTAGTCCACCTCGTCGGCTGTATAGAGTAGCGCAGAGGATGATCTAGTCGTTGCTCTTATGAAGTAGTGGATTTGGCTCTTTGTTCTGCGGATGGTCATCGTGTCTTGGTGCTTCTTCTCCGACCGATGTAGTTCCGCCATGTTCTTCTTCTGCACTTCTCTTCCTCAATTTTCTTCGTCATAATTAGTAGGAGTAATTCTCAGTCGATCAAGAATTAGCTAAATCTCGGTTACTGCACGTGAGTTTTATCTGGGCTTGTTTTCTTTCCTTTGTACCGATCTAAGCTTTCATCTTTGCGTGTGGGCCTACTGGCCGTCTAACAAATGAGGCCTTTAATTTAACTTAGTTTGGGCCTTTTTCAATGTGTGCTAGGACCTTTTTTCTGGTTTACAGTGGACAGATGAATAGCCTCCCCGCAAAAAAAAGGAAAAAGGAAGAAGAGATGAATATGCGTGTATGTATGTTGGTAGGTTTTCAATACCACTGACAATGACGTATCAATGTAGAGAGTCCTCGATTGGTATCGCATGTGAGTGATGTTCCTCTATTTTTGTATTTTTTTCAATTTCTTTAGTTTTCTTATTTATGTAGTTGCAAATTTTGAAGAAGTAAACTGCACGTACTTTTTCGCTGTAAGAGTGTGCGGTCCGCGACTACAATATTTTATTCTTGTTTTTCATTTACTGAGTATGTTTGTTTGTTTTTATTTTCTAATATACCAGTTGCATGTTCAACACAATTGTACACATAATTTGTGTAATGGTCTTTTTAATTTTTTCTCTCTGCATCTTTTTTACCTTTTCTTGTCGGTGTTCCTCATGATCATTGATGTGGATTGTGATTTTAAAATATACGTTTTGATTTTTCTTTTGGTGTTACTAGTGAATTATTTTCGAAAGAATACATATTTCTGTAAATATGTACGTGCTTTTGCACGCATACAAAAAACTGAGGTATTGGACTATCACATAATGTCTAACAGAGGTGCTGGAAGGATGTCTTTTGAATTTTGCAGTATTAGCTTTCGTGTATAGCAAGTTTTATTCTACCAGTTTTGGAGGGACAATCCACCGATATTGCAGTGTGATATTCCCCCTGCTTTTATTATACTAATTTTGGTGAAGGACGTAACCGTTGTTTGATTATTAATAAAGCTAGCCGGATGGCCTTTCACTAAAAAAACCTTTAGAGTATAACAGAAAGTTGGGCCGTCACAGATGATGCTGGTGCCAGTAGGATGTTTCTTCTATATTAATGCGAATATTTTGTAACTAGTTGCACCCGTAACCCATTATTGGATGTCCCATTTCAGAGTTTCCAATAATTTAGAAATAAATTATCGACATATATTATGTTCTATTTTGTGCACCCACAAAGTTTTATCAAAAAATATGGCCATATGTGACCTGGGTAAAAAAAGAGAGAAACACCTAACTGAATAGTATCAAGTGTTATTCACACTTTATTTGTGTTTTTTTTGCATAGGTCACATATGATCATATTTTTTGATGAAAATTTGTGGGTGCACAAGGCACAACATAATATATGGCCATGATTTATTTCATAATTTTTGAAAACTCCGAATCGGCTCATCCAATAATGGGGTGCGTGTGCAACTAGGTTTAAATTGTAGTTTCCTTTTCTTTCGTCTCTTTTTTAACTTGCATAAAGAATTTTTATAATGAGTATAAAGGAAATAAATCTCGAAATTGTGGTCCGAACAATTAGTGATACCGTCGGTCATACAAATACGTAGCCTGCGAAGTGGGCCCACGGACGAGATTCCTATTTGAGACCTTATCGAACAACCGTCAAACACGTCACACGATCGACAGCCTGCTTGTTCCCGCCAACACGTCACACAACCTCACAGCCACCCGATCGTCCAATCCCACGGCGCAGATCGGCTCGCCGCGTGTCGCCACGCTCCCAGAGTCGGAGACCACCTCCGATTCGTCCACGTGAACTCCCTTGCGGTACCTTCTGCCGCCATAAATAGCCTGCTAGGCTGCTAGGCTAGCTACCTTCGAGAATCGAGAAGAGATCGATCGAGAGGAGCTTGCGATCGCCGGCGCCATGGCTCGTGCGAAAACGTCGACTCCCTCTGCTGCTCGCGGTCGCCGGCGCCATGGCTCTTGCAAAAACGCCGGTGTCGGTGTGTTGCTCGCGAAGTCGCGATTCTGCTGCTCTTCGCGGGCACGACGACTCCCTTAGCCGCCGCAGCGGAGGCCTCGACGGCGACCAGGGGCTCCGGCGGGCCGGTGATCGGCATCGACCTGGGCACGACCTACTCTTGCGTGGGCGTGTACCGGAACGGGAAGGTGGAGATCATCGCCAACGACCAGGGGAACCGTATCACGCCGTCCTGGGTCGCCTTCACCGACACCGGCGAGCGGCTCATCGGCGAGGCCGCCAAGAACCAGGCCGCCGCCAACCCGCTCCGCACCGTCTACGACGCCAAGCGCCTCATCGGCCGCCAGTTCACCGATGCGGAGGTCCAGCGGGACATGAAGCTGCTGCCGTATAGGGTGGTGGAGAGGAACGGGAAGCCGCACGCGGAAGTGGAGGTGAAGGACGGCGACGTGAGGCTACTGAGCCCGGAGGAGGTCAGCGCCATGGTGCTCACGCGGATGAAGGAGACGGCCGAGGCCTACCTTGGCGAGAAGGTCCGGGACGCCGTGATCACCATCCCGGCCTACTTCAACGACGCGCAGCGCCAGGCTACCAAGGACGCCGGCGCCATCGCGGGGCTCAACGTGGTGCGCCTCATCAACGAGCCCACCGCCGCGGCCCTCGCCTACGGCCTCGACAAGGTGGACGACAAGGAGGAGAAGAAGGTGCTCGTGTTCGACCTCGGCGGCGGCACCTTCGACGTCAGCGTGCTCGCGCTTGACGGTGGCGTCTTCGAGGTCCTCGCCACCAACGGCGACACCCACCTCGGAGGCGAGGACTTTGACCAGCGCGTCATGGACCACTTCATCAGGCTCGTGAAGCGGAAGCACGGCGTCGACGTCTCTGGCGACGCCCGCGCGCTCGGCAAGCTCCGCCGTGAGTGCGAGCGCGCCAAGCGGGCGCTCAGCAACCAGCACCAGGTCCGCGTCGAGATCGAGTCGCTGGTCAGCGGCGTCGACCTGTCGGAGCCGCTCACCAGGGCCAGGTTCGAGGAGCTCAACGCCGACCTCTTCCGCAAGACCATGGCGCCCGTCAAGAAGGCCATGGCCGACGCCAAGCTCTCCAAGGACGACATCGATGCGGTCGTGCTCGTCGGCGGCAGTACCAGGATTCCCAAGGTTCAGCAGCTCCTCAAAGACTACTTCAACGGCAAAGAGCCCCACCGGGGTGTTAACCCCGACGAGGCCGTGGCCTACGGCGCCGCCGTGCAAGGCAGCATTGTGCGCGGCGACAACGCCGGCATGGTGGTGCTCGACGTGTCGCCGCTGACGCTCGGCATCGAGACCGCCGGCGGTGTAATGGCGAGCGTGGTCCCCCGAAACACGCCGGTGCCGACGAAGAGGACGCAGATGTTCACCACCTACGAGGACCGGCAGACCACGGTGACGGTCAGGGTGTTCGAGGGCGAGCGGAGCATGACGAAAGGCAACAGGCTACTCGGCAAGTTCGACCTCAGCGGGATCGCGCCAGCGCCGAGGGGCACGGCACAGATCGAGGTGACATTCGAGTTGGACATGAACGGCATCCTTCACGTGCGGGCGGCGGACAAGGGCACGGGCAGGTCGGAGAAGATCGAGATTGTGAGCGCCGCCGACCGCCGGATCACGCAGGAGGAGATCGACCGCATGGTGCGCGAGGCGGAGGAGTTCGCCGAGGAGGACAGGAAGGTGAGGGAGAAGGTGGACGCCCGGAACAAGCTGGAGGCGTACGTGTACAACGTCCGGACGACGGTTGACGGCGAGATGGGGCGGAAGATGGACGGCAGCGACAGGGAGAGGGTCGAGGAGGCGGCAAGGGAGGTCGTGGAGTGGCTCGACAACGCTAGCCCGGACGCCGAGACGGACGAGTACGTGGAGATGCTCAAGGAGCTGGAGGATGTCTGCAACCCTGTCTTCGCCGCTGCCTACCAGAAGTCCGGCGGTGCTCAGGACAGGGCCGACGAGGAGGACGACCACGACGAGCTTTAGACTTAATTAGTAGTAGTTTTTTGTTTTCATATAGCTTAGTAAGGATCAGGACTTTATGTAAAGAAAAGGGTCTATATAACACGGATTTGACGGTTCCTCAGTGTTTCGTTTCTGGTTACAGATCCACTTTTCTACTTTGTGTTTGTGTATATATCATGGGTTTAGAAATTAGAAGACGCCAATAAACCATGGAATTGAGTCTCACTGCTGCTTCATCCCTGGGTACTCAGACTGAAGAATAACCGAGCTGAAGTTTATCCAGTGCTCAAGTTTCTGCTGAGATAAACGGTGACTTGCCCGATTTCTGAAAACAAAACAGTTACTTGTTAAGATTTGTACATGGCCTCGAGAATAGATGGATATTTCAGATTTTGAATTCACGCAAAGAACAGTGCACTCCAGTTGGATTCAGAAAGAGGGGCGGTACCAAATCGATCGAGCACTCAGGCTCCAGGATAACCATGCAATGAACAATGGTTTGAGTGGCCATCGATCCATCAGGTACCCATAAGCGATTCATTCAGAAAGATGAAAACAAAGCAATGATCAAGCTTCAGAATTGGCCATATCAGAGCTTCAGAATTGTAAACTGTCCCATCTTTATGACACTTCCTCCATAACAACCTCAGATTTCGGCTTGTTACCAGCCTTCCTCAAGAGAGACGCTTTCTGCGCCTCAGCAATGCGATGAGTCCAGAAGGTCATGACGAACAGTTACTACCCAAGGCCCGGAGCTCGCTTCTGGGATTAGCCTTCGTTAGTGACGCAATGTACACTGGGGAGCATTTCTCCTCTATGCAGGTTGTGAGCGATTCAGATGTCTTTGTGCCAATCATGGTTCAATCATTCTGCTGACTTCACCTGAGAACCAGAGATAGACAAGATCGTTTGATTTCATCCTCAGAGAGGGCTGCTATGAAGACCTCTAACAGTATTTAAAACCCAAATAAATAAAAACATCATGCAAAAACATAGATATTATTCAGTTTGCAAAAAATCCTAGAAATGGCATCACAGTACCTTAGACTTGGCCAGTTCCAGATGCACATAAATGCAGTACAGAAAGTGATGAGTTATATCTTGTAATTGGTTACAAGCCTGAAAAAGAACAAGAAAATTAATAAAAGAAAATGTTGCTGACTAATCTTGCTACTGCTTTATAGTAAAATCATATACCAAAATACTGGTATATCAATGCATTTGTATGAGAAACAATCGAACATTACATTAATATTAGCAGCATCATACATCGATACATGGTCACAAGTTCAGTAATCACATACTTGTCGATGTATACTACACTATTTTATTATTTACTATTCTTAGGAGAAGGGCTGTACTGGACAGTGGACACCAGCCATTTAAATTGTTCTACTACTTCATAGGGAAAAGTTGCATAAATACAATTCACAACCTTACATGAACAGGATCTGTTCTATAGGATCGTAACGCTGCATCCTTGACTAATAAGGAGGAAAACATAAATACAAATCATATTTATGATCTATATAAAGCAAAAGGAATGAAGTATAGTCACATAATTCAGTAAGGACTAATATCGGCAAAGCTCACAAAAATACAAAGTGGATGCGATTTTTATCCTGATAATTGAGTGTAGGATTTCACCTGCTGTTATTTTCAAAGAACTAACATTTAAAACGGTGTTGTTGACCTGGAGAAAATCAGTGCTAGAATGACTAGTGCAAGGAAGAGAAAATTTAAACTCATTACTCATTTGACCGTGAATCGAGGTTCGAGATCTAACATGTCAAATTCTTCATCACTTAGTAACATAATACCAGATGACTCACTCCAAGGTGAATGAAATGCTACTGTAGTAATCTATAAAAGTGACCTGCAGACAATGAAATCTGTAGTAACCTATACGGAGTAAAGTTTTTAGCGAAAACGCAAAAGACTTTTGCGTTTCATTTTATTGGAAAGGTAGAGTTTGATACAATCCTCCTAGGAGGCGATTACAATGTCGAACAAAGAATCAGTGTACATCCCATGTCTGTGGGAGCACATCACGAAGTCCTAAAGCACCGGCGCTCGCCCAAAGGTCAGCTTCCTCTTTGATCTTCGATACCAGGTCAGGGACCGACGGCCGTCTCCTGTCGAAGACGCAGTCGTTGCGGTGCTTCCAAAGCATCCATGGCACGAGCAGAGTCGTGGAGGCCAGCCCCTTGCGCAAGGGCTTGGGGGTGTCTTGCCTCGCCGCGATCCACCAGCCATTTAGCGTCTCCTCGCCGTCAGGGGGTTGGCAGGGCATCCGCAACCATGATAGTAGCTCGAACCATACCTGCCGCGAGAAGGGGCAGGCCACTAGGAGGTGCTGCATGGTCTCCGGCGCCTGGTCGCAGAGTGGGCAGCGTGCGGGATGTTGGAGTCCACGGCGTGCCAGGCGATCCGCGGTCCAGCAGCGGTCAAGGTGAGCGAGCCAGTGGAAAAATCTCACCCGCGGCGGCGCCCAGCCTTTCCAGGTGAGCTTCCACGCTTCGCAGGTGGTGGAGCCTTGGAAGGTGGCCTGATAGGCGGACTGCGCCATGTAGGTGCCGCTCGCGGTCAGGGGCCAGCGTAGGCCATCTGGCTCAGCGGTCAGCTCAATGTGTTCGATCCTTCGCCAGAGCAGGAGGTACTGCCCCAGCTCCTGGACGCCGATGGTGCCCTGGATGTCGCGTGCCCATGCGTGAGCCTGTAGCCCCTCCGCCACGGTTCATACGGAATAAAGTGAGCAATGAGATACATCTTCGTGGCTCGCAGTGCCTAAAGGTCAACAGAAAAGACACACTATTACAAGAACAAAAAAATGTACAATAAGCATTTAGACATTGTAGGTAACTGACGTAAAGATATTATTATTGTCAGAATAAGCATCCTTATAAGAATACTGATCAATCTATTTCCTGGCTATGTGTATTCCTACATTTTTTCACCAAGCTGTACACTAATTAACTACGTCATGATCAGCTCTATTGAATCTCAGTTAACAACTCATGCAAGTTGATAAAAGATAGCAGTGGCTTCGCCACTTACGGTTCCAAAAACTGCCAGGAAACATCTGCTAAAAGAGATGTTGGCATCATGAAGAAATCCCAGTTCAGCATGTATCTGGTTGCCATATAGGGGATCCTGGGCAGCTTTGAACCATTTATCATCAAGTTACAGTGAGAAGAAAAAGAACACTGTGGAACTTCCTAACCTGACATACCCACATAAATCATTCTAGGATGAGTCCAGAGGTATTAGAAGAGCAAACATGGAAGAGCAGGAAAAAAAAATAGTAGCTACTGTAAATCCCTTTCAAGATTCCAGCATCATGTCACATGTCTCAAAACAACAATCTCTGAGAGGGAGAACAATTCATGATAACTTTGTGTATGTGCAAGGGCTGATCAAAGCCTTGCAGCAAAAGAGATGCCCCTCTCTGTTCCTAAAGATTGACAGAGAGAAACCTTTTGACTCGGTATCCTGGGAGTTCTTGTTGGAAGTGCTGGAGGCTAGGGGTTTTGGACGGAAATTTAGAAACCTCATAAGCTGTTTGTTGTGCTCTTCGTCAACGAAGATTTTGGTCAATGGGTCTCTCTCGGAGCCAATATTTCACCGCCGTGGCCTACGTCAAGGGGACCCCATGTCGCCGCTTTTGTTTGCTAATGTTATGGAGTGTCTGGCAGCTTGTCTTGCTGCTGCGGAAACAGTCCAGATATTGAAGCCAATTGGCAGACAACCGGTTACTTATCGGGCCTCCCTTTATGCTGACGATGTTGCTCTGTTTATAAATCCCTGCCCGCTGGAGATTAAAGCGGTTCAACACATTTTCCGCATCTTTGGGCTGGCATCTGGACTGCACTCCAATCTCTTGAAGAGCTCCTGCATGCCAATACGATGCGATGGTCTGGATCTGACGGTGCTGTTCGACCAGTTTGACTGCCCTCTTGGCGAATTCCCCACCGTTTATCTCGGTATGCCGCTGGTAACAGGCAGAATTCGCCGGTCTGACCTTCAGCCACCTTTGGACAAATTAATAAGAAAAGTTTCAGCTTGGAAGATGCCAACTTCCTCTGGTGGTCGTCTAACCCTTGTACGCTTTGTGCTCACAGCAATGCCAATCTTTCATCTCATTGCAATCCAAGCGTCCAAGTGGTTCTTCACCAAGGCAAACAAAATCATCAGAGCTTTCCTGTGGGCGGGCAAAGACAATACCTCTGGCGGTAAATGTCTGGTAAATTGGAACTTGGTTTGCTCTCCAATTGCCTGTGGGGGGTTGGGAGTCTTAAATCTGCAATTCCACAGCAATGCTCTCAAGATTAGGTGGCTGTGGCAGAGCTGGATGAGTGAGGATAAACCATGGGCTGGTTTACCTCTCCCGGTGGATTCGGTGGTGAAGCAGCTGTTCTTTGCTTCAGTACAATTTCAGGTGGGAAATGGGGAACTAACAAGCTTCTGGCATGTTCCGTGGCTGCTGCCTGCACCTTTTTGTGAAATGTGGCCAGAGCTGTTCAAGCACTGCACTAAAAGAGGCCTAACCATCAAAGAGGCCTTATTACATGAAAGATGGGTCAGACACTTCAAACGCCAAATGTCTGACCTTGCAATTACCCAGTTCGCCGAGCTTTGGGAAGTTATACAAACGGTGAATCTTGATGCAGACACGCCGGACACTCTAAAATGGCGTTGGACTGCTAATGGTGTCTTCTCTGTTCAGTCTGCGTATCTGATTCAGTTCGAAGGCCGCTTGCGCTTCTGGATGCCGACCACGGTGTGGGATTCTGCTGCCCCACTAAAATGCAATTTTTTTGGTTGGTTGGCGTCCTTGAATCGCTGTCTCACAGCTGATAATATGCTCAAGAGAGGATGGACCTGCGACCCCATCTGTCGGTTGTGCCGCTCTGGCAATGAATCGGGCTTGCATCTTTTCCTGCATTGCCCCTTCTCCTGTCAGCTTTGGAGCCTTGTCCAACGGAAGCTCCAGATCGTCTTCAACCCAAGCACATCGGTTGCAGCCGACCTGAGCAGCTGGTGGCTGCATCAAATTGCCGGTAATGCAAAGAACGATGCTCGCTCAATCAACGCTGTCATAAATCTTGTTTGTTGGTCGCTTTGGAAAGAACGAAACAACCGCACCTTCAACAACCTTTCATCAATAGTCCAGGAGGTGTTCAATAAACTTGTCGATGAAGCTGCAGTTTGGCATCATGCTGGAAAACGGGGTGTTGGCATGCAGACCCAGGGAGCCAGACTAAGGCTGTAACCTCTTCTTTTAGCTAGCTTCGCTAGTTGTAAATATGTCCTTCTAGCTTTGTATCTTTGTAACTTTGTTCTACTTCTTCTATATAAAAGAACGCAGCGCTGTCTGCTTTCGTCAAAAAAAAAAAATCTCCACTAGAATTCCTCAGCACATTTAAAACTAAAAAGCTACAAACTTTACAGATTTGCTTGTATTTCAGTTTACGAGGGCAAAATGTGGAACATACTGTACAGCTCCTACTACATGCAAAAAAACCAAACTACACTTTCTTAGTACGAGTGCGCTGTTTCGTGCCGTGCTCCACGACTTTCTCTTCAACATGCAGCCCCTTTCTCCGCCTCACGGAGTTGATCAGCGTCTTGGCCCAGTTTGGTCCCATGTTTGAACCATCTCCAAATTCCTCAATCTCATCCTTAGTTTTCGGCATAAAGAAGGGGTCTCGAGGAATAGCTTCCCAGTGACTTGGAGCAAGACGTGCACTGGCTGCACCAGAAGTACTACTCCTAAGCTTCTCAGAGAATTCAGAGCTCTCAGCAACTGGCAGATACGCATGCACTGTAAACAGTGAAGTTCCTTCTTGCATCTCCTCTTTCAGCACCTTTGCTCGACAATCACCAAGAACAGCATAGACTGCACCTAAATAATCTGCAGGAGTAGTCAGTTCACAGAAATACATATGTTGGACTAGCCTTGGCTTGCTCTGAAGCACTGCAGCCCGACATGCTTCCCTGACTGCTGCTTTGTGCTCATAAGAGCGGTTGCCATTGTCTCCGCTGTGAGCGAATATGTAAGGCTCAATGATGAATGCCAATCCCCACATAGCTTCATCACACAAAGGTCCCGCATTTGTGGCCTCCTGAAATCCGGAGACAATGATGTTCCTTAGTGTCTCAGGATTAGGAGCACCTGTGGATGGTTCACTGTTATCAATGCCATTGTTAGTATCCGTGTCAGACACACTCACAAACCCCAAATTCTCTGAGCCGTGACATGTACCGCACACCCGAATACCTGCCCTTCCATCTCGGCTGGTTGCCACACCACTGCTTGATTTTACATCAGGTGAGAGGAGAAGATTTGGACCAACCTGCGAAGGGCCTAGGGCCCAGATTCTCTGTAAGTATCCAAGCAGTGTACTCCTATAATGCTCCAGCTTTACTTTATCCACTTGCACGGAAATCGCTTCCAATTCGCTGTCTATAGCACTGAGCATATGTTGCCTAAGTTGCGCCACGAAACGACCTTCATCCTTTTTGAACAAAACGGGCAACATTGCCTCATTTTATTAAAAAAGTAGGAGGGGAATTGACCGGTTCATTAACGGGGAACCGGCCGAAAACCGTTACAAGTGCACCAATGTAGTCAAGAAAACACCACATTGTGCAGACCCGGCCAACCTGGCTACCCACACGAGACACACACGCCGCCGAGGAGAAAGACACCATCGAGGCCAACACCGAGCGTCATCGTCGTCACTTCTCCCCGAGCAAGCGATTCCGACTTCACCTTGGACGACGACCGACGAAGCCTCGCCGCAGCAGACGCCGCGTACCATGCCGGCCTATGCCAAACAATCAACCCAAAGCATCGAGGAGGAGGCAGCTCCGACTTCAACGGAGACCTTCACCGGAGAAAGATGCACACCTTGCATCGACGGAATCCGCGAGGCCACTGTAGAAAAAGTGTCATCGTTGCCAGCCTGTCCGCCCGAGACACGCAGCTCCGACTTCACAGCTTCACAGCGGGACACAACACGGACTGTCGGTGACGAAGGACATGCCGCGACCCGGCTCCGCTCACCACCGTCATCGTTGCCACACAGCTCGCAACGCCACCACAGCACCCAAGACATGGTCAGCCGCTGCCAACCACGATGTTGTGTGAGCCCAGCCCACGAGCGCGCACACAGGAACCTCCATCTTCAAGATGACGCCCCCAAGAGGGGAGATGACGAAGATCGACACCGTCGTCCGACCCTGCAGAAACAGGGTCAAGTCTTCACCCGAAGAGGAGGTCCAGACTGGGGAGAACCGAAGAGCTCCAAGACGACCCCCCAAGAGGGAGAACGGCGTCCACGGACATCGCGTCGTCAGGCTTTCGCCCAGAGCACTCGAGACTCTCCAATCCCACGCAGCCGGGCCAAGGCGGGGAGACCCGCGACACCGCTGGCCTGCACACCCACTGAAGCAAACACATCATGTGCGACGGCGGCACAGACATCGCATAGAGCCTTCCAACCTCCCCCGACCCGTCGATCCCGCCGCTGCAGCTTCCCTCCGCTCCGGCCATGGCGGCCACGGCGCCCCTGGCCGCACCAACCATGCCGGACTCATGACTCGGGGCCGCCGCCCCGGCATCCGCACCGCCCCACGCAGAGCATCATTGGCCCGAACTGCCTCGCGCCTCACCGGCCTCCTCGCCTCCGCGCGACCTCGCCTCCGCTCGATGTCGTCGCAGCCACGCAGCCGCAGCGAACCGCGCGACCACCTCGGACGAGAGCCTCCTCCGTCCGCGCCGCTGGCCATGCCTCCGCCACCACCATTGCCTCACCCGAGCGGCGCCCAACGAGCGCGCCCCCGAGCTCGGCCCGGCGGGCCCAGAACGGGCCCGCCAAGCCCATCTGAAGCGCACGCGCCCCTGCCACACCTCCGTCGCCTCCCGAGCAGCATCGATGCATCGCCGCCCGCCGCCTGCGCGAACCCCCGCCGCACCTCTGACGCCTCCGCCCGGGCCCGCCGGCCTGGCGTCCTCCTCCCTGGCCGCCGTCGCCCCCACGGGGCGGCCCCTCCAACCTGAGCAGAGAGAACCTCCCCTCCGACCGCCCTTGTGGCAGTGGAGGGGTGCCGCCACCGCCGCGACCGAGGCCGGCGATGGCAGCGGCAGAGATGGCGGCTGCGGGAGAGCTAGCGGCGGCGGGAGAGGAACGACCTTCATCCTGAGAACACTGTATACCCATTGCTCCGTGGCTTCTCATTGTTTGGCAAAGCAATTTTTCATTTTCCTCAAGGACCTTAGTCAGAGCATCTGGAAGCCTGATGACTTTAACTCTCACAGCAAATTTCCCATCTGGAGAAGCTCTCTCAACAAATTCCTGTGGACCCTTCAGGCTCTCCATTAAACCAACACCTTCTCCTTGGATGGTTTCCTTGAACGATACCAAGGGCTCCGAGACATTCAGTTCAACATTTTTTGCAAATCTCTCCTTCAGATTCTTTATACAGAGCTCCAAATGTACCTGTCCAGCCGCGGCAAGGAGATACTGACCATTTTCTTCGGTGCACTCAACCAGTGGGTCTGCCTGGTTAAGTAGCCTAAGCCCATTGGCAAATGCTCCCCGATCAGCCAGGTTGGAGGGCTCAATTGCAACCTTCAGCAACGGAGAAACCTGGAACATCATGCTCGCGAAAGGCCAGCAGTTCCTGGTGGACGACAGTGTCGCCGTCTTCATAATGTGGTTGCCGAGGCCCTGGATCGCGACCACATTCCCGGCGCCTACGCTGGCAGCTGCCTTCAGATTACTTCCCTGCATTTCATACAAGTGTTGCAGCTCCACCTCCTTCAAATGCTTGCCTGTAGTGTCCCCTTTCAGAGGATCGTACATCGGTGACAGCACAAACACCTTGTCACCGGCACGGAGGACTCCGCTGAAGACCCGCGCAAAGGCCAGGAAACACTCGTCATCTGATCCACCGGTGGTGTGGTTGAGCAGCTCTCCATCCACCCCGGTGCGTGGCAGCTCGTCGTATCTCAGCCCAAACATCTTGGACACGAACACCACCACAGGTGCCCTCGCGCTGGTGCTGCAGGCCGCCACGCATCTCCTCACCTTGTTCGCCTCGGCGACAATGTCGGCATGTTCGGCAGCAAGCCCTGGCGGCAGCTCCTTCTCGGGCATAAGCCTCGAAACTCTGAATTTCTGGGCCGCAATGGGGTCCGGAGTGCACTCCACAAGCATGGCCATCACCGTCTCCGCGAGCGGCAGCCATGCCCTCATCACGGCCTTCAGCGAATCCTTGTGTTCCTTGTTCTGAAGCTCCCGCAGCGACACATTCAGATTGTAATTCGAGACCATCTGCTCGCGCCAGATTGCGGCATCCTCCTTCAGACCCTCCTTGTAAGCCTTCCATATCGGCTTGAGCGCCAATTCCACAAACATTGGCTGCTGGTTGGTCATGGCCTCCTTCTTCCCCACAACCTTCTTCTTCTTCCTGTCCCAGTAGTAGGGCCCCCACAGCCCTGTCAGCAGCTTGCTCTTCATGTCGGGGTGAGCCTGGGTGTAGAGGGCGGCGAAGTCGTGGATCCGGAAGCCCCAGCCGTCGCGGGCGCAGGCGAAGACGACATTGCCATTCTGCGGCACGAAGGCGCCGTCGTCGTCGGCGTCCTGGGCAGGGGCGGACCCGTCGAGGAGGGAGGAGAAGTAGGAGCCCGAGCGGAGGTCGGAGTAGATGGAGTTGGCGTGGGCGACGATGCGGCGCAGGCGGCCGTAGGCCTCGTCGGGGTCGAGGCGGAGCTCGGTGACGAGGCGGTCGAGCTTGTTGAGGACGAGGCAGGGGCGGAGGCCCTCGGCGAAGGCCTTGCGCAGCGCGGCGTGGGTCTGGACGTGGACGCCGTCGACGGCGTTGACGAGGACGAGCGCCGAGTCGGCGAGCCGCGCGGCGGCGGAGACCTCGGAGCAGAAGTCGAGGTGGCCGGGGGAGTCGATGAGGTGGACGCGGTAGGCGCCGTGGCGGAGCGCGACGGCGGCGGACTTCATCGTGATGGACCGGGCCCGCTCCTCCGGCAGGTGGTCCATGAAGCGGGCCTGGCCGGCCCACTTGGGGGCGAGGAGGCCGCCGCCGCTGCCGTGGGCCACCAGGTGGTCGGCCAGCGTGGTCTTCCCGTGGTCCACGTGCGCCATGATGCAGGTGTTGCGGACCAGGCGGGGGTCGCCGCACGCCGCCGCCGTCACCATCGCTAGGGTTTGGGGGTTCGCGCGCACCTGGCCGGAGCTATCGCAGGTCGCGCGTGCGTGCGGGAGGAGAGGAGCGGGCGGGGAAGTATATAGGAGAGAGAGCGTTGGTCGCCGGTGGCCGCCGGCGTCGCCGCGATCGTACGTGCGGTGCGGCCGGACGGAAGACGAGCCCGAAACGATGGCCGCTTGGGCCTGGCCTCTCCTGGTGCTTCTCGTGGAGTATTTTGATTTGGAATCGCCGAGGGTTTTAATCCGACCCGACTGGGAGTTGGGCAGCCCATCAAATCCGACCTGATCGGGTGTTGGGCTTTTCCCATTTTACAAAAAAAATGTCAAATATATGGGCTGGTCTAGCGAGCGCCCATGCGCTGGATGGTTGTGTTGAGCGCTCATCCTTTTTGGAAAATTTGAGCCCCCACGTATTTACTCTTATCTGTTTAGCATTAATTACACCACTTTTTTTATTTTAAAAAGCTAAAACTTTTGGACCGAGTGGCAGAACTAAAATCCGTTTTCATTTTTGGAATCCTCGGGACAAAATCTTTAAAACTAGATCTCATTTGTATATGTTTCGACGAAATATTCTTAGGAGCAACTTTTGTGTGCGAAGAAGTGACTTTTGTGTGGTAGGAAGCAACTTTGTGCGCAACAAACATGTTTGATTCAAACGACGGTAAACAACTTTACATGAGTACTAGGCAACTTCATAAGCCGTAAATAACTCTGTTGCGCGAGGCAAATTCCCAAAAGCGGTATAAGAAATTGGTGTGCAATGAGACAACTTCACAACATCATCGTTAATAACAACTAAATACAACTTTGGTTTGAGTCTAAACAATTTTGTCGTGTGTTGAGACAACTTCACAGGAGCGGCAAGCAACTTGTGTGTGCGATGCAAACTTCACAACAACGGTAATCATCTTCACACCAATTAAAATCAACTTTGGTTTGAGACGACTCAACTTCAGGCAGCAAAGTTGTTTCGACTCACACCAAAGTTGTTTCATCGGGCACCAAATTTGCTTTGTCGGACATCAAAGTTGCTGCAACACACACCAAAAATTGCTATCCAGGCATCAAATTTGCTTCGACACACACCAAAGTTGCTTCGCCGGGCACCAAAATTGCTTCGTCGGGTACAAAAGTTGGTTCGGCACACACCATAGTTGGTTTGTTAGATACCAAAGTTGCTTTGTGGGGGCACCAAATTTGCTTTTTCGGGCTTCAAAGTTTCTTCAACGCACATCAAATTTGTTTCGTCGGGCCCTAAGTTGCTTCCTCGGCACCAAAGTTGCTTCGTCAGACACCAAAATTGCTTCCACAACACACCAAAGTTGCTTTGTTAGACACCAAAATTGCTTTGTCTTGTCGGGCAACAAAGTTGTTTCGTCGAGAACCAAAGTTGCTTCTACAACACACCAAATTTATTTTGACACACACCAAAGTTGTTTCGTTAGACACCAAAATTGATTTACAACACCCCAAAGTTACTTCGTCAGATACTAAAGTTGCTTCGTGAGACACCAAAGTTGATTCCTAAGACACCAAAGTTGCTTCATAAGCGATAAGTAACAGAAATTAGCAGCGAGAAATATAAGCTGTAGCTCGAGATCAAACTAACTTGGGCAATTAGCCTCTCGTACGCATCACATCAAACTAGATGACACAAATGGGAAAAGATACACGTGAGAGAGTGTGAGTCTGTCAGCTAGCTCGATGAGTGGAAGAGGAAGAAGGATTAACTACGGAGTAGCTAGCAGCCGCACGGCACCAGGCCTAGCTCGCTGTTAGGTAGGAATCGAATGGACAGAGGCGTGGTCAACGAGCCCGCGTACGCCGGAATCAGCCTGAGATGCGAGCTCAAGGGGCACCGCCTCTGATCAACGCCGGCGCGGCTCCCCATCTCCCACCCGCGGCTCTCCTGAGCACCCGCCACCGCCGGTCACCTCAAGTCACGTAGTCACAGCCGTCAGCCGTGGACCGGCGCACCTCAAGCTCACAAGCTCAGTGAGATGGAGCTCCGCCTCAAGGCTCGCACGGCCGAGACCGACGCGACTTCGAGCTTGGAGACCATCAACAGAGTTCGTCGTGCTCGACGAACAGCAGCAGCAGCTCGGTAAGCAAGTTCATCGTGCTCCGAGCCTCCGACGTTGTGCGTCTGTCCCTCCCAGCGCCGGCGACAAGGAGGTCCCAGGCTGCGGGAGGCGGCTCTTCTACGACGACGGCGCGGGGTTCAGGCACCGCTGCGGCCGGCCAGAAAGCTTGTCAAACTATCATGGTGTCCTGGTGCCTTGATGATGTGGATGGCTCGATTTGGGGGAGGACGAACGGGCCAGAGCGGGGACGAGATTAGCGCCTCCGGCTTGTCGCCTAGCGTGAGCGCTCGACAAAGCGAAATAGCGCAGCTGCGCTTTGTGGCATTTACCCAATTTTTTAAATTTTTTGAAAAGGCGCAGGAGAGCTGCAGCTGCGTTTTCATTTTATAGAAGAAGAAGTTACAAGGAACCGAACTTTACATGTATCGTTACAGTCGACAAACAGCCAACTGCAACCTAAGCCGACGGAATTACTCGCGGCATCTAAGGTGGCGACACCCCGCCAAACCCCAAGCAACACGTTCGTCTACTGAAGCACTATGGCAGTCGGGCGATCGGTATCGCGGAAGATGCGCGCATTGCGTATATACTACAAAAGACGGAGTACAAACACATGTACCTTTTAATTGGAAACGTGTACTCCTTAATGAAGAAGAAGAAGAAAGAACCACGTCTTGATCGAAGTATAAATTCTTAATTATGATTTAATCAACCATTATCAGCAAACATCGAAGTTTTTGAATGAAATGGTGCTGCATGTGGGACACTTAATTAAGTTGAAATATATGGTACTGGAATATTTATAATTTTGATAACATCCATCCATAAAAAAACAATGTTTGATTTTGAGGTTATTCTAAGGTCAATTTTTTTTTTCATATCTATTCGCTTTAAAGTGGGCACATCTGCCAGTATCTTATATGATCCCACTTGTCAGAACTCATGCAACTAACGGTTAAAGGAGGTACATAAACGGCTGGTTAGACATTTGCGAGGCTAGCGGGAAGCAAGTGGGGCAAACGTGAGAAACGCTAAATGAACGTGGCAAGATTGATCAAAACTAAAGGCTCTAAAATCTAAAGCTTAGAGACCGGCTCATTACTTGAAAAGCAAGAACGATCTGACTCCAAAATCATTCAAAAATTGATGAAAAAGAACCACCGAATGTTAAAAAGCTATAGAGTCATTAAAAAAAAGCATTACAACCACAATTAAGATATTTGTTCGACTAGACATATTAGAGGTCTTACTTATATATATACAGGAACACATAAATGCACACAAAATACCTATGTATACAATGTACACTTTATTCAATTATGAAAGAATAATTCAAGAAGAAATTTATGAGAACATAAAATTTATTTCTGCACAAACAAACTGTTAGTGACATACTAAACATCTGTCCAACAAAGAACACTATAACAAATTTTAAGAATCATTTTTACATGGTTAACTATGTTATATAATTAATTGTAAATTAAACTCATTCATACATTAATATGATAAAATAATTTTAAAAGAATAATAAAAGTTTAGTATAAAACATATTGTGCCATTGTTCCAATTTCTTCTTATGAATCGCCCAATGCCTCCAAATATAATAGTAAACATGGTGAAACTAAAGAAATGTTACCGTATGCTCGTTGGATTCCAGCTGAGCATCCAATCCGACCAGACTAGGAGTTGGGCAGCCCATCAAATTCGACCAGATCGGGTGTTGGATTTTCCTCTCTTATTCAGACTACAAATATCACAGCTACGAACCGGTGCTTCCCTAAAAAAGAATGAGTATATTTTTTTGAAAAGAAAAACATGCTAGTTATATTATGTCATGAAAATTTCCAATTTCAAGTTTTTGTTTGGAGATTTATAATAAGAATCGTGCACATGTATTTTTTTATTAAGCACTTTTACTAGCAATATAACAAAATTTAACACAAATAGATCCCACAATCAGCGTGGAGAAGTCAGGCAACCGGTGGTTCATCAAGACATAATGATTTAACAATATACTCCCTCCGTTCACAAAATGACAAAATTGAGACATCCTTTTGTGAACGGAGGGAGTAATGTTCACTATATTTTTAGAAAATAAATATAAAATGTACAGCTATGAGTTAACTTGAACGTGCACTCTGTTCTATTTTACATAGCAGAAAACTGTGCTACTACGGATATGTTAGAAGCAAATACATACATAGATGTTTCTGCCTCTAACTAAAACAAAACATAACAGAAATTATGTTGTTAATACAACGATAATATACGTAAAAGAAAAAACTGACGCCGCACCAACACTAGCAACCGTACTCCTAGACAACACATGGGTTGTGAGAAGGCTTCTTCGAAAACAATGCCTTCAAGAAAGAAAACCGTCACATTCGACCAGATGAGAGTCTAGATGTTAAACATTCATATTTGCCTTAGATTGTACTTAATCCGCTTCTGAATATAACTTGTTTTAGCTGACTTCTGATTGTAAATATGTGAATGTGGAAAAGATCCAAAATGTATTATATTGTGGAACGAAGGTAGTAGGAATCAAGATATACTCATCAATTTTGTTCAGAATTTCCTGAAATTTCAAAATATTTTTTTCGGATGTCAGGAGCATATACTCTCATTCTCATGCGCGAAAGAGATTTCCTTTTGTGAGCAACACAGTTCTGCTTTTTGTCGAAAGGCAGATATGATCCTTAAACCACCTGGACAAGTTGTCAGATAGTCACTCGCGGCGGGTCACGAGGCAAAATCGGTCCTGCAGTTAGCTTTCTTGAGACGTGTGGAGTAGGTGAGGTCACCTTTTTCAATAAAATGGCTTGAGCGATTGAAGTGCGAATTACAGTTGAGCTCGCGGCCAGCCACACGATGTCGGCGGCAGGCGATGGGACGAGGAGGAAGGCGGCGTGCGTCACCGGAGGGAGCGGGTACATCGCCTCGGCGCTCGTCAAGATGCTGCTGCAGAAGGGATACGCCGTGAAGACGACCGTCAGGGACCCAGGTTAGATCGATTACTCTTCAGTTCAGTGGTTGTTGATGTTCCTTTCGTCAGAGGAGATCGGTTGTGAACTTGTGATCTCAACATATAAAAGCGGTCCAAGAGTTCAGAGAGATTCTGTTGAAACTACTGATAGGCCCTGATCTGATTTTGGATCCCAGATGACACGGACAAGAACTCCCATCTCAAGGATTTGCAAGTGCTAGGCCCCTTGGAGGTTTTGCGCGCAGACCTGGAAGAAGAGGGCAGCTTCGACGACGCCGTCGCCGGCTGCGACTACGTCTTCCTTGTGGCCGCTCCGATGAACATCAATGCTGAGAATCCTGAGGTAAAGCATCCGTTAAAGCACTCACAGTTAGTTTCAGCATCACTCTGTCACTTGTTTGTTCATTCGTTGCGTGTACTTGGAACGCATTCTTCAGGCGTTGTACTCTGAAGTCTGAACCCACCCACTGTGACTGTAATCTCTTTTTACTTCTCGGGTCATCAAGTGATAGGAATGGTAAATCGAAAATTCACAATCCCACTCTGTTTCTGAATTTGTTTTTTGTGATATCAGGAAGAAGTGATCGAGCCGGCGGTCCGAGGAACCCTGAACGTTCTGAGGTCATGCGTGAGAGCTGGCACACTGAAGCGCGCGGTCCTGACATCATCGTCAACGTCCGTCTCGATCCGGCGTCTGGAAGGGGATGACCATGTCCTAGACGAGGAGTCATGGTCCGACGTCGACTTCCTCAGAGCCATTAAACCCGGTGGCTGGGTAGGTACAAAAACACACAAGTTCGCCAACACAAATCCAATTATCTACTGACATCGGTGGCGTCCATTGCCCTCGTAGGCGTACCCTGTCTCGAAGGTGCTCTTAGAGAAGGCGGCGTGCGCGTTCGCGAAGGAGAACGGTATCAGCCTGATCACGGTGTGCCCTGTCGTCACGGTGGGCGCGGCGCCGGCAGTGAAGGTCCACTCAAGCGTGCCCACCATCCTCTCCCTGCTTTCAGGTGAGCCCCTGAAACCGGCAGTGAAGGTCCACTCGATCGAGTGATGGCCGACGTGTATTACATAGCGTGCCTGTGAATGTGATGAATGATTTCAGGCGACGAGGCGAGGATCCGCAGGCTTGAACTCATCGCGAAGGCTTCCGGCTCGATCCCCATGGTCCACGTCGACGACCTCTGCCGCGCCGAGGTGTTCGTCGCCGAGGAGGAGGCCGCGTCGGGGCGGTACATCTGCTGCAGCTTGATCACCACCGCCGCCGAGCTCGCCCGCTTCCTAGCTGCAAAGTACCCGCAGTACAGCGTCAAGACCGACAGGTACGTACTAACGCCTCGATCTCAACACTCTTCTGTGGCGACGGCCGGCGCTCGTGCACTCGCGATGCATACAATGCAAGTGCTTGTTCCTTTTCAGGTTCGGTGGTCTCCCGGAGAAGCCGAGAGTCTGCATCTCGTCGGCGAAGCTCGTCGGGGAAGGGTTCGCGTACAGGTACAAGACGCTGGACGAGATATACGACGACGTCGTCGAGTATGGAAGGGTTTTGGGAATCCTTCCGTACTGAGACAATGAGCCTGTTTGTAGATCATAGAACCAACCGATGGTCATGGTTGCAAAATAAACCTAGTCCTCTAAGCTAAATATATGCTGTAATGTGGCTGTGTTCCATGTCACGACGCCATGAATGTTCGCCGGTTGAGCATACGTCTCTACCCTCCAACTCGATAAACTACAGTTAGAACCACCAAGCTATGTCTTGGTGGGTATGGGTAGACATGAAGCTACCTGGTTAGCTATTTGTTTAGACTCATTCCGACTTATCACAAGAATAAGCCGAAAAAACCGAACGGGTCGTTTCGATGCTGGTTTGGCCAAAAACCACTTTCCTGTATAGGCAACCGAGAAAAACACATAAGGAGGTGCTTCTCACAGCTTAAACCATTTGACCCTGGGCGGTATCTTTGCACCGTCTCTCGGTGCGAAAGGCGAAATGCATCGACCACCCGGAGCAGGTGCGCCGTTGGGTCAGCACCTCCAGGGAGAGGCGTGTCGCCACCCCATCACCGCCAGGGAGAGGCGCATCGCCGTGGCCAGCACCGCCGAATCCGTGCTCCATTTTACGATGGTGGAGGGAGAAATTTCTCTCCGGAAGTTTCTGTTCCTAGCAGCGAAGGAGATGACTTTGGGGCGTAGGGATTAGGGGAACTAACCCTAAATGTCTCATATAGTGCCATAGGGATGCTTTTCTGGATCCCTAGGTATATTTTCCCTGACTAGACTGATACGTTGTGCGTGTTCGCGTCGTAAAAATAATCCAAAATCATACATCGGTCTAAGATTGATTTTCCGGGTCATACTTGTTCGCTATCTGCTAGAAATCCTCTAAGATGCATATATATGCTAGTCAATCTTAGAAATTGCCTAATCTTGTTTTATATATAGTTGGATTAAACTCATACCAAAACTTCTAATTATGTCAACATGTTTTTCGATAAAGGGATTTTATTACTTAAAAGGTTTAACCATTATACATGACCTTTGCATAACTAGGATGTACACAGCCACAGTTCATCAGTTCACCAGTACCCAATACAGAAAATAAAAAGTCGAATTACATATCATGATGAGAGATTGTAAAGACGCCTATGATGGTGGTAGGCCTATCCAGAGACTATGTGGCCATCCATGCTGGGAGAGTAACTTCCTCGCCGCGGCCTCCAAACGCAATGCCACCTCAAAAAATAAGTCTCTGTGCTCCACACGTTGCAAGACCGACCATGCTCGTAACGTTGTTGTGCACCGATAAATAACCTGCATAACAGAAGCATTTTTATCATTAAAAACATTGTCATTTATACATACTCAGAAGCGACCAAATAACGGCAATCGCTCCCACCCTGCTAAAGAGTTGTTTTAGAGAGTACGTTGATACGTCTCCAACGTATCTATAATTTCTGATGTTCCATACTTATATTATGCCAATTGCTACATATTTTATATACACTTTATATCATTTTTATGCATTTTCTGAGACTAACCTATTAACAAGATGCCACAATGTCAGTTCCTGTTTTCTGCTGTTTTTGGTTTCAGAAAAGTTGTTCTGCAAATATTCTCGGAATTGGACGAAACAAAAGCCAAAGTTCCTATTTTCCTGACACGTACACGAAAGACCGAAGGAGAGACGAAGGGGCGCAGTGGGCCGTCTTCACCACGTGGCGGCGCGGTCCCACCTCCTGCCGCGCCGTGATGTGGTGAGTGGCCCATAGGCCTCCACCGACGTTGCCCCTTCGCCTATAAATTTCCTTCCCCAGGAAAACCCTAAGTACCCGAGTCATATTCCACAAAAAGTTTCAGAGCCGCCGCCGCCGTCAACCCTAACTCGGGAGGGTTCTGAAGCTCTTCCCGGCACCCTGTCGGAGAGGGGAATCATCACCGGAGGGCTCTACATCGCCATGCCTGCCTCCGGAGTGATGTGTGAGTAGTTCATCTTTGGACTATGGGTCCATAGCAGTAGCTAGATGGTTGTCTTCTCCTCTTGTGCCATCATGTTTAGATCTTTTGAGCTGCCTATCATGATCAAGATCATCTTATTGTAATTCTACATGTTGTGTTTGCTGGGATCCGATGAATATTGATACTATGTCAAGTTGAATACTGAATATTATGTCTATGTCTTTTATGATCTTGCATGCTCTCCATTACTTGTTGATACTCTGGCCAAGTAGATGCTTGTGACTCCAAGAGGGAGTATTTATGCTAGATAGTGGGTTCAGTCTCCATTTAATCTGGGGGAGTGACAGCAACCCCTAAGGTTGTGGATGTGCTGTTGCTACTAGGGGTAACCTAATGATGCTTTGTTTAAGGATAAATGTGTTGTTTACATTATGCACTTTACTTAATGCAATTATCTGTTGCTTGCAACTTAATACCGGAAGGGGTACGGATGTTAACCTGAAGGTGGACTATTTAGGCACAGATGCATGCTGGATAGCGGTCTGTGTACTTTGTCGTAATGCCAAAATGAATCTCATAGTAGACACCACAACTTGCACATGCATGTTATGCACTTATAAATATTGTCAATTGCCCAGCTGTAATTTGTTTACTCAGCATGCTAGTTATCTTTATGGAGAGACACCACTAGTGAACTATGAACCCCGGTCCATTCTTTTACATCTGAAATACAACCTACTGCAATCATTGTTCTCTTTCATTCTCTGCAATTAAACACCATTTTCCATACAACATTTTAATCCTTTGTTTTCAGCAAGCCGGTGAGATTGACACCCTCACTGATTCGTTGGGGCAAAGTAGTTTGATTGTCTTGTGTGCAGGTTCCAAGTCAACCGTCAGGACTCTTTGCACTCCCCAAGACGCCAAGTTTTCTGACACCGTTGACACCTTCAGAAGTGTCTTCATCTCCTACTGGTTCGATAACCTCGGTTTCTTACTGAGGGAAGACTTGCCGCTACACTCATCAAACCTTACTCTTGGGGTCTCCCAACGACGTGTGGTTTACACGCATCAAGCAAGTTTTCTGGCGCCGTTGCCGGGAGTGAAGACACTTTGGATTCAGCAGGCTTTTATCTCCCCTGCACGCCAGAAGTTTTCTGGCGCCGTTGCCGGGGAGGTCAAGCCTTCTGTTAGGGGAGTCTCTCACTTCCAATCTCTTTACTTTGTTATTGTCTTGCTTAGTTTTTTTTATTTTTCTTGTTTGCTCTCTTTATTAAAAAAAATAGTTACTTGTTTTTATTTTGTTTTTCGGCCTAGTGTTCTTTTTGCTAAAATGAATACTCCTGAAGTTGAAGTTCGTTCGTTTAGGCAACAGGGGGAGAAAGTTTGAAAGATGCCTGGTATAGGATAAGTGATGCTCATCATAGATGTACTAAAAAATATTCTACCTTGATCCTTCTTAGGAATTTTTATGTTGGTGTCACTATCTGGTATAGGTATGTTCTGGACACTCTTACAGGGGGTAATTTTCTGGGTACTCCTGCTTTGGAAGCTTGCAATTTAATTGAAAGTTTGGTAGGGATACCACCTATCAAAGATATTAAAACTGAGATCACTTTGGAAGATGTTATAAAAAGTTGGATCTATGGAGAAAAACTTGCCAAATTTTCTTGAAAATGTTAGTAAGGCTAATGAATCAATAGTAAGCATGAATGAAAGAATCGCTGTTTTAGAGGCTAGTAATACTCATGATACTCAAAATCATAGAATTGGTGAGTTAGAGGAGGCTATGGAAACGTTAAGTTTGACTTTTTCTTCTCTTAAAACTAAGAGGGAGAAGGCCTTTGTGGGTAAAGAGCAAAAGTTCATTTATGTTCCCAAGATGCCTAAGCCAAAGCTTCCTAGTGCGCTTAAAATTGATAAAACCTTTAGTACAATTAATGGTGACTTACACATTGGAACATCTTCGGGATACCTAAAGTACCTATTGTGACAAGTTGTGTTTTAGATGAAGCTTTGGTGATTTGATTCTTCTTCACTTGGAAACACTTGATTTTCACTTTCTGCGCCTAGCTGAAAGGCGTTAAAGAAAAGCGCTTATGGGAGACAACCCATGTTTTTATTTCTGCAATTTTTCTTTTTCTTTGAGTCTTGGAGTTGCTTACTTCTGTAACAACTCTTTGTATCTTTATTTTATTGCATTGTTGTGCCAAGTAAAGCCTCTAATAGAAAGTTGATGCTAGATTTGGATTTCTGCGCAGAGACAGATTTTTGCTGTCCACCGTTTTGAGCTGTACGCACTCCAGAAAAATCAAAAATTCTGAAAAATTCAGGCGTGATCCTCATATATGTACGCAACTTTCATTAGTTTTGACTTTTCGCATCTGAGCAACTTAAGTGCCTCGAAAAAATTCGTCTTTCCAGACTGTTCTGTTTTTGACAGATTCTGCCTTTTGATTTGCATTCTCTCTTTTACTGTGTTTGAGTGGATTTCTTTGCTCCACAAAATATCAGTGGCTGTAGCTAATGTCCAGAAGTGTTGGAGATGATTGTGTCATCACAGAACATGTGAATTTTTGATTATGCACTAACCCTCTAATGAGAATTACTCTAAGTTTGGTGTGAAGGAAGTTTTCAAGGATCAAGAGAGGAGGATGATATGATATGATCAAGAAGAGTGAAAAGCCTAAGCTTGGGGATGCCCCCGTGGTGCATCCAAGCATATTTCAAGAAGACTCAAGCGTCTAAGCTTGGGGATGCCCAAGGCATCCCCTTCTTCATCAACAACTTATCAGGTCATCTCTAGTGAAACTATATTTTAATTCTTTCACATCTTATGTGCTTTACTTGGAGCGTCTGTGTGCTTTTATTTTTGCTTTGTTTTCTGAATAATTTGGATCCTAGCATTCTTGTGTGGGAGAGAGACACGCTCCGCTTTTTCATGTGAATACTCATGTTCTTCACTTATATTTGTTGAGTATTCTTAACTAGCTACTGCAATGCTTTTAGCTCCTGTTTTTCATGCATCTCTTGTTCAGAGCTGTTAGTTCTTGTAGAGAAGTACTCTCTTGTTTCATTGTGTATATTTGAGAGTTTTGTGTTGAAATAAGTTGATTGGTGTTTGGTTGGAAACAGAAAATGCTACATGTGGTAGATGGTATATTGAAAAGACATACTCATTCTTGTAGATCATTGTCTTGGATAATTTGATGCTTTGCAATTGTTTTGAGCTCTCAAGTAGATCATGTTTAAGCTCTTGCATCATGTAGTTAAAGCCTATTAGTGGAGAACTACCGTAGAGCTTGTTGAGACTTGGTTTGCATGTTTGATATCTCTAAGGTCTAGATATTTTCTGGTAAAGTGTTTGAACAACAAGGGAGACAGTGTAGAGTCTTATAATGCTTGCAATATGTTTTTATGTAAGTCTTGCTGTACCGGTTGATATCCTGTGTTTGCTTCAAACAACCTTGCTAGCCTAAACTCTGTACTGAGAGGGAATGCTTCTCGTGCATCCAAACCTTGAGCCAAAACCCATGCCATTTGTGTCCACCATAACTACCTATTATGTGGTATTTCCTGCCATTCCAAGTAAATACTTCATGTGCTACCTTTAAACTATTCAAAACTTTATTACTCCTTATTTGTGTCAATGTTTTATAGCTCATGAGGAAGTTTGTGGCGTTTACTCTATCACCTTGTCATTTACTCATGACAGACTTTCACCAATGGACTAGTGGCATATACATCCGCTTATCCAATAACTTTGCAAAAAGAGCTGGCAAATGGGGTGCCCAGTCCCAATTAATTTCAACTATAACTGTTAATTCTCTTCACATGTTTGCCAATGATTTATCAAAAGCAAATTCCAAAATGTTAAACTTTATCAAATAGGCACTCCTCCATGGTATGTGATTGTTGGAAGGCACCCGAGGATTCGGTTAGCCATGGCTTGTGTAAGCAAAGGTTGGGAGGAGTGTCATACCAATTTATAAATATGCATGTGTAAACAAAAGAGAAGAGGGATGATCTACCCTTGGGTAGAAATAACGTCCTTCATGGGAGCCGCTCTTGAAAGTCTGGGTGATAAGGGGGATAGAGTGCCCACTGCCATTCGTTGACAACAACAAACACCTCTCAAAAACTTACTTTATGCTCTCTATATGATTTCAAAAACCTAAAAAGCTCTAGCACATGATTTAATCCCTGCTTCCCTCTGCGAAGGGCCTTTCTTTTACTTTATGTTGAGTCAGTTTACCTACTCCTTTCTATCTCAGAAGCAAACACTTGTGTCAACTTTGTGTGCATAATTCTTATATGCTTACTTATTGCACTTGTTATATTACTTTGTGTTGACAATATCCATGAGATATACATGTTGAAAGTTGAAAGCAATTGCTGAAACTTAAATCTTCCTATGTGTTGCTTCAATGCCTTTATTTAGAATCTATTGCTTTATGAGTTAACTCTTATGCAAAGCTTTTTGATGCTTGTCTTGAAAGTACTATTCATGAAAAGTTTTTGCTTATATGATTCAGTTGTTTACTCTTTATCTATTTGTTAGCAAACTATAGACCATTGCTTTGAGTCACTTCATTCATGACATGAGCCTTGCAATATTATTTGATCAAGATTGTGTGAAGCATGTCTCCTCAGAAATTATTTTGTTGTTATCGTTTTACCTACTCGAGGACGAGTAGAACTAAGCTTGGGGATGCTTGATACGTCTCCAACGTATCTATAATTTCTGATGTTCCATGCTTATATTATGCCAATTGCTACATGTTTTATATACACTTTATATCATTTTTATGCATTTTCTGGGACTAACCTATTAACAAGATGCCACAGTGCCAGTTCCTGTTTTCTGTTTTTGGTTTCAGAAAAGTTGTTCTGGAAATATTCTCGGAATTGGACGAAACAAAAGCCAAAGTCCTATTTTTCTGACACGTACACGAAGTCCGAAGGAGAGACGAAGGGGGGCAGTGGGCCGTCCTCACCACGTGGCGGCGCGGTCCCACCTCCTGCGCGCCGTGACGTGGTGAGGGCCACGGCCTCCACCGACGTTGCCCCTTCGCCTATAAATTCCTTTCGGGAAAACCCTAAGTACCCGAGTCATATTCCACGAAAAGTTCCAGAGCCGCCGCCGTCAACCCTAACTCGGGAGGGTTCTGAAGCTCTTCCCGGCACCCTGCCGGAGAGGGGAATCATCACCGGAGGGCTCTACATCGCCATGCCTGCCTCCGGAGTGATGTGTGAGTAGTTCATCTTTGGACTATGGGTCCATAGCAGTAGCTAGATGGTTGTCTTCTCCTCTTGTGCCATCATGTTTAGATCTTGTGAGCTGCCTATCATGATCAAGATCATCTTATTGTAATGCTACATGTTGTGTTTGCTGGGATCCGATGAATATTGATACTATGTCAAGTTGAATACTGAATATTATGTCTATGTCTTTTATGATCTTGCATGCTCTCCGTTACTTGTTGATACTCTGGCCAAGTGATGCTTGTGACTCCAAGAGGGAGTATTTATGCTAGATAGTGGGTTCAGTCTCCATTTAATCTGGGGGAGTGACAGCAACCCTAAGGTTGTGGATGTGCTGTTGCTACTAGGGGTAACCTAATGATGCTTTGTCTAAGGATGAATGTGTTGTTTACATTATGCACTTTACTTAATGCAATTGTCTGTTGCTTGCAACTTAATACCGGAAGGGGTACGGATGTTAACCTGAAGGTGGACTATTTAGGCACAGATGCATGCTGGATAGCGGTCTGTGTACTTTGTCGTAATGCCCAAATGAATCTCATAGTAGACACCACAACTTGCACATGCATGTTATGCACTTATCAATATTGTCAATTGCCCAGCTGTAATTTGTTTACCCAGCATGTTAGTTATTTTATGGAGAGACACCACTAGTGAACTGTGGACCCCGGTCCATTCTTTTACATCTGAAATACAACCTACTGCAATCATTGTTCTCTTTCATTCTCTGCAATTAAACACCATTTTCCATACAACACTTTTAATCTTTGTTTTCAGCAAGCCGGTAGATTGAACCCTCACTGATTCGTTGGGCAAAATAGTTTGATTGTCTTGTGTGCAGGTTCCAAGTCAACCGTGAGGACTCTTTGCACTCCCCAAGACGCCAAGTTTTCTGACACCGTTGACACCTTCAGAAGTGTCTTCATCTCCTACTGGTTCAATAACCTCGGTTTCTTACTAAGGGAAGACTTGCCGCTACACTCATCAAACCTTACTCTTGGGGTCACCCAACGACGTGTGGTTTACACGCATCATACGCCTAGGCGTACCGTAATTTTATAGAAGGCAGAAATCCGATTACAAGACAACCACAACTCGATGCGAACAACGAGTGTAGCAAGAACTCCACCCAGGCTAGTCCAATGACAACCACCAATAACCAAACGACTACAGCAAAAGCGCCTATCCTAAAACGAGGAGCAACACCGCGTCTCGCCCGACTCCGGTCACCTCCGAAGAACAACAACTTCCTTTGGTCTTCCCTTCTCGATGCACCAACCACCATAATGCCTAGAAGAGGGTGGCAAGTGGATGGCGGGACTCGATCACACCCGAAAAAGGCGTCGTCTTGGACTCGCCGGCGACGGCGTACATTCCGCCATTGACCCTCAATCTTGGATAGCGATGAACACCGAAAGAGCGCAACAAAGGACCTCCAAGCCGTGTCTCAGAACACGACGCTCCCAACGGAGGGATGACGTCGAGGACGCCGCCATCGTGCCGATCTCACTCCGCATCTAGGCTTTCGCCCGGAGACAAGTGCCAACACCGGGAGGCGATGGAAGTGGCAACGCACCTGGCGACGCCTCCAAGGAGGTGAACGACACCCGTGGGCGCCGTCGCCGCCGGCCCGGCAAACCGGGCAGGATTTTCATCCGATCCGTCGCACCTCCCCAAACCTCCGGTCTGGGGAAACACCGTCCATGAAGCCTCGCACCGCCGCCACTGCAACACCTTGCCGAAGTAGCCGCAAAGCCGCGGTCCACCAACATCCCGCATGGCTGAGAGAACCGCGATAAAACTCCAACTCTACCTTGGCCAGGTACTAGCCTCACCAACTCCGGCTAGGTCCAGGACCGTCGGCGCTGTCACCCGCTCCTGGGGACAGCCTCGCGACGCCCCGGCCCGTAAGGCCCAGAATGAGCCCGCGAGGGCCCAGATCGGGCCCGCCCTGCGCCTCCATCCTCCCTGCCGGCACCACCAGGAAGGCCGCCGCTCGCCCACCTCGCGCAGTTGACCGGCCGCCCGCTGCTCGCCAGGATCTCCTTCCTGGCAGAGCCTCCTTGGCGCCGCCGCCTCTGACATGGCGGGCTCGCGCACTTCCTCGGCCAGGAAGAGGGGCTCGAGCTGCTCTTTGCTAGGGTTTCGGGGTCCTCCGGAGCCGCTCGCGCGAGCGGCCCGGGAGGAAGGGGAAATACCCATCACGCTTTTGCGGTTCTCTCCTCTACTCCATGCTAAAGAGTTTAAACCTAGGATCCACACCGTTTAGCAAGTTGCCAAAAAATGTTTGCAACGCTACTCGGGGATGTAAGGTAGAACCTATCTGAATGGCTGACCATATAGTCCTAACAAACTCACACTAGAAGAATAAATGTGTAATAGTCTCGTCATGCTGAACGAAGACACACTTTTTACTTCCATGCCAATTGCGTTTGAGAAGGTTATCTTTTGTAAGAATTACTCCGACGCAAACACCTTGTTTTTAGTGGGATCTTCATCTTCCAAAATTTTTGTGATTTTTATTATCGGCTGGTACTTGAGGAAGGATTAACGCTTTATACATAGAATCAACTGAGATTTGCCATTCTTTGTAAGATTCCAACAAAATTCATCTGGACATTCCGTCAATTGGATGGGTTCCAATCGAAGAAGGAGGGCGTTCCAAGATACTTGGTGTGCCCCAAATAAACTTCTTCTGAACGAAACATTTGGTGGGTTCGTGTCGCTCTTGTTTCGCACAATGCTATACAGAGCTGGATATTGTTCTCTGAGGGTGGTATTTCCTAGCCATTTATCCTTCCAGAAATGGATTTCCGATCCATCCCTAATTAAAAAGATCTTCGTGGGAAGAAGAAATTCTTCGTAGCCATAAGGCCTGCCCAGCAGCATGAGTATCCAGGTTTCCAAATAACCTTAGATACAGCTTTAAGCCTACATATTTCATACTAAGAAGGGTTGGCCAAACTCTATCTTGCAAAAAAAAGTTTAAAGAACCATTTACCTGACCCTGTGGTCTCGCTATCACTCTACCTGACCAACCTTGCCTGTGGACAGCGATACAAGCTGTAGTACTTGATTTGAACCTAAATGGTTCTACTGTTTATCGAAAGAGAAGATATCTTTAACAACTTTGAAAAAGCAAATTATGACAGAGGACATCTCTACTATGACAATTGGTCGGTCAGTAAATCACAAGGCAATCAGTCCTGCAGTTAGGTACGTATCGCACGTGGAGTAGTAGGTAAGGTCAGCTTTTCGAATAAAATGGTTCGACTGCGTGAAGTGCGAATGGCAGTTCAGCTCGCGGCCAGAACGCTCCGGCCGGCCACACGATGTCGGCGGCGGGCGACGGGACGAGGAGGAAGACGGCGTGCGTCACCGGAGGGAACGGGTACATCGCCTCGTCGCTCGTCAAGATGCTGCTGCAGAAGGGATACGCCGTGAAGACCACCGTCAGGAACCCAGGTTAGACCGATCGCTCTTCAGTTCTTCAGTGACTGTACCTGTTCCTTTCGTCAGAGGGAAGTAGATCTGTTGCGAGCTCCAAGAATTATGTTGACTCTACAAGTACCGATAGGCCTTTTGATTTGATTCTCCAATCCCAGATGACATGGGGAAGAATTCCCATCTCAAGGATCTGCAAGCGCTAGGTCCCTTGGAGGTATTCCGCGCCGACCTGGAAGAAGAGGGCAGCTTCGACGGCGCCGTCGCTGGTTGCGACTACGTCTTCCTCGTGGCCGCTCCGGTGAACATGAATGCAGAGAACCCCGAGGTAAACAGTATTGCAGTAGCCATCACAACAGCCAAAATTTCAGTATAACATCACGGTCGACTGTCCTCAGTGAGCGTCACTTGTTTGTTCCTTCATCTGCTAGTACTTGGCACACATTCTTCAGGCTGTCACTCACTCTGTACTCTGAACCCACCCACCGTCGACTGTTTCTGAATCTGTTTGGTGATGGCAGAAAGAAGTGATCGAACCGGCCGTACACGGGACACTGAACGTGATGAGGTCGCGCGTGAGAGCAGGCACGGTGAAGCGCGTGGTCCTGACATCGTCGGCGGCGGCCGTCACCAGCCGGCCGCTGGAAGGCGACGGCCATGTCCTGGACGAGGAGTCCTGGTCGCCAGAAAGACCGGTGGTTGGGTGGGTCTTACACAAATACACATGTTCAGCTAGCTTCAGAGTCATCCACTGAAACCGTGCCGCTCGTTGCTGTCGCACGCAGGCGTACCCTGTCTCGAAGGTGCTCTTGGAGAAGGCGGCGTGCGCGTTCGCGGCAGAGAACGGCATCAGCCTGGTCACCGTGTGCCCCTTCGTCACGGTGGGCGCGGCGCCGGCCGTGAAGGCCGACACCAGCGTGCCCGACGTCCTCTCCCTGCTTTCCGGTAAGACCGAAAACTAACGCATTCCAGTAAGCCCGAAAACTAACGCATTCCAGTAAGCCCGAAAACTAACGCATATGGATCCCTCGATCCGGCGCCATGGCCGACGAGCATTGTGCATAGCGCGCGTGTGATCGATGAGTAATTTCAGGCGACGAGGCAAGGATCCGCAGGCTGGAACTCATCGGGAGCGTGTCCGGCTCGATCGGGATGGTTCACGTCGACGACCTCTGCCGCGCCGAGGTGCTCATCGCCGAGAACGGCTCGTCGTCGGGCAGGTACGTCTGCTGTAGCCTCTGCACCACCGCCGGCGAGCTCGCTCACTTCCTGGCCGCCAAGTACCCACAGTACAACGTCAACACCGACCGGTACGAACGAACGCCTCCATCTATCCCAGTCTCTGTTCGACGATGATGCGCCGTATGTAAGTGTTGGATGGCTCGATTTCAGGTTCGGTGGCCTGCCGGTGAAGCCGAGAGTCAGCATTTCGTCGGCGAAGCTTGTCGGGGAAGGGTTCGAGTACAAGTACAAGACCCTGGACGAGATATACGACGACGTCGTCGACTACGGAAGGGCCTTGGGAATCCTGCCCTACTAATACGACCACCCAACGTCAAACTCGGGTTTGAACTCCCACCAGAAAAAAATAAGATCCAAAAAGCGCTTGCAATGAGTGCTTTCTAGAGTAAAAAACTATGCGGGACTGTCAAATGTGGGTGTCTCCTTTATATGCGAACATTCCAAAAATTATTATACCATCTGCGAGATGGTTCCAGTTCATATGAATGTTGCGTCCGACAGAGAACTTGCATGTGGCAAGATGGTTATGAGGGTGGTTGTACTCCAGAGTTCAAACCCCAGATTTAATATTGTTGTTTCACATTTAGACGGAATATTCTTCGGTGGGAGGCGACGTTCCCGTCGACAGCGAGACGTCTGTGCTGACTTCATCAATCCTCTCAAGTCCGCACAAATATTTTGCACCACAATCATGGTTCTGGTTACCAGTTGAGAAATCTGGTTACCGGTCGGTAACCGGTATCGGACAACAAATCCCGAAATTTTGAATTTTAGCGAAAAATTTCGGTAAACTGGTTAAACTGAGAACAAAAAAATTGAACGCCTCAACACTCGCGGTACAACGTCAAGACAGACAAGTACGATCGCCTCAACACTCCTCTCTGGTCACGGCCGGCGCTCCCTGGTTGACGATGCGTACCTTTTCAGGTACGGTGGTGTCCTCGAGAAACCGAGGGTGTCCATCTCGTCGGCAAAGCTCGTCGGAGAAGGATTCAGGTACAAGTACAGGACCCTGGACGAGATTTACGATGACATCGTCGACTACGGAAGGGCCTGGGGAATATTGCCGTACTAATACGACCAGACAAGACGACGACCCGCTCTATCTCTGTACTAGTTGAATTTCGCGCGCCGTCACGCCGCTCCCTAGATGGTTAGAAGATAGGGGTAAGCACTTCTGACTCGTATTGCAATTAGAAACTTACATAATATAACACCTATAAGGTAAACTCTGTATATATTGGTTCGAAGAAGTAAGCGGTAGGACCGTACTTTCAAACAATACGTCATGCTAAATTGTTGCATATACATATTCTAGCATAAACACGCATATCAGCACATGACGATAAAAGAAAGAACACATAGGAACTATCTGTAGAATGCGACATAATGTAACATTTTGGTTACTCCTAGCAACCACAGAAATAGTTAGGGTATTATGAGAAATGTTGTGTAGGAAAGCAAGACTATATTAACAAACGAATGAGAATCCAATATTTATTTCAGGGTAAGCAACAAAATGGTTCATTTAAAACAATCTGGCCGGAAGCATCATAAAAAATTAGCAACATGGTCAATGTAGCAACATTTTTTCTATGTTAAGTCCCGACTATATGTAAATATTTCTCCACGTATATGGAAGCATCAGCTAACTGATATGAACACTAACAATGAACATTCTGAATCATATTCGCGAGTGGGAAACACATTTTCCTGAATTATAGATCAGGAGTTATTGATTTTATAATTTCTGAGCATTTTTATGAAATTGTTGGAAAAGATTAAAATTTGTCAGTGCGACCCACATGTCAGGGTTTTATTAATTCCCGAAATAGGTTTCGTAAATATTAAAATTCTGACAGATCGGACGCACAATGAGGTTGTGTTGACGTCAGCAATGGGCGGATCTGCCCTGCTGAGCACGTATGCGACGATTCCGACCGCGAGGGCGCGTTGCGTTGGACGCACACGAGTGCGGCGACCAAAAGAGGGTGGCACCGTGACCAAATGGGCATCGGAGGAGCTCCGGGCAATGGGAGAAAAATCTGCTTCGTTCGAACCAATAAATCGGCCTATCCATAAATTGGGTATTTTGTTCTCCTAAATAAGCATAGTTAGAAGTTGTTAAATATGCATAAATTTTGATACCAGCAGACAGATTAATTTTTTCTAAACATTTTGATATATTAAACACATTTTTCTGAATTACAGATCAGAAGTTATAGATTAGACAACTTTGGACATTTTTCTGAAATTCCTGGAAATATTTAATATTCTGACAACGGAACCCACGTGTCAGGGTTTTAATAATTATTGTTTTTATCGGAATGAATAAAACTCTGACGGCCGGGGCCCACAATAACGTCACTATCTGTCAGGGGTTATTGCATAATGCGGTCATCAGTGGAGCTGTTGGTCACGGCGAGGTCCCTGGGTTGTCCGAAAATTGAAAATAAGTCCCTCCTCCGTACGAAACGACAAAGGCTCCTTTGCCATGTGAAGTGAGGGTTAATATCCATATTCATCGGGGTCTTTTTTTGCAAAATGCGGTGGGGTACTGTTCAACACTGGTCATTGCTACAGTGATGAAGAGTGCATGGGACGCTCTCAGCTCGCTATTCCGCTCGTCTTTCATATAAGTAGTAATATCATGGTCAGAAAACGCGTTTGCAATAAATCTAGCTTTCTAGGGTATAAATATGCTGAAATGTGGGAGTTTAGTTTATATGAGAACATTTCTATAAATTCTTATACGATGTGTGAGATGGTTGCAAGTCGTGATAGTATGAATGTTGTACGAGTGTTCCGTCTGATAAGAGCATGATCAACTGGATGCGAAAAACCATATTAAGGGCAACTCCAACGGGCTGACTCATACTCTTGGTTGAAAATAGAACCTCTGTTGTATTACTTCTTAGGTGTTGTTTACGGGTTAATTTTCTGAAATCTTCTCTTTCACCTCAGTCCTCTTAAATCCGCACAAATATTTTTGCACCACAATACACTTGTATGATGTTGCATGTCATAAATTTTCAGAAAATTGAAGCGGTTTGTGGTGAACATACAATTATCCCATGTAAAACCTACTTAGTACATGGAGTATTGGAAGACCATTTAATACCCATCCAAGTTTAGTTCATAACCACGATAAATAGAGTAGACTAAGATAACGGTATTTTTTGCGATCCAAAGTAGAAGAAACATGAAATATATTAAAATATTCATGAGGATATAAACCAAAATTGTCATTCATGACACTGACAAGACACAAGTGGTGAAGAGACACAAACAAATACATAGATGTAAGTGTGGAAGGACATAGACATGAGGATACAACAACCTATTAAAAAAGGCCTCTCAATTTATCAATCAACGGGTCTATGAAAGGACAATAATTGTCTTGTATTTATCCGGTTGATGTTTATTTATCACATGGGGTCGAAAGAGTTCGAAACAAAAAACAATTATCTTTATCGTACTACAGATTTTATAAATAGGCAAACAAATAAAAATAAAAAATTAATGTAAAATAGGAAATTATCTTTTATTTTAATTCATTGGTTATCATTTTTCTTTTTTTCTTTCTTTTTTGTGATGCTCATTTTTTCCGTATAGTTTTTACTTAAAAAAATTCCGTTTTATTTTTATCTTTATTTTTGCATGTAAATATGTTTTGGGTTTTACTTTTTTGTGTAGTTTTTGTGTGTTTCATCGATATATGCATAATCCTAGCTGCCATTTGTTTCACGATAAAATATGAGGAAACATGTGTTCTGCCTATCCTCTCTTGCGTTATGTACTCACTCTGCCGAAATAATCATGCGTTTTAGGTTTAGTTAAAGTCAAACTGTGAAAGTTTGACCAATTTTTTTTTAACATCTACTCACTCCGTATCAAAATATAAGACTTTATACCTGCTTTCTACACACTTGTATCTAGACATGTTTTAGTGTAAGATTCATCCAAAATACATGTGTGTGAAAAATAGATACATATTCTTATATTTTGATATGGAGTGAGTATGATACCAAATGACTTTGACTAAACCCTAAATACAGGTTAATTATGGAGTAGCGTAGTTCACATGTGCGGAGAGGCTGAATTCCATATTAATTTGACTTGGAGATCAATGTATATTTGCCTCATGCTCCACTCGACATTTTCTAGTCGGTAGCAGGCCAAGCTAGTGCTCATTACACATTGACTTTGGATATAGTTACCTCGTGCTTCAGGCGTTGGATAATTGTGGTTGGTAGCACGTCACACTACAGACTCAGACACGCCAGATATCGACTTTGTTGATGATTATATTTATACGGTGCCGCATGTTTGTCGTGTTCTTTATCCTTGAGCATCTTTTAGTTGCAGGGCTGCCGGTGGACACGGCCATAGATTCCGGAGATAATTATACAGTTACATCACACGCGGAGTTTTTTTTTTTGGAGATAATTACAGGGTAGCAGGGACATCTTCGTGCTCCTCGTGTTCTAGCGCAAATCATTCCTCGTGGAGTCGTGCTCACCTTTGTGCCCCGCCGCTGGTCAAGGGACAATATGATATCAACTGCATGGCTGTCTTTGAAGAGAGCTCTCCGACGACTGATCAACCACCGGCTACGACATCTCTACATAATGCAGGAGCCCAATCCGGTCGCCTCACACAGCCACCAATCCATCAGAGGAACAGAGCTCCCCTGTGGCTTGAGTTTTCAGGCGAACTGAAGCTAGCTCGTAACCGGGAACATGACGCCGCCGGCAGGTGATGGTGTGCGCAGGAAGACGGCGTGCGTCACCGGAGGCAGCGGGTACATCGCCTCAGCACTCGTCAAGATGCTGCTGGAGAAGGGATACGCCGTGAAGACGACCGTCAGGAACCCAGGTTAGATCGATTACTCATCAGTTCAGCGGTTGTAGCTGTTTCTTTCGTCAGAGATTTGGCCTATGAGACTGACAGTCGTCGTGTTATTGAATTTTCAGATGACAAGGAGAAGAACGCGCATCTCAAGACCTTGCAAGCGCTGGGCCCCTTGGAGGTGTTCCGCGCCGACCTTGACGATGAGGGCAGCTTCGACGACGCCGTCGCCGGCTGCGACTACGCCTTCCTCGTCGCTGCTCCGGTGGCCCTCATGCCAGAGAACCCGGAGGCAAATAACCACCATCACGTGTGCCATCGGTATTAGTCATTCCTTCGACCGTCTAGTACTTGGCATGCATTCTTCAGGCTACCACTCGCCCTGCAAACTCTGAAGCCGCCGACTCTGAAGAAGTCTGAACTCTTTTGAACTCAATTAGTGACGTCTTTCTTGTCAGGAAGAAGTGATCCAGCCGGCCATCAGAGGAACCCTGAATGTGATGAAGTCCTGCGTCAAAGCAGGGACGGTGAAGCGCGTGATCCTGACCTCGTCGTCGGCAGCAGTCTCCAGCCGGCCGCTGGAAGGAGACGGCCATGTCCTAGACGAGGAGTCCTGGTCTGACGTCGACTACCTCAGAGCCAACAAGATCGGCACTTGGGTGGGCACACATCCATGAATGCCTGCATGTTCGTCCCCCGTCCTGCTCCCCTCCTCTGAGCATGGCGGGTCAGTCTGCTTCTGGCGGCCGCGTGCAGCTTTCGGCGTCAGATCTGAGTTCTCCCTCGCGTGGCTCGGCGGGAAGAACGGCGACGGCGGCGGCTCCTCCCTCCCCTGCGGCCCGACCTCGCCTGCGCTCAGTGGTGGTGGTTCCAGATGGAAGGCCGGGGTGGTCCAAGGTCGTCCTCAAGAAGACCATGGCCATCTCGAAGAAGCAGGAAAGGCGCCTGTTTGTTCCACTCCCGACGTCAAGGCCAAGCGACAAGGTGCCGCCTTCGCTATGGGGACGGTGCTACAACTGCGGCGAGAAGGGCCACGTCTCGGCCAAGTGCACCAACGAGACGTTCTGCGTCAAGTGCGGCGGCACCAAGCATGAGTCCCGTAACTGCACCAAGCGGCCGCGCAGTCCGCCGGCGGCTGGCCCTTCGACGGCGCCGGCGCCCAACCGCAGGCGGCTTTTGCCGCAGGAGATCCCTGTCCCGGCTCCGGCGATGCCTTCGCCTCCTTCACAGCCTCCGGCCGAGGCCCTACCGACTCCCCCGCTCCCGGCTGCTGCAGCCTCCTCGGTCCGTTCGTGGAGCGATGTCGCGCGTCCGGCTTCGGTGCCGCTCTCTGCGTCGTTCCGGGTGCCTTTCGATGCGGAGGAGGCCGCCGTGGTGCGGGAGATGGATTTCCCCATGGACGAGGGCGACGAGGTGTGCGTGCTGGCACCTTCTGCGGGCATGGTGGCGTTGGAAGACGAGATGCAGCGCGCCTTTGTGGTCATGATCACTGGTGCGCGACCTGAGGTGGATCTGGCTGATGCGGCGGCGGCCATCCACGCGCAGATGAATCTGACGCCATACGACTTCTCCATCAGGGCCTACTACCCGGCGGATTTCCTCATTCTGTGCAACTCCGCAGCAGGCTCGCAGCACGCTGGCGCGGGCGCCGACTATCGTTGGTCCGGGGTTCACGCTGGCTCTCCGTCCATGGATTCGTCAAGATCAAGCCACCTTGCTGGAGGCGCCCTACCTGGCGACGGTGGACATGTACGGCATCCCTGGCCATGCGTGGGAGCTGCGCACGGCTCAAGCTCTGCTGCTGGGGTCTGGCTGGATCCAAGACGTGGCCCCGGCGACGGCCAAGCGGTTCGACATGTCAAAGTTCACGGTGCGTGTCTGGACGCGTTCTCCGGCGGCGGTCCCGGCTCGCAAATGGCTAGACGTCCTGGAGCCCGATGCTGGGTCACGGCTCACCATTCATCGGGGTGTGCTGGCAAGGGGGCACAAGAAAGCGCTGAGGTACGCCATTCGGTTCGTGGTCACGGAGGCGATTCGGCACGAGCCCAAGTCACCCTCGGCTCCACCGCCGCCGCCGTCTTCTAGTGATCATGGTGGTAGAGATGGTGGTGGTGGCGCTGGGCATCCTGATGTTGACCGTGGCGGTCGGCGAGACGGTGCTGGTGGTAACAATGCAAGGCGGTTTGGTTCGGCGGATTCTGGTGGCCCGGCTCGCAGTGAAGATTCAGTGACGGGACCTCGCCGTGTTCAGCAACGGCAAGCAGGGTTCATGGGTCATGGCGGCGGTGGGCGTGACCAGCGGGCGGCCTTGTCTGGCGGCGTGGGCTCCAGGCAGCGTTCTGGGGCTACGGTGGTAGGAAGTTCGAGATCGCCGGCGGCAACTCCGGCCGGTCAAGGCCGTCGGAGGTGAGCAGGGTGTGGCGGCCGGTGGCGTCGGTACGACCGGCGTCAGCAGAACTGGTGTGTGGCGGGACCCGCGAGGTCCTCCCGCGCAAGAAAGCAGCTGTTCAAACTCAAAATTGCAGCGCCCAACTGCTTTCCAAGGCCGTGCAGACCACTCCAGTCTCGCCGCGTGAGCCGCCAAAGCAGTCTTCTGTGAAAGCACCTGTGCTGGAGCCTGAAAAAGAACCTGTGCTGGAGCTATCCTCTGTCTCGGCTGCGCCAAAAGTAGGTCCTGCAGAGCAAGCAATGTTGGCGGTATATGGGAGACTGGCAGGTGATAGGGACCCGACAACCTTTGACCCGGCAGTGGAGGACCTATCATGTGGAACTTACAGTTGCGGATCCCAAGCTGATTCGGTGGAATATCCGGAAGCTTCTAGGTCGGCTGTCTCTCTCGACAGGCCTTCGCTGTTGGTGGTTCTTAGCTCGCCAGACACGGCCACAGCTGATGGGCCTCCATCCACACCAGTCCACAGGCCGAGTGGCCCATCGGGTGTGAAGAGGCAGCAAAAGCCCAAAGGCGCGGCTGCTGGCAGATTGAAGCCCACTGCGCTGAGTTTCAAAACCCCTTCTCCGGCCAAGGACACAAGCAGAGACCCAGAGCAGTTGCAGGAGCTGATCACGCAGATACGTGCTCACATCGCTTCACCGCTCCTTCCGCTTCCTGATGTGCAAACGGTCAGGCGCCGCAGATACAAGTTCGTGCCGGAGAGCGAGTGTAGGCGCAGTTCCAGGCTTGCTATCAAGGCGCGCACGAGACCTGCCTCGGCTGCCAAACGCTCGCAGCAACTGCTGATGGTGCAGCTGGGAATTGCGCCACCTGAAGAGACGATTACGGAGGAGCATCTTGCTCAGTATGCTGGGTTCTTCGATGGCACGCTGGCACCACCGCAGGTTCAGGCACTTGCGGCTTTGTTTGGCCTGACGGTGCCAACTGCGGACGAGGCGGCGGACATGGTTTAAACCATGTCCCTTGCTGTTTTTTGCAGAATGTTCCAAATGGATTGGGTCAATCATGTAATTGCGGTCTGGAATATCAGAGGTCTCAACGATAGAAATCGCCATTCGGTAGCTAGGGATTTTGCGGACGACTGCAGGGCGTCGGTCATCTGCCTTGTGGAAGCAAAACTGGAAGTTGTAGATCGTTTCCTAATAATGCAAATTCTTGGCCCGCGGTATGATGGTTTCCTTTTTTTGCCGGCGGTGGGCACTGCGGGGGGTATCATTGTGGCCTGGCAATCGAGCATGGTAACAGTGACCAATCCCCGCATAGACTCTTTCTCTCTTACTGCCTTTTTCTCATTTGCGGATGGTGGTGAGTGGTGGCATACCACGGTGTATGGACCAACGAATGATGAGCTAAAAGTAGAATTCCTTGATGAATTAAGAGAAATTAGAACCAGCTGCAATGGTATGTGGACAGTAGCCGGCGATTTCAATCTTATTGTCGACGCAGCTGACAAGAACCAGGGTAACATTAACCGCAGAATGTTGGGGCGGTTTAGACGCCTTCTAAATGATGTTGAGCTGTCAGAGGCACCGCTCATGGGACGCAGGTTTACCTGGTCGAATGAGCGCTCTTCTCCGACGTTGGTCAGGTTGGATAGATGGTTCCACTCTTCAGATTGGGATGCCAACTTCCCCAACAGCTTGCTCCAGGCGAGATCAACAAGCATCTCTGATCACTGTGCAATTCTGCTGTCCACAAATGTCTGTTTCCACACAAAGAGGCGGTTTCAATTTCAGAGTTTCTGGCCTACCCAACCAGGGTATGCAGAGGTGGTGGCGAGTGCCTGGGCAATGCCTACTGCTGACAGGGACCCTTTGCTCGTTTTGGATACGAAGTTGAGGGCTACTGGGCGAGCTTTAACCTCTTGGGGGCAAAAACGAGTGGGGAACATCAAGCATCAGCTGCTGCTGGCTACTGAAATTGTCTTTCAGTTAGACAGAGCACAAGAGAACAGGTCACTGTCATTTGAGGAAGGATGGCTGAGGAAGCAACTCAAAAAAAGAATTCTTGGGCTAGCTTCGCTGCAAAGAACAATGGCAAGGCAACGCTCCAGGCTCCTCTGGTTGCAAGAGGGTGATGCGAATACACAGTACTTTCATGTGCACGCAAGTGCTCGTCGAAGGAAAAATCACCTATTTAAATTGCGAAGAGGAGATGTGGAAGTGACCACGCAGAACGACATGAACGCATTGAGTTCTGATTTCTTCCAGCAGCTTATTGGGACACCTCAAGAGCGGCCGGCTGCGCTGAATTTAGGGAACCTTGCTTTCCCTGCTGTGGATCTTTCAGGCCTTGAGCTGGATTTTTCAGAGAAAGAAATTTGGGATGCTATTAAAGAGCTACCGCCTGATAAGTCACCGGGGCCTGACGGTTTCTCACTGCGGTTTTATCAGTCTTCCTGGGCTATAATAAAAGACGACTTCATGCAGGCAATTGAGCACCTAACCAAGCAGGACGGTCGAAGCTTTCGGTCGCTGAACAGTGCCTTTATCACTCTCCTGCCCAAAAAAGAAGGAGCCACTGATATCACAGACTTCAGACCAATTAGCCTCTTGCATAGTGTGGCAAAAATCTTTTCCAAGGCTTTAGCACTACGGTTGGCACCCAAGTTACAGGATCTGGTTGCAGCAAATCAAAGTGCTTACATCCGAGGGCGTACTATACAAGATAACTTCATGTTGGTTAGCCAATCCCTAAAAACCTTCCATCGCCGGAACACGTCTGCTTTGTTCCTGAAACTCGACATTGCACGGGCTTTTGATTCACTGTCATGGCCATTCTTGCTGGAAGTGCTTCGGTGAAGAGGTTTTGGCCCCAAATTCTGTTCATGGGTAGTGCTCATGCTGGCTACGGCCAACACCAGAATCCTAGTAAATGGCTTCCCTGGGGAGCAAATTTTCCATGCTAGGGGACTTCGGCAGGGAGACCCGGCGTCACCGCAATTCTTCATTCTGATCATGGATGTTCTGACGGCGGTTTTTAGCAAAGCGGAGGAGGCTGGGTGTTTGAACCTCTCTGCCGATGGGGCATTCGTCATCGCCTATCGATTTACGCAGACGATGTTGCCATGTTTATTAGGCCGTGTGAAGAGGAGTTAACAGCGGCCAATGCACTGCTGCGATGTTTCGGGGATGCATCAGGTTTAGTGACCAACATGGCTAAAAGCGCTATCATGCCGATCAAATGCAGTGAAGAGAGGATCACGGAAATTCTGCCTGCTTTTCCGTGTCAATTAGCTCAATTTCCTTGTAAATACTTGGGGCTCCCACTGTCACCGAAAAATCTGAGGAAGATAGACTGGCAACCGTTGTTAGATGAGCTGGCCCGTCGTCTCTCAACTTGGCGCACTGCTTTGCTCACAGAGGGAGGGCGCCTGGTACTTGTTGCTTCGGTTCTGATGATGATCTCAATATACCATATGCTGTCGCTTGACTTGCCCCCATGGGTACTACAGACAATCAACAAGATCTGCAGGCGGTTCTTCTGGAAAGGTTCGGATGATGCTAGAGGAGGACACTGCAGGGTTGCCTGGGATCAGGTTTGTAAACCAAAGCTGCAAGGAGGGCTGGGGCTCCACAATCTGCAACTGCTGAATGATGCATTACGGATCAGATGGTACTGGATGGAAAAAGTCGGCCCCTTGCGTGCTTGGAATGGGTTAGACTTCAAGTTATCTGCTAATGCTGAAGCCATGTTCGTGGCAGCAACTGAATGTACAATTGGTGATGGCCGGCTGACAATTTTTTGGAGGGACCGCTGGATCAATGGTAAGAGTGCTAAAGAGATTGCACCAGACCTGATCCCCTTTGTAGCCCCACAGAATGCTTTGCGGATGACAGTTAACCATGCACTGGACAACGACAATTGGATCAAGAACATCAGGGGCATGCTCTCGGTGCAAGCCATTGTTCAGTTTGTCAATCTCTGGCAAGCCATACAAGCGGCTCCGGCGCTTTCGGAGGAACCAGATCAGTTCAGATGGCTTGTTGACAGCTAATGGGATGTACTCGGCAAGATCTGCATATCAAGGTTTCTGCTTGGGTGCGGTGGATGCCGGCTATGCAGAGCTGATATGGGGCAGTGGGGCTCCTTTGAAAGAAAAGCTCTTCATGTGGCTTGCGGTCAGGAACCGCTGTTGGACAGGTGCTAGACTGAATGCAAAAGGTCTTCAGGGTCCTTCGCGCTGCTTATACTGCGATCAACTCCCAGAAACAATTGACCACCTGATGGTCCAATGTCCCCATGTCAGGACAATCTGGTTTCGGATTCTGACGGATATGGGGCTGGGTCAGTACACACCACAGCAAGACAGCCACCTCACGTCCTGGTGGTGTCAGTTAAGCCAATGCCAACCAAAGCTGCGAAGGAAAACCTTGACCACTACGGCTATTGCTTGCTGTAGGATCCTCTGGCTGGAAAGGAATAGTCGGCATTTCGATGGAAAATTCGAGACTGAAGAAAGAATCTGTAATAGAATAAGAGATGAGTTGCGGATGTGGCATTTGGCCACACGATCTGCAGAGAGAAGGGAGGAGTAGCCTCAGTCTAGAGGTAGTAGCAGTGGTGTTGCGGTGTGTGAATTGTAACAACTCTTTCCAATCTTAATGTCATGACATGCATGTCTTGCATGTTCTTGAAAAAAAAATAGTCCTCTGCTTCAATCTTTTTCCTAATGTAGTAGTACGTGTTTGGCCGTTGCAGGCGTACCCTGCGTCCAAGGTTCTTGCAGAGAAGGCGGCCGTAGAGTTCGCGGAGGAGAACGGCATCAGCTTGGTCACCCTGTGCCCCGTCGTGGTGGTGGGCGGCGCTCCGGCAACGAAGGTGAAGACCAGCGTCCCCGAGATGCTCTCCTTACTGTCCGGCGACGACGCAATGGTTGACAAGCTGGAGCTCATCGAGGCGGCCTCCGGCTCGATCCCGCTTGTCCACATCGACGACGTGTGCCGCGCCGAGATCTTCGTCGCCGAGAAGGAGCAGCCGGCAGGTAGGTACATCGTGTGCACCCTCAACACCACCGCCGTCGAGCTCGCCCACTTCCTGGCTGCCAAGTACCCCCAGTACACCCTCAACACCGATCAGTACGTATCGAACTACTACCGATTTCACATGTATGTACAATGCCTTTTGAAGCACTGACCTTCTGTTTGCTTTGCAGTATTGGTGCTCTCCCGGAGAAGCCCAGAGTATCCATTTGGTCGGACAAGCTCGTCAAGGAAGGGTTCGAGTACAAGTACCGTAACCTGGACGAGGTGTACGACGACATCGTCCCGTACGGCAGGACCTTGGGAATCCTTCCCTACTGATCTGATTGTCCTCTCGATCTTGAAGTGGGATCTCAGAACCAACCGAGATGCGCCGGCAAGCAAAATTGCCTACTTAAACATGCAAATACTCAAATGTGGGTGTTCAGTGTATGAATGTCTGTCAAATAAGGTGCGATGAAGGTTTTGTATTTTTTTTTTTTTTTGAAGGGATCAACACTGCGTTCTCAAAACAGAGTACAACACAAACTGAAAAAGCTCAGGAAAACGCAGAAGAACAAAGCCACGAAACCCAGAACAACAGCGAAGCCTGAAGAACCACAGAGGCTGAACGCTGAACCACTAGAACGCCTGGAGCAGACCCTCGTCGCCGACGAAACGCCGAAGAAGAAGGTCCCAGGCCGCCACCAACCTCAGGAAGAAGGCACCACACTTATGAAGAAGGCCGCAGGAGCCGCCCGCCGCAAGCAACGGGACCGAAGAACGCTGAACGAATACGGCCATGGCGCCTCCACCCTGCTTCCACCCTTCTAATGTTTCCAAGTCATCGTTGACAACCGTGTAATTTTTTTATCTGATTTGCCCCTACAAAAGGGCAAGATGACCTACAGTCTTAACCAACCTAATCATCGACCACAAGTTAGTACACATTATTATTTTCTACACTAAGCACGGTACATGATGCAGGTCAATTTCAATAGCCAAAAAAGCGCTTCCGTACTGTCATGTACTACTACCCTGCTCTTGATCCACGTCTGACTGACGAGCGCTCTCTATCGTGTCCCCCATTCAGTTGTTTATCTTTTGCAATTTTAACGCAAACCACGTACTGCTGTTATTGCTAGGATTGGGCCTAACATGTTTACGAGTTGTGATACACTAATAATTGAATGTTACCAAGGGTTAGGTGTTAAACCTATTATATACTCCGTCCGTTCCTGAAAATCAAAAATCAGATTAACCAACAAAATCATGCCTTGGGCTCAGCATTACGATCCTCCGGCAATATAAAAAATAGAGGAAGTACATCGACCTCATTGCTTAGGCCTCTCTGTCAATGATTTGTTTGTTACCGTGTTATCCTAAGTGGCGGAGCATGACTAAATTTTTTGTTGGCTCTTAGGTGTTGTGAGTTGCGTTTAGTTGATATGGGGTCTTATTTCTGGATCTTGGTAACCGTACTAAAGTTTCATGAAGACAAGCAACAAAACTCAACATTTTTTTAGATAAAAAATAATATTCCGTAGTACACATTTATTTTTAGATAAAGAACAAACTCAACATGGGAAACTAAAAGTGGGCCTACATAGGAATCAATGCTCGCTCCTCATTGGCCACGATAAATATTTCGTAGTACACATTTAGTGAAATGTTATTGTAGTTTTTAAATTATGTCTGGAAAGGCCCATATCCACACAAAGCCAAACCATGCTATAAAATGTAGATCGCTTAGCATAGAGGAAACTTCGTAATATCACATATAGTTCTCATGGAGCAAACATGATAAAATCGTCTACAATTCTCACAAAGTGAAAGAGATGAAATATAGTACACAAGACAAGTCGAACAACATGGTTTTAACCTGGCCATTAGATGTGATCCATATAGCAACTCGTGGAATTGAGAGACACAGGGAACTAGTCGCGTGCAATTCCACACCGATGACCATATCCTATCCCGTGGATGTTTTGGAATAGGCTAAGTAGCCTCTAGGTCAAGCAGTTTTGTGGTCGTCTTTTACGCACCGTGTCCACTTGTATGTTTCTTCTAGCTGACTAGGGCTGGTTTTTGTCTACAAAATTATATTTATTGCACAAACATATATTCATACGACACCACATGAGTGGTTTTCGTATTTGGCTACACTCCCGACTCACGCGTAGCCCACGGTTATTTCATTTATCTTCACGAGTCTTTTCTATTGGTGGAAAAAGTATGATGTACCTTTTACACTCCTGACGTTTTACAATAATTTTGCTTTTCTCATTATGAATTACGAAAGTTCCTTTTTATGATACAAAGCTAAGCATATGATCATCATCGCATCCACCTAAGATATTTTCTAAAGTTTAGCCAAAACGTAAGCATCTAATCATCACAACGATAGGTCTGTTTGACGACATTGAGAATCCTTCCCTACTGATATGATGGTCTTTGCTCTCGATCTTAAATTGGGATCTAAGAACCAAATGATGCACTTGCAAACAAAAAAATTCCGGTTAAAACATGTAAATCTTCTGAAATGTGGGTGTTCAGTGTATGAATGTCCGTTAAATAAACATGACCATGGGAATCCTTCCCTACTGATTTGATTGTCCTCTCGTTCTTGAAGTGGGATCTCAGAACCAACCGATGCGCCGGCTGCGGCAAGCAAAAATTGTCTATTAAAACATGCAAAAAACTGGAAATGTGGGTATTCGGACGCCACATATTCGCAAATATTCGGAAACATGCAAATATTCGGACCTTGTAATTCAGAAAAACGATACACCAACAGAGTTACTTCATAGGATATTGATAACTGTACTGCCTTGCAAATACAGATTCATAAATACGAGCAACAAAACTCTAAACGAGAATATAAAAGTGGGCCTAGATAGGAACCACATGGTCACTGCTCATAGTCACGACAAATAACTGGTACAACACATTTATTGAAAGTGGTCATATTCATTCATGAGAAGAGATCAATCAAAAGACTATCCTGGTAATGCTATGAAGTATAGCTGAGTGGCTCGTAGTTCATTGCATGTAGATTGTGATGTTCAGCTATGGCTCATACAATATCCTGATAGTAACAATTGATTGACAAAGAAACATATTCCCCCTCAAAACATAGAAATATCTCTCAGCGACAACCAGCTCCATCATAATTTTCCACAAAAAACTCTGCATATAACTCACGTCACCTGCAAGATTCGACAACTAGTCTCTTGAAGCATGGAAATGTTCTAAAATGTGGGTGTTTTGTTAGACGTGTATGAGTAGGAGGACACGTCTACCCAGCCGGAATCAAGCAGGATTTGATTAGTTTAGATTGTTTCCTAAACTAGCATGGTGGCCTTGCAAATGTAGAGATCATACTTGGCTTTCACAACTTATTATCCACACTTGGCTACTCAGTATTCACACTTTGAATGATACAATTAGCTTGCAATGTTTATATAAGATCATACTGCCTTGCACTCAAGCTTCATAAAAATGACCACCAACACTTCCATAAGAGAAAATGTGAAGGGTACTATGAATGAAGCAGCCCATGTTTTAGCTAAGTCTTGTATTAGTGTTACCTCTAGTGAGGTTTTCAGTTCCGGTTACGGATTGTGTATTGATGTTATTTAATCAATAAAACGTTGTTTTCTGTCCAAAAATTACCTTACAAACCAGCGGTCGAAAAAACAAGCACGATCTGCCCTCACCCTAGGAGCAATATTGCGTTCACCGGCACGTTTCGTCAACCGACCACCTGAACGAACGCAGCTACTGATCAGCAACCGGCTACACATTTTCCACAGCGAACTCTGCATATAACGGAGGTCACTTTCAACTACCACTACCGACGAGTTGTCCGCATACAATACAATTTAAGGTCATTTTCTTATTCTTTCAGGGGATATATGGATCCTTACCGACTACCGTGCCCCAAGGCCAACAACCAGACTAGAGACACCTCCATCGGTGCTAGCTTAAGGTGAGGTGACCGAAAATCCAATCATTATTGATTTGTCGCCCCGTTAATTTGACAGGTGAGTGACCGTCGATGTCGGCTGGTCGGGGAAGGAAGACGGCGTGCGTCACCGGCGGCAGCGGATACATCGCTTCGGCGCTCGTCAAGACGCTGCTCGAGAAGGGGTACGCCGTCAAGACGACCGTCAGAGACCCCGGTTGGATTCTTTACCTCTTCATAGTTCCTATTTCTACCCTACATGTGTTTTGGAAAAATAAATTTAGGAGTTTGATGCGAAATCCTGAGTTGTTCAGTCGACCGCCATGCCGTTTTAGAGTGTGCTTTCTGCTTCCTTCGGTAAAATCAAGCCGGCAAAGCATGCTAGCCAAAATCCTGTGAAAATTAGATGCTAAAATCATCCAATTTCAGTAAATAAGTTTGCGCATATGGCGTAACTCTTGCTAAGTGCTGAAGTTGTATATCTCCCAAGATTGGCCTCTGACTGAAGACTGTGTAATTTGCTACTCCAGATGACATGGAGAAGAACTCCCACTTGAAGGACTTGCAAAAGCTTGGCCCCTTGGAGATCATCCGTGCCGAGCTAGACGTCGAGGGCAGCTTCGACGACGCGGTTTCCGGCTGCGACTACGTCTTCCTCGTCGCGGCCCCGATGAACCTCGGGTCACCGGATCCTGAGGTACACGCCGATCTCCACTTCACCAACTGCTCTGCTTCCTGCCTGGCCTCATCGGATGGCGAAGTGGACATGTGGTGGTAGTTGAGATGCAGTTTCCACGTTGTAGCTGTAGCTTTTCACCACTGTCTGAAACTATTCACGTTCTTCCTCGCTCCGCTATTGGTTATGCCAGTTTATTATGGGTAACTTTAAATCTTATTGCGCTTTGTGTTGCCATGGTGATCCACGGCAGAGGGATCTGATTGAAGCCGCCGTCCAAGGGACTCTGAATGTGCTGAGGTCGTGCTCGAGAGCGGCGACGGTGATACGCGTGATCCTGACGTCGTCGGACGCCGGGGTCTCCAGGAGGCCGCTGCACGACGTGGCGCACCTGCTGGACGAAACCTCCTGGTCCGACGTCGAGTACCTCAGGGCCAACAAGCCACCGACTTGGGTATGTATTGCAGTACGATTGTAGTTTGTCCGATGGACATGGAACATGTAATCACGCCGTCGCTCGCACTTGGAAGGCGTACGCGGTGTCGAAGGTGCTCCTGGAGAAGGCGGCGTACGAGTTCGCGGCGGAGAACGGCCTGAGCCTCGTCACCGTGCTCCCCGCGTTCACCCTGGGCGCGGCGCCGGTCTCCAAGGCCAGAACCAGCGTCCCCGTAACCCTCTCCCTCTTGTCCGGTGCGTCTCTGAATGCTACTGCTGAAATGTGCAGCACCGGTCAGCTACTGATGAAATATGTAGCCAAAATGTTCTGAACTTGAGTCCCATGTGTGTTTTCTCCATCTCTTCACTAAAACTAGGCGACCAGGCGCAGCTGGAGATCCTGCAAGGCCTGCAGTCGGTCACCGACTCGGTGGCGATAAACCACGTCGACGACCTCTGCCGCGCCGAGGTTCCTCGCCGAGAACGAGGCCTCGTCGGGGAGGTACATCTGCTGCAGCGACAACACCACCGTGCTGCAGCTCGCCCGTCTCCTTGCGGAGAGGCACCCGCAGTACGACGTGAAACCAGAACGGTACGCACAAAATTCCGCCTATGATTTTGCAGCTTTGATGTTTCTTTTTGTTCTCAGGACAATTTTCAGAACATCGATTCCGCCTATGCTTTTGCAGCTTTGATGGATCCCCTGAGGAACCGAGGGTGTATCTTTCGTCCGCGAAGCTCTGCCTGGAAGGGTTCTCGTTCAAGCACGATGACCTGGGTAAGATCTTGGACGACCTCGTCCAGTAGTACGGCAGGACAACGGGGATTCTGCCCTACTAAAGTTTTATTGAGCAGACGATCGATATGTCACCGGAACAAAACATTGTGCTCTCAAAATAAGCTAAGGGGCGTGCACGCTCTGTTTTGTCCCCATTTCTCTGCCCTACTTGTTGGTGTCGTTTCCTTCCGCCCTCCTTGGGCGCCGAGGTAGGGTTTGCCTGTGATGTCAAAGAGAAGGCAACATTGACATCTGATGCAATTTTGTTCTCTATGGTATTGTCTACGTCAAGTTCGTGTCGAGACAACCCTGGTGTTTGTCAGAGAAATTTGAGAATCTCTTTAGGAGTTTTATTTGCTGTGACCATTTGGCATAACATACGACGTGGGTTCCTCATGAGGGTGTATAGAATATGGAGGATGACTCTTCCTTACCTGAAAAACTCCATGGACTGGAGGTAAAAACTTCGACACCGGAGCGGAGAGTGTTCCTTTGTCGACGTGCCGACATGGCTACTTATTAGGCCCGAAAAGAAGGTAAGCCACGATAGTGTTGGCTCAGAGCTCACAGTAATGGTTCTTTGTTAGTATCAGTCTTGGCGATGGCCGATTTCCGAATGGGCTATAATGACAAGCATATGATTCCTCTCATCAGAGTAGCACACGGGTGGGGTACTTGAGACTCGTTCTGAAAGATAAGGAAGAGATGACAACTGCTCCAATCTCCTAATTAGACAATGACAACATGAGACTTAAGTCCGAGGAAATTCAACAGGAAATTCCTGAAGGACCGAGAGTGCATAGTATTTTTTACCGGGATATACCAAGTGTGTATCCCATGGAGCGGGGGATACCTATTTGTCATATACTCGGCATTATAAACGATTTGATAATTTACTGAAACTTTAAATAGGTAATTTTATTTCTAACATTTTTCTTGTCCAATAATTATTGTCATCGTGCATCTGGAAGATATATCGGTCTATATAGGATGATATGTGTGAAATCGACATTTTCAAAATTATATGATGCATTAGTATCGATAGATGCCAAATGGATATATTTGTTGGTATATCGGTCATATCGGTCAAGATGAATATCGGTCTTATGGGCCATGCTTGGCCAGGGTTCCATTGGAGAGGGGCCAGGTCTTCACCACAATGCCACCAAGGAGGAATATCATGCTCATGAGCGTCATGTTTCGAGACACCCAACAACATATGAGCCGGGCGTTTGGAAAAGATTTTATTCTGTGATCTGTTTAATTACCTTGCATAAAAAACAATCTGTGAGAAAGTTTACCTTAAATCAGAAGTAGAACATGCTCGGTTTTGCCTCACGTTTTTTCCCCGTTTAATCGGTTGTTAGTTCTCTGGTCCAGAATTGATGTATTGTTTGAGCGATACAGAAAGCAAAAATCAGAATAATGTGGGGGTGTAGCCGTGTAGGTGTCATGATGTTTAATCGAAAATTTCCGGTCTGGGATTGTTCGACAAAGAAATACAAAATTACCTTATGGAAAATGATCTTTTAGCTAGTCGCAAAAAAAAAAAAACAGATCTTTTAGTTCCAAATGTTCAGTCTTCAGCTCGAGACATGGCAGGAGCTAGCTACGATGAAGCCTGAATTTTTGCCTTTCGTTTTCTAGTTTTAAAGGTAAGCACGAGTCTGAACTTTTCTCACGACGTTTTCTAAGGTGTTTGCTTCCCTAGTACTATGTCAGAGGAGGATGGAAACACGGCTGATCCTACGAATTCCAGTCGGACTCAGATTCCGACTCCCACTCTGCTGCCACCTTGGTCTTTATAATCCCCCAACAGCAGCAGTTCTCCAGCCCCCAGATCGAGAGCTAGGTTTTCTGCGATCTCCCCCAAATCCCACGTCGTGTCTGAGTTGAGGCGCAATAGACCAGATCAACCGAAGTCTCGTGCGACGGCTCGTTCGAAGTCGCCCACCGCTAGCACGACGGCGTCGAAGGCAGAGATGGTCACCGGCGAGGAGCGTGTGCTGGAACGGTGCCAGCATGGTCATGGTCTGATGGAAAAGAGCAACAGGAAGGCGGTGGAGGCGCCGACAGGCGATAAATCTCCTCTGAAGAAGTGCCTCGTCGAGAGGCCCGACCGTTCTGACTTGGAGCACGGAGCAGAGGAGGCGGCCAGATGCGAGGTGGCCGCCGGGGAAAGGATGACGCTGCTGCCGCAGGAGGAGGTCGACTCCATCCTTGCCACGGTGATGGCTGACGATCGTCTCCCTCGCGACCCCGACCTGATTCCTTCGCCGGAAGAGGAGAAAGACGAGGAACTGGGAACGGTGATCTACGAGTTTGTACGCGAGCTCTATGCCCTAGGAGTGCAATCCAGAGAGTTCGAGGACTGGGCAATAAGCAGCGCATACACCAAGAGCGGCTACGTCGAGGTGGACGACGAGTTCCTTGCTAACATGGCCGAGCGTGTCGAAGCAGCACATAAGGAGGCACTCGCAGGCTTCGATTTCCCGGACTTGATCGACTGAAGAAGAGGGCTTTTCTTATGACCTGAAGAAATCGTTCTGACTTGATGTAATTGGTCTCTGATGGTCTTAGACTCTTAGACCGATCGCAGCTCCTTCTATCTTGTTAGGATCCACCGATGTTGTAGTTCCAATATATGTAACCTGTGCCGATGGACTTCCTTGTATGCGTAATATAGTTCAGTATGTTATATCCACCAGTTTACCATGAAAATGATGTTCTGTTCCTGTAGAAATGAGTTTGCAGTTTTAAGGCTGTTGTGTTGCCTTACAGGACAATACTACTCGATCTTTATTCAGTTAAATCGTCTCTTAATCAGTATTATGCTTGAGTGCAGTGGAGAAACTGAAGTTATTATGCTTGGGTGCAGTGGAAAATTTGCAGTTTATTTGCTCGTCATTTGCTTTCGATCTTCTCTGTGCCTACCTCTCTGACGAATCCCGCTTAGTGTTGGTCTGAAGAAACTGGCAGCCAGACCTATTGGTTCGGCAGTACAGTAGATACCATTGAGATATTGTTTGAAGAGAATTGCAAGTTGCTTACACTGCGATACACGACGATATAAACACAAATCTTATCTCGTCTGCATCTCTCCGTCAGTTTTTAGCCCATGAAACAGTTGCTATCTTGTTTTGGCGCAACCATGTGGACTAGCCATTCTTTTTTTGTATACAGGAGTAGCCATTCTTGTTGAGAGGTGTCAGGAGATGCATGGGTGCAGCGCAGAGTATCATGCCTAAAGATTTGATGACAAGCTCTTCATAAACACCCTATAGGCTCTAGAATTTTTGATCTAGTAATACATATATGCTCTAGAATTTTCTATCTGTATACTCCAAGATATTTTAGGACCATAACATCGGAGATCTGTATCAGAAATGTGTCTCTTTCTGCATGTGGCGACTGATGGATGAAGGCATGCATTTATCTTTTTTCCATTCTTCTTATGTTTAAGGGGGTTCGGTTTCAAAGATCTATAGAATGTCTCGAAAAGTGTAACTGCGAAATAACTTTAAGAACAAAGTATGGTTTAAATTGAACATAGCTTGAACATATTATTAAATCGTGAATGAATAATGTATACTGGAAAATAACATAACTATCATTTTGGAATATTTTGATCAAGATTGTACTTTGATAATAATGAATTATAAACAAGTATAAAATCTAGTTTAAATGCTTATTAGTTTAAATTTATTCTTCAAAATTTGTACATGCAGAAGTACTCAAGCTGACTAGGAAATTCATAAAAGTGCCCATAAAAATTCTTAGAGCCATTTCTCAAACTGCCCCTGAAATACAACAATTTTAGGGCATTTTTTGAAGTGCCCCTAAGATTTTTAGCAACTCGTTTAAATGCAACACTTTCTTAAGTGCCCCTGAAAATGGTTAGAGGCACTTTCGGGATTTTGAGGTACATCTATCCCTTTGCATTGCACGCATGGGCGGAGCGTAGTGGAGGCGAAACTGGACCATGACCCCCCCCCCCCCCCCCCCCCCTCTCTCCAAAGTGCAAATCTTCTTTTACTATGCTCAGTCCATAATCAAATCCCTACCCGATGGGAGGAACGTCCTAGCCCAGTCTACTGTAAGCGTCCATCCTTGCAGCCCAGCCTATAGCTGCATGCATCACTGCATGCCCTCCTGTAGCCTGCAGCGTCTTGCACTCTTGCCCCTGTCCTGTTTACAGTTTAGGTTTGTCCTTTTTCTGATTATTATTTCATTAAAGATTGGATGTAACTGATACACTTGGCCAGGTTAGCTAATTTTCTTGGCGGAGGTTAGCTAATTTAGATGTCCATTACTCAGTCATTTGATTAATCGATGCAAATTAATATCATTATGACATTGCCTAAAACTTGTGCTCACATGTGTTAATATATTAGGCACGGCAAAACTCTTCATATGTCGAGTATCAGTTATATACGGAGTATATATGTTGTTTTTGCGAGAAAAATATAATTATTCTGTTCCATGACATGGCCATTGTTTCACGTATATTTTGTGTTTTCTATGAAAGTGGCCCTAAAAAAATTCTTGGCCCCCTCTTCTGTTTTGTTCACGCTCCGCCACTGATTGCACGTCGTACATACGTGTGGATTTGTATGGTTGTGAATTTGAGATTCGTGTCGCCTGATGATACCCAAGCTTGAGGAGCCAACAGAGATACGTTATGTACGATAGAGAGCGAACACGTACGTGCTGAGCAAAAGGGAATTGAAAAGCAGAGTAACTCAACATGTTGCTCGTGAAATTGAAAGCGAAGCTTGTAGATGAGCCAACAGTGACGAGCCAACAGTGTGTTGATTGGTCTCACCGGACGCAAAGTTCGCAGAAGATTCGGTCGCTCTCATCGAAAGCTGGGTTAGAGAGTTGTTCCATCTTGGATCATCTCGTTCTCGTTCAACACCGCTCACTCTCTTTGGGGCGTTGGCAGGTGGCAGACGACCATGTTCATAGCCCTAACTTACTTGGTCTGATGAGATGGAAGTCGAGGTCCTCCTTCGTGTTGGTTATATCATACAGACCCTTGTGATATTGTGGGTTTTGTTGTTAGTGTAGTGTTGTTGCTCAGTTTGTTGCTGTTGTGTCATGTTTCAGTGTGTGCGGCTGATCTAGCACAGATAGGAGTTGTACGGTTTTCATGCCTGCTTTCTCTTATAAACGAGCCATTTGGCTATCAGTTTTTTTTTTTCATAAATGAAAAGCAGCTTCCACTTGATTTTCAGTCTAACGGAAATTGAAAGCGAAGCCAGAGCTCTCCTGCGTTGTCGATCAGGTGATTAATTCAAGGATCTGCATGATATTTTTCCTGGCTTAATAACGTGCAGTAGATCGGACGGCTATCATGACAGCTACCGACCTGCAGGCGGGAGCACTCACGCATCGGATAGATCCATCCATATCTATACTACTATTAAAAGAGTAAACTTGTGTTGTGCTATGTTGATACATTAAATCAGAATCGTTAAATGTTTGATCAACGGTCACGTCCAGTTTTTATCGTTTTACCCTCTCACCAAATCACTATTATGATCCAAATGCCACTGTACCATTTTGGTTGCAAAACGTTTGGGAAGGGAAAAAAAGAAAAGCCTCCAGGGCGTCCTGCCTGCCGCCGCCGATGAGCCGCCTCGAGGACCCGAGAGACCACCGGCGGAGGAAGGCCTAAGCTGCGGAGCTTAGGCTCTGTAGCGCGTCGTGCGCGTTTCTCCGGCTCCGGCTGCGAGCGGTAGTCCTTCCATGGCGCCGGATTTCCATTGCCGTCATCGCCGGCGAGCCGGGGACAAGATGTGGATGCACCTCCACGAGCTTGTCCGCCCGCGAGCGGAATTCCTTGGACTCCGGCCGGAAAACTGCCTGTCGGGGATGTAACCCCGGGTACCCCAAAGGCATTGGTTTTATGGAGTTGGTAGAAGCGACAAAGAAATAACAGTAAAGATAGAGAAAAAGGAGAAAGAACGTCCTGGGCCGAAGTATCCATCGACTCGGATGGACCGAGATTCCCAAACTCGGCCAGGCCGAAGTACCAGCAGCCTCGGCTGGCAGGCACAGCAGCTTCGGAGCAGGCCGTTGTCTGCAGCTTAGCCTCGGTCGGGCCAGTGCCATCTCTCCTCGGGTCAGCGCAGTCAGTTCGGATGGGCCAGGCAGCCATCCTCGGCTGGGCCGTGCTCCCGCCTCGGGCAGGCCGCTGGACTCGGTAGACCGAGGCTTCGAGCTGGGCCGTGCTCTTCCCTTCCTCCTAACTGGGCTACGTTGTTGCCATCCCGGGTAAGGCCGAGTTCACCCATACCCGGACGGGCCGCTGCCGGGTCAAGCACCTAGTTACCTCGGGCAGGCCAGCTCCTCCCAGACTTCGGTGGACCGAGAGTGAGCTTCCCCCAGGTTGGGCCGAGACCAGGCCGAGGTACGCACCAGGCCGAGGTGTCCCTGGATCGATCCGTTGATCGTTGGCAGAACCGAGCTGCTCCCAGCACCTGATCGTTACCTCGGCTGGTCTCCTCCGTCGACCAGAACTTCCACCAGGCCGCAGCTCTTCACCGAGGCAACAGTACGTCGACCGATGCCACGGCCCCCGTCACTTTTACCTCGACCGAGACACCGGCATCTCTCCATCGTCCAGTACAGGATTCTTCTGCCATCTCCAGGAGACAAGCACAAGTGGACAAAAGCAATGACACAGGCAGCGTGGCTACAGTGCTCCTGATGTGACTAGAGTACACAGGCAGCGTGGCTACAGTGTATTGATGTGACTAGAGTACAAGTGGGACCCATGCCTAGTAACATTTGTCTCCTTGTCCCCTTCTTGTCCCCTGGGTCTCCTCTATATAAAGGCACCAGGGGGATGGGATGAGGAGAGGCCTCACACTCACGGGAGCTCATTTCCCCCGCAGGAGTTCTCCTCTCTGGAGATTAGCAGCATAATTAGCAGTGATTAGAGGCATACTTAGAGGTATCCAGCTCGAGGAGCGCTTGTACACACTGTTTATACAGAGGGAAATACACCAAAGTAGGATAGATGCTGCAGTAGGGGTTTACCTCTCACGAGGGCCCCGAAGCAGGCTAAATCCTTGTGTTCGTCTGTTTGTTCGTGTGTGCTTCTTAGCACGCAATCCCTCCCCGAATCCTCAAGCGTACGTTCGGCCCCAGACTAAGCCTACCCCTAGGCATCTGCGTGTTCCCACCACGACAGTTGGCGCCCACCGTGGGGCTGATAGTGGCGCTTGCTGGATTAATTCGGATGGGACCTTCGCCATCAATGCGGGGACTCAACTTCGGCATCGTCCCCGTGTGTTGACTCATTTTCGAGTTGGCTACAGTGCGAATCGGAGCTGTTCTGGAATCCGAGGTGTTCTGCAATCCGAGCTGATTCTGGAATCCGAGCTGTTCTGGAATCCGAGCTGTTCTGGAATCCGAGCTGATTCTGGAATCCGAGCTGTTCTGGAGTCCGAGCCGATTATGGAATCTGAGGTGTTCTGGAATCCGAGCTGTTCTGGAATCCGAGCTGTTCTGAATCCGAGGTGTTCTGAAGTCCGAGGTATCCTGGGAGAATCCGAGTTAAGACTTGGAAATCCGAATTAAGACTTCTCCTACAACCTGACCGTGTAAGTATCATTTATATGTCTGCTCATGCTTCTAGATAGTCTCAAACAGTGCTCGGGGACTGCCCCCTCGTTTCTACCTTGCTTTGATTAGTTGTTCTACCCGAGACAAGATGTCTTCACCCGGGGACTGGATAGCCAGTCTGTTTTACACCTCCTCCTAGATAAGAAAAGTGACTCGGGGACTCGGTTGAAACCGAGTCTAGTTTTGTGAGCATAGTATCTGCTGTTAGATTCGTTTTCTGTCAAGTGCTATAGCTGGTTTGCCTCGGTTGGTATAATTGTTATTCCCGTCAAATATTCTTCATGATATGTATGTTGGACTAACGTTGAAAGGTGACATCGGTTTTGTTGAGAATGTTCGTTACTGAGGTATCCTGGAAAATCCGAGGTATATTGGAAATCCGGGTCATATTGGTAATCCGAGGTATATTGGAAATCCAGGTCATAATGGAAATCCGGGTTATAACGGAGTTCCGAGGTGTAATGGAATTCCGAGGTATGGTGGAAATCCGGGTTATAACGGAGTTCCGAGGTGTAATGGAATTCCGAGGTATGGTGGAAATCCGGGTTATAACGGAGTTTCGAGGTGTAATGGAATTCCGAGGTATGGTGGGAATCCGGGTTATAACGGAATTCCGAGGTGTAATGGAATTCCGAGGTATGGTGGAAATCCGAGGTATAGTGGAAACCCGAGTTATAATGGAAATCCGAGGTATGGTGGAAATCCGAGGTATCATGGTTATATTGGTTATCTCAATTTACCGAAGGTACCCTGGCATTACCGGTATTCTCTAGATCGCCGTTTGTTTCGGTTTGCCATAGTATCACGGCATCATTTCATATCCCAAATCATTGTTTATTTCGGTTTGTCACAATATCCTGGCATCATTCCATATCCCAAATCATCGTTTATTCTGTTTGCCAGTGTATCATGGCATTGCCTGTGTACCAGAACAGTGTCTATGTTGGTTAATCAGAGGCAACCTTTGAGATATGTTTTTGCAGGTTATATGTCAAACCAGCAGTGGCTGGAGACATCTATGTCGGTATACGCCCGGAGTGGCTAAAACCAGCATTCGAGATATGCTTATGTCAAACCAGCAGTGGCTGGAGACATCTATGTCGGTAAGCGCCCAGAGTGGCTGCCAGACATCCGAGATACTGAGACATATGAGTTATACCCAGAGTGGCCGAGGTACCGAGACATGTGTGATATGCCCAGAGTGGCCGAGGTACCGAGACATGTGTGATATGCCCAGAGTGGCCGAGGTACCGAGACATGTGTGATATGCCCAGAGAGGCCGAGATAACGAGACATATGAGATACTAACTTGCAGGTTTATGTCGGTCTAGCCTACGCTGGCGGCATCCCAATTCGGTAAAAGCCAGGAGGGCTAACCGACGCTGGCGGCATCCCAATTCGGTAAAAGCCAGGAGGGCTAACCGACGCTGGCGGCATCTCAATTCGGTAAAAGCCAGGAGGGCTAGCCGACGCTGGTGGCATCCGAGTTCGGTAAAAGCCAGGAGGGCTAAGAACCGGCATATAGTGGTGACCATTCAGGCAACATATTTCCAGTGCAAATTGTCCATCTTGTTGTTGATTCGGGTGAGCTCGGTCAACCGGATGTCGCATTTGACCTGAAAGGCAAGGCTGTACGGTGCAGGAGGTTTCTGGTACAGTTATTTATTTTTGTAAGTCTGCGCGCGACTCTGCGAGTCCCCCGCAGCCTCGGGTACTAATGTCGGGAATGTAACCCCGGGTACCCCAAAGGCATTGGTTTTACGGAGTTGGTAGAAGAAGCGACAAAGAAATAACAGTAAAGATAGAGAAAAAGGAGAAAGAACGTCCTGGGCCGAAGTATCCATCGACTCGGATGGACCGAGATTCCCAAGCTCGGCCAGGCCGAAGTACCAGCAGCCTCGGCTGGCAGGCACAGCAGCTTCGGAGCAGGCCGTTGTCTGCAGCTTAGCCTCGGTCGGGCCAGTGCCATCTCTCCTCGGGCCAGCGCAGTCAGTTCGGATGGACCAGGCAGCCATCCTCGGCTGGGTCGTGCTCCCGCCTTGGGCAGGCCGCTGGACTCGGTAGACCGAGGCTTCGAGCTGGGCCGTGCTCTTCCCTTCCTCCTAGCTGGGCTAAGTTGCTGCCATCCCGGGTAAGGCCAAGTTCACCCATACCCCGGATGGGCCGCTGCCGGGTCAAGCACCCAGTTACCTCGGGCAGGCCAGCTCCTCCTAGACTTCGGTGGACCGAGAGTGAGCTTCCCCCAGGTTGGGCCGAGATCAGGCCGAGGTACGCACCAGGCCGAGGTGTCCCTGGATCGATCCGTTGATCGTTGGCAGAACCGAGCTGCTCCCAGCACCTGATCGTTACCTCGGCTGGTCTCCTCCGTCAACCAGAACTTCCACCAGGCCGCAGCTCTTCACCGAGGCAATAGTACGTCGACCGATGCCACGGCCCCCGTCACTTTTACCTCGACCGAGACACCGGCATCTCTCCATCGTCCAGTACAGGATTCTTCTGCCATCTCCCGGAGACAAGCACAAGTGGACAAAAGCAATGACACAGGCAGCGTGGCTACAGTGCTCCTGATGTGACTAGAGTACACAGGCAGCGTGGCTACAGTGTATTGATGTGACTAGAGTACAAGTGGGACCCATGCATAGTAACATTTGTCTCCTTGTCCCCTTCTTGTCCCTGGGTCTTCTCTATATAAAGGCACCAGGGGGATGGGATGAGGAGAGGCCTCACACTCACGGGAGCTCATTTCCCCCCGCAGGAGTTCTCCTCTCTGGAGATTAGCAGCATAATTAGCAGTGATTAGAGGCATACTTAGAGGTATCCAGCTCGAGGAGCGCTTGTACACACTGTTTATACAGAGGGAAATACACCAAAGTAGGATAGATGCTGCAGTAGGAGTTTTACCTCCTCACGAGGGCCCCGAAGCAGGGTAAATCCTTGTGTTCGTCTGTTTGTTCGTGTGTGCTTCTTAGCACGCAATCCCTCCCCGAATCCTCAAGCGTACGTTCGGCCCCAGACTAAGCCTACCCCTAGGCATCTGCGTGTTCCAACCATGACACTGCCCGGATCCCGATTGCTTGGACACTCCACTACTACACTGCAATTTGACCACGGCAAGACACAATTTCTTCATGTTTGCACCGCCCCAGACCTCGCCCATCCCCGCATAGCCTGCACGCTCTCGGGCAGCCGCCCTCGCTTGCAAGTTCTGGCCACCTGGCCTCCGTATTAGAGCACAACATCACACGGGCGGAGAGCAGACGGACCACGAGCCGGGCCCCGACCTCCTGTCCCTCACGTCTGGGAGGTCCAGCGTGCGCTGTCCCAACCCGAGTTCGTCGGTCAGGCCATCCCCAAACCCCCCATCAGTACAGGCTCCTCCTATACGCTCTTACCTTCTTCAGTCCGGTAGTTTTTCTATGCAAGCCGCTGAACTGGTTTCGGGATTACGAGCAGCCGCCCATCTCTCTGTTCATTTATTCTTCAGATCTGGTTGTCCTTATCATTCATGGAAGATTGGTAATTCTGATACGAGGAGCTGAACTGGTTTTGGGATTAGCGGAACCGGCAAATCCTCTGTTCATTTTTATTTTAGGTCTGGCTGTTCTTATGTGGTGTATGAAACATTTGTGTGCGTGCTGTTAGTTGATTAAGATGTAGAATAACTCAGATTTGTGTGTGGATACATGCAACATTTTTTTGTTTCCTTTTGAGTCGATGTAACATATGTGAAGTTGAGATTAAAACATTTGTATGTTCATGTTACCGCTACCTGCAACTTATTTCTGGAAGAACGATATATTAATTTTTTGAAAGGCATGTAATGATCTAAAATGTGGTTGAATACGGGTGTTACTTATTGCAATAGCAACACAAGACGACAGCTAGAATAGGCAGACACCAAAGGAAACAAGGAAAAAAATACAAGGCAAGAGATACTTACACTGGTATGGCAGAGAGCTAATTCACATTTCTCTAATTTTATCGTCATGTACATTTCTACTGTCGGAGAAGGACTTTGGTTCTATGGAACCAACTGACGTACAGTCGCCACGACTGCTTATTCGGCAAACATGAGGCCCACGTCTCCGAGCCCTAGGATGCCAGTGAGCATGCGAGCTCAAGCGCATCCTCAGGCTCTTGGGCGACCGGAGACGGAGGCCGGTGAAGGAGGTAAGACGTGGGCGGAACAAGGCCATCGAGACGGGAGCTTAATGGCGAAGAGGCGGAGGAACGCGGGGAGGCGACAAAAGGGGAGCCGCGAGAGGTGCTCATGACCATGGTCGTGGAGGCTGACCGGCGCAAGCTCAGCTCGCCTGGCATGGAAGCATTGAGACGGTAGGAAGGGAGGAGACAGCTGGGTACTAACAATGTGAGTAAGGGATTAAGAATGAATAACACGGACAAAGGGGATTAACAGAGAGAGACATACAATGACATGGCAACTTTTTCTTCAACTAAATGTGTTTCCTGTGCTTGGCTTGGTTATCCAACCGGTATTGTCTACATAGCCAAGTTCCTTTACTAAAAAACTTAACCCGGTTTTTTTACATGTCCACGTTATTTTGCGGGGTTAACAGTTATTATGGTGGGGAACAAATAAAAAATACATGGTCCGAATATTTTTCATTCAATTAATCACAATAGATTGTATTATTTATTTTTGTAGGTTATTATGTTTTTTTCTGTGTACTTCACATATGTTTCACATGCGATCAAAAGATAAATTATGTCAACAATCCCAAAAATATCAAATACCCTCTTCCTATATCACCATTGCTAACTGGAATGAGACAGTGGAGTACTTTCACGAGAGATATTTGTTCCCATTCTGTTTTGTATCATGAAACAAATTTAACTAATTTGATAAAATAACTCAATGAAAAAATATAGATTAAAAGAAGCGTTTATATTATAATAAATTATGAGACGTGCGTTGCACGTGCACAGCCACTAGTATTTGACAAACGAGCAACCTAGCGGTGGTTTATTTCAGCGTGGTGCTATACAGAGTTGTCTACTACACTAGTAGTCCTCTCGTGATACTTTTTTCTAATAAATAAAGGGTAACATAAAATGGAGCACGCTACAGCTAGCATCGAGGGGTAGTTTCTAACTCCATCGTGCGACATAAGTACATAACATACTTCGTAGTGCGACCCCCAGCACCAATGTTCATTACTTTTTTTTTGACTTGACACCAATGTCCATTACTTGACCACTTGATTCTTCACGACGTAAAAAAGCTATCTGCGTGCTGCATATAAAAATGGCAGATGATGCCCTTTGCAGCAGGCTTGTAAGTAATTTAGAGTGTTTGGTTTAAAGGGCACCCCAACCAGCTGGTTAAGGATAGCCATTTTTCTTGTTTGGTTTTTAAAATGAAATGTGGTTAATGGTAGGCAATTTTTTGTTTGGGTGGAAGGATGAAAAGTGGATAGATTCTTGTGGTGACCACGATGCAACCAGATGGTGAGATTACCCTATATACATTTTATTCCTGATTAAGCAAAATACATATCATATGCCTCCATCTCAAAAAGAAAAATGTGGTATTGCTCTTGGTACAGGTACTCCATAGTATCAATCACTCGATTTCAAGCAAAAACGCCTAGAAGCCTTGTGTTCATGTGCAAAAGGGAGTGTCAGAACGTTAACAAACTAGAGCCTGAAGAGAGAGGGGGGGATCGGTAGGAGAGACAAGAGCAAACAAAACAGATCAAATCACTGTCCAGCGAGATCTCACGCCCTGCACAGACCAACATCGGACGCGATGCTTGGATCTGCCACCCGCCTTGCTAGCCTGCGCGTGACTGCCTTAGACGTCGGAGAGATGGAGGAAGGGCACCATCAGTCCATCACCTGCCGCCTACTCGAGGAAGCAGCGCGCCTCAGCGGCTCAGCCTCGGTGCCCCAGCTGCTCCGCCTTGATGCCCCCACCTGCTCTGCCTTGGTAAGCCACGGCGGTCACTCGATCTGGCGCATCCACAGGCCACCACACGTCCACTGACTCTCGATCTAGAGCCGCCATGCTCGGCGAGAGCAGCAAAGAGAAACAGAGACAGGGAAGGTGAGCGAGCGAGTCGGGGGAAGAAAACCATTCGGTGGTGACGCCAGCCAAAAGTGGTTGGCCTCTCCTCTATCCCTCTCATCCTCCAAACCAAACGGCCGGTAACCTGGCTATCCCTAGCCACTAAACCAAACACACCCTTATAGGTAGTTTCGAGACGTAGCTGACTGACTCGTCTCTGCAGAGCCTCGCTCATCCTTTTAATCTCAACTTGCTGAACCTTACCGCCGTTGACGACGGCCTCTTAGGCCTGGTAGTTCAGGGGGTGTGACGCCTTCAACTGATTAGGAGCCCTTCACCTAATTCTTCTGCCCTGTCCAACGTGTTAAGTACCATGACGAGGACCATGTTTGTTAGAAGTTTTTACTGTCTGAGTTGTACTTTTTTTTTGCGAAAAGAACCCTAGCATTAAAAAAAACACCAAACGGTACAAAACATTTCAACAAAAAAGAAGTTACAGCGAGATCCTTAAGATGCCCTTCGTCTTCAACCTCCAGACCGTGTCGACGGCGCGCCGCCGCTGCCGCTCCCCCAGAGCCGGCTTGACGTTGTTGGTTGCGGACGGGAAGTCGTCGAACGGGTCAATAAGACCACATCCGTCCTAGAGCCGAAGAAGAAAGATGAACCGCCGATGAAGCTCCATGACGATCTGGAGACCACCACCGCCAGAAGAAGTCCTTGAGAACCACACCACTCCCACGAGCTTCTCGACGTCGCCGCCGAGATAGGGCTGAAGCCGGGGAGACCTCATTGCAAGAAGCGCCGCCGCCACCAACAAGACGTCGCCCCAACAAACCTGAACACTAAACCAGAAAAATGAAGCCCTCCGTCGACGAGGGCCGAGATCCACCGCGCCTCCATGGCCTAAAGGCCACAAAGACGGGAGAAGACCTGCGGCGGCCGCCGACGGGAGGCACGAGTCAGATGCGATCTGATCGCCTCTCACCTATCCTCTGGCTAGGTCTGAGTTGGCCACTTCGGCCGGTCATGTATCATCGTTTTATTTTGGCCTAGGCCTCCGGTATTTGCTTCTTCCATATCAATATAAAAGGTAAATCTTATGCCTTTGTTTAAAAAAAACAGAGATTCTTCACGACGTACTCCACACTCCACGAGGCTTATCCGCATGACGCTCGTCCACGCGTTTGAAACCCTCTTGTCAAACCGACTCGGAATAAACATCGTGCATACTTGATCTACACGGATCTCTCTTCTATGCTCATGGTTTACTTCTCTTGTCAGTGCTAAAGCAGTTTCCCCGTGCACCATAGCAATAAAATAGATCAAAAATTGATTTAGCCAAGTTACTCATATGCGACTTGTAGGCCTTTTTTATAGCACCTCTTACGCGAGGTTGCGACCTTTTACGCCCGACCGTCACCGTCGTGCCATGTAGGTCCGAGAGTGGGGCCCAGTCAGAAAATCTCGTTAGCGTGTTAAAACCAAACGACCAGTGCTATTTGACCAGCGCGATTTCGGTGTATTTTTGAAAAATAACTGAATCTCGATGGATTTACAAATTTCTTGCGCAATTGTGATGGTTTTTTGAGATTTTCTATACAATCACAAAGTTTGACCAACAAAAAGACGATTGTTGGGAGCATAATATGCATGCTCACTTGAAGCCCAAAAACAAACTGACGTCTATCGATCACAAGTATCACTCTCATTGTTGGCACGCTATACAATCAGAGTGTGAGAAGTGATCAATATGCTTGGACAAGTTGACCGTCACAATCCCATAATTACAAATCGAAATGACAAGGTGATTATAAATTATGTGCCTGTAAATTGCTTGAACATTTGTGTTTACTAAAATACTCTCTAAAGCTGCCATTAATGGCCTAATTAGAGGGCTCTTACCACAAGTTGTTCCGGGGGGATCATTAGCCTACACTATGCCGATGATACTATTTTGTTCCTAGATAATAATCTTGATTATGCTAGGAACCTTAAGTGGTTTTTGGCTTGCTTTGAATATATGTCGGGCTTGAGAATCAATTATCACAAAACTGATTTGATGACAATTAATGTTGAACCGGAAGAGGCTAGGGTCTTTGCCCAGATCTTCTGTTGCCAGATTTCTTCTTTTCCTTGCAAATATTTGGGGGTACCCCTACATTTTTCTCAGCTTAAAAGGGAAGATATCCAACCCATTATTGATAAAACTTTCAAACGCTTTGCTGGCTGGAGAGGAAAACTTCTTAATTATAAAAGTAGGCTTGTCCTCCTTAAATCCTGCATTGCAAGTATTCCGATGTATTTACTTTCGGTTATTAAATTTCCTAAATGGGCTATTAAAGCCTTCAACTCTCAAATGTCTCACTTCTTGTGGAGTGACGAGGAAGACAAGAAAAAGTACCATTTAGCTAATTTGGATCTTGTTTGTCTCAAACAAGAGTTTGGGGGTCTGGGGGTCCAAAACCTTAGAGATTTCAATCTCTGCCTTTTAGCCTCTTGGATTAAACGTTATCACCTGGACCATGATAAAATCTGGAGGAAGATTGTAGATTTTAAATACGATCTCTCTCCAAATATGCTTTGTGCCTTCCCTCAGTCGTGCTCCCCTTTTTGGAAATGAGTCATTTGGGCTGCTAAAGCAGCTAAAATGGGATATAGATGGAAGTTAGGGAAAGGCACGAAGATCAGATTTTGGAGTGACGTCTGGATTGGTAATTGTAGCCTTGCTGTCCTGTTTTGGGACTTGTTTGTTATTGCTAACGAACAAGACTCAACTATACGACAGGTTTGGGATGGTGTTGATTTGAAACTTACCTTTAGGAGGTGTGTATCTCCTAGTGTGATGGATCGCTGGTTAGAGTTATGCCAGTTAATCAGCACTGTTCCTTTCTCTGAGGAAGACGACATGCCTATCTGGAACTGGAAACCTCTAGGGTTTACAGTGTTCGTTCTTTTTACGCGGTGGTTAACAACAGGGGAGTTGTGCCTGTGCATACCCCTGCGGTTTGTCGTTTACATATCTCTCCCCGCATTCATGTGTTCTTGTGGCTGTTAGCTAACAACAGAACTCTGACTAGGGATAATTTAGCTAAACGTAGACCTGTTGATGACCTTACTTGCTTATTCTGTTCAGAACCTAAAACATGCCACCATTTGTTCTTTGACTGTTTCGTTGCTAAACTAATTTGGCCAGTGGTTTTTGAGTTATTTGGTGTACATGTTGGTAACGATTTTGAATCAGTTGCCAGGTGGTGGATAAGCAATAGCAAAAACTCTGCCCTTAATGTAGTTTGTACTGCTATTTTATGGGCTCTCTGAAAATTGCGTAATGATATGTGCTTCCACGGAAAAACTTGGCCAGGGGTAAAAGACATCTGGAGAAGGGTGGCGACGGATCTGGAGCAGTGGAAAATACTCTCCAAGGATGCAGTCTCCGACATCCTGGCAAGATGCGCTCTCGTGTTAAACAAGAAGCGTGGGGAGGTGATGCGCATTGCGTGGCGGTGACCTCCAAAATCCTGAAGGTGGATGGGAACTATTCCAACGAATCTGACGGATGCCAGCTTGAAATCTGCAAGATGCTGATCCAGAAGTACGTGAGCTGAAGCTGGTGTTCGTGAGGACTAGGTTAAGGAGTAGGGTTCTGTCCGGTGCTCTCGTTTGAGCGTTGTAATAATGCCTCCAGAACTCGATGGTTGGTTTTGGAACCTGGTGTGTGCACTCTGCTTCCACCCTGGATGCTGTAAAACTTTGTTCTCTGTGGTGATTTCAATGAAATCGGGGGAGGGCCCCTTTAATCTAAATTTTTTTTTTGCTTGAACATTTGTTTTATGGAATGGATTGGTGGATAACGGGGGTTTACACTTATTTGCATATCAACATTTCTCAACAATTGTACAGTACAAGGGCGAGAAAGACTTCGTACATGGCATCCGAATAAGCACGTGCCCATCACTAGCTGCACGTCACCTCCTAGCTAGTACAAAAACAGAGCACGCGGATCGCCCCAGTTCACGGCTTCACGCACACGCACAATTACAACTCAGCCATGTCCACCACCGAGGCGCTGCTCGCCGGTGGTGGCGGGGTGTCGAGCAAGCGGATGAGCATCGACGACGCGCTGGCGCAGCACGCGGCGGAGTTCGGGCGGTGGCAGCTGCGGCACTTCGTTGGTGTCGGCGGCGTGGGTGCTGGAGGCGATGCACACCATGGTGATCATCTTCGCGGACCGGGAGCCGGCCATGTCGTGCACGGCGGTGGACGGGCGATGCGGCGACCGCTGCACCGGCGCCGCCGCCGGGTGGGAGTGGGACCAGGGGAGCGCTCGTCGACGGTGGCCGAGTGGGGGCTCGTCTGCGGCGAGCGGTACAAGGTCGGGCTCGTCCAGGCCATCTTCTTCGCCGGGTGCATGATCGGTACGTAGGATGTCGATTCTCTGCTAGTCTGCTATGCTCACGTCGATCGATCGTTTGATTCTCCCAGATCCTGTAGTTAATTCTCCCTGCCATGGATTTGCCTAACTGACGGGTGACGGCGAGTTGATGGGTGCACGCCTTAAATGTGGTAGCAGTGTGGGCTTCAGTTCGTTGATCTGTTTCTACATTCTCCTCTGCCATTTTTCTGTTTCCGATTCCCTTTGTGAGTTTTCGAGCGATTCATCTTTTTTCGTCGGCCTAAACATTTTATTTTAGATAAAAAAGGGCACCAGCCCCGGTTTCATTGATAGCCTAAACATTTGCCTACCATGCTATCATGGATTGCTTCGTCAGGCTGTCAGCTTAAAGCATGCATGTCACAAAGCTGTATCTCCCCCTGGTCCTAATCCTGTTGGTTGTCGTTTGCCTCCGTGAGTGCTACCTGGAGACTGGAGTACAGTTAATTGAATCAGTGTTCTCGACGGCAGCTCACGGTTTCGCCTTCTCGACTGCAGCTTCCTCAAGATCGACTAGTTGGCCATTTGGATGGATGCGATCGAGTACTAGTGAGCGATCGAGTATCATAGTTGAAGTTTACTTTCAGATTTTGACTGATTCTTGCATCATCATTTTCTACTAAACTTACTGTATCTATAGCAGCCTGACTGCTACCACTGGCTAGCAGCCTTACCATAGAGAGTATCGTTTTGATGAGAGTGGACCGTGCAATATTAGTGAATGAAGGGAGTAGAGGAAAGAGATGAAACCAATTGTAACTTGCGTAGGAGGCACAGTGGCTGCAATCCGGCACATCCACTAGTAGTCTTGACTTGATCGGTTCCATAAGCACTAAACGTTTGTTCCATTGTGTCTATTTTCTACGTTGTACCGGTAGTTGTGATTTGTTCAACTAAAATTTTGTTTTGCTCATCCTAAGTCTTCGTTCCATTAATAGTCATTTTTTTTAGAAAAGGGAATTTTATTAATCCCAGCCTCTGCATGCACACAGCCGATTATTACAAAGTTTAAAAGTATCTTATTCGTGCTTACATCTCAAAAAGCGCAAAGATCGAGACAGGCCTCAACCGACAAAGACAAACTTAAGTAGAACTACGAAAGCCGACTAATATGTTGCCACGCATGTCGGGAGAAAAAATCCTGTGCCACGCGCAGAAGTCTCGTGCACCCAGCCACCATAAGGTCCCGCTGGTCCGAAGGCAGCAGGAAAGCCCATAACTGTATCCAGTGCACCGCCATGTGAATAACCTGTAATACATGAAAATTATCCTTTCTGTTAAATACAATATCATTTCGACAATTCCAAATAGACCAACAAATAGCTGAAACGCCTATACGAATCCTATCTTTGGTCTTTTTGTCCATCCCCCACAACCAATTCCCAAACATGTTTGTGACATTAGCAGGGGGAGGAATATTATATGTACAAAAGACTACACGCCATATAAGTTTTGCAAAAGGGCAAGAAATAAAGAGGTGTTCAATACTCTCATCATTCCCACAAAAAGAACAATGTGAGCTACCATGCCAATTCTTTTTAGCAAGATTATCTTTTGTTAACAAGACTTTTCGATGAAGGAACCACATAAATATCTTAATCTTTTGCGGTATTTTTAATTTCCAAAGATACTTATAAATATCTAGTATGACCATTCATCAGGTCCTCATACATAGATTTTATTGTGAATTGCCCATTTTGGGTCAGCTTCCACTTAAAACAATCAGGAACATCATTCAACGTTACCTCCATCAATCTAAGGCACGAATGAGACCACATCTCCCATTTGTTCCCCACCAGGGCCTTCCTAAATCCTATATTTAGTGGAGGCGCATTATGAAGCACATCATGAACCGAAACATGCTGGTGCTGCACAATGTTATACAATAACGGATATTGGTTCATTAATAGTCATTATGTGTTCCGTCCATCTAACACTAAAATGTTGTTACTCTTCGTCGAACCTTCGACGTGAATGAGGAATAGACGCGTCGCAGCCAACACGCTAAGACATCGTCATTGCATATGGAGAAAGAATACACACAATTTATACACTTTTTGGCGTTTAAATTCAAAAAATTCAAAAAATCTCGGAATTTTTGGCCGGTAAGAAGCTTTCCCCTGGGTGCTCGGGAAACTCGGTTACCGGCCGATAACCGGATTTACCGACCAGTAACCAAAACCATGATACCAGCTGTTAGGAGCTAATCCCTGCCTATCCCGGGAAAACTGGTTTCGTTGATGCTTATTGTCGCGCCGAGTGCTCCGCTGCTTTTTTTCCTGCTAAGAACGAATTTACCTCCTATCCATTCGATAGAAAAATGTTTTCTAGCGCCTCAATTAGCGCCCCACGATGGAACGGTAGACGCTTCGGTGGTTTTTTAGTTTTACGATATATTTTTATTTTCCTAAGCGCCTAGATAAGCATCGTGCATTGTGGATGCTCTAGTATCAATGATTTGTTCCAAGAGCATTAAATTTGCTCCGCTATTAGGTCATGATTTATTCCTTGAGCATTGATTCTTTTGTTCCTCTTGGTATAAACTTCCATTCCCCTAGGAGTTAATGGTTTGCTCCATGAACACTAACGTTCTTTGTTTCGCTTGGTCTATCAATTTATTCTACTAGTCGATGTTAATCACTAAAGAGGACTACATATCTGTTCCCCTTTATCTTATTTTATGTTTCTATTTATCCATTTTTTCCGTTCCACTTCTAATTGCGAATTATTCCATCACCGCTATTTCCCCTCTTATTATAAAGTATTGTTCCACTAGTAATCATGGATTGTTCTGTGATGTGTATTTTCTTCCACTAGTAATAGCACAATGTCACATGATAACTCTTTTCTTCTAGTACTAATTATGAATTATTCCACGATAATTTTTTATTCCAATAATCCTTGCGGATTACAATTACTTTTCTATTTGGTTCTTTGCACTATGTTGGATTTGCATGTGAAATCTAACAAATCATGTTGTTTTTGGCAGGTGCGGGCATCTTTGGACACCTATCAGATTCTTTCCTAGGCCGGAAGGGAGCCCTCCAGGTGGTCTGCATCCTCAACACAGTCTTCGGCCTCCTGACCGCGCTCGCCCCCAACTACTGGGTTTACGTGATCCTCCGCCTCCTCACGGGGCAGTGTGAGTAGCGTAGGCCTATGCTCCTTCATCCTAGCCACAGAGCCCATTGGGCCCTCTCGTCGGGGAATAGCCGGCATGTCCACCTTCTACTTCTTCTCCGTCGGCATCGCGGCCCTTGCCGGCATCGCCGCGCTGTCACAAACCTCCTGGCGCCTTCTCTACATCGTCACCTCGCTTCCCTCCCTCGCCTACGTGCTCGTCGTGTTACCTTTCGTCTCCGAGTCCCCGCGCTGGTACCTGGTACGTCGGCGCCCAGACGATGCCATCCACGTCTTGCGCGACATCGCCGCCGCCAATGGCAGAGCATCCCGGACGGCGTAACGCTTAAGCTCGACGACGAGGGCGATGACGTAGACGACATAATTATGACCAAGGATTCGTCGGCACCGTCGTCAAGCTCGATCGTGGACGTGATCCGGTCGAAGACGACGCGGGACAGGCTGGTGCTGTCCGTGCTCATCAACTTCCTCTCCTCGGTGGTGTACTATGGGCTGATCCTCAACGTGGTGAACCTCAAGACTAACCTTTACGTCAGCGTCATGGCGAACTCGCTCGCCGAGATGCCCGCCTACCTTATCACCGCGTTGCTCCTCGACCACTTAGGCCGGAAACCACTCGCCATCAGCACCTTGCTTCTCAGTGGCCTCTTCTGCACCATCGGCAGCTTAATCCCCGGCGCCGGTGCCATGAGGTAAATTAATTAAGAGTATGTTCTTAATTATATACACACTTTATATTCTCTGTTCGCATAGAATTGAGTATGTTATATTGCAGATTAGTGAGGATGGCATGTGGAGTAGTGGGGATCTTCGGAGTTGCAGCCTCATACAACCAATTGACCATATACACGACAGAGCTCTTCCCTACGGTAGTGCGGAATGTTGCATTGGGGTGCATCGCGCAGGCGGTACAGATGGGGGCCATACTGGCGCCGCTGGTGGTGGTGCTCGGGGAGCAGGTGCCATTCGCCATGTTTGGCTTGTCGGGGATCATCGGCGGGATGCTGGTGTTCTACATCCCGGAGACGATGAACAAGCCCTTGTATGATACCATGGCCGGCCTGGAGGAAGGGGAGAAGACCGTCTTGAAGTAAAAGGTAGGGGTGGTGTGAATGACCAAAACTGTATGAGCTTTCATGTGTATCGTAGTGCTGAACGATGTTGCTGGTATACAATGTTACGGAGGATAATGAGTCGCACGAGTTGGCTCATCTGTGGGTTTTTTGTTGTAAGGGGTTTGTGATTTTTAGAAGAAACTCTTTATTGTTTCACTATTTGATAAATTAAAGGAGCGTTTTCCAAGCCTAAATTGGATGGCTTGATATTTTCAATATATGTGCATCCAGTGCTAGTTTTGGAAATGAGCAAAACGTCTGTTTTGTAACTCTAGGTCTGACAATGTGCAACTTGATCATCTTACAAATAAGAATATCCCATTTTCTTAAAAATAGTAAACTGATAAAGGTCCTACTTCAACTCCATCAGAGTGTGGTCCATTGAGTTACCCTCATCTCCGTGTGCTGGGGACACCTTCTCCTCTGACTCCGACAGCGAGAGGTCCACGAAGGTAGCCCATACACGATCTCCGATGACTTTCAAGTTGTGAGACATGGTACAGATGCTAGACAACCAGCGGCAGATAGGGGTTGAATAAATTTATAGTCAAGTCGGAGGACGCAAAATGGTGGGAACATCATGAGATTTCATATTTCACACAATTTTTGAGAAAAAAGGAGAGAAAATAAATTCATATGCACATGACTAAATACCGTGCGGCTACGGCCTGTGATTGTGACGACACAGGCACGCACTAGAGGTCAACCGAGCAGCCCTTGGAGCCCAATCAACCGGCGGATCCGTAATTCACGGTATGGTACGATCGATAGAGGACTAACCGACACCTGCCGCGGATATATAGAAAATGTGAGATATCGGATGGAGCCGTCATGGGCTCTCCCTCCCAAGTTTCGAGCAAGCGGCGGCAGCAGCGTGCCGGCCGTCTCTGACACAATTAACGCAGTGATCCTGTGCAACCCGTACGTGCTTGCCTATGCGTGCTACTCTCTCGGGTGTCGGCCAAGAAGGAATGGAAACAGGAAACGTGTGTGCATGTGAGCCAACTGAAAAGCGGAGTAGTTGCTTCATGCTTGATACAAAAAAAATGTTGCTTGAACATTGAAACAGAGTATGAAGTCTGGTCTTGCAACTACACGGCAAAAGGAAGAAATCTGGTCAGCTCCTCGTGCACGGTATGCTACGGAAACTAACTTTCGGTGAAAACCGGCGAAAATCATGAAAAATTCGTAATTAAATTTTCTTACAAATTTCCATAAAAAAATGCATCATGTCGGGTAGGTTGATCTATATAGACATGGAAATTCGCAAGTTGAACTTAAAATTGTTTACGAGATATGAAAACAATAATTTCAGCTATGAATAGTAACTTTGCTACTATTTATTGCTCAATCTACTATTTATTGATAAATTTATCATTTTCATAGGTACTAAATAGTTTCAACTTACAAATTTCCATGTCTATAGAACTCCATCTTCTCGACGTTATGCATTTTTGCTTAAAGTTTCTTAAAAATTTTAAACATGATTTTTTCGTGCTTTTCACCTATTACCTCTGAAATCAATCCGGAGTATCCGGTGGAAACCGATGAAAACCACGAAAAAAATCATGTTTAAAATTTAAAAAATTATCAACAAAAATACATTATGTCGGGAAGGTTGATCGGTGATCCATGGATATGGAAGATTTTCTTCCTGACGTACAAGTTGTGCATCTGGCGGCTTTCATGACAGCTAGCCACATGTAATACTTGAATAACCACTACTTCTACCTAGCCATATAGGTAAACTTGTTTGCTAGGGTTGGTTGGTTGAATCCTTGCTCAACTGATCAAGAGCCTCCAAAGCCATCTAATTTATTTAAGCTGTGAGTATGGGCACTCCAACGATTACAATATAAGATTTTTGCTTACAGCATTGATTTAATCGTTGGCACAAATCTCCCCGTTGTTCCTGGAAAAAATCATCCAGTTCACGGCAGCATTGAAATATGCCAATGGAATATAAATCCTAGCTATTCAACAAATCCCCAATGCTTGCACGAATATGTTGAGAAAATGAAGCAACACATGCAAAACATGTGACAAACAATGTCACAACAATTTCTCGAATTTTTTGTCACAAATGTTAAAAAAACACATCCACAACATAAGAAAACCTGGTCACTACAACAAGATGTAATCTGGCCACTACACAACATGAGGAAAATCCCCTTGAAGCATACACCCAGAATATTTGGAACTATTACTTATGAGTACATAACAAACACTATACACACATGTAACTTGTCGAAACACCATTCACAACATAAAAAAATCTCCAAAATCACTAACCTTGTAGCCCCGTGATGCGTGAACAACGAAAGCACCCCCACCCCCTCCCACCTCGCGGATAGCGTATCCGCCTCACCAGAGCCCCATTGATGCCATACCGAGCCATTTCAAATATATTCCCCCTCAGCCCATCGACCGATTAGTTTTGGTTGATTCGGTGCGGGAGAAATAATTGGTAAGTATAAGAAGCACCTAATTTAGCCAGTTAGGTGACAGCTATGCTGCATCAACCAAGTTAATGTACTTTATAGACTACTTCATCATTTTTTTTATAACAATGGTGTGTTGACTTAAAATAATGTAATAAGGATAATGCAAGCATAGCGATTGGGACAGGGGGGCCGGAATGGCGAGTGCGGTGGGACGGGGGAGGATGAGCGTCGGCCATGGAACGGATAGGCCGAGAGGTGAGAACCGGTGGAGTGGGCGGTGAGGGGAGTGGGGTTGGGAGTTATGCCAAAATGTCGCATCTCCCACGCTTAAAAGCTCGCAAGGGTCTGACTCAACGAAAACAGCCGAATCGGCCGTTCCTCAAGGGCATGTCTGAGCACTACTTTGAGGTTCGTGCTATCCAACAACGCGGGCCGGCCCATTCAACCAAACGAGCAAAATTTGCATCCCTGCAACCAGGCCCAATCCTTTAGAGCTAACAAAACACACCCTTGTTCTAATTCTATGTGCACACTTTCAAATTCTTTGACGCTTGGACGGGGAAACTAAATTTTTTTTTGAACAAGGGTTGGGCATTTCATTAGCTCAAAAGTAGAGTACAGAAATGATTACAATGTCCTGTCGGTTCATGTGTTGGAAATAATTCAGAACATGACAACTTGTGTTGCTGTGAGCTAAATTCCTGCAAGAGAGAGTAGGGAGCGAGCCTAATGATCGCTTCGCCTGATGTGCACAATTGTGAGCAATTCTATTGCTATTCCTGGAGATGTGTCGCACTGAGGCTTGAAGTGGCTGAAGAAGTTCCTTAATCTGCATAACCAAAGGCCTGATTTCCCATATCACAGATGAGTGAGAGAGTGAAGGCGCCGTCACTGAGCTAGCCACATTACTGTTATCTGTGAAAAACCCAGCAGATTGAATGTTGAGCTTTGCCGCCATGTCCGCTGCTAGTCTGAGCGCAAGAGCTTCAGCAGTAGGGAATGTAGCAACATTATGAGCTGCAGCAAAAACGAAAACATCAGTGCAGTTCAGTTGTTCCGGCCAGGTCGCAAAGACTCCTAATCCAGCAGTTGCAGGTCCTCCATGAGCAGGCGGCTTCCAGGCCGCATCAACGTAGAACCTTGGTCCTGCAAGAAAGGGAAAATCATTGACCCTATTGGATCCTGTTATCTGAGACACCGATGGATGCAAGGAGGCTTGTTGTTGATCCACTTCTAGGTCTTGCAGCAAGGCCTTGGTGGCTATAGCTACTTGGTAAGGCTTGTTCTGTTTCCTGCCAAAAAGGTGATTGTTTCTTGATTTCCATAAGCACCAAAGGAAAGTGAAGATAGTTGTTAGTGTGGCATAAGGGTGACCGTTATTCAGGATATTTTTAATGATTGAGGCGATGGAATTGCAATTCTGAGCAATAATATCAATTTTGACAAACCAAGGCTCAAGGAACCAAGCAGCTCTTGCAAAAGGGCATTGAAAAAGGATATGTGCATCGTCTTCAGTTAGTCCACATCTGGAACAGAGTGGCGATATGTGCTTAGATCTGGCTGCTGCTCTTGATCCTGAGGGAAGTGCGCGTCGAAGAATTCTCCATGCAAATGTTTTGACCCTTGGGATCATGTTCTTGCATTTCCAAACCTCATTGAGTATTTGCTGTGTTAATTCATCCGGTTTGCGTGGCCTTGGAGCTCCTGCATCCTGCAAAAAATTCAGGCATAGACGATATCCAGATTTGGAATTGTTCTTGCCATTAGGGGTTAATTTCCAGCAAAGAATGTCATCGTCCGTGGAAGGAATGATGGGCGTGTTAATGATGATGTCGACGGTAGCTGGAGAAAAGAGCTGATTGAGTAGAGTTTCATTCCAGTTATGAGTGCCCGGAGTCGTTAGTTGCTTAACTGTGGCAGGATAAGTAAAGGATGAGGGCTGGATAATAAGGTCCATGTAAATATTTTGCCAGGCCGCACACCAAGGAGTATTCCAGATGGAGATTTCCCCACTAGCGATTTGGTAGAAGGCATTGGCTTGGAGCAGGGGAATGACTTTGAGGGCAGCAGACCAGAAAGCTGACTTTGGAACATGAGGTTTGGGCCACCATATAGAAGTGTCGTGGAAGTACTTGGACTGCAGAATTCGATAGAGATAGTTGTTGGGCTCAGCAGCTATTCTCCAAAGGCCGGAAAGGATGAGACTATAGTTGACAGCCTGCAGGTTTCGAATGCCTAGCCCACCTTCTTTTTTTGGCGCGCAAATGTCCTTCAATGTTTGAGACAAAGAGGCTTGGTTGGATTGTCGGAGTTGATACCAGACCACCAAAAAGTTCGGATTATACTATTGATTTTTGCAATGAACTTTTTGGAAAAGATTATGTTTGACATGTAGTAAACAGGAATAGACGAGAAAACTGAATTTATCAACTCCAACCTCGCTGCATGAGAGAGGGATCTGGCCTTGTAAGTGCCTAATTTAGTTTTAAATTTTTCCAAGACAAATTGTAGGCTTCAGATCTGTTTTTAGCAGGCAGAACTAGAGGGTGCCCCAAGTGAATAAAAGACTCATCGATATTGGGAACAGGAAAAAGTCTTAGGATTTCTTCTTTATCATCATGGGAGACTAACCTACTGAAAAGGATACCTGATTTACTCCAGTTCGGCAACTGTCCTGAGACTTGGGAAAACATATGAAGGATTTGCTTCATTGTTTGGACTTCATCGTGATTAGCTGCACCACAAATAATAAGATCATCTGCAAACAAGAGTGAGTGAATTGGAGGACAATCAGGTCCAAGGATGATTCCATGAAGATTGTTAGCTGACAAAGCTTCCTGCAGAACAAGCGACAGTTCATTTATAGCAAGGACAAAGAGATAGGGCGAAAGGGGACAACCTTGCCTAATTCCTCTGTCTGAAACAAATCTCGCAAACGGCTGACCGTTGATGGATTACAGAAAAGGTAGGGGAGGAAATGCAAGCATGAATAAGCTTGATGAAATGAGCATGCAGCCCCTTACGAGCAAGAGCCTGAAGGATGAAATTCCATTCCAATCTATCAAAAGCTTTGGCCAGGTCAATCTTAAGAAGAAAAGCCTTTTCTTTCCAGGAAGAAAGTTAAAAAGAGTGGGTAATTTCCTGGGCAATGATTATGTTGTTGCTAATTCGCCGTCCTTGAATAAATGCTTGTTGAGAGGGGTGGATGTAATCTGGGAGGTGAGGTTTAAGTCTATTGGCAAGACATTTGGCAATTATTTTGTAGACTACATTGCATAGACTTATGGGACGATAGTCAGTAGGAACCATAGGAACCAGCCTTTTAGGGATTAAGGCAATGTGTGTATCGTTGATTCGGGTGGGGAGCTGGCCTGTAGTAAAGAAGGTGGAAATAAGCTTAGTGACATCATCTCCTATCCACTCCCAAGTAGCCAAGTAAAATTCAACGTTGAAACCATCTAGACCAGGAGAGGCATTCCTTTTCATCTCTTTTAAAACTTCCCAGATTTCTTGCTTGGAAGGCGTGGAGTAGGTGGGATCATCTGGTATATCCGTGTCATCTGCAAAGACAATATTACTCTGCTCTGCACAAGAGGAGGAGAAAATTGATCTGAAGTAGGTCACAAAGGTGTTAGCTATCTGATCAGGCATAAAATGGGTAATGTTGTTTTCATCTTTGACCGAGAGAATGGTGTTCCTCCTTCTGCGCTTTGTAATGGCCCTGTGAAAATAAGCAGTATTCCTATCTCCATCTTTAACCCAATTCCTTTTAGCTCTCTGCATATGACTTATTGGGCACGTGATGCAACTAAAACATTATAGAACCAATTTCCGACCTTGATGACTACACCAAAGTGGTATGTTTGACCACAATTTGATTTTCGATGCAACAGGTGTACGCAGACACACACAGAGAGCCCAGAACCAAAACCGAGACAGCGCTGTACGCAGGCGGTGAGCAGGACGCCGTAAATGGCTTCCACAAAATCACGCGCCATCACTAGCTGCCTAATCACGGCGCCCGCACATGCATATATGCCCATCTCCACCTCCTTCTCCTAGCTACAAATAGAGCACACGACTCGCCGCAGTTCACGGACACACACAAATCAGCCATGTCCACCGAGGCGCTTCTCGGCGGCGCCCGCGAGGGAGTGACGCCGTGTCGCCGCGTGAGCATCGACGACGCGCTGGCGGAGCACGCGGGGGAGTTCGGGCGGTGGCAGCTGCGGCACTTCGTGCTGGTGTCGGCGGCGTGGGCGCTGGAGGCGCTGCACACGATGGTGATCATCTTCGCGGACCGGGAGCCCGACATGTGGTGCCCCGCGGGGGACGGGGCGTGCGGCGACCGGTGCGCCGGCGCCGCGGCCGGGTGGGAGTGGGCGCAGGGGAGCGCGTCGTCGACGGTGGCCGAGTGGGGGCTGGTGTGCGGCGAGCGGTACAAGGTCGGGCTCGTGCAGTCCATCTTCTTTGTCGGGTGCATGGTCGGTACGTATGGCAGCTTCACTACTCTAGTGCTCTACTCTTCCCCCTCGAATCGATCCTCTGCTTCTCTTACGTACAGTACCTTGCTACTCGTATTGGCCGTGGCGCCGTACTGTTCTTTGTCGTTCCTTCCACGAAGAGAAATCCGGTGCTAATTAGCCGAATCGTCTTAAATTAGGTACCAGTCTGGGGTTGAGTTCGTTATCTGTTCCTTAGTTTCTGTGGCTGTTTTGGTACTATGTCCTCAGCCATTGTCTGGTTTCGCTTTCCTTTTTTTCGAGCTTCTCGAGCGATTGTTTTTCTCTTCCCCAGCCCAACAACACTTGCCCAGCACAAAACTGTTTGGTTGTTGTTCGTTCCACAGTATTCATGTTCTGGAGGATAATGTCTGCACAATACGTGTGCTGTTCACAAGCCTTGATCGTGTTCTGTTCGCACGGCATGTCGATGGCGACCTTTCTTGAGGGCGCGACTTGTCGTGGCATGGCACCACCAACCAGCTTACCACTTCGCCTTCTCGACGGCAGCTAGCTTCCTCAAGAGCCGTCTGATGTCCCGCCGCAAGCGCCGTACACGTACATGGCACTAGCATTCAACCTGTGTCGACTAGCTCAGAATTTGGACTGATGCGATTACCAGTTGAGTATGATAGTTCATAGTTGTAGTTTACTTACTTTCAGCCTTGTTTGACTCCCGCGGCACCATTTTCTAGTACTAAATTGTACTCTCGAGCAGTGCCTGCAGCCGCCTCCTACCACTGGCGAGCAGCCTTATCAAGGAGTGTTGTCTACTTGCTCATTTTAATACTCCAAACCTCGACCGCGTGCATGCATGTTGCCGGGTCAGTCTGCGTTTTACCGCTGATCCGACTAATTAATCGTTAATTATGCGAAGCAAAACATGGTCAGCTTTCTCAGCTTGCCGGTTGTCAGTTTCATCGATCTGATCTGAAGCATAGTGATGTTCAGACTAGGTACAATACAAACCTCGTTTGATTAGCCTGACTCTCATGTAGCTGTCGCATTCTGCTACTTAGTTTTCAAGCCCTTTTGTCAGTTTCTGCAATCAGAGATGCTTTGGGATCTTTTGGCAGATCCAAAGCATCTCGCTGGCTGAGATCCTGCGTGCGTGTGCTTGTGGTCTACTAGTTCTTATAAACAGAACTGGCGCAAGCCTCATTCGAGCATCTCCAATCCGATTGGGTAAATTCCGGCCTGACTTGTCTCAGAAGGAGGAAATTGAGTCCTCGCTCGTTGGTGTCTCAGGAAACCATGGTGCACCGGTGATGAGCGGAGAGCTCGGGGGACGGCTCGGAATCGGAGGAGAGAGCTCGGGACTGAGGCGACAGAACTCACGGATCCGGCGAAATATGGCGGCCACAGAGTTCTTGACCGACACAAATTTGGTCAGGAGGGTGAGGCGGGAGTGTAGACGATGCCGATGATGCGGGCAAGCGACGGGGAGGCTGAATTGGCGGCGGAGCCAGGCAAATGGCGGCAGAGCTATGGAAGGAGACGGGAAGGAGTGTGAGATGTGATGAGGGTTTGGTCCGATTTGTTTGAATCTGGGCTGTCAGGTCCAACGTGGCGGACGCGTCGGGTGACCCCAAACGCCATATGGGCTTGGTATGTGGGTTGCCGGACATCCTGAACATTTGGGCTAACTTTGGGGAAGCCGGTTGGGTGTATATTTTGTGTCCGGCCTGTATCCGGACTGTTCGCCGAATGTATAGTGGGGGTTTGCCCACTCCGGTTGGAGATGCTCTGAGCTCGCTTTCGTATATGTTCTTGTCAAGGCTATCCATTTAAATATTACTAGAAAAATACCCCGCGCGTTACAGCTCGAAATTTTTAAGAACGTTATTTAAATGAAAATATGTAAGACACATGAAAAATATTAAGTAGTTTACAAAAATATGCAAAAGTCTGCAATATTTGATAAGGTATATTTAATTGACGTGAAATTATTATGTGTTATTTATGGTGACTTGGGCAATCGTATGGCTAAGAAATAGACATGTATAGTTATAAATATTAGTGGGGATGACATGGATAATTGATTGCCTAAGAGAATGGATGATGCTGATAACTTGCATGTTGAGATAGAAAAATAATTAATACATGATAATAGGGTTTTGCTTTATAAAAAGTATAGATAGATTAGTTGTGGCAACATAAATTAAGGATTCAACACTAGCACTAGTTAGCTACCTTTAATTGCTGAATAGAGAAACTAAATACTGCCCATTGCACTGGTCAATGTCAATTTGTCATCCAGTGTTATATAATTTTTTATTTGGATCGTGTTGTTGATGGTGTTGGGTGTGGCATGCAAAGTGTTAGAGGAAAATACTGAAATGCTTAGAACCACGGTGGCTGCAAATCGCGCATATGCTTCTTCGGGCCGCCGTGAAGCGATTGGTCCTGGAAGACGGCGTACCGCGACATACGTGGAGTAGATTGACCTGCGTAGCATGTGTACGTGGCCGTTGAAAGCGGTGCAAAATTTTCTAGGTTACCACCACCAGTCCGATCAATTCATCTGTCGTCAGCCGGCGTCCGTATCCGGCCACTCTAGAAATGTCGAACTCATCCGGATAACTTGGGGCTAGGACTCGCACAAGAAATTGGCCACGCATTTTCCAGTTTTGCACACGACTCAAGCTACGGAAGCCCAAGTTTTCATCGCTAGTTTTTAGGCTACTTAGGGATGGTTGGATTATGCTATTGCCTTGAGTAATTAAAATTAGTTCATGACCCGAAATAATTAATTGGGTTCAATCAGTTCATTATTTTGTTTCGGATTTGTTGGTGTTGTTTCGTATGTGATAATGTGAAGTTGTGACTGATCATGTCATTTTTGGCAGGTGCGGGTGTCTTTGGACACCTATCAGACTCGTTCCTGGGCCGGAAGGGCGCTCTTCAGATAGCCTGTTTCCTCAACGCCGTCTTCGGCCTGCTCACGGCGCTCGCCCCCAACTACTAGGCCTACGCGGCCCTTCGCCTCCTCACGGGCTTCAGCTGCCGCAGCGTCGGCCTCTGCTGCTTCGTCCTCGCCACGGAGCCCATCGGGACCTCCCGCCGCGGCACCGCCGGCATGTCCAGCTTCTACTTCTTCTCCGGCGGCATCGCCGCCCTCGCCGGCATCGCCGCGCTGTTCCAGTCCTCATGGCGCCTCCTCTACGTCGTCACCTCGCTCCCCTCCCTCGCCTTCGTGCTCGCCGTCCTGCCGTTCGTCTCCGAGTCCCCGCGGTGGTACCTCGTGCGCCGGCGCACCGACGACGCCATGCGCGTCTTCCGCGACATCGCGGCCACCAACGGCAGGAGCATCCCCGACGGCGTCACTCTTAAGCTCGATGACGAGGGCGATGACGTCGACGGCGGGAGTAAGGTCGAGGAGTTGTCAGCTCCGTCTTCGTCAGGCTCGATCCTGGACGTCTTCCGGTCGAGGACGACGCGGGTCAGGCTTGTGTTGTCCGTGCTCATCAACCTTCTTTGCTCGGTGGTCTACTATGGGTTGAGCCTCAACGTGGTGAACCTCAAGACCAACCTGTACGTGAGCGTGGTCGTGAACTCGCTCGCCGAGATGCCCGCGTACCTGCTCACCGCTCTGCTCCTCGACCGCTTCGGCCGGAAGCCACTTGGCATCGGCACGATGCTTCTCAGCGGCGCCTTCTGCACCGCCGGAAGCCTAATCTACGGCGCCGGTGCTATGAGGTAATTAATAACTCAGACAAACTTCTGTCGTAAACATGCTCTTGTTCTAAGTTCTAACTGGTGCTGGCATGTACGCAGGGTGGTGAGGATGGTGTGCGGCGTGGTGGGCATCTTCGGCATGGCGGCGACGTACAACCTGTTGTTCATTTACACGGCCGAGCTGTTCCCGACGGCGGTGCGGAACGCGGCACTAGGGTGCACCTCGCAGGCGTCGCAGATGGGGGCCATTGTGGCGCCGCTGGTGGTGGTGCTCGGGGAACGGGTGCCTTTCGCGGTATTTGGCGTGTCGGGGATTATCGGCGGGCTGCTGGTGTTCTACCTTCCCGAGACGATGAACAAGCCATTGTATGATACCATGGCCGGCCTGGAGGAAGGTGAGAAGACCCTCTTGAAGTAAAGGGTAGGTGGATCTGGAAAACTCCAAATTAGACTTCATGTGCATCGTCATGCTGAATGATGAACTATGTTGCCGACGAGAGTGCATGAATCCCACAAGGTAGCGGCTCTGTAGATCTTTCTGTTTTACTCGAACAGTCGAACACTGTAGATTATGTCACCCCTGTTGATAAATAAAAGGAGGCTTTGTCTCTAAGTTGACCAAGAAATTTAAATCTCCAGTAATTTTAAACATTAATTACTTTCTGAAATTTGCCACAACCTTTCACTAGAATTGAGCGATATTATGAACACAGATTAAAATTCGAATTGGCAAGAGAGATCGAGTGTGCCGCTCAAATCATGTCACTGATGTGTGGAGGACTCATGGCAATGGAGGGACAACCCGTTTTCTTTCAGGTCTCAACGCAAACGGACATAACACTAATGTCCGCTGCCAATGTGAAACCACATGGCAACGAGCAGCTTTGAAGCACCACTTGCTTTGCAGTTACATCAGCAATTTGTTGTTTTTACCTTTTCTAACGTGATATGGGTTGTATTCCGAACTTCCGATTTGACTAACGATAGGATGAACACGAGGAGAGGAAACGAGCGGAAACAAAAACAAAAGGCAGGATAAACGATATACTATAAGAAACGGAAAAAAAATACCGAGTGTCAAGAAGTTTGTCGAGACCACTTTTACGGACAGCGGACATTCCGCTGCTCGAGAGCCAGGAAAAAACATACAGCGTAAAAAACATTCGAGAAAGTAAATTGTTTGTCGAGTGTTTTTTCAAAGACATCCAACAAATATGTTATACATTTTTTTTTGAAACGAGAGGCAAAAACTTTGCCCCTTATATTAATTAAGCAGAAGGTGCCCGGTTTATTAGTGGAAGAAACCGGGCGAAAACCAAACAACAAACACCAACGCCAACAACAACGAACGCCAGGGGGCAAAGCCCACACAACACCCACTCCACGGCCAGCAACCGGGAGCCACGACGACGAACAGCACCGAGAGCAGCCTTGTCGTCCACACGACACAAGGAGGAACGCCCTCGATGATGCAGAAACTCGGAGCCGCCGCCCCGACATCCAACGCTCCAGCACGCCCTGCGCAAACCACCTGGACCACCTTCCGGGGCCGCCGCCCCGACATGCCACCGCCCCTACCAGAGCCACGGCGCCGCACGACTCGGCCACCCACAGCCCAAGCTGCACCGAGTAAGCCGCTCGCAGACCACGGCCGCCGTGCCAACATCCGGGGCCGCCGCCCCGGCCTAAAAGGCAACCGCTGCTGCCGCTGCCCCAGCAGCCCCGACAGCCTCGCCGCCAACACCCCCTTCCAGGACCGCCGTCCCGACATAGCACCGCTCGCAACCGAGCCACGACGCCGCACGAACCAGCCACCCGCAGCCCAAGCTGCCCAGGGAGAGCTGCTCGCAGACCACGGACGTCGAACCATCATCTGGGGCCGCCGCCCCGGCCTAAAAGACAGCCGCAGCCGCCGCCGCCACACCAGCCTCGACACCCTCGCCGCCACCTCCCGCAACCACAGGTCCCTCCGGCCGGTCACACTTCAAGAACGATGCCCCCAAGGGGAGCATGACGCAGGACGCCACCACCGCCCGATCCCGGAAGATCTAGGGTTCCCCCGAAGTGGCACGAGCAGGAGGCAAGCATCACGCCCCGACGGTGCCTCCAAGGAGGGGAACGGCGCCCGGAGGCGTCGCCACCGCCTGCGCGGGGAAACCCGCAGCAGAGCTTTCGCTCGACGACGACGTGCCATGCCTGCCCGCGCAGCCCGACCGGCCCACCTCACACCATCCCCCGCTCCGCCCGCAGCCACCGAGCACCACCGCAACCACTCCACCGCAGCACCCCAAGCTCCATCGAAACCCGACCAGGGAGCAGACCACAGGACGCAGCCACCCCCAGCGACCACCTTGCTCACCACCATGGCCAGCAGCCGGACGTCACCACACTACGTCGAGCCGCCAACCCCCCACCTCAACGACGGCAACCTGCACATCGAGCCCACCAGATGCGGCACCGCCGCGCCGCCGTCCACCACCCCCACGGACAGAAGCACCCGCAACAACGACGACCGCGCACCGGCGACTGGCCAGAACCACCAGCGGCGCAGAACGCCGCCCGCGCCGCCACCACGCCGGAGACGCAGCAACTGAGGCTCGTCGGCCCAGATCGGGCCCTGTTGGGCCCGCGGCCGCCGCCAGCCCCTGCGCCCGGCGCTCCTCCGTCGCGACCTCCCGCTCCACCCCGTGCACCGCCGCGACGCCCTGCCGCCACCACACCGTCATGACGCTCCGCATCGAGGCGCCTGCGCGACCACCGGCGACCTCCATCTCCGCGCGAAGAGAGGGCCTCCGCGGGTCCGCCTTCTTCCCCCCCCCCCCCCCCCCCCCATCTTTGACGGCGGGGCGCCGCCACCGCCGCCAGCGCCGGCGGCGGCAGCGGCTTGGCTGGCCGAAATTTGGTGGCTTTTTAGGGTTTCAATATGTTATACATTGACAATTGTCTTTTTCAATCACTTGGGCAAATCGTTAAACACTCGACAAACTTCCCGGACCGGACAAGTGTACCTCTGTGTCAGAGAAATGACGAAGGTTTAATCTTTGCCAAATGTCCCATAAAAACATTTAGCAACCATTTATTCCGTTAGTGTTTGCGGAGTGTCTTCCTTTCCCACGCTCTCTTTCTGCCGATATGTCCCTCTCTCTTTTCCTGCCACAACTTTTCCATCCTTTTTCTTATGCCATCATGCCCCTATATATCCCTTCACCTGAAAGAGGTGTTTAACTAGATTTTTTTTGACTTAGAGTTAAAACCACATACTTTGAAGCAACCAAAACGAACTTGTGTAATAACATGGCCTCTTTTAGGTTATCTTTCGCCTAGGCCTTAGTTTAACATAGCAAAGAGGAATATCACATAGAATCACCAATATTTATGTAAAGGTACCCTATTTTCATTCCAAGAGCCTTTGGATGAGTATGGAAAGATATGAAATAGAATCGAAAAATGCCGGAACCCAGAATATTTTAGCATGGAATTTTAGAATGAGTATATACAATCACGGTATAATGAGATGTCAATACACAACTTTGAAATGGCACTTGCTTCACAAACTAGTCTATCTCGCAATAAGTTTCTCGACTTAGAGTGAACCAGTCGAACCAATTTTTGTAATAACATGGCCTCTTTTAAGTTGATCTAGCCACTTACTTCATCATCACCCCTATAGCTGCTGACGCCGCCGGTTATATCCCAAGTTAAATAAAGTTAGTGGATGGTATTTTATATAAATAGTTTAACTAATTTATCTTATGAAGTAAATAATTGAATGGACGTGCAACATACTTCTGAGGCCAAGCATAAATTGGTAGATCGGCTTGAAATAATACGAGCATCTATATCGCATGATGGACATCAGAATGCCGATGGTTTGTGAGAAAGCAAAGCTCCCTTCCATAAGGAAGTGTGACATCAGAAAAGATGGGTACCAATATATGGTAGTACCTACCGATGGTCTGTTCGGAAGGAGACCTTCATGATGAAGGAAGATGCATCAAAGGAGATGTGCATCTGGGTCGCACAACCGAGGGAGTGCCAATGATTTGGCAGGAAGAAGAGCTTCACCACCAATGACTAGGTTGTCAAGTAATTTGTCATCTTGATTTAAGATATTTTGCTAAATCGCTACATGTAACCCTAAAAAATAAGCTTGTGATGTGGACGTCGTGTGTTCTTACTTTTAGGTGTAATGAATTTGTGGTGTGATAAATAGTGATGATCTTGATTGGTAATGTTTTGCAAAATTGCAATCATGCGGAGTTTGGTGATGGTCATGTAACAGACATTTATTAAAATAAAAATTTGAGCCTAATTCTAGTTATGGAATGAAAGTGACCTTGGATTTCTACATCCCGTTTCAGATCCAAAAATCGAGGTCAGACTCTCCAAATTTATATTTAATTTTGGTAGGGATTAAACAGAAAAAGATAATTTCGTATCAAATTCATGTTAAAGGATCCATATGCATTTTGAATGAATTCAACAGATAAGGATATCCATATTCAGATTGGAACAAGGATGCGGTATATATTACATATGATATGTCTAATAGATTCAAGATATGTATTATCCGCAAACTAATTAGTAGTATATGATGGTTTTAAATTGAATACTCCAATTTTTCCACTATAAACTCAGCTAATTTAGCATCTTTAACAGTCACCACCATTAATTAGTAGCTAGTGAGTTGTTGAGTTTGTCCGTTAATTAATAACTAACATACATATTCATTGTACGGACTATAAAGTAAAACGTTGTTAGGGTAATTGGCTATTGAAGCATGTGTGCGTTATACCTTAGCACTGTGATTGCATTACTTCATCTATATGAAAGTTGCTTTTGTTCATATGGCCAAGTTTTGTTAGTCATTATATTTTGTTACCATTATTTATTATATGAGATTGTGTTGAAGTGATTTTGTCATGTATTTTTTGTTGTAATCCGACTAGTTTTATTTCCTCCTGAGTTTATTGTGCTTCGGTTCCTCAAATGTATATCAAACATGTGCATCTGCAAACGGTCATTATCCGTTCCACTTTGAATCCGATGAAAAACAAGGAAGATAATATTTAACGAAAAAATTCTGATCTGAACTGTTCTGATCACATCGCTAGTTTTCGGCGTAAAATCGACTACGGGTGGTTTCAAAATAGGGCCTCTAAATTGGATTGAATATTACCTCCAATTAAGTATAGACACGAAACCTAAATCGACTCCGGTTTGTGTAGAACAGGCTATTATACTTCGGCCAGTGAACACGAGCATTATCTTTTGCCAACAAAAGTACATACATAGAAGATAATTAGATGCTTATGGGCATTCATCAGATGCACAATACCACATACTTATCTGTTGAAGCTTTGAAAGAGGCTAGCTAGCTGGCCTACACATGATTATTTACTTATTTATTTATTTATTTATTTTGTGTGACACATCTCTACATTGAGCGATCGCACGTCGTCAGGCACGTACGAACTGAGCTTCACGCCCACCTACGGCCACCGCAGCTGCCCTCCCTCTGGCAATAGAAGTAGGCGGCCGCGACAGGAGCGCCGAGGCTGTAGCACTCCGCCATGTCCCGCGTGATGAAGTTGGAGCGCCATCCTGGTGCATAGATCGCCTGCCGCGCCGCCTGCCGGAACACCACGAACGCAAAGCGGTGGATCCCCGCCGTCGGCTGCGGCTTCTCGTATGCCACCACCTCAGTTCCTGCACACGAAAACTCAATTCCTAAATGGTCGGGAAAATATATGGCAGTTGGGGAGGATAATTGCATGATACATGGATCTGTAAATTAATTTCTTACCACGGCTCACGTCACGTCCTTCTGGTATGTCTGTGACCAACCTATATATGTATGCAAGAAATTAAACCGAAACAGAGAGCTTAATTGGCAGTATATATGCATAATTAATGAATGATAGAGGGTAAGGTAAAGCTAGCTAGCCAGCATGCACGTACCAGTGGAGGTACTCCCTGTGGGAAGGGTTGCTTGGAGTAGGTGCATCAGGGTCTACCATCACCTAGTAACAAATAAAACATGGCACACATTATTATCATGACACTTCTAAAAAACATTATTATCATGAAGGCATATGCATGGAGTAGTAGCAAGAAATAAAAAATGACAACATTATTCATGAACACACACGCCGAGGTCTATATTTTTTCAGTAATGTATGAGCAACCACTCACGAGTGTGTAGAGTGATCCGGATCGTCCTGTGATCATCACTGTTGGCTGGTCTGCGACCTGCGACGGCCTCAGCTCTGACCCATTGGTGATCTCGCGGTTGCCGTACAGCACCCTCATCCGCGCCGAGGCGTCAAAGTAATCGACGACGTCGCCGACGATGCCCCGACAATCAGCGGATCCCTCGACATGCTCGCCGCCGGCTACGCCTGTTACTAAAAGGTTAGGTTTCAGTTGTACGTACGTGGCTAGCCAATACTGCTACGGGATAAGCTTAATTTGGTGATCGGTATATGGTATATGCACTGGTGTGTACTGCTATTTGTAGGCCTTGCTACCTTCCGATGAATTCCCCATGCACTTTCAGCGTTGACTACTTTTTCAAAAGATACGACCTCTGCCTTTTGGCCGATCCTAGGCTAATCATAACTTGGAAGATTTGACGATGTGACATCGTGGAGCCTGTTGCCGTTCCCTGATTTCTGATCGGACGGCTGAAGTGTTGCCGCCAGAGTTTGGATATTGCGATCGAACGGCTGCTCGGACCTCAAAAGACTTGATATATGATTCTCGTACTTTTGGGGGGCTTCTCTTTGGAATCTAACTTTCTGTGAAGGTCCATCTCAAGCCTTCATACCTACAGTAGATAGCAAGTAGACAGGCCGTTTGGAGTTATAACCTGCACCTTCCTCTCAACAAAATCTGAACCTACGGTCACAAAAGATACCTATTAATTATTTTCTTTACAGGACACGTCCAATGCAACTTGACTACTTTGAAATCCAAATGAAGGACGCGAGGTTGTACATGTACGTGTTTACCAAGCTATGAGTTGTTAGACTTAACTAGCACGGGCGGTGGCCCTCGCAAATGAGAGGACATCATCAAAAGTTGGTTGAAGTGTTCAAGACATAAAAATATGGCTTCGTTGATATCATCATTTTTCTCATTTAACAACAAAAAACTACAACCACCTCAATTTTTTTTGGTAAGCATGTGAGTAATATCTTTGGCAATCTGAAATTTGTAGGCCAAATCATGCCATATGTTGAAACACCTATGTAAGTGATATTGGAGCTGTATAGTGAACTATAGTCTTACATGATGTTAGATAACATGCTAGGTTAGTTATGTGTGCAATTGGAATGACATGTGCTCTTATGTTTTGTTTGCTAACTGAGAGAAAGGCACGCTCAATAGTTTAAATATGTGCACCATACAAGAAATATTCGTGAAAACAATTCATAAGAATTAAGTGTATTGATAGACCGTGTGGATACTAAATATGAACCATATAATCGGAAGTGTGTGGTAACTTAACCTTAAATCAAAATAATTTATAGTGTGACGGACGTTCCCGTCAACAGTGTGTCACCTAATTTTGTATCCTCACCAATTTTGAACATTTGATGTTTATGTGTCTCGTTAAGTCGGAATACTTGTTATAGATTAAAGCACCTTAAGAGTGTGATTTAGTATATTTGGTAATACACAGACATGTCCGGAACACCTCCCGATAACCAGCAAAAGAGTCGTGGACGCCGATGATGGTTCACATGCATACATGGATATATCGAGCGGACATTTTGTTACTAATATTGCTAATCATTTTGCTTCAGGACGATATCCCGAGGTAAGATGTTGGTATCCTCGTGATTAAATATCTTTGATCACTATATACTTGTTATTCTCGTACCGAGGTATCTCTTTTCTCATTCCATATCTGATATCCTCGTGACTAATTTCACATCGTGTAATGCATCCCCAATCAGAGGTGGATATCCATTTCAGCTGTAATATTTTAATATGTTTTCATACTTTTTCTTCTAAAATGTGATATAATGTAGTAATATATATTGTAATCAAGCTGAACGCCTATAAACATAATTGCCCCAATACTGCTTGAAGTGAGAAATTTGAGCTCCTTCAGCCAAGTAGATTGTTGCAACTTTAATTGGGTGACGAAACAGAATCAAACAATTTGAGCATCTACATTGAGCTGCCAGAAAAGTTTAATGTGCTATTTTTTTTACAACATAATATTTGATGGGAAGGGAGGTGGATTTGGACATGACTCGAGGCAAGAATGATTGTTTCCAAATATTGTATAGGTTGAAGTAGAGATGGATAATACATCACTTGAGAGTGTTGTTGACAGAGAATATAGTATGTGAGGGAGAGAGTAAAAATTTCAAGAGGAAAGAAGTATAAGATGGTAGATAATGACATAATGTATGCTTCCGGAAATATTTTGTCTGTTTGAATCCAAGGTTTTTTTTGGCTTTTTAGATAGCTGTAGGACATACTTGGCAATAGACAAAAAAATATTTTGACAAGAAAGTTTAGAGAACACCCGCAATCCACTATTTTTTGTAACTTATCCTATTCTTGAGGGTGAATCTAATGAAGTATGGACATGGTTCATTGAGAGCCTATATATGTGTATTAATAGGTCACCCATAGACTTGGTGATATAACTTTAATCTTCTCCTCAGATCAGAAAAGAAAGAAAAATAATGGAAAGCTGAAAAAAGAGACAGGGTGGCAGAAAAAAGGGGAAAGAAAGATGTTGAAGTGCACCAAGTGCAAATAGTTCATAAATAATAACGATTCCATCAAGTTGATGATCAAGTGCAATTAATGCAAGCTGATGTTCAAGTGAAGCAAATACAGGATGTTGATCAAGTGCAGGAAATGCAGGATGATGATAAAGTCCATGTACCGCAGGAAATGCAACAAGATGATGCCTTCCAAGCCGACCTAATAGGATCAACCGAGTTCATAAGGGATTAATGATGCTTTCCAAGCTGATCTAATAGGATCAACAGAGCTCGTATGGGATTAATGATGCCTTCCAAGCCTACCTAATAGGGAGATTGAGTTTGCGCTATACCTATCAGGTGCACGTGCTACCAGATTTTGTTTGCCCAGAAAGAGCTTTCTTGACCACTTGACCACATGTTCCTATCTCCACATTACGTACTGGACTCTTCACAATTCCTATCGCCACGCATTCTTGAATATCGAACCGCTGAGGAAAGCCACGGACAGAATAATCCACTACGATATTGCATGCGCGTCCGCATAGCCACGTCAGCACATCCGCTGCCGACAGAAGCCGGCCAGACTATACAACACGCGGGCTATAGCCTATAGCTGCAAACCCATCAATTCAGGACGAATAGGCTTAGATGACGACGGGAAGAGTGATCAGAATCATTCGAAGGATGGCCGGTAGAGGAAAACGAAATGGGGATTTGATCGGATCAGCGCGACCGATATCAGAGAGCGGCTGCGGGGCTAAAGATGATCATCCATATATATATGTTGCCGCGCGCCGCAACAATAGATATCGACGCGTGATCGATCCCGCGATTGGAGCGGGACGTGTACGCAGAGCATGCAGCCAGCAGCGGTAGCAGCTCCCCCGCGTGATCGTGATTTGCCGACACACATGCACGATGCGCCCATATAGGACGACTCTTCCACGTGATCGTGAGAACAACGGCAGTACGTGGGTCATACGTTTTCATAAAAGTTCAGAGAGAGAGAGAAGTCAGTTTAAACAAAGGTTTTGGTTACCCGTTTGCTTTTTTTTTCCTCGGGAGCGGGATTTCGGTAATTGCCGAAAAATACCGACGGGTTACCGGCCGAGATTTCCGGGCAAACATTTGACATTTAACCATAAAACGTTAACAAAAATAAAAAACTGATTTTATGAGAAATAATTTGGATTAAATTCAACCGTACCGGGATTTTTCACCGGTAAATGGGTGGCCAAGAAATCAAGTTACTGTCCGGTTACCGCCGTATTCTGACAGGTAACCAAATCCTTGGTTTGAACATCGAAATGAAGATTCACAAAGCAGCAATCCCGTGCCACTCAACCTCTACAGAGACTGGAATTCTACCATGCACGTGAGATGCTTGGAGATTTATGTTGTGTTTTTATATTTTTTTATCAAAACTTGTCATGTCTTAAAATGTTACATGATGTTTCTCTGATGTTTAATCTAGCTACATCATGTTTTCTTTGATTTAAAATGCTTCGTCATGTTTCGTTGTGTACCGGTAGAAGATGGTAGAAACTCAATACATAGCGGAGGAGTAGCTAGAGGACTTCTATCAGTGCCGGAGCTTGGGCCGAGTGGCCGCACTGGGGGAGGGGCTACACATTTATGTTGGTCCTCTATTGGGATTCTTCTTGGGCTTGAGGAGGGGGGGGGGGGGGGGGGGGTTGTAACATCCCAAATTTTGGAATCAAGAAAAACTTAGTTTTACCAGACCCCAAAATTCAGAACCAACAAAAACTTTTTGAAATGTTTTGCTGATGATTGTGTTTTCCTTCCCATTGCTATGTTTGAACTAGTGTGACTTGTTGTTTGAGTTGTTTGACTAGTAAATCTAAGACCCAACCAATATAAATATATATTAAACTTGGTGATCATGTTATGACAAGAACAAAATATTCCATACATCTTCTCTACTCTTTTTTTGGACCAACTTATTTTCAAAGGATGCTTTGTTTAGCAACAACCAAAATACCTACTCTTGAGAAAACAAAAGTACTTTCAAAATTAATTGTTTCCAAAAATATGGAGATCTATATACTATCTCCAACCTTGCTATTTCCCTTGTATTGGTAGCCCTTATCTTAAACTCACACTTTTATTCCTTGGAAAACAATAAAGGTGGGAAGTTTGTTGCCCATATATTTTAGCAACCCTTTTGAAAAATATCAAATTATGAAGTTAAACTTTTCCCTACATTATTCTTGTCAGGATGATACTTGATCACCACCCCACCACTTGTCTGAGTGATTAAAAACCTGGTTAAGAATTTATAAATGGTTGTCTAGTGCTAGTTGTTATTTCCTGCCAAATTGATTGCTTGTGTGGTTAATTATTCAACTGTGCTTGAAACATTCAAACACCCCTGACAACAATTGGAAGGTGACTTGATTATTCACACACTTCCAATAAAAACACTAACTAAAAGAAAAGGGTCTTATTTAATTTCCCTCCCTATCCATACCCCTATTTTTGCTATAACAATTATTTTATCTTATAAAATCCAGGAATGAGATGCACTAATAACCATCTCATTGTCATATTACTCTCTCCTCAAAATATCTAATTTCCCAAATTACAAAGATATTTCAATTTGTCAAATTCCAAAATCCCTTCTTTAACCTTTAGGGGTTATTAAGATTATGACACAAAAATATTTCAAATGGGAGAAATTGTTTTCAAACAAAACTTCAGTGGAATGGTAGTATGATCATTCCACTTAATTCTTGCAACTTACCTCTCTCAATTAAAATATTTCCAAAAGTCCAAATCCAATATCAAATATCTTCTTTATCTTTTCTAAATCAAGAATTGTGCTATGTTGCACTGGCCTAATAAAGTTCTAAACAGCACAACAAACCTAGATAAAACAAATTGAAGCAAATTATGAAAATAAATTTCAGAAATCAAAAATTTGAAGTTGGTTCGGGAATTAGATCGAACACATTGTGGGCGTCACTGTGTTCTTCCCAAACCGAATTTTCAATCCAAGAATTGGAGGTCAATTCGGTGCAATCCAGCACTCCCCTAGCCCCCACTCCGTCCACTTCTCTCTCTCACTCGAAGGAGGCGAAGGAAGCAAGCTAGTTGACCCCAGAGGTGGAGTGCAAGCGGCGCCACGCCATTGCCGTCCTCGGTGCTCTGCCGCACGGGTCACCTCCGTGGAGGAGGCGACGCGACCCCGAGGCGACGCCGCGCCGTGTCCACCGCACCCCACGCATCCCTCTGCTCCTGCCTGATGAGACCACACCGCCGCAGAAGGCCCCTTGCGTGCACACCGTCCGTGCCAGAGCGCGCCGCGCGTCATGGCGACGCCGAGGTCAACGGGAAGCACCACACGCCTCCACACTGCCCCACCGTGCCCCTCATCTTCCCTCAGCTCCACCGCATCGCCCACGAGCACCACAGCCCCTGCGGTGAACCCCAACCACACCCTACCCGCCTCAGTGCACGCGCCCGTGCTCGCCGTACGCCATGGCGAGCAGAGCACGGCACCGAAGCTCACGCGCCACCTTTGTCTCCCCCCGACCAACCGACCGCCCCTGCAGCACCCCCTAGCTTCCAGCGACCTCCCAGACACCTCCAGCCGGACCCCGCACCTCTCCTACCCCCTCTGCACCTCCGTGCCATTGATGGCCGTGGGAGAAACTCCGCTATAAAAACCACCCCGCACCACCTCTTCTCCCCACACCTCCACCACTTCTCCCTCACTCCACTCGCTCTCCAGCATCGCCTGAAGGGCGAGCAAGCCGCAGCAGCGGCCGTGTTCAAACTCGGCCGTGCGTTGCCGCAGGCCAAGGTCGGTGTCGAGCATGGCAGACCCATGCCACCCTCTCCCCTCTCTTTTCTCTGCCCGAGACCATCTTCCCCATCATCACCGCATCCTCACTCGCCCTTTTCTCCGTTGTTTCGTGCACAGACGCATCGCCGAGACCTCGCCGGAGTTCGGACGTGCCGCGGAAGGGGGAAGCTCACCGTCGACGCTCCGTCCAGTTCCAGCAAGCTCCAGTGCCTCCACGACCTTCCTCGAACCTCCGCCGCCTCTCTGCGTCATCTGCACCGCCTCCGAGCCACCCTAGGTGAGCCCTTGACCCACCTCGCCGTCGCCGGAGCCACGGCACCGCCGTGCTCCGGTAGTCGCCAATGCAATAGAACCACGGCCGTTGGATTTAAATCCAACGGTAGCGTACCGCTTCGTCTTGTTAAGCCACCGACAAGCGGGACCCACCGTCAGAGTTTTAAACTTTTCCAGCGCGGGAACAGTTTCCTGTTGAGTCACTGACGTGTAGGCCCCACATGTCATATTTCTCAACATTATCCAAAGCAATTAGATTTTCTAATTTAAATTCCAGAAGGATTTCAGTACTGGTATGAACTTTGAAATTCAATATCTCGAGTTCTATAAATCCAAATAAATAAGGTCAAAATGGTCTGGGAAGCTTATGAAATTGTTCAACCAACAAACTTGGTTTATATCATTTAGATAAATAATAAAAGTGTATTAATAAAAATGCCACATAAGGTTTATTACACCAAATTAATTGTTTCTGGAGCTCTGTTAGTCCAAATGACTTGAAACCAATTTTGTTAGATCAAATTTAGCCAATGTTAGTCACCCCTAAAAGGATTTAATTTCTAAAGCAACATAAATTAAATGGTAGCTAAAACTTGAGTAATGAGTTTCTGAGTTAAAGCGATTGTGTAGGGAGTTTCATAACTCCAAATGACCTCAATCCACTTGGGTTGTCTTCTACACATCAGTAGCTATCCATAGAATTTTAGTTTGAATTTTTGTGACCAACATAGATTAATTGGTGAATTATTTGGTGTACAACTAGTTTCTGCCATAGTTTGAAAATAATTAAATAAGGGTTAATCCAATTAAATTGAAACCACATTGTGTTGCTTGATATATGCAGTGGCTATTTATAGCATTTGTGATTGTAATGATGTGATGATGCTTGATTTAGTGTAGTGATTGTTTGTATTGCTTGTTTAACGTTTAGACGATACCGTTGACGGATTTATCAAGGAAGGAGGTTTTGTTGAACCAGAAGACCAGAACCAGGACCACTTTGTTGAGCAAGGCAAGCTACTTTACTGAGCTTGCATTTATATACATCTATTTTTAAATCTCAGGAGTTGTTCAAAAGTATCAATGATTTTGGAAAACCCTTTTTACAAATACACGAAAACTATTTTGCCACCCTATGTAGAAGTATAAGGTAGTTATTTAAAACTATAGGATGGGAAAAATAATGTTTATTCAAAACTCCTTTGAAAGTACTTGGAGGGAGTTGAAATGCCGAAAAGTCGGTATTCAGATGGAGAAATGGAGATTGGTGATGTTTATGAAAATACACATTGTGTCCTTGTACTTACATCCCCAGCCAAAATTCTGTGCGACCACATTTACCCACATATGGAAAAGGGCGTAGTCATATAATTTGCTCGTGTTAGTACTGGATGCCTCAATAACGAGGATAACCTCGTTCCATGAGGGGATGGTCTGAGAACCTACCCCTTGACCCGGGTCCTCTAGAGAGAAGAACGCCTAAGGGATGTTATGATATGAAATGGAGATAGAGGATTTGTAGGGCCATTAAAATTCGCCGGGCAGAACTGCGAGTCCTCACACTTAGTTTCTGAGGATTTAAGTGTCGATGGAATGTTTCGTAGCGGTAGGGTCCTATACTAGCATGAGCAAAGGACAGGCTACGGCCGGAAACTCAACTTCGCATACCCCTAGTATGGCGGGACGTGGCTGACACGATGAGTGACCGGATGGGTGTGGGAAAAGCGTGCTACCTCTGCAGATGGTAAAACTATTCGAATAGCCGAGTCCTCGGATATGGACAGTTGGGAAGAACTACTAAGGCCATGTGCAAGCTTTGCAAGTTTTGAAAAGTGTTTAGGTTTAAAATGAAATTGAAGTGGAGATGATGTTTCATACCTGTTCCAATAAGTTGGTATGAGGTTGCTGGAAAATGAGTGACCCTGAAGGGGCTATGTTTGGGAAAGGAGGAGTTTTGGAGAAATGGACAAGATGGTGATTTTCGAAGAAAAAGTTTTAAAAGAGATTTCTTACCTTTTCAACCATAGGTATATTTTCGAGAAAAAGGTTTAAAAAGACTTCTTACCCTTTTTCAATAAACATGGTGAGAAAACTATTTTTCCAAAGGGTTTGTTTCCAACCAAGATATTGAGAAACTACTTTTCAAAATATTTTGCCTTCAACAAGGATGTAAGATCTACTCTTCTCTTTTTCAATAAAGATATAGAGATGTTTATCTAAAACTAAAGGTTTTAAAGATTATCAAAACTAGTGCATGCTCGAGTTGGGGTAGTTTGCGAGTACAATCAAATGTAGTCATATTGGTTTCGTCCCTGGCTATTGTCTTAGCCAGATTTTAAAGAGGAGCAGTTAGAAGAGGAGGAGTTCACTGGCGTCTTTGCAAACTAGGGCGCTTCCCAGTCAGCTGCCTGTAGGGTTAAGGCGAATGACTCGGGCTCCACGTTGTTTGGTGATTTCCGCTGCAAGTACCTGTTGAACCTTATGACTTCAATCACGTAAGTACATTTATTCGGTATTTATGGATGTCCTGTGATGCCAATTCGAGTAATGTGCAACAACAGACTGATCATGAGATTGTTGCGGGAAACATAACGAGTATCTCGGATAGCTAATCCGGGGTCCTCACAGGGGGCTCCGCTTGCACTGTTGCACATAGTTCCGCCATTGAATTCTCTCTAAGAACTTGCAAGCACGGCTCACTATATGCTCACTTGATGCATGCACAACTCATGAGATGTTTTTACTCGTATATACATCTTGTGGGCAAATAATCCAACAAAATATGTGCTATTGGCCAACAATAGATGGACAGGGACTCCTCTAGCTACATTGTCAAAGGAGTTAGAGGACTTCTTATCTCCAACAAAATTCAAGAATGGATAGAATTTAAAGACACATGAAACCAAGCAACATCTTGCTAGATGGGGAGATTGGAGATGAAGCCACAAAAAACTAATTTTGAAATGGACAGGATCTACAAATCTAGTAAATAACTCTTGTAGTAGCTACTCATCTCAAAAAAAAATTACTATATTAATATATGTGAATTGTTGCGGAATAATGATTGAATTGTGTATACCGACATTGTTTAACCCGATCTAATATTTCGGAGATGTTGTGTTGACGACAACATGCTTGTGTGATGTTTAACCACGTGACAATAAAAAACTTGTTTTCTTGCCTAATTTTATCGACATGGCAAGAAATCAGTAAACATAAAAAGCAATATTTTAACATAAAACATTTAAATATGAAAAATTTACAACGTTCAACATATTTATGGAGTTTCAAATGGAATGTGCCTATTTACGATCAACATAATAAACATCAAGCCTACAACACATACAGTAACAACTATAAATTTATAAGTTTCAGGATTTAGAACATAAAAGTAAAATATAGATGCACAAATGCAGTTCCGTTGAAAGTATATAGTTTCTTCTTTTTAATTTGTTTTTTGTTTGAGAAGATTTTTTTTTTTTTTGAGAATTAGAAGATTTTCTTTTTACATTAGCCCATAGTTGGGTAGAAACGTAAAGGCCCGGGCCCACTACAGAACCTATCGGGCGGCCCCACACGGAGTCGCTCAGCCCATGGGCACCGGAGGCCCACACTGCCACATTCCCCTCTCGACGTCATCCTGTACTCACCGCCGGCGCCGGCAGCTCGGTAATCATGCCGCCGCCGCCTTATCTTCGTTGCTTCCTCTTTCCCTCCAAGCCGGCTACAGGATCAGGCCGGGACCCATCGCGCCGTCGAGGACATCCTCCGCGGATTTCCCCTTGCGCCGCCATCCGCCCCCGCGGCGTCGGGCAGCCGCCGTCGCCGTGAGCCACCACTCGGACCTCCACCTGACGGTAATCCATTTCTGAGCATCTTTCCGTTCCTGTTGTTGTCGTATTCTCCTAGTTCTTTCTAAACTCAAGCATCCTGTGTCAGCCTGTCAGATTGCTGTGCGAGCTCGAACTCTCCCACACCACCGCCGCACATTGGTGGCGGTGGCGAACTGGATGGCCACCGGGTCGACACGGGGTCCTTCCATCGATGGTTGCAAGCTTCCACAGGTCGTTTTCTCGAGAAGTCGACATTACTAACAGTAGAGCCGAAACTGTAGACTGCTAGATATTTCTTGGGGCAAATACTGTAGTTCCTATGCGACAACTTTGAGCTGAATTTTCTTGATATGCGACTCCACATGGAGACCAGCACACAATGCTGAATAATACCTACTCAATCTTTCATCTTCTGTGGTCCTGGAATCATCAGCGTCCGGGGGAAGCTGGACGTTCTACTCGTGCAGTTGTGATGGCTGCTGGTCTAATTTTCAACTGAAACCACACGAGTCAGCAACACTGCAAGTCAGAGCAGCGTTTCCACCCTTGCTACCTCCTGGCGTCAGATCATCCACGAGTTAAAGCAACCAATGCTAACCATATTTTGTCCAACACCATACTAAGCATCTCCTTCTCCTTCCTTGGCTCCCTCTGGAGAGTGGAGATTCTTCTTTCTTTGTTCTTCACCACCAGGCATGACCCTCTACCTGTTTTTATCCTTCTATCATTCATTTGTTTCTGCAAATCCGATGACCGCCTTACTCCGGCCAAGCCACTCACCACTGCCGACAAGCTCGTGTCGAGCGGTGGTGTCTTTGCTCTCGGCTTCTTCTCCCCGTCAAACTCTACTGCAAAATCATACATCGGCATATGGTACAACAACATCCCTGAGCGTACATATGTGTGGGTTGCTAACCGCGACAGCCCGATCACCGGTGGTTCTCCTGGGAAGTTGGTTCTGTCCAACAACTCTGACCTTGTCTTATCTGACTCCAAAGGCAGCACTCTTTGGACAACCATGAACAACTTCACATCTGGAGCCACCGGAACTGCTGCTATACTGCTGGACACTGGAAACTTGGTCGTCCGGTTGCCGAACGGCACAGACATATGGCAGAGCTTCCTTCACCCAACGGACACAATCCTCCCTGGCATGAATTTGGCGCTGAGCACAAACGATCATCTCTACACACGCCTCGTTGCTTGGAGGGGCCCTGATGACCCAACCACCAGCGACTACTCCATGGGCGGTGACTCTAGCTCCGACCTTCAGGTTATCATCTGGAATGGGACGAGACCGTATTGGCGCAGATCTGCATGGGATGGTGCATTGGTCTCTGCCCTGTATCAAAGCAGCACTGGTTTCATCCTATCTCAAACAATTGTAAACAGAGGGGGTTTGTTCTACATGACGTTCACGGTCTCTGATGGATCTCCAAGCATGCGCATTGTGCTGCAATATACGGGCCTGTTTACATTCCAGGAGTGGAACAGCAGCTCGTCTTCTTGGGAGGTTTTCCTAAAGCGGCCCAGTCCTAGTTGCGACCGTTACGCTGCTTGCGGTCCGTTTGGCTACTGCGATAACACTGGAACGGTTCCGAAATGCAACTGCCTCAGTGGGTTCGAGCCTAATGGTGTTAACTTCTCCCAAGGGTGCCGGAGAAAGGAGGAATTGAAATGCGGTGGTGGAGATAATTTCTTGACCTTGAGTGGCATGAAGACACCTGATAAGTTTGTGTACGTCAGGAACATAAGCTTTGACCAATGCGCAGCAGAGTGCAACCGCAATTGCTCTTGTTCCGCGTATGCTTATGCTAACCAAAGAAATGGCAGCACAACAGTCGACCAGTCAAGGTGCTTGATTTGGGTGGGAGAGCTTGTTGACACTGGGAAGTATAGTGATGGTGGTGGCGAGAACTTGTACCTCCGTCTTGCCAGTTCAGCAGGTACTTATGTTTCTTCATGTGCTTATTGGTTGTGATGTATAATCAATGCCTTTTATGTTGAATGCTAGATGCCGTTAGAAGGACAATCACCATAAATAATAGCACTTGCTAAACATGGTTGTTACATTTTGAAAATTTCATTCTCTTGCTGGACTATATTTCTATTTCTGGTTTTCTGCAGCCGACAAGGAGAGTAACGTACTAAAGATTGTACTCCCTGCAGTGGCTAGTCTTATGATACTCACATTCATCTGCCTTGTGTGGATATGCAAGTCAAGAGGTAGAGCAAGCTTCACCTTACTTTGCACGTTACGATGTTCATGAGATATCCCTAAACAAAAATATTGATATAAGGTATTCCTGTCAGGCAAACGCCGAATAAAAGAAATTCAGTACAGGCGTACACGACAACCCTCGACGAAATCCAAGCCCAACGAACTTGACAGTGAAAATATAGAACTTCCATCATTTTGCTTCAAAGACATTATTACTGCAACAGATAATTTCGCGGACTACAACGTGCTTGGGAAAGGTGGTTTTGGAAATGTTTACAAGGTAACAAGAAGTTCTTGCCTAATAAGTTTTGTAAGGAGTTTATTTTTCCATTCTCTGGTTGAATTGAAGATTTCGTAGGGATTGCTTGGAGGTGGCAAGGAGGTTGCTATCAAAAGGCTTAGTAAAGGTTCAGGGCAAGGTGCAGACGAGTTCAGAAATGAAGTGGTTCTGATCGCCAAATTGCAGCATCGGAACTTAGTCAGGCTTCTTGGTTATTGCACTCATGAAGATGAGAAGTTACTAGTCTATGAATATTTACCTAACAAAAGCTTGGATGCCTTTCTTTTCGGTATGTTATGTCTTATGGTCACGTCTCGCAAAATATTTTAGATTAACTGAATTCATGACGACTGACTATGCATTTATTTTGCACTGATCTTGGAAGATGCTCCAAGAAGTTATGTGCTTGATTGGCCAACCCGGTTCAGGGTAATTAAAGGGATAGCGAGAGGCCTTCTTTATCTCCACCAAGATTCAAGGTTAAAATAATTCATAGAGATCTCAAAGCAAGCAATGTCTTGTTAGATGCAGAAATGAACGCTAAAATATCAGATTTTGGTATGGCAAGGATCTTTGGACGAAATGTGCAACAAGTGAACACTATCCGTGTTGTTGGGACATAGTAAGTGATATATGCAACAGCTAAATCTTAACATGATAATATTTTACAGGTTAAGTAATAAAATGTCTTGGAATGATTCAAACAGTGGTTATATGTCTCCTGAGTACGCAATGGGAGGCTCTTTTTCTGTCAAGTCTGACACATATAGCTTTGGTGTTCTACTGTTGGAGGTTGTAAGTGGGCTAAAGATCAGTTCATCACATTTCGTAATGGACTTTCCAAGCCTTATAGCTTATGTAAGTACATCAATCTTATCTAGTTTTCAACAACTAAAACACCCATAATAACTTGATGATTTCATTGGTTTAGGCGTGGAGCTTATGGAAAGATGGAAATGCAAAAGAACTGATGGACTCGTCCATCACGGAGAACTGTCCAGTTCATGAAGTTCTGCGATGTATTCATATTGGTCTCTTGTGTGTTCAAGACTATCCAACTGATAGGCCACTCATGTCATCCACTGTGTTCATGTTAGAAAATGAAACAGCTCCGCTTCCTGTTCCTAGGGAACCCCTATATTTTAGGCAACGGAAAAATGAAACTGAAGAACAAAGAGATAACATGCAAATATCTCTAAATGACATGACCATGACAATGCAAGAGGGGCGTTAAATGTTTAATTTCAATGTTTTCCTTCTGTAGACTTCTCCAATTCGTACATTTGAACCATTCAGCAATTATTGTTCCTACAGACAATAAAAATAATCCATTCGTACACATAATACCCGATGAGTGTTTGTTTTCATAGCGGGTCTCCATACTTTGTTAACTTCACTAGTTTCTCCATTTTTTTTGTTCACCTTGTCAAGTGGAAGAGGCTACCTTATCATGTGTGGATTGCAATTTATGCAGTTGTTTTACTTCATGAAATTTCTGACTCCCGGCTTCCTCAGTTAGTCAATGGATCTGAAACTCTGAATGGCTCTGTTGGTAACAAGGCTGCTAGAAGTTCCATGTTTTTTTCTGAGCTGGCATATGCAGTGCATCTTGCTACGAAATCCACTTTTTATCTTATGTTGCTAGTGGCAAGTAAGCTAAGTTTACACGCCTGAAATTTGCCACTAATGTTGTATTCATCCAGATAGAGTGGCCGAAACTTCAGGCATAAAAAAAAAAGAAACTTCAGGCATAAAAACTGCTGGAAGTTCAGGTCCAGCCTAAAGGGAAAAGTCAGAAAAGTGAGGCGTCTGTGGTGAATCTCTCGGTATCTATCTGGAAGGTAGAAAGGCCCTTTCGAGTTATGTTGGACCTGTAAGTCCAGAATAAATTCGAGCCTAACTCATCCAGAATGTGATTTTGCCCCCTTGATCATGCTATTTGTTTTTCATTTCAAGTTTGTCAGCCTAACATCTCCAGAATCATATGTACTTCCTCTGGAAATTCCCGAATTTTATCCACATCTGTAGCTGTTGCATTTGCACCACCTCTTTTGTCATTCAGATGGTGCTTTGCCGCTCCAAAACATAATCTCGTAGTACGTCTGCATAGGGTCAATTGTGATGGTGTGACGACCCCAACAGATCAAGGATCGGATCAATCACAAAAGATACAGCGAGAGAGGAATTAGGTGAGAAGAGCAAAGCAGGATGAGATATTCAGAAGAGAGGGTGAGAGACGCAACTTCAGTTTTCTCATTCGATGCCTACTCAGTTCGACACACGAGCTTATAACAACGCTCACACGAGTTGGGCCACATGCGGCCAACCTGGCTCTCGTCCCATGGCCAGCCCAACACACACTTGACACACCTGTTACTACAGCTATGGAGTTACAGGTGTGACAATTGCCACCTCTTGAGATGAATCTCCATCCCAGATGTTAGCCGGCGGATAGCGCGCGCGAAGAACTTCGTAGTCCTCCCAGGTCGCCGCTTCTGGTGGATGGTGATCCCACTGCACTCGAATTTGCAGCACTGGAACAGCACCTTTCTTCATCATTCTTCTTTCCAGTATAGCTATCGGAGCAGTCTCAGTTGTTGTGAGATCTGGAGTTCTTGGTAATTCACTGAATACTGGTGTATAATCAGGTGTGAATGGTTTAAGTTGAGAGACATGAAACACCGGGTGAATGCGTGCTTCCGTTGGTAAAGCCAGTTTGTAAGCCAATGTTCCAATCTTCTGTTCGACAGTGAAGGGGCCGAAAAATTTGTAAGCTAGCTTCCTGCATGGTTGATTTGCCACCGTAGATTGTGCATACGGCTGTAGTTTCAGTAACACTTGTTCTCCCACATTGAAACTGCGTTCTGTTCGGTGGCGATCTGCTTTCTTCTTGAAACGATTCTGTGCTCGTAAGAGGTGCTCTCTGAGTCGTTCAGTGTGGGTCAGCCAGTCCATGTCCTGTTCCTCATCAGGTGGTTGCCACTCCAGCATGGCTCCCAAATTTGGCTCTCTCCCATGCAGTGCCTTGAACGGTGAACACTCGAGAGAAGCATGATGAGATGAATTGTACCAGAATTCAGCAACCGCCAACCACCGTTTCCATTCCTTGGGTGAATCATGCACTGCTGTCCTCAAATACATCTCTAAGCACTGGTTGACCCTTTCGGTCTGACTGTCTGTTTGTGGGTGATATGATGTCGAGTACAGAAGTTTTGTGCCTGCAGTCGATAGCATTTCTCGCCAAATTGCACTTGTGAAGATCCTATCTCGATCTGACACAATAGTGAGAGGTACTCCATGCAGTTTGATCACATTGTCCCATAGTGCCTTTGCCACTTGTGTTGCTGTAAATGGGTGTTTCAATGGAATAAAATGCGCAAATTTGGTTAAACGATCCACCACCACCATAATAACTTCAAACCCCTCAGATTTCGGAAGACCTTCGATGAAATCCATTGAAATGTCTTGCCAAGGTGCCACTGGAACTGGAAGAGGTTGTAATTTGCCAGCTGGGCTGATATGCTCGTGCTTGGCATGTTGACAAACAGCACATTGCCGCACAAAATCTTCTACTGCTGCCTTCAACCCTTTCCACATGAACATCTTCTTCACTCGGTGGTAGGTAGCTGTAATGCCCGAGTGTCCCCCAACTGCACTGTGGTGTAATGCACTGATCAATTTTGTTTGCAGTGCTGAGTTTGATCCAATCCATAGTCGACCATGAAAACGAATGAGTCCCTGATTCAGTGTGTATCCATGTTCATCTGGACTACATACAGCCAGCCTTGTCAGCAGTTCTTGAGCCTCCTTGTCAGTTTCATAAGAATTTGCTACTTCTTGAGTCCAACGTGGTTGGCAAACGGACAGAGCATTTGCTGTTAATAAATGTCCCACCCTGGAGAGAGCATCTGCTGCACCATTTTCCACACCCCTTTTATACTGAAATTTGAATTGGAGTCCCACCAATTTTGACATGGCCTTTCGTTGTAAATCAGTATCCAGTTGTTGATCTCCCAGGTTGCATAGGCTCTTGTGATCAGTTACAATAGTGAAAGGACCCCGCTGTAAATATGGACGCCACCTATCCACGGCCATCATTACTGGTAAGAACTCTTTCTCATAAGTGGAGAGTTTCTGGTTTCGTACTCCCAAAGCCTTGCTGAAATATGCCACAGGATGATTGTCTTGAACTAATACTGCCCCAATTCCCGTGTCACAAGCGTCGGTCTCGATGGAAAATGGTTTATCAAACTGTGGCAGAGCCAGAACGGGAGTGTTGACCATGGCTTGCTTCAAGGTTTCAAATGCTTTCTGTGCCTCTTCCGACCAATGAAAACCCTTCTTTGTGAGTAACTGTGTGAGTGGCTTTGCAATTATCCCATAATGCTCCACAAATTTACGGTAGTATCCTGTAAACCCCAGAATACCTCTTAATTCAGTGGCATTGCTTGGAACTGGCCAACTGATCATAGCTTGGATCTTTTCACGATCGGTGGCAACACCTTCTTTGGAGATCACATGTCCTAAGTACTCAATTTTTGTCTGAGCAAATGAGCACTTAGAAGCCTTCGCATACAGTTGATTCTTCTTTAATAACTCCAGCACCAATCGCAAATGTTCGTGGTGTTCCTGCAGAGAAGTGCTGTACACAAGTATATCATCGAGAAAAACGATGACAAACTTACGTGTATAAGGGGCGAATATAGTGTTCATGAGACACTGGAATGTGGCCGGAGCATTGGTTAGCCCAAAGGGCATGACTCTGAAATGAAAGTGACCGTGGTGTGTTTTGAAAGCCGTCTTCTCTTCATCCTCTTCTCTCATTCTAATTTGATGGTATCCTGCCCTGAGGTCCAGCTTCGAAAAATAAGCTGCACCAGCCAGCTCATCCAGTAATTCATCGACAATGGGCAGGGGAAACTTGTTTTTGATAGTTAACTGGTTCAATCGACGAAAATCAATGCAGAACCTCCAACTGCCGTCCTTCTTTTTAACCAATAAAACAGGAGCAGCATAGGGACTCATACTATGGACGATGACCCCTGTCCTGAGCATTTCTTGTACTTGTCACTCAATCTCGTCCTTCTGAAGTGGTGAGTATCTATATGGTTTTGCATTAGGTGGTGTGGCTCCTGCTTCCAAGGAAATGGCATGATCATATTGCCTGTGGGGAGGCAACCCTTGCGGTTCAGCAAACACCTCAGCAAATTCAGATAACACGGTAGATATACTTTCTGGTAGAGCTGTTTGTTTTTCTCTCGCAGCTGGAACAATTCTTCCAAAGTCATCATTGCCAGAGTTGCTGTTTTGCTAGTTTGTACCCCTTGTAAAGTGATCTGTTTTCCCATGTGTGAGAAGGTTATAGATTTTCCCAGCCAATCACATTGCATTGGACTGAAAGAAGCCAGCCAATCCATTCCTAAAACTCCATCAATGGCTCCTAATTCCAACACTCGCAGACTGGTATGGAACTCCTGCTCTTGACAGTTCCATTGTAATTGCTCTACCATCTGATCACATTTCAACATCTGTCCATTAGCTACTTTTACTGCCACAGATGGAATGGGTACTGTTTGTAGTCCAATGCTTGCAGCATCACTTGATCCCCCACTCGAGCTGTCAGCCGAATGGTGGTAGGAGATTCTGTACCAGATAGTGTTTGTGCAGACAGCATTGCACACGCTGGCTGCCCAACCGGTTCATCTAACAGCTCCAATGCTCTTATTGCATCTTCTGATAATACTTCCCCATAGTCTCCTACTTCAATTGTCAGTAGCTGTCCTGGTCTTTTGCACTGATGTTCTCGACTGTATTTATCTCCACACTTAAAGCACAAGTGGTTTGCTCTGCGATAGTCACGCAGCTGTCGTTCTCGCCCAAAATCATCCCCACCTGCACGAGGTGCCGCTGGTGGTCGCGGTTGCAATGGCGCTGCTGCCGGTGGTGGTCTCCCAGCTGGTGCAGGCCGACGGCGTGGTCTCTGCAGTTCCAATTCCTCCTCCTGAATGCGTGCAAAAACTGTACCTCTAGTGATGCTGGTTGGTGCCTGAATGCGTACAGCTGCTCGCAATTCATCTTTCAACCCCAGCACGAACTGTGTCACGAAGAACTTGGTGCTCAAAGTTGGTTCCATAGCAATCAAATGATACATCAGAGTCTCGAAACTTAGCCTATATTCAGTCACGGACCCTGTTTGCTTCAGTTGTAACAGAGCATTCATCTGTGTCTCATATTCATCTGGGCCAAACTCCTCTTGCAACGCTCTACAGAACAAGTCCCAGTTGAGCTGCCGATTTTGCCTGTAAGCCTGCCACCATAGAGCAGCGTGTCCCTCCAAGTACAGAGATGCAGTCGCTACCCAATATTGTGGCGGTGTGTGATACAAATCGAAATAAGTGTGGCAACGATCAACCCACAAACTTGGCAGCTTACCATCGAACTTTGGAAAGTTGTGTTTCGGCGGCTTCACAAACCCGACCTCGTCCACTTGTCCTCCCTGGCGCGGCTGCTGCGGCTGTTGCAGATGCAGGCGCTGCGGCTGGGGCAGCATCTGGGCCGCGGGTGGGTCCGGCATCAGCGGCGCGCCGTCGTTGGTGAGTCGCGCGGGCGGCGCCGCACCAATGGCCCCGGCTGAACGCCGATCGGACAGCACGGTGAGAGACGTCGAGGGATACGCTGCCGCCTCCTTACGCGACGCATCCACCTCCTTCTGCGTCAGATCCAGCTGCTTCTGGAACCCCTGGAGCTCCTTGGTCACGTCCTGATTGAACGCAAGCTGCTCCTCATGCCGCTTGTTTCCGATCACAGCCTGGCCATCGAGACGCTTGAGGATGTCCTCGAACATGGATTTGATTTGATCGGCCTTCTGCGCCATGGCAGACAGCACTTGCTGTGTCTGCGCGGACGGCTTCGTCGGCGCCGTCGTGGCTCGCCCCGAATAGATCCAGCCAGGCTAGGGATTATGAGTGGCGACGGTGGGGAAGAAAAATTCTCCCAGAATTCGTGGCTCTAGATACCAAATTGTGACGACCCCAACAGATCAAGGATCAGATCAATCACAAAAGATACAGCGAGAGAGGAATTAGGTGAGAAGAGCAAAGCAGGATGAGATATTCAGAAGAGAGGATGAGAGACGCAACTTCAGTTTTCTCATTCGATGCCTACTCAGTTCGACACACGAGCTTATAACAACGCTCACACGAGTTGGGCCACATGCGTCCAACCTGGCTCTCGGCCCATGGCCAGCCCAACACACACTTGACACACCTATTACTACAGCTATGGAGTTACAGGTGTGACAGATGGTCCGGTAACCTTTTAAAATTCTTTATAAAAGTCATGTCTTTCGTATATCCATGGTTCTGCCGAAGAATCAAGATAAAGATGTTGAATTTTACTGTAGGTCTCTGCACGGTGTGGTGTTGAACTTTGTCTTGCAAGCTGGCTTTATGAGGTCGACCATTACACCAACGTAGTGTGTTGAGCTCCATGATGGTAGTTTTCATGGAAGGTCAAAAAAGAGTCACATTCAGAGGTTTTTTTACTTTTCCCTTTTCGTGGCAATAAAACAGAGTCAAATTTCGATGAAAAGTACACAAAGTTTCTTTTGTCCCAAGAACAGGACAATTCAGAGGTTTTTTTGATTTTAACAATTCAGAGGTTCAACTTATATATGCCACAGGAAAATATTGGGCTGAGTAGAAAATAAGTACAGAATTCATATATGATGTATCTATTCCAAGTACTTTATTGCAGTTTTTTAGGAATAAATGTTTTTATACCAACCATTCCACTACGAGTCCACGACGTTCAGTTTTCTATGAAAAACTAGTGCTTTACTCTTTTTACTTCGACAGCCATCCACACGGTAAGACTTGGCAAGACCTAAAAGTGTACTAGATAATGGTGCGCTGCCACCGAAGTGTAAAGCTTGTTGCTAGGGCAAGACTGTTGTGTTCAGCAGTCAAGTGTCAGTGCAAGAGTGCGGTCGATTTTCAGTCATATGCGACACTCCCGGTACATCAAACTTGCCTGAATATCGTACCAGGATTCGCTTCATTTGAATTTTATCGCTTATCCCCGAAAAGAACATAACTCCTGGCTATGCTGGATTGATTTTTTACCTGCTGCAGGGAGTATTGTGCTGAGTTCATCATGCCCAAAACTCCAATTGGATATGACTTCAGGGTTAAACAATGGGAGCAGGCTTAGTTGGTAACCATAAAAAAAAGGAATTCAACGTAGACCACATAATAAGAAACACACAGAAGAATATGCCTGTGCAGAACTTACGCATGCTGATAATCCACTACCGCAGAAATGGAATAATTTAACCTGAAAGATTCTGGCAATATTTAAGAAGAAAAAGGCACGCATGCACACATTCTGGAAGCCCTACTTAATAGTACCAAAACATGTGGTTAGACACAAACGAGAAAGCCAGCAAAAGGTAACAGCTGAGATCAATCAAAGAGAGATCGATGCCACTTTTATTTGGTACAATCCATAGAGAACTAAAAACCTGCTACATATACAGACTTTGATCCATCAGTGAATTGAAAGTACTAAACGTACCATTAAATAATCCTTAGACACAACTGCTCAATGATGCAAAACCTAACAACCAATCATACGAACGAACCCGGTCGACGATCAGCGAGACATAATTCAGTACTCCTCTCGGCTAGCAGCTGGTCCCTTAATATATTAGCTGGTTGATTATTCCCTGATGAACCTGAAGAATGAATCCAAGTCTTCAAGCACTCATTCCAAAGGTTCATCTAGCTAGCCACTAGCTACCTTCCTTCCTCGACTATCTGTTACATATCATGCATGATACTTCATAAGCTATGAGATAACTCATTATGATCAATGAACGTCGTCGGCTCGGATTGATCTGTGCTTGTGCAGCTTCTGATCGATCGGAGCTGAGTTGAATCTGCGCTTCGTCTACCTAAACTGGGCGCCGAACGGAGTCCAGAAGTCGACGGGCACGTCGCTGGCCACCGCGAACGTGCTCGATATCGGCACCAGGCACAGACCTCGGCCCTTGAGCGACACCTCGCCGCCGTCCTTGGACGATTTGTCAGGACTAGCACTCGAGCTCTGAAACAAAACACATGCGAGAAAGCTATCAGACACACTTGACCAGGAGACGGCCGGCCATGCAAAGTGAGACCAAGCGTGCAGCAGCAGCAGCAGCAGCCACTACACTGACAAGTATATTTGCTAAGTGTGCATACCTTGAGGTAGTGTGGCACTTGATGCTGATGATGGCCGCTCTTGAGGTATGGAGCGCTGAGCCCCTGCATGGGTTCAGAAACAAGAAAATGTTCAGTTCAGCTCGGTCTCCAATCGATCGATCCAGTCTCCTGGTCGATGATTCCTTGTGAGGAAACCGATAGAGCTCGTGCGAGCGTGCGAGCGTGACCCAGGTGCCATGATTAAAGCGTTGGCGAATCATGTGTGTGCTTGGTAGGAGTACTTGGCATGCATGCATGAGAGGACGACTTACACCAACTTGGTCGTGGAGGAACTTGATGTACTCGATGGTCTCGTGCAGCACCGACGCCGTATCCGTCTGTCAAGGTTTTAGATACATGTGTGTTGAGTTAGATGATCCTCGAAAGGAGGAGATGGAGAAAAGGAACAGCTCTTTTGCAGAGAAGATGATACTGCTATATATGTTGTGGCTCCAACTTCCAAGCAGTACGTACACTGGTTTTTGTGTAATAATATGTTTATATGTAATGCACATTGGACATGAAAAGCCTAGCTAGGTTGTTCACCTTTCCGAAAGGAGAGACGAGCTGTTGGAGTGCTGTGATCCTGTCCCCTAGCTTCTCCTTCCTAACCTGGAATTGTGTTGCACAACTTTATCAATAAACGCATCGATCTGGGTCTATGTGATATCAAATAATGTAGTATGCATGAAGTTTTAAGTGTGGGAACTAGGTAGATTTAAGACCTCTAAGGTAACCATGCATGCACGGCATATAAGTAGATTGATTGGCATGCGTACCTTGAAGGTTGGCAATGGCGACGGCGTCTCCATCCTCGGTTTCTTGAACGCCGGCTCGCCGGTAGCCTTCTTGGTGGCGACTGAGCTGGAGTCTCCTACTCCTTCTAGCACATTCTATACATACATGTAGATAACTAGGGTTAATTACAGTCAGCCACCTACGTACGTACATAGCATGCATATACTCCTACTAGCATCATCATTAAGCCATAATTTCATCTAATTAGCACAAACCTTTAGTGCAAGGTTTGCCCTTTCACGCGGTGCCGGCGATGGTTTGACGGAGCCACGCATGGTTGCCTGGTCAGTCGCCGGCTGAGCTGCTGCCATGGCCATGCTGAACCCGGCGCTAGAAGCGTTCCAGAACGCGGCGTCGTTTGTGAACTGGAGTGGCTCCCTCTGTCCCATATGCTGGTACTGATACTGCTGAATCCCCGCCGCCGTGCCGGCTTGGCCGTGGGCTCCATGAGGCTCCTCAGCAGCGACGACGACTGGAAACCGTACGGCGAGTTCGGTGACAGAAGAAGCTCGTGCCCGAGGCTGGACATAAGCTGCTGCTGGTGGTGGCCTTGCAGCGCTAGGTTTAGGTTATTGGGTGATGGATTATTCATCAAGCTTGACGCGTTCATGTGGTCGGTTCTTGAGCTCATGTCATGGTGGGCGCCGACTTGCAGAAACCCATGCATGTTACCAGCACCGCTGCCCCTGTTAATAGATAAAACACGCGCACATACACATAGTGGAATCCGTTAATTTCAGTGTCACGGGAGGATCATCATAATATCATATGATAGCACGAGATCACGGGAAACTAGTCAGGCAAGGGTAGGTAGAATAGAACCAAACAACTTACATGTAAGGGTTGTTGCTCCAGTCGGTGTACCCGGCCACGGCGGCGCCACCGCCAGCCGCCGGGTCGTTGATGCTGGCTGTTTCTTGGAAAGTTATGGAGCTGTTGTTCCCGCCGGGCGACTCGGAGGAGGCCGTGGTGGTGCAGCTCTTCGCCTTGCCGCCGCCGTCAGCCGCCACGTCGTAGCTCGCAGCTGACAGAGCCGACGGCCAGGTATTAAACCCGGCGAGCTCCGTGGAGCACGCCGCGGGAGGCGCCGCGGCCGTGGCGTTGCTGTTCCACCACATGCCGTGCGAAACAGCGACGCCGCCGCCGTTGTACATGGCCGGAGCAGCGTGCATCAGCTGGTGGTCTCCCATGCCGATCTGTATAATATGGACGCCGTCTCTTGGTGGATCGAGAGGAGCAAGAAGGGAGTGGTGTGTGCTTGTTGGGTGGGCAAGGATGAAGGGGAAAGGGAAGCTAGCTGAGAGGGGGTAGTGGTAGTGGAAAAGACGGGGTTGCGTTGCTTGGGTATATATAAACCGTTTGGAAAAGAATCGGCGAGGAGAATTTGGCCTACCTGACCGCCCAGGGTTGGGTCGTTGGCGGTCTCCCGGCATTGCGTCAGCTGGCCGGGTAAATCGATCCGGTGCAACTGATCATGATCCATCGGTTGTTCAACAACCCAGATCATAGAGTAGAGCACCACACTGCTCTTATGCTGCCTGTGCATTAATACCGGTAGTAGTCTCTTTAATTCTCTTGTCTCGTACTAGTTGCGATCGACCTCCTTAGGGCCACTTCTTTTGAGCTTATGCTTATGCATAAGCTAGCTTATAGATTCCGGTGGGGAGAAACTGTTGTGGGGAGAAGCTCCTAGAAACTGGTCGGGACACTTCTTTTGGGCTTGTGCAGTTTTGGCTTATTCGGCGTGTTGGGTTGTGAGATGTCTATAACGCCCCTAAATTTGATTTCACGCATAGTAAAAGCGATGATATATTACATAATAATAAGTAAAAGAAAAGGTAGACGATAATAAAAAGATACTTTCGTAGTATAATTTCAGTACATGCCAAATTAAAGCATAATGCAGGTCACCATTTTACTAACAGAAGACATTTTACAGCACCACAAACATGCATCTAGTCCAAATACACAAACAAACCACGGTCCAAATTGGTGATGCACAAATTAGTGATGCACAAATTTAACAGGAGACATTCACGGTCACATATTCAGCAAAAAAATTGGAGGCACGAGCCCAAATCACAACTTGCTCGCAGCTTCTCCACACACCCAGCCCAAGCATTCTCCTGCCATCAACTCCTCTCACATCCTCTCCAAATCAACCCAGCCCAAGCAAAAAAATTGGAGGCACGAGCTGCTTACCGGCGGCTGGGAGGTCGACATCGTCGGCAGAGGAGGTTTGGCGAGCTCGTATGCGGGGCGCAGGCGCCGGCGCGAGGAGCACGCGCGGAGCCGTGTACGAGCAGGCGCCGGGGTGGATCCGTGGGCGTCCGCGGCGAGGAGAGACGGGGGCGGGGATGGAGCCGTGCACAACGGCGGCGTGGAGAGGCAGGGGCGGGGGAGCGCCGGCGGCTCGGCGGAACCCTAGTTCGCCGATGCCATCGGGCGTGCGAGCGATGGAAAAGAAAACAGAGAGAGCAGAGTCGGGTCGGGGGGAGAGAGGACCTTTTCCCGTGTGTTATCCCAGCGGTGGCAGTCATGCTGTAAATAAAACGACATCGAAGGGCAGCCTCCTTACCGCTCTCCACCCCTTTGCGGGAAACGGCGCAGAAACACCCATCGATCAGCTTCTCCAAACGTGAAGGCTATCAGTTTCGCGGTGGAAAAAAGCAGTCGAGAAGCTCCACACTTCTTTTCCGTTTCTGCGGTTTGGGACCCCAAATCTGATTTGGAAGCTCAAAAGAACTCGCCCTTAGAGACTTAGGGTTTTGACGTACGTGCATGCTTAATTGCACGACCTTGTAACCACTAACGCTCTCCATTCCAAAATATGCGAAGGTTTAGATATATGGTTTCTAATGAGCCATTGTAACCACTAATATATGCATAAATATATGTAAGCATCCCTATTAATTTTTTTTCATTGTGAACTATTTTAATGAAAAATCTACGGGTGTAATGTTTATCTAAATATGTATTGATTTACTATTGAATTGTGCTGAAAACTAATACACATAAAAGGACTACATGCCAAAACATTGCATATATTGACACTTCTTAATTTCCAATGAGTTTTTTTCTAAACAGGGTCAAACGGACGGCACATCTATTCATAACATGGGCATGAATCCTTCGACATCCTTTGTGTCTACTGCATAAAATGCTACTTTGGTACAACAAAATGATTTTTACAATATTTAAGAACCAAACGATAAAAATCTTGTAGTTTAATTTTGAATTAATTTTTGGTAAATAGGTAAAAATTTATCCAAATGTGCGAAAGTAGCTTATATAAATTTTAAACTGTTTGGAATTTTTCCATTCAATATGTTCTACTTGTGTGAAAATTTGGAGAGGTACTATTTTGCATCATATTTTTTGTACTTGCTTTTTTGAAACATATTTGCATTTAATAATGGAAAGCATTAAATAACACTTTGAAAATTCGTTTGGAAATATTTTTTGGCATGGAAAGATGCACCTCTGTGCAAAAATATGGTCATTTTCATGTATTGTGCCATGGATATGGTCATCAACTTGGTTTGATTTGTAAACCATGAATGTTTATACATTATAGGCCATTTTGTGAAAGAATTATTAAAAATATTGTCAAAATTCAAGTTTATTATTTTCCCTCTAATTGTACACGTAAAATAACTTCATGCCAAAGGATTGCATTCTTTATATTTCTTATTTTTTTTAAAGGGGGTCAAAATCTTCGGCACATTTATTCATAGCAAGGACTCTAATCTTTTGATACCCTCTATGGATATTGCATAGAATCATCCTTGGTATTGTGTGAAAATTGGAGAGATGCTATTTTGCATTATATTTTTATACTAACTTCACAAAAACCTGATTTTACATTTAGCAATGGAAAATATTTTGAGACAAAAAATGGAAACTTCTTTTGGCAATGTTGTTTGGCACGACAAGATGCATCTCTCCGCAAATTATGGACATACTATAATGAAGTATACCATGGATATAAAAAAATAAAATATATTTTTAAATCTTGCCCATTGTTTTTACACTCGCCAAAGATGGTCTTTGTCGAGTGACTGACGGGCGCACTCGGAAAATATAACATGTTGTTTCCTCTCCGTCAACCACGGCCGAAGGGGCACGTGTCCACTGTCTTTGCCGATGTTTTTTTTTTCATTTCGTTAATTTACCGAGTGTTTTCAGCTAATTTTGCCATGTGCAGATCTTTGTCGTGCACATTTGATCCATGCCCAACGAAGAGTATTCGGCATAGACCCTTACACTCCGCAAACCGTTTAATATACGGTAGTGAATACTATAGTATTTGTATGGGAGCAATGCCTATAACTAAATATCGACTAACTAGGAATATCAAAATCTAGTTAAGACTACTTATCATTTTGTACTTGCATGGATTACGATGTTTAAGTCGAACCATTCTTCACGTTTATTTCGCATATATCTTCGAAGTAGCAAAAAAACCATTAATCCTCGCCGTTGTGGGTTCAGTTAACATTTTTATGATAAGAAGGTTGATAGCATCTCAATACAATATGTGTGATATTGTATTTCAGTACTATGTATGAATAAAGCTTTGCACATAAAAGAAGACCTACCGGAGAGAACATAGTTCACTCCGTTTTTGTTCCAGACAAGTCACCTCTAGCTATACTCTCAAGAAATTCGGATGCTTCAATATTCTCTTTTGCATGATTCTTCGGTCAGTTCACTAATTTTTCGGATTTAGGAATATTGAGGTCACAAAGCAGGGATTCAAGTATTGAACAATTGATTTATGCCGGGTGCCATGTTTCACACATTAGAATCAGGATAAATATATATGTCGAATCAGTATAAATATTTTATATTATCTCTTACAAATAAAACAAAGGCATAATAAGCCTAGGGAATAAATTCCAACTAATCGATCAAACTAAAGGCATTGACCTCCAAAAGGAAGTCTTGCTCGTGACAGCAACAAAAACAAATAAATTACATCAGATGGAAGGAATGTTTGATGAGACCGCCTAACTGCATGCTATAAAGGGTAAACGAACTCTGATAGTAGCACTGTTGCACCTAATCTTTGTACCAGGAAGTCTTGCTTGTGTGTGCTATAGTCGCCTACGATTGATTCAATAATCTATCCTAGCGAATTTACTTTCTCGCTGGTAATTATTGCTAATCTTCTGACGACCGTCAGCGTTTATTTTATATTGTTCAGTCTTTCCGACCACTAGAAGATAAACTCAACGTCACAGTCCGATGCAAATTAAATGCATGCCCTGATTCTACAAATTAATTGTTGTTTATATGTACATGCATGCTTGTCGACCATCCTAGGAATGTATAAATCATACTAGTATGGTATTTGAATCGAAGAATGGTCGATGTATGTACTGCAAGACCTGAAAGAGAGCATCCATGCCATGCGCGGTGTGACTGGTTATAAGATATTTTTGAATACAAATGAATGAACCATGTTGTGGGTGAACATGCATGAAAATTCAGATGCGCGCACGCACGTCGGTTTCGTTTGGGATAGCTGACGTGATGGAAGAACCCCCCCCCCCCCCCCCCCCACCACACGCGTACGTTAGGCAACCCATGTTTGTCTTGGATCGATTTAAATATGATTCGCCCGTTCCTTTTTGGAATTTTGCTCCGCGGACCTATATTCCCTTATGGGTTCAGACTAGCCGATGCAGGATTCAATTGTATTCTTCCTCGGAATAGTTTAACACTACAGGAATGCTCTTCTGTGCCGACGGCCAATACCTATGCCGACGGCTTTTTGTCGGGGCCGTCGGCACAGATCCCGCGAGACAAAAAAAACTGAAACTGGGCTATGCCGACCAACTGGGTTATAACGGATAGTCAATCCGTGTACAACCAAAATGGACTTATGGTCTGCTGGAAACCATCGTAGTCACGGAATCACGGGTGGCGTACGTACGTAGAGACTGAATACAACCACTAAGTCGACACGTGAATCGTGATTAGCTAAGGCCGGGACGTAACTTTGAATTACTCCAGTAAACTCGAAAATAGGACTGTAAGAGCATCTCCACCGGTACCCTCAAAATTTTATCCGACACCTTCCAAATTTTGTCCACTTTAAAGGCGTCGGACACATGTTCGGCACAAGTCGGGTGTTGTCCACAGCTGCACTCTCAAACCAAATATTGTAGTTTGGGCAACATTCACAAATTTTTAACCAAAGACACGACTTTCATTGAGAATTGATAGATTACAACGAAAATTTAAACTAAAATATAAACTACAACTAAACTAATCTAAACGTCGGCAGGAGGTGTTGTCTTGCTAGGGCCAGACTCGTTGTCGTTCGCCGCCGGGACGATGTGAGAGAGGCCAGGGCCTTTTCCTCCCAGACTCGTTGTCATTCTCCCTCGGCTCGGCGAAAGAGGGGGAGGCAGACTCACTGCGGCCTACCAAATGCGTGAGCCAGCGCCTTTTCCTCCCTGACTTGCACTATGATCCGGTGCGCCTCTGCGGCGCTGTGCGCGTGCACGACCACAAGCACGCATGTGCGTTTGCTGGCGGCCCGCACTCTGTACTATGCGGAGCTGCCTCTCTCCTCTTTCGTTGCGTCGTACGCAACCGTATGCCTTCCCTCCTCCACCGCGTCGTATGTTGCCCTCTCCCTCTCCACCTACATCACGAACTGCTCCCTTGTCGCCGACTAGGCCTACATGTGTCTCCTCTCATGCGCAGCAGGCCCGAACTACGCCACCTCCAGCGCCTCGACCTCCCAGTGTCTCCTCTCCAGCTCATGTGCTTCGTCGACCTGGTGCAAAGCGTCTTCCACCCGACGACAGTGAGTGCCCACCACATTGAAGCGGCAAGCCTCGCGAGTACCGGTGTAGGTTATGTTGTCTACGGCGAGATGAGAGAGCACGACTCGAAGCGGCGGCATGGCGAGAATTCTTATAGCAGACCGACTGGACGGGAAAGCGACACGGGAAGGTGGTGCACGGGGGAACCAACAGTGTTGTTGTCACCGATTTTCGTATCCGACACTCAATGGGTTTTTGGAGTGCTTTTGGGTACCGTTGGAGATGCTCTAATGTAGACACGTGAATATATATGCTTCCTCTTGCAGAGAGTTCCGTAGACGTCATGACATTCTTCCTGCGTGTAGTATCCCATGTAGGAGCAAACTGAGCCTAGCTCAGCTGGTTTGGTTCCTTGTGGTGGAACCGATCCACCCAGGTTCAAGTCCCAAACTTGGCATGGGTGCTCGCATTTTCCTGGATTTTCCAGGATTTAACCGGCGCTATGCTTTCAGTGGTAGGTGACGTGCCCGTCAACAGCGAGGCACCCGTGGTGACTTCGTCAACTTCAAGATCTGTCGGGTCAGTCTCTCGGAGGTGCTCATAGGGGTAGGATTTGCGTGCGTGCGTTCATAGGGGTGTCTGTACATGCGTGTTTGTGAGCATCTGCGTCTGCACTGTGTTTCTCAAAAAAAAAAAGTATTCCATGTAGGAAGTAGCAGAAATTTGGTCCGGAAGACGGCGGCCGGCCTAGCTACAGAGAGCTTGCTAGCTAGCGCGAGGACGGGCGACGAGTCCGTTGACGTCATGCTTATGACCGTCGTTCCATCTAGGAGAAGGGCCGGCTAGTACGAGCGAAGGAAGGCGTCAAAAGCTTGGGGCCCATGGCGTCGCACGCGTGCCCGGGAAAAGGCAGCCGCCCACTCACCCCATCCACACACAGATTCAGAGATACAGAGCGATGGAGGCGAGCCACACAGAGCTAGAGCTAGTACGATCGATGCATATGCACTCCGGCCGCTCCACTCCAGTAGTCGGACGCCGAGTCAAAAGCTCCGACAGAGATCGATGAGCTAGGCTGACTGATACTGATAGCAGTACTATTATATGTTCTCAGGCAGACAGAGAACTCGAATCTGTCGAGATCACCCGATCGATCGAGTGATTCTTCACCAACTCCTCCGATCCATATACTTTGCGAAACAAAAATAAAATTAAAAAAACCTGGGAAATCATGACGCCGCCTTTGCATTGCCCTGTGTGCTTTCGTTGAGGGATTGGCCATTACCGGGAAGACTGTCCCATTTAGCAAGCTAGAGCTAAATCGCGTTTGTCGCGTGCATTAATCAATCTCGTCTCTCTCGTGATCCAAGCAAGTACAGCCGTATGATCAGCCACAATTGCTGTAAGGATTAGGATATGATACACATAATTAACCTGGCAAATTAAAGCGCACGGTGCTCGATCGTGCATTGCATCGTGTACATGGCCACGGATGCGCAAGTTGTCCACTCTCTCTTTCCTTTTGTTGTTGGTGCATCGATCAAGTCTTACACGGCAAGCCGTTCGCCGTGCATGCCGTGCGACCCAGGGAACTGTACCCCGGAGAATCCCGCCGCCTAGCTAGCTTCCGGTACGTGTGCGACACACGGCGACGACACCCATAGTGCGCGCACCAACGCATGCACGGCACACCACCGCCACCACGAGAGTACTCCTCCTCCGGCACCGGCAGAACTGCAACACGTGCTCCACGGCGGCGACGCTGACCCGCCGCCGGCGTGATTTAACCGGAAAGAAAAGCGAGAGCCGTGTTGACGCCATGGATGGGACGCCGGGGTGCGACTTTCGCGCTGTTAGGCTCCGCGTTGACGCGGCAGGCCAGGGTCTACGACACTCTCGGTCTACTCCACTCGGTTTCTTCTCCCTGAACGACGTACAGCTGCCGAGATCCAAGGGCAGATCGATCCAACTTGTTTGGACTCTAGCGGCTTGTTGGCGTCACTCTCTTGTCTTAAGCGTAGCTAAGCAACTAAGTGTTTGCGCCTAACACACATGTAGTACTGGTTAGGACTTGGGAGTGACCCCGAGAAGATCCGTGACGGATCCCTCCGAGCAAAAGGTCAACCATCCAATCATCCAAGAGACTTGACGAAACCGTGGTGTGATTCACAAGACCAGCTAGCTACTACTCCTACTAAGAAGTAAGAACAGCTAGTTAATTTAGATGACCATACGCAAAAATAGAGACTCTGGCACACAGCGGCGGCGGAGCCAGAATTTCAACTCCGCGTAGTCAATACAAAGTAGCATAGTCAAATGCATGTATTTGTAATATTTTTTATTATATTTTGCACGATTTTTTTTCTTGTATGAGCAAGAGGAGCCCATGTACCCGGAAAAATTGGCGTCACGCCCACCTCCGCTCGCGTGACTCCCCCCCCCTTGGGGAAAATATCTTGTACTCCCTCCATCCTAAAATAACTGTCTCAAGTTTGCCTAAAAGTGGATTTATCTAGACATGAAACATGTTTACATAAATCCACTTTTGGACAAAATTGAGACACTTATTTTGGGACGGAGGGAGTACATCATTAATATGGTTCGATCAATGCAGAGGACGGGAATATTCCTATTTAGAAGAAAGTATACTATAATGCACTTTTTAGATGGATGTTACAATTCATTTATTTTCTTCTTCACGTATCTAATCGAAACCCCGGTGTGTCGTGTGCACTCGTCATGCACACTCGCAGAACAGATAACCATAGTCCAAAGCAATGAAAGAGAGGCAGTACAAAACTAGTAGACGCAGCTAATCGTTCAAGTAACAATACTACTCCAATAAACAGGAGGTGTAGCAAAAGTGAACAATAATACAGTGCCTTTCCGTGTCTAGTGAAAATTCTCTGGCTTTAATGATGCACCTTGTGTGAAACGAGGGAAAACTCTCTCCATCTGGATGACCCTTTATTTTCTTTTACCTTTCTCCTCCGGGGTCAGCACTCCCTGGACCCCCATAACGGCACATGAGAATAGTCCAGGTGGGCTCTGACGGAAGCCCAGGTAGGCCCACGCAGCCTCCCGGTGGCTTTCCTGACAGGTCGGGCCAATACTGTTGGTGATCGTGTTAGGTACGGTGGACCAGATTGGGCCTGTGGAACCAGTGTCTATCGCATTCACAGCCTGGGTGCACGGGTCAACTCCCTTTTTTTTTTGCGGAGAATAAAGGTGATATATTAAAACCTTGCTCTTACTGACAGAATCAGAAAGAAAAAGAAATTACAACAAGGTCCAACTTCTTCCTCCTCTGGAACTCGCCGATGCCGACGCACAGAGGCCGTCGGTGGCGCGCCGCTGCCGCTGCTCCTTGAACCATCTTTAAGCGGAGTCAGCCTCCTGGCCAGCGGGAAGTCGCCGAGCGTCGGATCCGAGGACCCTACCGCTGAAGACGCCGCCGACGACGCAGAGCTTCTCAAGAACACCTTCATCTTCATTTTCTGGAATTTCTCACACCAGATCCGCCGCCGACGAAGCAGCCGCGGACCCGCACCCCCATCACAGCACCTCGCAAGCCCACCCCCACCCCTGGGGAGGAAGACGGCGCGGAGACGACCGGCTCGCAGGACGGGAACTCCACCGCAGGCCACCGACTTCGCCGTCTTGCCAGCACCCTGCACGGAGTACATCAACTCCACCTCCTCTCCGACGAACACACCGCCGGACCGGAGAAAGGAAAGGGAACAATTATTCTTCACCAACGCCGGCCTCGTCTCCGGAACAAGACCGGCGCGGAAGCAGCACAAAAGAACTAATCATGTCAGGCTTAGACTTTCTCTGCTAGCAATGACTCTCATCCTAGGTTTAGCTAAACTGTTCGTGAAAGCTGCCTGCGACGTTGCCGCCGGCGAGCCTTCCGACGATCACGGCGGCAGTGACGGCCGCCGCACCATGCATGCAATGCAACCCTTCCCTACCTATACGTACCGCGCACGTCCATAAGGCCTGGAGGTACTAGACCAAGTGCATGGTGGTTCGTAGCGTATTAGGCACTACCAACAGCATGTACAGGAGGGACAACTCGAGTCCCAGTGGCCATTGTAGTGTTTCACAAGCTGCTACACACGACGAGCTTACTAGGCAGATGGTTAAATTTCTGTGCGTTTTCGTAGCTAGATCAGCAGTACAGCACTTGCATGTGCCCGAACCTTCAGAATAATGCAAGCTGCGTTTACATGGCCTAGCTAGATTTGATCCACGCATGCATTTCATGGGGCTGGTCGATGCTTGGCAGTAGTACGTGGAATCTAGCTAACAGGTGCTGGTTGACTCGTAACTAATCAATGCGATCATGTCAAAAAGGAGTAGGCACCACGCGGTTGTGCTGTGGATCACCTGTACTGCTGCTGCAAGAAACTGACTAAGTAGCCACGTAGGGTCGTCGGAATGTCTGATCGAGTAGAAGGAAGCTTAAAAGTCGTAAGCAACTAGGCGCCAAGCCGGCAATTGCTCCCTAACCTCAACCGTGTGGGGCTGCCTCGCCATTTTTCCGTGATGCGAAGAACATGGAAGTCAGAGGAGCACGGGGGGCACTCATGGCCATGTCTGGACCGACCAGGCGACCACTTGTTGACTCATCGCGGGAATGATGCCACTCTTCCTCGATGAAAACCATGGAGTGGCTGCAGCACAGTATGTGAATCATCACCACGGGCTCAGAATGCAGATAGTCAAAGGGCTCATGAACATCACTCCAGAAGTCTTTTCCCCGGGAACAGGAAATAAACCAAGGCCGGATAATAAAGTCACACGCGCGCATGCATGAGAAGTCTTGTTTGAGAAGCCGTTAGGAATCTGATCAGGGGCGGCATGGCCGGTGGAGCTGGAGGAATCGCCGGGATCGATCGAGTGAGACACGGCGAGCTGGCCCGGGGCCGTACTGTGCAATCGCATGTGCGCGAGAGCTTTTTCAGAAATTGGTAGTAGTAGATCGATCGAAGCGGATTCAATCGGTGGGAAGAAAGATGTAGTGTGTCTGGGCGGGCCACCGCCGGCCGGGGAGAAGCTTTGCAGCGAGACATATGGCTCAATCAGCTGAGCTCCCATTACCTTCTGACCCCGCCGCATGCAGCAACCAACAGCAACAAGCTGCAAAATGGCGTCAGGGCTTTCGGGAATCTCTGGGCGGGCCATGGAACAACGTGAGCTAGGGTTGTTGGTCGCAAAACTGGATCTCTTCAATCAAAAGAAAAAAGGTAGCAACTTGGACATTCAGGAATAAGGTACCATGGTCTAAGAGCTCTTGATCGTGCAGCTGATGGCGCCGCATGATCTCTTACACATTGTTACTGTTATAGTACGCGGCAAGAAGGTACATTACCTGCGACAAAAAAAAGCTTGGAGGTACATATAGTTAGCTGTTATTGGGTTGAACTTGTGTATGCATATTATTGCAAAAGGCAGCTGAAAAAAAGGTAAGAGCCTGTCAGATAACCTGAGAGCCACCCTGGTCAGCAATAGCTGAGCAGAAACGATCATCAGAAGCTATGGGATCAGCAACTCTGATACCTGATACCGGCCGTTAATCAAGCCCACAGGCCACAGGTGAGATGTCATCAACCAAGGCTTAAGTGTTCGCCTCCTTATTAGTCGAGTATGCTGTGATACGATCCTATAGGAAAGATGCTGTTCAAAAGTAAGGTCGTGCTAAAGATCTGTGGAACTCTTATTTTAAACAGCTCCTGCTCCATGTTAACAACGGAGGTTGTACTAGTTAAATTACTTAAATAGAACTGTGTCACTGTGTATGCCCTGCAGAGTGCTTAACGTTAGCGTGTGCTGGACCAGAAAGTAAGCTACTCGGCCTGCTTTGGTAGTCTTGGTAGAATCTCGGCCTGTTTTAGCAGACCAGAAAGTAAGCTACTTCGGGCTGTTCGGGCCATGGGCAACCTTTTGTTTGTTTTTTTTTACTTGGGCAACCTTTTGTTTGTCTAGAGCACGACGCTCCCCCCTGAAAAAAAAATTGTCCGGTTATTCTATCGGTTTTGCTAGTTCTCAATCGCATGAGAATTAACTTAGTTCTCAATCGCATGACGTCATCAGTTGCAACTGATTCGGACCACTTGATTTGCTTCGTGATTCGTGTACCAGTTGCAATTCAACTTGCAACTAGGATTTGATGACGTCATGCGATTGAGAATTAAGTTAGTTCTCATTCGCCTGAGTTTCAAGTGGACTTGCAACTGCTCCACACCGTTCGATTTGCTTCGTGATTCGTGCGAATTATGAGTTGCAACTTGACTTGCAACTGAGATTGATGACGTCATGCGAATGAGAACTAAGCTAGTTCTCATTCGATTGAGCATTAGAGAGACCCTTATTCTATAGTGGTGTAGATAATAATTATCCCTCTGTTTCAAAATACTTATTTTTTTATTTTTTAGAAAACGGGGTGCGGATCCCGGCCTCTGCATCGAGTGATGCACAAAGCCATCCGCAATTATTCAATCACCTTACAAGAGGAATGCAAGGATCAACCGAAGTGAACCACCAAACTAGCGACAGCTCGCTACACCTACAACACGGATGAAGGGGGTGAAACACACCAACGCACATCATCAAAAAACCGAAGGCCACACCAAGCCGCCCGATAGCGACCAAGGGGCACTACCAGTCCAGCAGACACTCAGCGGCACCGATGCACCTGCTACAGAAGTCGCTGCCACCGTCTTCCTCAAAACCCATCATCTTCAGGACAGGGACCAAGTATTAATCTTGTCAGGCATGTCGTCGGTGTCGTCACGACGCCAGACAACATATCATATCTGCGCGTTACCATCATCACACGTCCATGTCGAGACTCCGCTGCGCCGCGCCACCAAGACTCGCCGTTGTCGACGTGTTAGATGCCTCAACACGCCACCTTTTCTTGCCCGTCCCAACCACCAGCTGCTCCAAAACGATGCCCCCAGGAGGGAGAACGACCCTGAAAGGGCCGTTATCGTCCGATCCCGGAGATCCAGATCTAGGGTTTCCCCCGAAACTTCCCGAGCTTGGTGACAAAAATACTTGACGTAGATTTATTTAAATGTGGATGTATCTACACACTAAAATACATTTAAATACATCTATATTTATCTAAATATGCGTCAAAGTGAGTAATATACAAGTATCGATACGGTTTTACCAGTGATGTGGAGTTGAATAGGGCAACACAAGTCTGAGTGTCTGAGGTACAATTGCTTGCATTAGTTCGCCCTGAATTTATTCCAAATGCCCGACGGTTCTCCTCTACTCTCTCAAGAACAAACATGCATGCAGCGTCCTTTGGTGTGACGCATGGGTAAAGTCAAAGTCGAAGACGATGCACTCACTAGCTGATGTGTACAAACCATTTACTATTGACTCGTGAGCTCAATGGCCTGAATGCCTGATCAGTGTTCAGTACTGACTATTGGCGCATTGTCGTTACATTACATGTAGATGTAGCACGTTTTTCCTAAAACTCAAAATTGGTAATTTTTTGTTTCAAAAATTCACGAAACAAATCTCAGATGTAGATAGGGTCGAATCTACAACCGTAAAAAATTTCAACTCGAAGTTCGTTATAGTTTGGACTTAACAAAATTTTCAACTCGAGATCCCTAAATTACATGCTACTCCCTCTGTCACACACACAATGTAATTCGTTTTGGCCTCACAACGTCACATGCTCATTCCGCAAGCTAGCTGCAAATGGTGCTTCAGGCTTTCGAGAATAATCTTTTGCCGGCCAAGGTACATTAATTAGCCACTTCCTCCGTTTCTAAATGTAATACTCTCTCCATTACATAATATAAGATGTGTTTTAAGTGTTTCACATATTGTCTTGATTCAGCGTAAAAAGAGTGAACATATACACTAAAACGTGTTTAGATATACGTGTACACATCTCAATGTGGAAAAGGTCTAAAACACCTTATATTGTGGAACAGAGTGAGTATGTTTTAGCTTTATTTTACTGAAATATATATAGACATGTTTTAGTGCTATATTCATGAGAAAAAGGAGTAAAACATGTTACATTTAGGAAAGTAGTACTTAGTTGTATGGCCATGCATCAAAATTGTTACAAATTGCATAAGAAACTAATCCTTCCCCTGTTTCATTATTATGGCAGAAAACCAGGAGTCAACTTGACTGTATCATAGGACCGGGCCCACTGTGGTGCTAACTGTGCCGCTGGCGCAGGGCCCACAGTTTTGGGGGGCCCCAGATTTTTATGTATGCATATGTATACATCTGGGAAAAAAATGGGTTTTTATCCTTTGTCCTACGCATTGGGCCTTCATCCTTCGCTGTTGGGCCGTCTCCCATGGCGCGTCGCTCGCGTGGGCTCCTTGGCTGTTGAGCCGAATACCAAAGCTATCGATGGATCTGCTCTGCTCACGCTCAAAACGCCACGTTTCGCAGGCCTGCCGACTATGCACGAAGCCAGAAACAGAAAGCGACGAAGACGAACAGGCACGCCGGCACACGTCGGTCGATTCGATTCGATGGATCGCAATCCCATCCCAGCGGTACAGCGAGGCTGCGTCGGCGACGGCGACTGGCCGACACCGCGGTGGTCAGTTGGTGACAGTTCCTCTTCAATCTTCATCGCCTCATCGGCTGATCGGAAAAACAAGTACAGTCTGGTTGTATCCACGCTTCTAATTTTTGATTCCATCTACACTTAAGTTTTATTTTATTCATATTGTTTTTCAATTATGCAGATTTGACATGGGAAAACATCAGTCAAGTTCCCAGAAGCGCAAGAGAAAATAAAACGAACAATATTTGATCAAACCCAAAAGCAAAAGGTGCTATGACAAGTTTATTAGAAAAAAAAGCATCACAAGGGTCATCCGGTAACAGTCTATTGATCCTTCTACCCTTACATTTACATTTGTAATTGTTCCTTACAATCAGTCTACAAGCAAGTCAGACGGAGACAAATAATATTGAGGTAGAGGAAGAAAATATTGGGCCTGTTGAAATTTTGAATTTATAAAGCGACATGATTGTTTTCCCAATGCAAGTATTGCATATAGAGTTTTGTTGACCATTCCCGTGATGGCTGCATCGACGGAATGAAGCTTTTCTAAGTTGAAGCTATTGAAATCCTATATGCGATCTACAATGACACAAGAAAGACTCAACGATTTGGCCATAATAACGCTTGAGGGCGACGTGTTGGGGAAGATCGATTATGAGGATATGATTGCAAATTTCATTTCAAACAACACAATAAAATGATGATGTTCAAATAAACGTTAAGCAACTTCGACTTATATAGGTATGATTCTCAATATATTCAATTGTTACGTAAAAAAATTGTCGTATACATTAGAAATATTTATTAGTTCAAATTTGTGTGTCAAATTTTTGTGTGAGATAAGACCCATTTTAGATTTTCGCACGGGGCCCTAGATTTTGCCGTCCCGGCCCTGATGTATCACAAAACGCCATGCAGGCACCGGAAGGAAAAAAAGGTTAAAAAGGGGAGAGAAAAAAGAGTTTTGAGCCCGGCCCTGATGTATCACAAAACGCCATGCAGGCACCGGAAGGAAAAAAAAGGTTAAAAAGGGGAGAGAAAAAAGAGTTTTGAGCCTGTCAGACAACCTGTGGGCCACCCTGGTCAGCTACTAGAGCTGCACAGGAACGATCATCTACAGCTACGGGATCAGCAACTCTGAACCCAAGGCCGTTAATCACGCTCTGGCCCATAGGTCAGATGTCATCAACCAAGCTTTAGTGCTTGCCTCCTTATTAGTCAAGGATGCAACGGTACGACTACTACAGAAGAGATCCTGTTCAAGTAAGGTCGTGCTGCTGTGCTATGGAACTCCCCTTTTAAACCGGTCTTGATCGCTGCAAACAGCCGAGGTGGTACTAATATAATACACCTCTGTTCCTGATATTTTTTTTAGCGGACCTCTGTTTCGTGCTGAGTGCTCAGCCTTTAACGTGTAGTGGCCAGCCCAATATGATACGATGGGTCTTCTTCGGAATCCTGGCCCGTTTATAAGAAGTAGTCCAGCTATTCGGGCCTCGCGCTATTGTGGGCTTCACTTTTAATAATGGACGTTGTACAGTGACCTGGAATACGACCATCGATGCGGTTTGAGTGGTGATGTGGAGTGGAATTACAAAGAACACGAATTATAACCGACACACATCCTGAGTGCTCGACAGCAAGCAGACGCCATGAAGCATCAAGATCACTAGAAGGATAACGCGCGCGTTGCTGCGCCCGTTTTCCTATGTCATTCAATAACTTCATTTTTCTCTAAAAGATTGATTGTACTAAACAATAAATTAAGATATAATGGACTACATTTACCGTGCGTAATTTATGGCATGGATGAGCACGAAGAAAATATGGAATCAAAATATGATAGATCACCTCGCCACGCTGCCTGTCGACATGAATGACCAATATTTGGAATAAACGAAATTCAGTACAAACAAAGAGTTGCATACTGAACTGACACATACCATCTTCCTAATTCTCTTGTCAATGGCTACAAAAAAAAGTACACCAATAAGATGGCATTGGCACTCCACCAAAAAAACATCAGTATCAAGAGAAGAGCAATGGCTAATTGTTCACATAGTACATTATGCAGTCCAATTCTGCAATGAATTAAACACAATTGTAATACATGCTAATTTTTTGAGCTTGATATCTAGAGGCTGATTATGGCACAGAAGGTTAACGGTCCCAATCCATGTGATCTACATCAAGAGATGGACAAATGATCGTCAGAGTTTTGCCCAAATTTTGCAGTTTTTCCTGTGTCTATCAGTCAACAGATGTTACCAAGAAGGGCATCATGAGCCAAGTTCTCTGCAGCTTCATCTTGATCAAAGCCATAGAATTTGGTATACCTCCAGTTCCAGAAAACCATGTCAGTAACAAGGAAGACCAGCTAGTGGTAAACCTGCAGAATCAACAAAAATACAGGCACATCACCTGTGATACGTTTTCCGTCTGGAACTTCACCTCGGGGCAACGACCACGACAGTGCAAAGGACACCACACGGGTTTCCCCAGCTGGCACCATTGTAGCCGCAACTGCTGCTCCGATGGATGATCCAGGCTTTGACACCCTTGTCTCTTTGTCCGTGCTGGCTTTGCTGAAAGAGCCATGCTGTGTGAAGGAGATGTGCAAATGTCAGAATATTACGTATTCAGAGAACACCGGAACAAGTTGCGAACAAACTGGATGGAATGCTGACACATGCTGAAGGGTGTTTGTATGCTGTAAAGTGTACCTTCTTGATCTCCTCCCACATGTTCTTTGTTGTGAATTCGCTGGAGTTGGAAGATCCCATCATGAAGAAAGGGCAGTCTGTGACACCGACGTCCTCTGTTTCTTGAGATGCGATTTCAAATGTCACCGGTGGGTGCCCATCCGCAGTCCTACATGGTGTCATCTCAAGTTTTCTGTTACATTCGCAGTTCTCTATCATTTGAAGCATTTTGCAAATGAATTATTTAACACACCTGTGACGGAGAAGAACCCCATGCACACCATCACGCTCTCTGTGTAAGAATAAAGAATAGAATGGCAAGACCTAATTAAGGTTGTCAAAGAGATCACTACTACACGTGCATGAAATAGAACGCGTGGTAAAGAAAAGTGAGTCGCGGTTTGACGTTCATTACATCATCTTAGAGTTGGTGTGATTTCCTGTCAGCTCTGATTTCCATCCAACTGAATTTTAGAGATTGAATAAACAAAGGTCAAGTCTTCACTCAGAGACGTTCTATTTTTCTACTGAAAGAGTAAAATATTGGCTTAAGCTTACAGCCCATGTGAAGACTGAAGAGCAATGTTATGTCTGCAGGTGTGCTCCCAGAATTATGCACCTGCAAGACTCACCAGCCAAAGTAAAAGATGGAAGAACTCAATTAACATCAACTACATTTGCAGCAGATAAAGGAAAAACAGTAGAAGCTATACCGTAGATGTGAAAAGTGCAACAGGGAAGCTGCTCTCCTTGTAGTTGTGAGGGAGGAATGGTGATATCTGACGGCAGGTGATTTTGATTTCAGGCTTAGGTTCACCTACATCGCAATTGTGTTAGCTTATTTCGTAATGGTGCACCAGATTGTTAGGTTGATCTCCTCCGTGTGACCCAACGGTCACACCGGACCCTTGACCACACCCTGATCGGGGGCGTCCAACCGCACCAAGGTTGGTGGGCCCCAGTGACCCGCGCTACATAAAGGGTGGGGGGTCGGTAGCACTGATCACGAGGTTCACCTGTGCGCCACCGCCCCACCACATCCCCTACCGATCGAGGGTCAGCGCGGTGCTCACGGGAAGCACCACCGACGCCACTGCCTACTCTCTGTCATCACCGCCGTCCTCCACCATGCACGGCGCGCTCACCGCAAGGGGAACGCGCGACCGGCGAGGGGGAAGGCAACGGCGCGAGAGAGGGCGGCCGTAGCCGATAGGCGCCGCCACTGCACAAGTGGTTGCGGCCGTCGCATCTTGTCGCCGGTGGTTGCCGTCACCACACGCGCGTCGAGAGCAGGGGAGCAGAGGGGGCGCAGCCGCGTCCTTCTCTCTGCCACAGGCGGCGGTGTTTGATGAAAGAGAGGGGAAAAGCAAGGTCGGGCTCGCCGGAGCGCATGGGCGCTGCCGGCGGCGCCGCCGCCGGCCGACATCGTGAGACAGAGCGAAGAACGGGGAAGGGAAAGAAGAGAAAATGGGGGCTAGGGTTTTCTGTCGGGAGCAGCTGCCCCGTTTTTGTTCAACCGAAGGGTGCGCTGGACCGTCCGATCTTGATGGACGGCCAGATGTAAACCCTAGCTCACCCAGGGCCAGTGGGCCGAAAGAAAGCGAGCCTTGGGCCGCCGTGGGCCGCGCCCGCGTCGCTTCGGGCGGCAGATAGTGCGGCCGCGCAACAGGCCGTGGGCCGTTTTTTCGTCGCCTCAGGCAACAGATAAAGAAAAGGCCGTGGGACGCGCATTTCCACTGTGGGCCGAAAAGTTCAGTGTTCTGTTAATTTTTCCAGAAGCTGTTTTATTTGTTTTTGTCCAATTTTTGGGCAAATTTCATTCAGTTTTTCCTATTCAAAATTATCCAACGAAATATTTGTTTGGGAAACTGAAAAGTGATAGAAATGCTTCTGAAAAGTACAAAGTTTATGAATTTTATTCATTTTTCCGCTGCAAAAAGTGAAAAGTAATTGCTTAAAAGCAATAAAGTGATAATTAAATTTTTAAAGATGAGATAAAGTGAATATTAAAGGTGATTATGGTTCTGTTATTTTATGACCAACGTTGTTAATGACATGATCATGATAAAATAGAATTAAAGTGAGAATTAAAGAGAATGTTAAAGAAATTATTGAAACAATTATGATTATGTTATTTTATGACCAACGTTGTTAATAACATAATCATGATTTGTTGAACAGTGCAATGTTTGTGAAATACAGAGAATACATTACAGTTTCTGCTGTAAAGTAAAAGGACTCTCCTCTAATTAAATTGGAACCAACGGGAAAATTTAATTAGAGAGGAGGAAAAAGAGAAATACTTGTTTAACAGATTAATTATGGTATTGTTATTTTCTGACCAACGTTGATGATAGCAGTACTATAATTATATGAGTTCTATAGTCAAAGGGCTAGATCTCTGATAATTTTGCATGAAAGTGATCAATTTTCAGAGAAAAGATAAAAGATCAAGAAATGCTCTTGAACTATAGAAATATGTATATTTCATGTTTCCGCTGAAATAGAGTTGATGATAATGTTATTTTCCAAACAGAGTTCTTTATTGCAATAGAAATATTATCATCATATTGTTTATGAGTTTTATGCATTGATTCTATTTCTGCCCAACGGTGATGTAGAATTAGTGTAGAAAGATGATGTTTTATTCTAATTCTGCCCAACGGTGATTTAGAATATAGAAGAAAGTTTTAAAGTTATTTTTATGCTCATTATTGTTTATTATTATTGAATATTTTCTCAGACAAAGATTCTCATGTTTTCATTCGTGAAAGCAAAAGAATGGGTACTTGTGACCCGAAAGATGACCAAGAAAGGTCATAAAGTGAGAGAGTATGTTCTCTCTAAAGAATGACTGCAAAAGAAAAAGAATTCTTGGATGTTAATCCAAGAATACAAATAGATCATCGAGAGTCTTGTTTGACAAATGTCTTTCATGTACTCTCCATGCAGAAAACAAATAAATCATTCAGAGTTTTGTTTAACGAATTTCTTTCATGTACTCTATATGAAGAAATTTTTTAAACGAGCAACATGAATGCTTAATTTGACCAACGTTGGATTAAGCATGTGTATAAAAGAGTATTCAGATTTATTTCTGAATTTGATGATTGAATATGCAGTCTAAAGAGCCAATTGTGGCATCTATGTCTCTTAATTACCCGCATGACGGGAAAAGACGATAATAATACCCACGTGGTGGGAAAAGTCTGGGAAAATACCCGCATGGCGGGAGAAAATTTTGACAAAGGACTTATCCTGTATGACAGGAAGAAGATGTGATGACTCATGTGTTTTTATATCGACCGCACACTTTATGTGTCATAGTTATAAAGCACTTAATGAGTCAAAAGAGAATAAAGTTACAAATGAACCTAAAGATAAGAATGTTATGCAAGTGTGACTTGCAGTACCATTGAGAAAGAACTCTTGTGAGTTTTGAAAAGGGAATGAGGAAAAAGTACTCCCATACGTTAAAAGATAACTTCATATTGAATAAAGCAGATAATCAAAGTTTCGAAATTGTGGCAAAAAGGTTCTTGCCACATTTCGAGGGGGAGATAGAGAATGTTACAGAATAAACTCCCCTATACTTCATAATGTGATGCATAATTGTGATCGTCGGGGAGTACGACGGTCATAATAATGATACCCCTAAAGTAAAGAAATAGATGTATTCTTGGATATTTTACAGCTCCGAAAGGAGACTAAGGACGGTACTCAAAGTGCCATAAAGAAGACAGATTGACAGGTTAACAGAATAAACCCAAATAAAAAGGATTAAGGATACACCATTTTGGAGAAAATGGAGTAATCTGGGGGAGCATGGTATGAACATACCTAAGGCTCGAATAGATTTTATCTGGGGGAGCTTGTTGCTTTATAATAGAGATGAACAAGCAAACATGGATCTTGTGATTTAGGTCCTTGTAAGAGCTATAGCAATAGAAGACTACAGAATTAATTGCCTCTAGGCAATGACAGAACAACAACATCCCCATATGAGAAAAACAGATGACTATAAAGTCTATATCAGAGAAATTTAAATGAAGGTTGATCCCACCTCATTTACAGAAATTATAAGCAGCGCTCAATCGATTTTGACAAGTGTCTACTTGTCTTAATGATTAGAGACTATGTGAATCCCGACGATGTTTGGGACTCATAAGTAATTTCCAATGGAGCCAAAACAGTAGGCTATAAAGGGTCTACAACGCCAATGTGACTCCAAAGGAAATATGTAAAAAGCGATTTTAAATCGAAAGATTTGCGCTAAGAGAATAAACAGATTATAATGAGTGATAATGGCACATAATGATCTGAGTTACATCAGATGAAAGTAAAGAACACAAGGGATCTTACGGACTAGAGCAAGTCTCTAGAATCAGAAGTTATTTTGGGTTAAAGAGAATGAGAGGACAATCGCTTTTTTACAAACTTATAGAATGGGAAATTCATTCCCTAATCCTGTGTATGTGGATGATATCCTACTTGCTAGTGGTGATGTCAATCTACTACCGGCAGAGAAAAGAAGTTCTTGTCCTCAAAAGAGTATTCTCGGTAGAGTGTCTGTCGTTAAAAGTATCGAGATTTACTAAGAAAAGAAGAAAAGGGGTATTAGAAATATCGCATGGACATGCTGAGAAGAAGTCTCTAAAGCATGCATGTCGAGAAAATCTACGCCTGTTCTTATTGTCAAGGGTAATGGAATTGGAACTTTAGTGTTCCAAGAGATAACATAGAACGATCAAATGGATATGGTACCATATGCTTCAGCTGTTGGAAACTCAATATTACCCTGACAATTCACGTATCCGGGTTGTTTTGGCAATGTCCAATCCAGATATAGATCACTGGAATGGAATCAAAGATATCGGCCTCATGCTAAAAGAAACAGAGTGCTCTCAAAAGGTTGTGAGTACAAAGATAGATCTATAAATGTGCTCTCAAAAGGTTGTGAGTACAAAGAAAGAATTTGTGAAATGTATAGCGAAATCCACAATTGTCGCTAAATTTCACATTTGGAGTTTTTGTGTGGAAAAGCTCCAGAGAATGAAAGATTGACATCAGTGTGATGTAAAGACATGTTATAGCATGATATAGGCCGAGGGATAGGCAAAATGGTTAAGGAAACCTGTACCCGGAATTGATAATGGTTGACAACAGCAATAACCATTAAGTAATTCACTCCTAAGACAACGAGTCAAGTGTGGTGCCAAACACATTGACACAGAGTTATACGTTGTAAAGGAGAAAGTCCGGAATTATGTTGAAATGCTTGGAGCATAAGAGGAACAGATAAAAGAAACACACAAGTGTTCGCAGATCTGCTAATTAAAGGCTTACCGCCCAGTGTGTTTTGGAGAACACATAGTCGACATGGGTTTATGGTATAGTCTATATTATTTCCGGACAATAAAGAGGCCCAAAAGATTAAAGAATCTATTTCAAAACAGAGACGTATATTGTAGCTGTCTGATTCTATCGGCAATTGAGCTGTGACGATGAAACATGCTCTATGTATCGATCTGTGATGAAACGAGTAAAGCGAAAAGTATATAGTTAAAAGTAAAAGTTGAGATCAAGGGGGAGAATGTTAGGTTGATCTCCTCCCGTGTGACCCAACGGTCACACCGGACCCTTGACCACGCCCTGATCGGGGGCGTCCAACCGCACCAAGGTTGGTGGGCCCCTGTGACCCGCGCAACATAAAGGGTGGGGGGTCGGTAGCACTGATCACGAGGTTCACCTGTGCGCCACCGCCCCACCACATCCCCTACCGATCGAGGGTCAGCGCGGTGCTCACGGGAAGCACCACCGATGCCACTGCCTACTCTCTGTCATCACCGCCGTCCTCCACCATGCATGGCGCAGCTCGGTCGCATCCGCTCAAGGAGAAGGTATTTCTCCTCCTCCCACTGTTACTACACGTAGGATCTAACCCTAGTCGATTCTCTGGGTTCCTAACACAGATAACATCAGGTAAGAGATAAAAGTGCATATGGAACTTTATTGCAGTAAATTACCATCATATACCATCCAAGATCTTGGAAACAAGGTATGGTAAGTACAACTCTTATCCTTGAGTTTCCAGTCCCAATATCCAATAGTGGCCTTATCATTTTCCCTGCAAGTATGCATAATCGACGATATGGTTGAATGGCCAGAAATAAGCTTGCTGAGATTTACAACTTACTTGAGGGCATCAGCACTCGGTGCAGACACACCATGTTGTAGCTCTTTCTATTGGGACGCGAAATGAAAGCCTGGAAAGTGAAAATGGTAATCACTGATTAAAAGTTCTTAAGAGTTACAGGAGGCATTGCACATCAGGAAATGGAAAAGTTAAGTATAGTTACTGAAAACTGATTTGCAAGTATAGGCCTTTCTTCATATATCGCTGGGAATATCTGAAAATGCTGAAAGTACCCTCTGTAGCTTCTCCCGATGCTTCCTGCACTGATAAAAACATGTGTTTTGAGAGGTGAACTGTACCATCCAAAGTTCAATTAGCTATTTAGCAGTCACAAAAGAGCAAAGCCTCTCATGAGAACACTTGCATTGTAATATTTATTATCACATCCCATTGAAAACACAATTGTTCTTATGTAACAGCCATATTATCCTCACATACTATTATGCTGCAATACCTTGTTCCATATAAACCACACAAAGCGCCACATGTCACCCTGATGATCACAAGATCATTAAGCGGTCACGACAGAATTAGTATGATAACATAACCGAGGTCAATTAAACTTAGCATATTCTCACACCTAACTACTTAATGAACCTGGGCTCGCCATAGTTCCCTGCGTCTACTGAAGCACATACAGTAGTTGAAGGGAATCTGATGCTTTTTTTTGCAACAGTACATGCGCAAGCAACATGACAGATATGTACTTATGCATCAGGACTATGCACTCTTTTTCACTCCAACCTATAATAAAAATGTAAGGGATCTTGTAATCGTTTCCACATTAAGATAATGAGAAAATTGTTGATTTCAGCACATAAATATACTGACCATGGCAGAACATTTGTTCTGGACTATAATCAACATTTGTTCAATACTCAATGCATTTTTCGTATACTGGTCCTATGCTAACCAAATGGATTTAAACTCACATCACTTACTATTAAGAGTTCTCCAAATTGGTGTATTAAAAAAGACCTATAAAAGTAGGACTATAATACAAAACATCTCAATCAAATAACCCATAATCATTGTACTTCGTATCACATTACCCGATGACACATAGGGCATCATGGAAACTGCAGCCAACTTCTTCAATAAGCAGCTGGTTGGAGCAACAAACGAGCCCAGTGGCACTCCTCCCCATGTCCTTGATACCAGTAATCTTCACAATCTTTCCGTATCCGACAGACAGTTCCTCAACAAGATCATCATCCCAAGTTTATCCTCTTGGAAATGCTCCATGTTGGCAATTGCCAGTCAGCTCAGAGTTTGGAGATAAACCCCACATCCTTCACCACCAGAATCTTAGCCTTTGTGCTGAACTAAATATATGCTTGTAAGTGGATAGATCTGAGCCAAACGACAACCATAACTCATGTGATATGCCTACTCAATAAGATCGTATTGCGCTGCAACTGAGTCTGAATTGGTGTGTGTGAGAGCATTCCAGGAAAAAAAATAACAATTGGAGATCTACAGATTTAGTCTATGTTTGGTAAAGACACGGGGTTCTTACAGGCAATATCCTACCCAATTCATATCAAATCTTTTCTTTGGGGGAGATGTGGTGCAATATTTTAGTATGATCTACGGGTGATATGCAGACCCCCTTCATTAAGTCAAAACTTTACCAGTCATATATATCTATGGTACTGGGACTACATGACACCAAGAACACCAATTTTTCTCAGACTGAGACATGGAGAACCCAGCTATCCAAAACTAAATAAAGAACACGAATAGACTGACGTTGAAACACACATACTCTCTTTATCTGAGAGCTAGATCCATAGGCTCTTTATCTGAATAATAACATCATAAGTGAAGAAATTCATGTCGCAACTGCTGGGAACACATCAAGTCTAAGAATAATTTCAGATACCTTGTAGTGGCGATGAGAGGATGGAACAGCTGATCTCCTCACAACTGATCTATCCGGCCTGTCTGCCACCGACGCTGATTATTTTCATCGTCCTCTCGTTCCTGGCCGCCACATTCTTCTTTGAATCCTCATGTTCCTCTTCACGCTCCAATCTCCTCTCCTCCGACTAAATCTTGCTCACCGCGGAGGGGAACTCAGAGCTGGTAATCGTCCGCCACGAAGCCGTGCAGGATGCGAGTCGAGGCAGGGGTGCCGGCGACCCCGTCCACATCTAGTGTTTGCCACGGGTACATAGGGGCAGCGGCGGTGCGGGGAATCAGCGAAGGACACCAAGGAAAAAGGGAAAGGTATGCGGCGGCGCTAGTGGCCCTCGGCCAGGCTCCACGTGGAGCAGGGGGCACCGGTGGCCGCCGCCTTTGGCCTGGCTGCTCCCAGCTCTGCAGCCTGAGGTGATAAGGGGCCCCAACCCCGACGCGGCCTTGGACAATGGCCCCGACATGGCGGACGACGCGGCGCCCAACGTGGACCATCAATCTCCGGCGCAAGGCGGCGGCCACGGCTTCACCTCACTAAGCCCCCGCGCCCAACGAGAGCGGCGGCAGCTCCACCTCCGGGCTCGTGCCTGCCGCACTTGGTCTTCGCGCCGACGGACGCGCGCAGTGGCTTCTCCCGACGTCCGGCTCGTCGTGCGAGAGCGTCCTCCGGCACGGAGGCCCCGCGGCTCGGCCGCCCAAGGCGCGTCGGCGGTGTCCGGCGACGTGTGCGTGCGGTGGCCGATTTGAGCCAAACTAATCTCTCGATTGGTAATCGCACGAAGAAGACAAGCCTAACTTGGTCAAAGGAGGATACCGACTGTCTGTGGGGCCAAGTGGGGCCGCAACGCACCACAATCCAGGAAATCCAGGGAGCTTAGATGTTGTAGAGATTCTTCTACGCACGGTTTCTCAATCCTCGCTAGAGTTGCTTAGTATTTTTTTTATCTGTTCCAAAATATTACTACATGTTTTGTAGGCTATTTAAGCTTATCAAAACATCTCGTTTGGAATAGAGAAAGTACTTCACAGACTCTAGACAAGTTGTTAAGTGAACTAGGGCAAAGAACTCTTTGGAACAACTTTTTCATTGTCGGGTTGTATGATTAACACCATAACTAGATGCAAATTAAAAGTTGTAGTTTCTTTTGCTGCAGAAAAAAGATGAGATTTCATTTTCGTGTTAATTTTAGAATTTAAAATTAATTTCTAGAAAATAAAAATTATGGTGAAATGTATATAGCATTTATAAATATTCTGTAAAATACATTTTATGTTTTCCTCCAACATGGATCGATGAATCCTATTTTTGATATATACAAAACAAGAAATAATTTCTTGTCTTCAAATTAATGCACACGGAATAATAACAACATTCATCTAAAAATGGTCGTATGCATGGTCACTACAAACATAAATTGTATCAAATGGTAGTTATAAAGATATAATTTATCTAATATTTGGAAAATGGTTTAGAAGTTTAGCATATAATCATATATTTAAGTTTAATGAGTCGATTAAACCGCAATTAATCATTAAAAACACCATTTACTTCTACTATTAGTTTTGTAAACATGGTCATTCCTATCCGTAGCATATTACCTTCGATATTGGATCACACAAATGTGAGCACTTAAAATTTTCCTTGTTGTGTCTTATAAATAGCCCAGCACAACATATATGGCACACCAGCACACATGCGCATTCAAACGATTAGGTGTACTGAATACCATGTTGATGTATGTACAAATTTAAAGAACCAAACTAAATATGTACATACTTATAATAAAGAAACTCATATTCATAACAAAAATGTTCATACACACCAGATAAAAATGTCGCAGTATTTTTGGAAAAGGTGAAAACAATAAATTAAAATCTGAATAATATAAATAATATAAAATGTATTACTGATAAAAAATGTTCAAGCACTTAAAAATATTGTGTACATTATAAAAAGGAAAAAAATTAAAAAGATAAAAATATTTTGTACCACCAATGAATTTTAAAAATATAAAATAAGAAAAATATTAGAAAAATCCAGAAACTAGCAAATACGAAAAATAAAAGACATTGAATGACAAATATACAAAAGACAAATAAAAATATCAGATAAAAGAAATGAAATTAAGAAATAAAGTTTGTTCTTGTCTTTGTGTGTTTAATTCATAATCTACTTGTTGCTTTGACCATTAAAAACTTGGTGCTTTGACTATGATTTCATATTCACGAAAAAAAGAGTACAAAAGCCACACACAAAATTTCCAACATTTCGAAACGGAGAGCTCTTCTTATTTAGGCAAGGTAGCGAAACAACTCGACGATTAAGAAACCTTTTTAACCAACCAATGCTCCTAAGCAACTTCGTTTTTATCGACTAACCCATTAGATAAATATGTACATTGTACTTTTATTTCTGATCACCATGGTCCATTTATACCTCTGTCGAATTAGTCCTACACTATAGACTCTGCAACAATTATGCTCTTGTCTCCCCATTTCAGTTTCTCATCTCCCCTATCGTTCCCACGGGAGAAGGTAGGTCTCGACCGACAGTTGATCACGCCTTGATAGAGTGGAGGATATACACTGCTACCAAAGGACATGCATGCCTTCATCCTAGTGGAGCAATGATGTTTGGTCGTCGTATTCTAAGAGGGTGACAACCGGCGCACAGGTGTTGGGGTGCTCCAGTTGAGTAAAAAAAGAAGGTAATTGCTAGATGACGTGCAACACATGACTCATGCATTTGTCCGTGGACCTCCATGGTGTGTGTGTGTGTGTCTATGGGGGGGGGGGGGGGGGGGGGGTATGTCGCAGAAAGTATGACCTAATTTGATCTTGTATTGATCATGAGACCCATCGTCGCAGTGCCAGGTACATTGTGTTGGTCGCTTCTCCAATTGGTCTTGCCATGGACGAGGGCATTTCTCCTTTGTAGGTAGTAGGAGTGATGGCTTGCTCCGTGTGGCGTGTGGTCTTTGCGAGGCGACGTGACATAGGGTTTACGTTGCTGCCATCAACACGTAGACTACGTGCCCACAATCTACGAATCATGTTTATCCACATAGCGTCTTGTTCTTCGTTGATAAGTGGATGCCTCTCATATGAGGTAGTGGAATACTAAATTGCTGTTAGTGTAGATTATCTCGGCCAAGTCCATGCACAATAGAGAGGAGTTTCCAATGGTATCTTAGGGGGGCTTCTTTGGACAACACCAGGGTGAGTACATGGAGAGAATGAGTGGAGGAGTTGTTGAACGATTCACCATCAAGGCGGTGATTTCTACACCACTTTCTTATCTGGGGTGAAAGTACTCTCACCTTTTATAATTATCTTGCGTTGTGGGTTTAGTAAAAGTTAAAATTTTCAAAACTTGACCAAATATATAGGAAAATATCAACACCTTAATAAAAATTTAATATTATTAGAATCGTTATAAATATTTTTTTTGTATTTGCATTGGATATTATAGATGTTGATACCTTTCGTATATTTGATCAAGACTTGAGAAACTATAGAACGCGAAGTAAATAAAAACAGAGCGAGTATGAAATCTCGCCTTTATTGGTTGAACCTTGAACAAAAAACTTGCGCCACTTATTATAGATCGGAGATAGTAGAAAACTGTGTCATTATAATCTCTGGTTGTTCAATAAAATAATCGAAGACTTCAAGTCTCCTGCTAGAAAAAAAAATCTACATTTCAAAACAAGAATAATGATGTACACAGTACACTGTACAGTATCTTTCACCTGTGAGATAATACTTGCATGCATTACTTCGCCCTGGCAAGTCACAAGCCATCCTGCGTCTTCTTTTCTGTGCTAAACCTACACATGCGGCATTGCAGCACTTCTCACAGAGCGTGCCATTCACTCTAGGCCACATGCCCCCACGGCCCTCCTCGACTCCCTGATGAAGAACAAAGATGCGACGGTCCTTTCGTTGCTGTTGGATGGGTAAAGTCGAAGCCGATCCATGGAAGGAATATGCAAATGCACTCACTCGCTCGCCATGTACTATCCACCATAGTGGTGTCGCTTCAGAGTTTGAGCGAGAAAGACAGGTCGAGCTACATCAATGGCAGCCGGCTGTGCAAAAGCAAGAAAAGAAAAGCCTTGGTCCATTCTGACCAAAGCGAGCAAGGTAAAAAGACGAAGCGAGTACCACGGCTTGATCCCGTGACCAGCAAAGAGATGGCATTCACGCTAGCTGATGCGTCCAAACGATGATTTGTATTGACTTGTGAGCTCAATGCTGATCAATGGTCAGTACTGACGCCTTATCCTTTTTGGCCTTTCCTGCAACCAAGCAGTGCATCAATGTACTGCCTCCACGGACCACACTTGCATTGCATTGTGCCTCTAGTACTTCCTAGCCGTGATTGACAAACTAAGTAGTGGTTCTAACCTAGATTAGAGGACCATACTGCATTGACATCAAAGATTACATTGATGAACGCAGTAGTCGTAGAGGACCATGCTGCACTGACATTGAAGTTTACACTGATGAACGCAGTAGTCCATGAAAGATGAAACCAGGATTTGGGAACGCCGAACCACCATCATTTCCATACCACAGACGAATTTATACAAAAGAAACGCCCAAATAACAAGATAACTACACGGCACATGACCATCACGATCGAAATTCACCAGAGATAAAACTAACACTGAAACGAAGAAACCAGGCAGAGCGCATACGATCCATCGATCTCATGGATCCATCCTACTAACTGATTAAGATTTCCCTACTCTCCGTTAATAACCGTCGGGCGACGACGCGACGACGGATGATCAGCGGCCGGCGCACTCGGGCGGCTGGACGGGGAAGCGGCCGGTGTCGACGCAGTAGTCGTAGACGAGGTGGTGCGCGCGCGCCCAGACCAGCTGGTGGCTCTGGTGCACGGTGAGCTCCTGCATGTCCTTCTCCTTCCACCAGTACCGGCCCTCCTTGCCCCAGGAGGTGCCCGTGCAGCGCGCCACCTCGCCGGCGTCCGAGTCGGTGGCGTTGGCCGCCCACGCGCACCCCTCGACGCTCACGTCCCGGAAGGTGGCCACGAACGGCGCGTGCGACCAGTCCGTCTTCACCAGCCCGCCGCGCGTGGCCCAGTCGTCCGCGTTCCAGATGGAGCTGTACACGGCCATGGGCTGCGGCGACGGGAACGCCGAGACTGTTTGCGTGGTGTTGGTGCCGTTGGCCTGGTGGTGGTGGCCCTTGGTGGTGACGGCGGTCTTGTTCTCGTAGACGCGGATGGGGGTGTCGTCGACGAGGAAGACGACCTGGCTGGGGTTCCAGAGCACGGAGTAGGTGTGGAAGTCGGCGGTGGGGTCGAACCAGAGGTCGATGCGCTGCTCCCGGTTGCCGACGCCGTCGATGTACAGGTTGGTCTGCACCAGGTACGGCTCGCCGGTGACGTTGCCCAGGAACTCGAAGTCGAACTCGTTGTGCTTGTCCCCCGCCGACGACAACTGCATGCATTAAACGAAATTAGTTCGAGTCAAGGATGAATGAAGATGCAGATACTAGAAGGTGGTTAATCATCAGTTGGGGTAACTCTTGGTTCTTCAGGGTGATTAGCTTGTTAAAAGTGGCCTCTTTTAAGAAAGTTGTATTGTTGGCTGAACATGTTCACGTGCTGTGTTCTTCGTAAATGGGTTCTTGGCAGGTTCCCCTGAACCTGACAGACATTGCAACCATTCCCCTGAGAGCATGTATCGATCCCTCCCCATTTTACTAATCCTAGATGGAAATTACTAACACTGCAAAATGACTGATATATGTCGAGATATCGTTTCCTAACGCAGAATGACTGAGGCAGTTCACGGAGCCGATTGAACGAGAAACTAAAATTGGCAATCCAGGGGGCAAATCAAGTCGTGCACTCACTCACATAGAAAGCGGTGACGACTCCGGCAGAGTCCCCAGGCACGAGCTTCAGATCGGCGGTGGCCTTGCCATACAAGAACTTGTTCTTGGACGCGAATCCCCCGCCTGTCGAAGCCAAATGAAGAAACCAAGTGAGACATCAGGAAAATAACTCACTTCCTGAACAAATGCCGCTGCTCTGTAGACTGAAACGAGAATGGGCCTCAGTAGCTTACCGGAGGCGCTGTCGAGGCGGAGCTTGAGGAGGCCGTCCTCGTACAGGACGTGGTCGTTGGCCCAGCTGGGCTGCACCACGCCGTCGAACTTGCTCGACGCCGCCGCCACGGTGACCGCGGCGCACAGCAGGGCAGCCAGGGACGCCGCGTTGTTCCACTTCGCCATTGTTGCGAACTCAGCAACCTCCGCCCTCCTCACTCCACTACACTGTTGCTCTAGTTCTTTCCTCTGTACTGAGAGCTACTATCACCGTGTGAAGTGTGATCGACCCGTCTCGAACCAGAGTTTATATACTGGAGCTCATCTGGCTTGCGGAGGAAGAGTGGCACGTGACACGGGGGCGCCACGTCGGAACCCGAGGTAGCCGTTGGACGACTCGACCCCACCCTTACCTTGGCAACTTTCGTGGCATTGGCCAGAGCTCTGTTTCGCTCTCTGAAGACTGCAACCGCTGCTGGCTCGCTACTCGCTCTAGCTCTGCCCAACAGTACAGCATGGATCATCATCATCATCATTCAGTGCTACGATCGATCCGCCCGGCTGGCTACAGCTGGATCGGCGTACGTGACACGGTAAAGATCAAAGCGTGAAAGGAAGCAAAGTAAAATTATCAGCAGAGAGGGTGTACAGCGGCTGTATCAATGTGTCAATGTAACGTCCAGTAAAGACATGACCTGATTTCCGTAAAGTACGTACGCTGCACCTCTGCAGCGCAGCTGGCACGGCTTGACGGAGAAGCTAGGGAGGAGTCCATGGGCAGCACTGCACTGATCACCTATCTAGTCTTTAGTTAAAGTTTAAGAGCGACTGGTGCAGGGTAAAAAGGGCATCCTTGCAGCTGCACATTAGCTACTACAGTACCAAAGATAGTTAAGTACGCACTCTGCACTTCAGCAGCGCCGCTGGAACAGCACAGCCCGGCTTGATGGAGAAGCTAGCGGGAGCGAGCCCATGGGTAGCACTTCACTGATCACCTATCTAGTCTTTAATTAAGGTTAAGCGCGCTGGTGTGCAGAGTAGTAAAAAGGGTATCTCTGGACCTGGAGATTAGCTGAAGAAGATAGTTAATTACCGCGAAGTGACTTCATAGAAAATGACACTACCGTATCTGTGTCCTAGAACTTGATTACAACAACATCACTCTATGGTTAATCCTGTACAGATACTCCTGTATTCCATTAGGGCGTGTTTGGTAACCCACGTCCACCCCCAAACAGGTACTAGTGGTGTAAAAATGGGTCGTTTGGTTGCCCACAATTTCGCTTGGTCCACACACGCACAAACCTTAAAGCACCCCTCAGGCAGGCCTGATAGGAACGCTCGAATCGGCCGTTTTTCTAGAGCCACCTTTCGGCCACTACAGTAACAACGAATCTCGTGCGCGCGGAGCCGCGGGGATGCAGCCATGGAGATGGTGGGAGACGAAAATCTGCTGCGCGTGTCTGGCGCCAAAGCTACTCTCACCCCCTCTTTAGACTGTGACCAGAGGCGGTAAGAGGAGACAAAATCTCGAGCCTAGCCGGAGCAGCGGAGGCGGCGGAGCTGGCCACCGCAGAGGAGACCCCGACCGCCGCCGCAGCCGCTACCCCCAACCGCCGCCGTGGACGGGGCAAGTCCAATGAGGAGGAGGGCAGTTGTCGCTGTCTTGGTCACGAGGTCGGTGTTGGCGTCGTCGCCCTTTTCCTCGGCGGCGGCCTTGGCGGTGGCGTCGAGCTTGTCCTGCTTCAGCCTCTTCCTCCGGCGCCCCGCTTGAGGGTCTCGGCGTCCCTCTGCTCCGCCGAGAGCTCCTTCTTCACTTTCTTCAGCCGGGGCGCAGCTTCGGCGGCGGCGGCTGCGGCCATGGGTAGGTCTGGACTATGGACTGGGGTTTTGGGGGGAGGAGCGTGAATTTTGCCTCCAAAAGCGGACCGGAGGAGAACACAAAACAGCTCCGCTCGCGTCCGGGGCCGACGCATCGGTGGCCCAAATTTGGGTCAGGAATACGTCGCACTCCGCTCGCGTCCGGGGCCGACGCATCGGTGGCCCAAATTTGGGTCGGGAATACGTCGCACTCCGCTCGCGTCCGGGGCCGACGCATCGGTGGCCCAAATTTGGGTCAGGAATACGTCGCACTCCGCTCGCGTCCGGGGCCGACGCATCGGTGGCCCAAATTTGGGTCAGGAATACGTCGCACTCCGCTCGCGTCCGGGGCCGAAGCATCGGTGGCCCAAATTTGGATCAGGAATACGTCGCAGCAGACAGAAAAACGGACCGCGCTCCGTTTGCGTCGCCCCGTTGGGCCTTGTTTTTTGCTCTCGCGGACAGCGACTGACCGACGCGGACTCAATGCGTCGGCCCGTTGCAGTCATCCTTATGATGTTTTTTTGCAATTATCTCCAGCCTCCGTGACCGGACTTCTTATCACTTGTACTCGTATAGCCACACGGATTTAGTAGCTTAAGCTCTCATCGATCATCACACACTACGATCTATTGATCTACCTATGCTGAACAATGCACTACCATCCGAGCTCCAAAACACAGTCTTTGCTCCTCACGGCGCAATGCCGCAGAGGATGGATAAAAGCGACACGTCACTCATCCGTTAAAGCAAGTCAAGTCCAAGAAAGTTCATTCATCACAGTTCATACCACAACCCGCTCCACCAAGGACCATTCGGTGGTTTGTGCAACTGACACATGGGGTCACAGACATTTTACATTTTTGAGTGCGGTGATGTCATCTACAGTAGCTGCGATGATCGTAAAAGCGGGGCAGCATCTGTACGCCGCAGCTGTAAAAGCTGGGAAAGCGGAAAAGGAAAAGGAAAAGGTTTGGGAGTTTGGACTCATGTTTTGGGTGCAAAACTTTGATGCGATGCGAGAGCAACAACTCTTCGGGAGGGCCCGACTCACCTTCTGCCAGGTTTTACACGTTGAATCTTTTGAATTTTAAAAATAGTGCCGTTGCTCGGGTAGCTAGCCTGTTTTGTACGTATTGGGAAGGAGTGATCAGACGAAGTACGTACTCCCTGTGAAGTGTGAACAACATTTACGAACAGCAACAATGTGCTGAATGTGTGCTCTACTTGTCCAGTAGTAGCAGTAGCCTGGTTGGTTGTCCTTCTGTTACAGTAAAATACACTATAATGGTCTCCATTGTGGCTGACTGTGAACGTAAAAAAAAACTACCGTTGTCACTGTGAGAGCATGGGAGTGTCTGAAGCCATCAAATGAATGGACACGTCCGATCGTCGTGCCAGATTTCCCGCTCTGGAATCCGCAGGCGTGCCCATTCTTCCAGTCAGAATTATTATCTTCTCCTCTCGGTAAGATTTCCCGTTTCTACCACTCGAGCCAGATGCTGTACCTTGTGTCCCTTTGCGCTTGTGACGGATTCGTCTCCACCATGCGCGCGCGGCGCTCGATCCATCGACATTCGACAGCGACGTATGTGTGGGCGCCGCAGCTTTGGGATTTCCCATCCTGTGTGATGGATGGCACAGTTCGTCAATGGCGGTTTCGTGGTGGCGGCAGCGGCAGCGGCAGCGGCATGACCCGGTGCATCATGAACAATGATATGATGGCCCTCGGATGTGCACTGCAGTGGCAAAGCCATGAATTATCCTGGGCGTACGAAATTATTACTGCTCCCTAGCCATGCCATGTCATGTCATATCGCAACGCATCTCACCATGAACCATAAGTTCACACGCCCATGGCATTGGTTGGCCTCGCAATGAGGACACCAGGACGATAGTGAAGAACTCCATTTTCTAAAACGTGGCTCGCCTCTAGCTTGGCTCACACCATACGCATTGGCGTACTAGTAACGGGTGATGACGCGGCACGTAGAACTCGAAATACAAAACGGTTTGGGTGATGCACATCGTGTTGTGGTGTCGCTATCTATCCGGGACGGCAGTGGCCCTGCACCGACTGAATTTGACCAAAAATTGAAAGTTCAGCACTAAACAAATCAATTACAAAAACAAAAATCATAATTTGACATTTTTCATGACGCCCATCCAGTGGCCCATGGTCGGCGTTCCGGCACAATGCTATTCAAACCATGGCGCCAAGGTTCCCGGCGTCATGCCATGTTTTAAGTTTGTTTGAGTGGCCGTGCTGCGCATCCCCAAGGACACCTCTCCGACAACCTAAACCCCGTCAGTCCGAATAATTCCAGCCAATGCAGTTTTGAGTCATTTTGGTGGCATTAACAGAAACAGCATATCGGCCTATATCGGAAAACATTTATGGGTACCAATAAACCGGCCGCCAATCCCACTATATATCAGCGGGATGGGGGTCGATTAGTGTTCATTTCCGCAATCCCCTTTGCCGCATTTTTTTATATCGGCTACATAGTTTCCAACTACGACGACACAATTTCCGATGCCTCCGCCGTGCGAAATGGAGTATGGATCCATGCGCCGGCGCGTGTGAGGTCGTGGATACCCGCTGTGCATGTCCCATCGCCGCCCCCACTTCGAGCCTTGTGCTTCTCCACCCTTGACGACCCATACTCTTCCTACGTGAATCATACTCATCTTGCAACAAGGACTCCACCGACGACGATGTCGAGGAGCTAGCCGCCATTGTAGACGACGACAAGATGATGACGTCCACCTGAACCAATTCCTTGTCCTATGAGTGTCGCACAGAGAAGTAGGGATGAAAACGGTATGGAAACTTTCCGACTTCTCCGTGAAAACGGAAACGGATGGAAATACGGAAACATAATTTTGCAAAACAGAAACTTTTATGCTGGAAATGAAAACGGAAACGGAACAGCATATTCCAGCGGAACGACCACGGAAAAGGAAATTCCGGCGCTACTCCAATAGCAAGTTCCACGGCGACGCGACAGCGATAGAAGGCCCACCGAAGCTTACAATGGCCTCTTTTGATTACTTAAGGATTTCAATGAAATATAGCCCTACTGGTTAAAACGTATGAACTATTGTTTGATGATCAAAACGATGAAATCCTGCGCCAAGTCCTTTTTTTTTCTTCAAAATATTAGCATGCATGTAGTGTGTATGCTCACTGCTCAGCTCGATGGATTTCCAAACTGCAAAACGAGAACATTTGGTCCACATCACACCAAACAAATTGATAGCAACGTTTTCATGATCTAACAGCTGACGAAGAAATGCAAGCGAGAAAGGATACTGTGTAATGTGTATATGTATGTGTGCTGCATGCCTACATTGTAAGCATTTTACAAGGACAACAACAGATAGAATGCAAACCTTACAAACGGCTGACAATGTGCGACAACGAGGATGAAATATACAACAGCTATACTGAATCTCAGTAGTTGCCGACAAAAACACATTGCTGCACTGTAAGAATAGAACCACATCGTAACAATAGTGGGATATGACTTACTGAATCAAACTACAAGGTCAGCAGTCCCAGCCAGGTTTCTGCATTTCGATTTTCAAAAATAAAATAAAAAAGTCGCCTAATTGACTCCAAACAAATACAGTATTAATGTATTGATATCCAGGAATTCATCGCCTAACTTACTCTCTGAACTGATGACTGCACCCAAGCACAATAAAGATTGCTCACAAACTGAACTTTGTGCAGACATAATAGTGTGTTGCAGTAATGGAAACTGAACTTTGTTCAGATCCCAGATCAAGACATGCCTTGCAGGTTGCAGCTCTGAAAATCAATATAATTGTAGTACTAAACATGAAGCTTTTTGCAAGGTTATAACTAAAATAGAAATGAAGAACAGCCTGCAGCTCTGCATCCCCTCAAACTGTTCATAAAACTTCTGGTCTGATAATTGGTTAGAGGGCTTTGCCCTGAGGGTTTTGGCGCCGCTCTGCTTTGCTCTAGCAAGAAGAAAAAATCTGACAGTCAAGGAGGCGTTGACTGACGAGCGATGGATGCGGGGACTGCAGCGTATGAACAATGAAGAGCAACTTGATCAATTCGTCGACCTTTGGGTGCGGCTGCAGGATGTTGCCCTCACTAATGACATAGATACAATTGTTTGGAAAAGTTCGGCAAATGGACAATATTCAGCAAAGTCAGCTTATGCGATGCAATTCATAGGGAGAATAAGGCAACCTGAGCTTGAAGAAGTCTGGAAAATAAGAGCTGAAGGAAAGTAAAGTTTTATTTCTGGTTAGCACTTCAGAACAGAAACTGGACTGCCGAGCGTTTGAGAGCTAGAGGTCTCCCTCACGATGACCGTTGCTGTCTTTGTGATCAAGATTTTGAGACTGCCTCGCACCTGGCGTTAGCCTGCCCCTATGCAAAAGAAGTCTGGGTTGCTTTCAGCAATGAGTACCCTAGAGCTGTACAGATGGCTGCGAATCATCATAACCTCGCAGCATGGTGGGATGCAGCTCGCCGGGGAAGGTGCGATGAGCAGAAGAAGAAAGAAATTGCTATGGCAGTGTATGTCATTTGGCACATCTGGAAAGAACGAGGAAGGCGGATTTTCGAGGATGACGAGAAGCCAGCCTTGATAGTCGTCGGCCTGGTAAAGGCTGATTTAGAGCTTTTGAGCCTTGCAAAAGGACTGCCTGCTATTCCAGCATAGGCTGTGTGTTCACTATGTGTTGTGTGAGTTGTATTTCACCTCCTTGAGGTTTTGTTCCCTCTCCTTACAAGTTAATAAAAGCAGAGCTCCTGCTGTTCATGTTCAAAAAAAAAAAAAACAGACCAAGCTCATATGTACATGATAAAAACTCCAATTTCTCAAGTGCACCCAAGCATAATAACTGACGGAAAATGATTGAACTGTGATAGATCGACTAAGCTAAACACAGGTTACACAACAGCCTTACAACTGCATACACATTTCTGCAAGAAAAGAACCGCGTCCTCATGGCAAACTGATGAATATATCACAGTGAATTATATCGTATACAAGGCAGTCCATCGGTGCTTAGCTTAGCACAGGTTACATTGATGGGAACCACAACATCGGAGAGATCCTAACAAAAAAGTCCGAGACCATCAGAGACAAATTACACACGGCCTCGCCTGTTCGTGTCTGAAGGAAAGCCCTCTTCTTCAGTCGATCAAGTCCGAAAAATCGAAGCCTGCAAGCGCCTCCTTCCGTGCTTCTTCGATGATGACTCGACCCTCCGCCCTCTTAGCGAGGAACTCATCGTCGACCTCGACGTAGCCGTTCTTGGCGTACTCTCTGAGGACCCAGGCTGGAACTCTCTGAATTCCTCTCCCACAGCATAGAACTCGCGCACAACGTCGTAGAAGTCCACCAGCTCCTCGTCCATCTCCTCCTCGGACGAAGGAATCAGGTCAGGGCTGTGGCGCTTCAGGGCCCTGAAGTCGGGAGGGAGACGATCGTCGTCTATCACCGTGGCTAGGATGGAGTCGACCTCCTCCTGCGGCAGCCGCGTCATCTTCTTCTCCGCCGCCTCTGTTCCTTGCACTAACTCGTCAGGACGGACGATCCTTTCGACCTTGAGCGGAGATCCATCGCCCGCCGGAGCTTCCTCCGCCTTCCTTTTGCGGTTCTCCGTCAGCGCACACTCCTCGACGGTGGCCGCCGCTACCTTCGCCGCCATGCTTCTAGTGGTGCGCGGCTCCGAACGCACCGTCGCGCGCACGAGCCTTCGGTTGATTAGGTCGATCTCTTGCGCCTGAGCTCACCGCGCCGCGGGATTTGGGTGGAGATGGTGGTGCTGCTCGGGGATTATAAAGTCAGAGGCGGCAACCGAGTGGGAGTAGCAGTCGGAGTCGGATTGTCCGAATTGGAAGGACTTGATGTTCCATCGTTCTCTGACGGACTTGGGCCTTCTTTGGTTGTCAGAGGTAAAATATCTAGGGAAGAAAACACCTAGAAACGTCCTGAAAAAACCAAGACTAGTGCTTCATCGTAGCTACTGTCATGTCTCGAACTGAATACTGAACATTTGGAACTAAAGATCTGTTCGATCCCAAACGGGAAAGTTCTGATTAACACCATGACACTCACTGAACCACACCCTCACATTATTCCCAGTTATTTTTATCTCTTAAATACTATATCAATTTTGGACCGGACAACTAAAAACCGCTTAGACACAAAAAAAGTAAGGTAAAACCAAAGATGTTCCAATTCTGATGTAAAATAAACAGAACAGATAAAAATCTTTCCCAAACTCTAGATGCCAGAGCACAACAAGGCTGGTGTCGAGATGATATTCCTCCTCGCTGGCATTGTCGTGGATCCCTGGCACCTCTTCGGCACTTAGGATATTCTTCGGGATTAGAACTATCACCAAGCTTTTACATCTTGCCGGATACGACCGATAGATCAACAAAATATACCATTTTGAGTCTGCCCATACAATGCATCATATCATTCAGAAATGTCGTTTTCATATCATCCAATATAGACTGATATATCTTTCTATATGGATAATGACAATATTTTTTTACAAGAAAAATGTTAGAAAAATATTGATGACAGTTTCAAAACTAAATGGTGATGAAGAAATGCAAACGAGACAAGATTGTGTGTATATGCCTGTGTGCTGTAGTGTAAGCCTGTAAAGAGAACAGCTTCAGAACAACAATGTGCGTGATTCGTCAGAGGCTAGAGCAGAAAAGATGGATGGTAACTCACAAGCAAATGGACTACAAATTTTCCAAACGCCTGACAATGTGAAACAGCTATACTGAATCAGTAGTTGCCAACAAGTGGACAAACACACATTTCTGCATCGTAAGAATAGATCCATACTGTATTAATAGTAGGATATGACTTTCTACGGGTCAATAGGTCATCAGTGCCAACCATTGCAGTATTAATGTATTGATATCAGGAATTCATCGCCTAATTATTTTATCTGGATGCATGACTGCACACATGCATAATAACGACTGCTCATAAACTGAACTTTATGCAGACATGATCCAGTGTGCTGCAGTGCAAAGGTAACCTGAAAGAATGTATCTTTCAGACCCAAAACAAGACACGCTTTGCGGCGCTGCAAATCAATATAATTGTTGTAGTATTAAGCATGAAGCTTTTGGCAAGGTTTCCTTCTCATGCATAATGAAAATAGAAATGAAGAGTTTTATCCTGTTTGCAATGCAAGTATAAAGAAAGGAAAGAACAGTCTGCATCCCCTCATACCGCTCACATAGCAGAAAAGATGAGCAATATCGCATCAACAGGACACCAACAGGAGTATAACCAACCATAAACAAATTTCTGCTAATACAGAACCGCACCATCATAGCAAACTGATGGGTATAACATAGTGAAATGTATTATACAAGACGTTCATCGGTTCTTAGCTTAGCACAGTTTACATGGATTTGAACTACAATAAGGGTGGATCCTAACATGAAAGAAGGAGCTACTGTCGATCTAAGACCATCAGGGACTAATTACACCAAGTCAGAACCATCTCTTCAGGTCTTACAAAAAGCCATCTTCTTCATCGATCAAGTCTGAAAAATCGAAGCACGCAAGCGCCTCCTTCCGTGCTGCTACATCAATTTTGGACCGGAGAACTAACAACCGTTTAGACACAAAAAAGTGAGGTAAAACTAAAATGTTCCAATTCTGATGTAAAATAAACAGAACAGAGTAAAATCTTTCCCAAACTATAGATGCCAAGGCACGACAAGGCCGGTGTCGAGATGATATTCCTCCTCGATGCCATTGTCGCGGATCCCTAGCACCTCTCCGGCACTTGGATATTCTTCGGGATTAGAACCATCACCAAGCTTTTACATATTGCCAGATAAGACCGATAGACCAACAAAATATACCATTTTGAGTCTGCCGATACAAATGCATCATATCATTTCAGAAATGTCGTTTTCATATCATCCAATATAGATTGATATAACTTTCGATATGGACCATGACAATATGTTTTAACAAGAAAAATGTTAGAAACAAAATTAGGTATTTAAAATTTCACCAAATTATCAAAATCGTGCATAATGTTCCATAGATACATGTGTAGAATGTATTTTTGTTAGACCAAAATTTTGTGAGTATTTAGTAGTACTTTATTTCGTAATTGAGCAGTTCATAAACTTTGAATAAGATATTTGTTATGCTCAGTAACTAATATTATTCATTTTCTTGTACTAACAAGGCCTGATTTAAACATATTAGGAAAAATATTAACAAAACGATATTAGGAAAATTATTAATATTATTCGCTTTGGCCGTTTAGGGATGGCCATACCCAAAAAAGGAATGGCATTAACTCATTTCTAAAAGGGTTAAGTGCACTTTGGTCCGTTAAATGTTGCAAAAGTCTAATTTTGGTGCCTTCACATTATTCTGGTTTAAACGTGGTCCTCAAACACTAGGCACATCTGACGCGGGGATCCATTATGCAATTAGCATGCACATTCAACGGCACAAATCTCAATCACTCTCCCATACAATCCTATCTCACCTAAGGGTTTTGTGATCAGTCTCAGACTTCAATTGCTTGAGGACCACATTTAGACCAGGATAGAGTTAAGGGACCAAAGTTGGACTTTTACAAAACTTGAGGGACCAAAAGTGCACTTAACCCTTTCTAAAATACATATTAGGGAAAATATTAAAAAATCCTGTTATAACGTGTTTTGCCTAAACTAGCGCTATTTTTCTCTATAAAAAAAACTTGAACTGAAACTTTTTTTTTTAGATTTTCTTGAACTGAAACTGTGGGCCTAGGCTGGTTCGCCCAAAGAATTTCACGGCCTACAACGCTGTTTCCCAGAGTAAAAGCCTAGCCCACTAGAAAGTATAGGCCATTTCCCTTAGCCGCAATCCCCGGACGATCCCGGCTCGCCGCAGTCCCCGCTGCCGCCGCCGCCGCCGTCATGGCACCTTCGCTGGCTGCATCTCCGGCGCCTCGTACTACTTTCCACCCTCCTCCGTCCAAGGATGCCGTGGCAAACGGCCGGGCGCGGCCATCCTCAGCTAGTTCCGCCACTCCCGTTGCCTCCCGCCGCGCTCGCCGTCGGCGTTCGTCCCATGCCCCCGCTCGTCGCTGCGGCTACCCCGTCGGGGCCCACCTGAAGGTAACCTGTCCCTTAATGGAAACCACTAAGTTCCCATTTCGATGCTTTGTGTACTTGTCAACCATCGCTTACGGCGGCTCGGCAATGATGCTGAAATCTTTATATATTCCTTTTGTCGAAAGAATTCTGCATATTTCTGCACCTTACACAAGGTCCGACTTCCCAACTACCAGGGGCACATATATGCCCATGACAACGCCGGCCATCCATGGTTGCGACCCGGGAGAGCTCAGTTCTCCGGTATATCTGATGCAGTCAACACAGACATGGACCAGCAGAAAACCAGTAGCAGTCGCCTATCGTCAATTTATCGTCAATCATGCTGCTGTGACTAGCACAAAAGCGGGAGCGGTGATTCGGCTCCAAGAAAGACATCCAAAGTATTTTCATAGACCACTCTTCACAAGCATAGGTGCAGGAAAGCCAAATTAGCATGACTCTGCTCCCCCTTTTTGTCCTTCTTTTATCGATTTGCTTCTGCAAATCCGATGACCGCCTAACACCTGCAAAGCCACTCTTACCTGGCGACGAGCTCGTCTCCAATGGCGGCGTCTTTGCTCTTGGTTTCTTCTCCCTGGACAACTCCACCACAAACCCATATGTGGGTATATGGTACCATGACATCCCGGAGCGGACATATGTGTGGGTGGCCAACCGCGACAACCCGATCAGCAGCAGTTTGTCCGGGAAGTTAGTCCTGACCAATAGCTCTAACCTTGTCTTGTCAGATTCCAAAGACCGTATCATTTGGACAACGTCAAACAACGTCACCACCTGGTTTGATGGAGCTGAGGCGCTGCTGCTTGACACTGGAAACTTTATCGTCCAGTTGCCGAACTTCACAGAGATATGGCAGAGTTATGATCATCCCACAGACACCATCCTCCCTGGATTCAAATTATGGGCGAACTACAAGACCCACACAGCAATGCGCATCGTTGCTTGGAAAGGTTCTCAAAACCCATCCACTGGGAACTTCTTCCTCAGTGGTGACCCAAGAACAGCCTTCCAGATCCTCGTGTGGCATGAGACAAGCCTGTACTGGCGAAGTGGGCCGTTGAATGGAGGGACAGCCTCGGACAACAACAACGGATCCATGTGGGCCGAGATTGTCGACGATGGGGAGGAGATCAGCTTAACGTACAACATGGACAACAACTCTCGGAGATCACACATGAAGCTGGACTACACTGGCGCCTTTATGCTCAGGATCTGGATTAACCCGTCATGGGTGGTTTTATTCCAGCTACCAGGTGATAGCTGCCGCCACTACGGATCATGTGGGCCGTTTGGTTACTGCGACAGCATGGTGTCCACTGGGTGATGCAGATGCCTCTACGGGTTTGAGCCGGCGGACAACTTCGGTGTCAACTTCTCCAGAGGATGTGTGAGAAAGGAAGCGCTGACATGCCGCGGCGACCAATTCTTGGCCTTGCCAGGGATGAAGGTGCCTGATAATTTTGTGTATGTGAGGAACAGAAGCTTTGAGGAGTGCACCGCTGAGTGTGATCGCAACTGCTCGTGCACTGCATATGCTTACGTCAACTTTAGCAGTATCCTCAGGACGGGCGGCCCATCAAGATGCTTGGTTTGGACGGGGGAGCTTGTCGACTCAGGTGTCGTCGGCGCAGTTGGTGCCAGCCTGTACATTCGGCTTGCTAGCTCTCCTGGTACGTATGGTTCCCTGGTTCTTTGCTGTGACATTTGTGCCTTGTAATGGTTCCATGTCATGTGCTCGTGGCACGTCTCGATTGATCTTGATAGGAACAACATCACATGAAACTACTAACACCAACCTTTTCTATCAGGGACATATAATCATTATTATTGAACAAATTCATCAATTACCATTTCGTCCAGAATCGTCTCAGTGTGCTACTTGTTCAGCTCACACATTTGTAACACTAGCTAGCCAGTTACTTTTGGTGTCTGTAAATATTTTTATTTGAAACAAAATATGTAACTATATTTGAGATGCATTTTTTAGTGCCTGCTTTGGTATTAAATGCAAGTATATCAATATATTTTACTCATTGCGAAGCGGGTAAATACATACTCTCACAAGCTATGCTTAAATCTTGATGCAGTACTATTTTTTTCTTCACAGGACACAGTCCTGCAGTGAACAACAAGAGCGGTGTCCGTGTGGTATTAAAGATTGTACTCTCAGTTGTATCAGTCCTGCTGATACTCACATGCGTATATCTTGTCCTTGTGTGCAAGCTAAGAGGTAAAACAACGGATGCCAGTTTTATGCAATACTATTTTCATATAATAGTGCTGGGTGTTGACGTTACTGATACGTCTGTAGGGATACGAGTAAAGAAGAAAAGAGAGGTTCTGGGACACTTGAGCGTTTCGCAAGAAGTTTGGGATCAAAATTTGGAACTCCGGTCTATTACGTTCGAAGACATCTCCACTTCAACTAACAATTTCCATGACAAAAACATACTTGGAAAAGGAGGTTTTGGAAAAGTCTATAAGGTTGTTTAATACTTTGACCTTGTGAGTTACTACAACACTTGAAAATCCGTATAATTTTTCCTGGTTAATTTATTTCGATGGTTATTAAATGACACAGGGAACATTAGAAAAGGGAAAGGAATGTTGTCCCAGCACTTGTCTTCAGCTGTACTCAAAACGTAGCAGCTGGATCACACGTAGTACTACTGGACTGGTCACGTACACAACTGAAGCTTTATTGCTTGTGTTCTTCTTACTTACAACGATGGGTTGCATGTCCTATTTATAGGACTTCACAACTGACCTACTAGGAGTATTTACTACTAGCTTCTAGTGTCTTCTACAGGTTACAGCTCATGTTCTGTATTCTAGAAACATCTTCTACCTACTAGCTTAGCTGCTAAGTCACAACAGTGAAAATGGTAGATATTTCTATAGCTTACCACTAGCTACTGTACTAGCTGAACTTTCTAGTGCTGTGTAGAGGGGGAAGCACATGATTACTCCAACAATCTCCCCCCTAATCCTGATGCTTTCACTTGATCTCGACGATGCTGATCTTCTTGCGTAACTTGATCCGACCAAGTGGTTTGGTCAGGATATCCGCCAGCTGATCGTCGGTGTTGATGTAGTCGACGACAATCTTGCCGCTCTCGACGTTCTCCCGTATGAAGTGATAGCGTGTCTCAATGTGCTTGCTCTGGTCGTGAAACACCGGATTTTTGCACAATTGGATCGCCGACTTGTTGTCCACGAGAACTGTAGGGACCATGGGGTCTGTGGCGAAGAGATCGCCAATGAGCCGTCCAAGCCAGATGGCCTGGCATGCTGCGGTAGCGGCGGCAATGTACTCTGCTTGGCAGGATGATAAGGAGACCACCCTTTGCTTCTGGGACTGCCAAGTGATTGGGCACTGACCGAGGAAGAAGAGAGTCCCCGTCGTGCTCTTCCTGTCGTCAACGTCACCGGCATGGTCGGCATCACTGTAGCCGACTAGACGTGCGTTGTCGTTGCCGCTGGAACGGTAGATGCAGCCATAGTGGAGTGTCCCTGCAACGAGAATATGCTTCACGACGCTCATGTGCTCCGTCGTTGGCTTTTCCATGAAGCGACTGACAAAACCGACGGCGAAGGAGATGTCTGGCCGTGTGTGCACAAGGTAGCGGAGGCTGCCAACGATGCTCCTGTACAAAGTGACGTCCACGGGTGGATTAGTGCTCACCTTGGATAGCTTCAGACGTGGCTCCATAGGAACATGCATGGCGTTGCAATCCGCCATGCCCGCCTTCTCCAACAGCTTGCTCGCAAACGCGGACTGCTTGAGGGTGATCTCCCCGGGTGACTGTTTGACCTCTATACCAAGATAGAGCGTCAACAATCCCAGGTCACTCGTGCAGAATTTCCTGCTCATCTCCTCTTTGAACTTGGAGATAGTCTCGGTGCTTGCGCCCATCAGGATCAAGTCGTCGACATAGACGCCCAGGAGAAGCCGTTCTCTATCCTTGCCGTGGGTGTACATAGCATGCTCAGATGGGCTGCGAGTGAACCCGAGTGACACTAGCACGCTGTCCAGCTTGGTGTTCCATGCTCTGGGGGCTTGACGAAGACCATACAACGCCTTGTGGAGGCGCAGTACATTGCTTGATGTGGTGGAGGTCGTGAAGCCCGGCGGTTGCGTCACATGTACTTCCTCGCCGAGTTCCCCATTCAAGAACGCGGTCTTCACGTCCATGTGATGCACCTCCCACCTTTTCTGCGCGGCGACGGCGAGAAGTACGAACAGAGTCTAGGCGCGCCACCGGAGCAAAGACTTCCTCGAAGTCGATCCCCGGGCGCTGCACGTACCCCTTTGCCACCAGGCGAGCCTTGTGCTTCAACACGTTGCCGTTGGCGTCTCGCTTGAGCTTGAAGACCCATTTGAGACCAATTGGCTTGTGACCAGCAGGCAAGTCAGGAAGGGTCCATGTCTTGTCGGCGAGATAAGGCCACATAAGTCACCATGCACGAGCTCCAACGGTTTGGTAGCGCGGTACTTCGCCACCTGAGGAAACGGGGCGCGACGGTGCTTGCCGGCGAGGCACGCCTCGCAAAGATGCTCCACGTGGTTGATCATCGGAAGCCCGCGCACCATGTCCTTCCGAGCAAGCTTCTCGAGACTTTCAAAACTCTGGTGGCCGAAGCGTGCGTGCCATATCCACGCGTCCTCGCCCATGTGAGCAACGAGGCATATTGGCTTCTCGATCTGGAGATGCACCATGTATAGCCGGTTCCGCATGCGAGGAGCCTTGGCGATGAGCTTCTTCTGTCGGTCACGGATAATCATCATGCCGTTCTCCACGTGCGCCGGGCACCCGATCTCATCGAGTTGCCCAATGCTGATGATGTTTATCTTGATCCGCGGGATCCAGTAGACGTTCGTCAACGCCCTGTGTCACCCGCCGTCCATAGCGAACATCACCGTGCCACGCCCACATATGTCGACAAGGGAGCCGTCACCGAAACGTACCGTGCCGGAGACCTTCTTGTTAAGCTCTGCGAAGACGGATGCATCTCCGGTCATGTGGTTTGAAGCGCCTGTGTCCAGGTACCATGTCGTGTCGATGTCACTCTCGGACTTGCGAAGCTCGACATGTGCACGTTCCTCGTTGAGGAAGACTTGCTCCCCCGGTGTTGGTGTAGAGGAGTTCGTCGTATCCTACGCGGGCATAGCCACTGCCGCCTCGGTATGGGTTGCCATCAGCAGCGCATTGTCATTGTCTTCAGCCTGCACAAGGTTAGCCGCCTCGCCGCGCTGCTCACGGTCTCGCTTGGCTTTTCGGCACTCCTTAGCCCAGTGTCCAAGCTTATCGCAGTACCTACAACTCCCTCTACGACGCTCACCTGAGCCACTGCCACCTCCTTGCGCACCTTGCTGCTTCCGCCTGGGAGCCGGCTTGTCGCTGCTATCGCCGTCGCCCTTTCCGTATTGTCGTTGACGGCTTGCCCATTCCTCCTCAGTGAGGAGAAGCTTGTTGACGTCGCTGCCGCTAGATACGCCCTTTCCACGTTGTCGTTGACGGCTCGCCCATTCCTCCTCTGTGAGGAGAAGCTTGTTGACGCCATTGGTGGCATCGTCTAGGTTGTACGCCTCCTCTGCCGCGATGAGGCGACCACACAACTCCTCGATTGTCAACTCCTGGAGGTTGACAACTTGCTCGATGGCCATCACCACCGGTCGGTATTTGCGCGGCACCACGCGCAGGAACTTGAGCACTGCCTTGTACTCGCTTATTGGGTCGCCGAGGAGCTCGAGATCACTGACGATGTTTGTTTGTCGGATCGAGAATCTTCGATCGACTCACCTGGGCGAAAACGGAGTTCTTCGAACTTGCGACGTCTCGTTTGTGCCTTTGCCTCCCGTATGCGCTCGGAGCCGAGACGCATTGTCTTGAGCGTTTCCCACGCTGCCTTTGCGTTGTCCTTTGCCGCCAGCGTACGCACCAGCTCCGGCGGAACGGCACGGAGCAATGCTGCCAGTGCTGCTCGATCGTCGTGCTCGTCGTCGGCGCCAAACTCGATGACGTCCCACAAGTGCTGAGCCTGGAGCTGGACGCGCATCACCATCGCCCACTCAGCATAGTTTGAGCGGTTAGCATCGGATATTGGGCAGAGCTGGTGCTCTCCCTCACGACACGCTCGCGCACTACCAGCTCGCCGCCACCGCGGCGTGTCGGGCTGCGGCCCCGACGAGGCATGGGAGATGTGGAAGGACGTCGCCGTGCGACCGGCGGCGACGTCTTGGACCCGCTGCGTTCACTCTTGTCGCCGACCTCCGTTGCTGCCTTTGACATGGCTCTGATACCACTTGTTGTCCCAACACTTGTCTTCAGCTGTACTCAAAATGTAGCAGCTGGATCACACGAACACACACAGAGCAAGATTGAGTAGTACTACTGGACTGGTCACGTACACAACTGAAGCTTTATTGCTTGTGTTCTTCTTACTTACAACGATGGGTTGCATGTCCTATTTATAGGACTTCACAACTGACCTACTAGGGAGTATTTACTACTAGCTTCTAGTGTCTTCTACAGGTTACAGCTCATGTTCTGTATTCTAGAAACATCTTCTACCTACTAGCTTAGCTGCTAAGTCACAACAGTGAAAATGGTAGATATTTCTAGAGCTGTACTAGCTGAACTTTCTAGTGCTGTGTAGAGGGGGAAGCACAGGATTACTCCAACAAGGAAGTTGCTGTTAAAAGGCTTAGTCAGAGTTCTGAGCAGGGGATAGAGCATTTTAGAAATGAAGTTTTTCTTATAGCCAAGTTGCAGCACAAAAATCTAGTTAGACTTCTTGGCTGCTTTATTCATGAGGATGAGAAGCTGCTTATTTATGAGTACTTGCCCAACAAAAGCCTAGACCAGTTTATTTTTGGTATGTTCCGTACTCTAGAAAGTAATATTGGATTGATAAAAAAAACTTGTTTGCCTGAACAACTTACCAGATGCCTTCTGCACTCATGTACTTGCACAGATACTGCAAGAAAGTCTATGCTTGATTGGCCAAGAAGGTTAAACATAATTAAAGGGGTTGCTAGAGGACTTCTATATCTCCACCAAGATTCGAGAACATCAATAATCCATAGGGACCTGAAACCAAGCAACATCCTGCTAGATGCAGAGATGAACCCGAAAATATCAGATTTTGGAATGGCAAGAATCTTTGGAGGCAACGAGCAACAAGAAAGTACAAGACGAGTTGTTGGGACGTAGTAACTCTTGGACTAGCTCTTGATCTCAAAATTTTATTTATGCGCTTGAAATAACTGAGCTGTGCATATATACTTTCTTACTAAATACTATTCAAACAGCGGTTACATGTCACCTGAGTATGCGATGGAGGGCATCTTTTCCGTCAAGTCCGACACCTACAGCTTTGGTATTTTGCTGCTGGAGATTGTAAGCGGATTAAAGATCAGCTCACCTCATCATCTTGTGATGGAGTTTGAAAACCTCGTATCATATGTAAGTCTTACTTGACGTGTTATGAAATGCTTCAGATTCTGATAACTTAGCCAATATAAATCATGAACTTCACGGTGACGTTTCAGGCATGGAACTTGTGGGCAGATGGAAAAGCAACGGATTTGATGGACGCGGCGATCATGGAGAGCTATTCCCTGATGAAGTGTCAAAGTGCATCCATGTTGGGCTTTTGTGTGTGCAGGACAGCTCTAGTGCTAGGCCGCTCATGTCGTCGGTCGTGTCCATGCTGGACAGTGAAGCCACGCCACGCTCAATGCCTAAGCAGCCTATGTATTTCGCGCAGATAAATCACGGAGCCAAGGAGAAATTCTCCATCAATGGCGTGAGCCTTACAGCGATAGAAGGGCGCTAGCTTGGCTGCCCTTTGGATCTCACTTTGATAGTGTATATACGTGTTTACCTATGCATTTCCAGTAAGTGGCAGGGCAACTGGAGTTGGCAGCCTGCATGTACAGCGGCACCCACCTGCTAGTGTCACTATCATTTGTTCATAATATACTGAAACTGCTATATCTGCACTGCGCCAAACTGCAACTAGTTTTTGTATATCAGGAATAGAAGTTTTGAACAATGTGCAGCAGTAAACTGCTCATGCACTGTTTACGCATACAGAAACCTGAGTAGTCACAGTATCAGTGTAAGTTTATTTGCTATTGAGTGTAAGTTTATAATGTTGGGTATATACTATGAAAACACATTGTATGGCTGATTTAGTAATACTATTGATTTGATATACTAGATGTTGATATTTTTTCCTATTAGCTTGGCCAAACTTAAACATGTTTGACTTCAGACAGGAGTAAGTGGCCTTATATATGTAGCGAAGGGAGTCCTACTATTTGGATGATCATCTCAGAATATATGGTAACATACTATTCTGTTCTTGCATATACTCTGTTGTTTTCCAGGATTGTTTAATACTGCCAACTATATTGATCCACCACGAGGGACAGGTTTTGATTGATCAACAACAAATCAGATAAGCATTGCACAATATGACCAGAGCAGCCTGGACGCAAACTTTAGGTACGGGCTGCTGTCAAATCGCTCCCGCCAGACAAAGCGCTGGGACCCGACCTGTTCACGGGGCTTTTCTACCAGAAGTGCTGGTCGGTGATCAAAGGCTATTTTCTGGCGGCGCTCTGTGGCTGCATGCCGCCATGCCGGCAACTCCACCAGCTTCCACAAGCTAAATATGGCGCTGCCCACCCTGATCCTCAAGAAGGACGATCCTCCTCAAATTCAACATTGCCCGCGCCTTCGACACCATTTCCTGGTCATTCCTCCTCAATCTCATGGCACATATGGGATTTGATCCCTACTCAGAACAATGTCCTATACTTGGGCATGCTCGGGTTGCAACTTGGCACGATCCGAGCCCATGCCTAACAAGTGACGGGCTGCAAATCATCAGCATGTAGTGACGAACAAGGGGGCAGCACGGGTCAAACAATGGATCCCTCTTGGTGCGTAAGGAAAATTGTTCCACCACGAAAACATTCTCTTGTTCTCATTATAAGACAACAACATTCTCTCCTATTCCTAAAAAACATAAACATACCGTAAAAACACATTCACCCAAATAATCAGTAAATCTCCGTCAGTAGTGAATTACTCGCCTCATCAACCGGAGATCTTAGGACATTAGTCAGCGACCTTCTAGCACCGTAAGGCTCACGCCATTGATGGAATTCTCCAAGTCTGGTTTCGCCTCCACGGTTACATGATTTATCTGCGCAAAATACATTGGTTGCTTTGGCACAGCACGAGGCATGGCTTCACTATCCAGCATGAACACCACCGATGACATATGTGGCCTAGCATTGGGGATGTCCTGCACACACAGGAGTCCAACGTGGATGCACTTTGACACTTCATCAGGGGAATAGCTCTCCTTGATCGCCATGTCCATGAAGTCCGCTGATCTTCCATCTGCCCACAAGTTCCATGCCTGAAACGTCATGACGAAGTTCGTAATCCATATTTTGCTAGTACTATATTTCTGGTTGAGTTTTCAGCATCCGAAGCATTTCCTAACACGTCAACTAAAACTTACACATGATATGAGGTTTGAGAAGTCCATAACAAGATGATGAGGTGAGCTGATCTTTAATCCACTCACAATCTCCAGTAGCAAAATACCAAAGCTGTAGGTGTCAGACTTCACCGAAAAGATGCCCTCCATCGCATATTCAGGTGACATGTAACCGCTGTTCAAATACGCTTTTCAAATTACTTCAAAAGCAAGTATGGCGCACATATTTTTTTTAGATCAAGAGGTACTTACTACGTCCCAACAACTCGTTTGGTACTTTCTTCTTGTTCGTTGCCTCCAAAGATTCTTGCCATTCCAAAATCTGATATTTTCGGGCTCATCTCTGCATCTAGAAGAATGTTGCTTGGTTTGAGGTCTCTGTGGATTATCGTTGTCCTCGAATCTTGGTGAAGGTATTGAAGTCCTCTAGCTACCCCTTTGATTATGTTGAACCTTCTTGGCCAATCAAGCATAGACTTCCTTGCAGTATCTGCCAAGAACAGGATGCACACGTACATGAGTGCAAAGGCATCTAGTATAGTAAGCTGTTCAGGCAAGTAAGTTTGTTTGATCAATTCAAGAATAGTTTCTAGAGTATGTCATAAAAACATACCAAAAAGAAACCTGTCTAGGCTTTTGTTAGGCAAGCATTCATAAATAAGCAAATTCTCGTCCTCATGAATACAGCAGCCAAGAAGTCTAACTAGATTCTTATGCTGCAACTTGGCAATAAGAACCACTTCATTTCTAAAATGCTCTATGCCTTGCTCAGAACCCTTGCTAAGCCTTTTAACAGCAACTTCTTTTCCATCTTCAAGTGTACCCTGTGTGATTTCATCATTATTGAAAAAATTATCCATGAGAGAATTATTGCAGTTAATTGATAGGGTCAGAGTTTTATACAACCTTATAGACTTTTCCAAAACCTCCTTTTCCAAGTATGTGTGTGTCATGGAAACTCTTTGTTGCGGCAGTGATAGCTTCAAATCTAATAGACCGGAGTTCCAAGTTTTGATCCCAAACTTCTTGCACAGTGCTCAAGTGTTCCAGAACTGGTCCTTTCTTGTTTACTGGTATACCTGCAGAAATATAAGTGACGTCAACATTCAGCACTACGACAGGAACATCATATTACAAGAAACCGGCGTCCCTTGTTCTACCTCTTGGCTTGCATATGAGGACAAGATATATGCATGTGAGTATCAGCAGACATGATATAACTGGGAGTGCAATCTTTAGCACCACACCTACACCGCTCTGGTTTCTCTGGTTCCTGTTTACTGCTGAACTGTTCCCTGTGAAGAAATTGATGACAAGAGTTCTGCATCAATCTTTAGCTTGTGAAAGTATGCATTTACCCTTTTCTCGCTGAGTAAACTATTTGGATATACTTGCATATAATACCAAAGCAGATACTATAAATGCATGTCAAATATAGTTAAAGATTTTCTTTCAGAAGTATTTGAAGACACCAAAAGTAACTGGCTAGCTAGCACTACAAATGTGTGACCTGGACAATCAACACAATGACACCATTCTGGAAGAAATGCAAACTGATGAGTTTGTTCAATGATAAGTGATAACGACTATATGCTACAGATAGAAAAGGTTAGTGCTCTTAGATTCATATGCAGGCTGTTACTGTCAATATCCATCGAGAGAGGTGACATAGCACACATTTTGAGGTACCAATGTCACTGCAGATCTAAAGAACAAAATTAGCCATGGAACCATACGTACTAGGTGAGCCAGCCAGCCGAAGGTAGAGGTTTCCCCCAAGTGCGCCGGACTCTTCTGAATCAACAAGGTCCCCTATCCATACCAAGCATCTTGACGGGCCACCTGTTGCGAGGATACTGCTCAAGTTGGCATAAGCGTAAGCGGTGCAGGAGCAGTTGCGCTCACACTCAGCAGCACATTCCTCGAAGCTTCTGTTCCCCACATACACAAATTTCTCAGGCACCTTCATCCCATGCAAGGTCAAGAAGCGGCCTCCGTGGCATCTCAGCGCCTCCTTTCTCACGCATCCTTTGGAGAAGTTGGCACTGAAGCCATCCGCCGGCACAAACCCGTCGAGGCACCTGCATTCCCCGGTAAGAACCATGCTGTCGCAGTAACCAAATGGACCACACGAGCCATAGCGGCGGCAGCCATCATCTGGACGCTTGAACAAAACCTTCCAAGACTGGTTACTCCAGATCCTGAGCACCAAGTTGCCCGTGTAGTCCAGCTTCCAGTGCGATCTCCGTGAGTCGTTTCCTGAGCTGTACGTTGAGTAGATCTTTTCCCCATCGTCGACGATCTGGGACCACATGTATCCATTGTTGTCCGAGGCTGTCGCACTGTTCCACAGTCCGCTGCGCCAGTACAGGCTTACCTCACGCCATATGAGGATCTGGAAGCCCGTGCTGGGGTCACGACTGAGGAAGAATTTCCCGGTGGAAGGGTATTGAGAATCCTTCCAAGCAACGACGCGCACTGCTGTGTGGGTCTTATAGTTTGCCCATAACTTGAAACCAGGGAGGATGGTGTCGGTCGGGTGATCAAAGCTCTGCCATATCTGAGTGAAATTCATCGATTGGAGGATAAAGTTTCCTGTGTCGAGCAGCAATGCCACAGCTCCATCACCCCGGTGGTGACGTTGTTCGGCGTCGTCCAAAGGATACGGCCTTTGGAATCCGACAATACAAGATCAGAGCTGTTGGTCAGAACCAACCTCCCGGACAGACCGCCGCTGATTGGGTTGTCGCGGTTGGCGACCCAGACATATGTCCGCTCCGGGATGTTGTGGTACCATATGCCGACATATGAGTTTCCGGTGGAGTTCTCCAGGGAGAAGAAACCAAGAGCAAAGATGCCATCATTGGAGACGAGCATGTCGCCAGGTAAGAGTGGCTTTGTAGGTGTTAGGCGGTCATCGGCTTTGCAGAAGCAAATCAACAATAGGAGGGTGAAAAATTGGAGGAGAGTCTCCATGCCCACTAAGCAAGCCTTCTTTCACATGAGCTTGTGAAGAGTGGTGTATGAAAATGCTTTGGATGATCTGCTTGGAGCTGAATCACCGCTGCCACTTTTGTGCTAGTCACTCACACTCACAGCAGCATGACCAGTTCGCCAGACATAATTTCAGGCTGACTGACAGGAGACTGCTGCTGGTCTCCGCTGGTACATGTCTTGCAATCCTGTGTGTGTTGACTTGACTGCATCAAAGACACAGAGGACTGAGCTCTCGCGACTCGCAACCACCGGATGGCATTGCGGTCGTCGTCGTCGTCGCCCATAAATGCGCAATGTCAGGGTAACCAGACAAGATTACACAGGACGGTGAAGAAATGTCCAGATTTCATCATCGTTGACCGTTGTACACAAAATAAACAGGAAAGGAGTGTGCTATAAGGCACAGGTTACCTTCAGGCGGAGCAGCGATGGGTGGGGGCACGGGAGTTGGCAATTGGAGTACTAGTTTCCGACCTTTCATGTCGGGTGGCTGGGTGGGACGAACGCCGGCGGCGAGCGCGGCGAGGCATTCCGAGCTGGAGGCGGCGAATGGGGGGATTTAGCGGAGCATGGCCGCGAGGGTACCGAAGGGGAATGCAAGGAAGACGTGCATATAGCGACGGCGGCATGATTAGCGCACCGGCGGCGGCGGCGGCGGCTGGGAGTGCGGTGAGCGGGCGGCGGCGGTGGGGACTCAATTTTTTTCTAGGGGAGGAACTTATTTTCTGCGGCGAAGTTTTTTTTACTTTTTTTCTTTAGACTTCACAACCCTTTATTCATGAAATATTGTACTGCATACAAAGACCCTCAGGCGGGGATTGGAACCACACATGCCGGCCTACAGAAAGGTTAACTGAGCCTCTCGCCAGGTTGTGTGCATCGGTATTTGCTGTTCTTTTCTCATGGACAAACTGCACAAGCTGGAAGCTTTTGGCAGTCGATTGTACCTCCTTCACAATATGGCCGTATGATCCTTTGCCATCTCCATCCAGTCTTCGAACTGCATTGAGACAATCCGACGCCACGGTGATACGTTGAAGGAGTAAATCAGCTGACAACACCAGGCCCTCCCGGCATGCCAGCGCCTCGAGAGTTTCCGGATCCGTCAGTCCTTCAAGGGCGACAGATGATGCGCCCAGGAACTCGCCGTCTGCACCTCTGGCCACTGCTGCAATCGCCGCCATTGAAGTGTTCTTGGAGACAGCAGCGTCAACGTTGATCTTAACTGAACCCGGCGGGGGCGGGATCCATAATGGCCCCCTACCCGGCCTTGGCTGAACGCCCGTTGGTGGCGGAGCTAACACAGTCAGATCACTGATAAAACTCTCTACAAAACAGTGCGTAGATAAAGGGCTTTGGTACACTCCGTGTATAATCTTCCTCCGTGCATGCCAAAGAGCCCACAAGGTGACAACCACTCTAGTTATTTCCTCATGCGATAATGATTTGATTGCCGCTGATAGCCACCCTCGTGCATGAGGTTCCTTGAGATTCAACACGAAATCATTCAGTTCTTCTGGACCCAGCGCCCAGACGCTCCTTGCTTGGTGGCACTCGACCAGGGAGTGCAGCCAAGAATCATGTTCTCCACAGACTATGCAGCGATCATGGGGAGCCATGTTCCTGTGGTTCGCGACATCTCCCGTAGGCAGGGATTGCCGAGCCAACCGCCATAGGAAGACCTTTAGCTTCGAAGGTACCTGGACTTTCCATAAAGACGTCCAGCTTTGTTCCGTCTCTCTCGTATTTGAATGTGCGGAGTCCCCTTCTAGCCAAGCTGTCCTCTTTTCCCTCGTCTGAACAAGCATTCGATAAGCCGAACGCACAGTGAAGAGCCCCTTGCGTTCATAATGACACGCCCAAAAGTCGGACTGTCTCCGTGTGCTCAGCGGAATGTTTCTGATTATCTCCGCGTCCATTGGTAAGAACGCCATCTGCAGCTTCTCCTTGTTCCACGACACCCTGTCTTGATCAATAAGTTCACTGACCAGCTGTGGTGGATCATCGAGAATACAAGCGATCGGCTGTAGCATGCCATCCCTAGGGAGCCAATTAGTGTTCCAAATGTTTGTGTCAGCCCGGTACCGATCCGTTTGATTAGGCCCTGCTTTAGTACGTCCCTACCATCAATGATAGACCACCAAATTTTGGAGGGAGCACTCAGCGAACTCGGCTCCTGTACAATTCTCCATGCTTGCTTGGCTAGCAACGAGAGGTTAAAAAGCTCAATGTCCCGAAAACCTAGGCCTCCAAGATGCTTCGGTTTCGTCATTTGTTCCCACGATACCCAGCAAGTTCGTCGTTTCCCTCCCTTACTCCCCCACCAGAAATTCCGAAGAAGGTTGTTTATGTGATTGAACAAACCTTTCGGTAATCTGAAGCAGGACATGGAGAAGGTGGGTATAGCCTGCGCCACAGACTTGATCAAGACCTCTTTCCCCGCAGCTGAGAGCAGTAGTTCTAACCAACCCTGTACTCTCTTCCAGACACGATCCTTCAAGAACTTGAAGGCCCCATTGACCGAGACACCCACATCCGACGACATCCCCAAATACTTTTCGCTCAGTGTTATGTTATAAACACCAAGTACCTCCATGATGGCTTGCTTCACACTCTCCAGGCAACCCTTGGCAAAATGAATTGGCGATTTGTCCATGTTCACTTGTTGACCGGATGCACTGCAGAATAGCTGAAGAATCTCTTTTATCTCCTCAGCACTCTCCCTGTTTGCTCTAAAAAACAGCAGGCTATCATCTGCAAAGAGTAAATGGCTTACCATCGGAGCCGATGGTGCCACCTTAATCCCACTGAGGCTTGATGACACAATTCTTGATTTTATGAGGCACGAAAGGCCCTCTGCTGCTAGTAGAAACAAATACGGAGAGATAGGATCACCCTGATGGATACCCCTCGACGGAACAAAACTCTCGAGATGGTCTCCGTTAAACATCACTGAGAAGGAGACGGTGGTGACTAAACGCATCACCATCTCCACCCACAAACGGTGGAAACCCAAATGAAGCATGATAGCCCGTAGATAATCCCACTCAACACGATCATAAGCTTTTTTCATGTCCAACTTCAGAGCAACACATCTAGAATCTCTAGCCCTTTTCCGCTTCATGAAGTGCAAACACTCGTAAGCTGATATGATATTATCTGTAATCAGCCGCTCTGGAACAAAAGCAGATTGTTCCTCTGAAATGATCTCAGGCAAGATCCCCTTAAGTCTGTTTGCAACCACTTTTGAGGCAATTTTATCCAGCACGTTGCACAGGCTAATGGGTCTAAACTGTCCCAGCTCTTCTGGTTTCGCTACCTTAGGGATCAACACAATGAATGTTTTGTTTATCACCGAGGGATCATCCTCCCCTCGTAATATCCTTAACACCGCTGAGGTGACCTCGGAACCGCACAACTCCCAGTTACGCTGAAAAAAGTATGCAGGAAATCTGTCTGGACCCGGCGAATTCGTCGGGAACATTTGAAAAAGGGCCTCTTTCACCTCCTTGTCGACAAACGGCTTGATAAGCCCATCGTTCATCGCAGGAGTCACCTTGATCGGAACCGTATTGAGTAACGCCGCCATATTACTCATTCCTTCCGAACGATATAGGTTCTTGTAAAACTCTGTGGTCATCGCCCGCATCTCTTGGGCATTCTCCGTTGTCGTCCCATCCGGTTTTTTCAATCTTTCAATTTTGTTTTTCTTCTTCCGTTGACTAGCTCTCATATGAAAAAACTTGGTATTCTTGTCACCAGCCTATAGCCACTGCACCCTCGATCGCTGCTGCCACATGACCTCCTCTCTATGGCTTAGCTTGACAATATGTTCCGTGACTTTGATCTCCGCATGCGAGGGACCAAGTCTAGCTGGTTCAGCCTGCAGTTTGCCCAGCTCCTCCTTGAGCTGTTTCAGCTCAAGTCTAACGTGACCAAAAGTGTTTCTTCCCCAACCTTGTAGCTGGTCCGAAACCTTTGTCAGTTTTTGCTGCAAATCCGGCAGCGTCACAGCAGCTCCTTCATCTTGCCAGACCTGCTGCACCATCGGAGAGAATTCCTTATGTGTTTCCCACATCAGTTCATACCTGAAATTGCCCCTACTGTTCCGACCTCTCCTAGTAACAGGAGGAGCCCAACGTAATAAAATTGGCCCATGATCTGAGGTTGCAGCTATCAGGTTCTCCACTATGGCGAAAGGGAATCGTGAACTCCAATCCGCCGTAGCTAGGGATCTATCAAGACGAACCCGACAAAACGAGCCACCAGCAACTTTCTTCTCGAACGTCCAACTGCGCCCCTCGCACCCAAGGTCACGAAAGCCACAGACATCCACCATCTCCCGGAACCCAGTAATCTGCGCTAGGCTTCTTTCCTGCACTCCAACATGTTCCGATCGATGTAAAACCTCATGAAATCACCAATGCACATCCAAGGATGAGGACATGATGACTTGATAAATTTGAGCATATCCCACATCCTAAAACGTAGGTGAGTCTGCGCCTCCCCATACACACATGTGAGCCTCCATGGATCACTTCCATGCTCAGTGATGATTGCATCAATATGATATTGTGAGTACGGTAGGATTTCAATATTCGTGTCAATATTCCAAAAGATACCAATTCCTCCTTTGCGGCCCACGCTGCTAACAGCAAATGCTTTGTCATAGCCTAGAGTCCTACAAAGTCCTTCAACCCGCACTTTATGCACTTGAGTTTCTAGCACACGGAATACAGTAGGGGCATACAACCTCGCGAAGTCGCGAAGTTCATTCACCGTCGAGGCCTTGCCCAGTCCCCGACTGTTCCAGCTTGCACAGCTCATTGTTGATGGCGGCGCTCCGCGTCGAAGCCCGCCCCACAAATTACTAGACCTTCGCTGTGCTCTCCACTCGCCTCAAGACTCCTTTGCTTCTTCAGCTCCCACGGAGCAGCTAGCCCAACACCCTCCTTCGATCCAGACAAGCCTGCTGCCATCTAGTAGCCGCACGAACCGATCAGCCACCGGCGTGAGAGCAAAACCCCAGGTCCGCCAAGGCCTGGAAGCTGTGCGAGACAGTCCCAGCCCGAACGGAGACAGGAAGTGCGATCACACGGTGGACCGGGACCAGAAACCCTCGTCGGTGATGAGTCGCCGCCAAAGTCGCCCAACCCTAGCTGCGTCTAGGTACGCGAAGTTTTTTTTACTTTGTGCGGCGAACGCTAACGGACGCTACATCTTGCGGGCTGAAGGCCTTGGAACTGTGCGTTGGGTCTTGACTCTCCGCCAGAACGTTATCGGGCCGTGAAGTTCCCTAAACGAATCAGCTACGGTGCAACATCTAGCGACGGTTGCCACTTCTGACCACGTACCAATTTTGCTACGGTACAACACTTCGCTTCGGGCCTCCAAAGTGAAGGGAAAGAAGGTGTTCAGATATGAAGGAGTAAATGACGCAAAGCCACCACATTTGGGGCATAAGCGACAGAAACCACCGTTTTTTAGGCAAGCGACAGAAACCACCGCACATTGGGGGCAAAGTTGTGACAAGTTGCACTGATTCTCAGATTAGCAGTGCTAACAAGTTTTCTGACCATCTGGGTCCGCTTGTCAGATCTATGTGGCAAAAACTCCTGTCAATTTTTTAAAAAGGACCTTAATGAATTATATCTTCTAATTCTGTACCCTCTAATATAATTTGTGTGCCCGCGTGCATGGGTGGGTTGTGCCCTGGTTCAGGACGGCCGGCTGGGGCGGGGTTGGGGGAACATGCACGCACGACACGCACGCAAGGGGAGCTTGAGCTTGTAAACGAGGTGGCTGCCGGCGGCGCTGTACACGTCCTCGCCCAGCACCCTCGCTGTGCTGCCTGGTGCTGCTTGTCGCACGCGGCCGTCTCGTACTCCGCTGATGGCGTCCAAGGCGAGCTCGGCCACGAGCACGATGCTGACGATGGCGCGCTCCGAATGTCGTTCGTGTTCCCGACGCATAAAAGGAGATGAGAGCTGAAAATTTTGTGGCCGCTCCTCCTATCGCTTATGTCTTGCCTCTATGCGCACATATGTGTACTCCTCTGCCTATGTGCTCCTTCTCCGTGCTCGTTCATGCATGTCTATATCGCCATACCCGCCCCCGCAAGCTGTTCGATGAAATGTCCGCATCAACAAATGTTGCCTAGGCATTGCCACTGGCGGGCCACCGCGCCTCCTCCTCTTCAGCTCGCCCACGCGAGAGTAGAAACTGGCGACGGACGATGGTGCACATCCTCGCCTTGCGACGGCAGCCGGACGCCGCCGACCACATGACACGTGCTCCCACATTGGCGGTCATTTGGCACACCTCACCTTCGTGCACCGCGTGACGTTATGGTGGCTCCCACTGCCCCGGCGGTGAACCACCTACTCTTTGCAGATGATAGCCTGCTGTTTTTCAGAGCAAGTACCGCGGGTGCAATGGAGGTGAAAGAAGTCTTAGCAAAATATTGCAGTGCATTAGGTCAAAGGATCAATACGGATAAATCCTCTATCTTCTTTAGTAAGGGTTGTCCAGAGCCTTTGAGAGCATCTATCAAAGAAGAACTTGAGGTGCAAAAAGAGACACTTAATGAGAAATACCTTGGAATGCCATCGGATGTTGGGCGCTCCAAGAGTGGGGCTTTTAAGTACTTGCGAGATAGAGTGTGGAAAAAGGTTTTGGACTGGATGGAACAACTCCTTTCGGTAGGAGGGAAGCACATTCTCATAAAATCAGTGGCTCAAGGGGTTCCAACCTTTTCTATGTCCTGTTTCAAGCTACCGAAGGGCTTATGTGAACATATCAGTATATGCTTCGTAAGTTTTGGTGGGGCAGCAAGGAGGGAAAACGCAGGGCATGTTGGGTGTCGTCGGAGACAATGACACAACCGAAAAGCGTTGGGGGGCTGGGTTTCAGAGATATCGAGCTCTTTAACTTAGCCCTGCCAGCACGTCAGGCCTGGCGTATACTTCAAGAGCCTACATCGCTGAGTGCCAGGGTTCTGAAGGCAACTTATTTCCCAAATGGTGATATCCTTGATGCGACCCTGGGATCACACCCGTCGCAGGTGTGGCGCTCCTTAATTGAAGGTCGGGATGTCCTAAAGATCGGCTTGATCAGAAGGATAGGCGATGGAAAGGATACTGAGGCATGGAATATGAACTGGCTTCCGCGGGATACGAGGCTCAGGCCGCTAGCACCTCGTAAGGAGGGAGCTCCTTGGTTAGTTTCTGACTATATTGATCACACGACAGCATCATGGCGAGCTGACAGACTAGACGAGTTCTTCTTTCCGATGGACTCAGAGGTGATCAAGGGCATACCGCTGTGTTCGAGAATTCAGAAGGATTTCTGGGCATGGCATTTTGAACGTAATGGCATCTTTTCGGTGCGATCAGCGTACAGAACACTGGCGATGACAAAGAGAACGCGAGAAGCATGGCTAGACAGCTCGACTTCATCCTCGAGTTCGGAAGAGAGCGGCTGGTCCAAGCTGTGGAAGGTTGCTGTCCCATCGAAGATACGTATCTTTTTGTGGCGCCTATGATGGCTTGCTTCACACTCTCCAGGCAACCCTTGGCAAAATGAATTGGCGATTTGTCCATGTTCACTTGTTGACCGGATGCACTGCAGAATAGCTGAAGAATCTCTTTTATCTCCTCAGCACTCTCCCTGTTTGCTCTAAAAAACAGCAGGCTATCATCTGCAAAGGGTAAATGGCTTACCATCGGAGCCGATGGTGCCACCTTAATCCCACTGAGGCTTGATGACACAATTCTTGATTTTATGAGGCACGAAAGGCCCTCTGCTGCTAGTAGAAACAAATACGGAGAGATAGGATCACCCTGACGGATACCCCTCGACGGAACAAAACTCTCGAGATGGTCTCCGTTAAACATCACTGAGAAGGAGACGGTGGTGACTAAACGCATCACCATCTCCACCCACAAACGGTGGAAACCCAAATGAAGCATGATAGCCCGTAGATAATCCCACTCAACACGATCATAAGCTTTTTTCATGTCCAACTTCAGAGCAACACATCTAGAATCTCTAGCCCTTTTCCGCTTCATGAAGTGCAAACACTCGTAAGCTGATATGATATTATCTGTAATCAGCCGCCCTGGAACAAAAGCAAATTGTTCCTCTGAAATGATCTCAGGCAAGATCCCCTTAAGTCTGTTTGCAACCACTTTTGAGGCAATTTTATACAACACGTTGCACAGGCTAATGGGTCTAAACTGTCCCAGCTCTTCTGGTTTCGCTACCTTAGGGATCAACACAATGAATGTTTTGTTTATCACCGAGGGATCATCCTCCCCTCGTAATATCCTTAACACCGCTGAGGTGACCTCGGAACCGCACAACTCCCAGTTACGCTGAAAAAAGTATGCAGGAAATCTGTCTGGACCCGGCGAATTCGTCGGGAACATTTGAAAAAGGGCCTCTTTCACCTCCTTATCGACAAACGGCTTGATAAGCCCATCGTTCATCGCAGGAGTCACCTTGATCGGAACCGTATTGAGTAACGCCGCCATATTACTCATTCCTTCCGAACGATATAGGTTCTTGTAAAACTCTGTGGTCATCGCCCGCATCTCTTGGGCATTCTCCGTTGTCGTCCCATCCGGTTTTTTCAATCTTTCAATTTTGTTTTTCTTCTTCCGTTGACTAGCTCTCATATGAAAAAACTTGGTATTCTTGTCACCAGCCTATAGCCACTGCACCCTCGATCGCTGCTGCCACATGACCTCCTCTCTATGGCTTAGCTTGACAATATGTTCCGTGACTTTGATCTCCGCATGCGAGGGACCAAGTCTAGCTGGTTCAGCCTGCAGTTTGCCCAGCTCCTCCTTGAGCTGTTTCAGCTCAAGTCTAACGTGACCAAAAGTGTTTCTTCCCCAACCTTGTAGCTGGTCCGAAACCTTTGTCAGTTTTTGCTGCAAATCCGGCAGCGTCACAGCAGCTCCTTCATCTTGCCAGACCTGCTGCACCATCGGAGAGAATTCCTTATGTGTTTCCCACATCAGTTCATACCTGAAATTGCCCCTACTGTTCCGATCTCCTAGTAACAGGAGGAGCCCAACGTAATAAAATTGGCCCATGATCTGAGGTTGCAGCTATCAGGTTCTCCACTATGGCGAAAGGGAATCGTGAACTCCAATCCGCCGTAGCTAGGGATCTATCAAGACGAACCCGACAAAACGAGCCACCAGCTACTTTCTTCTCGAACGTCCAACTGCGCCCCTCGCACCCAAGGTCACGAAAGCCACAGACATCCACCATCTCCCGGAACCCAGTAATCTGCGCTAGGCTTCTTTCCTGCACTCCAACATGTTCCGATCGATGTAAAACCTCATGAAATCACCAATGCACATCCAAGGATGAGGACATGATGACTTGATAAATTTGAGCATATCCCACATCCTAAAACGTAGGTGAGTCTGCGCCTCCCCGTACACACATGTGAGCCTCCATTGATCACTTCCATGCTCAGTGATGATTGCATCAATATGATATTGTGAGTACGGTAGGATTTCAATATTCGTGTCAATATTCCAAAAGATACCAATTCCTCCTTTGCGGCCCACGCTGCTAACAGCAAATGCTTTGTCATAGCCTAGAGTCCTACAAAGTCCTTCAACCCGCACTTTATGCACTTGAGTTTCTAGCACACAAAGTACAGTAGGGGCATACAACCTCGCGAAGTCGCGAAGTTCATTCACCGTCGAGGCCTTGCCCAGTCCCCGACTGTTCCAGCTTGCACAGCTCATTGTTGATGGCGGCGCTCCGCGTCGAAGCCCGCCCCACAAATTACTAGACCTTCGCTGTGCTCTCCACTCGCCTCAAGACTCCTTTGCTTCTTCAGCTCCCACGGAGCAGCCAGCCCAACACCCTCCTTCGATCCAGACAAGCCTGCTGCCATCTAGTCGCCGCATGAACCGATCAGCCACCGGCGTGAGAGCAAAACCCCAGGTCCGCCAAGGCCTGGAAGCTGTGCGAGACAGTCCCAGCCCGAACGGAGACAGGAAGTGCGATCACACGGTGGACCGGGACCAGAAACCCTCGTCGGTGATGAGTCGCCGCCAAAGTCGCCCAACCCTAGCTGCGTCTAGGTACGCGAAGTTTTTTTTTACTTTGTGCGGCGAATGCTAACGGGCGCTACATCTTGTGGGCTGAAGGCCTTGGAACTGTGCGTTGGGTCTTGACTCTCCGCCAGAACGTTATCGGGCCGTGAAGTTCCCTAAACGAAACAGCTACGGTGCAACATCTAGCGACGGTTGCCACTTCTGACCACCTACCAATTTTGCTACGGTACAACACTTCGCTTCGGGCCTCCAAAGCGAAGGGAAAGAAGGTGTTCAGATATGAAGGAGTAAATGACGCAAATCCACCACATTTGGGGCATAAGCGACAGAAACCACCATTTTTGAGGCAAGCGACAGAACCACCGCACATTGGGGGCAAAGTTGTGACAAGTTGCACTGATTCTCAGATTAGCAGTGCTAACAAGTTTTCTGACCATCTGGGTCCGCTTGTCAGATCTATGTGGCAAAAAATCCTGTCAATTTTATAAAAAGGACCTTAATGAATTATATCTTCTAATTCTGTACCCTCTAATATAATTTGTGTGCCCATGTGCATGGGTGGGTTGTGCCCTGGTTCAGGACGGCCGGCTGGGGCGGGGTTGGGGGAACATGCACGCACGACACGCACGCAAGGGGAGCTCGAGCTTGTAAACGAGGTGGCTGCCGGCGGCGCTGTACACGTCCTCGCCCAGCACCCTCGCTGTGCTGCCTGGTGCTGCTTGTCGCACGCGGCCGTCTCGTACTCCGCTGATGGCGTCCAAGGCGAGCTCGGCCACGAGCACGATGCTGACGATGGCGCGCTCCGAATGTCGTTCGTGTTCCCGACGCATAAAAGGAGATGAGAGCTGAAAATTTTGTGGCCGCTCCTCCTATCGCTTATGTCTTGCCTCTATGCGCACATCTGTGTACTCCTCTGCCTATGTGCTCCTTCTCCGTGCTCGTTCATGCATGTCTATATCGCCATACCCGCCCCCGCAAGCTGTTCGATGAAATGTCCGCATCAACAAATGTTGCCTAGGCGTTGCCACTGGCGGGCCACCGCGCCTCCTCCTCTTCAGCTCGCCCACGCGAGAGTAGAAACTGGCGACGGACGATGGTGCACATCCTCGCCTTGCGACGGCAGCCGGACGCCGCCGACCACATGACACGTGCTCCCACATTGGCGGTCATTCGGCACACCTCACCTTCGTGCACCGCGTGACGTTATGGTGGCTCCCACTGCCCCGGCGGTGAACCACCTACTCTTTGCAGATGATAGCCTGCTGTTTTTCAGAGCAAGTACCGCGGGTGCAATGGAGGTGAAAGAAGTCTTAGCAAAATATTGCAGTGCATTAGGTCAAAGGATCAATACGGATAAATCCTCTATCTTCTTTAGTAAGGGTTGTCCAGAGCCTTTGAGAGCATCTATCAAAGAAGAACTTGAGGTGCAAAAAGAGACACTTAATGAGAAATACCTTGGAATGCCATCGGATGTTGGGCGCTCCAAGAGTGGGGCTTTTAAGTACTTGCGAGATAGAGTGTGGAAAAAGGTTTTGGACTGGATGGAACAACTCCTTTCGGTAGGAGGGAAGCACATTCTCATAAAATCAGTGGCTCAAGCGGTTCCATCCTTTTCTATGTCCTGTTTCAAGCTACCGAAGGGCTTATGCGAACATATCAGTATATGCTTCGTAAGTTTTGGTGGGGCAGCAAGGAGGGAAAACGCAGGGCATGTTGGGTGTCGTCGGAGACAATGACACAACCGAAAAGCGTTGGGGGGGCTGGGTTTCAGAGATATCGAGCTCTTTAACTTAGCCCTGCTAGCACGTCAGGCCTGGCGTATACTTCAAGAGCCTACATCGCTGAGTGCCAGGGTTCTGAAGGCAGCTTATTTCCCAAATGGTGATATCCTTGATGCGACCCTGGGATCACACCCGTCGCAGGTGTGGCGCTCCTTAATTGAAGGTCGGGATGTCCTAAAGATCGGCTTGATCAGAAGGATAGGCGACGGAAAGGATACTGAGGCATGGAATATGAACTGGCTTCCGCAGGATACGAGGCTCAGGCCGCTAGCACCTCGTAAGGAGGGAGCTCCTTGGTTAGTTTCTGACTATATTGATCACACGACAGCATCATGGCGAGCTGACAGACTAGACGAGTTCTTCTTTCCGATGGACTCAGAGGTGATCAAGGGCATACCGCTGTGTTCGAGAATTCAGAAGGATTTCTGGGCATGGCATTTTGAACGTAATGGCATCTTTTCGGTGCGATCAGCGTACAGAACACTGGCGATGACAAAGAGAACGCGAGAAGCATGGCTAGACAGCTCGACTTCATCCTCGAGTTCGGAAGAGAGCGGCTGGTCCAAGCTGTGGAAGGTTGCTGTCCCATCGAAGATACGTATCTTTTTGTGGCGCCTAGCTCAACACTCCCTTCCGACTGGAGATGTGAGAAACCACAGAATGATGGCTCCGACCCCAGCCTGCACGATTTGTGGGCAGGAGGATTCATGGCGCCACTCCTTGCTTGAGTGTAATATGTCTCGGTGCGTTTGGGCTCTGACGGATGCGGTTATCATAGAGCACATCTCACTATCAGGTGAACAATCGGCGAGACAGTGGCTTTTCTCGATGTTTGAGACCATGAAGGGTGAAGACCTGACAAGGATGCTTGTTACATTGTGGTCTATATGGCATGCGAGGAGGAAAGCGATCCATGAAGACGTTTTCCAAAGCCCGATGGCTACTATTCTGTTTGTGCACAGGTTCCTGCTTGACCTGGAAGCAGTCCAAACACAGAAAACTGGGATTGCTGGGACTCGTGTGCGAGGGCAGCGAGCACCAGGGAGATGGATCTCTCCATCGGCGGGACGAACCAAGATAAACGTTGATGCTGCAGTAGCTAAAACAACGGCAAAAGGGGCTGTTGGTGTTGTCTGCAGGTCCAGGGAGGGAGTCTATATGGGTGCATCGGCGGTGGTTTTCGATGGCGTCACGCACCCAGCAAGCCTTGAAGCGATGGCGTGTCGCGAAGCACTGGACTTGGCAACCGATCTTCAGCTCGGAGCAATTCATATTGCGTCTGATTGCCTGGAGGTGGTGCAAGCTATGAAGACCCAATACCTGGGGTTTTTTAGTTCGGTTCTGCATGATGTGAAGGAAAGAGCGAGAACTATGCAGGCAATTTTCTCTCATGAAGGTAGAGAATGTAATAGAGAGGCTCACGCATTGGCAAGGCTAGCTTCGACCTTGCCTGTGGGTCGCCATGTTTGGCTTCTCGCCCGCCTGACGGGGTAAACGTGCCTATAAACTTATTTCTGAATGAATAAAGAGTAGTAAGGTTGTCAAAAAAAAAACAATGTAGGGGTGGTTGTCTCTGTTCAGATGTACCATCAATCATCATCCCTCCGAGGCTACCAAGCATGTCTGTTGGGGAATTCGTTCCTTGGCTAAAGTGTTGCTAAGTCCAAGTGCCAGTAAAATGTAATAAAAAACTTTGAATCCCTACTATGAAATAAAACATGATGAAGTGATACTACCATAAGATGCTTGATGAATTTCCTTGTCAACCTTGCATGAAGAATTGTCAGCAAAAAATTGAAGGAAAAATATATACAACCATTTTAATTTAGTTAGGGTGTTATAGTATGCTTTGTGAGCCTGGTATTCTTTAGGGAATGTACAATGCTTGATAGGACAATGTTTTAAATTTGTTACCCATTATAGATATATATGAGGGAAAAATATGATGTACATTGGATTATTTTTAGTCTTATTCTCTAATAACCAGATATACTAAACATGTGGTGAGAGAATTTGTGCTAAGAGATCAAATTTGTGCTAAGAGATCATGGCAAAACTCTTTTTTTTTTCGTTTCTCTCTCCTACAACTCAACAATCATCTTACATGCATGGCATTGCTAAGGTAAGACCAACAATGTACATGTACGTGAAATTGTGCCTCCTAGGTACCAGCACACCTGATATGCGGAAAAAATAGAAATTCAAAAAAGGTAAAAATATCCGAATATTTTTTGCGCTCAAAGATGGTCATATTCTACCCGTGTAACAAAGTTGGCCAGTAAATGATCTCATTGACTTCCGAGAAAAGACAAATCTATGACGACTATATCATGTATATACGGAGTACTTTTTAAGGCAAATGGTTAAGCCATGGTGCAATTAAAATCATTCTTTCGCGAAGTATTTATGCGCGAGTACAGTATTTCACACGTGGTGCCGATGGCGCCACCTTGAGGCCACTTGCTTCCGATGACTGTAAACTAGATATATACTGGAAACGTTGCTCTGAATTTTCTGTCCTTTGAACATTCTATTCGGCCACGTTTCGCAATTCCAGGCCCACTAGTTGCAGTTTGGCCAAGTCAATATAGCAGCTGCAGTAAATCATGGACAAAAGACAGTGACACAAGCAGGTTGTCGCTATACATGAATTGAATTTCAACCAGATTTTCTTGCCATCTCCAGCGGTCTGCGGTCCTGCCATATTTTGGAAATGCATAGCAAACCACGTATGCATTGAATCAAATTATCAGGAACTTCCACGGCTACAAAAGATACATTTCGTAAAATTGTTGGCCAGCCAGTTTTGTTTGCAATTTTGCTAAAAGAACGGCAAAGTTCTTTCCATATTTTTTTGAGTGCGCCAAGAGCGCACCTTATTTATATAGTAGGTAGAAAGCAATTACAAGAAACTAAACACCTGTCGAAACAGGGCTCAGTACAACTCCAACTCCCTCACTAAAGCCTACTCTCGCGTCATCGCGTTCCTACTCCCTCCTCGGTCTCTAACCCTAAGCCAGACCCTCAGCTCGTCTACAATGCGCTGGGCAAGAACTTGAGCGTTACATTGTTGTCTGACGTTATTGAAGACCCTCGCGTTCCTTTGCTTCCAAATCGACCAACAGACGAGAGTGATCGCCGTGTCGAACCTCCTCTTCTGCTTGCCCGAGAAGCGCTTGCGTTCCCGAAGCCACCATTGCTCCAGCTGATCCGTGGACTCCGGCAATCTGACGTTCACCTGCAACATCTGGCAGCACAGAAACCAGACCTCCCGCGCGTAGACGCATTGAACTAGAACATGCTCTATCGTGTCTTCCTCCTGTAAGCAGGTAAAACAGCACGGCGTCTGGTCTTGTAGCCCATGTCGGAACCGTCGATCTGAGGTCCAAACTCTGTGCATCAGTGCCAGCCAGATGAACAACTGACACTTGGGTGGCGCGTAGGTTCGCCAAGTGCAGTCCGCCGTCGCTGATCTCTCTCTCCCAACACACATGCGATCGTAGGTGGATTTCGCCGTGTATGTTCCAGACGGCGAGCATGTCCAGGTGTATGAGTCCTGCACTCCTGGCAAGCATTGCACTCCGTCAAGTAGTAGCCATAACCTGACCATCTGCTGCGCGGCGGCGTCGTTTGGACTGTCCGTCAGGTCCTCCACCCAGGCGTTGTCCCTCAACCCAAGGTCCACCGTTCTGTTCAACTTGTCGCGCTCCGACACTAGCTCCCAGACCTCTGGCGCAATCGAGCGGACGTCGCGCCCCTGTAGCCACTTGTCCTTCCAAAAAAGGATCGACGAGCCGTCTCCTAGATGGATTTGGACAAGGCTCTGGAACGTCGCCTCTGCCTCCGGGTCCTTCATCATCGGCAATCCTTGCCACGGCCTAGTGGGATCGGTGCGCTTGAGCCATTCCCATCATACATGAAGAGCAATGCCATGAAGCCGCAAATCCTTGACGCCGAGGCCGCCAAATTTCTTTTGGTAGCAGATTTTCTCCCAAGCCACAAGGCACTGGCCTCTGTTCACCTGTTCTTTCCCGGCCCAGAAGAACGCTCACATCCACTTCTCAATTTCCTCAAGCAGCCAGTCAAGGGCTTGGGCAATCAGAAGATGGTGGATAGGTCTGGCCGCTATCACTGCTTTGATTATCAATAGTCGTCCCGATCTAGCCAGCATTCCCCGCTGCCAAGCCGGCACCGTGGCCAACGTCTTGTCCAGAACCGGTTGCCACTCGTCCTTGGTCAGAGGACGAAGCGCGAGCGGCAGCCCTAAGTACTGAATCGGGAATTGGGCAAGCTTGCACCCAAGCGTGTTCATCACCAGGCCCTCATGCTCCTCTGTACCCTTGATCAACGTGGCCGACGACTTGGTGTAGTTGATGTTCAGGCCAGACGCTCCTCCAAACAGGCGCAAAATCTCTCTCACGGCGATGAGATCAGACCTATCAGGTCTAACGAAAAGGACCACATCATCAGCATAGACAGAAATTCGCTGCAGCGCACTAACCCCGAGAATTGGTTGGAACAGCTGATCCTCGACCGCTCTGGCCACCATCGTTGTGAGCACCTCCATCCCCAGAACGAACAGCGTCGGTGAGACCGGGTCCCCCTGCCGGAGCCCGCGCGCGTGGCAAATCTTCCTCCCGGGTACTCCATTGACAGAGATCTTCGTGCTGGCCGTGCGCAACAGAATCGCGATCCAGCACAGGAAGGCCTCGCCAAACCCCAATTTGCGGAGCACCTCGAACAAGAAAGACCAAGAGATCGAGTCGAAAGCGCGGGACACATCTAGCTTGAGCAAGACACCCGGGGTGCGCCTCGTGTTCAATTTCCTCGCCACCTGACGCACTAGCAAGAAGTTGTCATGAAGATTCCGCCCCTTGACAAAGGCAGATTGATTCGGGCTGACCAGTTCCCCCAGGCGCGGACGAATTCTGTTAGCGAGCACCTTAGCAAACATCTTCGAGATACTGTGCACCAAACTGATGGGCCTGTAGTCGCCCACCGTCGCTGCATCTTGCTTCTTGGGGATCAGCGTAATAACTGCTTTGTTCAGCTTTGCGAATCCCCTGCTGTCGCCCACAAATAGCTTCAGGAACACCGCCATCAGGTCACGCTTTATCACAGGCCAGGCTCGCTGGAAGAAGCACCCCACAAACCCATCCGGTCCGGCGCTCGGCGCTCTATCCGCTGGCATCTCCTTGATGACGTCCCAGATCTCCTCTTCTGTAATTATCCTCTCGAGTTCGTGCAGGTCCGCATGCGGAAGCCCCAGCTGATCCAGATCAAGGGAGTGCTCTCTGTTCTGTATAGTACCCAGCAGATTCATATACACCTCGTGGAAGGCCTCCTCCTTCCTCTGCTGATCCGTGATAATCTCCCCGTTCACCGTGATCGCAGGGATGAACGTTCTGCGGCCGTTTGCAATAGAAACCCGATCGGTGGTACACTGGTACCTAGCATAAGGACCATAAAAGCCCAGGACGAGCACAAACCTTCTATTTATCGCAAACGGTACATTCTTCTGAAATTTCACTTATTTAACTGGTAGCAAAGTTAGAGTTACTCGGCTATCAAAAGTGAGATTCTAAGGCCAGCAGAGGCTAGCGTCCTTCTACCACCGTAAGGCTCGCACCATTGATGGAGTATTTCTCCTCGGTTCTGTTATTTATCTGTGCGAAATACATAGGCTGCTTGGGAATTGCGCGTGGCATGGCTTCACTGTCCAGCATGGAAACCACTGAAGCCATGAGCGGCCTAGCACTCGAGCTGTCCTGCACACAGAGGAGCCCAACTTGGATACACTTCGACACTTCATCAGGGGAATAGCTCTCACTGATCGCCGTGTCCATGAAGTCTGTTGCTTTTCCATCTGACCACAAGTTCCATGCCTGAAACGTCATGTCCATGTTTGTAATTTATACTCCATCCGTCCTAAAATAACTGTCTTAGATTTGGTAAAAAGTGAATGAATCTACACATGAAACAAGTATAGATACATTCAATTTTGGACAACTTTAAGACACTTATTTTGGGACGGAGGGAGTATTTGCTAATTTATGAGACTCTGAAGCATTCATAAGACGTCAAGTAACACTTACACATGATACGAGGTTTTCAAAGTCCATCACAAGATGATGAGGTGAACTGATCTTTATCCACTTACAATCTCCAGCAGCAAGATACCAAAGCTGTAGGTGTCAGACTTGACGGAAAAGATACCCTCCATCGCATACTCAGGTGACATGTAATTGCTGTTTGAATCATATTTCAGAAGAAAGTATATATATATGAGCAGTTCAGTTATTTCAAGACAACAAATAAAATTTGCGATCAAGAAACTATTCCAAGTGTTACTTACTACGTCCCAACAACTCGTTTGGTACTTTCTTGTTGCTCGTTGCCTCAAAGATTCTTGCCATTCCAAAATCTGATATTTTTGGGTTCATCTCTGCATCTAGCAAGATGTTGCTTGGTTTGAGGTCCCTATGGATTATCGATGTTCTCGAATCTTGATGGAGATATAGAAGTCCTCTAGCTACCCCTTTGATTATGTTGAACCTTTTTGGCCAATCAAGTATATACTTTCTTGCAAAATCTGCCAAGAAGAGGATGTGCACGTACTTGAGTGCAGGGCATATAGCAAGCTGTTCAGGCAAAAAAGTTTGATTTCTCAATTCAAGATTACTTTCTAGAGTATGTAATTAGAACATACCAAAAATAAAAGTGTCTAGGCTTTTGTTCGGCAAGTATTCATAAATAAGCAGCTTCTCATCCTCACGAATAAAGCAGCCAAGAAGTCTAACTAGATTTTTGTGCTGCAACTTGGCTATAAGAACCACTTCATTTCTAAAGTGCTCTATCCCCTGCTCAGAACCCTGGCTAAGCCTTTTAACAGCAACCTCCTTTCCCTTTTCCAGTGTTGCCTGTGTCATTCAATAATCATTGCAATAAATTAACCAGGAGAAAATTATATGGATTTTCAAGTATTGTAATTAATTGACAAGGTAAAAAATTTAAACAACCTTATAGACTTTTCCAAAACCGCCCTTTCCAAGTATGTTTGCGTCGTGAAAATTGTTTGTTGCAGTGGAGATGTCTTCAAACCTAATAGACCGGAGTTCCAAACTTTGATCCCAAACTTCTTGCGAAATGCTTAAGTGTCCTAGAACCTGCCTTTTCTTGTTTACTCGTACTCCTGCAGATATATCCATAACGTCAATACAAAGCACTACTACATGACCATCGTATTACAGGAAACTGGCATCCCTTGTTCTACCTCTTAGCTTGCATAAGAAGACAAGATATACGCATATGACTATCAGCACGAATGATACAACTGAGGGTACAATCTTTAATACCACCCGGACACCACTCTTGTGGTTTGCTGCAGAACTGCGTCCTGTGAAAAAGAGTACTGCATCAAGATTCAAGCATAGATTGTGAGAGTATCCATTTATCCCTTACTCAGTGAGTAAAATATCGATGTACTTGCATAAACCAAAGCAGATACTAGATATGCATCTCAAATATAGTTACAGATTCTGTTTCAAACAAAAATATTTCCTGACACCAAAAGTACTTGGCTAGCTAGTGTTACATGTGTGAGCTCAACAAGTAGCACACTGACATGATTCTGAAGAAATGTCAATCGATGAGTTTGTTCAATAATAATGATCATATGTCCCTGATAGAAAAGGTTGGTGCTCATAGTTTAAGATACTGCCGTTCCTATCAACAAGGTCCATCAAGAGAGGTGACACAACATACATTTTAAGGCACAAATATCACAAAGGTCAAAGAACAAAAAAAGCCACGGAACCGTACGTACCAGGAGCACTGGCAAGCCGAATGTACAGGTTGTCACCAACTGAGCCCGCCTTCTCCGTGTCAATAAGCTCCCCTATCCAGACCAAGCACCTTGATGGGCCACCCGTTGAGAGGATACTGCTCAAGTTGGCGTAAGCATACGCAGTGCAGGAGCAGTTGCGTTCACACTCAGCAGTGCACTCCTCAAAGCTTTTGTTCCTCACATACACAAACTTGTCAGGCACCTTCATCTCTGGTAAGGTCAAGAATTGGTCGCCGCCACATCTCAGCGCCTCCTTTCTCACACATCCTTTGGAAAAGTTTACTCTGAAGTCATCGGCCGGCTCAAACCCATCGAAGCACCTGCATTTCCCCGTAGATACTGTGCTGTCGCAGTAACCAAACGGACCACAGGAGCCATAGTGGTGGCAGCCATCACCTGGGACCTGGAACAGAACCATCCATGCCTGGTTAATCCAGAGCCTGAGCAGCAACCCGTGTGTGTAGTCTCAGCTTTATGTGTGATCTCTTAGAGTTGTTGTCCATGTTGTACGTTATATAGATCTCCGTTCCATCATCGACGATCTGGAACCAGATGTATCCGTTCTTGTCCGAGGCTTGCATACCTTTGGACAGCCCACTGCGCCAGTACAGGCTTGTCTCACGCCACATGAGGAACTGCAAACCCGTGTTGGGGTCACTGCTGAGAAAGTATTTTCCGGTGGATGGGTCTTGAGAACCTTTCCAAGCAGCGATGCACACTGCTGTGTGAGTCTTGTAGTTCGCCCATAACTTGAAACCAGGGAGGATGGTGTCGGTCGGGTGATCAAAACTCTGCCATACCTGTGTGAAGTTTGACGACTGGACGATGAAGTTCCCTGTGTCAAGCAGCAGCGCCACAGCTCCATCAGCCCCGGTGGTGACATTATTCGCCGTCGTCCAAAGGATACGGCCTTTGGAATCTGACAAGACAAGGTCAGAGCTGTCGGTCAGAACCAACTTCCCGGACAAACCATTGTTGATCGGGTTGTCGCGGTTGGCCACCCACACATATGTCCGCTCCGGGATGTCATGGTACCATATGCCTACATATGGGTTTGCAGTGGAGTTATCCGGGGAGAAAAAACCAAGAGCAAAGACACCACCGTTCGAGACGAGCTCGTCGCCAGGTAAGAGTGGCTTTGCAGGTGTTAGGCGGTCATCGGATTTGCCGAAACAAATCGATAGTAGGAGGATAAAAAAGGGGAGTAGAGTCATGCTAATTTAGCTCTCCTGCACATATGCTTGTGAACAGTGGTACGAAAATGGATCGAAGAGCTCTCCCACTTTTGTGCTAGTCACACCAGGATGACATAATTTCAGGCTGGCGACAGGAGACAGCTGCTGGTCTCCGCTGGTCCATTTCTGTGTTGACTGCATCAAACACACCGAAGAACTGAGCTCTCCCGAGTCGCAACCATGGATGCCGGCGTCGCCATGGACATAAATGTGCCCTGGTAGTTAGGAAGTCAGACCTCGTGTAAGGTGCAGAAATATCCAGACTTCTTCGACAAAGGGAATGTATGCAGTTTTTTTTTTTTGACCTTAGGCTTTCACAGAATTAAGAGGAGACAGTTTTTTTACAATCTTGATCAGCAAAACTCATCACGCAGGATGGCAAAGACCGGATCAACTCACTCACACATACACACCTGACGCTTTAAGCCCTAGTCTAGCAAAGCTTGTGAGCCACTGGTTGTTTCTCCTCTTAATTCAGAGATAGAACACAAAGAAAGCATGATAGCAGCGATCTGGTATCCTTCACAATACTGGCGATAGCTGATTTAGAGGAACCATATCCTTTCAGCTCCGAGACCAGAGACGCACAATCATTTCGACGAGAAGAGGACCTGCATATCTGGTTAAGATAGCTCTTATTCCCAGCAGGCCTGCATAAGCTTCAGCAGCTTCCGCACCGCTACCAAATTCATTACGGAGGACAGCTCTCCTCGCTACAGAATTACTGTCTTCTAAAAGCTTGCATCAAAATTAAGTGTTTCCCAACCCCTCTCCGGGAATTCAACTTTTCAGTAGTATCTTTCTGAATGCGGCATTCAGGATACACCTCACTCATTGAGGGGAGGCGATGGGTTCGTCTCTCCCGTCTCCAGGCGGCGCAAGGGAAAAAGCTCCGGCGTAAGGGGCGCCGGAGCACGGCGGCGCTCGCGGTGACGGTGTCGTGCGAAGATCTGGAGCTGGAAGCTGCTGGCAGCCGGGGGGGGCTCGCCGCGAGCATCACGCGGGGTGGTCTCGCTCGGGGATTTCCTGCCTGAAGCTTTGGCGTCCAGTGCCGACCGTGGGGTGGGAAGAGGGTTCCCGCAGCCAGTCGGGTCCGGTCTGGAGCCTGGGGCACCGGTGAATGGGGCGCTGCGAGGGGCGGCGCCGCCATTGTCGGCCTCCCAAGATCTGCCTCGTCCGGTGGTTTTTCCACCGCTGCCTGCGAAGTGCTCTGGGTCTTGCGCACTGGATCCGAGCAGAGGGTTGGTCGAATCTGAGGTGCTGCTGAGCTGAGGGTGCTTCTGTTGGGTGCGGCGGCGTGGGTGCCGCCGCCATCGCCGCGGCGTGCAGAGGAGGCTGGAGAGCTAGGGTTTCCGTCGGGGGAGACGCCTGCTGTGTTGGGCCAGGTGGTGGTTGTTGGGCCTAGTCGGGCTGGGCCCAGCACCTCGTTTTGGGCCGCCTCTTCGGTCAGTCAGCTCGTTGTGGGTCCTGTTGGGCCTCGGCCCAGCCTGCGGCCTAGGGAAAAAAAAAGTAGTCAATTCTTTTCCTTCTTCAACAAGGAGACTGCCGTGGGCGCTCTGGCGTCTGGGCGGGCGACGCGGGCGTCGCTCGTGCCTCTCCGGTGCCAGGGTCTCTCCGCCGCGCTGGGGCGGCGGACCGCCGCGCCTGCTGCTCGCCGTCGCCGGGGCGGAGGGTGGTTGACTCGTCGCAAGACATGTCTGGGGTCTTCGCGATGGTCGACTTCCCGCCGCTGCAGGTGAGCCACGTTGGCACCACGGGGGTGCCTCCGAGGCCTGCCGGCAAACTGGCTGACGACGAGTCGTGGCCGGCGTCCGTGCTGGTGGCACGGTGGCCATCCAGATCTCGCCGCCGCCGTGGACCCAAGGACTTGTTTAGTAGACAGTTTGTTGCTCAGCCTGTGGCGACAGGCGTCTCGCGTGGCGTCTGGGTGAGTTTGCCCGAGTTCCACCGCGAAGATCGCTGTCTTCGCCGGCGCAGGGGGCGCCGGAGCGAGGCGGCGCTCGCCGTAGGCGAGGGCGGCGCGGGGCGGGCCAGCGGTGAAGGTCAGGAGTGCTCTGTCGAAGACGTCGGCCAAGGCGTGCTCCAAGCACCGCGAGGGGCGGTGTCTGTCGGGTGGGGAGGTCGGCGTCGACGGCGCCATGGCTGGAGGAGTTCCCTCCTCTGAGCTCGCCAGGGGGTGAGTCGCAGAGGTTTGGTCAAGGCGCAGGGGTGCCTGGCCAGTGGTCCGTGTTGGTGGGCGCGCTGTTGCTGGTTCGTGTTGGTGGGCGCGCTGATGCTGCCGCTACGGGTGGCTCCGGCCGGTGCGTCGCCGCCGCCTCCGTCGGCGGCCGGATCGGAGATGGTGGTCTCGCGCCTAGGGTTTGCCCGGGATGGGCTGACCCTGGTGTTGGGCCGGGTTAGTGGATGCGGGCCTGGGAGGGCCGTCTCTGCTGGGCCGACCCATTCTGCGATCCAGGAGTTGGACCGGCCGAGTGAGGCCTCGAGCAGTGTAGGTGGTAGCAACAGTCGGAGGACCTAAGGTTGAAGCTGGGCAGGGAGCAAGAAGAATGCCGGAGGCCGCCTCCAGTCTAGGTACACAGTGAAGCCTTGAGGCCAGGTGGGCCTCGTGAGTGCTCCGGTACCGGTGACGAGCAAGATGAGTAGCGGCGCCGCAGCGGGAGCGTGGGGACGCTCCCATTTGGCGGCATGTTGTTGGTCGTCAGCTGGATTTCAGGCAGCGCATCGAAGTCCTGCGGCAGAGGAAGGGCCGATCTGGAAGTCGAGCAAGAAGAGCAGCGGCGCCTGCAGCGGGAGCGTAGGGTCTTTTTCCGTAGGCAGGTGGCAGTTTTTCTTTGAAGAAGTGTCAAGTGTTGTTAGAAGTTCCGTTATCAGCGTTGTCGAATCTATTCTGCACCGTACATCCCTAGAGCGATGGACTATTTTGCAACTTAACGCTTCGCATACAGTGGCGAGGTAATCCGTCAATCTGAAGATCTACGGCCCAGATAGACTCCAACGTCGCTATTCGAACTCTCTGCACATCTGGCAGGTGGCCTGAATTTTTTTCCTTTTCTTTTTTGTTTACTGGATGGCTTCATTAATACTTATTAATAAAGTCGGGCACCCGGAAATGCCTTTTATCTAAAAAAAATCTTTCTGAATGCTATCTGCAGGTTCTTTCTGGTGTTTTGCACAGAGATTAAGTATGACTGGAGGAAGACATCAGACTGTTCAATGCTGAAATGGGTGTGCTATAAAGAATGGGTTACCGTCAGGTGGGGATCCTACGGGGTAGTCGCGGCGACCAGCGGGACCATGGGACGAACGCCGACGGCGACCGCGGCGCCGGCGGCCGGCGGGAGTACCGAGCTAGAGGCGGCGGGTGGGGCAGAACTAGCTGAGGACGGCCGCAACCGGTAGTTTGCTACGAGGAGGGTAGTGGAAGGAATACGAGGCGCCGGAGACGCATACAGCGAGCGATGGTGGCTTGGTCAGTGCACCGGCGGCGGCGGGGACTGCCGACTGCGGCGTGCCGCCGGAATCGTCTTCGGTGGGCGAAGGGAAATGGCCTCTACTTTCTCGTGGGCTGGAGGCCTCGCTGCCTACATATCAAGTGCCAAGGTAAATGGGCTAGGCCTTGCTGGCTGAACCAGCCTCGGCCCACAGTTTCATCTCAAGTTTTGGCAAACTTCCATATTCCATAAAGAAAAAACAAGCTTCCCTAACATTCCTAAAAAAAAAAGGCAAACCCAGTCACTAAAAAAGAAGTTCTCTTACAAAAATTAAAAAATATGTTTGATGGGAAAGAGACTCGATGGCACATTGTGGCGCTCTACCTTTTTGTTGCTTGACAGACACATAAAAAATACGTCAAGTATTAGCTGGACTGAGAATATTGGGGACTCCATGAATTGCTAACAAGTGGGAAATGGTTCAGTATGGTTCTACTGGAGAAAAGATTAAAATTTTAAATTGCAAAATGAATCACTTTAAATGGTATTATAGAAAAATAAATGGTTTAAAAGATTTTGAATGGAATTTGGTTAGGTCAAATGTTAAATGTTCAAAATCTGAAACTTTTTGTAAGGATTTTAGGAAAACGATTCATCTAATTTGAACTTGCGAATGAAAATATATGAGGATTCTAAGTTCCATGGACCTTTATGTTTTGCAAAATTACCACATTTGCTACCTGACGTTTTTTTATAAATAAATTAGGAACTCCAGGGAGTGACTTTGCAGCGGCTTGTCAGCGTCTTGGCCCGGGAGTTTACGTGAAAGAGAGACCAGGAGTGTGAGGGGGTTTAAATGGGTGAGGGGGGACGGGGCTTCAGCGCGCATATCATGTGAATCGTCCGACTAGGGGGTGGGTCGTGTCCAGAATGATGGGGCAGGAGGTTGAAGACGACCAGGGTGGATCCCACCTATCACTACCAGCACGTGAGGAGTAAATGAACGTCATAGGCTGTTGGATTTAAAGGAGTGCGGATGGCTGGATCGCTACCGGTTCGAGGGTTTAGTTGGGCCACATCAAAGGCAAAATATTAACTTGAAAGTTTATTTTATGCATTGTTGCCTTGTAGGGCTATTATTATTTTTTCTAAACAAATTTTAGGGAATATATCCAAATTCACATATTTTGAACTTTAAACTCCAAGTTATATTATCATTTAATTTAAAAAATGGGAATACTTTGAAATAACCCTCATAAGTATTTCTTTCATCGGAAACTTCAACCAACTCAAGCAAAACAACTATCTAATTTAATACCAAAATCTGAAATGTTTTATGTTTTGAAAATCTGGGCTGTTCACTATACTCGGATTATACTCTCTTTTTTCATTTTTTGTGTAGCTTTGGATAAAATGTATTTTTTTAATTAAGTTTTTACACATTTGCCGGATACATCATCGAGTACAATTTTGTTTCGTTAAGTTTCTACAATTATAAACATACTTTTTGATTTTTTTGAAAGTAAAAGGGATCACTAAAACTCAGGAGCCAGAAATCTTTACATAAACACTGCTCGGACTTTTCTGTACCTTAAACATTCTATTTGGCCACGTTTGCCATTCCAGGTCCACTAGTTGTAGTTTGGCCAAGTTCAAATAGCAGATGCAGTTAATCATGTACAAATGATAGTGACACTAGCAAGTTGGCGTAAATTTATTTTCAACCATTTTCTTTCCAAATGATAGTGACTAGCATCAGCCAACTTGCTGGAGAATGGAGATGCATAGGAAAACACGTATATACTGAATCAGATTATCAGGAACTTCCACAGCGACAGATGTTGCATTCCGTAAAAATTGTTGGCAGCACAGCTGAGGTTTGCACTTTTTGCCAGAGTAAAAGAATTGCAAAGTGCTTTCTATCTTGCAACTAGCATAGAAACCCGATCAGTGGTTAACTGGTTACCATGCATACTGGTCCCCACCTCATATTAGCTTAGGAAAAAAAACTTTTATTCATGGCAAATGGTATATTGTTCTGCAATCTCACTCAATTGATTGGTAGCAGAGTTACAATTACTCGGCTATGAAAATGAAATCACAAGGACAACCAGCTAGCGCCCTTCTATCGCCGTAAGGGTCGCAAAATTGTTGGAGTATTTCTCCTTGGTTCCGTGGTTTATCTGTGCGAAATACATAGGCTGCTTGGGAATCACATGCGGCATGGCTTCACTATCCAGCATGGACACGACCGACGCCATCAGCGGCCTAGCACTGGAGCTGTCTTGTACACACAGGAGCCCAATGTGGATACACTTCGACACTTCATCAAGCGAATAGTTCCCCGTAACTGATGCATCCACGAAATCCCTTGCTTTTCCATCTGCCCACAAGTTCCATGCCTGAAACATCACCTCAGAGTTCGTAATTTATATTCGCTAAGTTGACGGAATCGGAAGTATTTCATAACACGTCAAGTAACACTTACATATGTTACGAGGTTTTCAAAGTCCATCACAAGATGATGCGGTGAGCTGATCTTTAATCCACTTACAATCTCCAGCAGCAAAATACCAAAGCTGTAAGTGTCAGACTTGACAGAAAAGATGCCCTCCATTGCATACTCAGGCGACATGTAGCCGCTGTTTGAGTCATATATAGAAGAAATTATATATGTGCAGTTCAGTTGTTTCAAGCGCATAAAGAAAATTTTGGGATCAAGAGATAGTTCAAGAATTACTTACTACGTCCCAACAACTCGTTTGGTACTTTCTTGTTGCTCGTTGTCTCCAAAGATCCTTGCCATTCCAAAATCTGATATTTTTGGGTTCATCTCTGCATCTAGCAAGATGTTGCTTGGTTTGAGGTCCCTATGGATTATCGACGTTCTCGAATCTTGGTGGAGATATAGAAGTCCTCTAGCTACCCCTTTAATTATGTTGAACCTTTTTGGCCAATCAAGCATAGACTTCCTTGTAGTATCTGCCAAGAACAAGATGCACACGTACATGAATGCAAAGGCTGAAAGGCATCTAGCAAACTTGTTCAGGCAAACAAGCTTCTCTTTGTCAATCCAAGATTACTTCTAGAGTATGTGATTAGGACATACCAAAAATAAACTGGTCAAGGCTTTTGTTGGGCAAGTATTCATAAATAAGCAGCTTCTCATCCTCATGAATAAAGCAGCCAAGAAGTCTAACTAGATTTTTGTGCTGCAACTTGGCTATAAGAACCACTTCATTTCTAAAATGCTCTATCCCCTGCTCAGAACCCTGGCTAAGCCTTTTAACAGCAACTTCCTTTCCCTTTTTCAGTGTTCCCTGTGTCATTTAATAATCATTGAAATAAATTGACAAGGAGAAAATTATACAGATTTTCAACTGTTGTAATTAATTGACAAGGTCAAAGTTTATACAACCTTATAGACTTTTCCAAAACCTCCTTTTCCAAGTATGTTTGTGTCATGGAAATTGTTTGTTGCGGTGGAGATATCTTCGAACCGAGAAAATTGCAAAAAACCACCACAATTGGGGGTTCCGTTGCAGAAGACCACCGGTTTCCAGCAGATTCGCAAATAACCACCGGTATTGAGTGATATGTTGCAAAAAACCATGTGGGCCCCGCCTGCCAGTTTCATACTTAACTGAAGAAGTGGTGGTTTTTTTGCAACGTATCACTCAATACCGGTGGTTATTTGCGAATCTGCTGGAAACCGGTGGTCTTCTGCAACGGAACCCCCAATTGTGGTGGTTTTTTGCAATTTTCTCTCTTCGAACCTAATAGACCGGAGTTCCAAATTTTGATCCCAAACTTCTTGCGAAATGCTCAAGTGTCTCTGAACCTCTCTTTTCTTGTTTACTCGTATCCCTACATATATATAAGTAACGTCAACAACTCAGTACTATTACATGAGCATCGTATTAGAGGAAACTAACATCCTTGTTCTACCTCTTAGTTTGCATGCAAGGACAAGATATATGCATGTGAGTATCAGCAGGAATGATACAACTGGGAGTACAATCTTTAATACCAGACGGACACCACTCTTGTTGTTTACTGCAAAACTGTGTCCTGTGAAGAAAAAGAGTACTGCATCAAGATTTAAGCATAACTTGTGAGAGTATGCATTTACCCTTTACTCAATGTGGAAAATATATCGATGTACCTGCATATACATAAGGTGATACCAGAAATGCATCTCAAATATAGTTACAGATTTTGTCTCAAATAAAAAGATTTGTAGACACCAAAAATAACTGTCTAGCTAGTGTTACAAATGTGTGAGCTAAACAAGTAGCACACTGAATGATTCTGGAAGAAAATGATAATTGACGAGTTTATTCAATAATACTGATTATATGTCCCTGATAATTTTTTTGGTACTCGTAGTTTTCCTATCAAGATCCCTCAAGAGAGGTGACACGACATACATTTTAAGGCACAAATATCACAGGAGGTCAAAAGAACAAAAGAAGACAAGGAACCGTACGCACCAGGGGAGCCGGCAAGCCGAATGTACAGGTTGGCACCATTTGAGCCGGGCGCCTTCTCTGAGTCAACAAGCTCCCCTGTCCAGAGCAAGCATCTTGATGGGCCACCCGTCGCCAGGATAGTGCTCAAGTTGGCGTAAGCATAGGCAGTGCAGGAGCAGTTGCGATCACACTCAGCAGTGCACTCTTCAAGGGTTCTGTTCCTAACATACACAAACTTGTCAGGCACCTTCATCCCTGGTAAGGTCCTGAATTGGTCGCGGCCGCATTTCAGCGCATCCTTTCTCACGCATCCTCTGGAGACGTTGACACTGAAGCCGTCCGCTGGCTCAAACCCATCGAGGCACCTGCATATCCCGGTGGACACCGTGCTGTCGCAGTAAGCAAACGGACCACATGAGCCGTAATGGTGGCAGCTATCACCTGGGAGTTGGAACAAAACCAGCCATGACTGGTTAATCCAGATCCTGAGCTTTACGTTGCCTGTGTAGTCTAGCTTCACGTGTGATCTGTGAGAATTGTTGTCCATGTTGTAGGTTATGTAGATCTCCTCCCCATCGTCGACGATCTGGGACCACATGTATCCGATCTTGCCTGAGACTTCTGCACCATTCCACAGCCCACTGCGCCAGTACAGGCTTCTCTCATGCCACATGAGGATCTGCAAACCCGTGTTGGGGTCACCACTGAGGAAGAATTTTCCGGTGGATGGGTCGTGAGAACCTTTCCAAGCAGCAATGCGCACTGCTGTGTGGGTCTTGTAGTTCGCCCATAACTTGAAACCAGGAAGGATGGTGTCAGTCGGATGATCAAAACTCTGCCATATCTGTGTGAAGCTTGGCGACTGGACGATAAAGTTTCCTGTGTCGAGCAGCAGCGCCAAAGCTCCATCACCCTCAGTGGTGACATTGTTCGCCGTCGTCCAAAGGATATGGCCTATGGAATCTGACAAGACAAGGTCAGAGCTGTTGGTCAGAACCAGCTTCCCGGACAAACCGCTACTGATTGGGTTGTCGCGGTTGGCCACCCAGACATATGTCCGCTCCCGGATGTTATTGTACCATATTCCTACATATTGGTTTGCAGTGGAGTTGTCGAGGGAGAAGAAACCAAGAGCAAAGACGCCACCACTGGAGACTAGCTCATCGCCAGGTAAGAGTGGATTTGCAAGTGTTAGGCGGTCATCGGATTTGCAGAAACAAATCGATAATAGGAGGATAAGATGGGGGAGTAGAGTCATGCTAATTTAGCTTCCCTGGACATATGCTTGTGAAGATTGGTATGAAAATGCTAGTCACAGCAGACTGGAGTCAAGCTAAAGGCGGGATGTTTGCTTGGAGCCAAACAGCACCGCTGCCACTTTTGTCCTAGTCAGAGACTCACAACAGCATGACCAGTTGGCCAGACATAATTGACGATAGGAGACTGTTGCTGGTCTCGACTGGTCCATGGCTGAATTGACTACATCAAATATACCGGAGAACTGAGCTCTCCCGAGTCGCAACCATGGATGACCGGCGTCGTCATGGGGACATAAATGTGGCCCTGGTAGTTAGGAAGTCGGACCTTGTGTCAATATCCAGACTTTGTTCAACAAAAGGAATATATCCAGATTTCAGCATCATTGCCGGCTCGCCGTAAGCGTTTGACAATTACGCAAAAAGATGAAATGGGAATTTGATGGTTTCTATTAACAGAAATCGAGGATGACCGCTTGTCTCGAAAAAAAACGAAAAAAAAAAAACTATGCTTTTGAACGGGTTACCGTCAGGTGAGCTCCGACGGGGTAGTCACGGCGACAAGCGGGAGCATGGGACGAACGGCGGTGGCGAGTGCGGCGGGAATACAGAGCTGGAGGCGGCGGGTGGGGCGGAAATAGCTGTGGATGGCCGCGCCGGCCGTTTGCCACGACATCCTGCGACGGTAGGGGAGTGGAAGGAATACGAGCCGCCGGAGAAGCAGACATCGATTAGTGGTCCGGCGGCCGCCGCGGGGACTGCCGACGGCGGCGAGGACGGGTCGTCTTTTTTTTTGAGAGAGTTAGGACGGGTCGTCTTGGTAGGCGAAGGGAAGTGGTCTCTACTTTCTTGTGGTGGGCTAGGCCTTGGCCCGTAGTTTCAGTTCAGGTTTAGCAGGCTTCCGTAATAACTCCTTGAAAAAATAGATTCCCTAGCATTCTGCTATAAGAAAAAAAGCAAAGCTTCGATAACCCAATCTGTGCGGGAAATCCACTTTGAAACAATGCCGAAAAAACCGGGAGCATAACATGCTATGCAAAAAGTAATTAGCATATTCTGTCATATATGCGTTTTTATCCATCCTTATCCTTCGTTCGTCTTCTCCCGCGGATCTTCTCACACAAAGTTTACATTCATTTTTTTTCACCAACAATCAATCTTCATCATAATGTACATATGTTTTACATTACCAATCGTCACCAACAATCAATCGTTACCTCAATCAAGCTATTTTACTCGACGGCGACATCGTGTTGTGTCTTCACCATCTTGAGGGCATCGTTATCGAGCTTCCGCCCCGTCACGTTGGCTCAGATCCTTTGTCAAGCACTTTGGTATATGCATGGGGTGATCGTGATGACCTCCTATATTTTACTCCGTTCTCGGTAAGTGATGCGTGTTGGTAAGATCGGCGCTACAGGGTACGGATCGGTAGTTCAGGCGACCTTCTCCAGTGATAACTTGGTGGATTTGACGCGATGGTGTCATGTGGTCTCACAAGGAGCGGTGTTACCCTTCTAGTCGATAGTTTGAGAGTTTCTTGGAGGGTGTGTCTTCTAATGTTATTTTATTTTATTTTATTTTTATCTGCTTTGTTGGAAAATTCACTTGTACTTTCTATTGTTTGGCCGTGTGGTTTTATTTAGAAACCGATCTCCAAAAGCTAATTTGACTAAGTTTTCATGCCGCTCGTGTTCTCCCTCATCCTCTTTCTCTCGTGTAACTTGCCGTAGATCTAACATGACAATCCTTATAGCCTGGTTATAATCGGCGATCAGATATCAATGCATCGCCCAGTTGGAAGGATCAAGGGGCAGTCTGGCACATCGATCTGGCCTGGGGTGTGTCGTGCTAGAGTGACCAAGTCACTTCGTGTAGGTGTGTAGGGTTTTTTGAGATAAGGTAGTAGGGTTGGTATTAGTTGATCCTACCAATGGCCATGTCGCTTGTTGCTTCTCCACTTTTCTAATTTAAAGCATCCAAACTGTAAAGAGACTCTATTGGTGGGCGGTTCAGCCAATGGTGGGCTATATAATCACGCTCTCCACGGAACTCAAAGCGCAGTAGCTAGAAGGATGGATCTGCTTCTTCTTCTCACGGTGCTCCTTCTGGTGCGCGCGGTGGCTTCCATGGTGCGCGCAGCTGTCACCCGCCGGCGGCAGTCGCAGTGCTACCTCCTGGACTACGTCTGCCATAAGCCGTGCGACGACCGCAAGGTGAGCACGGAGATGGCCGGCGACGTTATCCAGCGTAACAATCGCCTCGGCCTCCCCGAATACCGCTTCCTCCTCCGTGTCATCGTCAACTCCGGCATTGGCGAAGAGAGCTACTGCCCGCGCAACATCCACGAGGGCCGTGAGGAAGCGCCCACGCACAAGGATGCGCTCGACGAGATGGACGCATTCTTTGACGAGGCCATCACGAAGATCTTCCACAAGACCGGCATTGAGCCCCGGGATGTCGACGTGCTGGTCGTCAACGTCTGCATGTTCTCCCCCGCGCCGTCACTTGCTTCGAGGCATGGTTTAAATTTCAGTTTTCATTATCAGTGATATCAGTTTTTGTTTCGGCCAAATGACAAAAAATTCTATCAAAATTTATGTAAATATTCAAAACAATAAAATAATCAAAATATTTATTAACCCCTTTAGTGCTGAAATATTTTGAACGAAAGGTAATTATTTCGGTGTCTACAGAAATCACCAGACTTTAGTGAATCTTGATTAAAACTCATTGAAATTTAAACCATGCTTCCAGGATCATGTACCGCGAGGACACTACGGGAACAAGTCCAGACGCCGACGGCCCAGTTATACGCCGACGGTAATTTATCGGGCCCGTCGGCGTAGATTTTCGGATGGGCCGGACTGCAAAGCAGCCGTCGGCGTAGGCCTACCGTCGGTGTAATTTAAGGTACGCCGACGGCCACCGTCGGCATAGGTGGGCCGTCGGCCCAGACTGCTACAGCACGGTGTTTTCGGCCCGCTTTGAACGGAAGCTTAACGTTGCACCGAAAAATTTAACGTCGCGAGGAGGATTCGAATCTGAGAAGTTTGGACTCAGCGCACAGGCAGCTGACCAACTCAGCTATACTTGGATGATGTACATGTGCGAGACAAATTTTATTTGTACTTAATATCCCGTGTCCTCAATTTATTGTGATCTAATGTAAACTTTTTGCAGGTACGTGCTCTAGTGCACTCGGTCAGGACATTGACGTGCAGACTTCTAAGTAGTACGTGCATTGCAAATTGCAGCATGTAAGTAAATTAAAAGACATAGGCTCTTAAAAAAAATTAAACTTATATTTAATATATATAAGAAAAGAAGTATAAGACCTATTTGAACATAATATGACAGTATTTTAAACCTATGTAGACAATATTACCTAGTATTTTAGATAAATAGGCCACTCCACATATATAAGCGTGTTTGTGTAGCTGCGTCACAAAAATGTCGAGTTCCGATGCTCCGAAAATGAAAAGTCCTATTTGTGGTGACCTTTTTGTGAAGATTTATTTTAAAGAATTTTAAAAATCAAGTTTATCATTTTTCATATCAACTAGTACACATAAAAGGACGCCATGCCAGAGGATATCTCTTTTTGAGAGTTTTTCAATTTATTTGATTTTTTTAAAAAAAGTCAAAATGGCCACTGTGACTATTCATCGAAAGAGGTCCAATTTTTAAAACTATTGATGTTTCTGTGATATAAGCACTAGTTGTGTACCTTAAAATGATTTAAAAAAAAATCCAAACCAAACTATCAAACACTTATAGTTCAAACCCCGCATCTATAAGCGCATTTGTGTAGCTGCTTCACAAAAATGCCGAGTTTCGGCTCTCCGAAAATGAAAAGTCAAACTACGCCATGGTTTAGGTCATAACCTACCTCATTTTCCCTCCGCTTCAAGTCGAAACAACAACATTTTGTCTTTTTCCGAGTTATGCATAAAATGATTTCCACATAGACACATATGGTGATTTGCGCACGTGTCTAATATTTTTGAAAAAAAAAATCTCCCAACAAAAAAGTCTCTCAACCAATCAGACGAGGGGAAGCCAACTCCCACGGATCAGCCCCCATCTACACCGTTGACCCAAATCCAATGTCCAAGAATGACTAAGAAGAAACACAACCCACACCACCAGATCTGCACGAAAAGCGAGGAGGGAATTAAAAAGAAAAGAAAACCACCCACCGGCCACCACCCACACACGGATCAGCACGATCCATCCAAGTCCTTATCTCTCCGCTCGCTCCGCCCACCTCTCTCTCTCCGCTCGCTCGCCGCCCCTGCTGCCTCCCGCCGCCGGCCAGCAGCCCACCACCGCTCCCGCCACCCCACACCTCCGGCCAGAAGCCCACCCTGTTCACTCCTTCTACCTCCTCTCGGTCCGTGCGCCACCTCTAGGATCTGCATCGAGCCGAAGGATGGGGACAGGCCATGCCGCCAGCACCACCACGAGGCCACATGGTGCCGGCGCGTCGGATGCGAGCGACAGAGGGTCGTCGTCCTCCAGCGCCGCGAGGAGCACGCCTCTCCTCGGAGGAGGGTAACGGCGGTGGTGGTTGCAGGTTTCCTCCCAAGGCGTCGACCTCGCCGTGGATGCATGCGCCTCCTTGCCGTGCTCGTCCTCGACCTCTCCGTGCTCGTCCTCGACCTCTTCGTGCTCTTCCTCGACCTCCCCGTGCTCTTCCTCGACCTCGTCGTGCGGCGGTTTTACTGTTTTGCTGCCCACCGCTCGGCTGTGGCCTGTGCTGGTCGTGGCCTCCGGCCGGCCGGTGATGCGGCGGCGGTGGCTCACCTTTTTTTTAATTTTTTAAGGATGTGTATGCCGACGGCAATGCCGTCGGCGTAGGGTGGGCTGACGGAAACGGACGGCTGACGGAAACGGTGGGTCCCACTGCGGTTACGCCGACGGCGACGGTTACGCCGACGGCATGTTGTCTATGCCGACAGCCTTCTACGCCGACGGCCATGCCTACGCCGACGGCGATCGTTGCTACGCCGACGGCGGCCCGCCGTCAGCGTTTTGAGGCTTTCCCGTAGTGGGACGTGGCCGCGTACAACCTCTCCGGCATGGGGTGTAGCGCCGGCCTGGTCTCGCTAGACCTCGCGCGCAACGCGCTGCGGGCGCGACCGATGTCTATAGCTCTCGTGGTCTCGTCAGAGTCCATAACCCCCAACTGGTACACCGGCACCGACAGATCCATGATGCTGGGTAACTGTCTGTTCCGTTGCGGCGGCTCGGTGGTGATCCTCACCAACAACCCATTGCTCGCTAGACGTTCCAAGATGGTGCTCCGCCACCTCGTGCGCACGAACACCGCCGCCGATGACGAGGCGCACACATGCGCACAACAACTAGACGACGGCATTGGACGCTTCGGGATCAATCTAAGCAAGGCTTTGCCAAAGGCCGCTGCTCGGGCATTGACCCTTAACCTGCGTCGCCTCGCGCCGCGCATCCTGCCCGTGTCCGAGCTCACGCGGTTCGCTACCAAAAACCTGTGGAAGAAGCTACATATCTCCAACACGCAGGCTACTCACGGCTACAAGATCACTTCAAGACGGGAGTAGAGCACTTTTGCATCCACTCCGGCGGCACCGCGATCATCGAGGGAGTAAAAGGGAGCCTCGGCCTGGAGGCCTATGACGTGGAGCCTGCGCGGATGACACTGCACCGATGGGGCAACACGTCGGCGAGCAGCCTATGGTACGTTCTCTCGTACATGGAGGCCAAGGGGAGGCTGAAGAGAGGAGACAGGGTACTCATGCTGACATTCGGATCAGGGTTTAAGTGCAACAGCTGCGTGTGGGAGGTGAATCCTCTGATGGCTGACAAGGGCGCCTGGGCAGAGTGCATCAATGGATATCCACCGGAGAGCATAGTCAACCCATATATGGAGAAGTACAGCTGGGTTAACGATGTCCAAGGTGACACCCTTCTGATTTAGTTATCTGCTGTTGCATTATCATTTGCACGTCGCGTGTTGCTATTACGTACGCTGCTCATCAGTGGAGCCACGATACTGATGTGTACTTTCTGTCCTTCACCCTTGGGATGGCTGAGCCGAGAATATGGTGCCCCTCAGTTTAGCTTACCATTACTCTGTATTTGTTTCCTCTTGAGGTTTGCATAATTTTCGTGAATAAGTCCTTATGTTTAATGTTGATTTTTATCCGAGATTTTGGCTACTTATTCAAATTGAGATATTTCATGTTACTTATGAATCTTATGGTGCCATCTTCTTGTGGATAAAGGTAAAGATGCTGATAAAATCTAGAAGGTGCTCGGGTCAGCGGGGTTGCAGGTCGGCTTGGTCCGATTGCGCGTGGATGTGGTGGTCGGCTTGCTACGGGCGAAAGCCTGGCGGCGCGGCGTCCGTGGACGTCGCTCTCCTCCTTGGGGGGTCGTCTTGGAGCGCTTCGTCCCCTCAGTCCTCGGGTCACTTCTTCGGGCCAAGGCCTAGATCCTGCTTCAGGATCAGATGATGGCGTCGTCTCGCGTCGCTTCCCCTCCTGAGGGCATCGTCTTGAAGATGTGCTCCCCTTCGTGCTCCCCATAGGCTGGACTTGCACAACATCGTGGTTGGCAGCGGTCAACTGTCGGTGTGGAGTTTCCGTGTGGCGTCAGGCTGGGCAACGATGATGGTGGCGAGCGATGGTCTGGTCGCGGCGAGATCCTGGTAGTCGGCTCTGCTCCGACATGTCCGAGTCTTCATGTTGGTCTTCCCAGGTTGTGAAGTCGGAGCTGCTATGTTTTCAAGCCTCCATATGAGCAGCGTTACGATAACCTGCAAGGGCGGTCCGGTGCGAAGAGCTTCTTCGGCGCAGGTTCTGCATATCTCCTCTCCGGAGCCCGTCTTCAAAATCGGAGCTGCTTGTCACCGTGCGAAGAGTCATCTGTTTGGCATAGGCCGGCGTGGGCTTCTCGTTGCCGCTGCGGTGAGGCTTTCTTTGGTGGTCGTCTTCAGCGAAGTCGGAGTCGCTTGCTCGGGGAGGAGTGATGACGATGCCGCCGGTGGGCGACCTCAACGGCTGTCCTCTTTTGTAGCGGTGTGCGTGTTGTTCGTGTGGGTGGCCAGGGTGGCTGAGTGTGCCCTCGAAGCGGTCGTGTTCCATGACGGCTTGCGAGGGTGGTTGTATCGGTTTTAGGCCGGTTTCCCGTTAATTAACCGGTCAATTCTCTCCTTCTTTTTTAAATAAAATGAGGCAAATTGCCCGTTTTGTTCAAAAAATAAAATCTAGAAATATACTTGTATATCTTTTGTAGGGATCATTGTGTCGTAGTGCGTCCTATGATCTTTGTTTTGGCACGGCCCTTTCGGCACGTTAATCATTTTTCATAGAGATCTTAAAGCGAGTATATTGATAGTTGTGTCTAGTATTGCGTAGCTCTAGTCATCATATACCGAGGGCGGCCCCCGAGCTCAGTGCAAAACAACCGTTCACCAGAGGACATCAAAACATTTACATTCAAATAGATGTGTCATGGCGAATGCGTTAGATCAAACATAGTTTCGTGGCGAAGCGGGAATGTGAGCGACATGGCTAGGGTGTGTACTTCCGCGGTCGGGCTCTACGATATATCTATCTGGTTGAACCTTTTTTTTATCGCCGCCAACGGGGCAATGTGGTGGGACCCGCATGCAAGGAAATTCTTTAGACCATTTGCTAATCTTTGTTGACGTGAATAAGAGGTGGGACCCACATGTCATATTTAGTGAGACGATAACCTTGGCTGACCTACCGGCTACGTCAAATAGTGGCATAGAAATAACGAAGCTGTCAAAATTAGTAAAAAAATCTGATTTAGAAAACTAGTGTCACCATTTGATTTTCGGCGAGAACTAGTGACATGTTCGTAATGTGCTGAAAATTTAACTACATGTCCAACTAAAAAGTCTTCCACGAAAAGCTATACCTCGTCCGGCAAACACTACGGGAAAAGCTGCAGTTCCCGACGGCCAAGAACCGTCGGCAAAGATAGGAAACCCGTCGGCATTGATCTATGCCGACGGCCACCGTCGGCATCCGGCCGTCGCCTTCTTCTCCGTCGGCATATGGACAAAATACCGTCGGGATATGATTGCCGTCGGCATATAATCAGCGCCGACGGGCTTCCTCGACCGTCGGCAACAAAAACCGTCGGCAAAGAAAGTAACGGAGAAGTCCGTCTAACGGCTCATCGAAACGTTTGCCGACGGACACATCTTTCGGCATACACCCTCCACGTGGCGCCTTCTGGATACTTCGGTCCATGCTTATGCCGACGGCTGGCCGACGGCAAGCCGTCGGCATATACTTATTACAAGGACAAAAAAATATATAAAATGAGACCTGAAACTGTATGCCGACGGCTTAACAAGAGAAAAAAATTACAGGAAACGTAGCAGTCTCCCCACCGCCGCCCAGCAACAGGTCAGGGCATCCCTTCCGCTGCCCTGATACCAGCCCGCCGCCGCCGGCCCTCGTCCAGCACCAGATGAGTCTCCCTCCCGCCACCCTGCTCCAGGCCACCTGCCGCTGGCCCTTATCCAGCACCAGATCAAGGCACCCTCCCGCCGCACTGCTCCAGCTCAAGGCACTCCTCCCGCTGCCGGAGCACCTTTCTCCCCAACACCCCCAGCTGGTCATTTCCGGCCCTGCTCCAGGCAGAGGAAGCTCAGTTATTGATGTACTACCAGATTACACAAAGAACAAAGATGTTATTTCACCACGAAAGTAAACTACATTTTTGCATGACTTCAACAGAACAAGCAAGTAGAAAATCTAGAGAACCACAATAGCTAGATATCCATGAATGTTCTTGCTACAACTCGAAACTGCACTACTACTTCAGAAATTTTGTAAAACATAAAACTCATGACTTAGGTCAGCAATGGGCATGCATAGATAGATTGGTACTAGATGATGACCAACTATACCAGACTAACAAATCATTTGCCTAAAAATAATCACTATGCTATGCACCACACGTTCAAAAGAGCATGAATTTAACCAACAAAAGGACCAGTACTACTTGGAACTGCACTACTTGGTATTATTCCAGAGCACAAGTTGAATCGAAGTTCTGCATATACATAGTAGCACTCTATTAGCTACTGCAGTAACTACATATCACGGTTGAACATATCCATTCCAAATTATCCATTTTTTCCAACACACACAGACAGGAAGAAAAGCAAAGCATCACAAGAACAAGAGGAAATGTTTCAGCACGAAGCAGCTCCATAGAAAAAATAGAAAGGAAGGGAGGGATCAATCAAAGTTCTCTTCAAGATTTTTCTTTACCTCCTTGTCGCTCCAGGCGAACTGCACCATCCATGACGAGTATCTGCTGGCAGGATGTGAATCAAAATCATGACCTGTAAAAGACACACAAACAGATTACCTCTTGTGTTGAAAATAAAAAGTTGGTTCACAGGAAGATAGACAAACGGATCTAACTAACCAAGGTCCATACTTGGAAAATGCAAGTAACCATCTATTGGGATATTGGAAAATGTTAAGTGACCTCTTTAAACATAGAGATCATAAGGTGCTTGCTTCAAGTTATACATGAACTCATCCTCCCTGGTAGTTCTGAATAAAGAAACGACCATAAAGGAAAATGTTGGCACCGTACCTTAAGTCGAAACTCGAAACCCGTCGTCGTGCTCCTCCACTGCTCAATATGATGCCAAACACCACCGCTACGGCTGTGATTACGAAATTGCTCTTGACCTCCCTTGCATGGCAGACATATTAGCGACAGGGGGAAGCTCCACATCATCTGTAACATTTAACATCACATAAGACTAGCAAGTTATGCCAAATGGCAGCAACACTTGACAAAATGGCATGTTTCCATCAAAATCAGGATAGCAAATTATTCAAACTAGCATACCATCAGGTTTTAGAATGTTAGCAAGGCACTTCATGGAATGTGTTCATGGTCCATTCAGATTGTTTTGTAGCCGAAGCATACCATCAGGTTTTAGAATGTTAGCAAGGCACTTCATGGACTGAATAATTGTTCAGTAACTCTTACAGCTAGTTATCCTGTGACAATATCCAAAGGGATTCAAAAATGTATCAAATCAAGCCACTAGTGGTGCAGCTACATAATTGTTCAGTAACTCTAACCGAAATTGAAGAAGCTCTTACAATATCAAATCAAGACACTAATGGTGCAGCTACATATGAATGCGATTGCTGCCTATACATGTGGTGCTACCTAGTATTACAGAGCAAGCTACTAAAGAAAGCTACTGGCATACTGCAATCAGTTGAATAGGAGAAACAGACAGAAGCTACAGGCAGTAGCAGTACACAGTTAAGCACTTGCAATCGTCAACCTGAATGCTACTCCAATCAAGCAACCTGAATACTACAGAGCAAGCTACTACAAGAAATATTGCAAAACTGTACTCCAAGAAAAGAAATATTGCACGAGCGTTCTACTCCAAGAAATCAACCAAGAATAAGAGTTTTGATGAATCGGAGATTCTACTGAAAGTAGTAAGGAGAAATCGTTTTGTGAGCTACGTACCCCAGCTTGTTCGCTGGTCGTGCCGTCCGGTTGGTGGCCGAGGCAAGAACCTCTCCAGCTGCGGTTTGGGCTCGAGCATGTAACCGCAAACCCTAGGTCGGCCACGCGCTCGCCGCGGTCCGGCCAGATCGACGGAGCGGCGCGCATGAAAGCACGCACGCGCGCCGGCGATCCAGCCAGCCTCAACGCCATGGTCGCTGGGGGGCGGCGCCTCTCTGTCCGGCGAGGCTGAGGCGGGCGGTGGGCGATCTGGCGTGAGGATGGGCTGGGGGAGAAGGAGAGGAGGGACTGGGAGTGGTGAAGATGTGAACGTCTAGGGGGAGGAGCTCGGGGCGCCGGGCCCGGCCACGGCGGCGCTGTCCTGGCGACGCGGAAGCAGATCAAGGGGAGGTGGAGACTGGCGGCGCGGGGGAGGATGAGGGGAGAGGAGGGTGTGCGTGCGTTGTGTGGTGTAGTGTGGCTGGTGTTGATGTGCGAGTGGGGATTAGGTCAAGCGTAGGTGGGCTTGGGCTGGTTGGGCTGCAGGTGGGGTTTGGTGGCCGGCCCAATTTGTCTGCCTCCCTTTTTTTAACGTATTTCTTTTCTTTTTTTTATTTTTTGAGTAACAAAAATGGATTATTTTGTGTGAATCATTGTTGCAAAACTTGAACCACCATTTTTTAGAAGTTCTCATATTTGACACATATGTCGTGTCCGAAACCACGAACACCGGAGAAAGTTGTCAAAGTATTTTTAGAAATATCATTTTTCATTTTCTAAGTGCCAAAAATGGGGTTTTTTGTGAAGCAACTACAAAAAATATGGTGCAAATTGTAACCCTTACAATTATCACACAAAGTAGTCCATATGTGATGGATAATCCCCAAGTATTAGGAATTTTCTCGCTTTCTACCTAATTTCGCCCATTTAAATGACTTTATGCCGATTTTTCAAAAGTAATTCAAATTTGAACTACAACTGTGTGATAGTTTGCTCTGATATTTTTACAAAAATCATTTTAAGTTACACAAGTAGTGATTATATCACAGAACCATCGATAGCTTTGGAAAATTCGACCCCTTTCAATGAATGGTCATGGCGGCCATTTTGACAATGTTTTCGAAAAAAGCAAACAAAGTGAAAAAATACTCAAAAAAAGAAATCTTTGGCATGGAGTCCCTTTATGTGTACTAGTTTCTAGGGAAAATAATAAACATGAGTTTTCACAAACTTTTCAAAAAAATCATTCACAAAAAGGTCTATCATCTATAAACATGTATAGGTTTCAAGCCAAATGACCAAGTTATGGCCATTCTCATGGCATAGTTTGTGATAAAGTGCCCATATTTGACACATAGGTGTATCTTGGTATGGGAAACAATGTTGCCAAATAGAGTTGTCAAAGTATTTTTAGAAATATCATTTTTCATTTTCTAAGTGCCAAAAATGGGGTTTTTTTGAAGCAACTACAAAAAATATGGTGCAAATTACAACCCTTACAATTATCACACAAAGTAGTCCATATGTGATGGATAATCCCCAAGTATTAGGAATTTTCTCGCTTTCTAACTAATTTGCCCATTTAAATGACTTTATGCCGATTTTTGAAAGTAATTCAAATTTGAACTACAACTGTGTGATAGTTTGCTCTGATTTTTTTAAAAAATCATTTTAAGATACACAAGTAGTGATTATATCACAGAACCATCGATAGCTTTGGAAAATTCGACCCCTTTCAATGAATGGTCATGGCGGCCATTTTGACAATGTTTTCGAAAAAAGCAAACAAAGTGAAAAAGTACTCAAAAAAGAAATCCTTTGGCATGAGTCCCTTTATGTGTACTAGTTTCTAGGGAAAATAATAAACATGAGTTTTCACAAACTTTTCAAAAAAATCATTCACAAAAAGGTCTATCATCTATAAACATGTATAGGTTTCAAGCCAAATGACCAAGTTATGGCCATTCTCATGGCATAGTTTGTGATAAAGTGCCCATATTTGACACATAGGTGTATCTTGGTATGGGAAACAATGTTGCCAAATAGAGTTGTCAAAGTATTTTTAGAAATATCATTTTTCATTTTCTAAGTGCCAAAAATGGGGTTTTTTTGTGAAGCAACTACAAAAAATATGGTGCAAATTAACCCTTACAATTTCACACAAAGTAGTCCATATGTGATGGATAATCCCCAAGTATTAGGAATTTTCTCGCTTTCTAACTAATTTCGCCCATTTAAATGACTTTATGATTTTTTGAAAGTAATTCAAATTTGAACTACAACTGTGTGATAGTTTGCTCTGATTTTTTTAAAAAATCATTTTAAGATACACAAGTAGTGATTATATCACAGAACCATCGATAGCTTTGGAAAATTCGACCCCTTTCAATGAATGGTCATGGCGGCCATTTTGACAATGTTTTCGAAAAAAGCAAACAAAGTGAAAAAGTACTCTAAAAAGAAATCTTTGGCATGGAGTCCCTTTATGTACTAGTTTCTAGGGAAAATAATAAACATGTGTTTTCACAAACTTTTCAAAAAAATCATTCACAAAAAGGTCTATCATCTATAAACATGTATAGGTTTCAAGCCAAATGACCAAGTTATGGCCATTCTCATGGCATAGTTTGTGATAAAGTGCCCATATTTGACACATAGGTGTATCTTGGTATGGGAAACAATGTTGCCAAATAGAGTTGTCAAAGTATTTTTAGAAATATCATTTTTCATTTTCTAAGTGAAAAATGGGGTTTTTTGTGAAGCAACTACAAAAAATATGCAAATTACAACCCTTACAATTATCACACAAAGTAGTCCATATGTGATGGATAATCCCCAAGTATTAGGAATTTTCTCGCTTTCGAACTAATTTCGCCCATTTAAATGACTTTATGCCGATTTTTTGAAAGTAATTCAAATTTGAACTACAACTGTGTGATAGTTTGCTCTGATTTTTTTAAAAATCATTTAAGTTACACAAGTAGTGATTATATCACAGAACCATCGATAGCTTTGGAAAATTCGACCCCTTTCAATGAATGGTCATGGCGGCCATTTTGACAATGTTTTCGAAAAAACAAACAAAGTGAAAAATACTCAAAAAAGAAATCCTTTGGCACGGAGTACTTTTATGTGTACTACTTTCCAGGGAAAATAATAAATTTGAGTTTTGAAATTTTTTCCGAAAAATATATTTGAGCACAATGTTTTTTACTTATAAATGGCGCAATAAATAAATAGTTATGTATGCAAAAATATTTCAAACTGGGAATTTGTCGTCCTAAATAATTATTAGTACTGCCGTGTTGAGTTTTACTAAAGGACACACTAACGTTCAGCAGGCTTAATCTATTTGTACGTTGTAATTTTTAATTTTTTATTACTACAATGTAGATAATAGCCATATAACGTCGTAACTCATCCTGTACAACAAACTGCGTTGGTTAGTTGGTTAGCGCAGCTGTACCAATGCGAGGTTGCACAAGGTGCAGGGTTAGAAACTCCTTGGCCGCGCATTAATTTTTCGGAGCGGAAAAATAATTAAGCCGACGGCTCCAAATACACGGTCGTCGGCATACAACCTACCGCTGTCAAACATCCGTTTGTGAAAACGCATTCCTCACTCTTTTTGGAACCTCATCTCTTTCTACAGTGCACAGAGGAGCTTGGGAGGCGACCGGCGGCCGCCGGCGCATCCGGTGGATTCCTCACCCTCCGCCTGCCGCTCCGGCGGCGGGAGGGTGGGGGATCTCCGGATCCGCGCTCCGGCGTGTAGATAGAAGGTGTTCGGGCGGCGCGGCTGCGGTGGGGAAGCCGGCGCTGCCGTTTTGGAGATCTGCGGCTCCCCCTCCGCGGCGACGTCGACGACGGCGCCCTCGAGCTGCAGGTTTCGTCCCCGAGCTGCTGCGTGTTTCTCCGACTTCGGCGGCAGCCCGGTGTCGAGTGGATGCAAGGCCGGTGGTGGAGGAGGTGCGATGCGACTGCGGCGGTGGAGTGTGGGGTGCTGGGGGAAGATCTGTGGCGCCGGCCATGGATCTGGGGCGGGAGGTGCTCGGGGTGCGGCCCCGACCTCTGGGCGTTCATCGATTCAAGTTCCAGCTCGTCGGAGCTGGCGGCTCTCGTGGTTCGTCAAAACCACTGCGGTGGCAAGAAGCTCTTCCGCTCCGTCGAGAGGGCTCTAGGCGTCTGCTTCCTTCCTCGCCTCCGGCGGTGGAGGTCGCGCGCGCTGGAGCTGCTTGTGGTGAAGACGGCGTGGCGCTGCGGTGCCGTCCTTCGTATTCTTCTTTTTCTTGCTTGTATCCGACCTTGTATTTGATCCTCTAGTATGAATACAAGTATGGAAAATTCAAAAAAAAAAAACATCCGTTTGTGCACAAACCGGACAGCCACGTGGCAGCCTGTATGCCGACGGCTTTGCCTATGCCGACGGCCGCCCTCGGCAACTCTTTGGTGCATGCCGACGGGCTCGATATGCCGACGGTGTCCGTTTGCCGACGGCCATTGCAAATGCCGTCGGGATAGGCACTGTATGCCGACGGCAACCGTCGGAAACTGGGCTTTTTCCTGTAGTGAAAAGTTTCATATATATAGGACATACATACTTGAAACAAACTTTTGTTTAGTGTCGACATGTAGGTAGACGCAACGTCGCTCCGCCGTTCACCGCCGCCCCTACACGTGTACAAACATTTGTCTAGTACCAGAAACTTTGTCATTTGCCAAATGTTTTGTCCGTCACTCAATATAGACTGAAAACTTTAGCGCCCGATAAAACACACTTGCAACTAAACGTAAATCGACTTCCGTAGGGTCCAAACTTCTACTCCCTCCGTTCGGATAGACCATTTTTATTACATCCTTTTCCGAACGGAGGGAGTAAATTTTTCTTATCTTCGAAAGAAAATGTCGACTGTGCAGGCTTCAGATGCCAATCTCCAGAGACAAATACTCGTAAGCTCAACTATAGCGCCCCAATATCCAGGAGATAAGGGTGAAGCACAAAAGACAGTATCGTGGGCAGGACAACCGACAAGGGTACGCAATACTAACACGCGACCTCCGTGCAACTGTACAAGCTAGGTGATAATGCAACGACGTACTTACGTACGTACCTAGAGTAGTCTACAGTGACACTCACTGTTTTTTTAGGAAGACACTTCACTTTTTTTTGTTGGGAAAGGGGTAAACCCAGTCTCCATAATTTTTTTTCTCGAAATGTTTGCAGGAGAGCACAAGGCCACACGAACTGCTTGGTCTATTGAGAAAAAACTGGGCGTCTAAACAACTCAAGCCAAACCCAGCACCATAAAACATACATACCACACTAGTAAGGCGGAACACACAACACACAGAGCCGAGAACACAAGGCTCTGCTACCAAAGTGCGCACCGAATACCGTTGCATCGAAGTGATCCACCATGAGCCCTTTCTCCAACCTTGTAGATACCAGAGAGGAACGACATGCCCGTAAGAAGAGGACAAGTGCCTCTCCGAACAAAAGTGCTCATCTGCCACCCACGCACGAAAGGATGCTCGTGCAGCTCACCATTGACACCTCCAGAGACCACATGTCACTCTTGTCGGATCCACCTCTAAAATCGATGCTAGCACCCACCATAGCTTAGCACCACCAGCGCTGATCCGATCGAAAGGATTTGGTTACCCTGCTCGAAAAACTCATTATGGGCACCAGGATTTTCGATAACCATGGCAACCGGATGTACAGGTCGAATACCGAATGTTTTTTTTTGAAACGGTCACCGGGGGGGGGGGGGGGGGGGAAGACTCCCCACCTGAATATCATTACTTCAATCTCCAAAAGCGGTTCAACAGATTACAGAAGGGGGGTTACATCTGAGAGGTGGTTCCTCCAGCAAATAATTTCGAGTTTCATATCGGGTTTACGAATGCGATGAGCCCAGAGGCCCATGTCTTCCTTGATAAGCTGGACCGTAGTACGAGTGGTGTTGTGAATGTTTCTGAAGACGAGGGCGTTGCGGGCGTCCCATATCTTCCAAAGCACGGAGAGGAGTGCGAATGTCCAGGAGGCGGGGCTGAGGGAGGTGTGCATGGTCGCCGTCCAAAGGTTGGGAGAGGCGAAGGAGAGCGGAGGGATGCCGATGGCGTTCCAGACGGCGCGGGCCGCCGGGCAGGTGAAGAAGAGGTGTTCCCGGTCTTCAACTTCGTTGGGGCATCTGGGGCACTTGTTGTGGTCGAGGATGTGCTTGTGGTGGAGGTTGGCGCGCGTGTTGATGCGGTCGAGTTGGAGGAGCCATCCGAAGACGCGGACGCGGTGTGGTGTCTTCGATCCTCAGATGGGGAGGTGTGCGTCGGAGGCGAGGTGGTGGTGGAGCTGTGTGTAGGCAGCACGCGTGGAGAAAGTCGTGCCTCCAAGCATGGACCGCGAGTCTGGCTCGTCCGTCAACAGAAAACCCTGCAGAAGATCAGAAAGCAAATCGAGCTCGAACTCGGCAGCGAGGGTTAGCCTATTACGCAGATGGTTTTCAATCCCAGTGCTGAGAACATCCGAAACTAGAACCATGGGGTTAGTGTGGTGTGAGTAAAGGGCCCGGAAGGTGGTGGAAAAAGGTTCAGGGCTTGCCCATCTATCAGTCCAAAAGAAGGTGGAGTGTCCATTACGGACTTGGCATTGTGTTATTTGTGAGAGCATTGGCAAATATTTGGTGAGTATGGTGGAGAGGTATGACTTGGAGGTGTTGTGGTGGCAGGGTGAGTGGTGGATGAGCCAGTTTTTCCAGGGAGGTCGTCTGCATGCAAAAATTTATAGCAAAATTTCAACAATAAGCAAATATTTTGAGAGTGTGATGACGTGAAAGACACACGTTCGTTGGGAACCCCAAGAGGAAGGTATGATGAGTACAGCAACAAGTTTTCCCTCAGTAAGAAACCAAGGTTTAATCAGACCAGTAGGATATCAGAGTCACTTCTGAAGGTTGTTCGTGAAGGAGTGTAGTGCGGCGCAACACCAGGAATTCCGGCGCCAACGTGGAACCTGCACAACACAATCAAACTACTTTTCCCCAACTTAACAGTGAGGTTGTCAATCTCACCGGCTTGCTGAAAACAAAGGATTAGGCGTATAGTGTGGAAACTGATGTTTGCTTGCAGAGAATGAAAAAGAATAATGATTGCAGTAGGTTGTATTTTAGATGTAAAAGAATGCACCAGGGTCCACAGTTCACTAGTGGTGTCTCTCCATAAAGATAACTAACATGCTGGGTAAACAAATTACAGCTGAGCAATTGACAATATTGATAAGTGCATAATATGCATGTGCAAGTTGTAGTGTCTACTATGAGATTCATTTGGGCATTACGACAAAGTACACAGACCGCTATCCAGCATGCATCTGTGCCTAAATAGTCCACTTTCAGGTTAGCGTCCGCACCCCTTCCAGTATTAAGTTTTAAGCAACAAACAATTACATTAAGTAAAGTGCATAATGTAAACAACACATTCATCCTTAGACAAAGCATCATTAGGTTACCCCTAGTGGCAACAACACATCTACAACCTTAGGGGTTGCTGTCACTCCCCCAGATTAAATAGAGGTCGAACCCACTATCTAGCATAAATACTCCCTCTTGGAGTCACAAGCATTCACTTGGCCAGAGTTTCAACAAGTAGTGGAGAGCATGCAAGATCATAAAAGACATAGACATAATATTCAGTATTCAACTTGACATAGTATCAATATTCATCGGATCCCAGCAAACACAACATGTAGCATTACAATAAGATGATCTTGATCATGATAGGCAGCTCCCAAGATCTAAACATGATGGCACAAGAGGAGAAGACAACCATCTAGCTACTGCTATGGACCCATAGTCCAAAGATGAACTACTCACACATCACTCCGGAGGCGGGCATAGTGATGTAGAGCCCTCCGGTGATGATTCCCCTCTCCGGCAGGGTGCCGGGAAGAGCTTCAGAACCCTCCCGAGTTAGGGTTGACGGCAGCGGCGGCTATGGAACTTTTCGTGGAATTTGACTCGGGTATCTAGGGTTTTCCCGAATAGATGAATATATAGGCGAAGGGGCGGCGTCGGTGGAGGCCCGTGGCATCCTCACCACATGGCGGCGCGGCAGGAGGTGGGACCGCGCCACCACCTGGTGAGGGTGGCCCACGACCCCTCTTCGTCTCTCCTTCGGACTTCATGAACGTGTCGAAAAAACAGGGACTTTGGCTTTTGTTTCGTGCAATTCCGAGAATATTTCCAGAACAACTTTTCTGAAAACAAAAACAGCAGAAAACAGGAACGGGCACTGTGGCATCTTGTTAATAGGTTAGTCCCAGAAAATGCATAAAATGATATAAAGTGTATATAAAACATGTAGCAATTGATATAATATAAGCATGGAACATCAGAAATTATAGATACGTTGGAGATGTATCAGAGTGCAAGTTTTTAATTCCCAGACCCTCACAGTTCTTAGGGGTGCAAGCTTTATCCCACGCAACAAGGCATTTCACCCTGAGCAAACATCAGTGTCAGACTAGAGAAAGATGCGGCGTCGTTTATCGATTTTCTGGAGGATGAGAATGGGAATGAGGACATGAAATGGGTGGGAATACCGAATGTGATTGTCAGATAAATTTGAATTCAAAATTGGGAACATCTGCAACAACAAAAATCAATTTTAGGAGGAAGAATTCAGCCTAACTTCTATTGAAACGAAGGCAAAAGCTTTGCCTTTTATATTGATATAGAAGGAACACACAGAACAAAGGCCGAGGCCAAATTAAAGACAAGTACTAGAAAGCGGTAAAAAACGAACTCGACCTCAACCTACACCATCGACTCTCTTGGAAAGGAAAATCGTCATCACTTCAAACGGCTGTTAGCTCCGCCAGCTTTTTTGCGCCTGCAAGGATCCAATTCCTCCCCTCATCCTTGATTCGCTGCCAAAGCATCGTTGGCATAGTAAACTTGTTGTTGAAAATACGCGCATTGCGCTCCTTCCATATCTCCCAAGTGATGAGAATGATCGCCGTTGAGACCCTTGCGAGAAACCGTTTCAGAGAGGGCTTGCCAATATTCGCGCACCGTAGCCCTAGTAGTACTCAAGTCATGCACGAGGCTTGGACACTTAAGCCAAACCACGGCGTCACACCAAATCCGCCTGGAGTAGCGACATTCAAACAGGATGTGCCTAGCCGTCTCCGGTTGACACCTGCAGAGCTGGCAAGTGGGCTGGTGAGGCCATCCCCTAATAGCGAGGCGATCGGAAGTCCAAAGCCTGTTCTGCACCGCCAGCCAAGCGAAGAAAGAGCATTTTGGAGGAGCCCAAGTCTTCCAAACGATGTTCACAAAAGAGCAGGGATTGGCGCCGATGAACTGGGCCAAATAGGCAGACTTCACCGAGTAGACCCCATTGCTAGTCAAAGTCCAAATAATAGTATCAGCAGTTCCCGGCGTGAGCGTCACCACCTGAATCAGGTCCTAGGGGTGGAAATACTGGGAGATATGCTCAGTCGTAAAGTTGTCCACAAAGAGGTCAGAGGTCCAGCTGAAATTCAGAAGGGCATCGTGCACGCGCCTATTCTTTTGGCGAGAAGCCGTGAAGATATCCGGGGTAATGGATTTCGGTGAGAGGCCATCCAACCAAGACGAACCCCAGAAAGATGCTTTGAGGCCATCCCCCACAGTGATCTTAGTAGCCGCATTGAACAGACATCTGTACATATCATCATTTGGCGTTTCGGATCCCACCCAAGGCTTGCCTTTAGCAGTCCATTCATACCACAGCCAACGCAGTCGAAGCGCCCTAGAGAACTTCTCCAAGTTGAGGATCCCCAAGCCACCAAACTGTTTGGGGGCGGCAGACCTTGTCCCAGCTGACCTTGCATTTTCCCCCACTCACAGTTTCGATGTTATTCCATAGCATGCCCCGGCAAAGCTTTTCAAAGGCCTTGAGCATTCGCTTATCAGCCCGGATTGCCGTCAGCAGGAAAATAGGAAGCGAGGACAGGATCTGACCAACTCCGAGCAACCCGCCCTGTTTAAGAACTTACCTTTCCAAGACTGAAGGCGTGAGGCGATCTTATCGATGTACGGCTGCAGATCAGCACGGCACAGCCTACCCAGGGACAGGGGCAGTCCCAAATACTTGATGGGAAACTGCGTGACTGAGGCAGGGAAATCGGTGAGAATTTCCTGGAGGTTTAGCTCAGAGCATCGAATCGGGGAAATGGAGATCTTGGCGACATTTGTGGACAGCCCCATCACAACGCCAAAGTGCTGCAAGGTAATGGCAAGGTTGGAAATATCCTCAGCAGCGGGGAGCAAGAAAATAGCAGCATCGTCAGCGTAGAGGGAAACACGCAGTGTCACCAAAGTATCTGGAATGGGTTGTAATAATCGAGCTTCGGTGGCCAAATCGAGGGTTCTGCTCAGGGGATCAATGGCGATGTCGAAGAGGAGAGGGGCAAGGGGTCCCCCTGCCTAAGGACCCGACCATGGAGAATATAATTCAGCCTAACTTCAACTGATCTTGTACATTTTGCGTGGTACACTCATTTACCGGGAACACCGGAAATTCCGGCTACCCGCCGATAACCGTGATATTTGACTGGTAACCAAATTGTGGATCGATACATATGGCCCTTTTATTGCAGTGACAGTGTAACATACGACACTTCACGACAGCAGAGCTATCTTAAACAGCAGGGTGTCACCTTGGACATCGTTAACCCAGCTATACTTCTCCATGTAAGGGCTCGCCATGCTCTCCGGTGGATATTCGTCGATGCACTCTGCCCAGGCTCCCTTGTCTGCCATGAGACGCTTCACCTCCCACACGCAGCTGTTGCACTTGAACCCCGACCCGAACGTCAGCATGAGCACCCTGTCCCCTCTCTTCAGCCTCCCCTTGGCCTCCATGTAGGACAGGACGTACCAGAGGCTGCTCGTCGACGTGTTCCCCCACCGGTGCAGAGTCATTAGCGCAGGCTCCACGTCGTAGGCGTCGAGACCGAGGCTCCCCTTCACTCCCTCGACGACGGCCGTGCCGCCGGGGTGGATGCAGAAGTGTTCGACGACGGTCTTGAAGTTTATCTTGGCGGTAGGGCCGTGCGTCGACATCTTCTTCGCAGCGTCCCGTGATGAGAGATTTAGTACCTTCTTGAACATGCTGTGAGCAGCGAACCGGGCGAGCTCGGACGCGGGCAGGATGCGTGGTGCGAGGTGACGCAGGTTCAGTATCAATGCCCGGGCGGCGGCCTTGGGCAAGTCCTTGCTGAGGCTGATCCCGACGCGGCCGCTTTCGTCGTCACGCTTCACCGCGCACGCGTGCGCCTCGTCGTCGGCGGCAATGTTCGCACGCACGAGGTGGCGGAGCGTCATCTTTGCACGCCTGCCGAGCGACGGGCCGTTAGTGAGCAGCACCGCGGCGCCCCCGCAGCGGAACAGACAGTTGCCCAGCATCATGGACCTGTCGGTGCCGGTGTACCAGTGTGGGGCGATGGACTCGGTCGACACCACGAGCGCCACGGACGCCGGCCGCGTCCGCAGCACATTGCGCGCGAGGTCCAGCGAGACGAGGCCGGCGCTGCAGCCCATGCCGGAGAGGTTGTACGCGGCGACGTCCTCGCGCATGCCGAAACGGTGCACGATCCTGGAGGCGAGCGATGGCATGGGGGACAACATGCATACGTTGACGACGAGCACGTCGACGTCGCGGGCTCCGAGACCGGTCCTGTAGAAGAGCTTGGTGATGGCATCGTCGAAGAAGGCGTCCATCTCATCGAGGGCGTCCTGGTGGGTGGGCGCTTCCTCGCGGCACTCGAGGATGGTGCGTGGACAGTAGCTCTCCTCGCCGATGCCGGAGCCGACGATGACGCGGAGGAGGAAGCGGTACTCGTGGAGGCTGAGGCGCTGGTTACGCAGGATCAAGCCGCCGGCCATATCCGTGCTCACCTTGCGGTCGTCGGACGGCTTATGGCAGACGTAATCCAGGAGATAGCACTGCGACTGCCGCCGACGGGCGATGACTGCGCTCTGCGCGCACCAGGGAAGCCGCCGCGCGTGCAAGGAGGAGCACCGTGAGCAAGAGAAGCAGATCCATCGTACAGTCTGCAGTCTGCTAATTTAGAGCTCTGAGATCCATAGAGAGCGTGATTATATAGCCGGTCGTAAGCTGGGTTGCCAGCCAATAGGATCTGGTTACAGTTTGCATGCATTGAATTGAAAAGTGGAAGTAAAAAGCGACACGGTACTTGGTCCGGATCAGTTAATACAAACCTACACACGAAGTGACTTGTTCAGTCTGGCACCGAGTTAATTCCAATAAATCACCACAATTCAGCACGAAGTTCGCAAATCCACCGGTTTCTAATAAATTTTTAAAATTCACCAACATTGCGCTGGTTCGCTTCAAGTAGCATTGATTCTCGAATTTACCCGACAGCCGGTTCCAGTGACATGGGTAACGTGGCACTAACGTACACGTCGTTTCAGACAGACGTTGAACGACAAATTCTAAAAAACCACCACAATTGCCCATGAAGTTTGCAAGTCTACCGGTATTAAGCATTTTCTAAAATCCACCGGTTTTGCGCTAGCCGTTGCCAAAGCACTGAGTTTAGGATTAGTCGCGCTAAATGTAAAAAATAATCTCAAGTTCATGATAATAAAATATTAAAGACATATCTGTCAAGCACAAGAGAAGCTCTTCGGTTTACACCGCAGGTTGGAGCAGAGCATGATAGAAGTGTTCCCAGTTTGATTTATTTACGGATCTTTCAGGCAAGCATGGTTGATTGGAACCGAGCGCCGCCGGATTTGGTTGGTTTGAGACTCAGTCGAGAAATTAGCGAGTCATGGGCGGACGATACGGGCCTTCCCGCAGTCGGCAAATGTAGGCCTTCGACCAGAAAAGTTAACAGTGGAAAACGATGGGCCAAGGCCTACTGAGCGCTACCGTTGGCCATCCGTGGCGAACCGGAGGGAGCGGCTGACGGCGGCTCGGGCGCGTTGCGCCGGCCACCGCCAGTGTGGCGTCCGTGGCGAACCGGAGGGAGGATGAGGCAGCGGTCAGGCCGTGCTGTGGCGTCGACCCATCCGTTGAAGCCAAGTTAGCTATCCAGGGGATTTACCACTCCAGGATCTTCATGGTCCCGACTTGAGCAGAGGTAACTACTCTTAATTTGGCGACCTTATTGCTTGATTGAGGTGCGCAGGCCGAAGGGCATTTTGAGCTTCCCAGTGCAATTCTTGTTTCTTGGGTTGAATGGCGTGTGCGTGTGACAGTTACATGAATCAATGATTATGACAATAATTCGCAGTGTTTTGGAAACATGCAAATTTTCAAGGGATCAGACTGTAGAAAGTGATAAGTGATAACCACATTCAGGGTAGAATTAATCCCAACATGGATGATTTCTCTGGGTTACAGGAAACAGCAAAAAAAAACCTTTTACCGACAAAAGAAAATTCAGCTCGGTCTATCGACCAGGTCAGGAGGAGCAGGGCATGAGCTGCCTTACCTCGACCTTGGCTACTCCGCAATCATTTACAGATTTTCTCATACACTTAACTCACAAATATTACAGCCACCTAAGAATAGTTCAGTTTGGGGAGAGTAAATCGTAAAGTACACAACTAGCTCTACTAAAAATCTGCTACAATAAGTTGTAAAACTTCTAACGGGCCTAACGGCCCTCAAGTGTTGTGATGCTTAATGCATTCATGGAATTCTCCATGCTCTCACTTCCTTCTCCATCTCCACGGTTACTCAGAGCAAAATATACAGGTTGCTTTGGAGCTGGAAGGAGCGCAGTTTCATTCTCTAACATAAACATCACCGATGACATTAGGGGTCTATCACTGGCGCGGTCTTGAACACACAAGAGTCCCACATGGATACATCGTAGAACTTCGTTATGTGGGCAGCTCGCCACAACTGAAGAGTCCAATAATTCAAGTGCCTTTCCATCTTCCCATAATCTCCATGCCTGAACAAAAAAGTGATCTCAAGATAAAATTTCTAATTTCAGGGAAGGGATGTTTTTTTGGGAATGTATTCCACAATACTTACATAAGCGATAAGGCCATAAAAGTTCGTTATGAGATGAGATGAGCTGATCTTCAAGCCACTAACAATCTCCAAGAGAAGAACACCAAAGCTGTAAGTGTCTGACTTTACAGAAAAGACACCTCCTATCACATATTCAGGTGACATGTAACCGCTGTTTAAAACATTGGATATCAAGTCAACAAGAGATGTACAAGTTAAACTATACTAGACCATGATAGTTGGAGTTTGAAATGATTGTAACTACAGTTACTTACTATGTCCCAACAACCCGGGTTGTGTTTCCTTGGTTCTGGTTTGCACCAAAGATTCTAGCCATACCAAAATCTGAAATTTTGGGAGTCATATTTGTGTCCAACAGGATGTTGCTTGCTTTAAGATCTCTATGGATTATTGTTAATCTTGAATCTTGATGGAGATAAAGCAGGCCTCTTGATATTCCTTTAATTATTTTGAACCGTGTGGACCAATCAAGCATGTGCTTTTGTGCAGCATCTTTCATTATCAATAAGAAAGGAAGCTAGTCATCATGAATGTCATTATGTTTTAATGTGAGAATTATGTGATCAACAAGCTAGCACATACCAAAAAGAAAGGCATCCAGACTTTTTTTAGGTAAGTATTCGTAGATCAGTAACTTCTCATCTTCATGAATGCAGCATCCCAGTAGTCTGACCAGGTTCTTGTGTTGTAGTTCGGAAATTAGAACTACTTCATTTTTGAACTCCAATGTACCTTGTCCAGAACCCTTACTAAGCCTCTTGACAGCAACCTCGTTTCCACCTTCTAGTGTGCCCTACATGAGTGCATATTTTTCAATTGAGCAAAAGTAGAAACCAACATTTTAAAGTCCTATAGTTACCCTTTGTTGCACAAATAAGTGCATTTTAACCTCTTTTATATCTGAGCACATGACATGTTTTTAACTCCAAAAAGGTTTCCTTGTACCCTTAAATATAAGAGCTAAAGAAAATCAGCAATTCATCCTTAAACTACACAGACTTTGGATAATATGGCATGGATTCAAGATGGGCATGTTTTACTAATTTAGCATCCACTTCTACGTGCATTAACTGATGGTTCGGCAAAGCTTTCATATAGAAATAACAATAATTACTACTCCCTCCTTTCCTCCTTATAAACTGTATTAAACTTTTGAAAAGACAAACAAGATGATGTTTGACCTAGTAGCATTTACAATATCAAATATGTATCATTAGATTCATCATGAAATATACTTTATTTGCTTACTATTTCAAATGTTGATAGTTTTTTCTTAAATCTGGGTCAATGGTAGTAAAGAACTCAAGATTGAATTTTCAAATAACTAATACACCTTATAACACGGAATGGAGCGAGCATTATTATGAGATGCTAAGCTCCTAGATCATGAACTTTCGCACATAGATGGCAGGACTTCCAAATCTGAGGTAGTTTCTTGGCTATGGCAACTGCCGGGAGCTGACAAGGAGGTGATATTTTCCTAGCAGTCTTTGAAGTTGATAAACAATGGTTTCAGAGTCAAGGGTGTATTCATACAAAAGTAGAAGGGTAAACTAGGCTTGTTTTTCTTCTATCCGGAACACATGTTCTGCTTTAAGTACCAACTTTCTATTACCTTGTAAACTTTGCCAAAACCTCCCCGTCCAAGCAAGTTGGAGTCAGCGAAATTGTTTGTTGCTGAAAGGATGTCTTCAAAGTTAACAAATGGAAATTCTGTATTTTCTCCTCCGAGCTCGTTGGATGTGCTGAAATATCCTAGCATCATTTTCTTCTGGTTTTCCTTATTTCGCCATTTTCCTGCTGGTTAAAACATCATTTTTTTATTAGCTCTTGCACTGATATAATATGTAGAAAACAAGAGGATAGTTTTTACTCTACCTCTGTATTTGTACATCCAGATGAGCACTATGCATGACAGTAGCAGTAGGCATGCTATAATTGGGAGTATTATCTTTACAGAATCGCCCTTCTTGCCTACTGCAATATACCAATCTGAATTAGATAATTTAAACAAGTACCAGGCTTGGGTAAACTAAAGATCTGATCATATAAAAAGAAGTATTCAATCGTACAATATGTTCGTGCAGGAAGTATCAATCAAAATTAGATTATTTTGCCTATTGCGAACAGGAAAAAACAGTAACCAGCAAATATGTGACAGTTCAAAACAATGGACAAAGCTATTATGAAGGCAGTGCTAATATTCAAAACATCGTATCAAGTTGACATCTGAACTACTTGGATACACTGCTAGGTAGTTTCATAAAGACTACTGCCATATAACTAATAGAAATAGTTTTTCTAATAATATATTTGAACGACAAAAACATATTCACAACACCCCTATGTTAATGTTTGGTGTTAATTTGGTGAAGATATGTTATTTTAAGTCTAAACTCTATCGAGACTAGTAACAAAAAACCTAATGACTTGGAGAAAAAGAGGTCATGGAAAACAGAATACCAGCAGAATCAGCAAGTCGGATGTATAGGTTCTCGCCAGCGGTTATCTTCCCAACGTCAATAAGATCCCCTGACCAAACCAAACATCTTGACGAGTCAGCCATAGCACTGCCACTACTCATGTTGGCATAAGCAAAAGCCGTGCACGAACAGTTGTGGTTGCACACGGCCTTGCACTGATCAAAGCTTTTGTTCCCTATGTGCAAGAAATTGCCTGGAACCTTCATTTCAGGTAAAGTGACGAAATGACTTTGTCTGCCACATTTTAACTCTGCTATTCTGCTACATCCTCTTGGGAAATTAATATCATTGGGCTCGAAGCCATCAAGGCATTCGCAAGATGGACAATCTGAGTGAAGTCACAATAACTGAACGGGCCACACGAGGCATAGAGGTCGCATGAAGCAGCGGGCGTTGACCGATGAGTGTCCATGATGATGAGTGACTATTCCAGCTTACAAGCTTCACGTCGCCTGTGTAGTCAAGCATGACGTGCGTGAACGGTAAGTTGTCCGTGACTGTGTACCTGAAGTTGAACTCATCTCCGGTGTTGATGACGGTTTGTGACAAGATGGAGCTGGTGTTGGTCAATAATTTGGCACCGGCTACTGGCGCACCATTCCACACACCCATGCGACAATATGGGCTGGTTTTGTTCCAAGTCACAACTTGCAGGTACGGAGAGCTAGGGTCACTGCTATATGAGAAGTCCCCAGAGGATGGGTCATCCAAGCCCTTCCAAGCAATGAGCCGCCCGACAACTTTTGCCTTGTAGCTATACAAAAATGTCATGGTTGGAAGTATTGTGTCAGTCGGGTGATCAAAGCTCTGCCATATTTCCATGGCATTTGGCAAGCGAAGGACAAAGTTCCCTGAGTCAAGCAGCACTGCGCGGGCTCTGGCGGTTCCAGCGGTGATATTTGTTGTCGTCCTCCAAATATTGTGGCCATTGGAGTCAGACAACACCAGATCAGAAGTGGCGGTGATGGTGAGCATTGCACGTGAAGGGGTGTTGATTGGGTTGTCTCGGTTGGCGATCCACACGACGGTGCGTGATCCAGGGAGGTTGTGGTACCATATGCCAAGGTAAAAGCTCTTGTTGGAGCTCGTGGGGGAGAAGAAGCCAAGAGCAAAATCCCCACCCTTGGAGATGAGTATGTCGCCCTGGGTGAGTGGCTTTGCATGTGTGAGCTGGTCATCGGATTTGCAGAACGAACTCAAGAATACGAGGAAGAAGATGGGTATGTAGTCGATAGACATTGTGCTGTCTTCTCTACCTCTTAGTGTGTCAAAAGAAAATCGGACACATATATAGATTACTGAGTGGATGCATGGTTCTTCGAAACAGTTCTGCCACGGGGAGTGGATGTGTAGTAGGGAAGTTTCTATTCATCCAATCAAAATTCTACTATACTCTTATTGCCCTTTAGGAACAGGAAAGAAGAGGATGCCAAAGTTTGGTGCTGGATTCGAACAACAAATGTCGACTTCACAGTGGCCGGCAGACGACCGGCAGGAGAGCAGACGCCAAGTCTGCTACGATAATTGAGTTTTAGAGTGACAGGGCGAGACGGGAAAACCACACGACTTGTGCGTTGATTTGCTTGCCACGGCACACGACGTGGTCAGTTGCGGACAAGTCAAGAAAGAAAGCTCCAGGCACTAGTCGATTGGGTTTGTATTCTTTTTTCTATTCCGGAAATGCCTCTGGGTTTGTATACCTTGATCGTGGGACAGAAAATATTTACTGGCTTAAAGCAGCACTATCATGTCTTGTTTTCCCAGCACGTGGCCTCTGTTGGACTGGTCTTTTTGAAGCTCTGATCTATAATGTGTGTTGCAGTTTTGTATCTGTTTTTATTTTGGATAAGAGGGAGTAATTTAATTAGATGTTAGTGTTTTTTTTTGAAAGGAATGCGGTGGGGGAAACCCCCACTGCGAGTTTTTGTTTTTAAATAATATAAGAACCCAAATTCGCGTCCGTGAGGACTTTAACCTGGGTGGCTGGGCTGTACATCCACTCCATTAGCCAAGTGAACTAGGCTCACTTCTTAATTAGATGTTAGTGTTGATTTGATGCCCTACTATTTAACCGAAAAAACTCCATTAAGTACGGTGACCATGGCACTTTTGGTACAGGATTGAGTTGTGCATACCAGGAGAATGGAATTGTGAACACCGGAAGCGTACAAGCCGCTTGGGTTGATTTAAGCATAGTCCGGAACGAGCGATTGTTACTGCACTTTTTTTTTTGATTTTAAGGTGGTCGATATCCACCGCTCGATTAGATAGAAGAAAATGACCCAGTTTATAAGAAAATCGGGTACTGCACTTGGTCGTGCACCCTCCAAAGCTTCTGATCGGGCAGGCAGGATAGATAAAAACTTGTCGGCACCCGCGGCGCGGTTGAATATCCGACATCCCATGGGTACGGTGCTTTTGATGTCGGAATGGAGAGGGTGTGGAGAGCGCCAAGGCAGCATTCATATCCCCATGCCCACCCCCACCCTATCGGCAAACCACCACCCACCACCACTTGTGTGGCTGGGTGCGCCGTCTTGCCACCCCGCAGTGCCTAAAGCCCCTCCTCGCCACGACCCTGCCCTCGCTCTAACACCCCCCCCCTCCCCGAGCACCCTCTTCTAAACAATAGAATCAAGAACCTTTACAGGTGGCTGGTGCATTTAATTACTTACTATGTCCCAACAACTCGGGTAGTGTTTGCTTGCCGTTGGTTTCCACTGAAAATCCTTGCCATACCAAAATCGGATATTTTCGGAGTCATTTCTGAATCCAGCAAGATGTTGCTTGCTTTGAGATCTCTGTGAATTATAGTTAATCTTGAATCTTGGTGGAGGTAAAGAAGCCCTCTACCCACCCCTTTAATAATATTGAAGCGCGTGGGCCAATCTAGCACATTTTCCTTTGTAGCATCTCCAAAGATGAATAGTAAATAGAGTATGTCATTAGTCATCAGTGATATCTTTTTGGTTAATAAGAAACTTGTAATATACTAGTAATACTCATCAAAAGCCTGAGCATACCAAAAATGAAGGCGTCCAAGCTTTTGTTTGCCAAGTATTCATAGATAAGTAACCTCTCATCTCCATGAATGCAGTAACCAAGAAGTCGAACTAGGTTCCTATGCTGCAATTTAGCAATGAGAACCACTTCATTTTTAAACTCCTTTATTCCCTGCTCGGAATCCTTACTAAGCCTTCTGATAGCAACTTCATTTACACCGTCCAACATTCCCTACATGATTGCATCAGCCCGAATTGTGAAAGATGAAAGCAATTGTTTTGCACAGACGTAAATATCCTTAAAAAAGAGTGTGTGATACTCAACCCTGGATAGAAAGTTTTTGCTATCTTGTAAACTTTGCCAACCCCCCCCCCCCCCCCCCCCCCCCCCCCCCTCTCCGATTTGTTTTGAGTGGGAGAAATTATGTGTTGCAGCGGCAATATCTTCAAAGCTAACAAATGGTAGCTCCATATTTTGGCCAGTAGTTCCACTGGAAGAACTGAGGGACCCTAGCATCACTCTCTTCTGGATTTCATTCTTTTGCTGTTTGCTTGCTAAAGATTAATACTTCGATATCAACACTTAGACAATGAAGTTGAATAAGAAGGGTGGTACTTGTTTACTCTACCTCTGTATTTGCATATTCCGAGGGCTATGCATGTGAGTATCAATAGGCATGCTATGATCGGGAGTGCAATCTTCACCAATTTTCTATTCTTTTTAACTGCAATATATGTCCTGTAACAATTTAGTAAATCCCAAATTTTTAAGAAAAATAAACTTCATCAAGCATTACTCGTAAGAGCATATGAAATTACTTGCACACAATACCATAAATGACCAGTGGACCAAATAACCGTGCTAGCAGGTAAGTTGAAGGTTAATACTGTAATATGCTCGTAGAAAACAGTTACAAGTTGACTGATTCTTTATATACAACCAACGTTGGCTGCAAAGAAGTATTGACAATTATGATTATACTGCTGAGTTAATTAAGCGGATGCGCCAGTTTAAACGTCTGTTGTGCAAGCTATTTAAGTGTGAAATTCCCTTATAGAAAGTCACATGACACACTGATATCATAAGGCTACAATGGACTAATGGAGTGGTGCATACCAGGAGAGTTGGAAAGCCGCAGGTATAAGTTCTCGCCAAGACTGCTGTACTTCGCCGTGTCGACGAGCTCCCTTGTCCAAACCAAGCATCTTGACAGGTCAGCCATAGCACCGTTACTGCTCAAGTTATTAGTGTAAGCGTAGGCTGTACATGAACAAATGATGGTGCACTGGGTCGCACACTCGTCGGACATGTAAGGACTTGTCTGGAACCTTTATACTAGACAAGGTCACAAAATGACTTTGCCTACTGCATTCCAATGCCTTGGTTCTTCTACATTCGCTTGAAAAGTTAAGACCAACAGGTTCAAACCCATCGAGACAACGACATGTTGCTACAGCCCCTGTGTAGTCGCAATAGCTAAACGGTCCACATGAAGCATAGAGGTCGCAGCTGCTACTGGGTGCTCGGAGATGATTGTCCATGATGAGTGGTTGTTCCAGCTAAAAGTTCTCAGCACGCCCGTATAGTCGAGCGTAAGACGTGCATATGGTGAGCCAGGAGACACAGATATTTCATACTAGAACCCATCAACTGTGCTGACAAGTGCTTCATAGATGATTGTGTTCTGGTATATGCCACCAGCCACCGACTGACCACTGAACATATTGAGGCGGTGTAGGGCATAGACCCATGCCAAATGACTAACTGAAGGTTCGAGATGGTGTCAAGGCTCAAAGAAAAATCTCCAGCGGATGGCTCAATGGGGCTCTTCCGAGCAATGAGGCGCCCAACGACACGGGCCTTCTCGCTCAGGAAGATCTTCGTACCTGGGAGGATGGTGTCTGTTGGGTGCTGAAAACTCTGCCATATGATTGTACCGTTTGGAAATTGGAGGACCAAGTTCCCTGACTCGAGCAGCACTGCAGCAACTCCCATCCCAGTGATGTTGTTCTTAGTTTTCCAGGGAGTATGACCTCGGGAGTCTGACAACACCAGGTCAGAATTGTTGTTGATGGCTAGCATCGGTGATGAAGTGGCGGCAATTGGGCTGTCGCGGTTGGCCGTCCATACGATGGTGCGGCCGGGGATGTTGACATGTTGTGGTACCATATGCCAAGGTATAAGCTCGCGTTGGAGCTGTTCGGGAGAAGAAGCCAATGCAAAGTGCCCACCGCTGGAGACGAGCTTGTCGCTGGAAAGGAGTGGCTTTTCATGTGTAAGAGTATCATCAGATTTACAGGATGAACTCAAGAACAGAAGGAGTAAAATGGGAATGCAAGAGGGCACACCCATAATGCCTCTTATTGGATCTGCACGCAGCTATAGAGGCTAATTAACTGAGTTTGGTTGGGGTCTTCTTTCTCATCCTACCAATCTAACTCGACTGCCATCGCAAATGAAGGTCAATGGAAAATGGAAGAAGTATAGAATAGCAAAGTCCTGAGAAAATGATACTGTTTTGCGGGTTTCGAAGAAATGAGACTATTAATCAATACAGAAAGCCAAGGTCGCCCGTAGCAAAGATGGCCACACAACTGGCAGCCGACCGAGAGCAGACTCCAAGTCTCCAAAGGCGCTTCACGCGCAAAGAAAAATCATCACAGCCACAGGGGCAGTAAAATTGTAACTGAAGCGAAAGATTCGCATTCCACCTACTACAGATCATAAAAAAAGTGCGGTCTACTTCATCTTACAGGAACGAAACAACTGAGGTGTTTATGTGGTTCATCAGCACAATTCGTGTGGAGGGAGCCAGGGAGCGGCTGTGAAGTCAAAATTAGGCCTCTCAATAATGGACGACTAATAATAATGGATACAGACATCATGGACAAAGACAACATGATTAGCCAAATTGAACGGGGGGATGGCTGACCCCAGACATCGTTGCTACGCATTCAGAACTGAGAGTGCGACAGGGGGAACTTCACCTTGGAATAGTAGTTGACTGGTTAAGAGTCTCCGGACGTGGTAGAGCGGAGCCTCTTCCCCGCATGACGGAACTCCTGCCGCCGCCGCCGCCGCCGCCGATCATGGCGCGAAGCCGCTACCGCCTTCATCTCGGTGCCAAACCTGAAGGCCATGGTTGGTTGGAATCGGAGCGCCGCCGGATTTGGTTGGTTTGAGACGGAGGCTCGTGCCAGTCGAGAAATTAGCGGGCGAACGATATGGGCCTTCCCCCATTCGGCAAATGTAGGCCTTCGACGTAAAACATGGAAATGATGGGCCAAGGCCTACTGAGTGGTACACCTCCCATTCTTTTTTTTTGAGAGAGAGGAAAGTGGCGATGGGCCATCAGTGGCGAATCGGAGGAGCGGACGACGGCTGACACACTTAGGATGAAAACTAACTTAGGATGAAGAAGGAACAGAATTTTTTTCGACTTTTTCGCGAAAAACCGGAGATAGAATGGAAATACGGAAATGGAAATGGAAATGGAATTCTGGAGAACGCAAACGGAAACGGCAACGGAAACGGAAGAGTATATTCCGGCTGAACGACTACGGAAACAGAAATTCACTTTCCGGTAATACGTAACTTTTTCACTATTTGGTGCTTTCCAAATTCAGCAGGCCCAGTGATTCTATCAAGGTGAGTTCAACATGTGAGTATTGCACTATCTTTAGCGACAATAGTAGTGATTTTTAATGTTGCCAACTCGTTGATAACTTTTGCACACTATATTACATAATCATGATATCTCATTATATCTTATTTTTCCTTAGAAATTTGATAAATTTGGGTTTGATTGAGTTTTTGTTAATTATTCAAGGGTCTCTTGATTCCAGTAAACATCCGCTTTCTGTTCCGTGCCCGCCATATTTGGTCCATATCTGTTTCCGACAATATTTGTTTCCGTATTTGTTTCCGGGTTTCTGTATTCGTTTCCGCGTAGAAAATATGAAAGCAAATGTGGCACCACAGTTTCGTCCGTATCCGCTCCGTTTTCATCCCTAGACAAACTATTGTATTTCTAACACGGTCAGTGGCGGACCCAAGAATTTGTCGAAGCCTGGGCGCGCCGCAAGCCAATAAAAAAATTCTCAAAAAAAAATATAAGAATGACATGGAACAAATAAATTTCCACGACAATTCTAAATGTAGAACACGGATCAGTACATTACAAGTTCACAACAGATTGAAATGTTCACAAGATCATAGTACATTTGAATGTTCACAAGTTCACATAACATTCAAATATTCATACTCTAATATTAGATATGATAGCTTAGCAAGAACTCCCAAAATACATGATATGATAGCTTAGCAAGAACTCCCAAAATACATACAACTTCCACCGACCAAAGTTAATTGTCCCAATTCACCCACAAACAGACTCTACAAGATAAAAAGGAAGATTAGAAGATCATATAACCGTGGCTTTAAAGCATATTTAGCATGAGGCAAGGAAAATTACCAAGATAGTACCAATGATGTGCTAATTAGCCCTACGCTTACGAGGTAATTGTTTCCTCCTCTTCCTCATATCTTGAAACCGTTGAGCAATAACACCACTATCAAGTTGGTTAAATAGCTCCCGCTCGGTGTAGCATATCATCAAGTCATTGAACCATTCATTCTTGAGTTTGTTACGTGATTTGGTCTTGATGATCTTCATTGCCGAGAAAGATCTCTCAGCCGATGCCGTTGAGACCGTAATATCAAAGCCAACTCAATAAGCTTATAAACCAATGGGAAGACCAAATGTTTACCGGTTTCAACCATCTTTGTAGCCAAACTTTCAAGATTTGTGCAAGTGGAAAAAGAGGAATGCACTCTCACATGATGAATATAAGACTCAAGTTGGCCTCTTATGATTGCACGGTCTCCATTAGAGAAATCCGCATGATATATTGAAGATAATCGAGCAACCTTGTCCACATCAACCTTCTCCATTAGAGAAATCCGCATGATATATTGAAGATAATCGAGCACGGTCGATAGACTTCAAGTTGGCCTCTTATGATTGCACGGGCTGCCGGGACGCTAGGTCCGCCAATGAACACGGTTGAAAATACAATTGCTCATTCTCCAACAATATTAACAAATTGAGAAAGAATGCACGGAAAACCTAATACCAGTAGAATCTGACTTCAACACACTATTGTACTTCTATAGGCGCCAGCGTTCCTACTCAGACGCTGTGGTGATAAGGCGTCATGGCCAGCCGTGTGATTAGCATTCGATGCAACCTTCCAGAGAGGACGCATGACAAATTCAATTAGGATGACTCCAACGGGGCGATGCAAACGGACGCGCGTTTGGTCCGCGTTTGGTCCGTTTGCTTCGGGGAACGGACGCGCGTCCGGCCCACGTCCGCCCCATTCCGGCCACTGCCCCCAACGGGCAACGCATCGAGTCCGGATAATTTTTTTTCCAATATTCATTGGGAATTTTGGAGATTACATTGGGAATTTATAATAAAATACGACCTATAATCTAGGCCTTCTCCTCGTCGTCGTCCTCCTCCGGTGGTGGTGGTGGAGTACCCGGCGCATCGATGGCCGGGGCTGGCGGTGGAGATCCCGGCACGTACTCTGGCGCCACTGCCGCTTCTGGTTCCGCGGCCGGAGCCCACGGCGGTGCGAACCACCTTGGGTCTGCCAAGACGAGCCGAGATTCCCAGGGAGACCATGGCTCCCAGGGATTGTACGCCGGAGCAGGTGGGCGCGGTGGAGTAGCCGGCACGGCGTCCTCCTCCTTCGGCACGGCAAGCGCCGCCTGCACGGCCTCAGCTGCGTCTTCCCGGTTTGCCATCGGTGCGATGAGGAGCAGCGGACCGCGGCGAGGCAACTATATAGCCGGCCGTACGCGGTTTTCGAGTAGCCGGGCCGTCGGCCTAATGTGAACGCCGGCCGACGATCCATCTCCCTACATTAATCTACACTAACATTAAACCTAATTAATAACCGGCCGCCGCCATGACCGAGGCCAGCGACGGCCCGCATCAGTTGGCGGCCTCCTCTGCCGCCTTGGCGGCCTTGGCATCGCGTTGCCGCTTGCACCTGGCTGCGCGTTTGGCAGTCTCCGCCGCGCGACGTGTTTGCTCCATCTCGGCCTCCTCTGCCGTGTCTGCAACGGCGCGCGCAGCGACCCCGACGACTCCGGCGGCGTAGGCTTCCTCCTCGGGGTCGTAGATGTCCTGCAGAGCCCTCCTCGCCTGATCCGGCAGTCGCGGCCGCGGCGGCTGCGGAATCATTCCGGCCCACGCCGGGCTCGTCACCATGCGCCGGGAGAAACTGCCGCGGTGGCGCCCTCGCGCGCTCTGACGCGCGCGCTCGACCTGGTCGACTAGATGTTGCGGCGGCGGATCCATGCCGGAGAGTGGAGGAGAGCTAGGGTTTGTGCTCTTGGCCTCGGCCGGCCGGAGCACATTTAAAGAGCTCCACCGTCCACAGTTTATTAATGCCGGGTAGGTGACCGTTGTATCACACTGACACGAGGGCCAAGCGTGGGCCAGGGCGGACTAGGGCAGGACACAAAAGAGCTCCGCTCGCATCCGGGGCCGACGCATCGGTGGCCCAAATTTGGGCCAGGGATGCGTCGCGGCGGACCAAAAAATGGACCGCGGTCCGTTTGCGTCGCCCCGTTGGGTCGTGTTTTTGCCCCTCGCGGACAGGAACGGAGGCGCGCGAACTCGATGCGTCGCCCCGTTGGAGTCATCCTTATAACTCATGGTTGCTGCCAGAGCTCGGCAGAAAGCATGTGTTGTCCATTCTATTTCGTTTTCGCGTATGTCTGGCCGATTCTATGATAAGGCCGGTGAAGGAAACAGACGACATGAACAAGGCTAGGCCATATTCTCATTGAGTGGTTACAGTATTACGCACACGAGATGATAAAAATTATGACAGGACCTAGTAAATCGCACAAAGTACTGATCGAAGCCCGACGAGCGTGACAAGAGTTGCCTGTCCTGCATCAGCTAGCTGCGCTTACTGTGGATCGATGGTGCCATGCCCCATCCACACCCCGCGTACGCCAACGCTGCTAGCTGCTCTAACATTTTCAGCACCCTAGAATGCACGCATGCTCTATTTTATTCAAAAAAAAAAAATCCAAAACCCAGTATACAAAACTGAAAGTAATCTATAAAATATTTTGTATGTGAATATTACAGTGTGCCATGTACCATCAAGTCGTTTGTGATTTTTTTTTTCTGATTTGTAATCATTATGAAAAAAATAGAGAGGAGCTAAAACATCATTTTTTGTTCACATCTGAGAGCTCAGTGCTATTTCAATGAAACTTGAAATATAGATATAATGATCAGTCGTCTCCATGCGAGATGCTTTTTAAAATATTTGAAAACTTCAAATATTTTTAAAAGGGATCAAGTGCTCTCGAGCATCATTCAAAAACAAGCGCTGATAGAGCTCTTTACTACAAGAGGTTACAGATATCCTAAACGAAAAGGTGCACAAAATAACATTTAATTGTATAAAAGGTAAATGAATACACAAATATCATAAGGAAAAGTCCAAACGATACATTATTTTTTCTATGTGCATCGGTTCAATGCAAAGGCTGAGACTTGCTCCCCTTTTCGAAAATAAAACGGTACGTGTTTTTAGATTATAAGGAACCACACTCAAACACCAGAATTTCACGAACTGAACGTAGCCACACTCACACACACGAGAGTGTCCATGTTGTGCTGAATCGCGGGAGGAGCGTGGCTGGCAGATCATGTGGACAATGGCAAACAGATCCACGACGATGTCATCAGCATCGTGCAAATCCTCCATCCCTGCCATGACATGGAATGTAAGACATGTGTTAGAAGATTTATGTTTTACCCTTACATTTTGGGATGAAATTCACTATTGTAGCTAGATTATCCGAGCCTTCCAATATGGTCACTCAATACATTGATGACTCTCCATAGCCTTGATGACATACAGAAGAATCGTCCTTAGTACTGATTACTCCGAATTTAACGATCTGATTGTATCGTGGATAAGGATCAACATGACAACATATCAATCACCCTAAATGTCATGGCTAATCCACGACCACCACAAATCACCATAGAAGTAGAAATTTATTTCAATAATAAGTTAACCGACACAAACAAGGTATTTGTTTTGCTTTCATCAAGTATGAGGCTCAAGTGATCTAGTCTTAGTGTAAGGACAGAGGACTACTAATATCCTCGTCGGAGTGCAAAAACCTCAATCTATTGTACGCTATAGGGAGGGTCTTGAAGTTAGTTCGTGAGAAGTGCAAAATCATTATAAAAAAAACTCACAAATTACTGCCATGGATCCTGACAACACATGGGGCACCACATAGCAGAAAACAAATGCACGCATACCTTAAAACCCCAAATGGCTGGTGCGTAAATCTCCCCATCAATAAGGCTAAAATATGAACTCCTTCCTTTCCTTTTCACTACCTTACTGTGGTTCTTTCAATCTATCTCTCAGTAATCTGGATAGAAAAATGTGCTGCTCAGAGCCTCAGAGTCAGTTATATGCTTAAGTTGAAGCTTCCCACCATGTCAATTGCCCCTCACACCATGCTGTGCCCCTTTTGCGTTAACCCGGTGGGACGCTATCTTGGACGGCATGCCGGTTCAGCTTCCGTGCGAGCTCGGATAAAGCAGCGAATTGGGAGAAGAAGCCAAATAGTAGCAACAGGATTGGGAATAAGAAGAAGTGGGAGGAGACCGGACTGGAAGTTCTTTACGATGATGGGTTCGGGAGCGTCGGCATGAAGGATTACTTGGAGGCGGTGAGGGCCATGCCCAAGGACGACGGCGGTCCACCTCGGTGGTTCTGCCCTGTCAAGTATGGGAAGCCGGTGGTAGACAGGGCACCACTGCTGCTGTTCTTGCCAGGTTTGTCAAAACTCCAAATTATGTTCTTTGTAAATGACAGTGGTATTTGAACCTTTTGAGTTAACATGGAAAACTACCACACAACTGCCGTATCAAGGGTCATATAAGTTAGTAAAATAATCATTGATTAGGATCATCCTCGGAAGGATAATTTATCCAGCCTTTTCTTCTGCTGGCGCCCTAATGTTTTTTTCTTCGAATTATGGGAACTGCAGGAACCGATGGTGTTGGAATGGAGCTCATTTCGCATCAGAAATCTTTGGGCATGTGAGTATTCCTATAAGCCCACTGGCTTTTCTGTGTAATTTTATATAATGTTATACTTGCATACTAAAATCAAATACATTTATGGTGGGATTCTTTGGTCAGTAGGTAAAACACTCCTTAACATATATACAAATCATCTGTTCTTTGTTTTATTTATACACAGGGTATTTGAGGTGCACTGCTTACACATACCAGTGAGTGATCGTACATCATTCGGAGGTACATATAAATGGCTTAAATTTCTGACCATTTTTTGTACATTTTCCATGTACTTCATAGCTTTTACCTAAGTAGGCCTTGTCCTGTTCTAAAATAAAATATATACAGTAATCAGGCTTATTCGGACTAGATCTATACAAAACACAATTAACTCCAGGGTATGTATCCATAATATTCAGATAGTCCACCAAATCTTCATCGTATTAATTCCAAGTTAAATGGCTTATGAATTTTTAGTTGGACTCTTGCAATAACTTCAATAATATACCCTTTTAAATCTGCAAGGTTAACAAGAAAATGTGCTTTAGTTAGGGTACCCTATAATTTAATTTATAGTAGTTTGCTCTAGTGTATGCCGAGCAAAGACAGATCCAACATGTGTTAGGGTGGGGCCAGATTCAATCCCAGCATATATATACCGGTGACAAAAAAGTGTAAGAAAAAAACATATACATAGATCAAAGATGTCGGCTGCCCCACCCTACTAAATCTTTCGAGAATCGCACTGTCGCCAAGGATGCAAAAGTTTGGGCGGATTTTCTAGCAATATTTAGGTAAGATGATGATTCTGTATTTTTCGATTTGCAAACAATTTATGAATGTTAAAAAAGTAGATATTTCTAACTGTGATATCAATGGTTTAATTTGACTGTCAAGGATAAGCTAATGCTGTGCATGATTTGATAATACTTAATTACTTGCTTTGTTGTTGGAGCTACAAAATTGGAGGTGTCCAAATAGTCCGTCGATCAAAACGTGATGTCCAATGCGGTAACATGCATTGTACGTGCATGGATACTGGCATAATAAACGTTGTTACTTCCATATTATGGCACTTAAATCACTAGTAACAATACCTTTGAAAGATTTCCTTCAATGATGGCTGCTTGCATTTAAATCCGTACAGGGATACTACAATTTGTTGATGAGACTGTCAAATATGAGCATACTTTATCACCAGAAAGACCAATATTCGTGATTGGAGATTCTCTTGGTGGATGCTTGGCAATTTCAGTGGCAGCTCGCAACCCAAAAGTTGATTTAGTTCTTATAATAATAAATCCAGGCAAGTGAATATATTATGTCTACTTTCATTTGAGAGGTTACTTACAATATATTCAACCTGTTCTTTCAGGAACATCGTTTGCGAAAACTCCGTTGCAGGCAATATTGCCTCTCCTGGATTTGATGCAAAACAACCTTTCAGTTACACATCCACATCTTCTGAGATATTTGTTAGGTAGATTGCACTAAACTTTCTAATTACATCCTTTTATGTAAGTATATTATTATAGTGAATATTTTGAACTGTATATTTGGTGTATAAAGATGAGACTAGATCCAGGTGGACTTTATAATGTTATTACATGTTTGTGTCTTGAAGTCTTTAGTAAGAAAAATAGTCAGTGTTACTCGAAAGCATCAGTGAGGGTTACAGGTCGATATTGAAAAAACGTGACATAGAATTCATGACCAAGAAATAGTAAGTGCCACAAATGGATTTGGCATGAGACTCACAGACGGTCGGTGCATTGAAAATGTCTATGAACCTAGTACATGCCTATAATGCCATGTGCATACAAACGAGCAAAGAATCGAGAACCCACCCATAATATTTCATAGATCCCCAATTCGCATCAAAAAATTCTAATACAAATTATTCACACAAGAAAAAAAAAACAATCCAAACTGTATGAATAAACATTTGTGTCTAATACGTTAGGAAGACTATTACTGAGCATTATATGGGCCAATATAGTTCAATTCTTGTTCCATAGTTTTGTGCAGATATTGATTAGCCTCCTGAATCGAATAATGTCTCTTACTTTAAGTAATGTTTGTTCGGTGAAATAGGTGAAACCCTTAACATGGCAACGGTGCGCTTTCAGAACAATCAGTCTCTTCAGGAGGCTTTGCAAAAGCTTTCGGCGAGTCTTAATTTTATGGTAACTTTAACTACTGTAAGTTATCACCTCCTCATTTTACATCAATCCTTTTGCGATAATAAGGGTTCAATATTGTGGAGAATCAATATTTTTTTTGCTGAATACAATGATATTTAGCTAGAAGCACCCATCATTTCTAATAACAAAAATTCACTGACGCAATCTAAACTCTGAAGTGCAATTGTGTGGTCTGCAATAAGTGATAAAAGATGGGAGAATCCAAATAATTGTCATTTGATTGCCTTACTTTGGATAGAAAACACGAAAAATTGGAATATCTTTCTTTTAAACTTCATGCATACTTGTTACTTTCCAGGAAATTGTAGATATCAACCTAATGGATTATGTTGTGTTGGAAGGACTAGTGTGTAGGCTAGTACTTTGTCAAGGTCTCTTATGTAAATATTACTTTGTATAAAGAGACAGTAAAGAAGGAAGTAGAGGGCGAGTGAGCCATCCAGAAATCATCTGTCCATTCCCCTTTGAGTCTACTGTAGCTGTAGCAATCTTCTGGAGTTTACGACATGGTATCAGAGCACCGGGAGAGGATGTGCGTGGGCCGCCAGAGTTGACCGCCTCGGGGCGTTGTGGAGGTGGCCGGAGTTGTCGCCGCAGTGGGTGGTGCCGTGGTGGTGTGATTCGCTCGCGGGCAAAGCAGAGGAGTTGAAAGAAGGGGATCGCTGCTGGTGGTGTCCTGCAGTAGAGAGAAAGAGGAGCAAGGAGTCCAAGAGGTGAGCAGCTACAGGATCGATTTGGGTCAGCTGATTTGGATCGGATTCTTCCTGTACGGGAAGAGGACAAGCGCTTGTACCTTTGCTGTGTGTGCGAATAGAGAGGGAGTGCCAGCTGCTGGGCTTGGTGGCTGCAAGCAGATTGAGAAGAGCAGAGGAGAAGTGCTCCTACAGGAAGGCTGCAGCAGGGACAAGCACGGCCGGCCGCCGGAATTGAACGGGACACTGCAGATAGGGAGGTGAGGAGGTGCTGCTTGTGTTTGCTTGGATGCAGAATTGGTCCATGCAGCTGAAAAACTGCAAAGGTAAATAAAATCGGAGTGTATTTGTGCTATGGATGGAAAATCCCAAGTTGTGTTTAGTGGGTTTGGTAAGCAGGGAGTGGTATTGGATAATGGATTAGGCAGAGGTAAAAAACTCGGTGGTGTTGCTGTAAAATCTTGGCAACGAGATGGTGATTGGCTGTGTCCAAATATGAGTTGTAGAAATATAAATTTTGCCTTTCGGAGTGTCTGCAATTTGTGTGGAGCTGCTCGCTCTACAAGTGTTAGTGGAACATGTGCTGATGGTGGAAGGTCCCAAATTGTTACGGTTAGGATGACCATTGATGATTTGGAAAAAATGGTACCAGTTCAAGGGTATGAATAAAGGCGATAAGAAAATTTGCGAAGCTGCTGCTGTCTCTGCTGGTCATTGTAGTAATGCTTCAACCTCTGTTGAGTCTTATCGCAATGGTGCTCCATGGCTAATTGATTCGGGTGCATCTCGACATATGGCTGGTTCCTATACAGAATTTCATGATTATGTTCCTGAGATGGGTAAACCGAGTGTTAAATTGGCCGATGGTTCAGCTCAAGCTATCATGGGTTCAGGGAAAGTTATATGTAATCCTAACTTGTCACTTTCATTTGTGCTCCATATTCCCACATTCCCAATTAATCTCATGTCCATAAGTTGTATTACACGTGAGCTTATTTGTGCTGCTATTTTCTTCCCATCATGGTGTATATTTCAGGAACTTGGAACCGGGAAAAAGCTCGGGATGGGGAGCTTACATGATGGCTTATATTACCTGGACAAGGAAGTATCACCTTCTGTTGCAGCCGTGTTATCTTCATCACCATTAGAAGAGTTTCTATTGCAACATCGCAGGTTGGGTCATATGTCATTCCCTATTATGAGTCACCTTTATCCTGATCTTTATAATAAAGTTAAGAAGGAGAAACTAGTATGTGATCCATGTCAACTTGGAAAGCAAACTAGAAGCTCTTATGTGCTAGCTGATAATCGGAGTAACACACCACTTGAAGTTATCCATTCTGATGTATGGGGTCCCAGTGGAGTTCAAGCTCTAAATGTTTACCGCTCATTTGTTACCTTCATTGACTGCTGTACCAGAGTCACTTGGGTTTATGTGTTGAGAAACAAGAATGATGTGTTTGAGTGCTTCGTTGATTTTCATAATATGATCAAGACACAATATAATGCATGCATGAAAATATTTCATACCGATAATGGACGGAGTATGTGAACAAGGAATTTGACAAATATTTGTCCAGTTTTGGGATTATTCATCAAACAACTTGTCCAGGTACCTCTGAACAAAATGGCTTTGCTGAAAGGAAAAACAGACACCTTTTGGAGGTTACTCGGTGTTTAATGATGGCTATGAATGTTCCAAAATTTCTCTAGAGTGAGGCGGTGATGACAGCAGCTTACCTGATAAATAGAATGCCATCGAGAGTGATTGGGTATAAAGCTCCAATAGAATGTTTAACTGGTGGTATTTCTTATGTGGTTCCACCAAAAGTATTCGGGTGTGTGTGCTTTGTGAAAGATTATAGACCTTTTGTGAGCAAGCTTGATCCAAGAGCTCTAAAGTGTGTGTTTGTGGGGTATTCGGGAAAACAAGAGGGATATAAATGTTGGTGCCCATCAGAAAAACGAATGTTTGTGAGCATGGATGTAGTTTTCAGAGAACATCAACCATTTTATGGAGAACCTGTGGACTTGACTGATGTCTTTCCTGATCTATATGGTGATGATGTTTCAGATCTGGACAGCAAAGCAGGGGGAGAAAAGGGGGTAGAGAGTAACTGTACTAAATCAAGGGAAATAGTGGTTGGAGTAATACCACGAGAAGACATACATGAAGATGGAAATGTGGGTCCTACAGAAGCAGAACAAGGTACATCAGGTGATGCACCACGGTGGCCAAAACCAAATGAAGAACAAGAGGTTCGGGTGTACTCGCGAAGACAAAGAGCTGAGAATGATCAAGTGCAGGGAGAGGAAGATACTCCATTGGGTCAGAATCCTGAAGCTCAGGTTCAGCTAGACTCGTATAGCTCAAGTTCAGACTCCTCTGCTAGTGATGGTACAGTTTCTGCTCCATTTGATGATCTAGATATCCCTATAGCTCAGAGAAAACAACCTCGCTCCACTGCCGGGAAACTGCCATAAAATTTGTCCCAATATGATATTTCTAATTATGTCTCATATTCTTCTATGGGACCTCGGTATAGAGCTTTTATTGCTGCACTTGACTCGGCTATAGCTATTCCCCGTGATTGGCGGGAAGCGAAGAGGTGCCCCAAATGGAGAGATGCCATGCTGGAGGAAATGGCAGCACTTGACAAAAATAATACTTGGGTACTTACGACTCTTCCTACTAATAAAAAGGTTGTGGGTTGTAAGTGGGTATTCACTGTAAAACATACTCCAGATGGCAAGGTCGAGAGATATAAAGCCAGATTAGTAGCGAAGGGCTACAGTCAGACATATGGCGTGGACTATGACGAAACTTTTGCACCAGTTGCAAAAATGAGCACTATTAGAACTTTAATCTCAGTTGCAGCAACTTGAAGTGGCAATTGTTTCAGTTAGATGTTAAAAACGCATTTCTTCATGGGGAATTACAAGAGGAGGTCTATATGAAGATTCCTCCTGGCTTTAATACAAGTGAAACTGACGGGAAAGTTTGTAGATTAAAGAGAGCATTATTTGGGCTAAAACAGTCACCAAGGGCCTGGTTTGGCAAGCTTCGAAATGAAATTTGTTCATGGGCTTATCAACAAAGCAATGCCGACCACACTTTATTCTTCAAGCATGTTGAACAAAAAATTGTTATACTTACTGTATATGTGGATGACATCGTGATAACAGGTAATGCTGAAGAGGAGATGATGAGATTGAAGAAAGATTTAGCAAAGACATTTGAAGTGAAGGACTTGGGGTATCTCCACTACTTCCTTGGCATTGAAGTGGCTTATGGTGTGCAAGGTATCTTCTTATCACAAAGAAAGTATGTTCTTGATTTACTTAAGGAAACTGGAATGTTGAACTATAAAATTGCCAGTACACCTATCGAACAAAATCACCAGGTGAGAGCTGATTCAGGGGAACCAGTTGATAAGCATAGATATCAAAGGCTAGTTGGACGGTTAATTTATCTATCCCATACCAGGCCAGATATTGCTTATGCTGTAAGTGTGGTCAGTAGGTATATGCATGATCCTCGGACTTGCCATATGAATGCAGTAAATAGAATACTTGGATATTTGAAAGGGTGTCCAGGAAAGGGAATATTATTTTCAAATCATGCAAATTTGAAAATAGAAGGTTTTACTGACGCTGATTGGGCTGGAAACTTGGATGATAGGAGATCTACATCTGGCTATTGTGTGTTCGTTGGAAATAACTTGGTGAGCTGGAGAAGTAAGAAACAAAGCGTGGTCGCAAGGTCCACAGCAGAAGCTGAATTTAGGTCCATGGCCTCAGGTTTATGTGAAATGATGTGGTTGAAAATATTACTGTCAGAGATTCGGCTGTTTGATGGGCGCCTATTCACTTGTATTGTGATAATCAAGCTGCCATTAACATAGTACATAATCCAGTTCATCATGATCGAACTGAACATATTGAAATAGACAGACACTTTATTAAGGAGAAGTTGGATGAAGGTGCACTTAAAATCACTTATGTTAAGTCATCTGATCAATTATCGGATGTTCTGACAAAAGGTGTTAGTGTTGTATCTTTTGTAAGTATTTGTAACAAGATGAGGCTTATTGACATCTTCGCCTCATCTTGAGGGGGAGTGTTGGAAGGACTAGTGTGTAGGCTAGTACTTTGTCAAGGTCTTTTATGTAAATATTACTTTGTATAAAGAGACAGTAAAGAAGGAAGTAGAGGGCGAGTGAGCCATCCAGAAATCATCTATCCATTCCCCTTTGAGTCTACTGTAGCTGTAGCAATCTTCTGGAGTTTAAGACATGTTGTGTGGAAGCTCAAGCTACTTAAGTCAGGCGCAGGCTATGCCAACTCTCGTCTTCATGCTGTACAAGCAGAAGTTTTACTTCTTGCCAGGTGCCCTTTTTGTCTAAGAGTGTCAAACATTCGATTAATTCCTAGTCCCTCGAGTTGCTATTTTCGTGAATTTAATTTCACTCTGTAATATATTTCGGTTTAGTGGCACTGAGAGTCTTTCGCCAAGTGGAGAACCAAACCGACTGCTGAAGGCACTGAAAAATTGCAAAGTTAGATACTTTAGAAATCGAGGTCATAGTTACTCCTGGTATGTAATATCAAATCTTTCACATTGCTTCTATGTTTTCTCTTGATCGGTTGATGCTAATCCCCAATATTCATGCAAACCAACATATAACTACGCTACGTACCTTTAAGATATCATGTACAATAATTCTAATAGTTCAGGGCCCTTACACAGGAGTACGACTTCAATTTGCGGTCTGTCATAAAAGGGGTCAACTTATACCGCCGTGGCAGAAAATGGATGCCGTGACCGATTTCCTTCCACCTACATTTAGCGAGTTCAGAAAAACAGGTGTCGAGGATTTCAAGTAAGTATCCAATTTCTCAAAGATCCCCTTTACCATCACATGGTATTTATCCAAGATGATGGGAATGATCAGCTGAAACTCTTCTTCAGACAACTGAATCAGTTACTGAGCCCAGTCATGTTTTCTACTATGGAGACTGGATAAGTTGTCCGCGGGCTCGCCGGTGTTCCTGACAAAGGTCCACTCTTGTTTGTGGGTTATCACCAACTCTTCGCACTGGAGAAGAATTCAATTGTTCAGGGGTTCGTCGAAGAGAAGAAAGTTGTTGTCCGAACATTGGCCAACCCGTTATTTTTTAATGAAAATATTGGGACTTTGCGACATGAGTTCTCTTTGTTTGATTCATATTCTGTGTTAGGCGCAGTACCGATCAGTCCGATCAATATGTACAAGCTATTCGAAAGAAATGAATTTGTTGTCCTCTATCCGGGTGGTGTTCGAGAAGCTCTACACCGGAAGGTGTGCTTGACCTCGAACTAAACAATTTCCCACTGTGCTAGTACTTCCGGATTTACTTGTCATTATTTTGAACTTGGCAGGGTGAAGGCTACCAACTGTTTTGGCCCGAGAAACCAGAATTTGAAAGGATGGCAGCCCGGTTTGGAGTTACTATCATACCATTTGGTTGCGTCGGAGAAGATGACCTTCTGGAGGTACCATTATGTGCCTTTGTGATATGACTCAACTAAAGCAACTAGTTGTTAGTACTTATAATCTTTTCATGTTTTATACATTGTAGTCAGAATAATATTTCACATGTGATGATCACTAGCGCTTTGACTGGGGGAGCATGTATTTGCATTTATATATCCTGTTTTCAAGAGAGAGTGTACTTGCTAATTCTTTCTTCCTTCTGCAGATAGTCCTAGACTACAATGACCAAAAGAACATCCCCTATCTCATAGACTGGATAAAATCATTGAATGAAGATATTATGAGTGTAAGGTCAGATTTCTATCATCCGAACTAGTTTCCCTTGACAATGGAAATAAACAATGAAGTATTCATGTCACCAAAATTACTTGCTAAACACAGCACATGCTCAGCTACGGTACCCACAACTTTATTTCAGGGATACCGTGGATGGAGAGGATGGGAATCAGGTTTTGCATTTACCTGGCGTTCTCCCTAAAGTACCAGGTCGGTTGTACATCCTTTTCGGAAGACCAATCAAGACGAAAGGAATGGATGATCTCCTTAGTGACAGCAAGCAAGCAAGCAAGCAAGCAAAGGAGTTATATTTACACACAAAATCTGAAGTGGGGAACTTGATCTCTTATCTGTAGAGGAAGAGAGATGAAGATCCTTACCGGAGTATAACGTCGCGCATGTTGTACCAGGCAACCTGGGGTGCTTCTGCTCAAGTGCCTACTTTCGAACCATGAACAACTGTAGAGTGGTACCTCTGTTTTGAAATTTTAGTAGTATTTGATTTCCAGATTTTGTATTGGACAAATGTCAAGGGATAACTACGATGGCATAATATTCAGAATGAATAGCAGTAAGTGGAACATTGCTGAAGAATGAAAACAGGAATGCAAGACTTGCCCCTTCAGCCTTCATGCTGTCTCCTTCATCAGTTCATCTTCCCAGGGGCGTATGTGATCTTCAGAACAATCCGTCTGCAGGGAATGGAGGTAAAACTGAAATAAGACAACTGTAGCATATCAATAATGAAAGAGAAATACTTTAGTATAGTAGTGGATAAAGACCGCATGGAGTTGGTCACTTGGACCAAGCGTGATTCAGTCTCCAACGTGGTTGCACGCCCAAAGAAAAACTGTTGCTACGATTATTTTTTTTGAACAAAGAGAGGCGCCGGAGGCGCCAAATTCCATTCAGCTCAAGAGCATGTAACAGCGTTTAGTACAAAGTCTGGAAATTCAACAGATTGTAATTGTGTAATGACAGGACAGACCGATTCTTGATGAGCTGAACAGATACAATTATAGATAGGCTGTCTTAGGCAATGCCTGAGAGCCTGTTGCGCGCAGTTGTGTGCCACCCCATTCAAGTCTCTTCTAATGTGGAAGATTCGGGTTGGACCAGTCGAGGTGGCTTGGATGAAACCTGCAAGAGTTTCCCTGGAATTCCAATGCAGCAATGGATGATCCAATGTTCGGGTAGCCGCCACTTTCGCCAAGTCTTGATTATCTGTAAGGAAAGAGGATCTTGTAATGTGTAGTCGTTGTACCAACAGAGCTGCAAAAATAGGGCTTTTGCTTCTGCATGGAACACTGAAACAGCTTGTGGAGTGGTGGCTTCAATCATAATCTTGCACCCCTTTCCTTCCAGTTCGGTTTTAATGTACACTCCAATTCCTGTGGCTTGAGGATGGTTGTCCCCTTGTACAGACCTGCATTTCAAGGCTGCATCAGAACATATAATCGAACCTGTTAAGTTGGCATCTGTATTGATGGTGTCTCCATTTGTCGGTTGAGTAGGCATGACGTTCATGAGTATGCTCGATGTGTTCGTCCTCTTCAACTCCATATTGGTTGAGAGTGCTTGAGCCTGCAAATTAATCTGGTATGGTTGATTTGTTTTCCTGCCAACTAAAACATCATTCCTGGATTTCCAAGTGCACCACATGAAAGTGAGGATATTTGCTAAGGAACCATGAGGGTGATTCATGTTTATTAAGTTTATAATGATTTGGGCCAGGGAATCAGTGTTTTGAATCAGGTAATCAGTTCTTATAAACCAGGGAGAAAGGAACCAGGCCGCTTTGACGAAGGGGCAAGTGAAGAAAAGATGAGTGTCGTCTTCCTCCAATCCGCACCTGCAGCAAAGTTTACCTATATGCTTGGAGTATTTACCAGCTCTAGCACCTGTAGGAAGCGCTTTCCTGAGAAATCTCCAGGCAAAAGTCTGGACTCTTGGAAGAATTTCCTTGTCCTTCCAAATGAGATTGAGCAGCCTTGTTGTTTCCTGTGAAGGTTGTCTTGGCCTTTCTTCTCCTGCCCTGTAAAGGTCCTGCACACATGCATGATATGCACTTTTTGCATGACATTTACCATTAGTAGTGAGTTTCCAGCAAAGAAAATCATTTTCAGAAGAATCAATAATATGAGTGTTTTTTAGGACATGAGCAATGTTCGGTCTGAAGATTGTGTCACTGAGAGCATCATTCCACCTTTTTTGGCCTGGAATCCACAGATCCTTTACCAGGCTTGGGTAAACGAAGTTGGGTGGTTGAATGATAAGATTTTCATAAACCGAGTCCCAAGCTGAACACCAAGGTGTGTTCCAAATAGAAATATTGCCCTCGGTTAACTGGTAGAAAGAGTGAGCTTTGAGAATGTGTAATATCTTGAGGATCGAGGCCCAAAAGGCAGATTTTGGAGTGTTCGCCTTTGGCCGCCAAATTGAAGAATCAGGAAAGTATTTTGATTTAAGAACCATATGAAGGTGATCGTCAGGATTTTGAGCTATACGCCAGGCTGACATGAGGATTAAGCTTTGATTAACTTCCTGAAGATTTCTTATGCCTAAGCCACCCTCCTTTTTGGGGCACAGATGTCTCGCCAAGCTCGAAGGCAAAGGCTACGAGTATTTTCTTCTCTAATTCCCGTCCACCAGAAGTTCCTAATAATCGCTGTCAACTTAGCGAACTTCTTGGAGAATAAGATGTTAGACATGTAGTACACCGGGATTGAAGAAAAGACAGATTGAGTGAGTTGAAGTCTAGCTGCATGGGACAGTTTTTCCGCTTTGTAGGTGCTAAGCTTGGATTTGAATTTGTCTATAACAAAGTTGTAGGCTGAAGCCCTATCCTTGGCAGGATGGATAAGAGGGTGTCCCAAATGGATGAAAGATTGGTCCATTTGTTGAACTTGGAACACCATCTTGATGGCATCTCTAATGGAGATGTCAACATGTTTACTAAAAATAATCCCAGATTTGGATTAGTTTGGAGTCTGACCTGAGGATGCACAGAAAGAGTGAAGAATTTGTTTCATGATTGTCGCTTCTTGAATTGATGCCTTGCCGCAAATAAGAAGATCGTCCGCGAAGAGCAGGGAGTGAATGGGTGGGCAATTTGGTCCAAGGAGCACACCTTCCAAAGAACTAGTAGACATTGCTCCTGCAGAGCTAGTGACAGTTCATTAATTGCAAGGACAAAAAGGTAAGGCGAGAGGGGACAACCTTGTCGAATACCTCTGTCACTGCGGAATTTTGCAAATGGTTGGCCATTTATGACCACTGAAAAAGTGGGCGACTGACGAGGGGTAGACTCATCAAGACCCATGGTTAAGGTCCCTAGGTTATGAATATGGGGGAGAGAACGTGGTAGAGCTGGAAGTATCGTCGGCTGACAAGCAGGGCAAAGATTTTACCCAGGTTCAGGGCCCTCGTGTGGAGGTAACACCCCTACGTCCTGCCTGTCTGTTATTGCTTTGTGAATATGATGGTTACAAGAGTCCCGGCGAGATGTCGATCTCGCTAGGGTTTTGGTGGCTCTGAAAGTACGTGGTCTGGTTCGATGGCCCTCCCAGTCCTTAAATAATAGGCTGGGTCTCGGGTGTTCGTAACCGACTCGATTTACAAGTAAGGAAACTCTAAACCGACTATTGCTTCGCCAAACTTGGAGGATACTCCATCTTCGTGGGCCTCCCTTCATGGGCTTCATGTAGGCTCTGATAGTTGGGCCTAGTCGATACGTGCACCAGGTACCCTCATGGTAGGGTACCCGATAGGCATACCCATGTCAGTAGCCCCCGAGTACTTGTCTGATTCGAAGAGTCGGGCATGGACTCATACATCATGCACGTTATATTTTTTACATCTGTATTTAGAATTCTTATGAAATAGCACATGTTGGCTATGTCGAGTGTTTCATCGACTATGAGTTTTTGCTTATGATAGTCAAGGGATATTAGCTTAGCAGGCCCGGCACACACGACGGATCGGGGCCAGTTAACTACCATTTGTGGCAAAACCATACTAGCTTTCAATCAAACTCGAGTCCCCGGACTCGAATCTGGAACAAACTGGACAGACTCGAAACAGCCGTTGAGGTCTTACGGAATCGAACTGCAGTATAATTTTGAATCAACCCAACGCGTCCGTCGGGGATAATTCATCATGTCTGCTGACACGGAAAATTTAAGGATAACGCTGCTGGAGCGGTCCTTAGCCCAGCTCGACTGATCGGTGGGTCTTACCTTTGCACTATGCATGCAGCATCCAAGGATCGTCGGATCAACTCGGGAATATTTTGAGTGTGATTTTGCTTATGAACTTAGTCGAATGTTTCGTCGACTGACACTTTTGCCATTATTCTATCGGGTGCGCGACAGCGCTCCCGATGGGAGTAGCCCCCGAGATTGTGCTTTATTGCTTGCAATGGAGGATAATCTCAAAATCTTTTACCCTGCACATTTTAGTCAAAGAAATTTTTTGATACGCTCCCGATGGGAGTATGATACTGCAGTCGAAAGAATTTCGACTGGCTCTATGATCTTTGCTAAAAACCAACCGAGACTTATGCGAGAGACCACCCGAAGATATCATCGAGTGACTTTTATGCCAGTTCTGAAGGATGAAACAACGTCAGCAATGACGCATTTTGCGACTGCCATCTCTGACAAGCGGTGGCGTGCTTAAGACTGATGACGTGACCTTTTGTGGGCCCGTTTTTGCAGAGCTGACCAGGGATGCGCCGTGGACTTGATTTGACCGTTCTGGCGCGGTTTTCACGGGGCGTGATGATGGTTTCCTATTTCCGTGCGTAGTGGGCGGAGTGGCCGGCGACGGTTGCCTCCGCGGCTGCCACGTGTATGGCCAGATTTCGCGCGGAGCGTATGCCTTTGTTTTGACGGTTGCGATCGTTTTGCGATCTGTGGTAAATAGGGGACGCGCTGGCAGAATTTTTTACTTGCCATTTGCCTCTTTGCGCCGCCCCTCGTCTCATCTTCTCCTCGCGCCCACCTCCATTGTCTGCGCCCAAGCTCTCTTCTCCACCCTCATCCATCGTTGCAATGGCGAAAGGTGGAGGCTCCAAGCGTGGTGCCGCCGCCGCTGCCGCGACCGATGCGGCCAAGGGCAAAAGACCGTGGCGGGTACATCTGCGTCCACCGCGCTGAAGAAGGCAGCGGGGACTGGGCGAAGTCCACCATCAAGGACGCCCATTTGTCAAGCTCCGCGAGCAGGGTATCTGCCACCCGCGGAGCAGCTCGCCGTCCGCGCGCCGTCGCCCAAGGAGGTACTCCCCGAACCACGCGCCAACGAGCGTGTTTGTTTTGCGGAGTTTGTGTCCAGGGGCTTCTCGCTTCCCCTCCACGACTTTGTTCGTGGCCTCCTTTTGCCTACGGGGTGCAGATCCACGATCTCACCCCGAATGGTATTATGCATATTGCGTGTTTTCATCACGCTGTGCGAGTGCTTCCTTGGCGTCGCACCCAGCTGGGCGCTATGGAAGACCATATTCATGGTGCGACCCAACAGAGGAGGTGGTCGCACCTACCCCGTGGGCGGCTGCGGCATCCAGGTGCGCAGCGACACCCGCTATTTCCGCCTGAAGACCGTCGACTCCGCGCAAGGCTGGAGGAAAGGGTGGTTTTATGCGAGTGTCGAGCAAGACGGAGTCGCCACCTTCTCGACTGCGGCTTACGTCAGGACCAAGGCGTGGGATCACCAGCTCTCAGCCGAAGAAATGGAGGAAGCGCGCCCTTTGCTGACTCGAATCGACGGATGCTGGACAAGGTCACAGGCCTTCACTTGATCGCCACCTTTGAAGAGGCGGTGTGGCCACTCCGTGCCCGAGCGCACCCCATGTGGGAGTATGAGGGCGCGAGTGACTCCACTCGGATGAGCCCAGAGGAACTGTCAAGGAACGAGCTTGTGACGCACGTGCGGCACATCACCAGCCTGACGACAGCCGACCCTTGCAACATCGATTGTCCCGTCACGCCATACGGGACGGAAAACCCTTTGCTTGAGGTATGTCTGTAGTTTAATAGTTTGCCACTCGTAGTTTCTGCGATATGCGTTTTTGATTCTGACTTTGCAATTTGTGATGTATGCTATGCAGGGTCACTCGACTGCTGCCTCCCTTCCTCCTCTGCCTGAAAATGGCGAGACTGAAGAAACTCAGGCACAGGTGGTGGACCCGAAAGGGGATCAGTCGCCCATCCCTTCTGCCACCACTTCACATGTGGAGGAGGTCGAGGAGGAAGCAGCAGAAGAGGTCCAATCTGAAGACAAGGCCACCTCTGACCAAGAAGTCGATACCGCGCCACCGAAGCGGCGTCGACTGGCCAAGAAGGCGCCTTCTGCTGTAGTTCACCCGCGAGGAGCAGGGCTTGGAGGATGACGAGGAATCAGGCTCACCACCTGTTTTCCAAGCCGCTCCTTTGCGTGCGTGCTCAACAAGCTCAACTCTTCCTCTTCAGTCGAGTGGTACCCCAGCCTTTGGGGGACCAATTTTTGGCGACTCCGAAGATGAGGAGCACAGGTATGTGTTTTTTGAGTATGATATGAGAATTTTGTGCTGTCACATATTTGTGCTGACCGTCTTTTTGCTTTGTTGTGTTGCCCACAGCGCTGAAAACAATCAGCCTGGGACTCCTCCAGTCGAAATGTTCCAACCCTGGAGCACTCGAATTCTGCACCGACTGGAAACGAGGCTGCCCAGCCAATGGCCACTGATGCTGTCGTTGAGACAGCCAAGGCGGCAACTCCAGATGTCGGGACATCAGTCGCGGCTCCTGAGCCGTGGATGAACCACGTAAGTAGCTTTTTGCTTGACCCGTTTAGTTGTAGGTCTGTGAAGTTTGAATTTTTGCTGAATCGTGTGCTCGCAGCCCTTCTACCACACCTTGGCAGATTCCGCCAAGGCTTATGTCCAGGTGGAGCAGGAGAGGGATACCATGCGCGCCGAGCTAGAGCGGCTCAGTCGTGAGTTCTCCTTTTTGCTTTTGTTTTGCCGAATTTCTTTTTGCAATGCTTGATTTTGTCGAGTATTGAATGCACGTGATTTTGCTGGGCCAGGCGAGAAGAAGGAGCTGGAAGATGCACTCGCCGCGCAGCGCGAAGAGTCGAAGAAAGAGCTGGCTGCCGCCACCAACTCAGCCGCTGCACGCGAGCGAGGATATGCTGACCAGCTCGCGGCACTCGCGCAGGCCATGGGAGGTGAGTAATCTTTTCTCCTTTTGATATGATATATAACTGTCGAGTGTCATGAAATGACTTTTGCCTTTTTTGAATTGTGCAGAAGCTGTTGGCGCACCGGCCTCTGCGGACGTGGCGAGTGGTGATCTTTCGCTGGAACAGGTGTGGGCGGCTTAGGCGCCTATGCAACCAGGCGAAAGACGCACTCGCCAAATCGACGAGCACACTTGGCGCTGTATACAAGGTGGTGTTCCCGACTGGCGTAGTGCCGTCGACGGCGGACGACTTCGCCGACGTGTTTGGCCCCGGGACGTCCACCATGGCGGGTTTCGCTCGCGCCAACACGGTACGCGGATCCGAGTCCACCATCAAGCTTCTTATGGGACATGGGATAGATTGCGACTACGAGGCAGCACTGTCTGCGTTCCCTCGGAAGCCAGATGGGAAGCCCATTTCTCTGAAGGGGGTGAGCGGAGCCGCCGCGCGACTGGCCGAGGTTTTTATGACCACCATGGAGCGCCGGGCACTCGAGACTGCCAATCGTCTGCTTAGGAAATCGAATCTTAGGTTTAGGGTAGCTGTACCCTTTTGTTTTATGCCTTGTAATGATACCTTCTGAACTGCGCGAGTCTGCGCTTTGTTTGTGCTACCTTGTTTATGCAAACAGTCTTTTGCTAATGTCTTTCACTCGAAGAGTTGTATGCTTATGACATGAGTTTTAGCTTCTGACACAAACTTTGTGTTTGTGATTATGCTCTTTGAACAGTCACGAGAACCTGCTACTGCGACTAGTTCCTCGCAGGCTCCAATCACCACCCGATCCCAGGGTCAATGGTAAATGATGCCAAGGTGATGGAGTATATGAAGGCCAAATTTGTGAGAATGGAGCAAGATCTGAAGGACGCCCAGGCTGAGCTGAATCGATTGAGGGCGAGACCCGCGTTGGCCACCCAACGCGAGGAATATGTGCTCGGGGAGATGGATCTTGTGAACAGGCAACTCGAGTGTAAGTTCGAATCTTGCTCTGTTTACAAGCTTTTTGCGTAGCTATTGTCCTTTTGATCTGACTGGTGCGCCCGTTTTGTAGGCTTTGTCGACAACTTCCAGGCTGAAAAGATTCGCGTGGAAGGGCGTCTGGATAGCGTGGTTGACGACCCTACGACTGGGCGTCAACACTTTTGGCTTGATAGGTACCATGCCCGCATACTCGCCACCCTGAAGGATCGCGTCTGGCGAAGTGCTGAACTGCTGGAGTTATGCCGGGCAGCGTTTATTCGCCTGAACGAGACTCTTTTTCCTGCGGGGCCACAACCACAAGGGATTCGTGCTTTGTTGAACATCTTCCGTCAAACAAATCCCATTCGAGAGTTGCTGTCTCAGAGACTTGTGATTGGAGCCAACGCTGCAATGGCGTATATGCGTAGTCGAAAACCAAGGTTGGTGTTGCGGACACCTGCAGCCGGAGAGGTTCTCGAACAAAAGACCTGGATGACACGATCCAGCTGCGGAGACACTAATCGAGTGCACTCGCGAACAGCTTTGCGGTCCCGAGCTGCCCGTAAAGGACGAGCCTGAGGATTAGAATAGTTTGCGAGTGCAATTTTTGTATAGGGGGCAGCCCCCGAGTGTAATTTTTGACTCTTTGTATATTGTATAGTTTGTATACTTTGATTTTTTGTCGAGCCCCCGAGTCAGTCGAGCGGGGTTTGTGAAATATGTGTTGGTTGTGAACCAATGACTGTGCAGCCCCCGAGTATTCGAGTGCGGCTGCAGAGTTTTTGTGTTCTTTGTTTGGATCCTTGTTACGCAGCCCCCGAGCATTCGGGTGCGGCTAAGGCATTGTGTTTCTGCAAGAGCGAGAGCTCATTTGATCGATAACACAGCCCCCGAGGGTTTCGGGTGCGGTTAAGGTATGAATTATGCGGGTAGTAACACAAGAAGTCGAAGGAACATTGATTTTATTCCTCTTTTGAATGTTAGGCTGCAGGCCGCCTCATTAAAAACCTTCCAGTCCCCTTAGGTACCCTGGTAAGGAAAAGAGCGCGTCTGAAACCTGCAGCCATCCGACATATAGCCTATTACATTGTATGACTGTGAGCACTTTATGCGTAGAAACGGCGCAGATGCGCAACGTTCCAAGGATTATGAGAGAGTTCGCCTGTCTTCGCGTGCTTCAGTCGATATGCGCCTCCACCAAGGACCTCCGTGATGATGAAGGGACCTTCCCATGGGGAAGCGAGCTTGTGCACCTTCTTTTGCTTCAGTCGAAGAACCAGGTCGCCACAACAAAGGACCTGGTTCGCAGTCGACGGCTATGGTAGTTGCGGAGATCCTGCTGGTAAACAGCTGTGCGGGCCAAGGCCGTGTCTCGCGCCTCATCGAGCAAGTCGACTGCGTCTTCGAGTGCTTCTTCCGCGTCTTCTTCATTGTATGCTTCAACTCGTGGCGCATTGAACCTTACATCTGATGGCAGAATTGCCTCTGCACCATAGACCATGAAGAATGGGGTGAACTGCGTAGAAGTGTTGGGAGTTGTGCGTAGGCTCCATAGCACAGATGGTAGTTCTTCGACCCAAGCACCCGCAGCTCTTTTGAGTGGCACCAGGAGGCGCTTCTTGATCCCACTCGTCACAAGTCCGTTGGCCTTTTCGACTTGGCCATTGGATTGTGGATGTGCCACGGATGCGTAGTTGAGCGTAATGTCCTGCTCTTTGCAGAAGGTTTTGAACTCCTCAGCCGTGAAGTTTGTGCCGTTATCAGTGATGATACTGTTTGGGACACCGAAGCGGTAGATGATGCTCTTTATGAAGTTGACTGCCGTAGTAGCAGTCGAATTTGTGATGGGGACCGCCTCGATCCACTTTGTGAACTTGTCGACTGCCACCAGTAGGTGAGTATGCCCGCCATGCGATGATTTTTTGAGTGGCCCAACCATATCGAGCCCCCATTGGGCGAAAGGCCAGGCCAGCGGTATAGTCTTCAACGCCGATGCGGGTGCGTGCGGCCTTGTTGCGAATTTCTGGCAGCCGACGCACCTTTTGACTATGTCCTCCGCGTCTTTGAGTGCTGTAGGCCAGTAAAACCCTGCGCGAAAGGCTTTGGCTACGAGTGATCGACTGCTGGCGTGATGCCCACAGGTACCTGCATGAATGTCTCGAAGTATGGCTTGGCCATCTTCGAATGCGATGCATCTTTGGAACATACCTGATATGCTGCGCTTGTATAACTCGCCGTTGATAACGGTGTATGCTTTTGATCTTCGAGTCACGCGTCGGGACTCGGTTATGTCATCTGGTAGCTCGCCACGGAGTATGTAAGCCAGAAAAGGTTGAGTCCAGTTGGCTCAATGAGAAATACCTCGACTGGGGGGTCCTCTGTGCTAGGCACTTTGCTTTTGGGTGGCGTAGTCGACGGAGGAGGCTCTCGTTTCTCCTTGATAGATCTGTGTTCGATGCGCTCGAGGAAGACACCAGGTGGAATTTGTGCGCCAGTTGAGCCAAGATTGGCTAGCATGTCTGCTTCTTCGTTACTTTCCCTTCCTATGTGCCTCAACTCGCAGCCCTCGAAGCTGCCCTCCAGTGTGTTGTACAGGTCGCGATAAGCGATCATGTTGTCCGCGATTGCGTCGCAGGCCTTCATTGTTTGCTGCACCACGAGATTGGAGTCGCCGTAGATCATCAATCGAGTGCACCCAAGTGCTTTTGCCATCCGCATGCCATGGATCAGGCCTCGTATTCAGCCTCGTTATTGGAGGGTAGTTTGAATCCCATCTGCAAAACATAACGTAGCTTGTCCCCTTTTGGTGATATGAGGATGACGCCTGCGCCTGCGCCTTCGTGTTTCTTGGACCCATCGAAGTACATGGTCCAGGAATTGGACACGTCTGGTGCTCCAGGTAATTGGGCCTCTATCCACTCGGTTGTGAAGTCGGGTAGGACTTGTGCTTTGATAGCCTTCGGGTGCTCGTACTTGATGTCTCTTGGAGCCAGCTCGATGAGCCATTTTGCGACTCGACCCGTTGCATTGGGGTTTGTGAGGATATCACCGATTGCTGAGTTACTTACCACGGTGATCGGGTGCTCGGTGAAGTAGTGTGTCAACTTCCTTGAGGACATGAATACAGCGTATGCCAGCTTTTGATAGTGCGGGTACCGCTGTTTTGATATGGAGAGAACCTCGCTTAGGTAGTAGACTGGACGTTGTATGCTTTGGATGTGCCCCTCCTCCATGCGTTCGACTACCAGTACGGTGCTCACCACCCTGTTTGTAGCCGAGACATACAGGTAGAGTGGTTCCCGTTCCTTAGGTGCGACGAGGATCGGAGGGCTTGTGAGGATCCGCTTGAGATCTGTGAAGGCTGCTTCAGCTTCTGGCGTCCACTCGAACTTGTCCGCCTTCTTCATCAGTCGATAGAATGGTAAGCCTTTTCACCCAGTTTGCTGATGAATCGACTGAGCGCTGCTACTCGTCCTGCTAGTTTCTGCACATCATGAAGCTTTGAAGGCCTTTGCATTGTGAGGATGGCCTGTATTTTCTCCGGGTCTGCTTCGATTCCACGGGCAGAGACTAGGTACCCTAGGAGCTGCCCGGCTGGAACGCCGAACGTACACTTCTTAGGATTGAGCTTGATATGGAAGCGTTTGAGGTTTGCGAACGTCTCCCTCAAATCGTCGAGTAGTGTGTGTTCTTCCCTTGTGGTAATGACAATGTCATCCACGTAGACCTGGACGTTGCGTCCGATTTGCTTTTTGAGGCAGTCCTGCATCATGCGCTGGTATGTTGCACCCGCGTTTTTGAGCCCAAAGGGCATAGTTGTGTAGCAGTAGACCCCGAGTGGGGTTATGAACGCCGTTTTTTCTTCGTCTTCTTGCTTCATCCTTATCTGGTGATAACCTGAGTAAGCATCCAGAAAGGAGAGTCGTGCGCATCCGGCGGTGGAGTCGACGATCTGGTCGATTCGGGTAGCGGGAAGTGATCCTTTGGACAGCACTTGTTCAGCGCTGTGAAGTCCACGCACATCCGAAGGATGTCTGTATGCTTCTTTCTACGAGTACGGGGTTGGCCACCCATTGTGATTTCTTGATTTCCCTAATGAATCCTGCTGCGAGTAACCGGTCGACTTCAGATTCGACTGCGGTTCGCTTTGGGCCGGAGATTCGACGCATCGTTTGCTTGACTGGCTTTGCATCTGGAAACAATTGGAGAGAGTGCTCGGCGAATTCCCTGGGAATACCTGGCATGTCGGCTGGACACCACGCAAATATTTCCCAGTTCTCACGGAGGAATTCGACGAGCGCGCCTTCCTATGCGATAGGCAGGCTCGAAGATATGTTGACTGTCTTGGACGGATCGGTCGGGTGCACCTGATGCGACCTTGTGTCATTTGTAGCATTGAAGGATCTGTCGACTGCCAACTTCTTATGCTCTGGAAGGAGTGTGCGGTCGTTGGTAATCGCCAAGTCGGCGAGTGATTCTTCCACCCCGAACATCTCGGAGATTTTGCTGAACTCGCGGTCGCAAGCATCGGACCTTTGAAAGTTTCCACGGACAGTGATGACTCCCTTTGGTCCTGGCATCTTCAGCGTGAGGTACGCGTAGTGTGGCACCGCCATGAATCGAGCAAACGTCGGGCGACCAAGAATAGCATGGTATTGTGATTTCCAGTCGACGACCTCGAACTCAATCGACTCTGTCCTGAAGTGGCTTTTGTCCCCGAACGTAACGTCGAGTTGTATGGTGCCTTCTGGGCTAATTGCTTTGCCAGGAACAATACCGTGGAAGGTATTTGAAGATTTTGGGAGGTTTTCGACTGACCTGTTCATTTTGCGGAGCGTGTCCGCGAAGATGATGTTTATGCCGCTGCCTCCATCCATGAAGACCTTGGTCATGGCGTAGCCTCCTATTTGCGCGTCGAGTACCAGAGCCGCGTGCCCTGGTCGAACTACAGCTGGGGGATGATCCTCTCGACTGAAGCTTATGATGGTTTCCGATCCCTTCAGAAATCGGCACGGCAGGAGGTGCCATGACAGCCATGTTCACTGTCGAGTGATTAGCTTTTGCTGCCTGTTGGAGGGGCGACCCTTTTGTATCATGTACATCTGCCCGTGGGGCTGTGGATATTGATCATCTTCCGCCCGTAGTACGGGTTGTATGGCACCTGCGAGGTTTGCGCCTGGAGCAGGCTGTGGTGGTGGTTGCGGTGGCGGCTGTGGCGCCATGAGAGCGGGCACAGCGTTCGGCTGTGGTGCGGGTGCAGGCGTGGGCTGAGCAGGTGCTGGGCCGTACCTTTTGAGTCGTATCATGTAGTCAGTCGCCATTTGGTCGAATTCCCTGCAGTTCCTTAGGGTGTGATTGGAGCGTAGTTTTCCGTCGTCCCCCTTGAAGAGGTGGAATCTGCACCAGTCGTCCATCTTTTCCTCGAATGACCGCTCGGGTTTTGCGTCGCTGCGTTTGCGCCATTCTTGCCTTTTGTAGCTGTCGCTCCGCTGCTCGCGATCTCGACTGTCCCGTCGATCATCCGAGCGTCGATTGCTTCTATCTTGGTCTTCCCGGGTTGTGTGTATCCAGCCGCCATGAACTCGGGTCTGTTATCGTCGTAAGGACGTTTGGAACGTTTGCGCCTGCGATCTTCTCTGTATGAATCTCTGCGGCCTCGACTGCCGCTTTCGTAGTTGTCGCGTGTTGGGGAAGCACGGGATCTGCGTACAGAATCCTCTCCATCTGCCCACTCAGTCGCAACTTTGATGAGGTCAGCCAGGGAGGTTGGCTTTTCACGACCAAGTGCCTCTTTGAAGTCCTTCCTGGCGAGACCTTGTATGAAGGCATCCATGGCCCTGTCTTCTGACACTTTGCCAACCGAATTGCGTATTTCGGTCCACCGCCGTATGTATGATCTCAACGACTCGTCTGATCGTTGAGTGCATGTCCTTAATTCTCGAATGTCTTCGGGCGCTCACACAGAGGCTCGAAGTTTTTGATGAAGTCTCTGCGGAAATCGTCCCACGAGTCGTATGATGATGGAGGGAGCGACTTGAGCCAGTCGCGGGCAGTTCCTTCGAGCATAAGTCGTATGTACTGCATCGCCGTGGTGTTCGTGCCACGCTGGCATGCCACGGCGAGTCTGTAATCTTCTAACCACCCAGAAGGTTCTTGGCGACCGTTGTACTTGGGTTGTTCGCCTGTCAACTTGAACCGTTTGGGCATCCGCGTCTCACGGATGCGTCGAGTGAAGCACAATGCTCCGCATGGCTCTGGTTCACGATCAGAGTATGAATCGCTGCTATAGGATCTTCGAGATCTGCTTCTGCTGGACCTGTGCCGGCGCGTGCTTCTCCTTCCTTCATCCGAGTGGTGGCTGCGACCACTGCGATGATGTGCTGCGTGTCGTGAGTCGACTATGTCGCGATCGCGATTCCTTGCTGGAGTTTTTCTTCTGGCTGTATAGCCTGTGCCGCTAGAGCTAGCGATTTGAGTTGTTGGCGATGCAGGGCTGCGTTAGGGTCATTCGCCGGAGGTTGCATTGCCTTGAGGTAAGCACCTACGGAGAATAATGCACCCGCAGCAGTTTTGGGCACTGGGATTCCATTAGCGTCCTCTGTCATGAACGACAGGTTACGGGTGATTGCTACCCTTTCATGTTCTGGAAGGCTTGCCAACCGCGACCTAGGTCGTGGGGTTGGTTGCATTGTGGACCCGAGGGATTGCTCCCTTCTTCGGGCACTCGAGAGGCTGGCTTGCCTTTTGCGCTCCTCGAGCGTCGCTCGGTAGTTTTGCAGTCGAATTGACTCCTGCCAGTTGAAGTACTGGAAGGTCAACATCTCCTCTGGGGTGGAATTTGGTGGCATCATTGTGCACTCCTTTATGACTTTATCTGCTTTTGCTGCCATCTCCTCCGTGATTGTCAAGGTTGTGACCCCATCCGGCATGGTTACCGTGCATGGGAATTGTGCAGGCCTGCGAGCGGCTGCGTCTGCGGATGATTCTGCGGTGAAGGCCACGTAGACCTGATGGGGCGTGACCCGAGGACAGGTGTATGTGCTGTCGATTCCAGTCATGGACTCGACGTCGCCGTCGAGGCTCATGTCAGAGCCAGTATGTTCATCGAGTAGATCTTCGAGGCGAATCTCGTTGTCGTGTGTCATCGCCTATGCTCATCTCGGTGTTGGCGAGCCATTATGGATTCTGAGCGAGGTTGGTGTTGGTGAAGATCTCCGAGTCGACGTTGCTGTCGTTATGAATCGCGGGCTCGTAGAAGTCATCGAGGGAGATCCCGCAGTCGAAACTTCGTCGAGTGGTAGGTTGAAGTCGACGTTGCTTGTGCGGTATGCTGATTCTGCCTCCTCGCCTTGGAGTTCCGTCATCATGAACCTGTCGATCTCGCCGGTCGACATGGTTGTTGCGGGCGAGCAGGCTTCAGGAATCGACGACGGGGCGAGCGCAGTCGACGGAGCCTCGAGTGCGCCCAGCACCGTTGTTGCGGATCTGTCGAGTCCTGCGTGCCAAGATTGTTTACGAAAAAATTGAATGCTCCAACAGTTAAGCTCAAACCTGATTCAAGGCCAGAAAACGCCTCCTGAAGCTCTGGCGAGTGCGGATTGAAATTCATTGGAAGAGCAGATGCGCTTTTTGCGGTGAAGCGGGCAGGCTGCCGCTTTTCGAGTGGATCGGCGAGTCGCCGTGTGTCGCCTGGATCGGCGAGTTGCTGTTTGCTGACATGGCCGGCGAGTTGCCGTTTGCAGATGAGATCGGCGAGTTGCCGTTTGCTGGTGTGATCGGCGATTTGCCGTTTGCTGTTGGGACCGGCGAAACTTCGAGTCCAGCGCTATTCTTTCCCACAGACGGCGCCACTTGACGAGGGGTAGACTCATCAAGACCCATGGTTAAGGTCCCTAGGTTATGAATATGGGGGAGAGAACGTGGTAGAGCTGGAAGTATCGTCGGCTGACAAGCAGGGCAAAGATTTTACCCAGGTTCAGGGCCCTCGTGTGGAGGTAACACCCCTACGTCCTGCCTGTCTGTTATTGCTTTGTGAATATGATGGTTACAAGATCCCGGCGAGATGTCGATCTCGCTAGGGTTTTGGTGGCTCTGAAAGTACGTGGTCTGGTTCGATGGCCCTCCCAGTCCTTAAATAATAGGCTGGGTCTCGGGTGTTCGTAACCGACTCGATTTACAAGTAAGGAAACTCTAAACCGACTATTGCTTCGCCAAACTTGGAGGATACTCCATCTTCGTGGGCCTCCCTTCATGGGCTTCATGTAGGCTCTGATAGTTGGGCCTAGTCGATACGTGCACCAGGTACCCTCATGGTAGGGTACCCGATAGGCATACCCATGTCAGCGACGATATGCACACATGGATTAAATTAATGAAGTGACCATGCAACCCTTTACGTGCTAGTGTTGCAACAATGAAATTCCATTCTAGATGATCATGCGACTTGTTCGAGTTGAGCAAGCTGTTAGGTCGCCCCGCTCCAGAGTTTGAGGGAGCACAGATTGACGTTCACGGTGTCGGAAGGCTGAGCTGGCTCATCAAGTCGTCAGTTCACAAGAACATCAAGTCTCCCAGTTCCAGGAAACTCGTCTTCACCACCAAGGCTTCTACTTGAGTTGACGGTCTCTATACTGCCGCACAGAGGATGCTAGCCCGACTTTGTGAGGAGCACAAGGCGGAGTTGGCAGATTCCCGTTTCCGGTTCTACGGGAGGTGCAAAGACACCCTACTCCTTCCCCTTACCACCCGATGTTTGGGAGCTACATCATGGACATGGAGCTCTTACTTCAGCACACCCAGGACGATCTGATGCGCACTAGAGTTCAGCTTCACTTTGATCACATCTCGCTTGTTGAGATTCGCGAGAATGAGGAGAAGCTACTGGAGGAGAAGGTCGCTCTTCTCATGAAGAGGGCCCAGCTGAGGAGGACCATCGTGGAGCTCCGCAAGAAGGTGGCGGAGCAGGATCAGCTGATCGAGGATCTAGAGCACCATACTGATGAGATGGAGGAGGAGGGCGAGGATCTCCGCAAGGAGAAAAACGCTTTCCTCAGTGACGATGATGACTTCGTGGAGGAGATGGATTGTGAGGAGGAGGATGATGAGGAGGAGCCACTCGAGGCAGTTCTCGAGGACGAGGAGGAGGATCCCGAGGAGCCACGCTACCAGTCAGATGCTGACGTGTTAGAGCTGGAGGTTCCACCTCAGTAGGCGAGTGACTTGATCACTACCGCAGGATTAGGTTGACCCCTATCACTAGTCGAGTAGAAGTAGTGGTTCTTTTGGAAACCAGATGCTATGTATCTTAGATGTAAGGTGATGTTGTAAGCTTGAGGTTGTAAGCTTGATGTTGTTGTGAACTCCTTGATGTGATGTTTGTGAAATATAAGTATTTTGTCTTGTTAGATCTGTGTGAAATATTTTGATATAAACCCTTAAAATAAGCAACCACTTGTGAAATCGTCTTTCCCCTTAGTAGAACTTTTCTTGCCTTGCCTCTTATACCCGGTGTGCTTCAGGATGCCGCCCCGTCGCAGCAATGCGGAAGGATCAGGATCACCACCACCACCGACCCAACCCCGCCCAACTTCTCGCGCTTATCATGGAGGAACGTGAAAATGCCCGGCAGAGCGTCAAGCTCATCTCACTGCCCTGCAACAACTTGCAGCCGCTTATAACAACAACAACAACAATAACAACAACAATGGTGGTAATGGCAATGGCAATGAGAACCAGCGATCCACCTTAGGCGATTTCTAGAAGACCAACCCACCTACCTTCTCCAAGGGACTTCACCCACTGGAAGCCGATGATTGGCTTCTTACTATCGGGAACAATCTGGAAGTTGCTGCTGTAGGAGACAATGAGAAGCAGCTGTATGCAACCCACTATCTTGCTGGACCTGCACGAGCTTGGTGGGAAGCTACCAAGGCTCTCCAGCAGGCTGAAAACGTCATCAACTGGGCTGAGTTCAAGGAGAAGTTTCACAAGAAGCACATTTCTGGTGGACTCAATGATAGGAAGAAGGATGAATTCCGCAAGCTGAGGCAGGGAAGTCGAGATGTAGTTGGCTATCTTGACGAGTTTACCGATTTATCTCGGTATGCTCCAGAGGACACCGACAAAGAGGAGAAGAAGATGGAGCGTTTCCTGAATGGGCTGCATGATGAACTGCAGTGTGCTTTGGTTGTCCATGACTTCCGTGACCTGGAGTCACTTGTGGACAAAGCCATCCAGCTGGAAACCAAACGCAAGTCTATGTTTGAAGGTCGCAAGAGGAGGATGAATGCTCAGGAAGGTTCGAGCAGTCAGAAGCCTCGTATCTTTCAGCAAAGCCCCAAACCTGCCTATCGACCACCCCAAGCTCCACGCCCCAATTTCCCTAACCGCCCAAACAACTTCAACCGCCCCAATGACAATAACCGTCCCAGAGGAAACTTCAACAACTTCAACCCCAATGCCAATGTTGTCTGCTTTGAATGTGGCAACAAAGGTCACTACTCCAGGGAATGCCCCAATCCCAAGAGGAATGTTCAGCGCCCCACTGCACCAAACAATGGTCAAGGCCGCAATGGAAATGGTAATGGCAAGAATGCCGCACCCCGCGGAAATGTTGCTGTTGCCAAGGGTCGTCTGCACCACATCAATGCTGAAGAAGCTCAGGATGCGCCAGATGTTGTGCTGGGTACGTTCCTTGTCAACTCAGTACCTGCAACTGTTCTGTTTGATTCTGGTGCAACACATTCATTTGTTACCGAGGAGTTTGTCTAAGGGAGGTTTAGTAGAAGGCTTCCTAACTAAAACCTTGAGTATACAAATCCCTGGCTCCACTATAGAAACCAAGAGATTTTGTCCAAATACTGCCATTGAGATTTCAGGCGAAAAATTTGCAGCCGACCTAATTGTTTTAGGAACCCAAGGCATAGATGTCATACTCGGTATGAATTGGCTAGCCAAGTACCATGGTCGAATAGACTGTGCCAGAAGAGCTGTATCCATCACCACCGACAAAGAAGTAGAAGTGGAGTATGTGTCTGAAACCCACTCCCAACCAGGCTGCCATGAGAGCATAGCTCGACCCACCCTAGATGAGATCCGTGTTGTTCACCTATTCCGAGATGTTTTCCCTGAGGAATTGCCTGGTATGCCGCCAGACCGGGAAATTGAGTTCATAATTGAGCTTATCCCAGGAACAGCCCCTATATCCCAAAGGCCTTATCGGATGAATCCGGAAGAACTGGTTGAGTTGAAGAAGCAGTTGGCAGATATGCTCAGCAAAGGACTTGTTCGTCCAAGCGCTTCACCCTGGGGATCACCCATTATTTTTGTGGACAAGAGAGACGGTACCACACGACTGTGTGTGGACTATCGCAGGCTAAATGACGTGACCATTAAAAACAAGTATCCCCTTCCCAAGATCGAGGATCTGTTCGATCAGATGAACGGAGCCCGAGTCTTTTCTAAGATCGATCTTCGGACAGGATACCATCAGTTGAAGATCCGAGAGACAGACATTCCCAAGACCGCCTTCACCACCCATTATGGTTTGTTTGAATACACCGTGATGTCCTTTGGTCTGACCAATGCCCCAGCCTATTTCATGAATCTCATGAACAAGATTTTTATGGAGTACCTCGACAAGTTCGTGGTAGTTTTCCTGGATGACATCCTTATTTATTCCAAGACCGAAGAAGAGCATGCTAAACACCTGCGTCTAGTTTTGGAGACCCTCCGAGAGCACCAGCTGTATGCCAAGCTTAGCAAGTGTGAGTTTTGGCTAGTGAAGTGGCATTTCTCGGACATGTTTTATCTACCGGAGGAATTTCTGTGACCCGAGAAGATCCAAGCCATTGTTGACTGGTTATCCCCAACCAGTGTGACTGAAATCCGAAGCTTTCTCAGACTCGCCGGTTATTACCACAAGTTCGTTGAAGGATTTTCCAGTATAGCCAAGCCCTTGACCCAACTGTTGAAGAAGGACAAGAAATTTGAATGGACTCAGAAGTGCGAAGATAGTTTCCAAGAGTTGAAGAAGAGACTGACCTCGCCCCAATCCTGATCATGCCAGACGTCACCCAGAGTTTCGACGTGTATTGCGATGCATCACGCCTCGGACTTGGTTGCGTTCTGATGCAAGAAGGCAAAGTTGTGTCGTATCTGTCCCGGCAGTTGCGACCGCATGAAGAGAATTACCCAACCCATGACCTGGAATTAGCTGATGTTGTTCTTGCTCTTAAAAAGTGGCGTCCCTATCTTGCGGGACATCGCTGTGAGATCTATACGGATCATAAGAGCTTGAAGTATATTTTCACCCAGAAGGAGTTGAACCTGCGACAGAGGAGATGGATGGAATTAATCAAGGATTATGATATTGGAATCCACTATCACCCCGGAAAGGCTAATGTAGTTGCCGATGCCCTTAGTCGCAAACCCTGCACCCTGAATGCCTTGATCCAAGCCGAAAGCCAGCCCTGTTTAAAGAGTTCGAAGATTTCGGACTAGAGCTTGTTAGCCACGGATATCTCGCCAATTTAGAGTTAGCCCCAACCCTGATCGATCAAATCAAAGAAGCCCAAAAAGGTCATGAAAGCATTGAAGGAATTAGGAAGAAGATTTCCCTCGGCAAAGCACCCGGTTTTACCGAAGATGCTGAAGGAGTGCTGAAATTCAATGACCGTATCTGTGTGCCCAATATCGCGGAACTTAAGGAGTTAATCCTGAAGGAAGCCCATGAGACCCCTTATTCAATCCACCCCGGCGGAACCAAAATGTACCAAGACCTTCGAGAAAGATTTTGGTGGCATGGAATGAAGCGAGAGATTGGTTCTTTTGTAGCCAAGTGCGATATCTGTCAGCGAGTCAAGGCTGAACATCAGCCCGCTGGATTGCTTCAACCTTTGAAAGTTCCCGAGTGGAAGTGGGATGAGATTGGAATGGATTTTATTACCGGACTTCCAAAGTCCAACAGAGGTCATGATTCAATCTGGGTCATCGTTGATCGACTGACCAAGGTTGCCCATTTCATTCCCGTCAATACCACTTATCGAGGACATCAGTTAGCAGACTTGTATATTTCCAGAATAGTAAGCCTGCATGGTGTGCCTAAGAAGATTGTATCTGATAGAGGCACGCAATTCACCTCAAGATTCTGGAAATCCCTTCATGAAGCCCTCGGAACCAAGTTAGCGTTTAGCACAGCTTATCATCCCCAGACCGATGGCCAAACTGAGCGAGTGAACCAGATATTGGAGGACATGCTTCGCGCATGTGTTCTATCCTATGGTTCCAAGTGGGAAGATTGTCTTCCATTTGCAGAGTTCTCATACAACAACAGTTATCAGTCCAGTCTGCAAATGGCCCCTTTTGAAGCCCTTTATGGCAAGAAGTGTCGTACACCCCTGAATTGGTCCGAAACCGGAGAAGGCAAATTGTTTGGACCAGATACCCTCCGTGAAGCTGAAGAGCAAGTTCAGCTTATTCGTGAACGCCTCAAAACTGCCCAATCCCGTCAGAAGAGTTACGCTGACACCAAGCGCCGTGACCTCACCTTCAACGTCGGAGATTATGTCTATCTCCGAGTGACACCCCTTAAAGGAATGCAGCGTTTCCATGTCAAAGGAAAATTAGCGCCAAGGTATATTGGACCCTTCAAGATCATCGCTCGTCGAGGAGAAGTATCCTATCAGCTGGAATTGCCACCGGAGTTAGGAGATTATCATGATGTCTTCCACATTTCCTTGCTCCGGAAGTGTCTTGAAGTTCCTGACCAGCCTGATGTTTTCAAAAACATCGACCACCTCTCCATCGACCTGAACCAAGACCTGACTTATCGAGAGAGACCCCTCAAGATTCTCGAAGAAGATGTTCGTGTTACCCGAAGACGCGATCAAATTCTACAAAGTCCAGTGGACTAATCACTCTGAAGAAGAAGCAACTTGGGAACGCGAAGATTATCTTAGGAGCGAATTCCCAGACCTCTTTAGTACCTAAGCCTAGCAAATCTCGGGACGAGATTTATTTTAAGGAGGGAAGGATTGTAACATCCCAAAATTATCAACAAGTATTATTAGTTCCAAAATTGAGAGCCAACAAAAACTTTTGCTAAATTATATGTGTTTCTCATATTCTTGCTTGTGTTGTTTATTTCTTGCTTTTGTGTGTTGCTTGCTCTAAGGAAAAACATGAAGAAAAGAAAATAATGTGACAAGTGTCACATAGAATTCTCCAAGTGAGAATTTTTTTCCTTCACAATAAAATTCAGTGGAGTGGTAATGTACACACTCCCATTTCATCCTTACTACTTATCTCTCTCAAATAGTATTTTACAACTATTTTAAAATTCAAAAGTAAAAACAATGGAAATAAAACAAAATTCCATAATTAAAACCCTATGAACAAAAATGATTCAAAACATTTTATTTTGAAATGCCAAATTTTGTGGAGCTACTACATGCTATGTGGAAGCCTCACAAATATTTGTGAATTTTTCTAAATTGTTTAAGTGCCCCAAATAAATCCTAGAAAAGCTACTGGAATTAAAAAGAAATAAAAGAAGCAGAGGAGGACCTAGCTGTAAATGGAAAAGAAAGTCCAGGGGGCGTTCTGCGAAAATGTCGTCGTCTCCTACCTCTAGCTCGCTGTAGCCGTCGCTGTGTCGCCGTGGTCGTCGTCGCCATTCCCAGGGCCCCCAGGCCCCCCTCGCTCGCGTTCGTCCACGCTCGTCGCCTCTGCACTCTCTGCTCGCGCTCGAGCACCTCTCCCCTCGCCATTACGCCCCTGTCCCCCGTTGCCCACCGTGGAGAGCTCGGACGGCGCCGGCCAAATTCGCCCCACCCGCTACACCTCGACACGCACCCAAAGCCATAGCTGCTCCCAGCTCGCTCCCGGACCCCCCAGACCCCTCTTCCTTGAGCTTCTCGCACGCGTCGCCGAGGAATCGAGAAAAGATCTCGCCGGTGCGCCATGGACGCTGTCCATGCGCTCCGTCCACGATACGCCGGCCCTGCCCTATTTAACCACCCCCGAGCCTCGCCACAACACCACACCGCACCACACCCACTCCACTCCCCTCTGTGCCCCGCCAGGAGGGCGTGCACGCTGCCTGCGACCTCGCTGTGTCCGAGGTATAAGGCGACCGTGGCCACGCCGTTGGGCTGCCCCATTTCCTTCCCAACCCCTGCACCATGTTGCTTTCTCTCCCCGCACTCACCCCATCCTTTTCCCCTTTGATTAGTGCCCAGACACGACCGTTGGACCTTGCCGGAGTTGCTGCCCGTGGCCGTGGAAGATCGAGAGCTCGCCGCCGACGAACCAGCCCACCCCAGCAAGTGCAACTCAGCCAGGAGCTTCCCACACGCCGCCGCCGTCGATCTGCATCATCTCCACGACCTCCGAGCCCCCTAGGTGAGAGATCCTTCCACCTCGCCGTCGCCGGCGCGGCAGCGCCGCCTATTTAGGTCGCCGCCGATGCCTTTGATCGTGGTCCGTTGGATCTCGATCCAACGGACGCGTACCGCTTCGGTTAAAAAAAGAGAGAGAGACTGACGGGCGGGCCCCGCTCATCAGGGTTTTATTAATTTTCCAGCGCTCGTTGAGTCACTGACTGGTGGAGCCCACCTGTCAGGGATTTCAACTTTATCCAGAACAGTTAGGTTTTCGAATTTAGTTTTCTCAGAGAATTCAGTACTGGACCTAACTTCAAAAATCAATAACTTGGATTTAGGCATCCAAATAAATCAAATCCAATTGTTCTGAAAAGCTTATGAAATTTTTTAACCAACCCAATTGGTCTCGTGTCATTTAAATAAATAGTTAAAAAGTATTATTAAAAATACTACAGAAGGTTTAAAACCTAAACTTGTTTGTTTCTGATACTCTGTTAGTCCAAATAATTCCAAACGAATTCTGTTAGCTTAGTACTGCCATTATTATCTTCCCTAATTTTGGTAGAATTAATTAAGCAATGTTATTTGTTGACTTTAAGTTAAACACTTCTGGACTAAAACAAATGAATATGTTTAATGGTTCATCCAAATGAGTTAGGACAATTTTGTTGGATGACATTTAGTCATGTTTAGTTACCCTAAAAGGATTTAATTTTAGGAGCAACAGAACTTATTTGGTAGCCAAAACTTGATTATTAAGTTACTGGACTAAAACCTTTGTGTAGGGATTTTAGTAACTCCAATGACTCCAAATCAAATGGGGTTGTCTTCTACACATCAGTAGCTTTCCATAGAATTTTAGTTTGTATTTTTTTGACCAACAGAACTCAAGTTGTGCAATTAAACATGTTCCACAAGTTTCTGCCTTAATTTGGACATAAATAAATATTGTTTAGATCAATTAATTGAAATCAAATTGGATTGTTTGATGAATGCAGTGGCTATTTAGAGCATTTAGGATTGTGATGTTGTGATGTTGTTTGACTAGTTTAGTGATTGCTTGTATGTGTTTGTTTATCGATTAGACGAGAACGTTGCTGGATTTATCGAGGAGGGGGAATTTGTTGAACCTGAAGATCAAGATCAAGGCCACTTTGCCGAGCAAGGCAAGCTACTCTCTGAGCTTGCACCTAAATATATATGCATCTACTTTGATCAAATGATTACTCTTAAGGCAATGGTTTACAAAACCTTTTCGAAAAGTATATGGATATTATTTTGCCACCCTATGTAGTAGTTTATATAAAACTTTAGGATGGAAAACAATGTTGTTGATTCAAAACTCCTTTGGAAATACTTGTGTGGAGGTGAACTACCGAGATGTCGGTGTTGAACTGAAGAAGTGGATAATTGAGTTATTTGGGAAAAATGCACAGTGTGTCTTTGTACTTACGTCAATCAGCCGATACTCTGTGCGACCACATTCACCACATATGGGAAGGGCTTAGTCATATAATTTGCTCTTATTAGTATGGGGTACCTCATCGACGGAGATGACTCCGTTATGCATGAGGGGATGGTTAGTGAACTCCCCTGACCTGGGTCCTCACTCAAACTCTATGGAAAGATAAGGAGGAGGATTGAAGACTTCATAAATGTGGTCCGGGAAAAACATATGAGTCCTCACACTTAGGGTTGCCGACGGGGACCTGATTGAGTGTCGATGGGAATTAGCATATGGGTAGGATCCTATACTAGCATGAGCAAAGGAGAGGCTATGGCCGGTGGCTCAACTTCGCATACACCTTGTATGGCGGGACGTGGCTGACACGATGAGTTACCAGATGGATGTGGGATAAAAGCGTGCTACCTCTGCAGAGGGTCAAAAACTATTCGAATAGCCGAGTCCTCGGATATGGACAGTTGGGAGGCCCTACTCTAACCTTTGTGCAAGTTTTGAAAAGAGTTGAGTTTTAAAAAGAAAAAATGAAATGGTGTACCCATACCTACGGATCGGTATGAGGTTGTTGATGGAAAAGGGAACCATGGTGAATTATGGTTGGAAAAGGAGGAGTTTTTGGAGAAACAGATAAAATGATGATTTTATTCAAAGATGGTTACAAAACTCTTCTTACCTTTTTCAATAAAGATATAGAGATGTTTTAAGAAAATAAAAGTTTGAAATTAAATTAAAACTAGTACATACTCATGTTGGGGTAGTTTGCGAGTACATTCAAATGTACTCATATTTTTGTCCATGGCTATTGTCCTAGCCAGACTACGAGGAGGAGCACTACGCCGAGCAGGAGTATGGTGACTTCTATGCGAACTAAGGATCTCCACAAGTCAGCTGCCTATCGGGTTGTCATCGTTAGAATATGATGTCTACTACGCCGTAGCTTCCGCTGATATTTTGGTTTGGCCCATGAAGGCACCTATGTAAGAACTTGGTCCAAATGACCATTTATATAAGACTTTTAATTCGGTACTGTAATGGATGTAAACTTTGGTATCCAATTCGGATTATGTGCAACGACAGACTGATCACGGGATCGTTGTGTTAAACATAATCGGGTATTTCGGACAGCTAGTCCGGGATCCCCACAGTGACCTGTTTATCAAGTAGCAGGCGGTGTTGGCAGCCTCAGCCCAAAAACGCTTGTTCATGCGAGCGTTGGACAACATGCAGCGAGCCTTGGAGATGATCGTCCTGTTCATCCGCTCGGCTACACCATTTTGGTGAGGCGTGTACGGGATGGTGTGATGCCTGACAATGCCTTCCTGCGCACAATAATCATCAAAGTCATGCGAACAAAATTCGCCACCATTGTCAGTACGAAGCAATTTCACCTTTCTCTCAGTTTGTCTTTCAATCATAACTTTCCACTCTTTAAAAGCAGCAAAAGTAGCATCTTTAGTTTTCAGGAAATAAGGCCAAACTTTTCAAGAGTAATCATCAATGATAGTAAGCATATAACGAGCACCACCATAAGAGGGCTTACGTGACGGTCCCCATAAATCAGCATGTACATAATCAAGTGTACCTTTTGTGGTATGAACGGAAGCATTGAACTTAACTCGTTTGTGCTTACCAAACACGCAGTGCTCACAGAACGGCAACTTACTCATATTGCAGTCCTTCAGAAGTTCTCTCTTGACTAATTCTGCCATACCAAGTTCACTCATATGTCCAAGTCGCATGTGCCAAAGGTTAGTTTTACTTGGAACATCTTTAGTAACAGCAGCAGCAAAAGTACTAGGCAAAGTGCTACCTCTAAGAACATATAACTTGGCAGAATTCATATCACCTATCATACTAATAAGTGAACCTTTCGATACCTTCTGGCGTTTATTCCCTCCGGTATACTTATACCCGTCACAGTCAAGGGTACTGAGAGAGACCAAGTTTCTCGTCAAGGTCGGTATGTCTTTTACTCCATCCAACATGCGTGTCATACCATCATGCGTCTTGATCTGTACAAAACCGACGCCAGCAATGTAACATTTGTTATCGTTGCCCACACGCACGAAATCTCCTGCCTGCACGGACTCATAAGAACTGAACCAGTCTTTGTTACAGCAAATATGAAAAGAACATGCATTATCAAGGATCCATTCATCAGCACGAGTAACACACGCAGAAAACACAGCTAGACAATCACCATCAGAACTTTCACCAGCAACCACATCAGCCTCAGCAGCAACAACATCAGCCTTACCATTACCGTCAGTTTTCTTCGGTTGGTAGGTACAGTTCCTCCTCTCCTTGTTCTGCACTTTCCAACAATCCTCAATAGTGTGATTAGTTTTCTTACAATACCTGCAGAACTTATCTCGTCCCTTGGACTTTGAACGGCCTCTGTTGTCCTTGCTCTTGTCTCTATTGTAGTTGTTGTCTCGTTGTTCAGTCCTGCCTCGAACCTGCAACGCATCGCCGCCTTTGGAGGACGGCGTGTCAGACTGCACCATACTCTTCATCTTTTCCCTTGTTTGCAGGGCCTCATAAACTTCCACCAGGGTTAGTGTATCACGGCTTAAGAGTATAGTATCTCGCAGATTTGTAAATGAACTAGGCAGCGAACATAGCAATAGAAGAGCTAAATCTTCATCTTCATATTTTACCTCCATCGACGCTAGGTCGGCCACGATCTCCTTGAAGATCGACAAGTGATTCATTACCGAACCACCTTCTTGCATCTTGTGCGTGAACAACTTCATCTTCACGTGCATCTTGCTGGTTAGATCCTTTGACATGCAGATCGATTCCAGCTTGAGCCACAACTTGGCTGCGGTTTTCTCCTGTAGAACTTCTTGCAGGATATCATTAGATAGATGAAGCTGAATTAATGACAAAGCCTTACGATCCTTGCGTTTCTCGTCCGGAGTCCAGTCTCTTGCGGCCTTCTCTCCGAACGCATCTAGCGCCTCATCAAGATTCGATGCTTGCGAGAGGATCACTCGCATCTTCACTTGCCAGAACGAAAATCTTGTCTTGTAGTCCAACAACGACAGATCAAACTTCATCGATCCCATCGCAAAACCCTAAGCTGCAAAACCTGGGCTCTGATACCACTTGTTACAAGCAATAGGAAATCAACGATGAAGTTAAGCAAGATCAAACCAACGGGGACACGAGATTTTAACGTGGAAAAACCTCCCCAACAATGGAGAGGAAAAAACCACGGGCGCCAGCCAGCAATACTTCACTATTTTGGGGTGAGGTTACAATGCCGGGGATTTACAATATTTGTCTTATACCAAACTGGTGGCTTACATGATGTATTTATAGGAGCCCTGACCTAACCTAGGTCGGTAACGTGATCTCCAAGTTGAGTACAACTCGTACCGTATACAACTCGTACCGTACCGCGGGGGCTGCCGTATACAACTTCTGACTTCAGGGCGCTCCGCTCTCCTTCGTCACAAGCTGGCCATTATCAGTATATACGAATTTGGATCACCATAAAATAACAAAAACATCTAACGGCCCTCGAGTGACGTCATACTCATTGCATTCATGGAATTCTCCACGTTTTCACTTGCTTCTCCATCTCCTCCATCTCCACAGTTGCTCAGGGCATAATATACATGTAGCTTTGGAGCTGGGAGGAGCGCAGTTTCGTTCTCTAACATAAACATAACTAATGACATTAGGGGCCTATCACTGGCATGGTCTTGAACACACAAGAGTCCCACATGGATACACCGTAGAACTTCGTTATGTGGTCAGTTCGCCACAATGGACGAGTCTACCAGTTCATTTCCTTTTCCATCTTCCCATAATCTCCATGCCTGACCAACAAAAGGAAGTCAAGATCCAGTTACTAATTTCTTAGAATTGGGGTATTGGGATTAATTGGAAATGTAGTATTCCACAATACTTACATAAGCGATGAGGCCACCAAATTTTGTTATGAGCTGAGGTGAGCTGATCTTCAAGCCACTAACAATCTCCAAGAGAAGAACACCAAAGCTATAAGTGTCTGATTTTACAGAAAAGGCACCTCCCATCGCATATTCAGGCGACATGTAACCACTGTTTAAGCCATTCAAGAAGAAGTAAAAAAGAATGTACAAATTGAACTGCTAGACCATTTAAAAACTGGAGTGTTAAGCTTTTGTTAGCACACACTAGTTACTTACTATGTCCCAACAACCCGGTTAGTGTTTGCTTGATTCTGATCTGCACCAAAGATTCTTGCCAGTCCAAAATCTGAAATTTTGGGAGTCATTCTTGTGTCCAACAGGATGTTGCTTGGTTTGAGATCTCTGTGAATTATTGTTAATCTTGAATCTTGATGGAGATAAAGAAGGCCTCTTGATATTCCTTTAATTATGTTGAACCGTGTCAGCCAATCGAGCACATTTTTTCTCGCCGCATCTTTCATGAATCATGAACAGTAAGAAACAAAGCTAGTCATCATGAATATAATTTCGGTTAATGTAAATTTTTTGTGATATTTGATTGACAAAACTAGCACATAACAAAAAGTAAGGCATCCAGGCTTTTGTTCGGTAAGTATTCGTAGATTAGTAAGTTCTCTTCTTCATGAATACAGCACCCAAGAAGTCGGACTAGGTTCTTGTGCTGCACTTTGGCAATTAGAACTACTTCATTTTTGAATTCTACTATACCTTGTGTAGAACCCTCACTAAGCCTTTTGACAGCAACCACATTTCCGCCTTCCAGTGTGCCCTACATAAAGCATACTTTTCATGAAGCAAGAATTCGCTACCAATAAGCATACTTTTCATGAAGCAAGAATTCGCTACCAATATTTTGTTACTCCTATAATGACCCTTTCACATGAAGAAATGCATTGTAACCCTCTAACTCTATGTCGGCGGCATTTTCAGCTCCAATTGTTTCCGTTGCACCATCAAATATACTAAAAGTAGTGCAAATCACCCAACCACACTGTTTGTTCATAAGTTGGCATCAGCATGGTTATGTTTCACTAATCTGGGCTTCACTTGGGCAGTTTGACATGTATTAACTGTTGCATCAGCAAGGCCTTCTAGAAAATAACATCAATAATAATAACTAGTTAGGCATCTAAGTTTCATTTTTGTCCTTCTATATGCCACATCATCCTAATTTGGGATGGGAGATTAGTTTTACGGAAGTTTGATAGTTGAATAAACCAAATGATTTAAAAGTTAAGGGGTGTTTTGTGGAGTCAAAAAAACTACTTAGAGTAAATTAGGTTTGTTTCTTTTTCTGTCCAAAACTTATTCTGCTGTAAGTACCAGTTCCTATTACCTTGTAAACTTTGCCAAAACCTCCCTGTCCAAGCAGGTTGGAATCAGCAAAACAGTTTGTTGCTGAAAGGATGTCTTCAAAGCTAACAAATGGAAATTCACTGTTTTCGCATTCAAGTTCAACGTTGGTTGTGCTTAAGTATCCTAGCACCAGTTTCTTCTGATTTTCCTTCTTTCGCCATTTGCCTGCTGGTTTGTGGATCCAGTTTTCGGTTAACTCTTTCATGAATGTAACACGTAGAAAACAAGAAGACATTTATAACCCTACCTCTGTTTTTGTACAGCCAGACAAGCCCTATGCATGTCAGTAGCAGTAGGAATGATATAATCGGGAGTACAATCTTTAGAGACCTGCTCTTCTTTTGAACTGCACAAATGGAACCAATCAGAAATTCAGATATCACTTGCATACTGATCTGTGAAACTAACTATGCGCCTGTACCATTGAAACCAAGTACCTAAACTTCCTGGCTAGTTGTAAACTAAATATTTGACCATCTAAGAAACATATTAGGTTTTGCGATATGCTTGCATAGAAACTACCAGTCCGCCACTCCAAATTAAATAACTAATTGGCTTTGGCTATTGTCAACGCAAGAAAAACCAGTAGCTGATTATGTAATCCTAGAAAATACACTAGCATAGTTAGACATAACCAGTAGCTGATTATGTAATCCTAGAAAATACACTAGCATAGTTAGACATAACCAGTACTGCTATATAACTAATATAACTTCATTGTCTATTATCTATGTATTTACATGACAGATCATGCTCACAAGTTTCCTTCTTAAATATTGGTGATAATATTTTGAACATATGCTATTATGTGCGAAAAACTCTATTGAGGCTAAAGGTAGAGCATTAGAAACACTAACTACTTGAAAGAAAATTAAGAGGGATGGAAAACCCAATACCTTGAGAATCGGTAAGTCGGAGGTACAGGTTCTCGCCGTCAAGAACCTTCTTAACATCGGTAAGCTCCTCTGGCCAAACCAAGCACCTTGATGGGTCGGCCATAGCACCAACACTGCTCAAGTTGGCATAAGCGTAAGCAATGCACGAGAAGTTGCGGCTGCACTCAGCTGCACACTCTTCTGCGCTTCTGTTCCGTATATGCAAGAACTTGTCGGGAACCTTCATCCCAGGCAAGGCCACAAATTGACTTTGCTTGCTGCATTTCAACGCTTGCTTTCTCCGACATCCTTTGGAAAAGTTAGTACCATCAACAGGCTCAAACTCGCCAAGACATTGGCATGCTGGGGTTATTTGAGTGAAGTCGCAATAACTGAATGGGCCACATGCAGCATAGATGTCACATGCAGCAGCGGGACGTTCGCTGTTGACTGCCCATGATGATGACTGATTGTTCCAGCTTAGAAACTTCAACTTGCCAGTGTAGTCAATCATGATGCGTGTGAACGCTGGGTTGCCAGTGATTGTGAACATATAGTAGAACTCATCACCAGAGTAGCTAGTTGTTTGGTACAAGACGGAGCTTGTGTTGGCTAGATATGTGCCACCGGACACCGACGTACTGCTCTGGATGCTAATTCGGCAGTATGGTCGAGTCTTGTTCCAAATGAAGAATTGAAGGTCTGGAGAGCTAGGGTCATTGCTGCAGGAGTAGTCTCCAGCAGATGGATCATCAGAACCCTTCCAAGCCATGAGCCGTCCAGCAACTTGTGACTTGTAACTCAGCAAAAATCTCATGTTTGGAAGTATGGTGTCGGTTGGGTGATCGAAGCTCTGCCATATGTCAGTGCCGTTTGGCAACCGAAGGACAAAGTTCCCCGAGTCAAGTAGCACTGCTTGAGCTATGGCGGGTCCAACGGAGATAGTTCTTTTCGTCATCCAAATATTCTGGGCTTCGGAGTCAGATAATACCATCGGAGAGTTGTTGGTGACTGTCGTGGGGTTAACACGGCAGATGTTACACGGGGTAACTTGAGATTGGGGCAAGGCGACTCTGGTGTTCAGGAGATTTGTCTAGCTCTACGAGGGAGAAGATGTTTTTTACCCAGGTTCAGGTCCACTCGATGGAGGATCCCTACACCCTGCTATAAATCACTATATGATAACATGTTACATGGTGTGCCAATGACGATGATTGCCGGGTTATGTTGACCTCGGCGTGGGAGCTCTCTTTCTCTGGAGCTCTCTCTATTTTGTTTATCTTATTCGGCCTACTGATATGTGACCTAGGAGCCTGCTTATATAGATTGCCGGGTCTCCTGGTCGTACAAGGTAAAAACTGGGTTATACGGAGTCCTAATCTTAGTCCTTCGTGATCTCCAAGTTTTGAGTCCAACTTGTACAAGGATTCCGGGTTATTTAGAATCTTCCTTCTATGGCATCTTCCAAACCTGGGTTATCCTGAAGCTGAGTCATCCTCTGGCCGACTGATCCTCTGGCCGACTGATCTTCTGACTGAGTCATCCTCTGGCCGACTGATCCTCTGGCTGGGTCATCCTCTGGCCGACTAATCCTCTGGCCGACTGATCTTCTTGTTGCCGACTGATCTTCTTGTTGCCGAGTGATGTTCTGGCTGAGTCATCAATCTTTCCTTGTCATAGGTATACCAGGTTATTACGGCTTTCCCAACCTATTGATTGCTGCTATCTTTTTCGGATTTGCTTCAATACCACAATCGGATACAATAAAGCCGAGTAATTTTCCTGATGGAACTCCAAACACACATTTTTTTGGGTTAAGCTTCATCTGATACCTCCTTAAGTTAGCAAAAGTCTCTCTCAAATCATCAATAAACGTCTCAGCTTTCTTTGTCTTAATCACCACATCATCAACGTACGCGTGCACGTTTCGATCTATCTGCTTCTCAAAACAATTCTGGATGCACCTCTGATAAGTTGTTCCAGCATTCTTCAGTTCAAAAGTCATGTTCTTGTAACAAAAAGCTCCAAATGGGGTGATAAAAGATGTCTTCTCCCAATCTTCCTTTGCAAGCTTGATTTGATGGTACCCTGAATATGCATCCAGGAAACACAAAATATCACTACCTGCCACAACATCTATAATTTGATCAATCCTTTGGTAACGCGAACGGATCCTTCGGACAATGCTTGTTCAAACTTGTGAAATCAATACACATCCTCCACTCATCATTCTTTTTCAACACTAAAACCGGGTTAGCCAACCACTTTGGGTGTAACACTTCCATAATGAATCCTGCGGCGAGTAAACGAGCTATCTCTTCCCCCACAACCTTTCTTCTTTCCTCATTCAATCTGCGCAATCCCTGTTTAATCGGTTTTGCTTTAGGATCAAAATGTAAGCGGTGCTCAGCGAATTCAGTCGGTATGCCTGGCATGTCACTAGGTTTCCATGCAAAGACATCCTGATTCTCACGGATGAATTCGATGAGCGCGCTTTCCTATTGGTCAGTCAGATTTGACCCGATAGAGAACTGCTTGGACGAATCACCCGGCACGAAGTCAATCATCTTGGTATCTTGAGCTGCCTTGAATTTCGCCCTCTCTTCGGTCATTGGTTTCTTCAGAATTGTTTCATCATCCGGATTTGTAGTAGCTTTGTAGTAATTCTAACTCCTCTTCCGCACAAGCCTGTTCCGCCATAACCGCATCACCTTCCTCACACTGTAACGCCATCTCACGACTGCCATCGACTGTGATAATACCGTTTGGACCTGGCATCTTCATTTTTAAGTACACATAACACGGCCTTGCCATGAATCTAGCAAAAAACATTGCGGTCAAAGAGAGCATGATAAGGGCTCTTCAATTTGACCACCTCAAAACTGGTGGAATTTCCATCAAAATCGGCTGTTCCGAGCTATCACCCGTTTGAAAGGTCGAGTGACGCTGAACTCTATCTCTAGCCTCTCTGGCCGCGCGCGTGGCGTCATCCTCGCTCACTGAAGCTTCTGTTCCATCATTGTGGTTCCTCAGGGTGTACATCGCAGCACGCTTCATGGTCCTTGACTCCGACTCATAATCTTCTGCATCAGCCTCGTACCCAAATCTCTCGTCAAACAACGGTAGGATTGATTCAGTATCTGTGTCCAAATTTTCCTCGCGTCGGCAATCCGGCTCGCAAGCCTGGATGTCCGACTGATATTCGAAACCTCCTGTTCCGACTGACTCTTCTCCATCTGATTGGACGATGGTGGCTGGCCCTGAAACGGAGTCGCACATCACCTCGTCATCAATTTGTTGAGTTGCGTTAATCATACCTACGAAGACGTTGATTCGACCGAACGGGATCACCCGGCCGGTCTCCAGCAGATCCGCTTCTTCCTTCCAGCCGGAGTCGTCGACGATGCTCTTTTCCGTGCTGATCCATCCTGACCTCGCCGATCGCGAGGTTCTCCATCCCTCGCAGAGCTAGACAAATCTCCTGAACACCAGAGTCGCCTTGCCCCAATCTCAAGTTACCCCGTGTAACATCTGCTGTGTTAACCCCATGACAGTTGGCGCCCACCGTGGGGTCTGCGTCCAAGTGTGTCCTCATCAAGGTAGAAGCTTTGCGAGGGAGGTAGAACTTTGTCATCGGCAAGGTCATCATCAACTCGCAATGAGAATACATCATCGACGATTTTGGCCAGGAGCCGAAAATAGATTCGCTGAAGGACCGAAGAGCTGATCTCCGGCGGCCGGATCAACAGACGCCAGCGACGAGGTCATGGAGGAAAGCCGACGCTGGAATAATCAGAGAGCCGGAGGATTCACATCCACGATTTGGTTCGTACGACATGAGATAGCAGGGATCACGATGGCGTACGCAGACCAAAATCATGATGGCGTGCGCACGTCCGTTCACAAATCGAAGAAAGGGAAATCGAGGCAAGCATGGATGGCGGCCGGATCCCGGACCGCTGGCGAGATCACGTGTGGCCTGCGTCGCACGCGGCCGGGTCACACCTCGTTGGGGAACTTGCGCGTGGCCTGATCAACTCGTGCGTGGCCGGATTTGATGTGGACTCTGAGTCCCGGGTCACGGTGCAACGGCCCATGCAAAGACAGAAAATGCCGGTTGCCTTGTGCGGACAGCAGTTCGCAGCAGTCGAATCAAGGATAAGCAAAAGCAGCTCAAGGCGCCGGGTCACCAAGGATTCGACCCGAACAGCCGGGTTATTTGATCAGAAAAAATACGTAAGCCAGCCAAGTAGTAGCAAAGGCAGATAGCCATCAGCTCAGTCAACAGTTGGATTGTTTTCATCCTGCGACGACTCATTGTAGGAGTTCAATGGGTGTATCAGCCAAAAAGTTGTGCCAGTACGTACGTGAGCCATGGAGGAAAGGTGGCCGAGGAAAGCAAAATCAAATCAACTCAATCAGGATTCAGGAACCGAGTCAGCTCAAAGTTCCAAGAGTTGCTGAACGTACATCACGTCATCATATCATCAAAATAAAAAGAGAAGTTTATGAGGCTGCTATACTGTACGTGCATAGTGCATGTGTATTTGATAGATACATCGAGGCTAGATTTTCAGCATGCCATTGTCGAGCGAGTCGGCCAGAAGAAAAAGAATCAAGTAATTTACTCGAGATCCTTGTCGCAGCATCATCAACATGCCGCTCTAGCTCAGCCACCGACGAAATTTATTCATCATCATGTTCCTGCTCAATCGCCATACTACGGCCTGAGCATCTTCAACGTCAAAAGCATCCAAACAGCTAAGTCGCTTTTGTGATTAAGTTTCATATTGCACCTAGTATTGCTTTTTTATCTAGAACCAGTTATCTTGTTACAATGATTAGATTAGCCCAAGAGTGCTACGCAACTTCGGTTAGCGATGTCCAGGAGCGCTTTGCAACAAAAATTAGCATGGCCCAAGAGTGCTACGCAACTTCGGTTAGCGATGCCCAGGAGCGCTTTGCAACAAAAAATTAGCATGGCCCAAGAGTGCTACACAAATTCGGTTAGTGATGCCCAAGAGTGCTTTGCAATGGAATTTTTTTTTTATTAGCCCAAGAATGCTACGCAATTTCGGTTAGCGATGCTCAGGAGTGCTTCATAGCAAATTGATAACTTAGCCCAAGAGTGCTTCGCAACTTCGGTTAGCGTGTCCAAGAGTGCATTGCAATAATATATGGATCAACGGGGTAATGTGCACAGTTAAGCCTTTACTTTACATTGATCCGGATCTTGGGGGCTCTTACTTAAATAGTCTGTAACTGCAATCGCAAGACCCGGCCTTGATGCCACCAGTGTTATTCTTGGTTATCTTACTATTGAGCTCGATGTGACTCGCACTTATATGGTCTGATTGCTCACCTGTAAATTCAATCAGTCATGAGGCCCATTGGGACTTGCCTGACTCTGTTTTTATCAGAAAAGTTGCGACAGTGAAAATCCATGCGAAAGCCGGCTCATAGTTAAAGAAACCAAAAGGGTCATCTAAAACCAAAATGATTTACAGAACGACATATCACGTTCATTAAAAAAGCAAATCCTCAGGGTGCATGTACACCATCAGTATAATTATTTGTAAGTTACTAACTTATTTGGATTGATTATTATTCGACATCTTTGTCCAAAAGGAGTGCTTAGCAGATATATCCTATAGCAGTTGCCCTTGAGAGCACGCATAGAGACTTGATGTCCTATAATTGATTGCCCAAGAGAGCACGCATAGAGATTTTGGATCAGTGGGGTAATGTGGCAGAGTTAAGCGCTTACCTTTAGACATTGATCCAGGTCTTGGGGGCTCTTATTTGAATAGTTTGTAGCTGCAATCCTAAGACCGGGCTTTTATGCTACCAGTTATTTCTGGGTTATACTTGCTTATCCAGTTTGATGCGACTCACAATTTATGGCCTGATTACACACCTGTCAATTTCAATCAACTATGATGCCTATACTGGGACTTAGTTTGACCCTGTTTTGCAGAGAGGAGGCAACAGAGAATGTCATGTGAAAGCCGACTGACAGATGCTAAAGATAAACCAAAAGGGTCATCTAAACCATGAAAATATAGTTATTACATAAGAGAGAGTGTATCAAAAGTGCACAGACGCACTATCAAATTTAAAGTATTGCTGAGCATATTACAATGCCCATGGGGCCGAATGATTGTTTTTTATGCAGGATAAGACAAAAGTTTATAACATGGCTCAAGAAGCCGGGTTACCAGTTTCCATCTCCTTTGAAGGAGGATCTTCAGCACTGGCCGGGTTATCATCAGGCTTCCTGGACTGGGACTGATGTTCAGCATGAATTGGCTCTCCTGGAATTTTTTCTGTATCATCAGTCGGCTTATCTATAGCAACTTATGTTGGAGTTGGAGCATGACTTGAAGCAGGGATTATTGAAGTGGAGGAGTTTGGAATGATAGCCTTTTTCTGTGCTGGATAACCTGGGTAAACCCTTTTCCCCCAATGAGCGTGACAATCTCCTGAAGGACCAAGGCGCCTTGCCCCAAACATCAAGTTACCCTATGGTAACATCTGCCGTGATAACCCCACGGTGAGCATCACGGATGAAGGGTTGATAATTGGATTATCTCGGTTGGCTATCCACACGATGGTCTGTGGTCCGGGGATGCTGTGGTACCATATGCCAAGGTAGAAGCTCTTGTTGGAGGTGGTTGGAGAGAAGAAGCCGAGAGCAAAATCTCCGTTCCTGGAGATAAGCATGTCGCCTTGAGTGAGTGGCTTTGCATGTGTGAGCTGGTCATCGGATTTGCAGAATGAAGTGAAGAATAGGAGGAAGATGATGAGAATGTGGTGCATAGCCATTTGGGCGGTTTGTGTGGCGCCCCGACCCGACTGCTATACAGTGATGCTGTGTGTCACCGGTTAAGCGATACAACCGGAGGTTACGGGTTTACCAATCCCTGGCCAAAACCTTTGGTAGGCGTTGCTCGGAATGGATCATCGGCAACGCAACTCCCCGATTGATGCCTTAACACGGGCACAACCCTCAATGTATAATAGAGAGATCAAGACTTGTGGAACAACTGGCACATCACAGACTCTACGACACAAATCATATAGTTCAACTCTTATAATAGAGAAAGATAGCAAATGACACTCAAAGGTCACAGACCCAACATTACATCAAGCGGAAGCAATTTAGGTTGTTCTAAACAACAAGATCCAAATATGGCCTAAGAGGCCTACAGATAAACATCACAGCGCCAGCTGTTCCGGGATGTCCCAAGCTGCCACCTGGGAACCCCAGACTACTCGTCGACGTCCACAAAGAACCCACCTTCGAGGTCGGTGAAGTCCTCTCCTGAAAATAAGCAAACGACGTTGAGTTCGACGAACTCGCAAGATTAAGAGCTAATATATGCTCGATGATTGGCTTTCAAGGTTTTATGGCTGTTTTGCATAAAGCTGATTTTATTTCAAAGAGACATAACTCCATGGCATCGACTAATCAGAATATTTTCAAAAGAGTTAAGGAGTAACTCTTGCTTTCATCACCTTACTCATCATAAACCATCATCAACCACTGTACCTGTTCGGCAAAGGCACCTCCCCGAATCACCCTCGAGGAAGCTCACCTTACAATCTTGAGTGGTACCTCTAGTACCCAGTTTTTAAGCATTCCGTTAAAGTTATTCTATGATCATCGTCCATTCCCAAGTTGTCCTTAACCCTGGACACGGCTTTTCGAAAAGATTTAACCCTGCAGGGGTGTACAATGTTTGCCACGCGTACCGTCCGGCCCATTACCTAGCTTTTAGCTCTCTTCCTTGGAGAGCCGGCTGGGTGGTAGCGGTGTCGACTTCTCCCTCGTTAAGGACTTTTCAGGATCATCAGTGGCGGTAGGACTGCCAGGATCACAACACCCGCCCCACAGCCACTCATTTTCCTAACACCACCATCCTCATCCCAGTTCATACCACCATCATCACGCACGCGCAAATGGAAGCCCGAACTAGAGGACCCTGGCTAGCCCCGCTAGAGTTATTTAGTCTATGAGGGTTCCTGCACTGCGAATGCATAGGCCTCACGCATGGTTGCACGCTCAGTCTTGGTTCAGGAGGTACAGAACTCGCACCTAGGCGGCGAGAACGAGACAAAACACCACAACCATCGTGGCCTCTCATCCCCACCTTTAAGCATTTTATTATCCGTCACCACAATCCTCCACCATCAACCATTTATCTCCATCACCTGTTTCCACCAAAAACCATCCATCGTATAGCTATGCAATTAAACTAAGCATGGCTAAGCATCAACAAAGCATAGTAAGTATCTCGGCCAACAATACAATCCTATGGATATTAGGAGGGAAAACAAGTATTGGCATCGGAAATTTAATGCATTCTATAGGATACTCTAACCCAAGCAGAAGACATTTAGAACCGCATGCAATATTATAGTGGAGAAAATAATTACGGAAAAATAGGATAGGATATGCTCAGAGGGGGATTACGCTTGCCTTGTTCAGGGTACTGGTAGTACGGGTCTTCGGGGTATTGTGGAGTAACCCCGGTTGCTTGATCTAACGAAAACAAACATCGGGAGAGAACAATCAATCACCACACATATGCTTAACAAATGCAATGCGCAAACATATGATGACATGACATTTTAAATCCCCGAGACGAGGATGATTCAACTAAACAATTTAAACGGAGGTTGGATGCATCACGGTGCATCGCGACTATACCGTGGGGTTTAAGGGTTACAACAACTTTACTAGTTGATAAAGATCGATGAACCCTAGGGTTAACTTGCATATGAATGTCATGCTCATGAGAAGATGCAAGTTGTAAGTTGTGAGGAGACCATGTGCAACTTAGCAAAAATAGGCGAAAAGCTCCCAGAGGCCGGATAATCCGGGTCGTGCCAGACCGGAATATCCGGTCTCAATTCTTGGCCACTCGTGAAAATGGCTAAGGACTCAAAGGTGCGAGCCACTGGACTCGGCCGGAAAATTCAAGCCGGATATTTTGTCCGAGGCTGGAATATCCGGTCGCTTCCTCCACTAGTCAGGAAATTTGGCTAAGGAAAAATTGTGCGCGCAGAGGCCGGACATTTAGGCCGGAATATCCGGCCTGGATCTGCGATTTCCAGCTGAAAATTCATGGCTACCGCCAAAACTCGAACTAGAGCAAAAGGGGAGAGGGAAAGGGGTCAGCAAGGGTGTAGTGCTCACCATGAACTCGTGGTGGTGCTCAGCTAGGCCGGAGATGGACGGGAACGGCGTCAATCGAGCTCGGCGTGCGGCGGAGTTCGTCGGAGAAGAACTCAAATTCCGGGCAATGTACAGCTTCCCGGCTCGATTCTTGCGGTGGAGAGGAGGAGGGCAGCACGGCGGAGCTTTTGGTTGGCGGCGATTTGCTCGGGGTGACCTCAATCGGCGGCGGCGAGCTCGGCCATGGCGACGACGGCGTGGAGCTCGTGGGGAGCAAGGAGAGAGAGAGGAGCAAGTGGTGGGTGAGGGGATAGGTTGAGGAGGAGCAGTGGGGGTCGTGTCTTGCTCTCCTTGCAGGTGGAGAGGGCAGAGGGGGCCCCCGGAGCGAGGCGTGCGTGCGGGTGCGACGCGAGCTGCGTTCTTCGGTCGCTACAGGAAGAAGATGATTCCGACCGGATTATCCTATGGTCGTTCAGACCGGATTATCCGGTTCTCCCTTTTTCTGTTTTTAACTTTAAAACATGTTTCTTAAATAGTTTTAATTAGGGCACTTGCACTGCTCCAAAAATTATGGAAAAATTTGGGGATGCTCCACTTAACCTGGAGGAACTCCACGAATTTTGGTGTCTCAAAATAAATTAGTTTGGACCACTTTTGTTTAGAAAGGTGAAAAAGTCATTTTTGCTAAATTCAAAGATGTTGCTCCTTTAGCAATTTGGAGCAAAAGCAAAATATTAGTTTGGAGCTCTTGGAACTTCCTTGACAGATAGGGGATGTCAAAGTAATTTTAGTTTGCAAGATTGAGTGCCTTTGTTGTTTTGAAATTGTTAGAGCAAGTTTGGCATTTGGTTTTTGAATGTTGCCAAATCCATTTATGTGTTGTTTAGCAAGTTTAAATTGGATGCCATGATGCAATGCAACAGAAAAGCGAAAATTTTACACAGGTTTTTAGGTTCTTGGCTTTGGGCTGTTACAGTTTGTGCCTGTGCGAAGGGATGAAAAATATCACGTAGATATAGATGAAAACAAATGACCAAGTCTTGAATTAATGAGATTAGTGAGATGGATAAAGACTTTGCTTTGAAAATCGGACAAGGACAGCCAGGTCGACCTAGAGCCATGATCCGTGATCCATGACATGATACCAACCAGGAAGATAATTTCTTACACGAAAAAACTGATGAGATGTGTCCTTTAAGTGGCCAGAAGCAGTCTTTGGATCATCTTCAGTGGACTATTGTGGAATGGGTCAGACATAGTGATAGCAGCAGAAGGTTGCTGTCATTTGTTATGGATTACTGATGGGTAGTCGTTGTGAAATATAAAGGAACAAACTTATCTTTGGAAGACTCTCGGCATCATGTGATTTCTCTTTTTGTGCACTGTCCCGGGCCTTGGGGTCGAAAGATTGCAGGTGTTGTTCCGGCCTCGGCATTCAGGTAGTTTGGTGGCCACCATGACGTTGGAATTACATGTTCAATATATAGTTTCGCTGCGTCGGGAAGGAATTTGTTTAGGGTTTGCTCTGGTAATTTTTTGCTGAACTTTTTTTATAGCAACCGGCCAGGAGCACTGACTTTTAATATAGATAGAAGAGAAAAAAAATCGCACTGTACAAATGTTTTTTTAAGTGGTAACATGCCGAAAAACCACGAAAGAAGATAAACCAAAGACAAAACTAGTCTGGCCCACCCACGTTGCAGAATGGTCTCCCAAGCAAAGGGAGGTGACCTCGACGAACTTCATGCGACTTTCAGTGAAGATTCTTCTGTTTAGCTCCTTCTTAGCCTTCCATAGTACGTAAATGAGACAGCCACTCGTTCGGCCTTGTATGTCCTTTGCCTTCCTCACAAGCATCTCATCCCACTACTTTGATAATGATGGGAACTGTGTCCCTGATTGTTGTTTTCGTCACATGAGCTTACTTTCCATGTGGCAATGGTGAAGGGGCAAGTGGTTTGAGGTTTTTGGTGTGCCCAGAGAGAGCTAACATATCCGAAAAATATCTTTCGCTCTTGCGCACCAGTGATCCTGGTGTTTAAAAAAATCAAAACAAATATTTACAAGTTTCAAAAAATTCTGAAAAGGATTTCGGATGTAGCCAATGACATGTCCCACAAATTGCAAAAGATCAAATTCAAATACATTGTATCCTGCGCTACAAACATGACAAATCTGATAAATTTAGAGATTTGAAAATATATATGTTCAGATCAACTTTTTTGGTCATTTTTGTATAACTCAACATATAAATTAGCAACCTGCTATAACTGGAGTAAGTGATCTACGATCCTAGTTTGATCCTCATCTGGAAGCCGATGCCGATTTTGCCATTCTGCGATGAGAAGACTAGCGAAGAATAGAGGCCAGATTGCAACAAACCGTAGCACTAGCGTCGTCTTACAGAGGTTCCCCTCGTCGTCTTTAAACGGCATGAGCATGGCCGCGACAAGGGCGGAGACGGCGCTGATGGTCACGAGGAAGATGAGGATCCACCTGGCATGCTCCTGTGGCTCCGCCTCCATGGCCACGGCATCGTCCTCCTCCTCACCGGCACCATAGTTGGCCGTCTTGTATCTAGCAAGGAAATCGCTAACTTTTTCTTCCAACACGAAGTACATGGGCTGTTGCACGAGGAGGGCTGGCTCCGCCATGGCGACGTTCTCCGTGTCGGCCATACCCTGGAGCGGCAAGCCGATCGGTCTTGCGCGTGAAGGCGAGCGTGATAGCAAAACCGAGGCTTTCTGAAAATTACGAGAACTAGAAGATCGATTATGGTTTGGGTACGTCTGATATATTCAGTTAGGTTTCGTATTTATCCCGCTCAGTCGGCCGGCCAATACGTGCATGTACGTGTTTTCACCGCTACACCTATCCGACATGGTCTCGTACAACAATCATCACATATAGGTGGGACCTCCACTGCACGCAAAGTGATTTTCATGTATGTCTCATATCCGAGACAGGTTTAGAAATTAGAAACAAGCTGAAGATAGTTCGATGGTTAGATTACTTGTGGTAGAACTTACCAGGCCACTTTCAAGTCATGGACTTGACGTTATGATGTATTCAACTGGATTTAATAATCAATACTCTCTCCGATCCAGTAAAATTGTCGGGAGAAAACAACGTGGCCAGTACAACTAGTAGGCATAGCATGCGACATTTTTCAGATCGGAGGGAGTCATCGCCGTTATTCTTTTAGTGGTAGGTGAGCCTCAACAACGAGACGTCTATGATTGTCGGAGAATAGTCCCCGAGAATCAGGAATCGTAAGGGGCGGAACACGACGTTAAACAAGCTCTCGTCAACCTTGGCGACCAAACTCAACGAGCTTGACTGAACGCATCACGGCAGAGATGGACATGAGCTCGTACCCAGGTTCAGGCCCTCCCGCAGGAGTAAATACCCTACTTCCTTCTGTGTTGTATTGCACTGCTTCGAGAGGTTATAGTACAAAGGTGCTTCCCGAGGGTGCAGCTACAACAATGGAGGAGCTACAATGGTGGAACTTGTGCTCTCTATGTGCCGTAGTAGTCTTGGGTGTAGAATTGCTTCCCCCTTCTCCAGTGGTGCTCCTCTTCCTTATATAGGCGCAGAGATGGAAGCTAGGGTTCCACAATGGCGCCGGTGCAGGAGAGCGGCGCACCCCTGGTCCAGGATGTCGTGGACGCGGTCCACCATGGTGGTCTTGCTGGTCTTCGTCGGATAAAGCCACCGTCCGGCCAGGACAGTGGCCGGCGCTGCAGAGGTCTATGGCGTCCCTCTAGTGACATAGCGCTTGGAGCGGAGCGGCAGGCTGTCCCCTTGTCACCGAAATGGTAAGCCTAGGAGTCCACTTCGCTTGGGGCAGCTTTGTCGCCCTCCTTTAAGCATGGAAATGGCAACTGTGGCCTCTTCGTCACCGCGCACAGAATATGCGCGTCATTCTGCTGCGAAGTGCAGGATCCATGTGCATCCTGCCAGGATGGCAGAACCTCACCAAGCACTTCGAGTGCTCCGACGCCTCGAGAGGAGAAGTTCTCTCGAGGCTGTTCCTTGGACGTCGGGACTTAGTTGTTTTCTCCAGCGTTGAAGCCCTCGCGAGGCGGAGACCCTTGCGAGGCTCTCCACGTGGGCTCGCCTGGTCCTTAGCAGTTTTCCTAGCCAAGTGTCGAGTGTTGAGGGCCAGGAAGGCCGGCCCATGGTACCCTGGTTTCCATTGGGCCGACAGTAGCCCCTGGGGCCGCGGCGGGCGTGTTGTAGCCCATGTGCGTAGGCGAAGCGTCGTGGGCCCAAAATGGCCGCTCTGGGCCGAGACACGTGGCGGGCAACCGTCGCTTGGCGCCGTCTCGACTTCTCCGGCAACGCCGATCGTAGTGGCGGGCCCCGCCATGCCTGACAAAACGGCTCCACGCGGAGGTTAAGGGCAGGGGAACCGGCGCGGTTCCCCACCACTCCCCACATTTGCCCTCGTCTCCCTTGCTCCCTGCACTTGTCTCTGTCTCGCAATCTCCTTTTTCTCCCGCACTTCCGCCTCCGCGTCGCCATGGCTCCCAGGAAAGCTTCTGCGGCGCAGAAGGGCAAAGGCGTAGTGCCCGCAGGCGAGGCGGCCGCGCCGAGCTCCGTTGGCGATTACAAGCCGGCATTGGAGCCCAATCGTGTGGCGAAAACCGCGCATCCTTACGAAGGTGCGCCCTCTGGTGGCCACCACGTTCAACGAGCAGGGCACGACCAATCTGAGGACAGGAGGCGTTCCTGGCAGCCTCTGTGCTCCTTTCTATCCCATCTTCCTTCACACCGTCTTCGCGGGGCTGGTCCCGCCCTTTTCCGACTTCCTCATTGCTATCTTGGAGCATTATCAAATTCAGCTGCTCCACCTTCATCCCAATTCCATCCTCACTCTTGCCATCTTCGCTTATTTCTGCGAAGGGTACGCCGGTGTCATGCCATCGGTGGACCTCTTCCGGCAATTCTTCGCGCTCCGTTCTACTGCCCCCGGGGAGACCTCCGGGTGTGTCTCATTCCGCATTGCGGATCGCATGTCGGAGCGCTATATCCCCATCGCTTGGGATGATGGGGTCGCCATCACCAGGGTGACGAAAAGGGTGGACGACTTTCGCAAGTGGTGGCTCTATGTGGAGGTCGCGGAGAGCTGTCCTTTCCTCGAGGTCCCCACCGGGCCTCCGTGGAAGCATGACGGCTGGAGTAGCCAGCCTCTGGAGGATCCATCTCTCGATCTTTTCGAGAAGCGTCTGCTGGAGGCCCGTGCCCATGCAGTCACACCTGAAACCGGTGAGGATGTACTCCGGCGGGGCAGACCGGATGTGGCTGAATGGCGACGGCTTCTCGGCGGAGGTGCTCAAAAGTATCATGGACATCCTCTTCACCTCCCCACGGATCCCAGAGCCGGCAAACAACTCCTCTAAGCCCCTGCACTGCTTCGTGAAGAAGATGTGTCTTAGGTACTTGGCGGCGATGCCCGCGTTCACCGCGTGGGGGCTGGTCTCGCGAGGGCGCAGGGGGCCTCGAGAGGGTCCCGCCTTGGCGGCGATGGCGGTGTCCGCACGAGGCAATGAAGTTTCATCGGGCTCCCCCACGGCATCTGACGGCGGCGCCAGTGTTCCAGGTGGCGCCAGCTCTTCGGGTGGTGCCGCGAGGTCCTCGAAGGCGGCCGAGCCTGACGCCGATGTTCTTGAGGTCTCGTCAGACGACGACGAACCTCTCCGCATCATCTCCAGGGCTAGGGCGAAGCGAGGCCCGGAGGCACCGGGGGCCAGCGGCTCCCAGCCCCGGCGCACGAGAGGAAAAGTGTGGGTGGATGTGGCCATCCTATAAGTCTCTCTTTACCCTTTCCTTTCTGCTGTCTTCGTGTTCCTCCCTTTTTCATCTTCTGACTCGCCCTTTTCAGTCCTTCCGCTTCTCCCTCCACGGCGCCGAAGAGGAGAAGGCCCCACCGGCTTGGGGGTACCTCGGGAGCTGTGGGGGCACCTGCGGCCTCCACTCTTGCCGAGTTGGAGCCCTTGGCGACAGTGACTCCACCCGACACGGAGGAGCCCCTCGAAGAGGAGAACACAGGGGCAACGCTGTCGCCAGGCCCGCGCCTTGAGGCCGATGCCGATACGGCCTCACCAGGGCTGGAGGAGCCTGCCTTCGACGGGACGCTCCTCCTCTTTGGTCAGGCAGAATCCGAGGCCGACAGCGAGTGGGCCCCGAGCCCCCTGACAGCCCCAGGCGCTAGCGGGAACGGGGGCTCTAGCCCGAGCCCCCGGGCACATTCCGAGGCCACCCCGAGCCCCAGGCACGTGGACCCCGAGCCTCTAGTGGATACGGGCTCTGCTGGGCTTCCTGTCAATTCCTGGGCCTTGATCCCGGGAAGGCGTCATCGGGCCGCGACTCGTCACGAGGCCCTTTTTCGCCTGGCGAGGGAGAAAATTGACGAGCTGGAGGCCCACCTCGCTGAGAGGGAGCTTGCTGAGGAGGAGGGCCTAGCGGACCTGGCGCGGGGCTGGTCCCTGGTTCGAGGTGCGGTGGCTCGCTGCCATCGGGAAGAAGAGGCGGCGCGGGAGAAACGTGCGGAGGCACTTCGCTTCGCCGCTGAGACCTGATGCGTGTAAAGTCACACGCCCGTTGGGAACCCCAAGAGGAAGATATGATGAGTGCAGCAGTAAGTTTTCCCTCAGTATGAAACCAAGGTTATCGAACCAGTAGGAGATCGAAGTTGCTTCGAAGGTGTCAACGGCGTCAGAAAAAGTGTGGTGATGAAGGGGAGGTCTGACTCGTCGACTTGGAACCTGCACACAACAATCAAACTACTTTGCCCCAACGAAACAGTGAGGGTGTCAATCTCACCGGCTTGCTGAAAACAAAGGATTAGACGTATAGTGTGGAAAATGATGTTTGCTTGCAGAGAATGTAAAAGAACAATGATTGCAGTAGGTTGTATTACAGATGTAAAAGAATGGACCGGGTCCACAGTTCACTAGTGGTGTCTCTCCATAATAAAATACTAACATGTTGGGTAAACATATTACAGTTGGTCAATTGACAAATAGAGAGGGCATAACAATGCACATACATATCATGATGATCACTATAAGATTTACTTGGGCATTATGACAAAGTACACAGACCGCCATCCAGCATGCATCTGTGTCTAAATAGTCCACCTTCAGGTTAGCATCCGTACCCCTTCCAGTATTAAGTTGCAAGCAACAGACAATTGCATTAAGTATGGTGCATAATGTAAACAACACTAATATCCTTAGACAAAGCATTGCTATTTTACCCCTAGTAGTAACAACACATCCACAATCTTAGAACTTTCTGTCACTGTCCCAGATTAAATGGAGGCATGAACCTACTATCTAGCATAAATACTCCCTCTTGGAGTTACAAGCATAAACTTGGCCAGAGCCTACACTAATAACGGAGAGCATGCAAGATCATAAACAACACATATATGATAGATCAATAATCAACTTGATATAGTATTCAAATATCCATCGGATCCCAACAAACACAACATATAGCATTACAATAAGATGATCTTGATCATGATAGGCAGCTCACAAGATCTAAACTTGATGGCACAAAAGGAGAAGACAACCATCTAGCTACTGCTATGGACCCGTAGTCTAGGGATGAACTACTCACGCATCACTCCGGAGGCAGGCATGGCGATGTAGAGCCCTCCGGTGATGATTCCCCTCTCCGGCAGGGTGCCGGAGGAGAACTTCTGAACCCCCGAGTTAGGGTTGACGGCGGCGGCGGCAGTGGATGTTTTCTGGAATAATGGCTCGGTGTTTTAGGGTTTTCGCGTCGGGAGGAATAAATAGGCGAAGGGGCGACGACGGTGGAGGCGCGGGGCCCGCTCCCCATAGGGTGGTGCGGCAGGGGCCCCACCCGCGCCTCCATGTGGGGAGGGCGCCCTGCTGCCCCTTCGTCTCTCCTTCGGACTTCTGGAATGTGTCGGGAAAAATAGGCATCTGTGATTTTGTTTCGTCCAATTTCGAGAATATTTCCAGAACAGCTTTTCGGAAACCAAAAATAGCAGAAAACAGGAACTGGCACTGTGGCATCTTGTTAATAGGTTAGTTCTAGAAAATGCATAAAAATGATATAATTGTATATAAAACATGTAGCTATTGGTATAAAACTAGCGTGGAACATAAGAAATTATAGATACGTTGGAGACGTATCAAGACCCGCGCCAGCGTTGTGCAGGAGGCTGAGGAGACCCTTGCGTACTTGGTGGCCAAACGCGAGGCTCTGGAGGTCGACACCAAAGCCAAGCACCAGGAGATCGCAGCTCGCGAGGCTGCCGTCTCCGCCAAGTCCCAAGAGGTTGAGGCGGAGACAGCTGTTAAGCTCCAGGAGCTCACTGAGCGTGAGGCGAAGCTTGGTGCAGACACGGAGTTGGCGAGGAAAGGGCTGGAGGAGCTCCGTGTGTCGCTGGAAACTCATAGGCGGGAGCTTGACTCTCGCGAGAGGGAGCTGCAGGCGCGTGAGACGCAGGCCGCCCAGCTGGCGACGAAGCTGTCTTCGGAGCGGGAGGCTCTGGAAGCCCATGGGGCCCTCCAGGAGACCGTGACGAGCGTGGATGGCTTTGTCGAGGAGGAGAGCCGCAAGCTCCTCCGCGTTTCGAAGTCTACTCAAGCGATGAGCGTAAGCATTTGGTATTGGCACCAGGATGTTATGGCTAAAAGAGCATTAATGAGGATTTGGAAGGCCAAAGGAAGAAAGTCTCACAAAGCTATAAGTGATCATTAGACAAGAGGAAGTCTTATAATCGAAGCTATGTAAGGAGTAGTGATTGCCATGCAACGGATGCACATGGAGCTATATGTATATGAAAGCTCTCCAATGGAACTAGTAGGGTGCATCCAACTTGGTTGCTCATGAAGACCTAGAGCATTTTTGAGGAAGCTCATCATTGAAATATACAACCCAAGTTCTATAGTGTAAATTCCCCACATAGTTATACTAGTAAAATATGAAAACTCTCTCACATAGAGTATAGGTGCTAAACATGAGCACAAATGATGACTATGAATAATGCAGGTGCTTCAACATGAGCACAAGTGTGGATAAAGGATAGTAATGTTGCCCCCTTTTCTTTATTCTTTTTTTCTTTTTCTCTTTTCGATGGCCTCCATGGCTCTTTTCACTTTCAGGGGCAACACTCTAATATGACAGTACACTTTTTGTTACGAATAACTCACAACGAACTAAAACATGATGTATGAAACTGTATTCATCTGCCAGTGTAGCAGGATATGCAATGATCTAGCGTAACATGGGTAAACCACACATCAGCTGTATAGAATCATGTAAAGCAATATGTGTATGATGAATGACAGTAAGTCATGTAATGTAAGATGGAAGTTGCATGGCAATATATTTCGGAACAGCTATGAAAATGCTGTAGTAGGTAGGTATGGTGGCTGTTTTGAGGAAAATGTATGGGTTTATGTGTAGGAGAACAAGAGAAAGTTCTCCCACGGGTTTGGATGTACTGGCGAAGTATGCACAACTCTCAATGTGAGCATAAGGCAATGCACAGTACCGAAGAGGCTCGCAAATATGGATGGTGGATGTGCCAAAAACCGTAGCTCAACATTAGTCAAAAAGAACTCACAAACTTATTGCAAACATCTAGCAGGTTCAACATTAAGAACATGATTAAAGTTTACTCCAAGAAGGGCCGTTCACGGCGGCACAAGTACCCCGTTAGATCCCTCGACCTTCAGCACAACTTAGTTATTACGAATCACTTTTAGACATGGAAAGCTATCAAGTCCAACTACACCTTCAACAATTTAAATAGAGTTTGTAGTACGGTACAAGTTTAAAGACAACCATCCACTAATAATTTTAACTTAATTAACCAGCAAGCTTTACCATCTAAATATCTCAAAATATTTGCAAAGAATCAAGTCATCAAATTTCAATGATCTACAAGACTATGCAAGTTATTACTATACCACTACCACATGCAGCATTTTCTGAACCAACACATCAACCAAGCAACTAAACAAAAACTCTCCAAATGATTTACAAATGAAACAAGAGAGTACTACTCCTCAAGAATTAACAGCTCTAAAAGAGATGCATGAAAAAACAGGAGCTAAAAACATACAGTAGCTAGATAAGAATACTCAAAAGATATAAGTGAAAAATATGAGTATTCGCATGAAAAAGCGGAGCGTGTCTCTCTCCCACACAAGAATGCTAGGATCCAACTTTATTCAGAAAAATAAAAACAACAAGCAAAAATAAAAGCACATAGATGCTCCAAGTAATATACATAAAATGTGAAAGAATTAAAATATAGTTTCACTAGATATGACCTGATAAATTGTTGATGAAGAAGGGGATGCCCAAGGCATCCCCAAGCTTAGACGCTTGAGTCTTCTTGAACATTGCAGGGATGACTCACGGGGGCATCCCAAGCTTAGGCTTTTCACTCTTCTTGATCACATCATATGATCCTTCTTTCTTGCTCCTTGAAAACTTTCGCCACACCAAACTCAGGTAACTCGTTAGAGTGTTAGTGCGTAATCAAATATTCTCATATTCTACTGTGACACAATCATTACCAAAGCTTCTGGACATTACCTACAGCCACTGATGTTTAATGGAGCAAAGAAATCCAATCAAACATAGTAAAAGAGGCAATGCAAAATAAAAGGCAAAATCTGTCAAAAATAGAACAGTTTGGAAATACGAATTTTTGCGAGGCACTTAACTTGCTCAGATGGAAGAAGCCCAAACTAATGAAAGTTGCGTACATATATAAGGATCATGCGTGATTGTTTTCAGAATTTTTCGAATTTTCTGTAGCGCATACAGCTCAAAACGGTGGACAGCAAAAATCTGTCACTACGCAGAAATCTAATTTAGCAACAACTTTCAACTAGAGACTTTACTTGGCACAACAATGCAATAAAATAAGGATACAAAGGAGTTGATACAGAAGTAAACAGCACCTTGACTCAAAATAAAATAAAATGACAGAAAATAAAAAGATGGGTTGTCTCCCACAAGCGATTTTTTAAACGCCTTTCAGCTAGGAGCAGAAAGTGAAAATCAAGTGTTATCAAGAGAAAATGCATCAACATCATAATTTGCTCTAATAATAGAATCAAAAGGCATCTTCATTCTCTTTCTAGGGATAGAAGTTTCAAGTTTTAATTTCTCTTCCTGGCTTTTATGAGAGCATTTGTAATATGTTTTGTAAAAGCCATGTTTATAGCACTAGCATTAGGACTTCTAGCTAGCTTTTGCAAGAACTTAATAACTTCAGAGATGTTACAACTATCAAAATCAAAATCATTATGATCAAAAGTAATGGGACCATTGCCTCCAATACTTCGAAAAATTTCAGCACCTTTATCAGAAACAGTTTCAGCAGTTTTAGGCAATTTTGCACGCTTTGTAGTAGAAGTAGAAACATTGCCAACATCAATAACATTACCATTGATAGTAGGAGGTTTATCAACATGTGAAGCTTCAGCATTACTAGTGGTAATAGTACAAACTCGAGCTATACTATTCTTTCTATCAATTTCAGCTTCTCTTTCCCACCTAGCATGCAACTCAGCCAACATCCTAATATTGTTGTCAATTTTAACTTGGATAGCATTTGCTGTAGCAAAAGACTTAGTATCTTTAACCTCATTAGGCATAACTTTCAGTTTCAAAAGATCAACATCAAGAGCAAGACTATCAACCTTAGAAGCAAGAACATCAATTTTACCAAACTTTTCCTCAACAGATTTGTTAAAAGCAGTTTGTGTATTAATAAATTCTTTAAGCATGACTTCAAGATCAGAGGGTACACTCCTACTATTGTTGTAAGAATTACCATAAGAATTACCATAACCACTACCACTATTAGAAGGATATGGCTTATAGTTGTTATTACCAAAATTATTCCTATAGGCATTGTTGTTGAAATTATTATTTTTAATGAAGTTCACATCAACATGCTCTTCTTGAGCAACCAATGAAGCTAAAGGAACATTATTAGGATCAACATGAGATTTACCACTCACAAGCATAGACATAATGATATCAATCTTTTCATTCAAGGAAGAGGTTTCTTCAACAGAATTTACCTTCTTACCTTGAGGAGTCCTTTCAGTGTGCCATTCGGAGTAGTTGATCATCATATCATCAAGAAGTTTTGTTGCTGCACCTAAAGTGATGGACATAAAGGTTCCTCCAGCAGCCGAATCCAGCAAATTCCTTGAGGAAAAATTTAATCCTGCATAAAAGGTTTGGATGATCATCCAAGCAGTCAGTCCATGGGTAGGGCAATTCTTTACCATAGATTTCATTCTCTCCCATGCTTGGGCAACATGTTCATTATCAAATTGCTTGAAATTCATAATGCTACTTCTCAAAGATATAATTTTAGCAGGAGGATAATATTTTCCAATGAAAGCATCTTTGCATTTTGTCCATGAATCAATACTATTTCTAGGCAAAGATAGCAACCATTTTTAGCTCTTCCTCTCAAGGAGAAAGGAAATAGTTTCAGTTTTACAATATCCCCATCTATATCCTTATACTTTTGCATCTCACAAAGTTCAACAAAATTATTAAGATGGGCAGCAGCATCATCAGTACTAACACCAGAAAATTGCTCTTTCATAACAAGATTTAATAGAGCAGGTTTAATTTCATAAAAGTCTGCTTTAGAAGCAGGTGGAGCAATAGGAGTGCATATGAAATCATTATTATTTGTGCTAGTGAAGTCACACAACTTGGTGTTCTCAGGAGTACTCATTTTAGCAAAAATAAAAACTAGGCCGAAATAAAAAAGTAAAACAAGTAACTAATTTTTTTTGTTTTTTATATAAAGAAAGCAAACAAGACAAAATAAAAATAAAGCAAGACAAAAACAAAGTAAAGAGATTGGGTGTGAGAGACTCCCCTTGCAGGAGCAATTCGGCCTCCCCGGCAACGGCGCCAGAAAAAGTGCTTGATGCGTGTAAAGTCACACGTCCGTTGGGAACCCCAAAGGAAGGTATGATGAGTGCAGCAGCAAGTTTTCCCTCAGTATGAAACCAAGGTTATCGAACCAGTAGGAGATCGAAGTTGCTTCAAGGTGTCAATGACGCAGAAAAAGTGTGGTGATGAAGGGGAGGTCTGACTCGTCGACTTGGAACCTGCACACAACAATCAAACTACTTTGCCCCAACGAAACAGTGAGGGTCAATCTCACCGGCTTGCTGAAAACAAAGGATTAGACGTATAGTGTGGAAAATGATGTTTGCTTGCAGAGAATGTAAAAGAACAATGATTGCAGTAGGTTGTATTTCAGATGTAAAAGAATGGACCGGGGTCCACAGTTCACTAGTGGTGTCTCTCCATAATAAAATACTAACATGCTGGGTAAACAAATTACAGTTGGGCAATTGACAAATAGAGAGGGCATAACAATGCACATACATATCATGATGATCACTATGAGATTTACTTGGGCATTACGACAAAGTACACAGACCGCCATCCAGCATGCATCTGTGTCTAAATAGTCCACCTTCAGGTTAGCATCCGCACCCCTTCCAGTATTAAGTTGCAAGCAACAGACAATTGCATTAAGTATGGTGCATAATGTAAACAACACTAATATCCTTAGACAAAGCATTGCTGTTTTACCCCTAGTAGCAACAGCACATCCACAACCTTAGAACTTTCTGTCACTGTCCCAGATTAAATGGAGGCATGAACCTACTATCTAGCATAAATACTCCCTCTTGGAGTTACAAGCATAAACTTGGCCAGAGCCTACACTAATAACGGAGAGCATGCAAGATCATAAACAACACATATATGATAGATCAATAATCAACTTGACATAGTATTCAATATCCATCGGATCCCAACAAACACAACATGTAGCATTACAATAAGATGATCTTGATCATGATAGGCAGCTCACAAGATCTAAACATGATGGCACAAAAGGAGAAGACAACCATCTAGCTACTGCTATGGACCCGTAGTCCAGGGATGAACTACTCACGCATCACTCCGGAGGCAGGCATGGCGATGTAGAGCCCTCCGGTGATGATTCCCCTCTCCGGCAGGGTGCCGGAGGAGAACTTCTGAACCCCCCGAGTTAGGGTTGACGGCGGCGGCAGCGGATGTTTTCTGGAATAATGGCTCGGTGTTTTAGGATTTTCGCGTCGGAGGAATAAATAGGCGAAGGGGCGACGTCGGTGGAGGCGCGGGGCCCGCACCCCATAGGGTGGCGCGGCAGGGGCCCACCCGCGCCGCCACGTGGGGAGGGCGCCCTGCTGCCCCCTTTGTCTCTCCTTCGCACTTCTGGAACGTGTCGGGAAAAATAGGCATCTGGGATTTTGTTTCGTCCAATTCCGAGAATATTTCCAGAACAGCTTTTCTGAAACCAAAAACAGCAGAAAACAGGAACTGGCACTGTGGCATCTTGTTAATAGGTTAGTTCCAGAAAATGCATAAAAATGATATAAAGTGTATATAAAACATGTAGCTATTGGTATAAAACTAGCATGGAACATAAGAAATTATAGATACGTTGGAGACGTATCAAGACCCGCGCCAGCGTTTTGCAGGAGGCTTAGGAGACCCTTGCGTACTTGGTGGCCAAACGCGAGGCTCTGGAGGTCGACACCAAAGCCAAGCACCAGGAGATCGCAGCTCGTGAGGCTGCCGTCTCCGCCAAGTCCCAAGAGGTTGAGGCGGAGACAGCTGCTAAGCTCCAGGAGCTCACCGAGCTTGAGGCGAAGCTTGGTGCTGACACGGAGTTGGCGAGGAAAGGGCTGGAGGAGCTCCGTGTGTCACTGGAAACTCATAGGCGGGAGCTTGACTCTCGCGAGAGGGAGCTGCAGGTGCGTGAGACGCAGGCCGCCCAGCTAGCGACAAAGCTGTCTTCGGAGCGAGAGGCTCTGGAAGCCCGTGGGGCCCTCCAGGAGACAGCGACGAGCGTGGATGGCTTTGTCGAGGAGGAGATCCGCAAGCTCCTCTGCGTTGCGGTTGGCCGCATTTTTGCCAACCTTCGCCGTCTCGAGCCTTCCTTTGATTTCCAGAGCATGACGGAGCCTGATGAAGGACCCGACGCCGCGGGCCGCCATGCTGAAGTCAAGGAGGACACCGAGGTGTACACGATCACTTCAAGACGGTGGAAGTCGATGAGAGCCCTGACGAGATGGTGTCGCTCTGAGGCCTGGGCCGCTCCTTTAGTTGCAATATGCGTGGCCACAAATTCTAGCTTTTGAAACTGCTTAAGTGTTGTAAAAGATCTTTATGACTTGTATGCTTGCATGCCATCTTGTGCCTCTCGTGAGGCTTTTTATCTCTTCCTCGTGCCTTTTCCGCTCTGCGTCGTTAGGACCCTCTTGGAGGGATGAGAGCTCCCGAGGCCCGGTGCTCAGGAGCCCCCCCTTTTGACGCGCAAGCAGCACATGAGGCATGAGTGGGAAAAAGAAACTCGAGAGGCAAAGCAAACAGCGAGGGGGGAGGACAACGAGGAGCTTAAGTTCTGGACTTAGCTGTGTAGGGTCTTGTTTCTTTGTGGGCACCATGTCCTCTTGGAGACGTTTTCGTGGCTTCAGGGGGGGCGTTGTCCTTCCTGCGCTAGTCACGAGGGCGTGCCCACGAGCATAGCATGGTCGAAATAATTCACGCGCGCTTATAGATTTTCCTGATGTGTGTCTAGCGAGGAGAAAACTAAGCACCAAAGTCCTTGGTGAGGTGGTGTGCATGGGGGCAGGCCCACGAGCCCGAACTCGGATCCTTTGGATTTTTCGGTGCTGCTGGGATGCTCCCGAGACACAGGCACTGTGCCCAGCCCCCGCTCGCGAGGTGCACAAGGGGAAAAGGTATAAGCGCGAGCAGTTGCAAAAATAGGAGAGACACCTTACCGAGATAATATTACAAAACGGCGCTGACGCGCATTGTGCCAAAAAGCAGCTAGTTTGTTACACTTGGAGTAGCCAAGTTACATTCCGCCGTGTCGAGGCATGGGGTTTTTTATACTTGGAGTGGCCAAGTTACATTCTGCCATGTCAAGGCGAGGGATTTTATACTTGGAGTGGCCAAGTTACAGTCTGCCATGTCTGGGCATGGGGTTCCACAGGATGTGGCTGAGACTTCTCGCGGCCCATGGCGACGCGTGGTAGAGAGAGCTCAGATGGAGTGACCCTCGGGGAGGGATAAGCTTTTGTGAAGCTTGGGAGGGGGGAGTGACGACTCGGGCGTCCCTCTTGAGACAAAAAAATGTCTGTCGTGACTTGATCATGGGTAGAACTTGTGGAGATGTTCTACGCTCCATAGTTCCACGACGGGTGCGCCGTCTCGAGTTTCCAATTGTGTTGCTCCATGCTTGGCGATGCGCGTGACCCTGTAAGGTCCTTCCCACATGGGTGAGAGCCTATGGAGGGCCCCTCTGGAGGGTATCCTTCTGAGGATGAAGTCGCCTGCCTTGAGGGTGCGCGAGCGTATGTGGCGGCTGTGGTAGCGGCGCAAGGCTTGTTGGTGTCTTGCCGCCCTGATAGTAGCTTGTTGATGCAGCCCCTCAAGCAGCGGCAGGTTGTCGTTGTAGAGTGCCTCTTGATCATCCTCGTTGAAGGCTAACACTGATAGTGGCTTGGCGAGGCTCTCTTGATCATTCTCGTTGAAGGCTAACGCTTGTGGAGACCCGAGCCGTATTTCGCCGGGGAGGACTGCTTCAGCCCCGTAGATAATGGCGAATGGCGTTTCACCTGTGGGCTCGGTGACAGTCGTCCGAAAAGACCACAGTACTGAGGGGAGCTCGTTCACCCAGCCCTTGCCTGAGCGTTTGAGGCACTTGAAACTTCGTATCTTGAAGCCTTTGAGTTCTTCAGCGATTGCTCGCTCAGCTTGCTCATCGTTCCGTGGTCGTGCTACCGAGGCGAAACATAGCCGGGTGCCGAGGGTTCCGCAGTAGGCCTTGAAGGTGCCACTGGCGAACTGCGAGCCGCTGCCGGTGATGATGCGGTTTGGCACGCCGAAGCGACGCGCGAGGTTGCTCAGGAAATTCACCGCCAACTTTCCCGGGATGGAGCGCACCGCTTCTACCTCCGCGCCATTTGGTGAATTTGTCGATGGCGACGTAGAGGTAGCGGTAGCCCCTGCGCGATCTCGGGAAGGGCCAGGTGAGGGGGGATGGGCTGGAGCCCCAGCTCCGGCTGGGGGATTTGCTTGGCGTGGTGCTGGCATGTTTCGCAAGCTTGGACGAGGGGGGCGGCGTCCTAGAGCACCGTCGGCCAGTAGAAACCACTCCTGAAGACCTTTCCCGCGAGGGTGCGTGTTGGGGGGATAATAACCCGGTATACCTATGACAAGGAAAGATTGATGACCCGGCTAAAAAGATCACTCGGCCAAGAAGATCACTCAGCCAGAAGATTACCCAGCTAGAGGATCACTCGGCAACAAGAAGATCACCCGGTCAACAAGAAGATCACCCGGCAACAAGAAGATCACCCGGCTAGAGGATCACCCGGTCAGGAGATAACCCAGCTTCAGGATAACCCAGTTTCGGAAGATGCCATAGAAGGAAGATTCTAGATGACCCGGTATCCTTGTATAAGTTGGACTCAAGACTTGGAGATCACGAAGGACTAAGATTAGGACTCCGTATAACCCAGTTTTTACCTTGTACGACCAGGAGACCCAGCCATCTATATAAGCAGGCTCCTAGGTCACATATCAGTAGGCCGAATAAGATAGATTAAAAGTAGAGAGAGCTCAAGAGAGAGCTCCCACGCCGGAGTCATTATAACCCGGCAATCATCACCATTGGCGCACCATGTAACATATTATCATATAGTGATTTATAGCAGGATGTAGGGATCCTCCACCGAGGGGACCTGAACCTGGGTAAAAAACATCTTCTCCCTCGTAGAGCTAGACAAATCTCCTGAACGCCAGAGTCGCCTTGCCCCAATCTCAAGCTACCCCGTGTAACATCTGCCGTGATTAACCCCACGACAGTTGGCGCCCACCGTGGGGCCTGCGTCCAAGTGTGTCCTCATCAAGGGAGAAGCGCTGCGATGGATGGAGAAAATCCGTCGACGAGATCATCAGCAACTAGCAAGAACATCGCATCGTCGATAATTTCAGGAAACCCAGAGACAGATTCGCTGGAGATCCCGCGGCCGACAAATTGTCAGCCAGCTCCAGTAGTGTCAGCATAACCATCGAAGACCCGGCCGTGGGCCGGCTTTTACTTTTTTCGCAATCATCATCAACCGCCTGATCAGTTATACCAGATTGAAATATTCAGGCCGACAGGCTTTCCGCGATCTGAATCGCATCACACGGATTTTAGCAGAAGTTCCGCCACAAGCATCAGATTTCGGTCCGCGGTCCGAGTCGAGTTCCAGGTCAAATTGGCAACAGTGCATGGGAGTTCAAGAAACAGAGGTTATCGCTGGGCAGGACTCGGGAGCGCAGGACCCCAGGAGAAAAGGAAAAGGACGTGGACGTTGACTCGTACATGGTTCAGGGAAGTTGATTCAAAGAATCAAGGAGAAAGTAATATGCCCAGATTAGGATACGTGTGACAAGCACGCGTGTGGTTCAGATTTCATCAAGCAAGGAAAGGAATAAAGCTGATGGCGATCGAATTCAACGAAGACCCGGACATCGTGTTTGGTCCTGTTCCAATCCGCAAGGGATACGAATGAGCGCGTCGAGCTGGACGTAGCTGGTACCTATCCGGTTTGGTTTGCAATACGTATTAAAGCGGCAAGAAAAAAATAAGAGGTCGACAGCTGCCGGGTCAAGCCCCAATAAAAGAAAAGGAAAGGAAGATTAATCGGATGGAACCAGCTAGTACTCAAAGGCCATCACGTTTTCAAGAAAGAAAAAAAGCCGAGCTATCCGGAGAGTTGCCATGCATTGCATGCAAAGAGCTACTCACGTGTATCAGCTCTCAGTTTTGGAAAGAAGAAAAGAAAAAGAAAAAGAATTTGTGTGGTTGGTACCGTGGCCGGCTTCGCGAGTATATCGTGACCATCTACTACCCGGCCGCCGGCCGGCTTATGCGGCAACGATATCTTCTCCAACGGCGCAACCTCGTCGCAGCGCGAAGGTCTGTGCACCTCCACAACATCATCAACGCCAACAACATTCAGACAGCTAAGTCATGTTTATGATTAAGTTTCATATTTTATTATTCAGTCATTAAATAAAGTCGGCACATTTTTACCGATCGCTGTGTTGAAGACATGGATCCTACTTCGTAAAAGACGCATGTGATGACGTTCGGGTTACAAACACTGAACCCCACACGTGAAACATATTGGAGGACGATCCATGAAACATTTCAGCCTTTATATTGCTTAGCGATACCCGTGAGCGCTTCGCAAGCAGTGTTAAGCATTTATATGATCAATGGATTTATTAAAAGTCGGGTTATCTACAACTCGCAAATGGATTTATCAAAGTCGAGTTATTTATCGCTCGCAATGGATTTCTTAAAAATCGAGTTATCTACAACTCGCAATGGATTTATTAAAAGTCGAGTTATTTATCACTCGTAATTGATTTCTTAATAATAAGTGCGCCATTAAAGGTGCCAACATCTCGCTCTGGCTCTATTGCCGTCATCAATTACCGTATTCCTGCTCATGCATTATCATCATATATTCACTACTATTAGTCCGGCTTATGCATCAGTAACGCCAAGAGTGCTACGCAACCTCGGTTAGCGATGCCCAGGAGCGATTTGCAACAAAAATTAGCTTAGCCCAAGAGTGCTACGCAACTTCGGTTAGCGATGCCCAGGAGTGCTTTGCGATGAAATATAGTTTTGCCCAAGAGTGCTACGCAACTTCGGTTAGCGCTGCCCAAGAGTGCTTTGCAGTAATGAACTAGCTTAGCCCAAGAGTGTTACGCAATTTCGGTTAGCGCTGCCCAAGAGTGCTTTGCAACAAAAAATTAGCTTAGCCCAAGAGAGCTACGCAACTTCGGTTAGCGCTGCCCAGGAGTGCTTCGCAATATTGTAAATTTTAGGTCTTGGGGGCTGATCGCTTGAATAGCGCAGTTACAAACTCAATACTCGGCAAATAAGCCACTTTGGTCATGGGGGCTGATTACTTATGAAAAGGTACAGGTACAATCTCATGATCCGGCCAATTTTAGAGCCACTATTTTCTTGGTTATCTTACTATTGAGCTCGATGTGACTCGTATTTATATGGCCTGATTGCTTACCTGTAAATTCAATCAGTCATGAGACCCACTGGGACTTGCCTGACCCTGTTTTTATCAGAGAAGTTGCGACAGAGATAATCCATGCGAAAGCCGGCTCATAGTTAAAGAAACCAAAAGGGCCATCTAAACCAAAAGATTTGCAGAACGATATCACGTTCATGAAAAAAGCAAATCCTCAGGGTGCGCGTACACCATCAGCATAATTATTTTAAGTTACTAACTTACTTGGACTTATTATTACTTTTTGGAGGAATTTTTATTTCAGAACAGGTTCTTCAATAGACCCGTCTTGTGTTTATTTTGATAGTAATGTTGGCAGTGAGAAAGTGGGTACATGAATCAGTTTTTGGTGGATCCTATATTTATCATCGTATAATATCTATCACCCGGAGATTTTCAATCATCCGATCAGAGCTATATGATTTCAGAATTGATCGATTTACCTACCAAAGGCAGCATGCATCTCCGGCTCATTGAGTGGGGCGTTTTCAAGTTTGAAAAATCAATGGAAAGGATCAGACTCATGTGACCTTGTTTGGTACAAGGGAAGAAAATATGGGTTACTTTAGACTCACGCAAATCGGTGGCAGCCTGTTGCAGCCTGTTGAAGAAGCTGCTCAGCAATCGCCAAGCGATGCAAGAGGAGGAAGAAATAAAGAAATAAGCCGGATTGTTATTATTGTATGTGCGCGTCAAGTCACGTGAAGAAAAAAGAAAGAAAAAATGGGGGCAGAATGCATGCAAACAAGAAGCAACCAATAGCCGAGTGAAGATCCAAGGTTAAGGATGATTTAGTTACCAACCTCAAAGTTCTTGTAAAGTCACCTCAAAGGACCAAGATGGTCACGTGAGCATGCATGCATGTCACGCACAAGCCGACTAGTACTCTACATGTGCAAGTGGCTCAAGGGCATCAGGTTTCAACGAAAAAGAAGAAAAAACAAGAGCAGCCGGTTTACGATTGGACCCGACTAAGCTGGTTAGGCTTATTCTCTCAGCCTGGCCGGGTTATCTTTTGCTTCGTCAGCTTGGCCGGATTTGGCCGGGTCATTAGTGATCATGTCTATAACACGGCTTTGTCAACAGTGTGATCATCTTCAGTTTCGCGACTCGCCGTATTTGAAGTTGAAATTTTTGGGTCAAATGAGTTATGAAGACGAGTGCCAAGCTGCTGCAGGAATAACAACCTGGCACTTGGACACTACGGTATTTGAAGTCAAGATTTTATGCAGTATCAAGGCAAGTCTCGGGTTACCGTGGACTGATAACCCGGTACTTGGGGACTGAAAGTTTTATCAGTCGGCAAGCAAGAAAATTTGAGTGTTCACAAGCAAATAATAAGAATTGGAAAGCTATACAATGATGCAAGTCCCAGGTGACCTCGGAAAGATCACCCGGTACTTGGGGGATGCCATATTTTCGAAGTTATAGTTTGAGGATTGGAGTAATTTTTTAAGTACCAGATGATTGTTGACTTATCACCCGGTATTTGGGGAGTATGGTAATTCAAAAGTTTACAGTGTTGATGTCAGTCCAAAAGCAAGTCCCAGGTTATCGTGGACTAATAACCCGGAACTTGGGGACTAGGATATTTCAAAGTTCAGAAAAGTAATGAAGACATATATTACAAGTCCCGAGTGACTGAGGACAGTTTACTCGGCACTTGGGGACTAGGATATTTCACAGTTCAGAAAAGAAATGGGAAGACACATGTTACAAGTCCCGAGTGACTGAGGACAGTTTACTCGGCACTTGGGGACTATAAGGTGATATTGAGGTGTTGACGCTGGGTCTTCAAAAGTTGGGTTTTAAAAAATAGCCTCCATATGAGTAGGCTTCTTTAAGTCTGGATCGTAAGAACCTAAGGCATCCTTCAGCATAGCCTCCGTATGAGTAGGCTTCATAAAAAACCGGGTCAAAAGGACTCTTGAAGATAAACCTGGAGGCATATGAACCCAGGAGAAAGCCTGGTTATAAACATGGACCTCCCGAATGAGATGGCCTGATAAGTGTAAATCCGGGTTATTTCCCGTTAACTTTGTTTATCTTATATTTCAGGAGTTTAACCAGGATGATAGCATTGGCTGCTACACCCAATCACCAAGATCAAGGACAAGAGTATAAAGTGAAGCAGGTCAAATGTATATCCAAGTTAAACTTGGGGACTACTGTTGGGGGATAATAACCCGGTATACCTATGACAAGGAAAGATTGATGACCCGGCTAAGAAGATCACTCGGCCAAGAAGATCACTCAGCCAGAAGATTACCCAGCTAGAGGATCACTCGGCAACAAGAAGATCACCCGGTCAACAAGAAGATCACCCGGCAACAAGAAGATCACCCGGCTAGAGGATCACCCGGTTAGGAGATAACCCAGCTTCAGGATAACCCAGTTTCGGAAGATGCCATAGAAGGAAGATTCTAGATGACCCGGTATCCTTGTATAAGTTGGACTCAAGACTTGGAGATCACGAAGGACTAAGATTAGGACTCCGTATAACCCAGTTTTTACCTTGTACGACCAGGAGACCCAGCCATCTATATAAGAAGGCTCCTAGGTCACATATTAGTAGGCCGAATAAGATAGATTAAAAGTAGAGAGAGCTCAAGAGTGAGCTCCCACGCCGGAGTCATTATAACCCGGCAATCATCGCCATTGGCGCACCATGTAACATATTATCATATAGTGATTTATAGCAGGATGTAGGGATCCTCCACCGAGGGGACCTGAACCTGGGTAAAAAACATCTTCTCCCTCGTAGAGCTAGACAAATCTCCTGAACGCCAGAGTCGCCTTGCCCCAATCTCAAGTTACCCCGTGTAACATCTGCCGTGATTAACCCCACGACAGTGCGCGAGGATGAGTGGTGGCCGCATTCGCCGCTGTGGACGTCCTCGAGAAGCTGCCTGCCTTCTTCTGTGAGGACACATCGCAGTGAGACGCCATTGGGGCGCTTGGGGTAGAGTTCTCCTCCGATCATGCAGTAGGTCTTGGCTAGATACTTAGCCATGTTAGCCACTCGTTCTGCTTCTGCTTCTTCTTCAGGGAGAGCCCCCGTGCTCAGAAAAGCCTTTATTTCGTCGATCCAGCTCCCCTCTTGGGGTACCGTGGCGAGCAGTAGGTGAACTCCCAGGGTGAATCACAGCCTGGCGCTCCCGCCCAGCCATGATGCCTGCTTAGCGGACCACAATCGTGGGCTCTCGCCGCTGGCAAGGGTGGCGATGGTGGTGGACGCGGAGGAGTTGGAGGAGGAGGAGTCCCCCTCGGTGGTGGAGGTGGAAATGGAGGAGCGCCTGGCGCTGAATCTTCTGCGCCTCCAGAGTGGCGCTCCACTGAGTGCGGGACAGCCAGAGCCGCGGGGACGCCAGTGGCACGAATGAGCTCACCGATGCGCGCCAGCCAGTCAGCCTGGCCTTCTTCGGCGGGACGGTACCGTAGCAGCTCCCGCACCGTGAACAGCGCAGCGCATGGGCACGACACGGCCTGGCTTTGCGACGCGCCCCCTGGTCCCAGGGAGACCCCAGAGGAGAGACGTGGGTGTCCTCGTCTTCTGGCTCCTTGACGTGGGGCTCGGGATCGTCGTGGCGCGGTGCGCGGTTGGCACGGGGACGGCCACGCGGTTTGCGGCCTGAAGCGGGCTCGGTGGCGGCCCTGCCGTTGGCGTTCGTGCGGCATGCAAGACGCCCCGCTCGGAGTCGGGCCATGACGCCGGAGTGGTTGGAGCAGAGGATGGAAACGCGCCTCAGCCCCCTACCTGGTGCCACAAATGTCGAAGAATAGTCCCCGAGAACCAGGAATCGTAAGGGGCTGAACACGTTAAACAAGCTCTCGTCAACCTCGGCGACCAAACTCAACGAGCTTGACTGAACGCATCACGGCAGAGATGGACACGAGCTCATACCCAGGTTCAGGCCCTCTCGGAGGAGTAAAGACCCTACTTCCTGCTGTGTTGTATTGCACTGCTTCGAGAGGTTATAGTACAAAGGTGCTTCCCGAGGGTGGAGCTACAACAATGGAGGAGCTACAATGGTGGAACTTGTGCTCTCTATGTGTCGTAGTAGTCTTGGGTGTAGAATTGCTCCCCCCCCCCCCCCCGTTCTCCAGTGGTGCTCCTCTTCCTTATATAGGCGTAGAGGTGGAAGCTAGGGTTCCACAATGGCGCCGGTGCAGGAGAGCGGCGCACCCCTGGTCTAGGATGGCGTGGACGCGGTCCACCATGGTGGTCTTGCTGGTCTTCATCAGATAAAGCCACCGTCCGGCCAGGACAGTGGCCGGCGCTGCAGAGGTCTATGGCGTCCCTCTGGTGACGTAGCGCTTGGAGCGGAGCGGCAGGCTGTCCCCTTGTCACCGAAATGGTAAGCCTGGGAGTCCACTTCGCTTGGGGCAGCTTTGTCGCCCTCCTTTAAGCATGGAAATGGCAACTGTGGCCTCTTCGTCACCGCGCACAGAATACGCGCATCATTCTGCTGCGAAGTGCAGGATCCATGTGCGTCCTGCCAGGATGGCAGCACCTCGCCAAGCACTTCGAGTGCTCCGACGCCTCGAGAGGAGAAGTTCTCTCGAGGCTGTTCCTTGGACGCGGGGACTTAGTTGTTTTCTCTAGCGTTGAAGCCCTCGCGAGGCGGAGACCCTCGCGAGGCTCTCCAGGTGGGCTCGCCTAGTCCTTAGCAGTTTTCCTAGCCAAGTGTCGAGTGTTGAGGGCCAGGAAGGCCGGCCCATGGTACCCTGGTTTTCATTGGGCCGACAATGATGATGCTTGAAACAAATACTGAGCGTTTTAATTTAGTTTTACCTTTATAATCCACTAATCACCCCTTCATAGTGGTGTACCTCTTCCGAACCTTACCCATTACCTCCAAATCTATTCTCTATTTCCTCTTCTCTAGTGCACTGGGTCGTGAACATCTTCGTGGAAATATATCTTTGTTTTATATGGTATATGACGATGACGTTCAGACACTCACGACATTGTCTCTCATAAAATGTCTTTGGCTCGGGTCCTATTTGGCCAAAGCTAGATTGGTGGAGCTGTCGAGCAACGAGAGGTTACTGTTGATGTCCGTTGAGTTAGCTCCATCGCATTGTTGGCGACATCGTCATCTTCAAAAACTATATTTGATTTTGCAAGCAAAATTGTCAATCTGGTCTATCAATGGAAGGCCTAGTTGCTTGCCTACAGTGGGGCAGTGCTCGCCGATATACTATATTTGATTGCCAATATCCACCAAACATGGCGGAGTACTAATGGGGCGATTCCAATAGGGCTATGAACAAAATTAGCTATTGAGTTTTTTGACGTTTTCCATGGCAACGCAGAGCTAGGATGGCGCAAAGATGATGATTTTAGATGCGATTTTGGCTAGAAGTATGAGGCTTGTGGTCCTTATTCTATTTTGCTGCTTTTTAGGGGTTTTCTTGCATCCTTGGTTCAGTTACTTCGTTATCTGGTTGCAAACGGTAATCTGGCTATCTAATATAAACCGGATTTTAATTTTGAAAGGAGTGAATTTCATGTGTGTTACCGCTTACTTTGGTATTTGTACATAAAATATCATATTTATGAAAATTCCTCTAGATTAACCGATTTAAGCAACGTCATATCCGGTTTTGCGATTCTAACTATTTTCATGTCTACATTAATGCTAAAGAAATATAACATACTATGATAGTGCACCAATCTATTCAACTAAAACCATTGTTAGTACAAAACTGGAAGTATATATTCTTCTAAGTGTACCATGTTGTCCCGACTAGCAGGTCCCATTTGAGAGGTCTGGCAAGAATTCTTGAGAAGGGTAAAATCTGATAATATGTTCTCAATTTGGAAGTATAATCATAAAGTAGGATAGTCAGTGTCCCAAATTGTAATCAAGATGATAAAAGGTAAAAAATCACTCTTTAAAGATCTCTCATTGTTAGGCGTCTCCCCCTATTGAACGTTATTCGCCGATGTATGAGGGAGGCCATCTCGACATTTAAGACTTGAGGGAAAGTGATGGACATAGGTAATGTTGGCCATCGGGTCAGGATACTTAGTGTCCCAAGGGACACAAAAAACAGGCCATGATAGGGATTATCTGTCCGAGCCATGTATGATGCCTATTATGGTCTAGGTTTTTTTTGCACGCACGACATGAAAAACCTCAGGCCGCTTGGCACGGCACGAAGCACGGCACGACACGACATGCCACAAGAAAATAGAAGCTCTTTATCTTATTGTTTTATTATTTTTTCTTTCAAAAAATGGCTGAAATAACTCAAACACGTAGAAACAGGCCAAACGGGCTGACAAAGAGACAAACAAACATGGGCCTCATGGGCTCGTTCTGTTCCGGCATGGAACTAAACTGGGTCGGGCTTTTTTCAGACTGAGGCACGGTATGCCACCATTCCGCTAAAAAAAAGCAAAGTGGAGGCGAGCGATCCATGGCGAACGGGAACGGCGGCTCGGCGCGTCACTGCCTGCTGCTACGGCCACCCCTGGTGCGGCGCCCAGGCGGAGGACTACGGGATCGGAGGAAGCGGCCGGCTCAGGCCGGTCTGTCTCAGTGGAAGTCGCCGTGTGGACTGTGGGGCCAATGCGAGGAAGGTTGGTACCATATCCCAAGGAAAAGGCTGGTGTTGGAGCTAGCCGGGGAGAAGAAGCCGAGAGCAAAGACCCCGCTCTCGGAGATAAGTATGTCGCCGTGGGTGAGTGGCTTTGTGTGTGTGAGCTGGTCATCGGATTTGCAGAAGGAACTCAGTAGCAGGAGGAAGATGGGAATGTAGTGCATGTCCATTATTAGTCTGCCTCCCTTCATCTGCCTGTGGGGAGGGACGAGATATACACATGACATAGGGGACCTGATAAACTCTGGAATTCGATGATGAGAGCAGAGCAGCCTCTGAAGTCTCCGGTTGTACGCGCAACGAAAGTTCGTCAGGACGGGTCAAAATTGTAGTTTGGACTTTGGAGCGAGGGGTCCACAGGGGAACCTCACGGCATGTCGGTTTTGCTTTTTGCAGCACTAAGAGCATCTGGGGCGCCCAAATGGCCGCCCAAAGGCATTTAGAGCGTGATGGACACTTTTTTGCCCCCACTCGGTCGTCCAAATCAGTTTTCGGTCCGGCGCGGCCAGTTTTGTGTCCGGCACGCCCAACCCACGTCCTCAACTTGGGGAGGCTTGGGGCGGCCCCGGACGCTACGAAACGGTTGCCTCCGACGCGCGGGCCACGCCTGGCAGTGAGACACGGCCACAAAGACTCGTTGTTTTCTCCTTGTCGCCCACCCACTTCTCCTCGTCGCCGTCGCCACGATCTGGAACGCCCGCCGCCCGGTCGCTGCCTCCACCCCCGACTAGACGCCGGCGCCGCTGTTTGATTTTCCTTCTCTCCTCGCTGTGCCTTGCTTCTCGGCCGCTCCGCCGACAGTTCGACGACTCGAGCCAGAACCGGCGGCCTCTCCTCTCCACCCCGCCTGGAAGGTGTTTGGCGGAATTACTGATACGACTCGTTTTCTACAGAATTGAATCCGCCGACTATCCGACGACTCCAGCCGGCACCATTGTTCACAATGTGCCGTCATGTATTGCAGATGGATATCGACGACGAGTTGATGGTCATGATGCTGTTGGAAGAAGAAGCCGCCATTGCCGAGGAGTAAGATAAGAACATAGCGATTCTCACATGTCTTCTCCAACTTCAAGCCGTCGAGGACGCAAATGCCGCACAAAAACGAGGAGGCTCGGCGTTCGGAAGGAGGAAGAGCAAGCCGAGGCAGAGAATGGAAGACCATTGCATTTTGTCTCTGACTACTTTGCCGACGCTCCTGTTGCCACCGCCAAGGATTTTCGTCGACGCTTTGGAATGAACCGTGGATTGTTCAACCAGATCGTGCAAGGTGTGAGGTCGTATGATCCATGGTTCAAGTTGAAGAAGGACGTCGTGGGAACTATTGGTTTCTTTTCACTCCAGAAGTGCACTGCAGCCATAAAAATGCTTGCATATGGAGCACCTGCTGATGCTGTAGATGAGTACCTACGAATGTCAGAGTCGACAATTATCAAGTCGATGTGCAGGTTCTGCATGGCGGTGGTTGGTGCTTTTGGCCCATAGTATTTGAGGGGACCAAAGGAATAAGAAACAGCCCGGATCCTAGAACAGAATGCTGCAAGAGGATGGTTTGTAATGCTTGGAAGTATAGACTGCATGCATTGGAGCTGGAAGAACTATCCTTTTTGGTTGGCAAGGATTGTACAAAGGAGGCCACAAAGGATATTGCAGTGTGGTTCTTGAAGATGTGGCCGATCATGATCTATGGATTTGGCACGCATTCTTCGGCATGGCAGGATCAAACAACGACATCAATATGTTGCAGCGCTCTCCTGTGTTGGCGAAGCTAGTTGAAGGTTATGCCCCACCTATGAACTATGAGATCAATGGCCACCAGTACAACAAAGGGTACTACCTTGCCGATGGCATCTATCCAAGGTGGGCAACATTTGTGAAGAGCATCACCAATCCTCGCGGGAACAAAGCTTGTCATTTCTCAAGTGAGCAAGAGAAAGCCAAGAAGGATGTCGAGCGGGCATTTGGGGTGCTGCAACAAATGTTTGCTATCGTTCGGTACCCTGCTCTGACATGGTCGAATGAGCAGATGTGGGAGGTGATGAACTGTTGTGTGATTTTGCACAACATGATCATCGAGAGCGAGCGCCACAATCCAGTGCAGGATCATCAGCCATATGACTTTGAGGGTCCTCATGCACAGGTTGATCACAACTTGCCAGCAGATTTCGCTGATTATCTGTCAATGCATGCATTTGGAAACTCGTGATGCAATTACTCATCATGGACTCCAAGCTGATCCAGCGGACCATTTGTGGGCGCGACGGTGCATGGCGGCGGCACCCAGGAAGAGGAAGACGTTTGAGCTGTAATTTTGTTTTTCGATAACGTGTAAAACTTAATTTTATGTGTTTGAACTATTAAATATTTATGTTTGTTTGATTTGCCGACATCAAAATATTTGAATTCATACAAGAAAAAACAATTGGGCGGCCCCTTTGGGCGACCGAAATGCGCCAGGCCTTCTGAACAGCGTCCAAATGGCCTGTCCGGAAGGCCTTTGAGCGGCCATTTGGGCGCTCCGACTGGAGATGCTCTAAAGGAAGGCAAGCTGGTTGGTGACTTACTCTCGAAGCCGTGTGGTGAGTACTGAGTGGTGACAATGTACAACATTGGATTTAGACGCATCGTGTTACGTTGCATATATAAAGAAGAATTACTGCATTGAACAGCATATTTTTACAGTCTTTTTCCCAAATATGTGGTGATCATCAAATTTTCAGTAGCATACAACTTTAGAAGATTATGTCCTTATGCAATTAATCAGCTCCTAAACTTCTGAATTAACGCCAAATCCGTGCCAATGCAGACAGTGCGCAAGTCAGCCATAAAGAGTACTGGAAGAAGAGGTGCTAAGCCAGGATTAAATCTAAGGATACTCAAGGATAATAGAAAATCTATAATACATAAATAAGGTACTGCCACCAATGCCCATCAAAGCAATCTAAATGTATTTTTCATTTGGGCATGTGAACAACTCAAGACAACAGGAAGAATATCTTCGCTTGGAATAGAAACATTTATGTTACATCTCAGTTCAGAGTCCTTCACCCTACAGTATAACCACCAACAAACAAACTCACATGGTAAATCATAAAATATACAACTACCTACAGTGAAACTTGCACACTAAGAGCAGACCTACAAAACGAATGAAGCAAGACTGATACATCTAACGACCCTCTAGTGTTGTGATGCTCACTCCATTCACAGACATTTCCACGTTGTCCCTTGGTTCTTGAGTTTCGAAATTCTGCACAGGAAAATATCCAGGCTGCTTTGGTGCTGGGAGCAATGCACTCTCATTCTCTAACATCAAAATAATGGATGACATTAGTGGCCTATCGTCAGGATGATCTTCAACACACAAGAGAGCAACATGAATACACCGTAGAACTTCATGAAGTGGACAGCTCTCAATAACCGAAGAGTGCACTAGTTCTGTTGCATTTCCTTCTTTCCACAATCGCCATGCCTGAACAAATAAGATAATCTTATGGTCAAATTACTGGCATTTGTTTGAGCTATTGAAATTTTGCGCATTTCTCCGTACTTACATAAGTGGTAAGGCTGGCAAAGTTCATAGTAAGTTGCGGTGAGCTGATCTTCAAGCCACTTACGATCTCCAAAATGAGAACGCCGAAGCTATAGGTGTCCGATTTTACAGAAAAGACACCTCCCATTACATATTCAGGCGACATGTAACCACTGTCAAAATAATTCAACAAGAAATGCAGAAGTTGAGTTAAAATGAACAACAGAATCAAGAACCTTGATAGGTGGCTGGTGCATTTAATTACTTACTATGTCCCGACAACTCGGGTAGTGTTTGCTTGCCGTTGGTTTCCACCGAAGATCCTTGCCATACCAAAATCGGATATTTTCGGAATCATTTCAGAATCCAGCAAAATGTTGCTTGCTTTGATATCTCTGTGAATTATAGTTAATCTTGAATCTTGGTGGAGGTAAAGAATCCCTCTCGCTACTCCTTTAATTATATTGAAGCGCATGGGCCAATCTAGCACATATTGTTTTGTAGCATCTACAAAGATGAATAGTAAATAGAGTATATCATCAGTCATCAATGATATCCTTTTGGTTATTAAACTACTTGTAATATACTAGTAATATTCATCAAAAGCCTGGGCATACCAAAAATGAAGGCGTTCAAGCTTTTGTTTGGTAAGTATTCATTGATAAGTAACCTCTCATCTCCATGAATACAGTAACCCAGAAGTCGAACAAGATTCATATGCTGCAATTTAGCAATCAGAACAATTTCATTTATAAACTCCTTTATTCCCTGCTCGGAATCCTTACTAAGCCTTTTGATAGCAACTTCATTGACACCACCCAATATTCCCTACATGGTTGCATCATCCTTAATTATGAAACGCAATAGTTTTCCACAAACGTAATTATACGTAAAAAAGAGTATGTGATACTGAAGCTCCAGACATAAAACTTGTTGTTACCTTGTAAACTTTTCCAAAACCTCCCCTTCCGATTTGTTTCGAGTCCGAGAAATTATGTGTTGCAGTGGCAATATCTTCGAAGCTAACAAATGGCAACTCTATATTTTCGCCTTCAGTTCCAGCTAACAAATGCATATTTTCGCCTTCACTCTTTCTTGGTTTGCTTGCTAAATATTAATACTTTGTTATTAACACTTATATAACGAAGTTGAATAAAAAAAGGAACTGGTTTTTTCTACCTCTGTATTTGCACATCCTGACAAGGGATATGCATGTGAGTATCAATAGGCCTGCTATGGTCCGGAGCACATTCTTCACCAATTTGCTATTCTTTTGAACTGCAAAATATGTCCTGTAACAATTTAGCGCATCCCAATTTTCTAAGAAAAATAATTTACTGCGTCAAGCATTACTAGTAAGAGCATGAAATTACTTGTACACAATAACATCAATGACCAGTGGATCAAACAACCGTGCTACCAGTATTCATTTCCTGGGTTCTACTAAGGTTATGGAAAAATTGAAGTTTAATATTGTAATATGCTAGTAGAAAGCAGTTACATTTTGATTTATTCTTTTATACACCAACAAAGTTTGGCAATTATGATAAGTCAATTTAGTTGATGCGCCAGTTTAAATGTTGATTGCATAAACTATTTAATTGTAAAATTACCTTAAACAAAGTCACATGGCATATATAGCATAATCATATCATAAGGTTAAGATGAATTAATGGAGTGGTGCATACCAGGAGTGTTGGCAAGCCGCAAGTATAAGTTCTCGCCACTGTTGCTGTACCTCCCCGTGTCGACGAGCTCCCTTGTCCAAACCAAGCACCTTGACTGGTCGGCCATATCACCGTTACTGCTAAAGTTAGTGTAAGCGTAGGCCGTACATGAGCAATTGATGGTGCACTCAGTCCTGCACTCATCGAAGCTTCTATTCAGGACATGTAAGGACTTGTCGGGAAACTTCATACTAGACAAGGTCACAAAATGACTTTGCCTATTGCAGTCCAATGTCTCAATTCTTCTACATCCTTTTGAAAAGTTAACACCAACAGGCTCAAACCCATCGAGACAATGGCATGCCGCGACAGCCCCAGTGTAGTCGCAATAGCCGAACGGGCCACATGAAGCATAGAGGTCGCGGCTACTAGTGGGGTTCTCGGCGACGGTTGTCCATGATGACTGGTTGTTCCAGCTGAGAGTCCTCAACTTGCATGTATAGTCAAGCGTAAGACGTGCATATGGTGAGCCAGCAGACACGGATAGTTCGTAATAAAACCCATCCCCTGTGCTGACAACCGCTTCATAGATGATTGTGTTGTGGTATATGCCACCAGCCACCGACTTACCAGTGCCACTGAGCATACTGAGACGGGTGTAAGGCATAGACCCATGCCAGATGACTAACTGAAGGTTCGAGCTGGTGTCAAGGCTCAGAGAGAAGTTTCCAACGGATGGGTCAATGGGGCTCTTCCAAGCAACGAGGCGCCCAACGACGCGGGCATTCTCACTGAGGAAGATCCTCGTACCTGGGAGGATGGTGTCGGTTGGGTGCTGAAAACTCTGCCATATGACTGTACCATTTGGAAACTGAATGACCAAGTTCCCCGTGTCGAGCAGCACTGCAGTAACTCTGGTACCGGTGATGTTGTTCTTCGTTGCCCAAGGAATGCGATCGGGAGTCCGACAACACCAGGTCAGAATTGTTGTTGATGGCAAGCATAGGGGATGAACTGGCTGCGATTGGGTTGTTGCGGTTAGCAGTCCATACGACGGTGCGTGGTCCGGGGATGCTGTGGTACCATATCCCAAGGTACAAGCTGGTGTTGGAGCTGGTCGGGGAGAAGAAGCCGAGCGCAAAATCCCCACCCTTGGAGACGAGCGTGTCGCCGGAGGAGAGTGGCTTTGCACGTGAGCTGGTCATCTGATTTGCATGATGAACTCAAGAAGAACAGGAGGATGAAAATGAGGATGAAAGGCTTGCTCTGTGGAGCCTCAAAACAAGACTTGCCTTGTAAGGCCATCTTCCTCTTCATCCTCAGAAGAAATCCTCTGTAGGGAGTGAATAATATAAAGTCAGAAGTTGGACATATCAACATTGGAAGAGTAGTAATAGTGAATAATGGAATTAGTCTCCAACGTTGCTGTACGCGCAAAGGAAAACCATGGCTATGCATTCAGATTGGAGAGTGCGATAGGGGAGACCTCGTAGTATGGATGGGTCAATTGTCGTCGCATTGTGGTTGACTGGTCCGGGTTTGACAACGAGGCCGCGGTTTCCTCCATGGCTCCGGCCACGGCAGTAGCCGGCCGCCGCGAGAAGCGCCTACCGCCGCTGCCGCGGACGACGCCGACGCCTACCTTTCGTTGCCGGAACTGGACGATTGGAATCGGAGCGGCGCCGTATCTCCTCCATTCGCGCCCGGATTGCTCGATGAGATCGCGGAGCTCCCCGCGGATTTGGTCGGGGAATCTGCTCGCCCACAACTACAACCACAACGCCTGTAGATGGGCCGACTTGTCTGCCCACGAAAATAAGTATAGCTTTATGCTTTATTAATTTCAAAAATAGATTTCATTAATAAAATCTAAGAATGGTCTACTTATCAATGTTTATTTTTAAAGCATGTATTTTGTTCAGGTATAAATAAAATTTTCTGTATGAAATGAATGTCAATCCAAAAAGATGTTAATTTTTGGAGAAACAAATTATTCCTACTTCGTGGAAAAAGTAGGATTCAAAAAAATTTGACGTTTTTTCCCATGATTTCAGGATTTTTTTTGGTTTAAATATTCACGGGTTCATATAAATCCCTCTTGTTCGAAATAATATCTCACTCGTAAACACAAAAGAAACTGAAAATGATTTTTTTGTTGTTGAGAAAACGAAATAAAAACATGAAAAGGAAAAGGAAAAGACAAACAAAAATAGTTTCATGAATTCTAGAAAACCAACGAGAATGGAGAACGTGCCGCCTGTGGCACAGAACAATTAGTAGGATGTTTGTACCCTTGGCCCAACAGACCTCAAACCCTAAGTTTAACATTGGTGTTTCTTATTTAGGTGGAATATTGTTCAGTGGGGCGACGTTCCCGTCGACAGCGAGACACTTGTGGTGACTTCATCAATCTTAAGACTCGATCCGCAGGCTCGGTATTTTGGAGGTGCTTGATACGTCACCAACGTATCCATAATTTATGATGTTCCATGCTTATATTATATGGATTGCTACATGTTTTACTTTCACTTTATATCATTTTTATGCATTTTTTGGAACTAACCTATTAACAAGATGCCACAGTGCCAGTTCCTGTTTTCTGCACTTGAAGGCCCAACACTGTCTATAAGAATAGAACCGTGCGTAGACATCAAGATATTTTCTGGCGCCGTTGCCGAGGAGGTAATGTAAAAGGTACTCACATCCTCTGGCTACTAAGCTATTTTCTAGTACTGTTGTTGTTGTGTGAGTGCTCGAAGCTATTTCCTTTAGATTCTGCAATTATATCTTTTTGTTTCTTGTTTTTATTTCACTAGTTAGGCTTAATGGAAAACAAAAAAAAATTAGAGATCTTTATGAACTTTATATTGAATTAGGACATGATGCTTTTAAAGAGAAAATTAAAAAACCTATGGAAGTTTGTTTGCATAATAGTGGTAGCAATGTGACGAGGGATCACCTCGGCAAGTCCCAGGGTTGTGTACCCCGGGTTGATTAAGGGGAGAGAGAGTGCGCGCTGGTAGTTCCGTCGGCTGACAAGCAAGGATTTACCCAGGTTCGGCCCCTCATGGTGAGGTAAAGACCTACATCCTGCTTGTCTGATCTGTATAGATGTATAATGATGTTACATGGTGGCCGCAAGGGCAATGGTGTGATACGTGGTCTCGCTAGGGCTATGCCTATCTGTGTGTCTCCCCTCTATGGGGTGCCCCTGCATGGCTTTATAAAGGGAGTCAGATACGGTTTACATGAGTTTCTTGTCTTGTACTCCAAGTTGTAGCTTGTTGGGCTTCATTGGGCCGCCAAGTGGGCCTTTGTTGTCATCTTTTAGTAGGCCGCATGCTAGGTCCTATTCTCGGCGCGCACCAGGTATCTTCACCGTGGGGTAGTCGAAGGGTAGCCCCACGATAGGAGCCCCCGAGTGCTTGGTCGAATCGAAGAATCGGGTAAGGACTCTTTCCTCCTAGGCACGCCGTCGGGTTCCTGAAAGGGACAAGTAAAAATGATTCGACTCCGGCCGTTGAGGGCTTACAGAGGATGGTTGGTACCATATCCCAAGGAAAAGGCTGGTGTTGGAGCTAGCTGGGGAGAAGAAGCCGAGAGCAAAGACCCCGCTCTCGGAGATAAGTATGTCGCCGTGGGTGAGTGGCTTTGTGTGTGTGAGCTGGTCATCGGATTTGCAGAAGGAACTCAGTAGCAGGAGGAAGATGGGAATGTAGTGCATGTCCATTATTAGTCTGCCTCCCTTCATCTGCCTGTGGGGAGGGACGAGATATACACATGACATAGGGGACCTGATAAACTCTGGAATTCGATGATGAGAGCAGAGCAGCCTCTGAAGTCTCCGGTTGTACGCGCAACGAAAGTTCGTCAGGACGGGTCAAAATTGTAGTTTGGACTTTGGAGCGAGGGGTCCACAGGGGAACCTCACGGCATGTCGGTTTTGCTTTTTGCAGCACTAAGAGCATCTGGGGCGCCCAAATGGCCGCCCAAAGGCATTTAGAGCGTGATGGACACTTTTTTGCCCCCACTCGGTCGTCCAAATCAGTTTTCGGTCCGGCGCGGCCAGTTTTGTGTCCGGCACGCCCAACCCACGTCCTCAACTTGGGGAGGCTTGGGGCGGCCCCGGACGCTACGAAACGGTTGCCTCCGACGCGCGGGCCACGCCTGGCAGTGAGACACGGCCACAAAGACTCGTTGTTTTCTCCTTGTCGCCCACCCACTTCTCCTCGTCGCCGTCGCCACGATCTGGAACGCCCGCCGCCCGGTCGCTGCCTCCACCCCCGACTAGACGCCGGCGCCGCTGTTTGATTTTCCTTCTCTCCTCGCTGTGCCTTGCTTCTCGGCCGCTCCGCCGACAGTTCGACGACTCGAGCCAGAACCGGCGGCCTCTCCTCTCCACCCCGCCTGGAAGGTGTTTGGCGGAATTACTGATACGACTCGTTTTCTACAGAATTGAATCCGCCGACTATCCGACGACTCCAGCCGGCACCATTGTTCACAATGTGCCGTCATGTATTGCAGATGGATATCGACGACGAGTTGATGGTCATGATGCTGTTGGAAGAAGAAGCCGCCATTGCCGAGGAGTAAGATAAGAACATAGCGATTCTCACATGTCTTCTCCAACTTCAAGCCGTCGAGGACGCAAATGCCGCACAAAAACGAGGAGGCTCGGCGTTCGGAAGGAGGAAGAGCAAGCCGAGGCAGAGAATGGAAGACCATTGCATTTTGTCTCTGACTACTTTGCCGACGCTCCTGTTGCCACCGCCAAGGATTTTCGTCGACGCTTTGGAATGAACCGTGGATTGTTCAACCAGATCGTGCAAGGTGTGAGGTCGTATGATCCATGGTTCAAGTTGAAGAAGGACGTCGTGGGAACTATTGGTTTCTTTTCACTCCAGAAGTGCACTGCAGCCATAAAAATGCTTGCATATGGAGCACCTGCTGATGCTGTAGATGAGTACCTACGAATGTCAGAGTCGACAATTATCAAGTCGATGTGCAGGTTCTGCATGGCGGTGGTTGGTGCTTTTGGCCCATAGTATTTGAGGGGACCAAAGGAATAAGAAACAGCCCGGATCCTAGAACAGAATGCTGCAAGAGGATGGTTTGTAATGCTTGGAAGTATAGACTGCATGCATTGGAGCTGGAAGAACTATCCTTTTTGGTTGGCAAGGATTGTACAAAGGAGGCCACAAAGGATATTGCAGTGTGGTTCTTGAAGATGTGGCCGATCATGATCTATGGATTTGGCACGCATTCTTCGGCATGGCAGGATCAAACAACGACATCAATATGTTGCAGCGCTCTCCTGTGTTGGCGAAGCTAGTTGAAGGTTATGCCCCACCTATGAACTATGAGATCAATGGCCACCAGTACAACAAAGGGTACTACCTTGCCGATGGCATCTATCCAAGGTGGGCAACATTTGTGAAGAGCATCACCAATCCTCGCGGGAACAAAGCTTGTCATTTCTCAAGTGAGCAAGAGAAAGCCAAGAAGGATGTCGAGCGGGCATTTGGGGTGCTGCAACAAATGTTTGCTATCGTTCGGTACCCTGCTCTGACATGGTCGAATGAGCAGATGTGGGAGGTGATGAACTGTTGTGTGATTTTGCACAACATGATCATCGAGAGCGAGCGCCACAATCCAGTGCAGGATCATCAGCCATATGACTTTGAGGGTCCTCATGCACAGGTTGATCACAACTTGCCAGCAGATTTCGCTGATTATCTGTCAATGCATGCATTTGGAAACTCGTGATGCAATTACTCATCATGGACTCCAAGCTGATCCAGCGGACCATTTGTGGGCGCGACGGTGCATGGCGGCGGCACCCAGGAAGAGGAAGACGTTTGAGCTGTAATTTTGTTTTTCGATAACGTGTAAAACTTAATTTTATGTGTTTGAACTATTAAATATTTATGTTTGTTTGATTTGCCGACATCAAAATATTTGAATTCATACAAGAAAAAACAATTGGGCGGCCCCTTTGGGCGACCGAAATGCGCCAGGCCTTCTGAACAGCGTCCAAATGGCCTGTCCGGAAGGCCTTTGAGCGGCCATTTGGGCGCTCCGACTGGAGATGCTCTAAAGGAAGGCAAGCTGGTTGGTGACTTACTCTCGAAGCCGTGTGGTGAGTACTGAGTGGTGACAATGTACAACATTGGATTTAGACGCATCGTGTTACGTTGCATATATAAAGAAGAATTACTGCATTGAACAGCATATTTTTACAGTCTTTTTCCCAAATATGTGGTGATCATCAAATTTTCAGTAGCATACAACTTTAGAAGATTATGTCCTTATGCAATTAATCAGCTCCTAAACTTCTGAATTAACGCCAAATCCGTGCCAATGCAGACAGTGCGCAAGTCAGCCATAAAGAGTACTGGAAGAAGAGGTGCTAAGCCAGGATTAAATCTAAGGATACTCAAGGATAATAGAAAATCTATAATACATAAATAAGGTACTGCCACCAATGCCCATCAAAGCAATCTAAATGTATTTTTCATTTGGGCATGTGAACAACTCAAGACAACAGGAAGAATATCTTCGCTTGGAATAGAAACATTTATGTTACATCTCAGTTCAGAGTCCTTCACCCTACAGTATAACCACCAACAAACAAACTCACATGGTAAATCATAAAATATACAACTACCTACAGTGAAACTTGCACACTAAGAGCAGACCTACAAAACGAATGAAGCAAGACTGATACATCTAACGACCCTCTAGTGTTGTGATGCTCACTCCATTCACAGACATTTCCACGTTGTCCCTTGGTTCTTGAGTTTCGAAATTCTGCACAGGAAAATATCCAGGCTGCTTTGGTGCTGGGAGCAATGCACTCTCATTCTCTAACATCAAAATAATGGATGACATTAGTGGCCTATCGTCAGGATGATCTTCAACACACAAGAGAGCAACATGAATACACCGTAGAACTTCATGAAGTGGACAGCTCTCAATAACCGAAGAGTGCACTAGTTCTGTTGCATTTCCTTCTTTCCACAATCGCCATGCCTGAACAAATAAGATAATCTTATGGTCAAATTACTGGCATTTGTTTGAGCTATTGAAATTTTGCGCATTTCTCCGTACTTACATAAGTGGTAAGGCTGGCAAAGTTCATAGTAAGTTGCGGTGAGCTGATCTTCAAGCCACTTACGATCTCCAAAATGAGAACGCCGAAGCTATAGGTGTCCGATTTTACAGAAAAGACACCTCCCATTACATATTCAGGCGACATGTAACCACTGTCAAAATAATTCAACAAGAAATGCAGAAGTTGAGTTAAAATGAACAACAGAATCAAGAACCTTGATAGGTGGCTGGTGCATTTAATTACTTACTATGTCCCGACAACTCGGGTAGTGTTTGCTTGCCGTTGGTTTCCACCGAAGATCCTTGCCATACCAAAATCGGATATTTTCGGAATCATTTCAGAATCCAGCAAAATGTTGCTTGCTTTGATATCTCTGTGAATTATAGTTAATCTTGAATCTTGGTGGAGGTAAAGAATCCCTCTCGCTACTCCTTTAATTATATTGAAGCGCATGGGCCAATCTAGCACATATTGTTTTGTAGCATCTACAAAGATGAATAGTAAATAGAGTATATCATCAGTCATCAATGATATCCTTTTGGTTATTAAACTACTTGTAATATACTAGTAATATTCATCAAAAGCCTGGGCATACCAAAAATGAAGGCGTTCAAGCTTTTGTTTGGTAAGTATTCATTGATAAGTAACCTCTCATCTCCATGAATACAGTAACCCAGAAGTCGAACAAGATTCATATGCTGCAATTTAGCAATCAGAACAATTTCATTTATAAACTCCTTTATTCCCTGCTCGGAATCCTTACTAAGCCTTTTGATAGCAACTTCATTGACACCACCCAATATTCCCTACATGGTTGCATCATCCTTAATTATGAAACGCAATAGTTTTCCACAAACGTAATTATACGTAAAAAAGAGTATGTGATACTGAAGCTCCAGACATAAAACTTGTTGTTACCTTGTAAACTTTTCCAAAACCTCCCCTTCCGATTTGTTTCGAGTCCGAGAAATTATGTGTTGCAGTGGCAATATCTTCGAAGCTAACAAATGGCAACTCTATATTTTCGCCTTCAGTTCCAGCTAACAAATGCATATTTTCGCCTTCACTCTTTCTTGGTTTGCTTGCTAAATATTAATACTTTGTTATTAACACTTATATAACGAAGTTGAATAAAAAAAGGAACTGGTTTTTTCTACCTCTGTATTTGCACATCCTGACAAGGGATATGCATGTGAGTATCAATAGGCCTGCTATGGTCCGGAGCACATTCTTCACCAATTTGCTATTCTTTTGAACTGCAAAATATGTCCTGTAACAATTTAGCGCATCCCAATTTTCTAAGAAAAATAATTTACTGCGTCAAGCATTACTAGTAAGAGCATGAAATTACTTGTACACAATAACATCAATGACCAGTGGATCAAACAACCGTGCTACCAGTATTCATTTCCTGGGTTCTACTAAGGTTATGGAAAAATTGAAGTTTAATATTGTAATATGCTAGTAGAAAGCAGTTACATTTTGATTTATTCTTTTATACACCAACAAAGTTTGGCAATTATGATAAGTCAATTTAGTTGATGCGCCAGTTTAAATGTTGATTGCATAAACTATTTAATTGTAAAATTACCTTAAACAAAGTCACATGGCATATATAGCATAATCATATCATAAGGTTAAGATGAATTAATGGAGTGGTGCATACCAGGAGTGTTGGCAAGCCGCAAGTATAAGTTCTCGCCACTGTTGCTGTACCTCCCCGTGTCGACGAGCTCCCTTGTCCAAACCAAGCACCTTGACTGGTCGGCCATATCACCGTTACTGCTAAAGTTAGTGTAAGCGTAGGCCGTACATGAGCAATTGATGGTGCACTCAGTCCTGCACTCATCGAAGCTTCTATTCAGGACATGTAAGGACTTGTCGGGAAACTTCATACTAGACAAGGTCACAAAATGACTTTGCCTATTGCAGTCCAATGTCTCAATTCTTCTACATCCTTTTGAAAAGTTAACACCAACAGGCTCAAACCCATCGAGACAATGGCATGCCGCGACAGCCCCAGTGTAGTCGCAATAGCCGAACGGGCCACATGAAGCATAGAGGTCGCGGCTACTAGTGGGGTTCTCGGCGACGGTTGTCCATGATGACTGGTTGTTCCAGCTGAGAGTCCTCAACTTGCATGTATAGTCAAGCGTAAGACGTGCATATGGTGAGCCAGCAGACACGGATAGTTCGTAATAAAACCCATCCCCTGTGCTGACAACCGCTTCATAGATGATTGTGTTGTGGTATATGCCACCAGCCACCGACTTACCAGTGCCACTGAGCATACTGAGACGGGTGTAAGGCATAGACCCATGCCAGATGACTAACTGAAGGTTCGAGCTGGTGTCAAGGCTCAGAGAGAAGTTTCCAACGGATGGGTCAATGGGGCTCTTCCAAGCAACGAGGCGCCCAACGACGCGGGCATTCTCACTGAGGAAGATCCTCGTACCTGGGAGGATGGTGTCGGTTGGGTGCTGAAAACTCTGCCATATGACTGTACCATTTGGAAACTGAATGACCAAGTTCCCCGTGTCGAGCAGCACTGCAGTAACTCTGGTACCGGTGATGTTGTTCTTCGTTGCCCAAGGAATGCGATCGGGAGTCCGACAACACCAGGTCAGAATTGTTGTTGATGGCAAGCATAGGGGATGAACTGGCTGCGATTGGGTTGTTGCGGTTAGCAGTCCATACGACGGTGCGTGGTCCGGGATGCTGTGGTACCATATCCCAAGGTACAAGCTGGTGTTGGAGCTGGTCGGGGAGAAGAAGCCGAGCGCAAAATCCCCACCCTTGGAGACGAGCGTGTCGCCGGAGGAGAGTGGCTTTGCACGTGAGCTGGTCATCTGATTTGCATGATGAACTCAAGAAGAACAGGAGGATGAAAATGAGGATGAAAGGCTTGCTCTGTGGAGCCTCAAAACAAGACTTGCCTTGTAAGGCCATCTTCCTCTTCATCCTCAGAAGAAATCCTCTGTAGGGAGTGAATAATATAAAGTCAGAAGTTGGACATATCAACATTGGAAGAGTAGTAATAGTGAATAATGGAATTAGTCTCCAACGTTGCTGTACGCGCAAAGGAAAACCATGGCTATGCATTCAGATTGGAGAGTGCGATAGGGGAGACCTCGTAGTATGGATGGGTCAATTGTCGTCGCATTGTGGTTGACTGGTCCGGGTTTGACAACGAGGCCGCGGTTTCCTCCATGGCTCCGGCCACGGCAGTAGCCGGCCGCCGCGAGAAGCGCCTACCGCCGCTGCCGCGGACGACGCCGACGCCTACCTTTCGTTGCCGGAACTGGACGATTGGAATCGGAGCGGCGCCGTATCTCCTCCATTCGCGCCCGGATTGCTCGATGAGATCGCGGAGCTCCCCGCGGATTTGGTCGGGGAATCTGCTCGCCCACAACTACAACCACAACGCCTGTATGGGCCGACTTGTCTGCCCACGAAAATAAGTATAGCTTTATGCTTTATTAATTTCAAAAATAGATTTCATTAATAAAATCTAAGAATGGTCTACTTATCAATGTTTATTTTTAAAGCATGTATTTTGTTCAGGTATAAATAAAATTTTCTGTATGAAATGAATGTCAATCCAAAAAGATGTTAATTTTTGGAGAAACAAATTATTCCTACTTCGTGGAAAAAGTAGGATTCAAAAAAATTTGACGTTTTTTCCCATGATTTCAGGATTTTTTTTGGTTTAAATATTCACGGGTTCATATAAATCCCTCTTGTTCGAAATAATATCTCACTCGTAAACACAAAAGAAACTGAAAATGATTTTTTTGTTGTTGAGAAAACGAAATAAAAACATGAAAAGGAAAAGGAAAAGACAAACAAAAATAGTTTCATGAATTCTAGAAAACCAACGAGAATGGAGAACATGCCGCCTGTGGCACAGAACAATTAGTAGGATGTTTGTACCCTTGGCCCAACAGACCTCAAACCCTAAGTTTAACATTGGTGTTTCTTATTTAGGTGGAATATTGTTCAGTGGGGCGACGTTCCCGTCGACAGCGAGACACTTGTGGTGACTTCATCAATCTTAAGACTCGATCCGCAGGCTCGGTATTTTGGAGGTGCTTGATACGTCACCAACGTATCCATAATTTATGATGTTCCATGCTTATATTATATGGATTGCTACATGTTTTACTTTCACTTTATATCATTTTTATGCATTTTTTGGAACTAACCTATTAACAAGATGCCACAGTGCCAGTTCCTGTTTTCTGCACTTGAAGGCCCAACACTGTCTATAAGAATAGAACCGTGCGTAGACATCAAGATATTTTCTGGCGCCGTTGCCGAGGAGGTAATGTAAAAGGTACTCACATCCTCTGGCTACTAAGCTATTTTCTAGTACTGTTGTTGTTGTGTGAGTGCTCGAAGCTATTTCCTTTAGATTCTGCAATTATATCTTTTTGTTTCTTGTTTTTATTTCACTAGTTAGGCTTAATGGAAAACAAAAAAAAATTAGAGATCTTTATGAACTTTATATTGAATTAGGACATGATGCTTTTAAAGAGAAAATTAAAAAACCTATGGAAGTTTGTTTGCATAATAGTGGTAGCAATGTGACGAGGGATCACCTCGGCAAGTCCCAGGGTTGTGTACCCCGGGTTGATTAAGGGGGAGAGAGAGTGCGCGCTGGTAGTTCCGTCGGCTGACAAGCAAGGATTTACCCAGGTTCGGCCCCTCATGGTGAGGTAAAGACCTACATCCTGCTTGTCTGATCTGTATAGATGTATAATGATGTTACATGGTGGCCGCAAGGGCAATGGTGTGATACGTGGTCTCGCTAGGGCTATGCCTATCTGTGTGTCTCCCCTCTATGGGGTGCCCCTGCATGGCTTTATAAAGGGAGTCAGATACGGTTTACATGAGTTTCTTGTCTTGTACTCCAAGTTGTAGCTTGTTGGGCTTCATTGGGCCGCCAAGTGGGCCTTTGTTGTCATCTTTTAGTAGGCCGCATGCTAGGTCCTATTCTCGGCGCGCACCAGGTATCTTCACCGTGGGGTAGTCGAAGGGTAGCCCCACGACAGGAGCCCCCGAGTGCTTGGTCGAATCGAAGAATCGGGTAAGGACTCTTTCCTCCTAGGCACGCCGTCGGGTTCCTGAAAGGGACAAGTAAAAATGATTCGACTCCGGCCGTTGAGGGCTTACAGAGGATGGTTGGTACCATATCCCAAGGAAAAGGCTGGTGTTGGAGCTAGCTGGGGAGAAGAAGCCGAGAGCAAAGACCCCGCTCTCGGAGATAAGTATGTCGCCGTGGGTGAGTGGCTTTGTGTGTGTGAGCTGGTCATCGGATTTGCAGAAGGAACTCAGTAGCAGGAGGAAGATGGGAATGTAGTGCATGTCCATTATTAGTCTGCCTCCCTTCATCTGCCTGTGGGGAGGGACGAGATATACACATGACATAGGGGACCTGATAAACTCTGGAATTCGATGATGAGAGCAGAGCAGCCTCTGAAGTCTCCGGTTGTACGCGCAACGAAAGTTCGTCAGGACGGGTCAAAATTGTAGTTTGGACTTTGGAGCGAGGGGTCCACAGGGGAACCTCACGGCATGTCGGTTTTGCTTTTTGCAGCACTAAGAGCATCTGGGGCGCCCAAATGGCCGCCCAAAGGCATTTAGAGCGTGATGGACACTTTTTTGCCCCCACTCGGTCGTCCAAATCAGTTTTCGGTCCGGCGCGGCCAGTTTTGTGTCCGGCACGCCCAACCCACGTCCTCAACTTGGGGAGGCTTGGGGCGGCCCCGGACGCTACGAAACGGTTGCCTCCGACGCGCGGGCCACGCCTGGCAGTGAGACAGGCCACAAAGACTCGTTGTTTTCTCCTTGTCGCCCACCCACTTCTCCTCGTCGCCGTCGCCACGATCTGGAACGCCCGCCGCCCGGTCGCTGCCTCCACCCCCGACTAGACGCCGGCGCCGCTGTTTGATTTTCCTTCTCTCCTCGCTGTGCCTTGCTTCTCGGCCGCTCCGCCGACAGTTCGACGACTCGAGCCAGAACCGGCGGCCTCTCCTCTCCACCCCGCCTGGAAGGTGTTTGGCGGAATTACTGATACGACTCGTTTTCTACAGAATTGAATCCGCCGACTATCCGACGACTCCAGCCGGCACCATTGTTCACAATGTGCCGTCATGTATTGCAGATGGATATCGACGACGAGTTGATGGTCATGATGCTGTTGGAAGAAGAAGCCGCCATTGCCGAGGAGTAAGATAAGAACATAGCGATTCTCACATGTCTTCTCCAACTTCAAGCCGTCGAGGACGCAAATGCCGCACAAAAACGAGGAGGCTCGGCGTTCGGAAGGAGGAAGAGCAAGCCGAGGCAGAGAATGGAAGACCATTGCATTTTGTCTCTGACTACTTTGCCGACGCTCCTGTTGCCACCGCCAAGGATTTTCGTCGACGCTTTGGAATGAACCGTGGATTGTTCAACCAGATCGTGCAAGGTGTGAGGTCGTATGATCCATGGTTCAAGTTGAAGAAGGACGTCGTGGGAACTATTGGTTTCTTTTCACTCCAGAAGTGCACTGCAGCCATAAAAATGCTTGCATATGGAGCACCTGCTGATGCTGTAGATGAGTACCTACGAATGTCAGAGTCGACAATTATCAAGTCGATGTGCAGGTTCTGCATGGCGGTGGTTGGTGCTTTTGGCCCATAGTATTTGAGGGGACCAAAGGAATAAGAAACAGCCCGGATCCTAGAACAGAATGCTGCAAGAGGATGGTTTGTAATGCTTGGAAGTATAGACTGCATGCATTGGAGCTGGAAGAACTATCCTTTTTGGTTGGCAAGGATTGTACAAAGGAGGCCACAAAGGATATTGCAGTGTGGTTCTTGAAGATGTGGCCGATCATGATCTATGGATTTGGCACGCATTCTTCGGCATGGCAGGATCAAACAACGACATCAATATGTTGCAGCGCTCTCCTGTGTTGGCGAAGCTAGTTGAAGGTTATGCCCCACCTATGAACTATGAGATCAATGGCCACCAGTACAACAAAGGGTACTACCTTGCCGATGGCATCTATCCAAGGTGGGCAACATTTGTGAAGAGCATCACCAATCCTCGCGGAACAAAGCTTGTCATTTCTCAAGTGAGCAAGAGAAAGCCAAGAAGGATGTCGAGCGGGCATTTGGGGTGCTGCAACAAATGTTTGCTATCGTTCGGTACCCTGCTCTGACATGGTCGAATGAGCAGATGTGGGAGGTGATGAACTGTTGTGTGATTTTGCACAACATGATCATCGAGAGCGAGCGCCACAATCCAGTGCAGGATCATCAGCCATATGACTTTGAGGGTCCTCATGCACAGGTTGATCACAACTTGCCAGCAGATTTCGCTGATTATCTGTCAATGCATGCATTTGGAAACTCGTGATGCAATTACTCATCATGGACTCCAAGCTGATCCAGCGGACCATTTGTGGGCGCGACGGTGCATGGCGGCGGCACCCAGGAAGAGGAAGACGTTTGAGCTGTAATTTTGTTTTTCGATAACGTGTAAAACTTAATTTTATGTGTTTGAACTATTAAATATTTATGTTTGTTTGATTTGCCGACATCAAAATATTTGAATTCATACAAGAAAAAACAATTGGGCGGCCCCTTTGGGCGACCGAAATGCGCCAGGCCTTCTGAACAGCGTCCAAATGGCCTGTCCGGAAGGCCTTTGAGCGGCCATTTGGGCGCTCCGACTGGAGATGCTCTAAAGGAAGGCAAGCTGGTTGGTGACTTACTCTCGAAGCCGTGTGGTGAGTACTGAGTGGTGACAATGTACAACATTGGATTTAGACGCATCGTGTTACGTTGCATATATAAAGAAGAATTACTGCATTGAACAGCATATTTTTACAGTCTTTTTCCCAAATATGTGGTGATCATCAAATTTTCAGTAGCATACAACTTTAGAAGATTATGTCCTTATGCAATTAATCAGCTCCTAAACTTCTGAATTAACGCCAAATCCGTGCCAATGCAGACAGTGCGCAAGTCAGCCATAAAGAGTACTGGAAGAAGAGGTGCTAAGCCAGGATTAAATCTAAGGATACTCAAGGATAATAGAAAATCTATAATACATAAATAAGGTACTGCCACCAATGCCCATCAAAGCAATCTAAATGTATTTTTCATTTGGGCATGTGAACAACTCAAGACAACAGGAAGAATATCTTCGCTTGGAATAGAAACATTTATGTTACATCTCAGTTCAGAGTCCTTCACCCTACAGTATAACCACCAACAAACAAACTCACATGGTAAATCATAAAATATACAACTACCTACAGTGAAACTTGCACACTAAGAGCAGACCTACAAAACGAATGAAGCAAGACTGATACATCTAACGACCCTCTAGTGTTGTGATGCTCACTCCATTCACAGACATTTCCACGTTGTCCCTTGGTTCTTGAGTTTCGAAATTCTGCACAGGAAAATATCCAGGCTGCTTTGGTGCTGGGAGCAATGCACTCTCATTCTCTAACATCAAAATAATGGATGACATTAGTGGCCTATCGTCAGGATGATCTTCAACACACAAGAGAGCAACATGAATACACCGTAGAACTTCATGAAGTGGACAGCTCTCAATAACCGAAGAGTGCACTAGTTCTGTTGCATTTCCTTCTTTCCACAATCGCCATGCCTGAACAAATAAGATAATCTTATGGTCAAATTACTGGCATTTGTTTGAGCTATTGAAATTTTGCGCATTTCTCCGTACTTACATAAGTGGTAAGGCTGGCAAAGTTCATAGTAAGTTGCGGTGAGCTGATCTTCAAGCCACTTACGATCTCCAAAATGAGAACGCCGAAGCTATAGGTGTCCGATTTTACAGAAAAGACACCTCCCATTACATATTCAGGCGACATGTAACCACTGTCAAAATAATTCAACAAGAAATGCAGAAGTTGAGTTAAAATGAACAACAGAATCAAGAACCTTGATAGGTGGCTGGTGCATTTAATTACTTACTATGTCCCGACAACTCGGGTAGTGTTTGCTTGCCGTTGGTTTCCACCGAAGATCCTTGCCATACCAAAATCGGATATTTTCGGAATCATTTCAGAATCCAGCAAAATGTTGCTTGCTTTGATATCTCTGTGAATTATAGTTAATCTTGAATCTTGGTGGAGGTAAAGAATCCCTCTCGCTACTCCTTTAATTATATTGAAGCGCATGGGCCAATCTAGCACATATTGTTTTGTAGCATCTACAAAGATGAATAGTAAATAGAGTATATCATCAGTCATCATGATATCCTTTTGGTTATTAAACTACTTGTAATATACTAGTAATATTCATCAAAAGCCTGGGCATACCAAAAATGAAGGCGTTCAAGCTTTTGTTTGGTAAGTATTCATTGATAAGTAACCTCTCATCTCCATGAATACAGTAACCCAGAAGTCGAACAAGATTCATATGCTGCAATTTAGCAATCAGAACAATTTCATTTATAAACTCCTTTATTCCCTGCTCGGAATCCTTACTAAGCCTTTTGATAGCAACTTCATTGACACCACCCAATATTCCCTACATGGTTGCATCATCCTTAATTATGAAACGCAATAGTTTTCCACAAACGTAATTATACGTAAAAAAGAGTATGTGATACTGAAGCTCCAGACATAAAACTTGTTGTTACCTTGTAAACTTTTCCAAAACCTCCCCTTCCGATTTGTTTCGAGTCCGAGAAATTATGTGTTGCAGTGGCAATATCTTCGAAGCTAACAAATGGCAACTCTATATTTTCGCCTTCAGTTCCAGCTAACAAATGCATATTTTCGCCTTCACTCTTTCTTGGTTTGCTTGCTAAATATTAATACTTTGTTATTAACACTTATATAACGAAGTTGAATAAAAAAAGGAACTGGTTTTTTCTACCTCTGTATTTGCACATCCTGACAAGGGATATGCATGTGAGTATCAATAGGCCTGCTATGGTCCGGAGCACATTCTTCACCAATTTGCTATTCTTTTGAACTGCAAAATATGTCCTGTAACAATTTAGCGCATCCCAATTTTCTAAGAAAAATAATTTACTGCGTCAAGCATTACTAGTAAGAGCATGAAATTACTTGTACACAATAACATCAATGACCAGTGGATCAAACAACCGTGCTACCAGTATTCATTTCCTGGGTTCTACTAAGGTTATGGAAAAATTGAAGTTTAATATTGTAATATGCTAGTAGAAAGCAGTTACATTTTGATTTATTCTTTTATACACCAACAAAGTTTGGCAATTATGATAAGTCAATTTAGTTGATGCGCCAGTTTAAATGTTGATTGCATAAACTATTTAATTGTAAAATTACCTTAAACAAAGTCACATGGCATATATAGCATAATCATATCATAAGGTTAAGATGAATTAATGGAGTGGTGCATACCAGGAGTGTTGGCAAGCCGCAAGTATAAGTTCTCGCCACTGTTGCTGTACCTCCCCGTGTCGACGAGCTCCCTTGTCCAAACCAAGCACCTTGACTGGTCGGCCATATCACCGTTACTGCTAAAGTTAGTGTAAGCGTAGGCCGTACATGAGCAATTGATGGTGCACTCAGTCCTGCACTCATCGAAGCTTCTATTCAGGACATGTAAGGACTTGTCGGGAAACTTCATACTAGACAAGGTCACAAAATGACTTTGCCTATTGCAGTCCAATGTCTCAATTCTTCTACATCCTTTTGAAAAGTTAACACCAACAGGCTCAAACCCATCGAGACAATGGCATGCCGCGACAGCCCCAGTGTAGTCGCAATAGCCGAACGGGCCACATGAAGCATAGAGGTCGCGGCTACTAGTGGGGTTCTCGGCGACGGTTGTCCATGATGACTGGTTGTTCCAGCTGAGAGTCCTCAACTTGCATGTATAGTCAAGCGTAAGACGTGCATATGGTGAGCCAGCAGACACGGATAGTTCGTAATAAAACCCATCCCCTGTGCTGACAACCGCTTCATAGATGATTGTGTTGTGGTATATGCCACCAGCCACCGACTTACCAGTGCCACTGAGCATACTGAGACGGGTGTAAGGCATAGACCCATGCCAGATGACTAACTGAAGGTTCGAGCTGGTGTCAAGGCTCAGAGAGAAGTTTCCAACGGATGGGTCAATGGGGCTCTTCCAAGCAACGAGGCGCCCAACGACGCGGGCATTCTCACTGAGGAAGATCCTCGTACCTGGGAGGATGGTGTCGGTTGGGTGCTGAAAACTCTGCCATATGACTGTACCATTTGGAAACTGAATGACCAAGTTCCCCGTGTCGAGCAGCACTGCAGTAACTCTGGTACCGGTGATGTTGTTCTTCGTTGCCCAAGGAATGCGATCGGGAGTCCGACAACACCAGGTCAGAATTGTTGTTGATGGCAAGCATAGGGGATGAACTGGCTGCGATTGGGTTGTTGCGGTTAGCAGTCCATACGACGGTGCGTGGTCCGGGGATGCTGTGGTACCATATCCCAAGGTACAAGCTGGTGTTGGAGCTGGTCGGGGAGAAGAAGCCGAGCGCAAAATCCCCACCCTTGGAGACGAGCGTGTCGCCGGAGGAGAGTGGCTTTGCACGTGAGCTGGTCATCTGATTTGCATGATGAACTCAAGAAGAACAGGAGGATGAAAATGAGGATGAAAGGCTTGCTCTGTGGAGCCTCAAAACAAGACTTGCCTTGTAAGGCCATCTTCCTCTTCATCCTCAGAAGAAATCCTCTGTAGGGAGTGAATAATATAAAGTCAGAAGTTGGACATATCAACATTGGAAGAGTAGTAATAGTGAATAATGGAATTAGTCTCCAACGTTGCTGTACGCGCAAAGGAAAACCATGGCTATGCATTCAGATTGGAGAGTGCGATAGGGGAGACCTCGTAGTATGGATGGGTCAATTGTCGTCGCATTGTGGTTGACTGGTCCGGGTTTGACAACGAGGCCGCGGTTTCCTCCATGGCTCCGGCCACGGCAGTAGCCGGCCGCCGCGAGAAGCGCCTACCGCCGCTGCCGCGGACGACGCCGACGCCTACCTTTCGTTGCCGGAACTGGACGATTGGAATCGGAGCGGCGCCGTATCTCCTCCATTCGCGCCCGGATTGCTCGATGAGATCGCGGAGCTCCCCGCGGATTTGGTCGGGGAATCTGCTCGCCCACAACTAGGGCTGGACTAACGAGCTGCTCGGATCGTTAAGGCTCGGCTCGTTAAGGCTCGAGATCGTTAAGGCTCAGATCGTTAAGCTTGTTAAGAATAACGAGCTGAAACTAAAGCTCGGCTCAGTTCGTTAGACGTTCACGAGCGCTCGCGAGCAGCTCGTTAAGACTCGTTAAGAACATGTAAAAAAACTTAAAATGCATCTGAAAAGATTTCAGCCATAAAACGTATAAAGTAGTTTAAAAATGACAAATCGACAACAAATAGTTCACAAACTCATAGTAGTTTCACACACTCAAATGAAAATAAATATTGCTAACTTGTTAATCGTTGGATGGGCTACAACATATAGATTTGTAGCCATGCTGCCACGATGCTAACGATCTTAACGAGTAGCTCACGAAACTCGTTAGTTTGATTGTTAAGCTCGTTAGTATTAACGAGCTAAAATTGCTGCTCGGCTCGGTTCGTTAAGATAACGAGTCGAGCATAAACGAGCCGAGTTACCGAGCGTTCAATAAGCTTAACGAAATTCGAGCTTTATGTCCAGCCCTACCCACAACTACAACCACAACGCCTGTAGATGGGCCGACTTGTCTGCCCACGAAAATAAGTATAGCTTTATGATTTATTAATTTCAAAAATAGATTTCATTAATAAAATCTAAGAATGGTCTACTTATCAATGTTTATTTTTAAAGCATGTATTTTGTTCAGGTATAAATAAAATTTTCTGTATGAAATGAATGTCAATCCAAAAAGATGTTAATTTTTGGAGAAACAAATTATTCCTACTTCGTGGAAAAAGTAGGATTCAAAAAAATTTGACGTTTTTTCCCATGATTTCAGGATTTTTTTTGGTTTAAATATTCACGGGTTCATATAAATCCCTCTTGTTCGAAATAATATCTCACTCGTAAACACAAAAGAAACTGAAAATGATTTTTTGTTGTTGAGAAAACGAAATAAAAACATGAAAAGGAAAAGGAAAAGACAAACAAAAATAGTTTCATGAATTCTAGAAAACCAACGAGAATGGAGAACGTGCCGCCTGTGGCACAGAACAATTAGTAGGATGTTTGTACCCTTGGCCCAACAGACCTCAAACCCTAAGTTTAACATTGGTGTTTCTTATTTAGGTGGAATATTGTTCAGTGGGGCGACGTTCCCGTCGACAGCGAGACACTTGTGGTGACTTCATCAATCTTAAGACTCGATCCGCAGGCTCGGTATTTTGGGGGTGCTTGATACGTCACCAACGTATCCATAATTTATGATGTTCCATGCTTATATTATATGGATTGCTACATGTTTTACTTTCACTTTATATCATTTTATGCATTTTTTGGAACTAACCTATTAACAAGATGCCACAGTGCCAGTTCCTGTTTTCTGCACTTGAAGGCCCAACACTGTCTATAAGAATAGAACCGTGCGTAGACATCAAGATATTTTCTGGCGCCGTTGCCGAGGAGGTAATGTAAAAGGTACTCACGTCCTCTGGCTACTAAGCTATTTTCTAGTACTGTTGTTGTTGTGTGAGTGCTCGAAGCTATTTCCTTTAGATTCTGCAATTATATCTTTTTGTTTCTTGTTTTTATTTCACTAGTTAGGCTTAATGGAAAACAAAAAAAAAATTAGAGATCTTTATGAACTTTATATTGAATTAGGACATGATGCTTTTAAAGAGAAAATTAAAAAACCTATGGAAGTTTGTTTGCATAATAGTGGTAGCAATGTGACGAGGGATCACCTCGGCAAGTCCCAGGGTTGTGTACCCCGGGTTGATTAAGGGGGAGAGAGAGTGCGCGCTGGTAGTTCCGTCGGCTGACAAGCAAGGATTTACCCAGGTTCGGCCCCTCATGGTGAGGTAAAGACCTACATCCTGCTTGTCTGATCTGTATAGATGTATAATGATGTTACATGGTGGCCGCAAGGGCAATGGTGTGATACGTGGTCTCGCTAGGGCTATGCCTATCTGTGTGTCTCCCCTCTATGGGGTGCCCCTGCATGGCTTTATAAAGGGAGTCAGATACGGTTTACATGAGTTTCTTGTCTTGTACTCCAAGTTGTAGCTTGTTGGGCTTCATTGGGCCGCCAAGTGGGTCTTTGTTGTCATCTTTTAGTAGGCCGCATGCTAGGTCCTATTCTCGGCGCGCACCAGGTATCTTCACCGTGGGGTAGTCGAAGGGTAGCCCACGACAGGAGCCCCCGAGTGCTTGGTCGAATCGAAGAATCGGGTAAGGACTCTTTCCTCCTAGGCACGCCGTCGGGTTCCTGAAAGGGACAAGTAAAAATGATTCGACTCCGGCCGTTGAGGGCTTACAGAGGATGGTTTAGTCGGAAATGTTTCGACTGAATATTGATCTCATGCTATCGGGGGCGCGACAGCGCTCCCGATGGGAGTAACCCCCGAGATTAAGCTGAATTGCTTGTAATTGAGTTTAATCTCAATTAGCCTTCAGTCGAAAGCCGGTTATTGCCATGCTCCTGATGGGAGTGAATGAGGAACTCGTTAATGAATAGAGTCTCGTTTAGCCTGTTGGCTTACCGTGTATTTTTATTCAGCCTGCTGGCTTACTGTGTATTTTATTCAGCCTGTTGGCTTACTTCTCTATGGGCACTCGAAAGTTGTTCGAATGCTCGTTCAGCCTGTTGGCCCACTGAATGATTTGCTTTGTTGATGACTGTGAATTGCCAAGACGAGTTTGTTGTGGCCTGTGCGGCGCAGCACCCGGGTGAGCATCGGGTGTGGCCAAGGCGAGTTAGTTGTGGCCTGTGCGGCATAGCACCCGGGAGAGCATCGGGTGCGACCAAGGCGATTTTGTTACGGCCTATACGGCGCGGCACCCGGTAGTCGACGCGGCGGACCTGAGTCGCGGGGCGGACCTGAGCTGACGCGGTCGACGCGACGGACCGGAGTCGACGCAGCGGACCTGAGTCGACGCGGCGGAAGTAGTCGACGCGGCGGGCGGACGTAGTCTGCGCGGCTGAAGTAGTCGACACGGCGGGCGGAAGTAGTCGACGTGGCGGACCGAGTCGACGCGGCGGACCTGAGTCGACGCGGCGGAAGTAGTCGACGCGGCGGAGTTTTGCGGCGGCGGAGTTGATGAAGGCGCCAGAGTCGCCTTATAGTGTGTTGCGACGGAATTGTTGTTTGTTGTTGATGACGAAGCGCCAGCCCCCGAGTGTCGGAGGAGGAGTCAATGAAGGCGATGGGGCGAGCCCCCGAGCGTCGGAGGAGGAGTCGACGAAGGCTGTCGGGTGCGCCAGCCCCCGAGTGTTGGAGGCGGAGCCGATGAAGGCGAGGCGCCAGCCCTCGAGTGTCGGAGGAGGTGTCGATGATGATAGGGCCGCCAGCCCGCGAGTGTCAGAGGCAGAGTCGACGAAGGCGAGGCGCCAGCCCCCGAGTGTCGGAGGAGGTGTCGATGATGATAGGGCCGCCAGCCCCCGAGTGTCAGAGGCGGAGTCAACGAAGGCTGTCGGGTGCGCCAGCCCCGAGTGTTGGAGGAGGAGTCGACGAAGGCTGTCGGGTGCGCCAGCCCCCGAGTGTTGGAGGCGGAGCCGATGAAGGCTGTCGGGTGCGTCAGCCCCCGAGTGTTGGAGGCGGAGCCGATGAAGGCGAGGCGCCAGCCCCCCGAGTGTCGGAGGAGGCGTCGATGATGATAGGGCCGCCAGCCCCCGAGTGTCAGAGGCGGAGTCGACGATGTGGAGTCGATGAAGGCAGCGGAAGTAGTCGACGCGGCGGGCGGAAGTAGTCGACGTGGCCGGCAGCCCCCGAGTGTTGGAGACGGAGCCGATAAATGCGGAGTCGAGGAATTATCAGGTCTGCGCTGTCCGTACGTCGATGCTGATCTTAATGTAGTAGTCGAAGGTATCCGTGATAGGATGATGACGGTTGGATTGTCAGACATAGTCGAAACCGAAGTCGGCTCTTGACTGCTGCCCGCTCGTTCCGCAGAGTGTTGTTCTCCGATTGTGCCATGCATGCAGAAGCAATATTAGGCAAGGTGATAATCAATAAAATATTATAATTAAAGAGAAAGATTGAAGTTTTGGATGATCCGATCCATGCGTGTGTGCAGGCTGGACGCAGAGTCCATGCATGTGGTAATTAGCCCGCCGACCGCCAAATCCATGCAAGCAGTCGCCCCGCCGGCCGCCAAATCCATGCACAAGATTGATGCATGCAAGTAGCTGGATGGATCGTTGTTTGCTAGATCAGATCAGACCCGGCGATCCGTGTACGGCGTTGACGTATTGCAGCGTTGCGGGGCCCATGATGATGTAGAGGATGCCGCAGGCCGTAGATGTGACGCCTGCTTCTTCGTGTCCTTAGCGCATGGATGCATGCAGCCTTGGAGCTTGAGCACCGATGTGCGGCCGTGAGTTTCGATTTGCCGCCGAGGAACGTGCGTGCGGCCGCCTGTGCCGGACAACCACCACTCGCGTAGATCCAATCAGTAGCACACGAAGGCGAGGGTTGATGTCGAGCCCTTGAGCGCTGACTCAATACAGTGAGACGCCGCCATTGTAGATGTAGATTGGATCGTAGCGTCCGCAGCGCCGTTGCCAGATTGGATCGCGGAGGCCGCCGCCGCCTACTTTGACGAAGTTGAACACGCCGGAACGTGTAAGCTTGCCAGATGTGATCTGGTCGTCGTTGTTGATGGAGATTGGAGACATCGAGCCGCTGAGCGATGATCCGCGATGGCGAGTTGTCGATGTAGATTGGAGCCACTGAAACGTTGAATCCAGCGCGCGTTCTTTCTCACAGACGGCGCCAATTAACGAGGGATCACCTCGGCAAGTCCCAGGGTTGTGTACCCCGGGTTGATTAAGGGGGAGAGAGAGTGCGCGCTGGTAGTTCTGTCGGCTGACAAGCAAGGATTTACCCAGGTTCGGCCCCTCATGGTGAGGTAAAGACCTACATCCTGATTGTCTGATCTGTATAGATGTATAATGATTTTACATGGTGGCCGCAAGGGCAATGGTGTGAGACGTGGTCTCGCTAGGGCTATGCCTATCTGTGTGTCTCCCCTCTATGAGGTGCCCCTGCCGGGCTTTATAAAGGGAGTCAGATAGGGTTTACATGAGTTTCTTGTCTTGTACTCCAAGTTGTAGCTTGTTGGGCTTCATTGGGCCACTAAGTGGGCCTTTGTTGTCATCTTTTAGTAGGCCGCATGCTGGGTCCTATTCTCGGCGTGCACCAGGTATCTTCACCATGGGGTAGTCGAAGGGTAGCCCCACGACACAATGTTATTAGCATGAGTTCTTTGAACACTATTATTGCTTATGCTATGGAAAAGTCTAAGCTTGGGGAAGCTAATTTTTATGAAAATGATCTTTTTAGTTCCCCAGGTTTGGAGGAAATTTGTTTGATAATACTTTGTCTTCAATATATGATGATTATAATCATTGTGATGTTTTCAGCCCACCTACTATTGAGGATATAGTTTATGTTGATTATGATATGCCTCCTATATATGATGTTTACAATGATGGATATGATATTTTCAGCCCATCTACTATTGAGGATAAAAATCATTTTGATTATTCTATGCCTCCTATTTATGATGATTACAATGATGGATGTGATACTTTTACTCTCACTATTACTAATGATACTGTTTATACTTATGTGGAGAGTAATGATACTTTTATATGTGGATCATGATAAGAATGCTCTATGTGATAGCTATATTGTTGAGTTTATTCATGATGCTACTGACAATTATTTTGAGAGAGGAAAATATGGTTATAGAAATCTTCATGTTATTAAATTTCCTCTCTTTATGTTGAAAGTTTTGAAGTTGCAATTGTTTTGCCTTCTATGCTAGTCACTTTGTGCTTCATTGATTTATTTTCCTACAAGATTCTTTGCATAGGAAGTGGGTTAGACTTAAATGTGTTTGATATTTGCTTTTTGATGCTCTTCTATATTCAACTCTTATACATATGAGAGCATTATCAAAATTATCATGCCTAGCTAAAAGGCTTTAAAGAAAAACGCTCTTGGGAGACAACCCATTGTTTTATTTCTGAATTTTCTTTTTTTTGAGTCAAGGAGTTTGCTTACTTCTGTAACAACTCTTTGTATCTTTATTTTATTGCATTGTTGTGCCAAGTAAAGTCTCTAATAGAAAGTTGATGCTAGATTTGGATTTCTGCGCAGAGACAGATTTTTGCTGTCCACGGTTTTGAGCTGTATGCACTCCAGAAAAATCAAAAATTCTGAAAAAAATCAGGAGTGATCCTCATATATGTACGCAACTTTCATTAGTTTTAAGTTTTCGATCTGAGCAACTTAAGTGCTCGAAATTCGTCTTTACGACTGTTCTGTTTTTGACAGATTCTGCCTTTTATTTTGCATTCTCTCTTTTACTGTGTTTGAGTGGATTTCTTTGCTCCACAAAATATCAGTGGCTGTAGCTAATGTCCAGAAGTATTGGTGATGATTGTGTTCTTACAGAACATGTGAATTTTTGATTATGCACTAACCCTCTAATGAGAATTATCTGAGTTTGGTGTGAAGGAAGTTTTCAAGATCAAGAGAGGAGAATGATATGTGATCAAGAAGAGTGAAAAGCCTAAGCTTGGGGATGCCCCCGTGGGTCACCCAAGCATATTTCAAGAAGATCAAGCGTCTAAGCTTGGGATGCCCAAGGCATCCCTTCTTCATCAACAACTTATCAGGTCATCTCTAGTGAAACTATATTTTAATTCTTTCACATCTTATGTGCTTTACTTGGAGCGTCTGTGTGCTTTTATTTTTGCTTTGTTTTTTTATTTTCTGAATAAATTGGATCCTAGCATTCTTGTGTGGGAGAGAGACACGCTCTGCTTTTTCATGAATACTCGTATTCTTCACTTATATTGTTGAGTATTCTTGACTAGCTACTGCAATGCTTTTAGCTCCTGTTTTTCATGCATCTCTTGTTCAGAGCTGTTAGTTCTTGTAGAGAAGTACTCTCTTTTTATTGTTGTATTATTTGGAGAGTTTTATGTTGAAATAAGTTGATTGGTGTTTGGTTGGAAACAGAAAATGCTACATGTGGTAGATGGTATATCGAAAAGACATACTCATTCTTGTAGATCATTGTCTTGGATAATTTGATGCTTTGCAATTTTTTGAGCTCTCAAGTAGATCATGTTTAAGCTCTTGCATCATGTAGTTAAAACCTATTAGTGGAGAACTACCGTAGAGCTTGTTGAAATTTGGTTTGCATGTTTGGTATCTCTAAGGTCTAGATATTTTCTGGTAAAAGTGTTTGAGTAACAAGGAAGACAGTGTAGAGTCTTATAATGCTTGCAATATGTTTTTATGTAAGTCTTGCTGTACGTTGATATCTGTGTTTGTTTCAAACAACCTTGCTAGCCTAAACTCTGTACTGAGAGGGAATGCTTCTCGTGCATCCAAACCTTGAGCCAAAACCCATGCCATTGTGTCCACCATAACTACCTATTATGTGGTATTTCTGCCATTCCAAGTAAATACTTCATGTGCTACCTTTAAACTATTCAAAACTTTATTACTCCTTATTTGTGTCAATGTTTTATAGCTCATGAGGAAGTTATGTGGCGTTTCTCTATCACCTTGTCATTTACTCATGACAGACTTTCACCAATGGACTAGTGGCATATACATCCGCTTATCCAATAATTTGCAAAAAGAGCTGGCAAATGGGGTGCCCAGTCCCAATTAATTACAACTTAACCGCTTAATTCTCTTCACATGTTTTGCCAATGATTTATCAGAAGCAAATTTTCAAATGTTAAACATATCAATAGGCACTCCTCCATGGTATGTGATTGTTGGAAGGCACCCGAGGATTCGGTTAGCCATGGCTTGTGTAAGCAAAGGTTGGGAGGAGTGTCATACCAATTTATAAATATGCATGTGTAAACAAAAGAGAAGGGATGATCTACCCTTGGGTAGAAATAACGTCCTTCATGGGAGCCGCTCTTGAAAGTCTGGGTGACAAGGGGGATAGAGTGCCCACTGCCATTCGTTGACAACAACAAACACCTCTCAAAAACTTATTTATGCTCTATTTATGATTTCAAAACCTAAAAAGCTCTAGCACATGATTTAATCCCTGCTTCCTCTGCGAAGGGCCTTTCTTTTACTTTATGTTGAGTCAGTTTACCTACTTTTTCTATCTCAGAAGCAAACACTTGTGTCAACTTTGTGTGCATCAATTCTTATATGTTTACTTATTGCACTTGTTATATTACTTTGTGTTGACAATATCCATGAGATATACATGTTGAAAGTTGAAAGCAATTGCTGAAACTTAAATCTTCCTTTGTGCTTCAATGCCTTTATTTAGAATCTATTGATTTATGAGTTAACTCTTATGCAAAGCTTTTTGATTCTTGTCTTGAAAGTACTATTCATGAAAAGTTTTTGCTTATATGATTCAGTTGTTTACTTTTATCTATCTGTTAGCAAACTATAGACCATTGCTTTGAGTCACTTCATTCATAACATAAGCCTTGCAATATTATTTGATCAAGATTGTGTGGTAGCATGTCTCCTCAGAAATTATTTTGTTGTTATCGTTTTACCTATTCGAGGGCGAGTAGAACTAAGTTGGGGATGCTTCATACGTCTCCAATGTATCCATAATTTCTGATGTTCTACGCTTATATTATACAAATTGCTACATGTTTTACTTACACTTTATATTATTTTTATGCATTTTCTGGGACTAACCTATTAACAAGATGCCACAGTGCCAGTTCCTGTTTTCTACACTTGGAAGCCCAACACTGTCTACAAGAATAGAAGCGTGCGTAGACATCAGTGCTCATAGGGTGTGCGTGCGTGCGTTCGTAGGGTTGATTGTGTGCACGCATATGTTGGCGTCTATGTTTGTATTGTGCTTCGAAAAAACAAAGAGAATAAAAAACAAGAAGAGGAAAACAACAAATAAACATATAGGCCTCTCCCTATCGAACATTCCTTTACCCTATTTTTTATTCCGACTCAGAGCGGATCAGATGATAATCGATTGCAGATTTCTTTCGAAATGCACATATATTAGACAACAAATTCAGAACAGAAAAAAATTCACTCTAGTCAGAAACAAAATTAATCTGATAGATTGATAAACCATACAGAATAATAATATATAAAATAAGTTCAATAAACTACTCATACAGTAACATGATATAATTAATAAATATAACATGGCCACATTAACAAAAACATGTGTATATAGATACAGTAACGCAAACACCAAGACGAAGGTGTCATCCACGCATGCTTATATTCGGTACGAAGTATATGTAGGTGAGTTGATGTAACATACCAACTCGGTAACATATTAGTTTAGGTGTTTCGGTTGAAATTTGGTTTGGTGTAAAACTATCGGATAATCAGACTACGTTCATGTAATCAATATTTGGATGTTAGTATTTGGCATAACGTATCCTCTACCACATCCGCCGTGTCATGTTAGGATGTGGATACACCCATCGATTTTATTCTTAAAATTAGATATGGATTTGAAAAAGGGATTCTTAAATGGTTTCGGTGTGAAAATGATCCTATACGCACCATGGGCTTAAGAGATGGATTTTAAAAACGCGCAGGTTCAATGCTAATTATGGGCTCCGTGGGAAAATGTTCAATTTCCGGGCTTTTGTTCTCACCACTTCGCTCCAACTCTGAGCCCAACTTAGGCAACACTTCTTTTGTGTTGGGAGAGCGAGGTCGGCAAACCTTATTCATCGACCAGGTCGATGATAGGATGTCGTCGCACACCTCGTCAGGGCCGGCCCATTACCGCTCGCGCAACACAGAGAAAATAGTAAGAAAATTGGAATGCGGAGGGTGGTGGATTCAACCCGACGCCTATACGGACGACGACCGAGCCAAACCAACGCGCCACGCTCGCCTTCCTGTCTGCTAAAGCGGATGGATCCACTTATTGTTTACTTTCTTTGGTTTTTGGTTTCCGGGTTTCATTTGTTTTCCTGTTTTGTTTTTTCTTTTTTTTCGTTTATACTTTTGTCGTTTTTACTGTTGTTTATTTTTCTTTCTTCTTTTTCGATTTTTCCTCCTTCTTTTTCTTTTTTAGGTTTTTTGTTGTTTCTATCTTCTTTTCTGTTTTCTACTTATATCTTATTTAAATATTTATTTTTCTTTTTTATGGATGCTTCTTTTTTCTTATTTTAAGTTTTCTTACTAGATATTATTTTTGGAATTTCCATTTTTGCAAATATTCAAATTTTTATATTTGTTCATATTCGAAAATTGTTCATGTATTAAAATCGTTTAAAAATAGTTTTCGTTCAACCTATTTTTTCACTTTTCGAAAATCGTTCAAAATTAATTTTCGTTCACAGTCTTTTTCTGTTCGCCTTTTAAAATCGTTCAAAAATAGTTTCCGTTCAAATACCTATTTTTTGTTCACTTGTTCAAAAATAATTTTTGTTCACAGACTTTTTGTGTCCGCCTTTTAAAATCGTTCGATAATAGTTTTCGCGCAAATACCTATTTTTTGTTCACTTTTTTGAAAATCGTTTAAAAATAATTTCCATTCGCTGACTTTTTTCAGTTCGCCTTTTAAAATCGTTCAAACCGTTTCCGTCCAAATACCTTTTTTGTTCACTTTTTGAAAACTGTTCAAAAATAATTTCGTTCACAAACTTTTTTTGTTCGCTTTTTAAAATCCTACAAAAATAGGTTCGGTACAAATACCAATTTTGTTTACTTTTTACAAATCTTTTAAAATAATTTTCGTTCATAGACTTTTTCTGTTCACCTTTTGAAATCGTTCAAACTAATTTCCGTTCAAATACCTTTCACTTTTTGAAAATCGCTCAAATATAATTCCGTTCCCCGCTATTTTTCTGGTCACCTTTAGAAATAATTCCAAAATAGTTTTTGTTCACCGGCCTTTACTGTTCACATTTTACATTGTTCAGAAATAGGTTTCGTTCACCGCCATTTCATGTTCATTTTTCAAAAATCATTTAAAAATAATTTTCATTCATAGAGTTTTTTTGTTGATGTTTCAAAACTTGTTCAAAAATAGTTTCCGTTCATAGATCCTTTCTAATCACTTGTAAAATCGTTCAAAAAATATTGTTAGTTCACCGGCCTATTTTGTTTACTTTGAAAATCGTTCAAAAATAAAAATAGTTTCTGTTCACATCTATTTTTCTGGTCACTTTTAAAAATCGTTCTAAAATCGTTTTCGTTCACCGTTTTTTTTCCGTTCACATTTAAAATCATTCAAAAATAATTTTCGATCACCGTCATTTTCTGTTCTCTTTTTAAAACCGTTCAAATGAGATTAATGTTCCAATTGAAAAAATTCAATTCAAATACATGTTCTTATTTTGAACTGCATGGGATGGCGGCAGTGCATCGACCATTAGCGAGCGGCAGCAACATAGGTTGGAGAAGACACGTGCACTGAGTGGAGTGTAAACACATTCAAAACGTACAGTACAAAATTTGATCATGCATGACCATCGAAACGAAAAAATTACAACATGAAAGTCGTGCAAAATGTAAATATTAACTTACTCGTCAAATGATATTTCAAACGGTCAAACGAGTGCGATGAATTTGATAAATTTTTGGCTTAAAAGGTTTCGAACAACTATTCGAAATTGAGAAGTTATAATCAACGAAACTAAAAAATGAGTATAGAAATGGAAACTACTCATGAACACGCATAATTTTCGTGTACAATTTTTTAAATAGTAAAAAGGAGAAACGCAGCAAAACAGTCAAACGCCAATTGAAAGAGTTGGAAGGAAACAGTTAAATGCGAGCCAAATGAGCAGGAAGCAGCCAAACGCGCAAAGGAAGCAGTCAAACAAACCAGTACTCGAACCCGCGAGCGAAACATACTCGAACCCGCGAGCGCGAGCGACTGAAAGAACCAGAGGAAGCGCGCGAAATTGGGCCGGCCCAATAGCTCCCTATTAGCAACCAGGTCCAATACAATGTATAGGGGCACCCGCGAGGTCGAGGACACGCTCGTGCAGTCGTGCATAGTCGCAATCCAGGACGAGGAATGCTTCCTGTTGCGTGCGCGACCGCTCGCTCGCTTCTGCGAGGGCCCACCACGTGCGCTGTCGGAAACCGCGCGACGGGAGTCTTCCTTGCGCGCCCTTGCCCATCCAGGACTGGTTACACACGTAGGCATTATGTACAGGCGAGAACAGATCGAGGATACAAAGATAAACCAATCGGTCGACCGTAGTCGTCGGCGATGGCGGCGCTAGGACGGCACGCGCCGAGGAATCTCTTTCACCACCAGCGATCGACGCAAGCGTCGGCGGCCATCCAACGGCGGTTCGTCCACGGCCCCGGCGGCGCGCCAAACAGCGCCGACAAGACGGCAAGGATCGTCGAGATCCAGGAGAAGCTCCAGGTGAAGAAGCAGGAGCTGTACAATCTGCTCGCCGAGGTGGAACGGGAACGACACTACACGCTCACCACGCCCAGGCGCATCTGCACGGAGCAGTTCCGGAACTTGAAGCTGCTGCAGTGCCTCTCCGTGCAGGTCGCCCCGAGGCCCGATGATCGAAAGTGGCGCCTCTACCGGAACACGCACGTCATGTACCGCGTCTTGATCTGTGGGGCGGCTGCTGTGCTCGTCCACGATGGGTATGCGGCGGCCGTAAGGCTGTGGGATGAAAATCTGAATTCTGAACCGGTAATGGAGCCTGGCACTGAAGATGCCCCATGTTCATAGTTGTTTGTGGTTGCTGGGTTTGCATGCATGGATATAGCTGGCGACGTACGTTAGGATCATCTACTATGTTCACTTAACTAGTTGAACTGACGCCGCGCCCTTGCTGAGGATATGTTGTCGTGCCCTTGCTGAAGATATGTTGTAATAATTTGGTTTATTTTTTAGTTGCATTATATATATTGTAAGGGAAGGTGGTAGTTTTAATTTGTATAATGTATTTAGCTGGAAATCAATCTGGATGCAATCCGTAGTTAAAGCGAGTGTGTTTGCATTTTCTGGAAATATTCATCTAATCAACCTATTTTTGAATGTAAGTACGTAATTACAGACATTTAAGTTACATTACTTGCAAATATGTTAGGTAAATTTGCATGGTCAAATATGGTTCCGTTTTGCCATAATTTTCATATGAACCACCATAATTAGAGGAAATATATTATGGTTATGTCTAAATTTTATGTGTCTGTCTCGCTACAAATATGTGATTTAGTTCCTTGGTTAGAGCAAATATATTGTGTTAACATAAGCTGAACCCATCTTTAGTAGAAACAAAATTTTGTTTTCTTGAGATGCGAATGGAATGGAGCATTATAGAAATTTGGCTACATAATTAGAGAAAGTTAAGTTGAAGTTGAGCATTTAATAAATTGAATTGCGTAATTGAACGAAGTTTAGTAATATTATTTGTAAATATTAGTTGTTCGAATTGGTATGATATGTCCGTATTTACTGTTAAATATTTAATGTAGCTCAATAATCGGAGGAAATGAACTGTTCGAGCATTTATTAAATTCAATTTGAAATCAAGCCATAATTAGAGAAAATGAATTTTCATTTTCTCGAAGTATCGACGTAGCTGAAAAAATCCTTTAAAATGTTATATCATTTCTAAATTTTAACTTGTTCGAACTGGTATGATATGTTTGTGTTTTGTGTTAATTATTTAATTTAGCTCAATAGTCTTCTCAAATATATTGTTTGAACATTCATTGAATGAAATTTAAAAAGCAAGCCATAATTAGAGGAAATAAGTTTGCATTTCCTCGAAATATTCAACTAACTGAACATTTTTTAGAATACGGTGACTAATCATATTTTTGCAAATTTGTATAATCAGGGTTCAACTGATTTTGAATATTTGAGAAGTTCCAAAAGTTTTGAAAAATAGAAAAGCAGAAGGAAAAGAAGGGAAAAAAACTCGGAACCCGTTTGCCCAACCCAAGCCCATTGCAAAAAAGGAAAATGGAAAAAAAAAAGACGGAGCCCATGTGGCCAGCCCAAGCCCACTGCTGACGTCACGATGACGTCAGCAATGGTCGGAGATGTGGCGGGGACGGCGACGTCGGGCAGGCGGCCCCGCTGCGAGTTGGGACGGAGGGCTGGGCGAAGCTGACGCGCGCGGCGCGGGCTGCCCGTAGGTGGTGGCGCCGCCCGTTTTGGGTCGCCGGAGCATCGCCGGCGACGCCCAAACGCGGCGGAGGGCAGCCCGCGCGGTGGCGGCGATTGCGGCGCGCGCCTGGCCATCCAGGACACGGCACTGCGCTAGAAGGGAGCGGCGGCGACGGCGCAACTCCCAATGTGCCTGGATCCGGCGGGGAGGAGCAGATGGGCGGCGCGCCGTGACGGCGGCAGCGGCGACCCGCGGCGCCGCGGGAGAGGAAGGGGAGAGGGCGAGTTCTGCCGAGTTTTTGCAAAAATACCCTTCAGGTTTTGACAATTCGCGGAGAGGTCCTTCCCCTCGTAAAGTTGTGGGCTGCGGAGCCATTTAACGATTTGCGAGGTACTTTTTTGCAAAACCAGCATGGGGGCGTCGCTGGGCCGTCAGACCGGGAATGGACGGTCCAGATCGCGCGCGGTACTGTAGATAACTGTTCATGCTACGGTACCGCGCGCGAATTGCTCGATCTGGGCCGCCCGATCTCGATCGGACTGCCGAATTTTGGAGCGCGGAGAGGCCAGCGATTCCTTCCCCCTTAATATATAGGTACAATTTGTACAGTAGGATTTTGTTGCCTTCTCTTTTGTTCTTTGTCCTGATCGAGGATGTCCTCAGATTTTCTTCTCTTAACCTTTATGGGTTTAATTTCGCGCATATGAAAGACTTGTATGGCTCTAATTTTGTTCTCTCTATGCAAGTCAGAGAATCTGAATCGATTACACCAGGGCTTTTGCAGTGTTCTCAACCTTCAGACAAGATAGCTGAATTATCATTATTGCCTCGTTTCCACACATCGAGTCGTTGAAAAATGTAAGGGCAAGGACGCTTTTGACATACACATCCTGAAGTGGTACCGGATTAGCTTTAGCCCACCAAGTTCATGGTCAGCCCTTCTCATATCAGTTAACTATTTTGGGAATTTTTAAAACCTGCCAGTTGGCCCTGAAATTCAGTTTGACCTGGTTACAGCTTGATATGCTTCGATTTTGTTTAGCAACAGATTTTCACCCATAAGACAAACGGATGAGAAGAAATAAAAATTTAGGGTGCATTTTATATAAAAACATATTTCCGCAATATCTCCACAACAGATGGTCAATTTGTTACATTTTCACAGTAGATGATTAATGTGCTCACGAGCGGTAACTTCATAGATCACCGGTGTATATCCTAACTTCCATATTTCCCTGGCTGAGCTCGTGGCCACATGGCCATGAAGGATGTGCAGAACCGTGTCCTTAAGCTAAATAACTGAAGCACGGAGCATGTGCATAGGCTGTTTTGGCACTCGTGGCACCCTACTAGATTTCGATTCCACCTATCGAATGGGGACTATACGTACGGGCAAGCCTTCGGAATTAGCTGCAATTATTCTCGATCGAAGAAGAAAATTAGTTAGGACAGCGCCTCCACTATCACTATAAGTAGCACCTTGTGTCGCTTGGAAGAACCAAACCATCGAGAAAATGGCCACAAAGACAGTCATGAACATTGCCGTCCTCCTCCTGGCCATCAGCCAGCTGGTTCACATAGCAACGCCAAGGCAACTGCTGACACCCGCAGACGCAACGACTGCATCGTCCTTGGTGGTTACAGGTTTGTCCTCTCCTTAAGATCAATATATTTAGCTTGTTTCTCAAGCTATTAGCTTGCAAGAGCTACGAAGCTCAAATGGTGATGTTTGTTTTGGCCAGGGTATGATGTCTCTCATGGACATGGACATGGACATCATGGCGCTACTGAAGAGAAGATATTGCTCGATGCGCCCAGGAACATCCCTGTTCCGTCCTCCCCACAAGGCAAGAGGAACACATCGGCCGCGTCTTTACTGGTTACAAGCGTTTCGGGCCCTTCCAATGGTTTGTCATCAACTCATAATGCCATTAAGTTGATATTAGCTAGCAAGAGCTAAGAAGCTCAAATGGTGATGTTTGTTTTGGCCAGGGTTCGATGTCTCTCGTGGACATGGACAAGGCGCTGCTGAAGAGAAGGTATTGCTCGACGCGCCCAGGAACATCCCTGTTCCGTCCTCCCCACAAGGCAAGAGGAATACGTCGTTGGCCGCGTCTCTACTGGTTACTAGCGTTTCAGGCCCTTCCAATGGTTTGTCATCAACTCATCATGTCCTTAAGTTGATATTAGCTAGCAAGAGGTAAGAGTCTCAAATGGTGATGTTTATTTTTGCCAGGGTTTGATGTCTCTCATGGACATGGACATGGCGCTGCTGAAGAGAAGATATTGCTCGACGCGCCGAGGAACATCCCTGTTCCGTCCTCCCCACAAGGCAAGAGGAACACGTCCATGGCCGCGTCTTTGCTGGTGACAAGCGTTTCGGGCCCTTCCAACGGTTTGTCATCATGCAATTACGTTGATACAATTTTATGTCGTTTAATCTCGCTGGATATTCATAAGAGCTAACAGAAGAAGGAAACTCAAACTGTATACAATCTCTGTTTTGACCAGGGGAAATCACTAAAGCACCCGGCAGCACGGAAGAGAAGGTGTTACTCGACGCACCCAACATCCCTGTCCCTTCCTCCCCGCCTCTGCAAGGCAAGTAGAGCGTGCTGTGCTGGTCTCACGGGAGGAGGACAACCAAGTGCAGCGCAGCTGGTATCAAAGTGCAAACCCACAACAGATAAAAATCTCCCTTTGCACTGTACTCGATCTTTATGATCAAATGATAATAAGGCAATAAATAAGTGGAGCCTTGTTTATTACATTTTGTTTTGCCTGCAAAAGGTGTTCAAACTGGGGAAAAAGATCATGCGTATGAAGTATTTTCAATTTGTGCACGAGTCCTAGAAAAAGAGTCATATAAGTAATTATTGGCGCTAGCCCAAACCCCATGCAGAAACTACAACCCACTCTGCTACACGCAAAAAATGTATCTCGACTAGAGTGTACAATGAGCGGGCGACCCGTGAATTAAACCTCATAGGATAGATTGAGAACTTATCTAGTGTACAATCTACTCCTAGGACGTTGGATAAAAAGAGGGTGGCAAGATTTGGTTGTTGCCGACAATTCGCTTACAGAACATTATATTGCACGGATTTCAGATTATCAACCCGCATTCCACCTCACAAAGATTTCACTGAAGTTTCACACATTTTTCAGAATACATTCAGCAAACAACTTTCATCAAGGACTCACAACAAGTCTCATAAAATATTTCACTAAGGTTTCACTGAAAGCGGAACATATTTGTAGATGAAAGGACTCCAAACCAACGCTGATACACACAAGTACTTTTTTTTAGATAATAGGCTTTGCAGCCCGACTTTAAATTAGTGAAGCCCTGGGTTAGAAGTTCAGGGAAACAGCACCATTACAAAGCAGCTTACATCACTTGCAAAGGAAAGTCTTCAAATGTCAATCAGCGCTAAAGCACACAAGTACTTATGTGACAAAAAGAACCAAGTCACGAAAGAAAATAAATCCAAGCATTGTCCGTACAAATCTTGTGACGACGAAATGCAGTGGTACAATTGTGTTCCATTCATTACGAATAAGGATAGTTAAGCAAGACTCAGTGGATCCCGTGGATCTTGGAATACACTATGAAACCGGCAATTATTCCGTAGGGCCAGAGCGTCACGCAGAATGTGCATACGGCCGAAATCGCAAACTTCAGAATGCACACACCAACTCCCATCCTATTCACCAGCACCAGCTGCGACATCGACATCGCGCACGCGAACCAAAGAACATCAAGCAAAGAGGCAGCCATGCACAACCATGTCACGGTCGCAGCTGCGTGGGCGACCGGAGACAGCGCTGCATACATTCCAAATGCAAACGCGGCAGCCAGGCTCCGGGCTGAGCTGTTGAGAAAGAAGATGGGGAGGACGAAAGCAGCCATCCGTGTGCCGATGTCGACGGTGGTTATCCCGGCGTACATGAGGCTGATGGTGGCCATGGCGGAGCAGAGCAATGCTAGGTTGTTGGCAATGATGAATGCCTGGAAGGAGAGTGTGGCGGCAAGCACAGGCGTGCCAGCGGTGCGGTTACTGGACTCGGGGTCGTCGTCCGCACGGTACCCACCGGGTACGGTGAAAGCTGCTGCGAATGTAATCGTCACCAGTAGAGCCGATACAATGCCAATGGTAGGTGTGGAGTCCTTGATGATCTTTGCTTCCTTCTTCTCATCTATTTCGGAGGCATGGTTTTCATTGTTTGCACCATATCGAGCACCAGCCGTGTCCAGTAGACTGTGCATCCTATGCATCGGCTCCTGCAACAAAATATCGAAATGATATGTTATAGTCGAGATGACACTAGTCTCGTTGAAGACCAACCTATTACACCATATATACTAGATCACTAAGGTAAATCCAATTGACATAGATAGCCGTGTCGGAAGCAAGCATGCATGACCATATATAAGGGCTCCGTGTTATAAAAAACGAATGTTATTTCCCTACTCGTTTCTAAAAAAAAAATGTTATTTCCCTACTAGAACTAAAACATAAAAAAACGAATGTTATTTCCCAACAAAAATGTATTAAACTATATTAAAATTAATGGCTTTTTATGGAAATTTTGATTCTGAATTTACATGTATTTAGAAATCAAAGTTTTCAATTTCAACCAACACATAATGTGAAAGTTCAACTGCTCCATACAAAAGCCTTAAAATTCCGAGTCAGATTACGTACCAGTCCAAAAATGACACCTGTGGGTATCATGCTCCGTGAAAGATCAAGTGCAGTTTTACCCGCGTGATTTGACAAATTTAACATAACATCCTTGTCCATCAATATAAATGAAAATGCCTTCATCTTCCCAGCCAGGACAGCAAGGTGTAGTCCCGTGTTGCCATCATTGTCCTGCATGTTTGCGATTGATGCAAACATTTGAGTTCCTCCATGTCGTATAAGAAGGAAGGTAGAACAAAGTACCAACGAGTAGCCTTTTTCGGCGGCTATATGGAGGAACTTTTGGCCCTTAGCGTCTTGTAGCTGGCCACAGTCAGGGAACCTTTTAAGCAACTCACAAACCACGACGAACTGCCATCCAATAGCTGCCACGTGAATGGGGAATGATCCCTCGTTGTCAGCCTGGTATGCTAGAGATTTCTCAGCTTCTAGTAGTGATCTGACTATTCCCAGATCCGGACGTGATGCGGCAAAATGAAGAGGTGTGCTTCCCTTTGTTTGGTCCCCTCGTTTGCTGAGGTCCTTGTTCCATTCCAGTAGTTTTTTTTGTCATCCCTACATGTACAATAAGAATCAATAGACGTACATTTTTTGAGAAAATGCAAAGGTTGTGTGTCAATGGATTGATAGTAACACGAGTTTATGTACATGTCCAAACAAGGACTAAACTCCAAGAACGAAGAATACGACAAAACCAGTACATGACGCCTCTGTTAATAACTTGATATACGTAATTCCCCTATTTAAAGATGGCAGAATAAGATCAGACATCTCCGACAATTCCTTAGAGGGTGGGATAAGAATGTGAGTGGGGCTACAAAAAAAATGTAAACTTTCGCTTCTCATCGATGAGCTAGATATCAAACAAAAGTGCATCCTCTCAGTGAACCAGAAAAGGCTACGAAGAGGGAGGCCGATGAGTGTCTTGCAAAACTGAGGTGTGATGAGAAATCCAAGTGAGCTCAACGCGGTAAGGTGAACGACAAAAAATTGGGAATAACACCAAAATATGTTCACTTAATTGCGAACATGCAAACATAAAAAAAAGAAAAACAACTAGACCAAGACGAGGGAACTATAATTGGAAACTAATCTATGTGTTTTTATTATGGAATCTCTACTATATAATACGGCTTCAGGTGATGGTCCGCTTTTTATTTTCCGATTTTGCCCCTGCGTTTTGGTAGATATTACCCACCACTGTCATCCATAAGTCATACCAGTTAGATCTTTTCCCCTCCTCCAAAAGCGGCGCAGGGAACCGAGCGCACCGCCCAAATCGGTGGCTCTCTCCGCCGCAAGAGTAGCCCACGTCAGGGGAACTGCCGTAGAGCTGACCGGCGATGGTTGGAAATAGAGGAGGCGACGGGAGCAAAGTGAGGCGACCGGAGTCAGGGGCTCGCCCGTGTCGGGCATTGCTGTCGCGGCAGCGTAGAGGCGGAGCAACATGGAGGGAAGCCAGGCGAAGGCAAAAACTCCAGTACTTAGCAGTTTGGGCAAGGGCGGGCAGAAAATTGGGGATTTCGCGGGCTTGCGTGTCGCGTCCGGCCATCTCCCGCGGCGCCGGCGTGTCCGAGAGGGAGCCAAACCGCGCGCCATTGCTGGAGCAGAGGAGGGCCGGCCGCCGTTGGAGAGGAAGAGGAACCGTGGCGCGGCGGAGTAGGAGAGCTGTCCGTGCCACCGCTGGTGGAGAGGAGGAGATTCAGGCCGAGCCATTGATGAAGGAGAGGACGGCCGGCCGCCGTGGAGGAGAGGAAGGACGGACACGCCGCCACTACGAAATCGTTCCGCCATCTATCGCTGCCGCCATGGCGCCATCTATAGCTATCGCTAGGTAATTTTATATGTCCTGTGTACAGGTTCGAGTCTAGATCATCAGGTCTGAACTGAATCTGAGGCCGATTGGATGGGCGTACAAGTACAAGCTCCGTTTGGAAAAAAGCTCTTAGCTGAAACTGATTAGTGTTAGACATATTTTCACTAACTGTACTAAACTGAAACTGATTTCTTATAGAAATATGTAAGTAAAAATAGATTTCCAGCGTACTAGGATTTATGTGTCAAATGATATAGGATTTCTGTGTCAAATGCTATTGAATTGTTACTTTGATTGCATAATACGCTACTGTATACTCTGTTTAATTTTTCTAATAGTATGCTCATGAGTATTCTCAGTTCTTGATTTTTGTTGCTATAATCTGTTTAAATAAACTGAATCGGAATGCACTAGGCTGCTGTTCCGTTTCTTGCTGCTACTCTGAAAACTGCCAAGTGCCGAGAGTCTTTGCCTTTGTGCGATCTGGACCGTAGGATGTAGAATGGATGAAGATTAAAGGGGTAAAGGTGCAGCGTGACTTCACATAGTGAAGTCACTGGATCCCAGTCCGGCGGCGGCGTAGTCCGTCAACTGGGAGGAGAAAGCGATGGAAGGAGAGGCTGGGCCTGACGTTGACTGGGTCTGTTTAGGCTTAGACGGGCTAGGTGGGCTGGCTTAGGCTTAGTGGGCTTAGGAAAAGAGGGGTCGGGGCTGGTTGTTGGGTGCGTTTCACATGAACAAAATTCATATGTAAATAAGATATACATAGTGATATTTGAAGAGTGCATTATAGTGATATTTGAAGAGTGCATTGGAATGCAAAGAGAAAAAGAGAGTGAAGCTTTTGAAAACTAAAATAAATTTTAGAGAGTTAAATTTGCATAGCCCGCTGGACTTGTTCTAAAGATCCAAGAGGAGGGTGAGAAAAGGGCATTCTTGCACTGATAACAATTGACCTTCACGCATAGTCATGCATTGAACCGACATGAGCAGGAGCAATGTGCGTGTGTGTGGGGTGGGGGGACTAAAACAAGGCTTACAAATGGGACATGAAAAGTCTACTGAAAGAGCGAAACGAATTAGCAGACGGCGACACAAGATCACTTGACCGAACAATATGACCAACATTTCGAATTCTTACGATATGAAACACATGGGATTCACCCGTAGCAACACATGGGCATTTTGCTAGTATTATAAGAAATTGTTTGGGGGCGTTGGTCCCGAAGTTCTTCTCTCAAGGGAAGATATGATTGGTGATTTTTCTCAGCTATCAACCGAAGGAAATGTGATTAATATCCGACCTCACGAGAAAGAAGTCTTGAAAGCCATTTTGAACACGGAAATAATAAGTTTCAACATCGTGTTAGCAACTTCTTTCAAATTTTAAAGGAAAGTACCAAATGCGTTGAAACCACAATATCCTAATGGAAACCGTGTTAGCCTAGAACATTGGATGAAATAGAAATAGCCATGGAGAATATTGCTACCTCCTTCCCTTATTAATAGATTATTGCTTTGATAATTAATATATTATTGACTTTTGGATGTATGAAATTTATAGAATTAGACCAGGCTACTCCAAAACTACTAAGAGAAAAGATAACATCATTTGTACGCGCTCTATTTGTATCTCAACCTTGGGAAACTATGACGTTCCAATATATATCCACTCATTCCAAAAAAAAATGAAGAGTGTACCGTATCATTATTTCAATGATTTGTGACTGTTTGTTTTTTTGGAGAAGATATATCTATAGGCTTGTCTTAGATTTTTTAGCTTCCTTGATCTATACACATTGTGTGTGCTGAGGACTACGGTTCAACATGTGAAACAATGAGGTGTCACTTAGAGATGATGATAAACCATGCGAAAAATGAGGTGTCTTTTAGATACATGCAATAAAAACTCGTGTAGTTGGCAGGACAACATTTTACTAGGAGAAGATATACCATAAATAAAGGAAAAAAGCAGCATCTTATCCAGGAGAACGCAAAAAATGAGGTGTCTTTTAGATGCATGTATAGTAATAAAATCTCATGTAGTTGGCGGGAGAACATTTGACTAGGAGAAGACATACCATAAATAAAGGAAAAAAACAGCATCTTATCCAGGAGAATGTAATCCTTTTTCTAACCCAATACAGGAATAACCATATAAGGCATCTCTAAGAAATGCTAACATCACTTTTTTCTGGAGAAAGGCATATAGCCCGCGCCAACAACACCACCCTTTTATACTAGACATAAATATTATTTCACTCAATATGTTACTGTAAATTGCACAACCTACAGATAATGTAGCACCCACAAATACATGTAAGATCATAATATGAAGTAAATACTTAAAGATAGAATTCTAACTCACCGGTGCTCATGAGAACGGCGGCATGCAGAGCGTTCTGTCCATTTGGTCCAGAATAGGAGAGCCCCTCGTCCTGCTCATGCAATTGTTCAGCAACATCATCATGCCCTAACAAGACGGCCAGGTACAGCGGTGAGGTCCCGTTGGAAGGTGGAAGCCGAGCCAAGTGGGTATACGCCGCCATCAGCTTGCTGGCAATGGCCTTGACCGCCTTCTTGTCGGCCAAGCGGAGGGCGTCATGAAGGGCCGTCTCCCCTTGCTTGTTCTGCTTTACGAGCGCCGTCTTCACCCTGTCGGCGCCGCCCTCAGTTGTCGCCAGTTGGATGAGCAGAGAGACCATTTCGACCCTCCTGGCCCTGGCAGCGCAATTGAAGGGCGTGTCCCCCTTCTCATTGCACGCGTCCAGGAGGTGGCTGGACTTGCTGTAGATGACCCTCGCGCAGTCCAAGAAGTTGGGTTTGTCTCCACTGGACGCGACCATATGGAGGATTTGGTTCAGCTCCAGGTCTATGGTGATTGTCTCGGCACGTGTGGCATCGGCGTCCCCAATGTTGACGACGACTCCAGGGCCTTCTGGCACCGGCAGATCAGTCACGTTGCCCAGAAGACGATTTAGTCGAGGCAGATCGCCCTCCCGAGCAGCCATCAGCAGCTCCGGATACTGCTTCACCAGAAGTTTTGGCGCCTTATCGTGCAATTCGGAACCCTGCGTCTTGTTCTCCGACTCCATTGGCAACTGAAATGCAACAGACATGTGGCTATCAGGGAGACACTGTGTATTACTCCCTCCGTTCGGAAAAGGATGTCACAAAAATGAACTATAGGTAGACCATTTTTGTGACATCCTTTTCCGAACGGAGGGAGTATATTCTGGACGTACAGAATAGAGCAGGGTACACACAGCCGTTCTCCTCCTGTGTACATGTGTTCATATATATACTACGTAGTACTAGTACTCTTAATCAGTTGTAGCCTCAAAGTGATAAGATTATGTCATGTTGAAAATATCAGAGATCAGATCATGCTAAAGGGTTGCCAACTGGAAATGTGCATTTTTGTAAGGAATCTAATTTATGAAAAATTGATGAGAGTGTAATAATGACTTCAAAATCAAGGCGCACCCTTGCCAAGCTCCTTTGCTATGTTTTTTGTGCTGAGGACGGCACATTGTAAGGCCATGATCGATGATCTGGAAAAACATGGTAGGTTGGGTCATTCTTTAACGATTTAGCGGTACTAGGATGATGCTGGGCAGTCCATTCCAGTCGATGTACGATAACCTGAGCTCGAATCTCGCTCTGTCGTGACAAAGCTACAACTTTCTTTTTTAGCACACTAAATTTTGTGAAGAAGGGAGCTTGGCCTCTTTAACGATTTTGCAGTACACATAAAGAGCAGAATCTATTTTTTCAAAGACTTCTCTCCTTTATTCCAGTCCACTTTATCTGAAAAAACTTTATTCTAGTCCAGCTATCTTCCACTTTTCTTCCATTTTCTAAGGCAGAACCAAACGTCTAAGAAGGACAGAACCCATGTCGTTCCTTGTTGTTTTGAGGAAAACCAAGTGGTGACGTTCCTTGGTAACGGGAGCCCCTATGACCCTTCTACTGTCAAAAGGTCAGCATGTGCGTAACATACCCCCTGAGCATCGTGGGCTAGGCCCATTTAATATGTTTCGACTGTTTCAACTGCTGCATCCCGCGCGGTTGTTCATTGTTTGCACTGGTTCCTTTTGGCATATTGAAAGAAACTAATAGAAGTCAAAGACGCGGAATGACAATGAATAGAGAGAAAGATTCTTCTTATTTCTTGTTCCTGAAAATATTCTATCTATCTCCTAGACGCCGTAGCCAATTGAGAATTTTCATGTCTTTCAATTTTCGTACTCGTAATTGGAAAATTACGGAAGAATACCCCTCATTTTGCAATGGAAACAACATATAAAACTCTGGACAATTTCGAAATCAGGCCGAGCGTCTTAATACATATGCAAAAAAAATCATTATTGGCCCACCATTGATTAGAAGATTTAGCTTGTACGAATCGCTATTGGTTTGTTATGAATAATAGCAATCGTCTTTTGGTGAATTGGTGCTACAAAAAATGAGAAGCTACATCTGCTTGTTGGTGTCAGAACTGACATATGACAAATTTTCTTTTACCCAGTTTAGAACTAGTACAAAATTCTTCGTAACAGCTAAGTGGAAAAAAATATGTCTTAAGCATTTTTCTATTGAACAACTCAGTTTGTTTTTGCTGGTCCAAAGTGCTGCTAAGTATGACCTATTTAAAAAAGATATGATACATAATTACATTGTCATTTATATCAAAAATGATTCTCAGATTATATGTAAAAACTGTTGAAGCTACTATTTTGAACAGGCCGTGCACAATTAAAAATGTTGTAGTTTATATATTTGTTCACCAATACAATAGAGTAACTAATTTTATTCAAACTAACTACCTAGAGAAGGAAACTAAAAGATGAAACTTACATAATGGCTTGTATCCTCGGTGACATTAACCCTAAGAATGGTGGATGGACATTTCTTTGGGAGAAGAAAAGCAAACAGAAAACTAAACATGAAACAACCTGAAAATGCGGGGAATGTAAAATTAACATGAACTAAAATTGAAACCATTAACAATATTCGATGAACATTCTTTTGGGAGAAGCAAACCAAATGGAAAACTAAACATGAACCAATTTGTAAATGCGAGGAACAATAAAGCTTTAACAGAACCAAAAAAAATGACGAAATTTTTTTTTGTGTAATTTGGGAGAGGTAAACAAAAATCAAAAACTATATATGAACCAATTTGTAAATGTGAGGAAAATGAAACTTAAACATGAGCGAACATCTAAGACATGAACCAAAATTTTCGACGAACAATTTTTTTGCATACGAAAATAAATATAGACATGAACAAACAAAAATCGATGAGTATTTTTTTTAGGAGAAACAAACAGAAATCTAAAACATATCCATGCAGAAATTTGTAAAATGTGAGGGGCAAATAAAACTTAACACAAACCAAAATCTGTATCATTAACTAATTTATATTGAGAAGCGAACCAAAATACAAACAAAAATCACTTAAGACCAATATGTAAAATTACGAGGAACAAGAATAAACTTAATCATGAAGAAACATGAACCAGTCACGATGAACCAGTTTTTATAGTAGAAAATACAAAAATCTAGCTGGGAACCAATTTCGAAATAACTTTATGTGGAACATACTAAAAAGATAAACTAGACATGAAACTAATATAGATCTAGTTTATATTTGGTTTGAAAAATAAAGCATGATAAACTTAAAAACATGAAACACGGGCACTTTGTTGAATGCCTTAAAGACATTTCAATAAATCAAGGAAAAATCCAGGTGATGAACAATTTTTTATAGAAGCAAACCAAAAAAAAATAGAATGAACCACATTTGAATTCTAAAGAAATATACAAATGGAACTAGAAAATATTTTGTACGAACCTTTAAAACGGTTGTTGAATATTTTTGGGAGAAGTAAGCCAAACTCTAAAACTAGGTGTGGACCAATTTGTAAATGTGTGTGATATTAAAACCTTAAACATGAAGATGCATTCAAAACATAACCTACCCATTGTCTATAAAAAACATAGCCTTCCCATTAAACTTTTCCATGTACAACACTGAGAACAATGTACCATCGCGCCTATAAACAAGATAAAGTAGATGCATGAACAAAAAAAAGGAAATTAGAGAGACGGTTTTACTAGCAAGAAACTCGCAAAGTCGGAAGAAATGTCAACTGTGAAGTTAAGGCATACACAAATCAGCAAATGGGGAAAAGGTACTGGTAAAATCACATAAAGGTAGAAAATATAAGAACAATGAAGCTTAGACACAATCTTCGATTTTTTGGGCTCGTAGTACTTGTTTCTCGTATATTCAGTGTAAAAGGAAGCAACCTACCTAGTGGTTGGTCAAGTTGTTGGTTCAATAGGTGAAGAGAGTCACATGCAAGGTCTCGTTGCATCTACGTATCAAAGTATGAAAAGGAACAGTAAATCTAAACAAAAATTAAGCTAAGAGCACAAATTCAAAAGGATACAAAGAACATACATATTTGCTATAACGTAGAAATATACATATATAAAGAAACTAGAGAGTTATTATCAGATGATGCAGGAGGATTGGCGGTTACCAACACTACCACTTTTTTCTAGGTATACAGGGAGATCAGCATATGGCATGGAATTATTGTCTACGGGCTCAAAAGAACCAAAAAAAAATACAAATTTGATGTGTAAAAAGATAATACAAGATTTTGTCACGCCAAAAAAAAACAATTCCATTTGTACAACATGAAATGGTTGCACGATCAGGAATTGTATCAACTTAAAGACAATATTATCATTGATGTTTGAGATGATATAAATTTCTGCTTGGACAGGAGTTTCAACGGTAGGGACGACAATATTTGCATAGTCAGACGCAAGAACAAGTCTATTCTCCTTACCTGCATTCGAAGGACCAGAATCTTGTTCACAAAGTGTACGCACAGGGGCATTTTCCATATCAAGGCCTAAGATTTCTTGCTTCTGCATATAAGTGGCCACAACATAAAGTGATTTCACAAAACATTGCCTCTGCATCCTGATCGTGTCAGTCCTTCCATTTCGCTTCATGCTTAGGACAACATCGCGACCTAGTGCATCAACCTAGGTAGGTTAAAAACAAATGAAACATAAAGGAATATGTAAAGAGAAACTAAGAATGCGATAGTAAAAGTTACAGGAAATTACATCATAGTGGACGGGGACATAGGGGGTGCATCGACATTCATAAAGGTAGGAGGCGCGGCATCATCTCTCATAGAGTAGCTCCATATGATGTTAACATATATCACTGAGCTGAAAGCAATATAAAAAGAACTACGTACATAAGTACACAAAAATCTTATATTCATGACACCACAAAGTTAAGCTGATTACTTACCGGTAATATAATATTCCAAAAGATTTCCAAGACGTCATATTGCGATCAAAATTTGCCAGGTGGAGAAAGTATTCATTCTTGACATGTAAAATTCGGGTGCCATAGTCAACAGAACCATCATTCTCGAACAGCAAAGTCCACGTACACAATCTATCATACACAAGAAAGGTATAATAAAATTAGTGAACATGGGAATGTTTTGTGCAAGAACATAAACAAAACTAATACACATTGGAGTCCTTGTCACCTTCGAACACATATGAATCTCAGCGAACAGAGTCTCGGAAAAAAAAATGTCAGTGAACATCTTGCCGTGCTACACCGAGTCCCAAACCATATACGTACCAGTTGGCTCCGTCAACAGAGCTATCCCATTATCATGTGTACAGGAAAAATGCTCACGCCAAACTCTTACATGAATCGGAACGATTAATCTTTCCTACTATATGGTAACCGCGAGACCAATCGCTGGATCCGCGGCTAAATTACATGCTAAATACATGAAGTATTTGAGGAAAATCACCAAACGAGAATGAGATCCCGAACACGAACACTACTCGACTATTCTAGGGATTCCACGGTGTGTGCAAAGGGGGAAGCGAAAAACTGACAAACCTGCGGCTGCCATGAATAGAAACGAAGCGGATGGACCCAATCAGTCGCCGTGACACGAGAAATCTCAGTAGAAGCAGCGATAACAGGCAGAAAAATGAGAAGTGAAGCTCAGGGACGCGGCGATTTGGGGATGAGCTACAGAAGTTCTCTCGAACGAACGAGGAAGAAGCGCAAGAAAGATTGGGCCGGCCCGGGAGCAGCGAGAGGGGTGCGCGTTGCGTGCCTAACAGGCGCGCCGGGCGTCAAATAGGATTTAATTCCTGACATTGCCTCAGCCCAAATTCGTGTGTCGCAATCGGGCCGAATATTGGACCGAGCAGGCCCGTTTAGCGAACATTCCTCTGAATCTGAATCGTTCCACGTCGCTGCTCCCGACCGACGGCAACTCCAGGCGGCGGCGCAAGTCCCCCGACGCCCTTCCGCCGGCATACGGCCGTGGCGGCTCTCCCGTCCAGCCTGCATCCATACGAACCATCCCGGTTCCCTTTGCTGCAGCATACGGCCGCGGCCCCCGTTGCGTCTTAGGATGGCGACTCCGAGGAACCTCAAGATCAAGACGTCTACTTGCAAGAGGATCGTGAAGGAGCTGCGCTCGTACGAGAAGGAGGTGGAGAAGGAGGCGACCAAGACTACTGACATGAAGGAGAAAGGCGCCGACCCCTACGATCTCAAGCAACAGGTGACTCGAGATTTTCTGTGCTATTCTCTACGTTCACTCACCTCTGCCAAGTACTGATAATGTTCGTAACAATTGTAGATTTCTTAATGTATGAGAAACTATTTTTCCTTGGGCCAAGAAAGAAATTTCTGTTTCCTTGGGCTAAGAAAGAAAACTTCTGTAAAAACTAAATTACAGTTCTTACATGTGTATTACATGTACGGCACTACATAAACTTTAAAGCAACATGGTGGATATAGTTGTAAGCAGAATTGTGTATGAAATGAAGGCACATCATATGAATATTTTAGAGTATACTACTATGTCCACTGATAGTCATATTTTCAGAGGGCATACTAAGATATTTTAGCGCATATATATATTTTTTAAACTTAAGGCCTATGCCCGGCTTTATAGATAAAGCAAACCACCACAACAAACCATCCGAAATCAGTCTTACAAACGATAGCCAAATGACAGTACTAGCAAACAGATTTGCATAGATAAACCTCTTGCAGGAGGCAAAGACATAAGAAGGAAAGGAGGAGCCTACAGCTCCCTTTCTCTAGTGAATAGAAGTCTAAGCGATCCCACCGCAGCGTCCAGCGAGGTTCTGTCCTTTCTTCGGCTTAGCAGTCGCCATCCCTGCACAAATTGAGACATTTTGAAGATGCATTCAGCACAGTTGGACATGAAGGTGTGTTCAATAGTCATTTTGTTCCTAATATGCCAAAGTGCCCAACACAACGCGGAAAAGCACACCCACACCACGCGACGAGTTTGCCCTGACAAACTTTGGGAGATGGCGAGAAAATTGCCAATTCCCGTAGGATTCCAAGAGCACGAAAGCAGCTCACGTATCCCAGCCCACATGTATTTTGCCAAATGACATTGGAAAAAAATGTGGTTTGCATCCTCGTGTTCCCCACAAAAGGTGCAGCGACCATTGGAGGGGCCCCTGCGCCTCCAAATCTGCTCACAAGTTGGTAGCTTGTTCCTAATTAGCTGCCACAAGAAGATCTTGATCTTCAAGGGGATTCTTGCCGCCCACACCTCATCGAAATGCATCACAGCTGACCCCTCACCAAGCTTTAGGTAGACCGAGCTCGTAGTGAAGCTCCCCGATGCATCTAGGGTCCAGGAGACCTTGTCTCGTTCCTCTGATAGCCTAACATTTTCTATCTCCCTAGATAGATCACGCCATTCCACCGCCTCAGCTGGCCCAAAGGATCGCCAGAATCCAAGGTTCCATTGTCCTTGGAGGCGAGCTTTGTCGATGGGTATGAATGGGTCTAAACAAATGCTAAAGAGGTTAGGATATCGCTCCCGGAAAGGGCCCCTGCCCTTCCAACGATCCATCCAAAACATGGTGCTGGAACCATTGACCACCTTGTGCTTAGCAGCCAGCTTGAAGAGGTGTTTGACCTTGTTCAAGTTATTCCAGAATTGAGATCCGTGCTTGTGAGGCAAAGTGAAGATATCGCCATCCCCGAGGTATTTAGCCCGGATCAAGTCAGCCCACAACCCCTCCTCGTGTTGGCTAAGCTTCCGTACCCACTTTAGGAGTAGAGCTTTATTCATGTTCTTGGTGTTGAGAATACCTAACCCCCCCCCCCCCCCCCATTGATTTAGGTTTGCATACCGTGGCCCAATTGACCATGTGGCACTTGCGGTCGTCACCAACTCCTTCACAAAAGAAGCGGCTGCGCACCTTGTCCATACCCTCGTGAGTACCCTCATACAAAAGATGGAGGCACATAGCAAAGATAGGTAAGCTCGACAGACACGCATTTGTAAGGAGAAGGCGTGTGGCCGAATCCACGAGCCTGCCCTGCCAAGGGTCCGTTCTATGACCTACCTTGTCGATCAGGAACTCCCAGTCCCTAAGTGATAACCTCTTGTCACTCACCGGCAAACCGAGGTAAGTGATGGGGAAGGAAGACAACTTGCAATTTAGGAGGTTTGCATATCGTTGTTGTTCCTCCTGGTCAACCCCCAAGATGACCACCTCGCTCTTGTTGAAATTGATTTTAAGGCCCAACATGCTCTCAAAACATAGCAATAGGAACTTAAGGTTCGCAATACATGTGTCATCGGGTTCCATCAATATCATAGTATCATCTGCGTATTGCAGGTGAGATACCCCCCCAGGTATAAGGTTAGAGACGAGCCCGTAGATATGCCCTTTATCCCGGGCCTTCTCCAAAATCATGGCTAGGGCATCCACCACCCAGTCAAAAATGATTGGGGAGAGAGGGTCCCCTTGCCGTACCCCGCGCGCGTTGCGGAAGTACGGTTTTGTCTCTCCATTGATGTTGATCGAAGTTTGGCCACCCGAGACCAACTCCATGAGGCGATGGACCACCCCGGGTTCAAAGCCCTTCCTAAGGAGCACGGCCCGGATGAACTCCCAATTCACCCGGTCGTAAGCCTTTTCGAAGTCTAGCTTGAGGAAGATCCCCTTCATCTTCTTGCTTTTGACCTCGTGAACAATTTCTTGTAGCGCTAACACCCCCTTGTGTAGGCATCTACCCTTAATGAAGGTTGATTGACTTCGGTCGATGGTTCGATGAGCAATAGGAGCCAAGCGCATGGTATATGCTTTAGAAATGAACTTAAAGCTTACATTGATTAAAGCAATAGGTCTAAAAAGTTTTATAGTATCGGCTCCCGCAACCTTCGGGATTAGGGAGAGGATACCAAAATTTAACCTAGCCACATTGACTCTACCTAGTGCAAAATTGTTCAAAAGATCAAGGACTGGCCCTCTCAAGGTTCCCCAAAACCTCTTGTAAAAGGCCACCGACAGGCCGTCCGGGACGGGCGCCGAATTGGCCTTCATGTCCAACATGACCTCATCCAATTCATGTTGGGTAAATGTTAGAGACAACCTATTCTCCTCCTGAGAAACACGTCTAACAGGAGGCCTAAGGTCCGCCGCCAGGGCCCAACCCGGTGATCCCTTTGGTGCCCATAAGGCTAACATAGAATTTATAAATATGGTCTTGGAGCTGTTGTTTTTCAGTGATCACGTCCCCCTCGGATGTTAGCTGATGAATCATGCATTTGCGACGCCGCCCATTAGCAATCGCATGGAAATAAGCGGAGTTGGTGTTGCATTGGAGGGTCCAATTAATTCGACTCCTTTGTTTCCAATACTCCGCCTCAGCCATGGCCCACTGGACTAGCTGATCTTCAAGGTTATACCTAAGGCCCCAGCCAGCTTCGTCCAACCCCGTGGTGTCTGCCAACCGGTCCAGCTGCGCCAACTGATGCAGGATCACCGCCTTAGTCTCTTTTTTAGCTTTGTCGAGGTTGGCAGCACACCCTCGGAAGAACTGACGAAGCCCTCTCGCTATGGTTTGCCAAAACTCCACTATGTCTCGGCCGCTATTACCCAGAGCCACCAGTTCCAACCGCTTTTTAGTAACTAGGTCCCCAAACCCATCTACCTTAAACCACCAGATCTGGAAGAAAAACCTCCCATGGCCCAGCCCGCGCCTCTCACTCGTCGAGAGCAGAAGCGGGGTATGGTCCGACGCTATGCGGGTAAGATTGGAAAGCGAACATAGGGGAAAGCAATTTTCCCAATCCGTGGATACTAGAACCCTGTCTAGCACCGAGCGGACTGGGTTGGCTTGCATGTTCGTCCAGGTGTACCGAGCCTCCACTCGCTTAAGCTCCCGAAGAGCCATGGACGCAATCGCATTATTGAACAAGTTAACACGCGGCCAGCAAATGTTATCATTATTCTTATCTTCCCTCCCCCTAATGAGGTTGAAATCACCTCCCACAACAACCGGATATTGGGCCCCTGCCACCACCTGGCCAAGTTCTTGAAGGTAGTCAGCGGATCGGCTATGGTCGGCCGGCCCATAAACCATTATGAACATCCACTTGCAGTGCTTAGTTTTGTGATACACCACAGTGCTGATGAAGAAAGCACCCTTGCTCCATTCACCCACCTCGAAGGTTTCATCCCTAAATCCCAGCAGCATTCCCCCAGAATGCCCTCTAGCGGGGACCCAATTCCAAACAAACAGCGCGCCCCCACTGACGATGTCTAGTTCAAAAGAGGTGAAGTCTTGTTTTATTGTCTCCTGTAACCCTACAATGTCAATCCTCTCTGATCTCACTTGGTCATTAATGAAGAAGCGACGATCCACTTGACCGAAACCCCTCATATTCCAAATGAAGGCTAACATCTAGGCAGGTTTGCGTTTACTCCTCCCCTTACGCATCGTAAGGGAGGATTTTTTGGGCTTTCTAGCCCTAGGCCCCTTCTTCCCCTGAAGAACAGAAGCTTGGGCCTCATCCTGGGCCGGCTCATCATCCCCTGTGATGGCCTACTGGTCTTGATCGTTGACAGGATCAGAACTGGAGGCCCAACCTCCAATTTCTTCCTAAATTCGGCTTCGGCCAGCGCCGCCTCTTTTGCCCGAATCATGGGCATGCACTCCTCTGGCGTACCCATCGCCGGCCCAAAGACAACTGAACAATCTCTAGCAACTAGGAGAAAATGTGAATCGGGCAAAGAATTAAGAGCATTGAAAACCGGCTCACCTTTCTCCAAGTTCTTCTCAGCCGCATGGAGCTTGGCCTTGTTCATGGTAGATGTCGCCGCCTCACCCGGGTTCCTGGAGCTCTTCCTGGTGGCGTAGACAAGCGTCTGCACCTGAGTCTGCGTCCTCCTTCCTCGGGCCACCGTGGTCGCCGTGTTGGCCTCCTTCCTCAGGTTCACGCCATCAGGGCTAGTATCATCCGCCCGCACCACCGACGCCACCTCATCTGATTCCTCCTCAAGCTCACTGTAAGCCTGTGGGCTCGAGGCCTTGAGCCTCTTGGACCTTACCTCCTCTCCCAGCTCCCAGCCCGTCGGGCTTCACCCCTCAAACAGGGACGGGTCACCCCCAACGGAGGCCAGCTCAGAGGAGGCAGGCAGGTCGCTCTCCAGGCCTGGGCTTGAGCGCCCCAGGGCGTCACTCTCCTTGATGTGAGCATTCCCCTGGATGCCCACCATGGGCGTACAGCCCAACAGACCCAGCTGCTCCACCATCTGGCCGCCCTCACGAAAGAAGGAGCCATATTCATTGATCGTGGAGTTCATGGTGAAGGCCTCCTCCACCTGCGCCAGGGGCCGAGAAGCCTGCGGGGCGCTTGCGGAGAGATGGGTCTTGTGGGTTTGGGATCCGCCCTGTTTGGAGGAGATCTCCCCGTCCTTGTCTTGTTTCTTGGAGCGATGCTTGTTGACTGTCAGCGCGCCACCTGCCTTCTTGATTAGTTCGGCCTGCACCCCGATGTTGTACCCCTCGCCGTTCACGAACAGCTGGATTGAGCCCTTGATGCGCTCCGGGAACCGGCGCTGATATTGGATGCGGACCGGCGGCTTGAGGAGCGAAAGCTCATCCACAACCACCGGGCGACCCACCATGGTAGTGTCCGCCATGAGGCGATCCACGCACCTCAGCTCTTTGGGGACCCCGTGAGCTGGACCCATGCCTTCTCCAAGATCACCGACGGGCGTGGCTCCTGGAACGCCTCACGGATACGCGCGTCCACTCCCTTCAAAGGCAGGTAGATACGATATATAGTTGAGGATTTATAAATTTTCTCGATGTGATTTGGATTGGAAAACATAGCTACTTAGTTTATTGACATCATACCTATAGCAAGTTTGCTATGGTCCGGTTTTGGAGAGCAAGTGTTAATTATTGATCTCCATTCTTCTCTTCCAACTTACAATTCAGCGTGAAGTGCTTCGATCTGCACCTTAATGCCTTTTACATCTGCAGGAAAATGTTTTAGCTGAGTCGAGGATGATGGTCCCAGACTGCCATAAGCGACTTGAAGCTGCACTGACAGACTTGAATGCAAGAGTTAATGGCACCCGCAGTCACGCAACTCGTCACGTATGTGCACTTAAGTCACACTTCTCCAGAACGTGATTTTTTGGTCACACATCTGGACAAGTGGGTGCACGCAGGTCTCTGGGCCCACATGTCAGTCCGTTTTGGACGGTAAATTTTCAGAAAACCCCCTGGAGTAATATAATTTTACAAAATGGTACAAAATTAGAAGGACCATTTTGTAAAATTAGGAGGACCATTTTGCGAAATATCTAAAAATACAGGGGGTTTTCTGCAAAATTACTTGTCCATGTCAGCACTCCCGCAACGGAAAACGGTCTGACACGTGGGCCCAGAGACCACCGTGCACCCACTTGTCCAGATGTGTGACAAAAAAATCACGTTCTGGAGAAGTGTGACTTAAGTGCACATACGTGACGAGTTGCGTGACTGCGGGTGCCATTAACTCTGAAAGCAACACTGGTATTTTGCGGCAATTTCTTGCTATGTTTAGAATTGTTTGCGACCTTGTCTTAAGCTACTTGAACAGACGTTTGATAATCCCGTTGCAGGCCGAGTTGAAGGAGTCAAATGAACAAGGAACTGAGATCGGAGAGGCTGAGAGTACACTCACCGAAGTCGAAGCTGTATACATGGTAATAGAAGATTGAAATCCAACTTGCATATTGCCGAAATGTAAGTAAGATTTTCTCTTGTGGACAACTTAGCCTCATTTCATATGATGTTGATGCGAACACATGTATTACGGCTAATAATTAGACTAGATGGGCAACTCGTGATACCACCGTACTAGAATATGATTTGGCCTTGTGATGCTCTGGAATGTCAAGACGGGCATGTTGCGTTTGTCCAGCTGGCCAGTGGATGATCTCCTTTATTGATGGGTAGGCGTCGTGATCTCTTTTATGTCAGTTTTGCCACACGAATGGTTGCACACTAGAAGTTTCTCGGATATTGTTGTGGAGGGGCTCCCGCAGTGCATCATCCGCGGCAACGTCCCGAGCAATCTCCTCGAGGTTTGTATCTTGGCGCTCGCCCTTGTCCGAGGTGGAGGAGGCCGAGGGGAGGTGATATTGTTCATTGATGAGATACACCTCGTCCTTGGAGCTATACATGCATCTCTATATTAGATTGCATGTACATGGCTAAATTCCAACATTCCATATTCACTTTACCATACAATATAAATGTACAATTTTAGGTGAGACACAATCAAGAATTATAAAACAGAGAACAAAAACAAACTGCCTGGGAAGTAAGACACTTCACAGAGGTACCACACGCAGTCCAAAAGGCCATGCAACAAATAAAAATCACACTTGCAACTTAAATATTTTTCGGTAGGCAACATCAATTTGTCCGATTGATCGATGGGTGGGGTTAATTTATGTCAAATCAATCGTAGTGGGGATGTAAAGGTCTGTCTCGTTATCGCCGGATGAATTCGTAGGCAGGCTATCCATCATCGGATTTCTTGGCTGCTCGATCTGTGAAGTCGTGCTTATCAGCATGCCAACAATCGCTGACATGGCCGGCCAATCGGCAGGTGTTTCCTGGACACAGAGGAGCCCAATCTGGATGCACCGCTTCAGCTCGGACAAGAGCTCAGGCTCAGACTCGAGAAGGGGCAACGTCTTGTCAAGAAGTTCCATGACCTTGTTTTGCGCCCATAGTCCCCAGACCTGCAAACAGAGATTTGACAATTTTATAATCTTGTATGATTTTCTTGCTTCGCCACAAGATGAAAAGTAAATGTTTCAACAAGTATAAGAGACAGATGAATCTATCTGATTAATCTCTCAAGAAGTGTCTCAACAAGAATTTATGTCTAATCTGATGTTGCATGTTTAATAACTTGTTGAACTAAGAAATTTCTACTTCTCCCCTATCTTTTCACAAGTAGACTGCAATAGAAACTCAACACAACATCTTTCAACAAACGCAACCGTGAAGGGCATACATGCTGAAGGAGCCTCTGGGTGCCACCATTCCTTTGCCCGCTGAGAGTCTCCAAGATGATAACTCCAAAGCTATAGACATCACATTTCAGTGTCATCTCTTCACGCTGCTCATACTCCGGGGCTGCATATCCCCTTCAAAAGTCAACAATGTTAGGTATATATCAGTTCAACGCAATTTCTATTGGTGAAGATATAGTTACTTATGGTGAAACCACAATTGTTTGATCAGGACCCGTTTGGTCAATAGCGAACAGCTTCGCGGTGCCAAAGTCTGCAATCTTAGCCTTCCATTCGTCGTCTAAGAGTATGTTGCCTGGTTTGAGATCCCTATGGATTACGCTCTCACCAGATCCTCCGTGAAGGTACGCGACACCATGCGCGATCCCGTGGATTATTTCCAGCCGTCTCGTCCAGTTTAGTGAAGCACGGAGATTAGTTGTGCCTGTCAGCATAAGATATGTGTTCATTAGATATTTGAATCAGTAGTTTACTACAGCTGCAACACCTAAATTTTACCGAAAGAAAATGATGACCAACGACTACATTCAGAACGCAGGAAGTTTTCAGGAGGGAATTCACTTCATTAGATGTTTGAGGAAGTAGGGGGTACCAAATATGTAGAGGTTCAGGCTCTTGTTCTGCATGTATTCATAGACGAGCATACGCTCCTTGCCTTGGTTACAGTAAGCAAGGAGACGAACTAGACTCCCATGCCGGAGCCCGGCCATCACTTCCACTTCTCGGGCAAAATCTTTTTTGCCTTTCCTGGTGAGAGCTGACTGCTTAAGCCTCTTGACCGCAATCATTCTTCCATCAGCCAACTGCGCCTGGTCATCGTTCAATTTGAGATTTTAGCCAGGGATAAGTTCAGAGTTAGTCAATGGCATGATAACTGAAATTTTTTCAGGGAGGTCACGCCTTAATTTGTTGTTTGACCAAATTACAAAAAGTCACTTGTTTATGGTATGATGTATATCTAGAAAAAGTTACAAGTTTTTTATATGAAATACTCCCTCCGTTCGGAAAAGGATGTCTAGCTCATTTTTGTGACATCCTTTTCCGAACGGAGGGAGTAGTTGAATATTAAAACCCGTCAAATACATTCTTAGGGTCACAATATGTTCTATAAGAATATAGGCTGGTCAACCCCCTCCCCTACCAGTAGTCTCACACCCATGTTTGTGGGCTTCCTCAACATATCACCAGTTAGAGAAAAAAAAAGAATAACCTTATAAACAACACCGAAACCACCTTGACCGACAATGTTACTTTCAGAGAAATTTCCGGTGACATGCTTTATGGTAGCAAGATTAACCGAATGAACAGCCATAGATGGATTTTGATGAATAGTACCTGAAACAAGACCAATAGGACTATTAAGTTTTTGTCCAATGATTACTGGAATTCTGTTAAGTTTTTCCGAATGGTACGATTAATTATCTATTAACTGTCTAACAGCCTTATCATATGTTGGACTCCGTTATCTGAGACGGTAAATATTATGCTTAGACCTTAGCGACTAGCGAGCATGGACTTGGCAGCATTGCATTTACAAGCATGTCCGTTTTCTCATCCATGCATACTAACAACAACAACAACACATACACACACAAAAAAAAGGTGCAAACAACGAATCAGAAGGAGCCGTCAGACTAGAATTTACCTAGAATTCTGCGTCTCATTCTCCACCAAATCAAGAAGACGACCAGAAGAACCGTAACAGCAGAAGCTACAGGTGCCACAACAAGTTCAACACGAAACCTTTTACCGTCATCTGGATCATCTGCTATACATATGGAAGCAGGCAAAAAAGAACGGAAGTTGACTTGTTATAGTACCCATCCACGCACGAAACCTTAGTTACTTTGTGGTTACTGCCAAGATGTGTTTGTTGTGTAAATTTAGTCAATTTCGAGACAAGATACATGCAAAGGTGGATAATATATACATACCGAATTCTGTTTTTGACAACCTCAGGTAGAGATTCTGCCCTCTGTCGACGAGACGAACATCAACGATGGTATCTGTCCAAATGATGCAGCCTGGACCATCGCCACCACCTTCTTGTCTATAGGCGGCGGCGCAGGCCAGGCACGAGCAGTCGGCATAGCACCTCGCCTTGCACTCCTCTAGCGTGATGCCAGTGTCCACTGACGCATTCTGCGTGTCGGGAAGCTTCACCCCCGGCACCATCAGGAAGTCGTCCCCGACACAGTCCTGAATTGCGTCTCGCCGGCACCCGCCAGCGTAATCAAGGGAGTTCCACGCCGAGGGCGAGTCAGGGCTGAACCCACGGAGGCAGGTGCAGCGCAACGCCACGCCGGCATTGCAGAGGCCAAACGGCCCGCACTTGGCGTAGTAATCGCACGGGTCCGTCGGCCCCGTGAATACGGAGGACCACTCCCAGCTACTCGCTTTCCACACCAGCCGCTGCGCCACGCCGGTGAAGTTCATCACGACGCGAGTCAGCCGTGCACCGGGCAACGCGGTGTAACCGTAGGTTGTCTCCATCGCGCTGGTCGAGACGAAAAGCTTGTACTCGTTGGAGTACGTCGACGCCTCCGGGACGCCGTTGAAGAATAGCCCGTTCCAGGGCCCCGTGCGGTACGTCTTGACCTCACCCTTCCATACCACGAGCTCCGGTATCCCATTCCGACTGCTTTCCAGCCTGCGGCGGTAGTCCCCCGGAGACGGGTCGTCCGCTGATCGCCACGATGTGAGTTCCCACTTGTCTCCGTTCCAAAAGCTCTTGCCTAGCTTCATGCCAGGCAGCAAGGTGTCCGACGGGTGGTCAAACGATTGCCACATGAGGGTGTCGCTGCTGCCGTTGCGCACAACCAGGTTGCCAGACTCGAGAAGCTGAGCCTCCGCTGCGGAAGCTCTGCCGGAAAATTCTGAAGACCAGGCCATCCGGCGGGAGCCGTCGACCAGGACGAGGTTGCCCGCGTCGTTGAACACCAACATGCCGGACCTGTCGCTCAGAGGGTTGCCACGGTTGGCTACCCAGTATACGGTGTCGCTTGACTCGGAGAACCATATGCCGAGGTACCTCTTGGTAGAAACCCCGGGAGAGAAGAATCCCAGGGTGAAGGAGCTGCTGCCGGCCGAGACGAGCATCTCGCCGTCGGTGAGGTTCTGGCCTTTCTCGAGCCTGCCAACAGCGGAGGTTTGGATGAAAAGGAGGAAGATGCATGTCAACAAGAGCAACAGGAGGAGGAGGAGCTGGCTGGTTGGCCTCATCACGAATGTTTCTTTGCACATGAAGAAATTAAATGTTGGTCATCACCGAAGTGGTTTCATAGCCTTGAACCGGGAACATGATGTTTGTTCTTCGAGAAACAGAAGATAAACTAATGTAGGTCTACATCCGGTTAACGTCGTGGGTACTTTAAAACAGCTATTTTTCGTTTGACTATTATTTGATGAGCTTGCCCTACAACATTTTTTAAAGCAATTATCATTGTTGCGGAAGGATGAGAGCGCGATCATACACTTGACAAATATAAGCACAAGCAAGTAGCTAACTGGCTATAGGTTTCCAGCGAATATAGACTGGATCAAACGAGGCGCACCGGATGTGGCAACATGACTCTAGCAAAATAGATAACATCCGACAGGGCATGCCATCTAAAGGCCGGCCGGTGATGCTCCAATTTTCAACACAACACTTGACAATAAATTATACTGTCCGATTAATTATATCATATGAGATGTGGATGTGTCATTCTATAAACTATAATGTCATACCAGTTCTAGTGGATTTAGGGAGAGCTCTTTGTCAATCTAAGCACACATTCTATCGATAATAAAGAATGTCTTGTTCCAGAAATTTAAAATTGTTTATCTTGTAGTCTGCGCCTTTTCGGATGTTGTGGCATGTATCTCTTTGGCTGGACTTGTATGTATATTCACGTTTTTTTTTTTTTTTGCATCGCCACACTAGTCTCTAACATAATGCATGATCCAGTTGCCAAAACAAACAAACATGTATACTTCTTAGAATACAAGTTAAGTGAAGAATTACAGGTTAAGGTGAAGTAACTTGGCTGAACAAAGGGCGAGGGGCTACTCGATTTGAACCAGGCTTGTAATTGGCCAAGGCAATCACTATGTGAGGTTGACTACAGTAGATTGTTCCAGGTCAAGAGACATGTACGTCGGCCCAATCTTCTGCGCGGGGCCCTTGGGCTGCTCGAGCAGTGTCCTTACTCCAGCATCGCGAGGACCGCGGAGATGGCGGGCCTATCCCCAGGCGACTGCTGCACGCAGAGGAGGCCGATCTGGATGCACCGGCGCAGCTGCGACGAGAGTTCGTCGGAGCTCGAGTGACGCCGTGCCGGCGCTGCCACTGCGGCGTCCAGGAGATCCATTAGAGTTATTTGCACTGGTGGTCACACAACTCGACAGCTATGTGCACTTAAGTCACACATCTGGATAACTGAATTTTTTGGTCACACAACTCGTCATCTGGTGCACTTAAGTCACTGACCCCACCTGTCAGGCCGTTTTCCGTTGAATTTGATGCCGACTGGACACGTAATTTTGCAAAAAAACCCCTGTATTTTTGTACATTTGCAAAAACCCCCTGTATTTTTTTCAAAAAAACCCCTGAATTTTTGAAATGTCCAAAAATACAGGGTGGTTTTTGCAAATGTACAAAAATACAGGGGGGTTTTGCAAGATTACGTGTCCAGTCAGCATCAATTTCAACGGAAAACGGCCTGACAGGTGGGATCAGTGACTTAAGTGCACCAGATGACGAGTTGTGTGACCAAAAAATTCAGTTATCCAGATGTGTGACTTAAGTGCACATAGCTGTCGAGTTGTGTGACCACCAATGCAAATAACTCGATCCATTACCCTGTGTTCCTCCCATAGTTTCCACGCCTGCAACACAAGCAAATGGTTAAAATGCAGCGTTTATATAGACGTCGTCATCGTGTCCTCCTAGCTAGGGCTGGGAACAGGACTAGTGCGGCCGGCCAGCGCCCTCACCTGAGAAATGACGCTCGGTGCAGCGCTGTTCCGACGGCCACTGATTATCTCCAGCAGGACGACGCCGAAACTGAACACGTCGCACTTGGGCGTCATCTCGCCGTCCTTGGCGTACTCCGGCGACGCGTATCCCCTGCACATTGTAAGTCGCCCGTGAGATGAAAAATACGGCGTCAGCATATCAAATAGGAGCAGTGGATATGAGCTTAGAGTGATTGTGTGAGGTTCCTCACGGTGAAACCACTACTGTCTGTGTTCCTGTCAGGTCATCGTGGAACAGTTTCAAGGTTCCAAAATCTGCGATCTTAGGCCTCCACTGCTGATCAAGCAGCACGTTGGACGGCTTGAGATCTCTATGAACTATGTTCTTGCCCGACCCGTCGTGAAGGTAACAGATGCCCTGGCAAATTCCATGGATAATTTCCAATCTCTTCCGCCAGTTAAGCGAAGCACGGGCGCTGGGTTTACCTGAGAATTCATCAGCAAACAGTTGAGTCATCATCATTATGTCTGTAGCTTTGCCGATTTAAGTACGACATAGTGATTGCACTTACCAAATATGTACAGGTTCAGGCTGTTGTTCTGGACATACTCGTACACAAGGATCCGCTCGTCGCCGTCGTTGCAGTAGGCGAGGAGACGGACAAGGTTGTCGTGCCGGAGGTTGCACACGATCTCTACTTCCCTCGTGTAATCGTTCAGGACTCTGTTTGGCAGCGACGATGACAACTTCAGCCTCTTCACAGCCACCTTCCTCTCGGGTAACCCTTCCACCAGAGGATGATCCTTGGGCAGATGGCCCTGCAAAAAACTTCAAATCGTGTTAAGATTCTAACTAAAATTATCGGGACAGTGTTAGTTTTTTCGTGACCTCGTATACGATGCCGAAAGCGCCTTCCCCGATCACGTTCCTCGGGGAGAAATTCCTGGTGGCCTTCTCTAAGGTGGACAGATCAACAGAGGTGACGGCCGTGGCGTTTGGAGGCTTGCTTTCTTCCAGACGAACAGCATCGTTGTTCATGTGAACTATGCGTGCATCACTATTGATTCTTCTTCTTATGTTCCTCCAAATGAAAAATGCCACACAGAGAATTAATACCGCGGCCGTGAACACGGCGCATATGGTTGCGATCATCACCGTGCTCATTTTTTTGTCCTTGGCATCTTCAGAAGAAAAAATAGATCGCCAAAACTGAATTTTGTAAGAGAAAAATTACAACTTGTTGACGAGTCGAAAACTTTGTTTAGTGCGATGCATACCTAGCTCAGATTTTGCAAGCCTGAGGTAGAGATCTTGGCCTTTGTCCATGTACCGGACGACGATGTCACCTGACCAGATGATGCATCCATGGCCGGCACCGTCGCCTCCTCGTATATCCAAGGCGGCGTAGGCCACGCATGAGCAGTTGGCCAGGCACCTCTCCTGGCACTCCTCCAGCTCGATGTCCTCGTCCACCGTCACGTTGTGCGTGTCGGGGAGCTTCACGCCGTGCACCACCGCGAACCCGTCTGTGGTGCTCGCGCCCATCCCGTCGCTAGCGGCGCAGTCCAGCGCCACGCTCCGACGGCATCCGCCAGAAGTGTCCCGCATGTACCACGACGACGGCGACGTCGGGGCGAAGCCCCTGAAGCAGCCGCAGAACGATGTGGACGCCGCGGTCACGTCGCACAGGCTGAACGCCCCGCACCGTGCGTAAGCGTCGCAGACATCCCTCGGTGCGCTGTAGAAGGTCTTCCATGCCCGGCTGCTCCTGTCCCAGGCTAGGCGCTGGATCGTGCCGGCGTCCGTCATTATTATTCGCGACAGCGGCGCGCCGGCCTTGGGTGGACCACACCCTGATTCACGCAGTACAGCAGTAGCACAATTAAGAGAACTACCTAACGCTTACTCAAAATAATACGGAAGAGGACAATTCGTCAATTCCTACAGGTAAGTTAAACTGATCACTATAGGCAGGCAACATAAGTTGGTCTATCTCCATCCGATTTACGTCAGGTCGCTCTTAGAAGGGCTCGAGTGATCGGTGTCATGTCCACCGGATGATTTCGAAGGCACGGCTCCTCCGCTGTCCACCGGCGGCCTTCTTGGCAAATCAATCTTCGATGCGGTGCTCGTCAGCATGACCACAACTGCAGACATGGCTGGCCTGTCGCCGGGCATTTCCTGCACGCAGAGGAGCCCGATTTGGATGCACCGTTTTAGCTCGGACAATAGGTTTGGCTCAGACTCCGGGAGTGCAACCATTGTCGTGTCTAGAAGTTCCACGATCTTGTTCTGCTCCCACAATCTCCAGGCCTGCCCAAAAAGATTTATCAACTAATTTTGTCAATAGATGAGGGAAATGGTTTTATAATTTTCTTGGTCCATCTCAAGAAAAAACGTATGAAATACAGATTAATTTATCTTGTATTCAGACTTACATGTGAAAGGAGCCTCTGCAAGGGACCATTCCTTTCCCCGCTGAGTGTCTCGAGGAGGATAACTCCAAAGCTATACACGTCGCACTTGAGCGTCATCTCCCCTCCCGGCGCATACTCCGGAGCCGCGTATCCCCTTCATGGAACTTAACATAGTTATGTACAGATCGCATCCAGGCAACTTTTCCTGCTAAGGATGTGTATTTGATACTTACGGTGAAATGACAATTGTCTGGTCAGGTGGAGGTGGCCCTGCCTGATCAACGGCAAACAGTTTGGCCGTTCCAAAGTCAGCAATCTTAGGTTTCCACTCGTCATTTAGAAGAATGTTCCCGGGCTTGAGGTCACGGTGGATCACACTCTCTCCCGACCCTCCGTGTAGATAAGCAACACCATGGGCAATACCATGTAGCAATTCTAGCCTTCTTGCCCAGTTGAGTGAAGCACGAAGGTTAGCTGCGCCTGTTAGTGGCAAATAAGTGTTTGTAGGTAAGCAATGAGCACACGGCAATGATCTGCTCTCCCGTAGTGTATACGAGACATTTCAAGAGAATTTTTTGCATGTATCGCCTTGATGTGATCGTTTGGGTTTATTAAAAGTGCCATTTATCGAGAATAAGTAAGACTAGACATTTTAGTTTTGTAAGAACTTAGAAAATATTGTGTTTGAGTAACTAGGAAGTACCGAATATGTAGGCGTTCAGGCTCCTGTTCTGCATATATTCGTAGATGAGTATGCGCTCCTTGCCTTCGTTGCAGTAAGCGAGGAGGCGCACAAGACTTCCATGCCGGAGACCAGCCATCACTTCCACTTCCCTCGCAAAATCTTTCTTGCCTTTCGTGGTGAGTGCCGACTGTTTAAGCCTCTTGACAGCAATCGTTCTTCCTTCAGGCAGCTGACCCTGGTGATTTTGGAAATCGAGATGATGCTTTCTCAACCAATGAAATTCTGTGAAAGTTAAGATATGGCCTTGTAAACAGACAGAAACACACGCACATACACACACTAACAAACCTTGTAAACGATGCTAAATCCTCCCTGGCCGATCATATGACTTTCAGAGAAATTTCTTGTGATATCCTTTATAATAGTTAGACCAACTGAAGGAACAGCCATCGCAGGATTCTGAGGAATAGCACCTGCGAAAGGAGCTTGTGAACTTCACAACATTGCATTTTCCATTCATTTTTCTCCTGCGTGCAAAATAACAGAGAAACAGAGCCACCGGAGCAGTATTTACCTACGATTCCGCGTTTCCTTCTCCACCAAATCACAAAGACGACCAGAAGAATACTAACAGCGGAAGCTATAGGTGCGGCAACAAGTAGACTTGGAAACCTCTTATGGCTATCTGTTATCACAATAAAAATGAAAGGTTAGAATGCAAGCCATCTCTATACATACTCGGTGTCGATCAGAATGTTTGAGTAAATTACGTTCGTATAAAATCCAGATTGAGTCATACTTGTTCCAAAGTTTTGGGTAGCTAGGATATGTATTAAAAAATATTATATATTTATTTAAAACTTATTATATATTATTTTGGGATATAGCGTGGAGGAGAAAGGATTATAAATTAATTTTTTGAATCATTGAAATCCAGAGTTGAAAAGTAGTTCAGTAGTATTTAGATTTATGATGTGGTCATATAGTGGTTTTAGTAAACTGATTAACCGCAGTAAAACATGGTATAACAAATTACTAGAACTTAAAATGGAGGACTCAATTTCAAAATAGGTAATAACCATGCCCAATTCCTAGGGTCCACCTCCTCCAATATGAAGAAAATGGTGTGGAAGGTGTGGGCGCCACCTAAATGCAAATTCTTCGCATGGCTAATCATCCAAAACCCGGTTTGGACCGCGGACCGGCTACATCGGAGGGGGTGGCCAAATTGTGATCTGTGTCCGTTGTGCAAGCAAACTAGGGAGTCGACCGCCCACCTCATGTTTCAATGTCGCTTCTCCAAGCGTATTTGGAACATGGTGAAGGATTGGCTCCACCTCTCTTGGTTAGACATGAGCTCTTGGGAGAACTTCACTTGTGTCCAAGATTGGTGGCGCCACATGACATTGAATAATTCCTCTCGGCGAAAGACAATTGCCACCCTCACAATGCTAATCTCTTGGGAGTTGTGGTCCGAGCGCAATGCTAGAGTTTTCCGACACAAATCCACCCTCCCATCGCTAATTTTGGGGCGGATCAAAGACGAGGCTCATACTTGGGTGAAAGCGGGTGCTAAGCACTTCGAGTTTATTCTTCCGGGAGATTGATCCCACAATTTTTTGATTGGGGGCCTTTTGGCCGGTGATGTAAAAAACTATTGCCTCTAACTCCTTCTTAATCAATAGAATGAGGCAAATCTTTTGCCCCCCTTTCAAAAAAAAATCGTAATTTGGTAGGAATAGACGGTAAAAGTTTAAGATTATTGATAGCAGAAAATTTATATTTTGTGAGTTTTTATTTAAATATTATATTTTGTCTAACTTGTCTTTGAAGGGTATAAAAAGGGCAAGACCCCAAGAGGACGTGGATGGATAATATGTGCATACCAAATTCTGATTTTGACAGCCTGAGGTAGAGATTCTGCCCGCCGGCGACGATGCGAAGATCAACGATGGGACTGTCCCAAATGACACAGCCGGTACCATCACCACCTCCCCGCATATCTGCGGCGGCGTAGGCCACACATGAGCAGTCGGCAAAGCACCTCTCCCTGCACTCTTCCATTTCGATGCGCGTGTCCACCGACGCATTCTGCGTGTCCGGAAGCTTCACACCCGGTACCACCTTGAAGCTATCCGTTGTCTTCCCGCCGGCGACACAACCCAGCGCCGCATCTCGCCGGCACCCTCCCTCGGTATCCTTCATCTGCCACGCTGATAGAGACACAGGGCTGAACCCATCGACGCAGGTGCAGGGATTTGGTTACCGGTCGAATTACCGCGGTTAATGGCCGGTAACCGGATTTCTCGGCCCCCTCCGGTAAATGAGTTTACCGAGCAAAAAATCCCAGACCGCTTAAATTTGGATCAAATTCTTCCTCCCAAAATTTGTTTTAAATTTTATTTATCGTTTTAAGTTTGAATTTCAAATTTTGAGTAAGAATCTCGTCTGGTAACCGCCGGTAATTTTCCGGTTACCATGGTTACCGGACATCCCGGCCCCCTCCGAGATTTTTTTCAAAACGGTAACCAAAACCTTGCGCAGGTGCAGAACGACTGCGATGCCGCGTTGGCGGCATTGCAGAGGCCGAACGGCCCGCACATAGCGTAGGGGTCGCAGGAGGAGTCTCTCGGCCCCTTGAAGTTGGAGATCCACTTGCCGGTGCTCACGTCCCACACCAGCCGCTCCGCCACGCCGGTGTGGTTCACCACGACGCGGGTCAGCGGCGCGCCAGGCGACGCGGTGTACCCGTAGGTTGCCTCCCACGGGTTCGTCGTCACCCTCAGCGGGTACTTGTCGGCGTACCCGGACGCCTCCGGGACGCCGTTGAAGTAGAGCCCGTTCCAGGGTCCCGTGCGGTACGTCTTGACGTTGCCATGCCATACCACGAGCTCCGGCAGTCCGCCTGTTTCCAGCGTGCGGCGGTAGTCCCCCGGAGACGGGTCGTCGGCGGAGCGCCACGCCGTGAGCTGCCACTCGCCTCCGGTCCAGAGGTTCTTGCCCAGCTTCATGCCGGGCAGCAAGGTGTCCGACGGCTGGTCGAACGACTGCCACAGGGAGATGTCACTGCTGCCGTTACGCACGACCAGGTTGCCTGACTCGAGAAGCTGAACAAACGCGGCGGAGGCCGCCAGGAAATTTGAAGACCACACCGTCCGGCCATAGCCGTCGAGCAGGACGAGGGTGTGGACGTCGTTGAACACCAGCATGCCGGACTTGTCAGGCAGAGGCTGGTCGCGGTTGGCGACCCAGTAAACTGTGTTGTTGGACACAGAGAACCATATGCCGAGGTACCTCTTGGTGGACAACCCGGGAGAGAAAAAACCCAGAGTGTAGGAGCCGCCGGCCGAGACGAGCGTCTCGCCGTCGGTGAGATTCTGGCCCCTCTCGAGCTTGTCAGCGGCATCGGTGGCGGCGGAGTTTCGGATCGAGAGGTGCACTGTTCTTGCACAGCAAAGAGCTCAAAGGTTGGCCAATGTACTAATTTTTTTCTTTGTTTGACCGTATCAAAGTACTGAAGTTGTTACGCAGGTTGGAACAGGAACGTAATAACATCCTACTTCGACATCCGGTGTTCCGGCCGGTTAATTATGTTGATAGAGGTAGCATGGTACTTGAAAGAGATTTTTCGACGAAATTTGCCAAGAAAACAGGGCACTGCAATTCTATTAGACCACGAGAAAATTCTCGCCTGTTGAACAAAACTGGACCAGAAACCAGTATAACAAGAACAGTTCCACTGCGCCGTTCAAGAGTAAGCTAAAGTTCCAGGAAGCTGCAACCCAGTTGATTTCTTTCAATTGTAGATGTCACTGAATGTGACGGAGGGTTGATAGAGCAATCATGCAGTCAAGAAATAGGCTCAACGACACCGGTTCCTTAAAGAATAATACAAGCAGTTCTAGTCTCATTAGGGCACCTCCAACGGGGTGGCGCATACGGACCAGCCTAGTCCGATTTGTCCCAACGGACAAAAGAGGGGCTCCAACGGGCTGGCGCATCCGGACTGGTGTCCGTCCGGACACCGAATTTCGACCCAAACGCGGCCCAACTTTGGGGCGGCTTTGGGGCGGGACGGACAGCCTCTCGGTCCTCCTCTTTGTCCTCCCTGTCCGCGTCGGGCCCAAGGACCAGCCACACAGTCCCTCCCCTCCCACCTCCCCATCTCCTTTTGGCCCCGCGACCGCCGCCGCCCTGGACCTTCCCTTCGGCGACCGAGCTATCCTCGGCCGCGACGTCGTCTAGCCTTCCCCGTGGCCGGATCTCGTCGCCGGCCGCATTCTCCATCTTCTTCCGCCCCGGCCGCCCTCGAGCCGTGCTGTAGCCGCGGCCGTCCTCGCCCTCGTCTCCAACACCAGCCGCATTCTCCATCTTCTTCCGCCCCGGCTGCCCTCGAGCCGTGCTGAAGCCGCGGCCGTCCTCGCCCTCGTCTCCAACACCGGCCGCCCTCGTCCTCTGCCCCTGACTCGACCGTGAACTCCACCGCCCCAAAGGTGTTCGACGAAAGGTATGAACACCGGCCGCCCTCGTTCTTTGCATTTGAAGGAATGCAAATGATGTAGCATTTTCTTACAATTTTATTCATGTAGATGGATAGCGATGATGAGTTCTTCTACCACACCTTCATCGATACATCGGATGAATCTTCCGACAATGACAGCGATATCATGGTGGCCGCAGCTACTCTCATCCACAACTTCAACCAGAATGCGAGGCTATTCGATAAGGATGGGAATTTCAGGGTGAGTTGATTGAGCCGATCTCAAGGGTAGCGTCGTTCCAGCAGTACCTTCATGTGCTTAACGAGATGCAGGACAAGGAAACACACATCCAGCTCCAGAATGATATGGTGGAGCATGTGTGGGCTCACTTCGGAAACCATCCAGCTCCAGCTCCAACTCCAGAATAATTTCATTGCATGAACTATTTATTTCAGTCCATGAACTTTTTATTGTAATAAATTTGATACTATATTTGCTATCCAACTATGTTTGTGTGCTATTGATTAATTTGTGAATTGTAAAAAATGGGCTCACTCGGGGGGGCCATTTTGCGCCAGGCTGTTGGGGGCACCTCCACCCCAAACGGACAAATGCCCAAAATGTGTCCACGGTCCGTCCCCAAAGGGACAAAACCGGACCAATTTCAGTGTCCGTTTGCTCCACCCCGTTGGAGGTGCCCTTAGACTGGATCAAAGTGACAACTATGGCCGGTGCATGTGATGTGGATATTATGGCAGCGAAGCACAGTCTACAGAGCATATAGTCAGTTGCTAGTTGCTACCACCTCCGGGATGTCCAGCATGCGGCGACGCAGTTTCCAAAGTGACACGTATGTAACTGAAGATACTCTCTGATGAGATTTTGTAAGATTTTGATTTGTCAACCTACAACCCTAGACCAGTTCAAGTGCATGAATGTGGTCATGTGGAAGAGTTGTTGTTAGTGTAGGCATAGAATGGTAGCAAAAACTAAGCAAACAATTTTACTCTGTTTTGTTAGGATGACAACGGTTGAATCTTCTCTTCCATATAGTATCTGAAGATTTTATTTCTTGCTAGAGTACTCATGATTGCGATATTTTTATAGACATCACGGTTGTTGCAACCTAAGCATTTGGATCACAATGAAAAAGAAAGGCTCTCAGGGAGTTGACGAAAGTTGTGATAGCCGGAAATTTGAGTGCAAGTAGGTGCTGGTCATGGCTATCCATTGGTCAAATATAAGTTCACTTCTATTGAGAACAACCATACTAGCCTGGTTAGCGTTGTTACATATTATATTTTTGTTTTCATGTATTTCTCATAGTAGATTCGAGATGTGGTAGGCCGATAGGTACATGTTGAATTTTCTTCCATAGTAAAGAATTACCAGTTACACGTTGAAGTTTTCCTCAGTAGTAAAGATTTTTTTCAAGATTGTCCCCCTGTTAGTATTTGGCTATGTGTCGTTGAAGATCAGAGGTCACACTAATATAGAACAAGAAAGTCTTTCCTGGAGTTTGTAGGATTTTTGAAGGAGTTCCCAGAGAATATGAAAGTCTTCACGGAGTTGAGCATTTGTTGGACATGGTTTTCCCTTCAGAAAACGTAAAGTTGTCTTCTGTTAAGGAAGGGCACACAGGAAATTTTCTTTAATGTGGTTGACATTGTAACTAAGATTAGAGATAAGGGTATCTTTTTTCACTCAATTCTATTCTTTCAGTGCAGACTTCTGCTCTCATCTTTTCGTTTTGTGTAAACTTCACCCTTCACTTACCACACCGGGTAACTTTTATACATGACAGAGGTGACCCATGGTAAAAACCGGCATCTGGTTCATGTGTCATGATGTGGTGGTGATTCTGGCCATGTAATGAGCTAAGATCTGCAGCAAGGACTGAGGCATTTTTAGATTGAAATTATGATATACAAATCTATAGTCAAGGTGGGAAATAAGTCTACAATTTCTGGATGCAGGAACCCGGTATATCATAATCGGAGCAAACACATCAATTTGCGCAACGTCGCCACTCCTACATCTTGACGAAACCTCTTGGCCGTGTCCAGTTCTTGGAGCTGCTTGACAAGATCGGCATCACCAAAATAAAGTGAACCGCAACATGGTTTAGGGGTGATTGTCGGATAAACCATGCGCGCTTCTTCAGTTTCGTCGGACTTGGTTTTGCACTTCTGCTTCAGTCAGGACTTGGACTTGGTCATTTTTCCGTTGCTTGCATTTCAGTTAGCTTTTCTGATAGTTTAGCTTGCAGGAATAGTCAATGGCGCGAGTCTTTGGCTGGACATGGTTCGTTAACGGGATGGTAGGAACAATTTGGATCATGGACATTTCCCTTTCCAGTAACCCGAATAAAAGGAGAGGAGGAAGATAAGAGCATATGCGGAAATTTGAGCAGCACAAGCGCTTGTCTCACGATTCGTTTTCAGTTCATCCTCATGAATCAATAGATTTAGGCTGACCTCGAGTGACCTATTACGGTAATTAAAGTTTGCGCTAAAAAAGATGAGTGGATTATGCACACAAAAAGATGCGCAAAGTAGACTTCAACAACAATTGAGGAAGAAAAAAATACACTTATGTCATGTAATTATGTAACTCTATCTATCCTATTTTTCTTAATAATAAACAAAAATGCACAATGAACATGAAGAAATGTATCCATAGTATGATTGCAGTTATTACTTTGATCCATGCTCGAGGAAATTCATCATATTTAACATGGGCTAAGAAGTTGCCTCTTTGGTAATTGGTATCCACTGGGGCCGTAAGTCACAGTTGATCTCACAAAACAGGGGTGTGCCGTGTACTATAAGAAGCTCATGTCTTCCAATAATTTACCCATGTATATACAATCCGCATCCAAATAGCATGCTCGTCACAAACTAAAGGTGAACTTGTATCTAAAATAGCAGCATTAAATTTTTAATAGCACTAGGCAGAAAGGGAATTAATCAATCAGTGACACTTACACACCATGTTCGTAATCCATAGATACAAATTTCTGCAAGCTGAGCCAAGGGCACTCTACCTGCCTTCCAATTCAGTGTATGTCAGGTGATTCCCTGACCCAGTATCCTTGTCATCAACAGGAGGTCTTCCAACAAAGAACGCGGCTCGCTTGGGAGCAGGAAGTGCAATATCACCACTCAGCATCCTGATCACCAGAGACATGTTCGGCCTCTCCGCTGGTAACTCTTGCACGCACAGGAGACCGACCTGAATGCATCTGCAGACTTCCTCATAAGAGTATGTGGTGCCCATGAGAGCATCGAACAGCTCTGATGCACTGCCTTTCGTCCACAGTGTCCATGCCTGAAATTAGAGCCAAGCGTGTACGTTGGAATGCATGAGAAATTGAGAATTATTAGTACATTAAATTATCAGTACAACTGTAAATTGGAGAAGATTGGCTTCTTACGTGGCCCAAGAGATTCATTGACCAGTCGTTATCACTGAAAAAGCTGTTCCTGCGGCCACACACAATCTCTAGGATCAACACACCAAAACTGAAGACGTCGGATTTCTCAGAGAATTTACCCTCCATTGCGTACTCCGGGGAGATATAGCCACTGCATACAACAGATTTTACAGAAGGGGAGCCTTGGCGCAGCGGTAACAGCTGCTGCCTTGTGACCATGAGGTCACGGGTTCAAGTCCTGGAAACAGCCTCTTGCAGAAATGCAGCGAAAGGCTGCGTACTAAAGACACAAAGTGGTCGGACCCTTCCCCGGACCCTGCGCAAGTGGGAGCTACTGCACCGGGGCTGCCCCTTTATACAACAGATTTTACACATTAACCCGCAGCGAAGAACTTCACGTAATGTTTAACTGTGAACTGGCAAGGCTATATACAATTCTATGATCTGAGTGAGAAAGAAGAGGTGGTAGGCCATAATAGTCCAAGAACTGATGAATACTGAGCTAACTTTGTCGAAACGGGTCATGATAGTGCTGCTTATCTTATAGGCCCTTTTCTGGTGAAACTCTGTTCATTTATCTTTTTGCAAAACTCAGTTCATTTTGACTGTGAAAAGAGAAAAGGAGCCTACTAAAAAATTATCAAGCAAGGCTAATATTTTTTTTGCTATGATTTAATGAGAAACAAGATGTGTAGGCCATTAATTGGTGCAAGAAGTGACGAATACTGAGCCATTCTGCGTGAGCAGAAGAGAAAAGTAGCCTTACTAGGTTCCAACTATTCAGTGAGTAAGGGCTTGAAGTTGGTATTCACCGAAAATTCTAGCCATGCCGAAGTCAGATATCTTGGGGTTGAAATCATCATCAAGCAAAACATTGCTCGCTTTGAGGTCCCTATGAATAATTTTGAGTCTGGAATCCTCATGAAGATACAATAATCCTTTCCCAATTCCCTGAATAATATTGTAGCGCAGCTTCCATCCCAAGACTGATCTCTTAGTTTCATCTGATAAATTTGCCATGAAGGAGAAAAGTTCAGTTGCTGGCAAACTGCTACAAGACTCACACCATCCAAATTACAGGAACCGAACTTGAACTTACCAAAAATAAATGAGTCAAGGCTATTGTTAGGCATGTATTCATACACCAGCATCTTCTCTTCTCCATGAACACAGCAACCAAAAAGCCTAACCAAATTCCGGTGCTGCAGTTTGGATAGAACAGTCACCTCGTTCTTAAACTCTTCCAATCCCTGACTAGAGCTGTTCGACAGCCTCTTGATAGCAACCTCTTGGCCATCTGGTAGTCTCCCCTGGAAATATTGTCAGCTATGCTGGTCAAGTGGTGTTCCAAATATATCACCAGGATCGAATTCACAAATTATTAATTTTTCCTAGAACAGATAGAATGCTAGAATTACCCCACCTTGTAAACTGGACCAAAACCACCAGCACCAAGCTTGTCTCTGAAATTGTTTGTCGCTAAAAGAACTGTACTGAGATCAACTGAAGGTGAGCTCAGAAATTCTCCTTTCAATGAATCACTTCCATATATGTTTTCATCTACATATGGTCTAGCTTCTTCAGTAATCCTTTGTGGTCCTTGTATTCTCCTTGTGCCTGCAGTTCGGCGAAAAGATTGAGGAAAAAAACTAACAAGGCATTTATGCAACCTGAACTGTCAACTGTTAAGCAGAAGCTACTGCGAGGGAAATAAAGCTGATACATGAAACGGTTTCGTGAAATATCAACCTTTGATTATTGAACAGCATATTTGGGAACAAGTCTTAACAACAGTATGTTATGGGAAACTGATAGTTTCGGTTGTTGATTTTGAATTTCAGAACGAACAAAAGTAACATGACAAGAATACCAGGTAAAGAAAAACAATTCAGATGCAAGCAAGAATGAAGTTGGAACCCGTCAACTCACCTGTTTGCTTTATGATGTACCTCTTGAGGAGTCGAACTACGCAGAAAATCATGATGCTAATTCGAATCTTAGTTTGCGCTATAATCAATTTAGCTTTATAGTTTGCACAATGCCAATACAAATCACAGAGGAGATAATGCGTTTTTCGCAAGCCAGTGCATTGACATTTTTGACAATGCACCAATTTCCAACGGAAGCATTCGGTCAACTAGATACAGATACCGTGACGATTAGAAAATTATCATTCTTATATGTTTACGGACGATGGTGCTGTCATAATAGCATCTTGCTTGTTTGACATGTTCCCATCTTCCATCTAGTCCAACTTCTTGGGGAGCACAACACTTGTTTATGATACTACGATTTGACTATTGCAATGTGCCACTGCCTGTCCATGACACCTGCAGATGTGCGGTTTCTGAAGATGCACACGAAAAGACAGAGTTGAATGTCGCGGATTGGCTACTTGGTTCAGAATGGACAGGTCAAACGCAAGTACGCAACCAATTAACAGAAAAAACTAGGCTTGGATCATTTTAATCAAAGTTATATTTTTCACATCCTATCACCCTTCTCCTCATATCAGTCTCTCAAAAGAAAAGAAATTGAAGGGTGGTTTACGGACTTACCAATGGTGAATTTGCCCTTGCTTGCAGACTACTGCCTGCTAGGAATGCCTCTCCAGTGGGGGATTCGATCCACCGAGTGGGCTAAGTGTCGCGCTTGCGTACGGAGGGTTCCTGCCGTCTACCGCCGGCGAGAAACTCGCCGCCTCCACCCCTCGAGCCGAGCCTCGGAGTGCTTTTTTTTTTTAGCCCGGCGAGCTGCGTCGTGGGGTGGAGAGAGCAGGCCCAGAATGGTTGTCTTACAGCCCAAGTCTTTGTACGGCCCAGACCCCCGGAAGGCCGGAAGGCTAGTGATTTCAGTTTCTTTACAAGAAAAAACATGATGTGGGAGGAAGAATTTTTTTTGAAACGGGAATGTGGGAGGAAGATAGAGCCGAGGGGAGAAGAATGTGCTGCCGTTCCACTCAATTACAGTGCAGGGCCGGTCCTAAGATTTCAGGGGCCCGGGGCGAAACTAAAATTAGGGGCCCTTAGGTCATTATGATAGGGAAAAATCGCAATTGTTTTATAGGGGTTCTTTTCCACGTTGAAGTTTGGCATCGCCGCTTGACCAGATGTCAGGCGCTCGCATCAATTTACACGGCCGAATCGTTGTCGAAAACACTAGACACATGTCGCTTATGTTCACATGCGTTGGAGACCAAAGCTCTCAGGACAGGTGCTATCTCCTTTAAGTTGTGATATAAGGATCTAAGCATTGTGTATGCTCTTAGTTTGAATAAATAAAGAGAGAATGAGATAGAGGGACCCACAGACGTACAGGTACTTAATTTCACTGTGATAGAGTTGTATTACATTTTGAACTTACTCTAAACTGGGTGAAGCTATCCTCTCTACGATTCTATCATTTTCATCATGTTTTCTTTTTTTTTCCACAATATCACAACTGCGCAAATTAGCAATCCAAACAAAGACATAAACTGCCTATAGTAGATAATTTTAGAAGATCAAACTTAATCAATCATTATATACCTTCTGATCCGCTGAACTGGTCGGTCGGACCGGCCGGTGGCGCGGCGTCTTAGGTCAATCGGGAGGCGGAAACGAATCACCGAATCGGGAAATCAGCTACCATTGGCCCTTGGACACCGCCACGGACAAGAGGAAACTGGAGCGGCGGCGGTGTGGTTTTCAGTCAGATAAATCGAGCCAACAGGCCTATGCAGATGGAATACCTACGTGGTGCTCCTCTTCCTGGGCTGGGTGCCCGACAGGAACAGAAGGGCCCAATCAGCCTGTGTGGATTTGTTTTTGACGTGAAACTGTATAGAACTTTTTTTTTGAATTTTGAAACTGTATAGAACTTGATTGACTAGCGACTGGTATTGGTATTTTATTGTTTTCTTACATGACATCATCTCCACTAATATTAAAAGACGGCTGATCCGAAGGATCTGAACCGTTCATCAAGCCAGATTCAACGTCCCAGATAAGCCCAATGATGTATGATGTGTTTTACTAAAAATTTTACGGCGCCGAGTCTATCCCGTCGACGAGAACTTGCCTGTGGCAAGATGGTTAGGTGGGTGGTTGTACCCCCAGCCCACCAGAGTTCAAACCCCAGGTTTGACGCTGGTGTTTCTCATTTAAGGCGGAATATTCTTCAGTGGGAGGCGACGTTCCCGTCGACAGCGAGGCGCCCGTGGTGACTTCGTCAATCTCAAGACTCGACCCGCCGGCTCAGTCTCTCGGAGGTGCTCATAGGGGTAGGGTGTGCGTGCGTGCGTTCATAGGGGTGAGTGTGTGCGCGTGTTTATGAGCGCTTGCGTTGTACTGTGTTTCGCAAAAAAAAAAAAGAGTCTATCCCGTCGACGCCATCGCCATCCTGCAATCGAACCGCTGCTTCAACACCACGACGTCCACGACGCCACCTGCCTCGCGTTCCTCATCTCCAGACTCCAGGAGACGGCACCTAACCTGCACAACCGCCTCCACCGGCCGCCACCGCTGCCGCCGCACTGCACACATGAGGACAGGACGCCGCCGCCTCCGCGCTGCACGCGGGTGGACACGCCTCCCCGCACTGGCGCGGACGATGAAGACACCGCCGACGCGCTGCACGTGGGAGGACACGCCGCCCTCGCCCTGCCCGGGACGACCACGACGCCGCCGCCGCACTGCCTGGACGACGCCGCCGCCGTCACCACACTGCCTGGGACAGGACAACGCCGCCGCCGCCACACTACCGGGACGGCGACGCCGCTAGACGACGCTGCCGCACACTACAGGGGCAGGACGTCGCCTACGCACTGCACGACATCCGTCCAAGGTATCTGAACTGCTTATGTGAAATGCACTTGTATCTCAAGTCCTGTTCGAGAAAGCGTTGTCAGAGCGGTGGATCTGGTAATTTTCATCGATTTGCATGTGTGTTCAGTTGTGCGTTAGCTGCTTGTGTTGGGAATTCTGAGAAATTGCTTGGAACATATGTATGATAACTATACTGTAGAGAACTCGATGAGTACGAGGGATGGATCTGGTAATTGTCATCGATAGCCAATGCTCCATGTTGATTTTTTATTGTGATTTACGATTTGCTGGCATTGTTTTTGTTCTGCAGTTACATTCAGTGTATTGAACAAAGTACTTGCTAGCATTGTTTGCAATTTGATGTCGACTGCAATCATACTTGATGCTTGGCCTAATCTTTTAACATGCTTGAGAGCTGCATTGCCTTTCGTCAAATAGTTCTACACTTTGTTGATTCCAATGAGAAGCATGTATGCAGTATATTATTTATGAACAGATGAAACTTGCAAACCGAAAACAATTATATCATTTTGTTCGCTGATACAAGAATTTTATATTTCATTACTTGAGATACTGAAAAGTACTTGTCTTTGAATTTTGTACAGCTTCGTACCTATGCTAGAGATAACTGATAAAGGATAGGCGAAAGTGGTTTCTAGGCTTTTATATGTTGTTGCATACTGTTTGAATGTTTAAAGTTTGAAAATATGCTTGTGATTTAAAATTGAGCATGATGTTAAACTTGGCGTGTATGTGTATCTTAGCAGGTTGATGTCTCACAAATCTGAATGAGTGAAGGTACACTTGTAACTTGAAGCATTTAAGTGGAATTTTTAATTGTAATTTGTAGCAAGAACTAAATGAAAGAAAGCCGAGGTAACTTCTCTCATCCAATCTGATGGAAGAACTTTTGTCTTCGCTAATTGGATTCAGATAGATTTAAAATTTCCCTTTCCGGATTCATGTGGATGTATACAGCTTAATTATGACATGCTGTTTTGATAATTTCAGTAAGAATTTAGAGTAAGGTTATGAATCTTCTAATTTGAGACAAATTTATATACAAGGGCGTACCCCAATACAAAGTTCATATGCAGGTTCATCCGTAATGAGTTGCTGGTCTTTGTGCCATGCTATAGGGAATTTAATTTTGAGCAATCACAGAAATAGGTTTTTCGGATGGTAATGAGATACGTCAATGATTTTCATGCATGATATTCTGTATTGTTTCGTAACTCAAGATGTAAGCACATATTTTTGCTGAACTTTCAGGGTGGTCTCACAAAATAAAAACACAATCCTTTACTTTTTTCCAGTCTGTATTTATAGGGTGACACCTCAATTAAACAAAAATTGGGAGGTCCTTCGAATTGTGACCATTGGTTCTGGTAAATGCATGTCTTACACAGTTACTCTTTTCTATCTCTGCTAACAAACTTGTCCTTAGCTTGTAGTACACTAACAGTAGTTCTGCTGTACCTATCAAGATTTTAATTCTGATACTTAAACCTTACCAATGGGAAATAAATTATCCTGTTTCATGCAGTTGGAAATACAACCAGTTTTACAAGTTTCAACCTTTGAAACTAATCATTATTAATTATTGTGCAATATCATCTAATCATAAGAATGTTTTAGACAGAGCAATTTATTGCTCAGTGGTAGGCAAACATTCAGACTGAATACAGGTGGTGATCTGATACCAGCAGCCTTTTTAATCTCCTCCCAGCACAGTCGAGACTTGGACATAGCCTTGGTTCTCTGTATGATCTAATGAGCTTCTCTCATATATACGGGTGTTGGTGTAGACAATGCTCAAAACAAATGGGCAAACAATATCACCCAATCAACCATCTACTAAAGAAACTAAAAGTAGTATGGTGTGTAGCAGTTCTTGGCTTTGATCCTTGTATGACTGAATTAAGATTCAAGTATCTGATTATGTCCTTTTTATCTTTTTTCATGTCATTTGGTACTCACTACTCGCCATAACTGATCAGCAGGTGGGTATGCATATAACTTTGGTCTTGAAATTAAGCATTAGTTTTCATTGAATATTTTTTTGCTTGGTTGAAACTTGCATATTTACCTGACTAAACCATTTGCATCAGACGCACGAAATTGCTCCCCGTCAGGTTCCAAAAACTTTTGTTATCTGCATCTTCATATCTTTCCTGTTCTAGCTTCAGTTTCTTCCCGCGGTAAGTTTAGACTTTTCATCACCTCTAAAGAAGAAACATTTGCAGTTCCTTCATGAAGAAAAACATTAAGTAGCGCCACATTCACTTGTACCAGACACATACAACTTAATTATAGTTAAGTATCTGAAGCTGGTGGGTTGGCTCGGTTGACAAGGACGCACGCCGCCTGAATTCCTTGGCAGTCTAGGAAAAACATTGGGATTATGTTTCTTTGCATGAGCTGCAGTGTCCTCCTACCGGCGCGTTCCTCACTGTTCTGGTACGTCAGCACTAGCTCCTCTACTCGGGTCCTTGATTCACCGGTGAATTTGTTTATGCTTCGTTGTGCAGGGTATGAATTGCAGGACAGTGCATCGTTTGTCTTCAGTGCCATAAGATTATGAGACCATAGAACTATTGTTGGTTCACTTCCAGTTTAAATACCTCTTCACAATTTGCATTTGGAGAGCCCGTCTTTGTATTTCTTTTCTCTGGTAGTAGGTTGGACGTGTAAGCTTTTGCAGGGAGGCATGAATCTCAATCTCTACTCATGGTATAGTTTTGTGATTATTGCCTATTAACTCTCCTTTCTTCCTTTTTGGCGAATCCAGATTGGTGTTTATTTTAACTATTATGCATCTTACTGGCGTTTATTTTAACTCGGTGTAACTAATTTTTACTTGGTTTGGAGAACTGTACTTCTTTTCTCCAGTGTGCTGCTGTTGCGCGTCAAGCTTGGTGATACGTCTCCAACGTATCAATAATTTCTTATGTTCCATGTTAGTTTTATACCAATAGCTACATGTTTTATTCACACTTCATAGCATTTTTATGCATTTTCTGGGACTAACCTATTAACAAGATGCCACAGTGCCAGTTCCTGTTTTCTGCTGTTTTTGGTTTCAGAAAAGCTGTTCTGGAAATATTCTCGGAATCGGACGAAACAAAATCACAGATGCCTATTTTTCCCGACACATTCCAGAAGTCCGAAGAGGAGACGAAGGGGGACAGTAGGGCGCCCTCCCCACATGGCGGCGCGGGTGGGCCCCCTGCCGCGCCACCCTATGGGGAGCGGGCCCCGCGCCTCCACCGACGTCGCCCCTTCGCCTATTTATTCCTCCAGACGCGAAAACCCTATAACACCGACCCATTATTCCAGAAAACATCTGCTGCCGCCGCCGTCAACCCTAACTCGGGGGGTTCAGAAGTTCTCCTCCGGCACCCTACCGAAGAGGGGAATCATCACCGGAGGGCTCTACATCGCCATGCCTGCCTCCGGAGTGATGCGTGAGTAGTTCATCCCTGGACTACGGGTCCATACAGTAGCTAGATGGTTGTCTTCTCCTCTTGTGCCATCATGTTTAGATCTTGTGAGCTGCCTATCATAATCAAGATCATCTTATTGTAATGCTACATGTTGTGTTTGTTGGGATCCGATGGATATTGAATACTATGTCAAGTTGATTATTGATCTATCATATATGTGTTGTTTATGATCTTGCATGCTCTCCGTTATTAGTGTAGGATTTGGCCAAGTTTATGCTTGTAACTCCAAGAGGGAGTATTTATGCTAGATAGTAGGTTCATGCCTCCATTTAATCTGGAACAGTGACAGAAAGTTCTAAGATTGTGGATGTGCAATTGCTACTAGGGGTAAAACAACAATGCTTTGTCTAAGGATATTGGTGTTGTTTACATTATGCACCATACTTAATGCAATTGTCTGTTGCTTGCAACTTAATACTGGAAGGGGTGCGGATGCTAACCTGAAGGTGGACTATTTAGACACAGATGCATGCTGGATGGCGGTCTGTGTACTTTGTCGTAATGCCCAAGTAAATCTCATAGTGATCATCATGATATGTATGTGCATTGTTATGCCCTCTCTATTTGTCAATTGCCCAACTGTAATTTGTTTACCCAGCATGTTAGTATTTTATTATGGAGAGACACCACTAGTGAACTGTGGACCCCGGTCCATTCTTTTACATCTGAAATACAACCTACTGCAATCATTGTTCTTTTTCATTCTCTGCAAGCAAACATCATTTTCCACACTATACGCCTAATCCTTTGTTTTCAGCAAGCCGGTGAGATTGACAACCTCACTGTTTTGTTGGGGCAAAGTAGTTTGATTGTGTTGTGTAGGTTTCACGTTGGCACCGGAATCCCTGGTGTTGCGCCGCACTACACTCCTTCACCAACACCTTCAGAGCATCGCCAACTTCCTACTGGTTCGATAAACCTTGGTTTCATACTGAGGGAAAACTTGCTGCTGCACTCATCATACCTTCCTCTTGGGGTTCCCAACGAACGTGTGTCTTTCACGTCATCAAGCCAGTTTTCTGGCGCCGTTGCCGGGGAGGTCGGGTTGCTTCTGCAAGGGGAGTCTCTGACACCCAATCTCTTTACTTTGTTTTTGTCTTGCTTTATTTTTATTTTGTCTTGTTTGCTTTATTTATATCAAAAACACACACAAAAATAGTTACTTGTTTCACTTTTATTATTTCGGCCTAGTTTTTATTGTTGCTAAAATGAGTACTCCTGAGAACACCAAGTTGTGTGACTTCACTAGCACAAATAATAATGATTTCATATGCACTCCTATTGCTCCACCTGCTTCTAAAGTAGACTTTTATGAAATTAAACCTGCTCTATTAAATCTTGTTATGAAAGAGCAATTTTCTGGTGTTAGTACTGATGATGCAGCTGCCCATCTTAATAATTTTGTTGAACTTTGTGAGATGCAAAAGTATAAGGATATAGATGGGGATATTGTAAAACTGAAACTATTTCCTTTCTCCTTGAGAGGAAGAGCTAAAGAATGGTTGCTATCTTTGCCTAGAAATAGTATTGATTCATGGACAAAATGCAAAGATGCTTACATTGGAAAATAGTATCCTCCTGCTAAAATTATATCTTTGAGAAGTAGCATTATGAATTTCAAGCAATTTGATAATGAACATGTTGCCCAAGCATGGGAGAGAATGAAATCTATGGTAAAGAATTGCCCTACCCATGGACTAACTGCTTGGATGATCATCCAAACTTTTTATGCAGGATTAAAATTTTCCTCAAGGAATTTGCTGGATTCGGCTACTGGAGGAACCTTTATGTCCATCACTTTAGGTGCAGCAACAAAACTTCTTGATGATATGATGATCAACTACTCCGAATGGCACACTGAAAGGACTCCTCAAGGTAAGAAGGTAAATTTTGTTGAAGAAACCTCTTCCTTAAATGAAAAGATTGAGATTATTATGTCTATGCTTGTGAGTGGTAAATCTCATGTTGATCCTAATAATTTTCCTTTAGCTTAATTGGTTGCTCAAGAAGAGCATGTTGATGTGAACTTCATTGAAAATAATAATTTCAACAACAATGCCTATAGGAATAATTTTGGTAATAACAACTATAAGCCATATCCTTCTAATAATGGTAGTGGTTATGGTAATTCTTACAACAATAGTAGGAGTGTACCCTCTGATCTTGAAGTCATGCTCAAAGAATTTATTAATACACAAACTGCTTTTAACAAATCTATTGAGGAAAAGTTTGGTAAAATTGATGTTCTTGCTTCTAAGGTTGATAGTCTGGCTCTTGATGTTGATCTTCTGAAACTAAAAGTTATGCCTAATGAGGTTAAAGATACTAAGTCTTTTGCTACAGCAAATGCCATCCAAGTTAAAATTGACAACAATATTAAGATGTTGGCTGAGTTGCATGCTAGGTGGGAAAGAGAAGCTGAAATTGATAGAAAGAATAGTATAGCTCGAGTTTGTACTATCACCACCACTAGTAATGCTGAAGCTTCACATGTTGATAAACCTCCTATTATCAATGGTAATGTTATTGATGTTGGCAATGTTTCTACTTCTACTATAAATCATGCAAAATTGTCTAAAACTGGTGAAACTGTTTTTGATAAAGGTGCTGAAATTTTTCGAAGTATTGGAGGCAATGGTCCCATTACTTTTGATCATAATGATTTTGATTTTGATAGTTGTAACATCTCTGAAGTTATTAAGTTCTTGCAAAAGCTAGCTAGAAGTCCTAATGCTAGTGCTATGAACATGGCCTTTACAAAACATATTACAAATGCCCTCATAAAAGTTAGGGAAGAGAAATTAAAACTTGAACCTTCTATCCCTAGGAAGTTGGAAGATGGTTGGGAGCCCATCATTAAAATGAAGGTGAATGATTTTGATTGTAATGCTTTATGTGACCTTGGTGCAAGTTGAAAGGACACGGATGTCGCCTAGGGGGGGGGGGGTGAATAGGCGATTAAAATTCTTTGCATTGGGGCGTCTTTGCTCACTCAACATGTTGTCAAGTGAGGACTTGTTCTTGTTATTGGAGTTGAATCCAAGTCCACTCTTGTCATTGGGGCGTCTTTGCTCACTCAACATGTTGTCAAGTGAGGACTTCCCACCATGACGCTTTTCCAAGTCTTTCTTCAAGGAAGTGACTTGGGCCTTGAGCTCTTTTAATTTCTCTACATGGTTAGTATCAACAAAAACACTAGAGGAAGTTGAAGCTTCATTGTTAGAGCAACAAGGCATGGAGAGTAATTCATCACAAGATGTAGCAATATTATGAGTGGATGAATTATTAGGACTAGCACATGGCAACAAAGCATTTTGAGTAGAGGTTGTGCCATTGTCCACATGAGGCTCACAAGATTTCACCTTTGTAATAATAGCCTCATGAGCTAACTTTAGCTTATCATAGGAGACTAGAAGGTCCTCATGAGAGCTCGAGAGCTTCTCATGGCTTTCTTCCAAATTCCCATATTTGCTAGATAGCAACTCAAGTTGAGCCCTTAGCTCAACATTCTCCGTCAATATGGATGCTTCACAAGAGATAGAGTTAGTAGCACAAGCATCATTATTAATGGCAATAGGAGAAGGTAACTTAGCAAGCTCTTTTGAGTGAGAAGATTTAAGTTGCGCATGAGACTCGGTGAGTTTGATGAGCTCACCCTTAACGACCCTAGAGCCATTTTCTAGGTGCTCAAAATTCTCAAGGAGTTTGGCATGTGCATCTATGAGCTTTCCATTTGTTACTTTGAAGTCATTAGCCACTTTAAGAGAACTATCATAGGATCCCTTCACTCTAGAAAGTTCGAGAGCATAAGTTTCCTCAAGAGACTCCTTGGTGGTTTGTTCTTCTTCAAGAGCTTCCTTGAGATCGGCGATTTCTTCCGCGTATTTATATTCGCGGCTTTGCATTTTCTCAATTGTGTCTTCATGCTCATCAATAAGTTTATTGCGCTCAATAGCAATAGTCAATATTTCTATGAATTTAGCATGAGCATCTTTATTCTTAGCAATAGCATGAAGAACCATTTTACCCTTCTCAATAAGGGAAGCATCATTATAATCTTCTTCATTATCGACATCATTATCAACATCATTCTCATTTTGAGATATATTGGGAGTCAAGGTAGAAATTACCGTTGATCCCCTTGCCATAAGGCAAAAGTGTGAAGTGGTTGATGATGATGAAGCAAAACTTGAAGCACCATTCAAGTCCATGTCTTGTTCCATGGAGTGTCCGATTTTCTCTACATTGTTAGCCAAACAAATACTAGAGGAAATAGAAGTATTTTTATCAAGGGAACAAGACATAGAGAGCATATCATCACGAGGATTAGTCAAGCAATTTGTACATGATATGCTAGGACTATCAACACAAGCATGTAGATCATTTTTGGTTCTAGATGCATTTAAGTCCAAAGATAAATCATTGCAATACGATAGAGGTGAAGTATCATCAACAATAAGCTTACTATCATTATTGCAATATCTATCACTACTCACCATTGCATTACTTTGTGGCTTGCCACATGTAGGTGAAGTAGAAGAAGTTGACAACTCATCACGGCCGGAAGTGGAGGGACGACAATCATCTCCACAATTCTTGGACACATCATATTTATCTTGAAGCTTGGTCCAAAGCTCATGAGCATTCCGAAAAGGAGAGACCGACATAATAACTACAACGCTCAAAGCATTGAAAATCACATTAGAAGCTTGAGCATTTAGATAGGAATTATTCTCATCCAATAAAGATAATCTTTTGGGATTCCTTGGAGGAGAATAACCCCTATCTAGAATTCGCTCTATGTATGGGTCAATGACCCAAAGAATATATGGAATGCGAATTTTCCAAACATCATAATTTGTGCCATCTAATATAAAAGAAGCATTGTGCACTAGTTCACTAGACGACATCTTTACTCTCGAGGCGATGAAGCCAAAATCGAGAGAACCTGCTCTGATACCAATTGAAAGGACACGGATGTCGCCTAGAGGGGGGGGTGAATAGGCGATTAAAATTCTTTGCGGTTTAGGCTTGAATAAATGCGGAATAAAACTAGCGTTTAATTTATCAAGCACGAAACTTAAACAAGCTAGGTTAACCTATGTGCACCAACAACTTATGCTAAACAAGATAAGCAAATATGTGATAGCAAGATATATTACTTCAAGCTCGATGGCTATCACAAAGTAAATAGCATAAGTAAGAAGCTCGGGTATAGAAATATCGTGGCACTTGGAGACGATGATTTATCCCGAAGTTCACTTCCCAATGGAAGCTACGTCTCCGTTGGAGCGGTGCGGAGTCACAAAGTGATCCCCGAATAGCCGTCAAATGGCACACCGTAATCTCCTTCGTGCCTCCACCAATGCGGAGTGCCACGAACCACTATGGGACACTTGAGGGTGGTCACTGAACCCGTACAAGGATGAGGCACACTCCACAACTTAATTGGAGGCTCTCACCGAATTCCCGCGGCTCCCAAAGCCACAAGAATCACAAGGTTGGGGCGCGACTCCACAACTTAATTGGAGACTCCCAACTATCCCGCGAGCCACCAAAACTCCGAGATCAACAAGGACCGTCTAGGGCACTCCAAGTACCCAAGAGGATAAGCTCTAGGGCATCCCAAGTACCCAAGAGTAACAAGCTTCTCAACTTCGATTTCCACGTATCACCGTGGAGAACTCAAACCGATGCAACCGATGCAAGAAGGCAAGACCACTAGAAGTGGTCAAATCCTTCACTCCCAAATCCCACCAAAAGCAACTAATGCTTGTGGGGGGAGAAGAGAGGAAGAACAAGGAAGAACTCAACAAATGGAACTTCAAGATCACGATCTACTAGGTTCCCCTCACTTAGAGGAGTAATGGATTGGATGAATATGTAGATCTTGATCTCCTCTCAAATTCCCTCAAAGATATGCAAGAATCATGGGAGGGATTGAGAGGAAGGCAAGTTTTTTCAAAGGTCAACAATGGAGGAGAGAAAGGGGAAAAGCTAGCTCAAGGGGTGAGAGAACCGTTGGGGAAGAAACCCCCTTAAAAAGGTCCTCTCAAAAATCTGCCCGTTGCAGACGAAAAAGGCCGCAGCGGTAGTACCGGGCCTCGCCCGGTAGTACCGGCTGACAGGGAACGGACGGCCTGGCGACAGACTGGTCAACGCCTCCTCCATGCGCGCATCGGTAGTACCGGACCGCCTGGTCCGGTAGTGCTCCCCACCCGGTAGTACCACGCTACTACCGGGGCTACTACCGGATTAAATCGAGCGAGTCCAGAGAGCATTTGGAGATCCGGTACTGGGCCCGGTATTGGCCGCGGTAGTTCCGCAAGGTGTCACCCGGTAGTACCGGGCTAAGGTCGGTACTACCGGCCTAAGAAGAAACTGCAGAACCAGAAAAAGAGAACCGCAATAACTTTTGCAAGGAAGCTCCAAACGAGATGAATACAATTCTGTTGGAAAGGTAGCGACAAGAGTTTTACTACAAAAAGTGGAAATATTAAGGGTCACAAATATAGAGGGGATACCACACATGGTAAGGTGTGGACCCTATCTCGAAGGTGGACCGATAATATTTCCAACCAGAAAACGCAACAAGTTTTCCATACGAAATCCGTTTTCGGAGAACTTGGGCTTGTCATGAAGATCACAACAAGCACCAAAATCCAACAAGGAGACAAACCAAATAAGAACCAAGAAAGATGATGAAGGCAAGTATGCAAAGGTTTGAGCTCTCTCCAACTGATACGCTAAAGCTCAATCGAGAGCCCCTCTTGATAGTACGGTATCTATCCTATAACCCGGTCTCCCAACTAGTACCATGAGACCGGTAAAATAGAAACCCTATCATACATTTGTCTTGCGCATTCCACTTGAGCTGGATGACGTCGATCTTGATCTCTTCAAGTGGACCACCTTTCTTGATTGCGCTTCGCTTGGTGAAGACCCAAACATTGCTCCCCCACACTCCACTATGGGAGAGCCTCTCTTAGGCACATCTTCACATGAACATTATCTCTAAATGGGTGGCAAGCTTCAAGCCTAGGATTTCTTCGAGATGCTCCTCTTGAACTTGCGCTTCTCAACATTGATGATGATCACCACTTTACGTCATCGATCATGGGCCATATGAAATCTTCATTTGATGCAAGCCCATAGAAAGATACCTAACCACACATAGAAATGCTACACACATATCATGGGTTAGTTCACAAAGCTATATGGACAATTGCTTACCATACCAAGAGATACATGATCCCACTTGGTACATCTTGTAGCTTTGTGTGTTGATCAATACTTGATCAACCTTGTATCTTTTCTTCTCTTTTCAATAGATGATGTCTTGAAGATAACCATGAATGATCACATAATTCTTACTTGCAATATGCTCAACTCTATGATCTTGATGCCAAATACTGCATTATATCAATATACTCATGGCATCAATCTTGTATCCAACATATGGAGTTCAAGCATGGTCTATGGACAAACACTACAAGTAAAACTCAATGCAACCATTAGTCCATAGGGATTGTCATTAATTACCAAAACCACACATAGGGGCGCCATGCCCTTTCAATCTCCCCCATTTTGGTAATTGATGACAATCTCTTTTACAAGGGTTTATATAATGAATTAAGCAACTATGCAAATCAACAAGCATAGATGCATGAGCATGAAAGGTAAATGCTTATGACCAAAACAAAAGCATAACACCAAATTCCCTTAAACCCTATAAAACTTCTCCCCCATTGGCATCCATTTCCAAAATGGGCAAAAAAATCTTAGAAGGTCAATATAGTATGAGCTCCCCCACAACGTGTGTATTTCTCAAAATATGAGTGGAATCAAATACACATATCCAATGACGAATAGTTGGAGAGAGCACAAACTATATTGAGGATCCAAAAGATTGCAAAAGAATGATATGGAAAACTTTTTACAATTTTCCAAATAAAAAGTGAGCAATCAAAAAGATCCAACTAACCAAATAAACACAAGATATTATGATTTGAGCAAAAGAGTGTTTTAAAAGAAATAGAGGAGCTCCCCAATATTTGTACACAATTTAGAATTATTGTATTTGAATACAAGGTGTACAAACATGGAATCCTCACTCCTTCAGTATCCTCTAAACACACAAAATCAAATGGATTCACAAGCTCAATAAGATGTAAAAGAAAAACAAAGCTTGTGTCATATCCCAAGGTGAAGATTATTGGCTTGTAAAGACAACCATGAGGTTAAGGATATCCACCAAGATGAGTGCACCAAGATGTGATAAGATATGATAGGCACTCATAAGCCAAATTCATTCTGGGGTCACCAAAGAATAAAGAAGGGAATAAAAGAGGTGACACCGAAGAATTAGAATGTCTATTAAAGATGTAATTTCTCTCATGTATATAAGTTTCTAAGTGAACACCAATCATGAAGATATATATCCACAAGGAAACATGTACACATAGAATTAGTTACTAACGAAAAGAACAAGATATCCAAAATAAAGTCATATATTACACACATATGATATTTGTGTAGGATCATAGCCCATAGCTCAATGATTTCATATTGTGTAATAATGAACTTCAAATTCAACCTCAACACAAGCATCACAAATATCACTAAGGGAAAAAGAGATAGTTGGGATGCATTGAGGAAAGCAACAAGTATCATAAGAGCCGAATAGAATTTGCAATAGCTACAACAAAGGCAAATAAATACTTTTCATGCCATGATGAAACCTACACAAGGTTCAATGCTATAAAAGTATGCATGAGGGTGGATACTTGTTACCGAGATGACAAAGGGTTGATGTAGTAGATAAGAGTTTATCAATCATCCTAGCTTGGCTCCAATAAGCATGAGGTGAAGACACTTTCATTGTAAATGAGACAAGCATCCAATGCATCTCCATGTACCTAAAACACATTCAAGTAAAATTGTTCCCAAACTAATTGGGTACAAAGTAGTTAGTCAAACTACAACACATAGAAGGAACTCCACCTAAATATGTGCATATAGATATGAAATTGAGTTTCATGCACATCTTAGCCAATTTAGGATTTCGTGGAGTTTCACCTATATATTGGCACCAAGAAGGAAAGCATGCCATAACATAAACATGTAGTCGATATGCATGCCTATGATCTTTAATAACCAAATGGAGATACAATTTGGACAAATATCAAGAAATCAAAGAAGATCCAAATTATATCAAAGATCCGAATCAAAAGAAATGATTTAGAGGAACCAATTGAAACTAAAGCAAATCATCATATGATTGATGAGATACCAATTGGACAAAGGTATCAAAAAGGAAATAGGATACCAATTAATTAATAAATAAATGGACTAGATATCAAATTCCCAAGGATAGATACCAATTGAGATTAACTCCCAAAAAGAGCTAGGTTCTAACAAATAAACCATCCCTCTACACTTTTCATGATGGCACAAAGTACCAAGCCGAAAGGGTTTGTCTTCCATGAGACATGTCATCGGGATCAAAGACCAATGGAAAGGATCAAATACTAATAGAATATAAATAGTGTTTAAAAGGATACATGATAGCTCTCCCAACAGAAGTGCATTATTTTATGATCTTGTATTTGAATACACAATGTACACACATGGAATCATCGCTCTCAAATATCTATTCAAACACTAGTCATGTATCAATAAAAAGCAATAAGATCCAATACTAATGAAAATATAAGTTGTACTCAATATAGGATAGCTCACCCAAGAATAGTGCATTGTCTATAAGTAGCCTTTGAATGCAAGGTGCACAATGATGGGATCAATGCCTCTCTTATACCAAATAAAACACTAGGAAAGTTTGAGTAAAGTAAAATGATCCACAAGAGGTAAGGAAGATAATGGGAGTTAAAACAAATCAAATTTTGGCAAGAAATAAGACAATAAAAGGAGAAATTGTCATGGAAATGATCTAAAAGACAATAAGACAATAAAACAAATCAATGGTTGGAAATAAGACAATAAAATCAAGAGCCAATATGGAGATGATCTACAAAATTCACCACAATTATGACCATCAATTGTCATGGAAAAGGAGAAATTTCTTAGTGGTGTATTGGATTGATTTTCAAGATCATCTTCGCAACCAATAAGCACATGGTGAAGGATAAGATTTAAGCGCGATGCTTATGTAGATAAATGTTCTTGATAGCTTCAAATATTCACGCGATAATGCAAAGCAACTACAAAGAGTGCTTTGAAGCAATCGGTTTTCCAAAGAGATATATGAGAACATATTAGAGGAAAACCTTACGAAGAACATTCATCACAAACAAGATCCAAAGTGTGATTAAGTAAAAACATTTAAGCAAATGGGAACTTGTTTGAGCAACATGCCACATAGGAACAAGATAATTAACAATATCAATTCTAGGTGGCAATACCTCACATGTTCACATTTCTAGGATTGTAATATGCACAAAGCTTATTACTCCCCCATAATGTGATAATCCATTTTATTGTACCAAGAGACAAAAATAATCCAACAAGAGATAACTAATGGATATTATAGAATTTGAATTTCTCATGAGTAGGACATACCACATAGAGACTAGATAATATTGATATATCAACACTAAGTGGTTTCCTCATGTACACACATTTTGAGGAGGTGAAGAGCCAAGAGCTATCACTCCCAAAAATGGGATAGTCCATTAATCTCTCAAAAGAGCCAATTAAGATATAAGTAAGTTGATACAAAAGGCTCAACACAAACTCACACATACATGGTGTGCAAACCAACATACACATACTTGATTGCTCAAGATAAGTAAGTAGAGAGCACAACATATACAAACACTAGCAAGGTACAAAACCAAACACATGCAAGGGTGCAAGCAACTTTCAATGTATATATGATTTAAATACAAGTTACCGCAAGGAGAAACATTGGATATGTTATAGAACAATATAATCCAAATGACTTGGCTTGAGATAATATAATTGATGAAGATCCCTTAATTCTTCATGATGTAGCCAAGTCTCCAATGCCCTCCACAACACCTATTGATCAAGTTTTAGCTTGTTGGTCCCCAACCAAGTTGGGTCCTAAGAGGTTAGTCACAATAGGCTTGGCAACCCAAATGGTTCTTTTCTTGACACCACTTTGAGTACCAACATATTTGGCAAACACATTGCCAACCTTATCCTTCCTAAGAGAATAAACATTATCAATTATGATAGGGTTGGATAAGGTACCACTAGTGCATGAAGAAGCAAAGTGACCCTTCTCACGGCATAAGTAGCAACATTTGCTTCCTCCTTTCTTCTTTGTTGAAATCTCAACTTGAGAAGGAATAGCTTGATTCTTCTTGGAAGTGCCGTTCTTAACTTGGGGAACTTTAGTTTGAACTTGAGGCATATTCCCTTGTTGCTTCTCACTAAGAGACTTCTTCTTCAAAGGGCAAGATCTAACATGGTGCCCTTCAACTTTGCACTTGAAGCAAACAATCTTGGCCGAATTCTTGACTTGTTCATGGCCCTTCTTTTTCTTGTTATACTTGGACTTGTTCTTGTTATTGGAGTTGAATCCAAGTCCACTCTTGTCATTGGGGCGTCTTTGCTCACTCAACATGTTGTCAAGTGGGACTTCCCACCATGACGCTTTTCCAAGTCTTTCTTCAAGGAAGTGACTTGGGCCTTGAGCTCTTTTAATTCTCTACATGGTTAGTATCAACAAAAACACTAGAGGAAGTTGAAGCTTCATTGTTAGAGCAACAAGGCATGGAAAGTAATTCATCACAAGATGTAGCAATATTATGAGTGGATGAATTATTAGGACTAGCACATGGCAATAAAGCATTTTGAGTAGAGGTTGTGCCATTGTCCACATGAGGCTCACAAGATTTACCTTTGTAATAATAGCCTCATGAGCTAACTTTAGCTTATCATAGGAGACTAGAAGGTCCTCATGAGAGCTCGAGAGCTTCTCATGGCTTTCTTCCAAATTCCCATATTTGCTAGATAGCAACTCAAGTTGAGCCCTTAGCTCAACATTCTCCGTCAATATGGATGCTTCACAAGAGATAGAGTTAGTAGCACAAGCATCATTTTAATGGCAATAGGAGAAGGTAACTTAGCAAGCTCTTTTGAGTGAGAAGCTTTAAGTTGCGCATGAGACTCGGTGAGTTTGATGAGCTCACCCTTAACGACCCTAGAGCCATTTTCTAGGTGCTCAAAATTCTCAAGGAGTTTGGCATGTGCATCTATAAGCTTTCCATTTGTTACTTTGAAGTCATTAGCCACTTTAAGAGAACTATCATAGGATCCCTTACTCTAGAAAGTTCGAGAGCATAAGTTTCCTCAAGAGACTCCTTGGTGGTTTGTTCTTCTTCAAGAGCTTCCTTGAGATCGGCGATTCTTCCGCGTATTTATATTCGCGGCTTTGCATTTTCTCAATTGTGTCTTCATGCTCATCAATAAGTTTATTGCTCTCAATAGCAATAGTCAAGATTTCTATGAATTTAGCATGAGCATCTTTATTCTTAGCAATAGCATGAAGAACCATTTTACCCTTCTCAATAAGGAAGCATCATTAATCTTCTTCATTATCGACATCATTATCAACATCATTCTCATTTTGAGATATATTGGGAGTCAAGGTAGAAATTACCGTTGATCCCCTTGCCATAAGGCAAAAGTGTGAAGTGGTTGATGATGATGAAGCAAAACTTGAAGCACCATTCAAGTCCATGTCTTGTTCCATGGAGTGTTCGGTTTCCTCTACATTGTTAGCCAAACAAATACTAGAGGAAATAGAAGTATTTTTATCAAGGGAACAAGACATAGAGAGCATATCATCACGAGGATTAGTCAAGCAATTTGTACATGATATGCAAGGACTATCAACACAAGCATGTAGATCATTTTTGGTTCTAGATGCGTTTAAGTCCAAAGATAAATCATTGCAATAAGATAGAGGTGAAGTATCATCAACAATAAGCTTACTATCATTATTGCAATATCTATCACTACTCACCATTGCATTACTTTGTGGCTTGCCACATGTAGGTGAAGTAGAAGAAGTTGAACTCATCACGGCCGGAAGTGGAGGGACAACAATCATCTCCACAATTCTTGGACACATCATATTTATCTTGAAGCTTGGTCCAAAGCTCATGAGCATTCCGAAAAGGAGAGACCGACATAATAACTACATCGCTCAAAGCATTGAAAATCACATTAGAAGCTTGAGCATTAGATAGGAATTATTCTCATCCAATAAAGATAATCTTTTGGGATTCCTTGGAGGAGAATAACCCCTATCTAGAATTCGCTCTATGTATGGGTCAATGACCCGAAGAATATCAAGAATGCGAATTTTCCAAACATCATAATTTGTGCCATCTAATATAAAAGAAGCATTGTGCACTAGTTCACTAGACGACATCTTTACTCTCGAGGCGGTGAAGCCAAAACGAGAGAACCCGCTCTGATACCAATTGAAAGGACACGGATGTCGCCTAGAGGGGGGGTGAATAGGCGATTAAAATTCTTTGCGGTTTAGGCTTGAATAAATGCGGAATAAAACTAGCGTTTAATTTATCAAGCACGAAACCTAAACAAGCTAGGTTAACCTATGTGCACCAACAACTTATGCTAAACAAGATAAGCAAATATGTGATAGCAAGATATATTACTTCAAGCTCGATGGCTATCACAAAGTAAATAGCATAAGTAAGAAGCTCGGGTATAGAAATACCGAGGCACTTGGAGACGATGATTTATCCCGAAGTTCACTTCCCAATGGAAGCTACGTCTCCGTTGGAGCGGTGCGGAGTCACAAAGTGATCCCCGAATAGCCGTCAAATGGCACACCGTAATCTCCTTCGTGCCTCCACCAATGCGGAGTGCCACGAACCACTATGGACACTTGAGGGTGGTCACCGAACCCGTACAAGGATGAGGCACACTCCACAACTTAATTGGAGGCTCTCACCGAATTCCCGCGGCTCCCAAAGCCACAAGAATCACAAGGTTGGGGCGCGACTCCACAACTTAATTGGAGGCTCCCAACTATCCCGCGAGCCACCAAAACTCCGAGATCAACAAGGACCGTCTAGGGCACTCCAAGTACCCAAGAGGACAAGCTCTAGGGCATCCCAAGTACCCAAGAGTAACAAGATTCTCAACTTCGATTTCCACGTATCACCGTGGAGAACTCAAACCGATGCAACCGATGCAAGAAGGCAAGACCACTAGAAGTGGTCAAATCCTTCACAACCAAATCCCACCAAAAGCAACTAATGCTTGTGGGGGGAGAAGAGAGGAAGAACAAGGAAGAACTCAACAAATGGAACTTCAAGATCACGATCTACTAGGTTCCCCTCACTTAGAGGAGTAATGGATTGGATGAATATGTAGATCTTGATCTCCTCTCAAATTCCCTCAAAGATATGCAAGAATCATGGGAGGGATTGAGAGGAAGGCAAATTTTTCCAAAGGTCAACAATGGAGGAGAGAGAGGGGAAAAGCTAGCTCAAGGGGTGAGAGAACCGTTGGGGAAGAAACCCCCTTAAAAAGGTCCTCTCAAAAATCTGCCCGTTGCAGACGAAAAAGGCCGCAGCGGTAGTACCGTGCCTCGCCCGGTAGTACTGGCTGACAGGGAACGGACGGCCTGGCGACAGACTGGTCAACGCCTCCTCCATGCGCGCATCGGTATTACCGGACCGCCTGGTCCGGTAGTGCTCCCCACCCGGTAGTACCGCGCTACTACCGGGGCTACTACCGGATTAAATCGAGCGAGTCCAGAGAGCATTTGGAGATCCGGTACTGGGCCCGGTACTGGCCGCGGTAGTTCCGCAAGGTGTCACCCGGTAGTACCGGGCTAAGGTCGGTACTACCGGCCTAAGAAGAAACTGCAGAACCAGAAAAAGAGAACCGCAATAACTTTTGCAAGGAAACTCCAAATGAGATGAATCCAATTCTGTTGGAAAGGTAGCGACAAGAGCTTTACTACAAAAAGTGGAAATATTAAGGGTCACAAATATAGAGGGGATACCACACATGGTAAGGTGTGGACCCTATCTCGAAGGTGGACCGATAATATTTCCAACCAGAAACGCAACAAGTTTTCCATACGAAATCCGTTTTCGGAGAACTTGGGCTTGTCATGAAGATCACAACAAGCACCAAAACCCAACAAGGAGACAAACCAAATAAGAACCAAGAAAGATGATGAAGGCAAGTATGCAAAGGTTTGAGCTCTCTCCAACTAATACGCTAAAGCTCAATCGAGAGCCCCTCTTGATAGTACGGTATCTATCCTATAACCCGGTCTCCCAACTAGTACCATGAGACTGGTAAAATAGAAACCCTATCATACCTTTGTCTTGCGCATTCCACTTGAGCTGGATGACGTCGATCTTGATCTCTTCAAGTGGACCACCTTTCTTGATTGCGCTTCGCTTGGTGAAGACCCAAACATTGCTCCCCCACACTCCACTATGGGAGAGCCTCTCTTAGGCACATCTTCACATGAACATTATCTCTAAATGGGTGGCAAGCTTCAAGCCTAGGATTTCTTCGAGATGCTCCTATTGAACTTGCGCTTCTCAACATTGATGATGATCACCACTTTACGTCATCGATCATGGGCCATATGAAATCTTCATTTGATGCAAGCCCATAGAAAGATACCTAACCACACATAGAAATGCTACACACATATCATGGGTTAGTTCACAAAGTTATATGGACAATTGCTTACCATACCAAGAGATACATGATCCCACTTGGTACATCTTGTAGCTTTGTGTGTTGATCAATACTTGATCAACCTTGTATCTTTTCTTCTCTTTTCAATAGATGATGTCTTGAAGATAACCATGAATGATCACATAATTCTTACTTGCAATATGCTCAACTCTATGATCTTGATGCCAAATACTGCATTATATCAATATACTCATGGCATCAATCTTGAATCCAACATATGGAGTTCAAGCATGGTCTATGGACAAACACTACAAGTAAAACTCAATGCAACCATTAGTCCATAGGTATTGTCATTAATTACCAAACCACACATAGGGGCGCCATGCCCTTTCACAAGTATTTCTGTTATGTCTAAGAAACTTTATGATATGCTTGACTTGCCACCTTTGGAATGCTGTTATTTGGATGTTCATCTTGCTGATAACTCTATGAAAAACCTTTGGGGAGAATTGACAATATTCATATTACGGTTAACAATAACCTTGTCCCCGTTGATTTTGTTGTTTTGGATATTGAATGCAATGCATCTTGTCCTATTGTTTTGGGAAGACCCTTTCTTCGAACTGTTGGTGCTGCTATTGATATGAAAGAGGGGAATATTAAGTATCAATTTCCTCTTAAGAAAGGTTGGAACACTTCCCTAGAAAGAGAATGAAGATGCCTTTTGATTCTATTATTAGAACAAATTATGATGTTGATGCATCTTCTCTTGATAACACTTGATTTTCACTTTCTGCGCCTAGCTGAAAGGCGTTAAAGAAAAGCGCTTGTAGGAGACAACCCATCTTTTTATTTTCTGTCATTTTATTTTATTTTGAGTCAAGGTGTGTTTACTTCTGTAGCAACTCCTTTGTATCTTTATTTTATTGCATTGTTGTGCCAAGTAAAGTCTCTAGTTGAAAGTTGTTGCTAAAATTGGATTTCTGCGCAGTGACAGATTTTTGCTGTCCACCGTTTTGAGCTGTATGCGCTACAGAAAATTCGAAAATTCTGAAAAAATCACGCATGATCCTTATATATGTACGCAACTTTCATTAGTTTGGGCTTCTTCCATCTGAGCAAGTTAAGTGCCTCGAAAAAATTCGTCTTTCCAGACTGTTCTGTTTTTGACAGATTCTGCCTTTTATTTTGCATTGCCTCTTTTACTATGTTTGATTGGATTTCTTTGCTCCATTAAACATCAGTGGCTGTAAGTAATGTCCAGAAGCTTTGGTAATGATTGTGTCACAGTAGAATATGAGAATTTTTGATTATGCACTAACCCTCTAACGAGTTACCTGAGTTTGGTGTGGCGGAAGTTTTCAAGGAGCAAGAGAGAAGGATGATATGATGTGATCAAGAAGAGTGAAAAGCCTAAGCTTGGGGATGCCCCCGTGGGTCATCCCTGCAATATTCAAGAAGACTCAAGCGTCTAAGCTTGGGGATGCCAAGGCATCCCCTTCTTCATCAACAATTTATCAGGTCATCTCTAGTGAAACTATATTTTAATTCTTCCACATTTTATGTATTTTACTTGGAGCGTCTGTGTGCTTTTATTTTTGTTTGTTGTTTTTATTTTTCTGAATAAAGTTGGATCCTAGCATTCTTGTGTGGGAGAGAGACACGCTCCGCTTTTTCATGTGAATACTCATATTCTTCACTTATATCTTTTGAGTATTCTTATCTAGCTACTGCTATGCTTTTAGCTCCTGTTTTTCATGCATCTCTTTTAGAGCTGTTAATTCTTGAGGAGTAGTACTCTCTTGTTTCATTTGTAAATCATTTGGAGAGTTTTTGTTTAGTTGCTTGGTTGATGTGTTGGTTCAGAAAATGCTGCATGTGGTAGTGGTATAGTAATAACTTGCATAGTCTTGTAGATCATTGAACTTTGATGACTTGATTCTTTGCAAATGTTTTGAGGTATTTAGATGGTAAAGCTTGCTGGTTAATTAAGTTAAAATTATGAGTGGATAGTTGTCTTTAAGCTTGTACCGTACTACAAACTCTATTTAAATTGTTGAAGGTGTAGTTGGACTTGATAGCTTTCCATGTCTAAAAGTGATTCGTAATAACTAAGTTGTGCTGAAGGTCGAGGGATCTAACGGGGTACTTGTGCCGCCGTGAACGGCCCTTCTTGGAGTAAACTTTAATCATGTTCTTAATGTTGAACCTGCTAGATGTTTGCAATAAGCTTGTGAGTTCTTTTTGACTAATGTTGAGCTACGGTTTTTGGCACTTCCACCATCCATATTTGCTAGCCTCTTCGGTGCTGTGCATTGCCTTCTGCTCACATTGAGAGTTGTGCATACTTCGCCAGTACATCCAAACCCGTGGGAGGACTTTCTCTTGTTCTCCTACACATAAACCCATACATCTTCCTCAAAACAGCCACCATACCTACCTACTACAGCATTTCCATAGCTGTTCCGAGATATATTGCCATGCAACTTCCATCTTACATTACATGACTTGCTGTCATTCATCATATACATATTGCTTTGCATGATTCTATACAGCTGATGTGTGGTTTACCCATGTTACGCTAGATCATTGCATATCCTGCTACACTGGCAGAGGCATACAGTTTACATCATGTTTTAGTTCGTTGTGAGTTATTTGTAAAAAAAGTGTATTGTCATATTAGAGTGTTGCCCCTGAAAGTGAAAAGAGCCATGGAGGCCATCGAAAAGAGAAACAGAAAAAGAAAAAAAATAGAAAAAAAGAAAAAAAAGAATAAAGAAAAAGGGGGCAACATTACTATCCTTTATCCACACTTGTGCTCATGTTTCAGCACCTGCATTATTCATAGTCATCATTTGTGCTCATGTTTAGCACCTACTCCATGTGAGAGAGTTTTCATGTTTTACTAGTATAACTATGTGGGGAATTTACACTATAGAACTTGGGTTGTATATTCCAATGATGAGCTTCCTCAAAAATGCTCTAGGTCTTCATGAGCAACCAAGTTGGATGCACCCCCACTAGTTCCATTGGAGAGCTTTCATACACATATAGCTCTATGTGCATCCGTTGCATGGCAATCACTACTCCTTACATAGCTTCGATTATAAGACTTCCTCTTGTCTAATGATCACTTATAGCTTTGTGAGACTTTCTTCCTTTGGCCTTCCAAACCCCCATTAATGTTCTTTTAGCCATAACATCCTGGTGCCAAAACCAAATGCTTACGCTCACCGGTTGAGTAGACTTCGAAACAGTTGATTCATGATGTTCATGTTTATTTTTACTTGGCTGAATCCTTCTATGTTGTGAAAGATTACTTGATGCTTGGAATTGAAGGATAGAACTCCTACATTGGATACTTAACACATCTTTAATGAACCTTGTACGGTTTCATGTCTTTAAAGCAATCATTCATGAAAACTTTTAGCTTGTTTAACTAACTTGTTTTGTTGTCTCTTATATCAATTATAGACTTTTGCTTTGAATGATTTGATCTCAGCTCATATGCTTTACAATATTATTGATCAAGATTATGTTGGTAGCATGTCACTTCAGAAATTATTGTTGTTATCGTTTACCTACTCGAGGACGAGTAGAACTAAGCTTGGGGATGCTTGATACGTCTCCAACGTATCTATAATTTCTTATGTTCCATGCTAGTTTTATACCAATAGCTACATGTTTTATTCACACTTCATAGCATTTTTATGCATTTTCTGGGACTAACCTATTAACAAGATGCCACAGTGCCAGTTCCTGTTTTCTGCTGTTTTTGGTTTCAGAAAAGCTGTTCTGGAAATATTCTCGGAATCGGACGAAACAAAATCCCAGATGCCTATTTTTCCCGACACGTTCCAGAAGTCCGAAGAGGAGACGAAGGGGGGCAGCAGGGCGCCCTCCCCATGGCGGCGCGGGTGGGCCCCCTGCCGCGCCACCCTATGGGGAGCGGGCCCGCGCCTCCACCGACGTCGCCCCTTCGCCTATTTATTCCTCCAGACGCGAAAACCCTAAAACACCGAGCCATTATTCCAGAAAACATCCGCTGCCGCCGCCGTCAACCCTAACTCGGGGGGTTCAGAAGTTCTCCTCCGGCACCCTGCCGGAGAGGGGAATCATCACCGGAGGGCTCTACATCGCCATGCCTGCCTCCGGAGTGATGCGTGAGTAGTTCATCCTGGACTACGGGTCCATACAGTAGCTAGATGGTTGTCTTCTCCTTTTGTGCCATCATGTTTAGATCTTGTGAGCTGCCTATCATGATCAAGATCATCTTATTGTAATGCTACATGTTGTGTTTGTTGGGATCCGATGGATATTGAATACTATGTCAAGTTGATTATTGATCTATCATATATGTGTTGTTTATGATCTTGCATGCTCTCCGTTATTAGTGTAGGCTTTGGCCAAGTTTATGCTTGTAACTCCAAGAGGGAGTATTTATGCTAGATAGTAGGTTCATGCCTCCATTTAATCTGGGACAGTGACAGAAAGTTCTAAGGTTGTGGATGTGCTGTTGCTACTAGGGGTAAAACAGCAATGCTTTGTCTAAGGATATTAGTGTTGTTTACATTATGCACCATACTTAATGCAATTGTCTGTTGCTTGCAACTTAATACTGGAAGGGGTGCGGATGCTAACCTGAAGGTGGACTATTTAGACACAGATGCATGCTGGATGGCGGTCTGTGTACTTTGTCGTAATGCCCAAGTAAATCTCATAGTGATCATCATGATATGTATGTGCATTGTTATGCCCTCTCTATTTGTCAATTGCCCAACTGTAATTTGTTTACCCAGCATGTTAGTATTTTATTATGGAGAGACACCACTAGTGAACTGTGGACCCCGGTCCATTCTTTTACATCTGAAATACAACCTACTGCAATCATTGTTCTTTTTCATTCTCTGCAAGCAAACATCATTTTCCACACTATACGCCTAATCCTTTGTTTTCAGCAAGCCGGTGAGATTGACAACCTCACTGTTTCGTTGGGCAAATAGTTTGATTGTGTTGTGTAGGTTTCACGTTGGCACCGGAATCCCTGGTGTTGCGCCGCACTACACTCCTTCACCAACACCTTCAGAGCATCGCCGACTTCCTACTGGTTCGATAAACCTTTGTTTCATACTGAGGGAAAACTTGCTGCTGCACTCATCATACCTTCCTCTTGGGGTTCCCAACGAACGTGTGTCTTTCACGTCATCACTTGGCTATTGGGTTACAACGCAGATGGTGGCTTGGAGGATGTAGTGGTGGCGTGCAAATACTATTGAATCAATATCGATTGGAATTTCTATGGTGACGTGCAATACTATTAGTGGGATTGAAGTTCTTTACATTATGCCTTGCAACTTTCGATTGGTTTATTTTCAACAAATAATTTATTGTTTGTGTGATATGTGAGTATAAGGTGTTTACCATCCTTTATGTTCATGTTCATAAATGTGTTCACAATCAAACAAAAAATTATTACGTTTTATCTTCAAGATAGTTTCTCATTTCGTCAATCATGTGTTTGTGCTACATTTATCACGAATTGTTATCAATAGACCATGGCGTGATCACGAGACTAGAGGTGATAGTTCCCAAAGATGATACTTTAATCATTCTTCAACGTTATAATGTTACAAGGTTTAAAATCACGGAGAGAAATAGTTTCTTCTGTATAATATATCGTTGCGAGGGAGAGTGAAAGTTATTGCATAATTTCTAATAATATCGATTGTCCAAAATTTTGTTGATACTTTGTCAAAGCAGAAAATTTTACACTAAACATATATATATACGTATTTGATGGCAACATTTCTTGGGTAAAACAACAATATGTGCATTGCACGTGCACAATTACTAATCAGTATACTAATGTACATGTACGTGGAAGGGGCCCCAAAATTTTCTGGACCCGGGGCGGCCGCCCCTCTCCAGGACCGGCCCTGTTACAGTGCTTGAGTGGAATGTGGTTGTGCATGCACCGAGGCCTAACTACATCATCCCATCGGCGTGCATGTCCATGTACAGGCCATCGATCGTCGAGCCTGGTCGTTCTGAACTGTATGCTCTCGTCGTCGCCTCTCAGATCTCAATCAGATAGATCTGTCGATTTAAGCTCGATCTATACTGTCAAGGTATTAGACCTTGCCGCTGCTAGGTTGCAAGACGAGGGCAAGTAGTCTGATTATCCGTCTGATTTCATACGATGATAATATACATAACTAGAGAATCCATACTGAAAGAGTTTTCTTCAAAGCACGTACGGGAGAGCAAGCGAACCTGGGCGATTGGTGGCGGCGGCCTAGGGTTTCAACCCTAGCCATCGCCGCCGGTGCCATCTGTAGCTTCATTGTTGCCGCCGGCAAAGATTCGACGAGTTCTCGCCTCCTCTAGTTGTCGTTCTGGCACTACAAGGGGCGGGGACCTCGGACCTGCGCACGGCGCTATATGAAGGTCCTTAATGGTAGAGATTGGTTTTGGTCGTCATCTTATTTGTTAATGGAGATGGTACGGTCTGCAATAAGTGATCTCCCACGCTTCGTTTGACGACGAGATATCCTTCCCGACGTCAATAGTGGCTTTGGAACATTAAGTTTGTCTAGATATGATTCTTCAGATCTTGCTTCGTCAGATCAATCTTGGATTATTTCTCATGGTTGCCGCGAGGAGGTTTGTCCCCGCAATATCTATCCCGGCTACTATGTCTTCGGCAATGGTGATTCGTTCTCTCGGCTCCCAACGACGTCGACAACGTGGTTCGTGGTTCGGTTATTTGTCCCTGGAATATCGGTGGTAGTGCTCGTGCCGATGTGTTGCTTGATTAATTTAATGGTTGCGTACGTGCACAAAGCCTTGGCATTGCGGCTCATAATTAAAAAAGGAAAACCTTCGGTGATATTCACAGGTATGTGGTTTGGTGGTTTTGGCGTTGTTCTACGGCTACCTTCAGAAAATATAAGATTATGTCATGGATGAAGAAAGGGCTTGAAGATCTCATAGATTTGCTAGTTTATTTTAGGTTTGTTTTTGTAATCGATATAATCGTGTACTCTGTGTTGGTTTAATATACGTGGAATTTTTTTTAAAAAACTAGCGCGCTGCTGCTGCAACCTTTGTTGCTTGCTTGTCGTCTTTCACGCAATCAGCCGATAAGTAGGTACGTACACGAGATACTTGCTAGCCATATCTAATCCTCCCCATTCGTTTCAGTTTTGCTACTGTTGGTTTCTTCAAAAGTTGTGGAAAAAGCAAATTTCTTACACCAATTTCTTCAGTCAAGTCTGCCCTAATGCTATTTTTGATCGAGTCGTGGGTGAGTGATGACAAAAGTGACACATATGCAGATTATAGTGAAAAAATAGCAAACAATGTCGGTTTGCTTATCAATTTAATGTTTCAAATCATTTATGTTCATATAGCATTATTTGCTTTTTGGCAAACATATGTTGATATGTGATTTCAGCTTAGACGTCGTCGCCACTCCCCCCCCCCCCCCCCCCCCCATACTCAAATCATGGCTGGTTGCATGTAAGATGTCTTTATATCTGCGTCGTCCGCGACAGGGACCTAGGCGAACTCTTTAGGGCAGATTTGAGACTCACCAACATAGCCCATGAAAGAGTAGATCCTTTGAAGGGGAACCATCTGAGATGAGATAGATGGCGAAGTCCACTGGCGACGATGAGAACATTGCTGCAGAGGACAAAGAGGAGCTACCGACGTCCTACGTCGAGATGATGATGTCACCCTTCTTATCGTCGCCTACAAGTGTGAAAGTCAGTTGGAAAATGAAGGTGCCATTAAAATTAAAAAAATGTGTTTTCTATTTCAGAAGGTGATTCATACTAAAGATAATTCTCCTAAGCGTAATTGGAATGGTTGTAAAAAAGTTTTATTTATGTGATCAAGACGAGACATTTTAGTATTTTTTATATCATGTCCCTTAGCCAAAAATGGTTTTGTTGAACCGTTATTGGGCCTGGCCCATGTATGTGAGAGCTGAGTACTAGAAGAGGAGTTGTACGCTTCCTCCATGACCTAACCAGAACCAGAGCCAGCCTCAGCCTCCGGCTGCCATGGGCATCACCAAGGTGAGCTCCTCTGTTCTCAACATGGTATCAGAACACAGGGCAACAGGGCTGGTGGTCTGGCTGCTAGGATAGCTACCTGTGGGAGTGCAGCAGAGAGGAGGCGGCTGCACGCGTGTTGCGTGCGTGCGTGGTGCTGGGCGGCGGAGGAGCTGTTGGGAGGTGCTACTGCTGCTGGTTCGGGGGTGCAGCTGAGGAGAGGAGGAAGAAATTGCTGCTGCGTGCAGCTGCTCACCAAGGAGAAGAAAGGCAGGGCAAGGGAAAAGTAGCACGGGATACCATTGCTGCATGCTGAACTGAGGAGAAGGGGTGAAGATGGGTGATCAGAAGATTCTAGCTGAAGCTCTAGAGAAGCTCACAATGTTCCTCACCTCCAAGACGGATGGCTCGAGCTCTGGGGCCATTGTTCCTCGGCAGGAAGTGGTCCAGAAGATTGTTTTGCCACCCACTGAAATTAAGTTAGAGGGTGTTACCAACTATCTAAGTTGGTCCAGGAGGGCAATGTTTGCTGTGGAGCAGAAGGATCTTGATGGGCACTTGGTTGGTACCGTTGGAGAACCAGAAAACAAGATTAGTGTGGAGGGGACGAAGTGGAAGACCATCAACTCTTTGCTTGTTGGGTGGTTGTTGAACTCGGTGGTGCCCTCCACTGCTCGCTCCGTGGAGGGGCTAACCACAGCTGCGGAGATGTGGAAAACTTTGTCTACACAATAATCCGGCAAGGATGTCATGTTGATTGCCCAGATTGATGAGAAGATTCATCGTCTTCGTCAAGGTGAAATGTTGGTGATGGCATATGTGGCAGAGCTGCAGGCTTTGTGGGCAGATCAGGACAACTGTGACCCTCTCGAACTGTATGATGCAGCCAGCATCGAGTCAAGGCATAAGTGGATGGCACGTAGGCGTGTGCTAAAACTATTAGATGGACTCGATCGTCGCTTTGATGGCAGGAAGGCTTCCCTGATGCATCAAACCTCCTTGCCTTCTATTGATGAGGCTATTGCAGCAATGACTTAGGAGGAAGTGCGTCTTTCTCTTGAGCAAGTAGATGAGAAGGTTGTGCCGACCCCGACGTTTGCAGTTACTGAGCGCAGGGAGTGAAAAGATACCAGGGATTGTTTTACCTGTGGGGAGCAAGGTCACTTGAAGTGGAACTATCCAAATCGTGGTAGAGGCAGAGGATATTATAGAGGGGGAGGTAGTAGGATGTCTGGAGGCAGAGGTGGTTATTTAGGGGGTCAGTATGCTAGAGGCAGAGGTGGATATTCAGGACACTCAGGGGGTCAGAAGGCACACATGGTAGTTGAAGAAGACAATGGGACGCCAAAGGGCCCAAAAGTAGATGATGCCACCTATGGAGACTTTGCTCACTTGGTCTCCACGAATGAAGGTAATTTTGAAAGGGCATCTCTTGCTGCTAATGAACTTGATACATAATGGGTTCTAGACTCCGGTGCCTCTAAGCATGTTGGGGGTAACTTCTGTGTGTTTGAGTCTTACAGTAAACATCCTTCTACCCACGAGGGTACTATCCAAACCGCTGATAGTACAAAACAACCTGTTGTCGGGGTTGGTATAGTCAAGTGTACTCCAAACATCTCTCTATCCTCGGTTTTGCATGTGCCAGCGTTTCCAGTCAATTTGGCATCTTTAAGTGCACTAATTGATCAGATTGACTGTAGTGTGATTTTTGACAAGTTCAGTTGCTTGATTCAGGAGCGACAGACGAGACAAATGGTTGGGACTAGCACCAGGCGTAGGGGGCTTTGGTACATGGACAAAGGTGTGCAACCAGATTTGGTGTATGCTGCCACCATGGAGGACAAGGAGAAGCGTGAGATGATCCATCACTGTCAGATGGGGCATGTATCTTTCGATAAGATGAGTAGAATATTTCCTGATGTTATGTGCGAAATAAGCAAGGACAATTTGTCATGTGATGCTTGCGAATATGCTAAGCACACAAGACCCTCGTATGTGAGTAAGGGGCTGAGGAGTATATCTCCTTTTATGCTTATTCATTTAGATGTATGGACATGTCCAGTGGTGTCAGTAAATGGAATGAAGTATTTTGTGGCCTTCATTGACTGCTATTCTCGTATGACGTGGGTTTACTTGATGCGTCATAAGGATGAGGTGTTTAACTGTTTTCAGAACTTCCATGCGTATGTGAAGAATCAGTTTCAGGTGCAAGTGTAGGTGATCATGACTGATAATGGCACAGAGTATGTGAACACAACATTTGGGGCATTCTTGTCTGCCCAGGGAATTCTTCACCAAACATCCTGCCTAGATACTCCTCCACAAAACGGTGTGGCGGAGCGCAAGAATCGCCATGTTTTGGAAGTAGCTCGCTCGTTGATGTACACGATGAATGTCCCCAAGTTCTTGTGGAGTGAAGCAGTCATGACAGCCACATACTTGATCAACCGAACCCCTTCCAGGATACTAGGTATGAAATCCCCATGTGAGTTGCTATTTGGAAAAAATAAGTTTGTTGTCCCTCCAGAGTTATTTGGAAGTACGTGTTTTGTTCGGGATCATAGGCCGTCTATTGGGAAGTTAGACCCACGGGCACTGAAATGTGTGTTTATGGGTTATTCATCAAGTCAGCAGGGGTATAAGTGTTGGAGCCCCTCTGCAAAACGCATGTTTGTCAGTATGGATGTCACCTTCAACGAATCTGAGCCATTCTATGGTGAACCGACTGATCTGAGTCTGTTATTCGCAGAACTTGACCACCTACACTCTGTGCAAGATGGTCAAGAGGGGGAGAATGATTCTGTGGGTGATGTGCAGGTTCCGGTTCAGCCAACAGTGGGTACAATACCCACAATTCAAATTGAATCTCTCTAGTTTCCTGCTCCTGTTCGAGATCGTTGGCCACAGAATCTTCGTGTGTATTCTAGACGACAGACACATGTGCAGGGGGAGCAGCAAGGCAGTGATACGACCTCATGTGATAATGTGGAACAATAGACACATGTGCAGGGGGAGCAGCAAGGCCGTGATGCTAGCTCATGTGACACTGTGGATCTTCCTATTGCTTTGAGGAAAGAACCACGAGCTAAGGCAGGAAGGCCTCCTGAAAAATACAGAGATGAGCAAGATACTATAGTGGCAAAGAAGGCACTACAAAATATACGGGATGATCATGATATTGGAAATTTTGTGTCTTATGAGGCTTTGTCTCCTTCCTACAGAGTCTTTGTTGCCTCTCTCCAATCTGCGCCTGTCCCAAAAGATTGGAGGAGTGCAAAGCAAGATCCGAAGTGGCGTGCTGCGATGATAGAGGAGTTGGAAGCACTAAACAAAAACAAGACATGGTGCTAACAACATTGCCAGAAGGAAAAAGGGTGGTGAGTTGTAAGTGGATCTATATTGTAAAGCAGAATCCTGAGGGGAAGGTGGAACGGTACAAAGCTAGATTGGTCGCTCGAGGGTTTAGTCAAACATATGGAATTGACTATGATGAGACGTTTGCTCCGGTGGCAAAGATGAACACAGTAAGGATTTTAGTTTCTTGTGCTGCTAACTTTGGGTGGAAACTGCATCAACTAGATGTTAAGAATGCATTTTTTGCATGGTGACCTGAAGGAAGAAGTCTACATGGAGATACCACTAGGCTTTGGTACTTCAGAGACCACAGGGAAAGTATGCAGGCTGAAGAAATCCTTGTATGGACTGAAGCAATCACCAAGGGCATGGTTCGATAGGTTCAAATGTGCTGTTTGTGGTATGGGGTATGGTCAATGCAATGGTGATCACACAGTGTTCTACAGACACTCTGATAAGAAAATCACCATTCTTGCAGTTTATGTAGATGACATAATCATCACTGGAGATGATCAAGAAGAAATCAAGAGGCTGAAGGTGTGTCTGAGTAAGGAGTTTGAGGTAAAAGATTTTGGCAACCTAAAATACTTTCTTGTTATAGAAGTGGCCCAGACAGAGAAGGGGATATCTTTGTGCCAACGGAAATACACCCTAGATCTCTTGAGCAACATGGGCATGACGGGATGTCGTGCAACCCCCACTCCAATTGAGCAAAATCATCGAGTGACAGCACAATCAGGTGAGTTAGTGAACAAGGAAGACTATCAGAAATTGGTTGGGAGGTTATTATATTTGTGTCACACTAGACCTGACATTACATACGCCGTGGGCGTAGTGAGAGGATACATGCATGAACCAAGAAGTGGGCACCTTGATATAGTGCACGGAATCTTGAGGTACTTGAAGGGAACCCCGGGAAAGGGGTTGTGGTTTGCAAAGAGTGGACATCTTGAAGTGGATGGCTATAGTGATTCAAGTTGGGCTGATTGTCAAGATGATAGAAGATCAACATCAGGTTATTGTGTGTTTGTGAGAGGGAATTTAGTGTCTTAGAGAAGCAAGAAACAGTCTATTGTGTCTAGATCAACAGCTGAAGCTGAGTACAGAGCCCTATCCCATGGGTTGAGTGAGATGCTTTGGATGAAGCATCTTCTGGGCGAGTTGAAGCTCTTGAGGAAAGGGCCTCTGAGAGTGTGGTGTGACAATCAGTCAGCAATCAGCATTGCAAATAACCCAGTTCAACATGATAGGACAAAACATGTGGAAATTGATCGCTTCTTTATAAAGGAGAAACTTGATGCTGGGATCATCAGCCTTAGTCATGTGAGCTCTCAACAATAGTTTGCAGACTGCTTGACAAAGGGTTTGGGAACAAAGGAATATAACTTGGCGTGTGACAAGATGGGGTTGATTGACATCTACCATCCATATTGAGGGGGAGTGTTGATCCGTTATTGGGCCTGGCCCATGTATGTGAGAGCTGAGTACTAGAAGAGGAGTTGTACGCTTCCTCCATGACTTAACCAGAACCAGAGCCAGCCTCAGCCGCCGGCTGCCATGGACATCACCAAGGCGAGCTCCTCTACTCTCAACAGGTTTCGCGTATTGTTTTCATGGCTTTTACTATATGGTACCAAAGGTAATATAACTAACTTGTTTGGGAATTGTTTAACTGATGTTGATAAAAACAATAACGTGTGCATTCGAGAGTATGCGCACATTACACTTTCCATTTGGAATATATGCAATATTTTTACAAAATCGACTTCCTTTATGCAGGTTGTACCAAAGATCAACCACCGGATCCATACATGGTCATACTGACAACCAATGGAGAAGCCAAACGCTTTGCATATTGAGTGTAACCGGCTATAATTGGTTGTGAGGGTTTTTTAAAGCCGGTGCAGTGCAGCCGTTGTTCTAATTTGGAATAACATATTGATACAGTGACACCCCATGTTGTGAATGGTTGATAGATTATGTTATCTTCTGTAATAACTGAATTTCAATAAAATTAATAAGGGAATCGATGCAGAGGCTGGAGCTAGCCCATTTTGAAAACAATGAGATAGAAAATAAAGCAGGATTGTGTTTTGGCTAGAGCACAACTAAATCATGGCCGGTGGCTTATTTTGCTTTGTATAGATTGTTAGGAATTTAGGATTACAATCAGGGTTAGTCTTCAGAATAAGACCGAATCGCTGAATAGATGTCAATCTATTGATATGTGCATGGATTGATGCAGATGCAGGGGTAGGTACCCATTTTGAAGAAAAAAAAGATGTCAATCTAAACTTAGCTAACTACAAACATTTTTTTTCGAGAATAACTACAAATATGTATGTCTATATACATCATATGTACAATTACTATACTTTAACAAGACACAGTTGGGCTAAGGAAGGATTCCCAAGGTTTTTTTTTTTTGAAAAAGAGAGTCCTCCCTCCGATTTCTATTAATAGAAACCACATGCTAGAAGTTCATTACAGGAAAGTAAAATGCAATAGAGTAAAATTACAACAAAAAAATAGCCCAGAGTATCTATTCCAGGGATTGCAAAAGAGCCTAATTCTGGACGCCAGAAAACTACACTAGAGACTAAGGCTAAGCCTGTCTTCTAGCTTGTTCGCGCCGCCATCAGCATCCTGTAGCTCCCCTGAGTCTTCATCCAGCAATTCTTCTTATCCCAGGGCGCCATCCTTTCAAAGCATGGAAGACCTCATTTGTCACCCGTTCGATTAGTTTTGCCTCCCACATCAGCTCCTCTTTGTTTGCCTGTTTTGTCTATAGAATAGACCAGGAGTTAATCCAATGTGTCACCAAGTGTATTAGCGCAAACGGATCTTGAATTTTTTTCTTTTCGAAGCAAACCGCGTTTCTAGTATTCCAAATGGACCAGAGTACGGCTGCCACCCCAGTCATCACCATTTTCCTTTTGTCATCACCAAAACTACGTATCCAAGGACCAAAGAGTCCTGCTATATTATCCGGAATCGCACTAAAATTGAAAGCGCAACGAAGAACGCTCCAGATTAGTTTTGCAACCGAGCAGGATAAGAGATGATCGACCGATTCAGGTTGGCCACAAAAATGGCACTGAGCGTTGCCATTCCATCCCTCCTGAGCAAGTTATCCTTGGTTAAAATGCTATTCCTAAGCACTAACCATAGGAAAATTTTAATTTTGTGTGGCACCTTGGATTTCCACATAAATTTGTGTGGAAATCCAATATCATTCAGACTAAGTTCTCTATATAGAGATTTAACCGAGAATATTCCGTTTTTTGTCAGCGACCACCGGACTTGATCGTTGCCTTGTCTCAAAATTACCTTATGACAAGATTGTTTAACATTTTTCCAAAGCCGCAGGGTGTCTCCTAGAAGAGTTCTCCTAAAAGTAAGACAGTCCCATCCATTTTGCAGAACAAAAGCCACCGTGAAATTTTTCTGTCTACACAGGTCGTAGATTCTGGGACATCTCATTTTAAGTGGTTTATCATCCACCCACCAGTCCTCCCAGAACCTAGTATTTTCTCCATCTCCCACAATTTTTTTGCAGAATTTATAGAAAATATCCTTAACTCCCAGCACACCAGACCAAAACTGGGAATCCCCAGGTTTATGTCTAGTCCCAGATATACACCCATTTCCAATGTATTTCCTTTTGATAATCGTTTGCCAGAGACCATTCTCTGTTTCCAGCTTCCAGAGCCATTTTGCCAAAAGGGCTTGATTCATAAGAATCAATATTAGTTATCCCCAAGCCACCTTGGTCTTTTGGTTGGCAGACCACTCCCCATCTAACCAAATGATACTTCCTTTTATCTTTGTCTTCTTGCCAAACTAGACGAGCCCTGAAGTAATCTACTTTTTTCCTAACACCGACAGGCATTTTATAAAAGGACGTCATAAATAACGTCATGTTAGATAGACAAGTCTGGACCAAAGTGGTCCTACCAGCTATGTTTAGTAATCTTCCAAAGTAACCTGCACATTTGTTTTCCACTTTTCTTTCCACATGACCCAAATATTTATTTCTAATCCGAACTTTGTTTACAGGAATGCCCAGATACCTCATAGGCAGTGAGCCATTCGGGCATGTGATTTTTTTTTGTAGTTTTCACATTTTTGAATTGCATCTCCAAAAAGGAAGATCTCACTTTTGTGAAAATTTATTTTTAGACCTGACATCTGTTCAAAGGCGCATAAAATAAATTTGAGATTTTTTGCATTATCGACATCATCCGGCAATAGGAAGACTGTGTCATCGGCGTACTGAAGCATGTTTATCCCCCCATTACTCTCTTCCACAAGAACTCCCTTTACTAATCCGGTTCTTTTAGCATTATCTAGAATAATCGCAAGAGCATCGGCAGCTAGATCAAATAACAAGGGAGACATGGCATCTCCCTGCCGCAACCCTTTATGAGTGATAAAATATTCTCCGATAGAGTCATTGACTCTAATAGCCACATGTCCTCCTCTCATAGTTCCCATAACCCAATCAATCCAAATATCTGGATATCCTTTAAGTTTCAGCATTTTGCACACAAAAGGCTTTTGATCTTATCGTAGGCTTTTTCGAAATCTACCTTAAACAGCACAGCACTTTTCTTACCAGTGTGTAAACTATTCATTGTTTCATGGAGGATAACTACACCATCCATGATGAAACGACCTTTAATAAAGGCAGTTTGCATAGGTGATATTACCCTGACGACAGTTTTTTCTAACCTTTTCATGAGGGTTTTTGTAAAGATCTTAAAGCTCACATTGAGTAGGCAAATAGGCCTAAACTTCTAGATCTGCTTAGCATCTTTACATTTTGGTCCAAGTGTAATGATACCATAGTTTAATCTAGCAAGGTTAAGATGACCCATGTGGAAATCATCAAGCAACGCTTTCAGATCCCACTTAATTAACTCCCAGAAAAATTGGTAGAATTCCGCTGTAAAACCATCCGGCCCAGGGGCCTTATTATGTTCCATGGAGAAGACCACATCTTTAATCTCCTCAATGGTAAAGGATTGAACTAAATTTCTTGCTTTAGTCTCATTAATTTTCGGCACATCAACAAAGTCAACATTAATGCATGAGACTTCAGGTTGTCCAAAAGTTTTTTGTAAAAATTTGTGATGTATTCTTTAAGTCTCATCTCACCTTCAATGATCCCCTCTTCTTGTTCGAGAGAGAGAATACGATTTTTCCTATATCTCCCATTGGCTTTAGCATGAAAGTATCTAGTGTTAAGATCCCCCTCCTTAATTTCTGTATCCTTGCATCTTTGTCTCCATTTTAGTTCTTCCTGCCGTAGCAAGAAGTCTAATTGAGAGCGCAGAAGTTTCTGATCCTGTCTCATGTTGACAGTCAAACCTATATTTTCACTTAGTTTATCAATCTCATCTAATCTCAGTAAAATCTCACTTTTGTTTTTTTATATTCTGCAACAATATTTCTGTTCCACCCTTTTAGGAATTTCCTTAAGGCTCGAAATCTTTTCTGCCATCTTTCAATATTATTCCCCGTCATTTTAGGATCATTCCAAATTCTTGCAACATTTTCTTTTATGTCTTTCCTTTCAAGCCACGCATTTTCAAATCTGAAAATCGGAATGCTATTATTAGGGGTCCCCGAATCTACTATCATAGGGGTATGATCCGAAATCTCCCTTTATAACGTGGATAATATGGTTAAGGGATACTTGTCTTCCCAATCCGGGCAGATAAGCACCCTATCTAGCCTCTCAAAAGTGGGGTCTGGATGATTATTCCCCCAGGTATATTTTCTGCCATTCAAGGGTAGATCAATCAAGCCAGCGTTTTCAATAATGATGTTGAAAACAAAGCTCCAGTGTGAAATATTAACTGGTTTGTTTTTATCATCCGGCTTACGAATCAAATTAAAATCTCCGCTGATGAGACAAGGATATGAATTATCATGGCACACCCTTGCCAACTCAGCTAAAAAGGCTGCCTTGCCAGAGGGTTGTGCATCTCCATAAATAACAATCAGATTCCATTTAAAATTCATTTTCTTATCATAAACCAACATTCTCACAAAATACTCACCAATTTCATGTTCTACATAATCTAGTGTATCTTGATTGATACCAACTAGGATACCTCCAGATCTGCCTCTAGCTGCGGCCCATTTCCACAAAAAAATTCTGCCGCCACAAAGGGTGTGTAATTCATTTTTTGTGAAGTTTTGTTTGATGGTTTCCTGTAATCCCAGGAAATCCACTCTTTTGCTAATTACCGTCTCTCTCACACATCTTTGTTTTCTATCGTCCCCGGCCCCTTTCAAATTCCAAATGAAGCCAATCATCTATTTGGACTTCTTTTTTGGAAGATAAGGCTTCCCTCCTTTTTTGGCCGAAGCCAGACCCGCAACTTTCACACAGCCCATAGCTGAGGAGCTGCCGGCCCATCTTTTTTTTTCCAGAAAACAAGTGTCTGAGTTCTCCGAAATCCAGATCTTCATTATTAATTGTTTCTTGTTCATCATCAGTATATAACTCCTCAATAGCAGCATCCCCAGTATCAATATGAACAGGGGAGCTAGACATTTCATTAACATCATTATCTGCTAGGCTTTGTTTCAACACATCATGTCTAGCTTTTTCTAAGTTTCTCATAATTTCAAGGCTATTATCAATCATCTCTAGAGAACATCCTAAGTCAATCCCTACGCATTGAGCCATATTTGCCAAAGAAGCATTAGACATGTTAAAAACATCAGGATTATCATGTTTACCGTAATCATTTTTTGCTGCCGCCCGTTCCTTGGCCAAGTCCTCCACCCTCACGTCCTCCTTGTTCTTGAACCTGATGCTGCATCTGCGAAGTTCATCAGCATCTTTTCAGTATTTTCCTCAACTCTGGTACCAGTAATCTTCTCCATCTTGCCCCTGAAGGAATCCGCTGAGTCCTGGCTATTTGTATAATCTACCAGCTCTTCTTCCTCTTTTTCCTTGTCATTGTCATCACCTAGCCCTTTTTCAACAACATCATCACTGCGCTCACTCTCTTCTACCCTAGCTAACTTATCCATGGCTTCTTGTAACAGCTTGCTCTGCGTGTACATTTCAGACTCTAGCTTCTCTTTTGCTCTTTCTGCCTCTTCTCTTTTTTTCTCCTCAATCGCCATCCTAGCAGCTTGTCTCGCAAATTCTTCTTCCATTTGTTTCAGCCTCTTCATAATTTCAGTATTACTTGACCCAGAGCTTGATGGGTCGGGAGGTGCTGCATGAGCTGTCCCTTTGATTAGGAGTGACTCCACATCCACCGCATTGCTGAGGTCTTTCTGCAAGCCTTCGAATCTTGACAAGGACATGCTGCAAGGCGAAATCTTATTCTGTAGCCCCTCATCAATCTTAGCCTTTTTGTTTCTCTCTGCTTGTTCATCAATCTCCATTTTCCCATCTTCCCCATTTGATACCCCGTGTCTCTTGTAGTTGCAGTTTATCCATCCTTGCTCCACCATCTTTTCCACAGTGAAAAAGACATCAAAGAAAAGCAGATCCTTCGTGGTTATCTCAGTGAACTCTGGTATTTTGTTAACATCTCTCACCTCAACTTTGATGCGGACCTCTTCATGGAGAATGGTATCCATATCAATTTCCAGCACAGGGCCAAGAGCAGACCCAATCTCACACATGCCAAAGAAATGCCGCATACAATCAGGTACCCCACCAATTCTGACCAAAACTGTGTGCAGTTTCCCCTTGGCCTGACTTTCCGGGGTCCAGCTCGAAACCCTGACATAAGCATTAGTTCCTAGCAGTTGAAATTCCTTGAAGTTCATTAGATCCACTAGCTTTGCTTTATTGGGAAAACGCATCAGGAAAAAAACCTTTCCTTGAGATTTCGTCCTCCATTGCCAATTCCAGCTGAACATATAAGTGAAGGCCTGAATCAGCTGTGTTTCATTTACTTCCCCTGACACTATCTCAATTTGAGCCATTGGGTTAACATGCTCAGCTGTTGTCATCTCCTTAACATTCTGGACGAGTAAACAACCCAACCCTTTGGCAGCATATCCCACATATTTCGCCACTGGCTTGATTTGTTTCAGCCAGGCACAATCATCAGTTCTGTGTGATTCCTTGACACAGATGATGCAGTGCAGAAGGGCCTTGCAGTCCTTAGCCAAATGACCGATCATTTTGCATTTCCCACATAGTATCTTCTGTGTATTGTTGGCATTGTCAAATTTCCTGTTCCCTAGCTCTTTTTGAGATTGCTGTTGAGATGAACTTGGCTGTCCTCCTCCATACTGACCTGACTATATCAACTGCCCATTCCCTCCATCGTTGCTATTGAAACAGGCTGTCTGAGGTTTCATCTGCACAATATTTCCATTCTGATCGAAACTCACCACGAACTGTTGCTGTGTACAAGGAGAACTCAGAGCCTGTTGGCCTCCTCCTGCTATCTGTCCCGATAACCCCATCTACTGCAACATCAGCTGTTGTTTCACTGCATTAAGCACCTCAAGGTTTTGCTGCGGTTGCATACTCGAATTCGCTTGATTTCTAGAGCCCTGTCCATCCTTCACCTCCACCATCTGTCTGTTTTGTTGCTGTTGTTGGTTCTGATGCTGCTGCAAGTTAAGATTTACTGGAGCCGTACCAACCATCTGAACTTTTCCTCCCTCCGCACCACCATTACCAGTACCTCTGCTCTCCGAGCCTACTTGAGCTACATAGAAATCCGTGCCCAAGCTTCCACCATTGCTAGGGATCTGATTCTGATTGTGGTTCGTACCTTGTCTGTTGTTGTTGTTGTACCCGAATCCGTGGCCGTTGTTGTTGCTGTTCGTGTAATTCCTCTGCAGATTCTGGTATCCATTCCCCCGCTGGCCCTCCGCACCACCATTACCAGTACCTCTGCTCTCCGAGCCTACTTGAGCTACATAGAAATCCGTGCCCAAGCTTCCACCATTGCTAGGGATCTGATTCTGATTGTGGTTCGTACCTTGTCTGTTGTTGTTGTACCCGAATCCGTGGCCGTTGTTGTTGCTGTTCGTGTAATTCCTCCGCAGATTCTGGTATCCATTCCCCCGCTGGTAGTTGAAGTTCTGTCCGCCGCGTCCAAATCTATCCATGCCCCCTTCCCTCCCTGGATCTCCGGCCATGATTGGAGGTTGCGCCGTCAACGCCTTGTCGCTCGCCGCCGAGTGGGAGTCTAACCCTAACGAAACGTAGTCCTCTCTCGAATAGTCTCCTCCGAGAGAAAAGACAGAGTCGAGGTGCGCCAATGGCGTCGAAGGCGTATCCTCCAAACCCGTGTCCCAGAATGGTGGGATATCAGGTCTGGTCCAGGCGGAGCGATCATGGGTTCGGCCCATAAGCGGCCCATCGCCATTTCCAAGCTCCATCCAAATTTCACAGGGCTCCCGCCGAGGTCCATCCATGGCGGACTCCCCAAAATCAAAATCGCAGTGATCAAAACACGAAGGAATCGCAGGAAAAGGATTTGATCTCAGAGATTCCATGATCTCTGAGCCGCCAATCCCTAAATCTGAAGTGATCGCACCATAGTTCCCCTTATTTGGGGAATCCAGGGCAGAAATATCAAGCACGCACGGTGAAATCTGTGGAAGAGCTTCACCCTTTCCCCGGTGAGGACGGGGCGTAGACCGATATTTGCGTCGCGTTGCCGGCGTAGGGGAGGACGTGGAGGGCGTAAGGTACCGCCGCCTCCGCGCGTCGCCATCCGCCGAGAACGAGGGCGCAGGGAATCCCGAGCCGAGCGCCGCGTAGTAGCCGTCGCCGCCATCGTCGCTCTCCTCATCGAGGAGAGCCCAAAATCTATTCGCCGCCATCTCCCCCCCCCCCCCCCCTCCTCAGGTGGATCCTCAACTACCTGGACCCGACCCGAAGGATTCCCAAGGTATGTTGCAGTTCCAGTCATCTAAAGAGTCTCCTCCTAAATCGAATGGGAAGTTGAGTCTCCCCGGAGCCTCCCCTTCATTGTTCACGCTCGAGGTATTGCCAGGCTTTATTGACTCTTGGTTCGTGCAGATGATGCCCGCGTTTATATCTTCAGAAGAATCGATCACGAACACAGCGACCTGTTCAGGGTTCCCAAACTGCGGGTCGAAGAGATGTGGTGTAGCCTGTGCGAGCTTCTGCGATGGCTGTGTCTGGAATGGCAACATGATGGGATCTTTCTGGACTTCCAGAGGCGGACTGCAGTTGAAGCTTATGACCTTGCATGAAGATCCATCATGTATGTTGCTGGGTTTCTGAAAATGTTGTGACTGCTGTCCCTGGAAGCCATATTTGCTGGTGATAAACTGACTTGCTGGTGGTGCCGTGACTTGCAATAAAGCAAAATTTGAAGCTTGCACCGGTTGCATCCCTGAGAAGAGATCTTGCCCAGTTGCACCAGCCATTGGAGGCCCCCAAGCGTCAGACAACGCCCGTTGCGCCATCGAACTGGTCTTCTTGAAAATCCTGCATATGGTCCAAGAGTCCTGTTTTTGGAAACAGAAAAGTGCCCGTTAGAATTTGATATAGCACTGAAATATATTCAGCCCTATAATAACTAAGATATAATATGGATTGAAATGCATACGTTGATCGGGATGATGCTCTTATCGATTGGTCTCTTGGGAGGTGACGGGTCGGCGAGCGAAGGAAGCCTGAACTCGTGCATCATCCAATCAGTTTTCACCCCTCTCGCCGCTCTGCCTCTGTAGAAGACAAGGGAGTTCTTCAGGCCTACGCACCTAGTACCCTCGGAGGAGTAAATCGGCCTGTCTGTTCCTGTGGCCTTCCAGAACCCAGCTGATGTAACTCGGTTTGGCCTCACGCTGTTGCGACACTTTCGGTCCCTTGGGCAGTAGAAGTACCACTCCGTCTCGCCGGTGCTCGCAAGCTCTGTCATTGAGAAGAGACACCAGTGATGTTAGACTTTAGAGATACAAACTCTGAAAGCTCAAAAGTCTATTGCATTGCAATATATTGGTGATAAAAAGGGTGTATACAACAAGGAGCTGCAGGTTTCGAACTTCTTACTTGGCAAATCCCATGGATCAAACTTGTAGTTGTCCAGTTGCCTGATGAGCTCAATGGAGATAGGCTTTTGCTGGATCTTCTTCTTGAGGTAGAAACTAACCAGCTCTTCGTCCGTAGGGTGGAACCGGAACCCGGGCAGGAGGATCTCGTCTGATTTGTCCAGGTTGACATCATTTCCACCCTCCATATCTCACAAAGGTATTGAACTGTAGAGCCTTGCAACTGGTCACAAACTTACTTACAGGTGTACCGTTTGTGCAGTAAGCTAGAGAATGGATGCAGAATTTGCGATGAATCGGAAAACTATTCATCATTGCTTTTTCATTTGTCCTGCTGCTAAGTATTGACATGTGGAGTCTGGTTAGTGTTTCTACTGGAGCCCTTGACAAACCTGCGAACTTCACACAGTACTTTGCAAACTCTCTGTTTTTGTTTTGCAAGTTCATGCGCGACACAGTTAGATACTTACAAGCTCTTGGAAAGTACAGTATTTGGGAAAGCATCGAAGTAGCCTGCAGATAGTTGATGGTTCTGGTGGTTAGTGACTTACCAATGGGAAGTTTGACATTCCCTACGGGTTGGTGCTTCGAATATCTCTGCACTGGGGGACGGGATTCGAGTGATCGAGGGGGCAAAGTATCGGGCTTGCAGACGGCGGGCTCCTCCCACGTTCATCGCCAGCATAACGTGGCCTTGAAGCCGCCCTCGCCGCCTCCGGGCGTGTCAGTCGACCGCCGCCTCCCAGCCGCCCTCACCCCGGAGCATAGTTTTTTTTTTGACACAAAAGCTCAGATCTATTAGGAAATCACACAGATACAGACAACCCTGAACAAAAAGAAAATACAATGAGGTCCTCAGGGAGGACAGCCGCTATCGCCATCTTCACGCTCCGGAGGCACGCCGCCGCCTTCAACGCTCCGAGGAGCCTTACACGGGCAAGCAGCCGGAAGTCCTCCAGATCAGTGGCCACTACGGGCCAACGCGACGAGGGAGAGGCCACCATCTTCGTCTTCACCGGTGAGCTCCCGCAAGAAGAGGGCCCGACCCCTATACACCCACCACGGACCAGCCGCTGACACCAGGGACAGCGTCGGCTGGAACAAGCAGCAGCCACACGCCGGCGTCGAGGACGACGACGGAACGGAGGGAAGGCTGCAGCCCTGCAAAACGACGAGCACGGCCACCCCTCCTCAGCCGCGTCGCCCACAAACCGCCCGAACTCCACGCTATCTACATCGTCGGAGCGCAATCCGGGGATCCCCCATCCGCCCGCCGCCGGGACGGCTGCCGGAGGGCGAGGGATCCCGCGGATACGCCGGCGGCCGCTGGGAAATCCGAGGACGCCTCTGATTCGCCTCTGGGCACTGTAGAAGAGAGAAGAAGGGAGGAGACTCCAGAAATTCGTGGAAGTGTTTTGCAAGTGCACAGTTTTTTTCTTCTGTGGGGATCCGCTGATGGGCTTGTTTGTTCGGTACCTGCCATGGTGGCAAACTGCTACCGGACACAATCCAGCCGTGTGGGCTGTTTGGTTATCACTTTTATCTGTCCACGGCCTACGAATGGATCTCTCTAACAAAAGTACAAAACAGATAGTGAAATACTCCGGTCTAAAATAAAAAAAGATAGTGAAATACTCTAAAAACAGATAGTGAAATAAAACGTTATTATTTTAAGTTATTGTGTTCACTTTTACTAGTGTTTATTATGCTCTTATATATTCTTATAAGAATTGATCAACAATTTGACTTTATTTATTTCTTATTTCTCCACATACCAAATGAAATTAGCACTTAGATTTGGTTGCGATTGCGCAAATAAATTTTCACGGGTTTCATCGCCACAAAGGAACTCTCAATTTTCGCAGTGGCAATTCAGACAATACGAGTACTATCTATTCAAAACGGAAAAAAACACTCGTCTCCACCTTTTAAAAAACTCACCAGTAACTTGTATGTTATGAAGGCTAATTGAATAAAATATTACAAAGAATTCTAAAATTAAAAAAAGGCAGCCTCGATGAACAACTTAGGCGGTCTGCACTACTAGAGGATTTGAGAATTTTAGGTGTTTAGCCTCTGGATTATCTTATGCATTGTCCTCACGTGCAACCTCCATCAGCAGTTACCCTTCAAACTTGGATAAACTGGGACAAGTTCTTTTGGTGTGGCAACGTAAATCCATTCCCCAATCGTGAACACTTTACCGCTCAAGCGAGATGGCTCGAGGCCAAGTTGTAGCTGCGCATGATATGCGAACCACACACATATATCTATATGTTTTTTTTATCAAACTTCCATGTGCATATATCTGTATGTTCGATGGAGGGTAAATCTTAGACAAATCGTTCTTTTAACACTCGTCAATGCCTTATGTCTACACCATAGTCACAACGTCCCCCATCGCCATCATGAGTTTGTCAAGTCTCTCTGATCGGCTTACCCTCTAAGTTGAGGGGAGCACAAGTTTTTCTTGAGGGACATGGACAATTACCCACCATGCATGAACACCAACCATTTGATCGTTAGCATAGTTAAGCCTAAAGTATTGACATTAACATGCTCAATCATGTGTGTTAATCAGTTTTTTCAGTAGATTTCTCATGAATCTACCTGTCTGGACATAAGATTCTGGAAGCTCAATCATGCATGTCAGTTTTTTCTGTAGATTCTCGTGAATCTATCTTCTAGATCTCTCAATGTGGATATTCGTGAACGGATGGGGAAGTTGTCGGAGCACCATAATTGCCATGTTGGTAGTTTCCCCCCTAACAAAATCAAATAAGCTGCTGAATATGCCCCCACGTGCCACCTCCGTCATGGGTTCACCTCGTTTGTCGTCTACCCTCGGAGGGTGTATTTGATTCAAAGGCTTCTCATAGAATTTTGAATGATTCAAATACTTAGGAATTTTTTGCACAGTTGTTATTTGATTTGTAGGATTGAATCTCGTAAAATATTTTTCATCGTTCAAGATATCGACCGATATTCCGATAAATCAACTGATTTATCGCTTACCTATGTCTGACCGATAAGATAAATCGACTGAGTTATTGGCCGATATGCCGATAAATGCCGATAAACCAGTCGATTTACCTCTTATCTTGTATCAATCGATAAGTTCCCGATAGACGATATCGCCGACATATAAATTTTCTAAGAAATCTTTTGTACTAACATGGTAAAAGAATCATAACATTCACTCTAGTCTCTTTGTAATAATCTTTTGTTTCTCTTGCGTTAAAATCAACTAAACTTTGCTACTCTCTTCGTACCAAAATAACTGTCTCAAGTTTGCCAAAAAGTAGATGTATCTAGACATGATACATGTATAGATACAAATATTTTTGTGCAAATTTGAGACACTTATTTTGGAGTAAAATGTTGTAGTACTGAAATGAACATTCCAGCATAATCAGGACGGGGATTCGGTGACTTGCCTCTGGCTTGTCACGCCGTAACAAGCCACAATGTCCATCCAACAGATGTGATTGCACAAAAAAGTGAACTTGAAATTCAAATATTTCAGAAAAAATCGAAAAAATTCCAGTAAGTCATATATGGTCCGTTATGTGTTAGGTAAAATTTATTTGTCATTTGGATATCTCGTTTATGATTTATTAGCATTTTAAGTTTAAAACATGAAAAGCTATTTAATGATAAACCAATTATCCAAATGTCAAATAAATTTCACAGAACATATAACGGACCATATATGACTTGCTAGATTTTTTTCGATTTTTTCTGAAATATTTGAATTTCGAGTTCACATTTTTGAACAATCTCATCCGTTGGATGGACATTGAATGGTGGATATGAGGGGGCTTGTTACGGCGTGACAAGCCAGAGGCAAGTCACCAAATCCCCGTCCGCATAATCATGCAGTTTTTTTCATATTCCCACGTTTATTAGAATCCTAGAAATCTAATAGGCCCCGAGTCGGAGGAAAATCACGAGTTCGTCGCGGGCGACAGCGATGTGTCGATGCTCCCCGCCGTGAACAACCATCCGGGTCGTTTTTTTCAGCCATCCGCTCTACTACGAGCATGAAATGTTTGGACAACAACACACTGTTGATTGATCATGTGTCAGCGTGGGTTCCGTAGATTCTGGTGGATCTATCAGTTTGGGAGCTCCGATTCTAGAAACGGCCACGTCCGGAGCTTAACGCGCCTAAGCATCCTCGTCGACCCGTCGCCGTCGTACGTGCGCCACCCACTCCACCGCTTCTGAACGCTGGCAGCCCACCGAAGCAGCGTCGTACGTCGTCCTCGTCCTCGTCCGCGTCAACCGATGGAAATAGACCTTGCGGCAATGGCAATTCATGGCGAGCTCGGAAAATCTGGCGCGGATCCCCGACTGCCGGGCTCGGATCGGAGATTGGGGATTCCGCGAGTATGGACGCGCTCCACCACCAACCGTCGTCCACTTGCCACTGATGATTTGCGCAGTCGGGACTCGGGGTAGTGCTGGTCCTAACCAACTTGGAATTAATAGTGCACTGTTCCAACTAATAATTCTATGGCTGCTCCTGTGATCGGTCGTCGTTGCGTCTGAGCGCACGAGTTTCCGCCGCTCATCCACCGATTCTAGATGAGCTGGGTGGTATGTCTCTCTGACGACTTGGGTTTCAACTTTCAAGGACTACCTGCATGCTAAGTTGAAGTTTGATTTGTTCAACCTTGTCTTTGTTAAATTGAACGTGTTTCAAATGGCACTGTATATCTAGATAGTCTCATTTACCTTATTATTCTCATTGCCTCATTTAATGAAAGTATTTACAATTTTCATGTAGTTGTGCTATGATTTGTTGCGGTTTCTCTCCTATTTTTTACGCACGAACCGTCTGCCTCCACTTACCTACCTATAATATCTTTTGAGGAAGTGGTGTGACCCACCTAGGTCGATCGGGTATGTCACGCAAAAAAATGGGAGTTCCATCACTTCGTGTGGGCGGGCTAGGTAAGGGAGGTGAAACGGTTCCGCCTGCGATAGTGAACAGCTGAAAACCCTTGCTTCTAGGAAAACACTACATATCATCTGTTCACAGGTCACTATGTTTCTGCTTTATACGTCTCTTTTGGGAACACTCCAACAAGCATGGAGCTTCTCCTCAACCCATCAACCATCACTACCTCTTCTTCTGCAGCTCCTCAGTCCCCTCCACTTCAGACCCTTCTCCTTCGCTCCTTGTCGCTGAGAGGTCTCAACCACAATCACCACTATGACCCCGGTCATGGTGGAGCTTCCAATCTGAGTCTCCAACCATGTCGAGCGCAAGGGATACAATAGTCGATGGGAGTGTGCCCAAGGGTCACCAACTCCGGCAAAGCTATTCTCCAACGCAAAGCTGGTGTCTTCGATTTTTTATGCAACATGAGTGTTTTTGTAAATGGTACAAACTCGAGCGCCTTTTGGTGCGAAAGCGAGAGCGAGGTGATGCGATGATTCTGAGCATCTGAAGCGAATGTTACTTCAATGTTTCAAATGCTTCTGTGAGAATGTGCAAAAAATTGTACTCTCATGCTATATACATGTGTTGCTGTTTTTTCGAGTTTTTGATGGTAGGTATGTGGATTGCTACATACACCTATATTTTTCCCGCATTGATGTTTTCAAAATGCTGCCATGTTTTCTACAAGTGAGAGAATATCGCTTTGTTTTGCTACTTCACAGGTTATTTTTCTTTAACGTGGCAACTCGGAATGATTCGATAAAGAAGCGTATTTGACAATCCTTAAACTTTGATCCGGGTATGGGTCATGACGGTGGGTTTTGATCTCGGAGGACCTCAATGCTATCCTTACTTCTAATACTTAGGGCTTGTGCATTGCAAAGCGGTTAGAGAGACGCTTAAAAGCAGCCAGGATTTACATGTAAACCGCCGATACAATTAGGATTATTTTCCTAGCGCCTCCCCTTAGCCTACCGTTGTACGTGCTCTTAGAGTGCGCAAAAATTGGCAAACTTCCGATAAACGGAGTAATCCACATGAAAAAACTACTATAATAAACAGGACAATTTCCCTAAGAAACGTGAAATAGGGAAGTGGAATTCATTCCGTATGGTATACTCAGCCTAAAGTAAGAAAGGAAATCGAAGAAGAAAAAAAATGAATGAAAAGTCAAGAGAAGGCAACCGGTGGGTCAGGGCTGCCATCACGGACGCACGCCAATGGGACTACGCCGTCGCGGACCTGGACTGGACCAGTAATGCCGGACCGCAGCAGGGCAGTTCGCGTTCCAACGCGGGGTCGCTCTCGCTGCTCCTTCCTTCCTTCCGAGCACCTCGGCGTCCTCGCCCGCCAGGCCACCACCATCACCCTCCTCTATTAATTCTTCCCCCGTCCCCGTCCAGAATCCTTCCAAACGCCAGCCAGCCAGCGCTCGAGGTTCCTTGTCGATCGAATCCCCGCGAGCACGGAACACCGACGCGACGCGACGCGACGCTCCTCCCAGGCCTCCTCGCCAGCAGGTAAAGAACAAGATCCGTCCACCGTCCATGGCTCCCGGTAGCCGCATTTTTTAGTTGCCATCGCAACTCGCGAGCGGAATTGTGGAGATCCAGGCACGGCTGTTAGTGGCCTGAATCCTGGCGGGTCCTGCTGCGGATCGGGGATCTGGGTCTCCTCCTCCTCTTCTTATGCGGAGGAAGACCGGTCTGCGGCTGCTCTTTTGGTGCTCTGGTATGGCGCATTCTGAAGCCACGGGCGCTGGTCACCTGTGGGCGCTGGGAAGGCGATGGGCTCAAGGCGTTGGTTTTGGGTACCGAGATGAACCGCTTGGAACTGTCACTGGGGCGCAATTTAGTTTATGTGCTTCTTTTTTTACAACTATACAATTTTGTTCTTTTTTTAGAGGGACCAAGTGTTCCATGTCTTAGTTGCCTCCAAGTTCTTTGCTTCAGATTTCTAATATGCTTTCTGTTGCATGTTGATCCATCTACTGAAATCTGCGTTAGAATGCCAATTTTCGAAAGTGGCTCACCTGTAAGACAGCAATAGTGGCCGCAATCTCGGAATTCCGCAGTCATACGATGGCTGCTGTTCTCGCATTGAATGCTACAGTCCATTTTACATGCACTTTCTTAATGGGGATGGTATTGGCCTAATTATCTTTGTCGTCGATAATGCAATATGAATACTGTTCCACTCATTTTCTAGCAATATTTCTTGTTAGTCGATTCTAGTTATCGATATCTCATGAACAATCTCAGTTGACTCCCGATATCACGCTTTTATTTGCGAATGACTTTAAACTGAACCAGTTAGTTCTAAAGATACTTTTACGCATTCCACCGCTTCTTTAAATTTCCCGCTTCCCCCACTCACACTTGTAAGATGAGTGTTCATACAGTGTGTAAACTAACACTGTCTATTATGCTGTTGCAGGATGAATATAAATACAAATGTTACTAATGGTTCGGGCTGCAAGTCATGCGGTCCGCTGACGGACTACTTCATTCCAGATTACATACTCAAGCCGGACTCCGAAGAAGTCATCCCTGATAATGCACCATCTTGTTCTGTGGTAGTCTTCATCAACTCTAGAAGTGGTGGCCAGCTTGGGAGTGGTTTGATCAAAACGTACCGTGAACTTCTGAATGAAGCACAGGTACATGGCCTAGCAGTTGGAGAAGCTGTGATTTCAAAACAGTGCATTACTTTGATCCATACTAGCACTTTATATCATGGTCTGATAGCTGTAGCTATTCACTCTTTCACAGGTTTTTGATCTCTCAGAAGAGTCTCCTGATAAGGTGCTGCACAGATTGTATGCCAACTTTGAAAAGCTCAAGTCTAACGGTGACACTCTTGCTATTGAAATTCAGAGGAATCTAAGACTAATTGTGAGTGCCGTACCTTCAATTTATTCTACAAAAGAATGCCTTTTATCCTGGTTGTTTCTTTGTCTTAACTAAGGAACTTTCAAACAGGTTGCTGGTGGTGATGGCACGGCAAGTTGGCTGCTTGGAGTAGTTAGCGATCTTAAGCTTTCTCACCCACCCCCTGTTGCTACCGTGCCTCTAGGAACCGGAAACAATCTTCCTTTTTCATTTGGATGGGTATGCTAATTGCTATTCTTTGAGCACATGTTTTCTTCACGTGGGATGAATATGTCTACTTATGTACTTCATGTTTGCTGTTACTAGAACATTTGTATGTTGTTCACAGCAAAAGAACATACCCCACATTAGTTTTCTTGTTCGACTGTACTGAAATATGAGAAAGACCTGCCCAGTATATGCTACACTTTTGATAAGTAGTGACCAGCAGATGGTTGGTTTTACATTATAGTTCCCTCGTTTCTTTTTATACTGTTGACCCGGTCTGCATACAGTGCAAGGCCTGATTTTGTATATCTTGATTCTCATTTTTCCAAGGGGTTAAGTTTGTGTATTAATTTTAACTTGAACTGCAGGGAAAGAAGAACCCGGCTACTGACCAAGAGGCAGTGAAATCATTCCTTGGGAAAGTAAAAGGAGCAAGCGGAATGAGCATTGATAGGTATTGTCTTGTCTTGCACATACAGTGCAGAGTTTAAATTTTTTTGGTCTATATGCTTCTGAAAATAAAAAAAGTTCTATCTATCCAGTATTCTGGCGTGTGCATTTCGACACCAACCATTATTTCACATACCTCTGCTTCTCTTTCTAACTGTTATTATTCTGAGTTTGAAGTATGAGTAAAATGTATCCTCTATTCTGCTTGTGAATGAAAACACTCAATCTAGATACGATTTCATGTTTCAGTTGGCATATCATCATGCGGATGCGGGTATCACAGGAAGGTCCATTAGATCCTATTGCTCCCTTGGAGCTTCCTCATTCACTACATGCATTCCACCGTGTATCAGGCTCCGATTCGCTCAATGTGGTACGGCATATTTCTGTTGCTACTGTTTATAGTTCCTTTTGGCTACTAATGTGATAGTAACGATGGACTATTACTTCACAGACTGAAATTTGGAAATGTTTTTGTTCAGGAGGGTTACCACACATTCCGTGGAGGATTTTGGAATTACTTTAGTATGGGTAAGACTACTTATGTTTCAGACAAGGGCTGTGTACCATTTAGTAAACTTATTCACGATTTCTAGGATATATATTCTGGCAAATACGTAAGTGTATCCTAGTTTGGATCATTGCAAAAAGTTAGTCACATGACCATCATGATTTTATACTCTGCAGGAATGGATGCACAAGTGTCTTATGGATTCCACTCTGAAAGAAAGAAAAATCCGGAGAAGTTCAAAAACCAGCTAACAAATCAGGTATTTTGTGTCGCATAAAACAATATTATTTTATATTTCTTTTCATTGGTTATTCAGTAATCAGAATTGCTAGTTACCTGCTTGATGTATGAATTTAATAATGACGAGTTTTGCAATGCATTTTTGCTTGCAGGGTACATATGCTAAGCTTGGACTTAAACAAGGATGGTTTGCTCCTTCTCTAACTCATTCAAGGTAGTTTGTCACTAATGTAGCCATGGCGCTTCTCATATTCTTATGCTATATTTAATTTTCAGTTATTTGCCTTTTGAGAAGTTATTAAGTTATCAAAGAATCCATAATATCGATCTGTCAGTGGAACTCTTAAATTGTGCCATGAGCTATAAGATTCGAGTTCTTATTAACCTTGACCTCAAATGTGCATATGACATTTCTTGCTGCCATTTTCAGGAACATTGCTCAACTTGCAAAGGTGAAGATCATAAAAAGACCTGGTGGCTTATGGGAATAGCTTAAAATCCCCAGCAGGTAAATAAATCTTTGTTGCTTTTTTGCAGTATCGGCAGTATTTATATACAGTCTGTCAATTTTCATTTTGTACATGTTAAATTCCTGCCCCTGCTTCTTCCAATCCATCTGTCGCCTGCCAATTTCTTCTACTGACATACACTTGGATTCCTGGTTCCCATTGTTGTTAAGAATTGGTTGACAGTTAGTGATAAATTGTGAACAAACATTCTCTCTTTTTTTAGCACCCGGTCAATTATCTGTCTCAATTTGCCAAGTTTCTCGGGGGGATTCAATCCCTGGGGAACACCTTGCACGAAGAAAGAACAGGACGTAAGTTTCCCTTTTTGACAACAGTTTACAGAGTTGCCTTGTCGATTGTCATACTAATGACTTGTTTCGGCAGAGATTGATAAGTTTTTTTTGGCAATATGCAGAGAGGCCTGACTGCGCCTTACGTTGATGATGGACTTATCGAGGTTGTCGGCTTTCGTGATGCTTGGCATGGTCTCGTCTTGCTGTCTTCTAAAGGACATGGGACTCGTCTAGCACAGGTGAAATACTTTGGCTATTTCACCATTTGGTACATTGTCGATTCATCATCGCTGACTGTTGCTCATGGGAATTTCACTACCAGGCCCACAGAATCCGGTTCGAGTTCCACAAAGGGGCAGCCGACCACACATTCATAAGGGTCGATGGCGAGCCATGGAAGCAGCCCCTCCCCAAGGACGACGAGACGGTCGTGGTCGAGATCTCGCACCTCCGCCAGGTCACCATGCTAGCCAGCCAGCCGTGCAAATCAAAGAGCATCGATGACCCTGAGTCCCCATCACACCGCAACCATGAGAATGACGAGAGCGACAGCCTCGAGGACGAGGACGAGTGGCAGGAAGGGAGGAAGAAGTTTGGGGCGGCCGATACCTTCAAGCTGCCCGATGAGGTTGAGATCGCGCATCTTAGCTGAGTGTTAGTCCATCAGGTTTTCTGGCCTGGTACCTGTCGATATGATTCAGATTTCAGAATGCTCACTTCTAGTGGCTGCTGTCAGTGATACTGCCCCTTTCGTTATGCTGTGATTTCGGAGCTTAGCTGCCTTAATTGTGTAGAGCGGCTATATTGGTTAGCTTACTGCGAAATTCAGGTTAAGTATTATTGGATCTTCGTGCAATGGAATGCAATGAACTGCAGTTCTCTTACTAGAATCATTTAGGGTGTGTTCGTTTTTTGAATCGGAAGGAATTCAGCACAACGGAACCGTTCCATTCTTGTGTTTGGTTTGGACAAAAAATTGTCACGGAACCGTTCCATTCTTGTGTTCGGTTTTTGGAATGGGGTGAGGATGGAATGGAATGGGATAATATTAATTATTCCTAAACTTGATTAATTATTTCTAAACTTGATTAATTATTCCTAAACTTGATTAATTATAACTGACGAGTGATTAGCGATGCTCGGTTCCACTCCGTTCCACCTCGTCCGGCCGGACCGGTGCATTCTGCATATTGAGAGAATATTCTCTTATGTGGAACCAGTCGATTCCATCTCATTCCGGAACCGAACACAAGAACGGGCTCACGGAATGGAACCGTTCCATTCCACCCCATCCTCGCTTTAAATTACTCAGCCTTAGTACTAGTACCTGATGCTCGCCATATACCTTTGTGAAGCATTTCCTATTTGCGTAGCGTAGTGTCCATAAAGTTTCATGCACTCTCTTCAGTACTTATATATTGTTAGATGGAAAACAACTATTGATTTTTTTATAAATATTGTCAATTGTTGATGAAAATGTTAGGATGTGGACTTAATTTTGTATTAGTACTAAAAAGTAGGTTGGATAAGGACGGGTGACGATGCAGAACGCTTTGGGCGTGTTTGGTAGGCTGCAGTGGCTTCTCACCTCAGTGTGGGCGGTCTCTGTATGGACCTGATGAGCAAATACAGTCTCTGATTCATGTTGTTCAGTTTGTTTGGTAGGCTGTATCAAAGAACGTGGCATCAGCTGGGCAAACACCTCCTCTTTGTTTGGTTAGATGCATATCTTGATTAGCTTCACCTAGTTTCACATGTGTGAAGTTACCACCTACCATCAGAATTGGACATCTCAACAATGACGGCATGTCACCGGTTTAGCTGGACGACAAGGAGACGCCATGGCGGCGGCGGAGCTCGACGACGACATGGCATGGCGACGGTGAAGTTTGACGACGACGAGGTAGAGCGGAGGTGGAAGAAGACACATACACCAAGAACAGTATAAATACGTGGGTTTACAGTACAAGATATCTTCTATAAGCATCGAAACACAAAACTTACACCATGAAAGTTGTACGGAATGACGAGGTGAAGTTAGTCCTCGAAGGATATCGAAAACGGTAGGGGTGTGCCAAAATCTTCAAAACTCGTGTAAAAAAATTCATACAAGAACACAAAATTAGGCATGCTCGGTTAACGAAAGTACGAGATGATTGCAGGAATGGAATCGCATCACTAATGCACACAAGTTTCAGGAAGAGCTTATGTTAACTCGAGCAACTTTTATGCTAATTAGGAGAGGGTAGGTGAAAAAGAGAGTGAGCGGAAACAACGCACAAGCACGAGGCTACAGGACCAGCGCTTCGCTTTGCAGCTGGGCGACATGGCTGAGCGGAAACAACGATTCGACCGGTCCCATACCCAAGGCTGATTTGAAAATAGCGATGGATAGGCACAAAAGCAAAACCAGACTACCAAACTGGAGCACCATGCAGCTAGCGGGCCAAGTTGGGCTTGCTGTAGGCTACCAAACACGCCCTTTTAGACTGTCTCTCCATTTTGCAGCAGCTAAGGCCCACACTTTTCCGGGAGACAACACCAACAAAACCGTGTGGGAGCACGCCCGCGGGAACTGACGACGCATGAGCCCAGCTAATATGTTTCACAAAATGTGAAAATGTTTGATGTAGACATGTAGTCAATGATATATCATACGAGTATGCGAAATTGCAACACTAACTACGATTTAAGTCTGGGCTTTACAAAAATGACAAATCATGCAAATTTTGTAGGTCAAAAAATATGCACCGTTCACATATTTGCAACCATATTTTTATTCTTATACAGCTTAGAATAAAAAAAAAAGATTTAGGACGTTGGTTGGATACATCATTGAGTTCATCTATATTTTTTCACTTTTTAAAACTTGTAAATATAATTTTAAAAGTTTTTAAAATAAAGGGAGCACAGGATCTCCGGTTAAAGGAATCCCTACTCAAACCAAGTTCCCCTACACCCTCTTGGGTACTTATATATATGTTGTTAGATGGAAATCAAGAATTTTTGATGAATATAAAAACGATTGCTGCCGAAGTTATTGTAGGATGAATTTTTGACTGTAGCCGTGGCAGACGAAACGCGTGATTTGAAAATTGTAGGATAAGCATGTTAAAAAAGGTAGGATAAGGACGGGTGACGATGCAGATCGCTCCTAGACTTTCTCTCCGTTTTCAGCGGCTAAACGCCCACCGTTTCCCGGGAAGAAAACACCAACAAAACCGTGTGCCGAGCACGCTCGCAGGAACTGACGCTCGCCACTAGCCGATGGCGCCTTTCCCAAGCTCCCCTCCTCAGTATATAAGCATCCCAGCTCCTCATCATCGTCCAAACCACTGCCGAACCAAGCAAGACAGTCGTGTCTGTGAACCACAACCGTGTGAGACCGAGCAGCTAGCACAAGATCAGCAAGGGATCGATGAGCCTGAGGTACATGATCGGCCGGGTGGGCGTGCGGGCGGCGCAGGCCGCCAGGTCCGTCGCCAAGGACAAGCAGCAGTCGGCCTCGTCCATGGCGAGGACGGGCAGGACGCCGGCTACGGCGCAGACGATGGAGTCAGGGACGGGGCGGGCGGGCTCCGCGGCGATGGCGAGGAAGGCGGCGGAGGAGGAGAGGCGGAGGGCCGCCGCGGAGGAGTCGCTGCGCACCGTCATGTTCCTCTCCATGTGGGGGCCAAACACCTAGTAGCAGAGCAGTGTTCGTGTGTGCCCGTGTGCTCTGAAGTAAGGGTGTGCCCCGGAGTCCTGCGTGGTGTTTAGTTTGTCGAAATTTGTCGCCGCTTAAACAAAAGTTTGTTTAAATTGTAGGGTATAAGGCAAAGTAAAACGTGTGAATGGCAAGTATGTACTGTGGGTAACTCTTAACTGAATTTGGCTCGTCTTGATTTTTCGATGAACTGTACTTTGTTTCTTTCAGCAACGTGGAACTGAACTTTCTTACTCGATCGGTCCCGAACCCGGCCGGTCACGCATTCACGATACAGCTTCGTAATTTGTTTTTGATGCGTCGGATGTGAATTCATGCTCACTGAGCTGGATGGTCGCGTGCCGTACAGTAGTATAGGAAAGCTCAACTTCGTAGTGGTAGTGCAGGTATCACTAACCGTGGCGCGAACGCGCTAACTAAGAGGGAGTAATATTCGCCCAGCTGAGAGGTTTCTCGCATGTCGTCATTGAGACGGATTGTTTGGAGGTGGTTAACCTCTGGTGGGGTTTTGCAAACCGGAGTTCTTTTTCCCCGTGCCTCCCGTGTCGCCTCCCCGAGCGGGGCGGCCCCTGCGCTCTGCTCCGGCCAGAGCCGGCCTTCCTCCCCTCCCTCTCGCCGCCGCCGCCGGCGGGCTGCCGGGCGTTGCCCGCGCGGTGCTGTGCGAGGCCGGCGGCGGCGCCTCTCGGGTCTACCCGCGGCGCAGAAGCCCGGCTCGGGAGTGGCTTCTGGCGGCGGTGCTGGTCGACCGGCGACGCTCCTGGCAAGAAGGATGGCGAAGGGGTGGTGGCGCTGCTCCCTGGTGGCGGTGGTGGCTGCTGAGAGCTCGGCCGGCGGTGCCCTAGCGGCCCAGATCTGGGCCCGATTGGGCTTGCTGATTCAGGCTCGACGTGCTGCGTCCGGTTGGACCGAGAAGCAACTCGGGATGGGGATGGTGGCAACGGCGCCGTGTCTGCTGCAGCGCGGCGGCAGGAGCTTCACGGGCCCTTGGGCCCGGCCGGACAGAGTGGTCTGGTGTGCTCCCGCTGCTGCGTCCGGTCTGCTACTGCCATTGGCGGTGGAGGTTGTTCCCTCCCACGTGGCTGCGGTACCGCCATCTCATGTCCGTGGATGTTTCTCCTCGGTTCGGCCGGCCTCACACTGTTTGTCGTGTTGAGACGTCGATGAGAGCTTCAAGACCGTGGTGGCGCATGTTGGTGGGCGGCGAGCTTGGTGAAGCCAACGGTGTGTCCAGGGTTGTTGGTTGAGGGTTGGGAGAAATCCCTGTTGGCTCTTGCCGACACCGGCGCGGTGACGCTTGCGGGCGCCGCCATCCTTCTTGAAGGGCGTCAGGTGTACCCCCTTCCCATTTCCCTCCGTGTATCGGGAGAAATCCTAGGATTAGTCCGGGCAACAGCGTCGTCATCGTCGCTTTCCTTCTTAAAGGTGTTGCTTGGTACACGGCCATTCGAAGTCTTAGGAGTGTGGTGGGAGTTCTCCGGTGGGCGCATCGGTTGCGGGTCATCATCGATTTTGTCGATCCGGCGTTGTTGGCTTTAGTTTCTTTTCTTTTTCTCTTGTTTTTCTTTTGGGCTGTATTGTGATGTTTGCCCCAGCAGGCTCTCTTGGTTGTATGGTGTGGTTGCTATATTAATATAGCGGGGCGCAAGCCTATTTCGTGGTTAACCTCTGGTCGTTCCGAGGCAAGTCTTGTTCTGTCGCCGAGCCTATTCTACAGCAAGTTGAGGAGCTGACTTCAGTTTTTTCGTCCTTTTTAGTTCAACATGTTGATCGTTTGAATAATAGTCCTGCACATCCTTGTGCGAGGCGTGCATGTACGCTTCCTAGGACTGAAAGTTGGCTTGGTTCAAGCCCAGACTTTTTAGTGTCCAGCTTGTTGGCTGATTGTAAGCGACTGTTGGTTAAGTAATAAAGCTCCTGGAGTTCGTGCAAAGATAAATAAATATATACACATCAATAGAAATTATAAGTGACCAAAATAATATGAAAATATACTTAATAATATGGAACCAAAGTAGTGTCAAGTCTTGAATTACATAGATAGAACATGACTCTCGTTCATATATGAGTGACCAAATTAATACAAGTCATCTAACTTATTTCGTAAAATCAGCAAGTTATGTCCAACGAGTGTCACTGAAATATGTCCGACCCATCTCGTTGGTGCACAAAACTCTGAAGCTCCGGACGAACAACAGATTTGGTTGACCTCAAATGTATTTTGGTTGCTAATGACAATGCCTACATACTACAAGTCTAGCTCTGCACGGAATGATCTGAGAAAAAATAACAAATATACATTGTTGTTATTATGACACTAGATAGTGCAACAATTAAATCAACGAGTTCAAATAAAATTTAACCAAGAACAGGCATAAAAAGTAAGTGCCTCGTATAAATGAACACTGCATATTTTGAACTTCCAAGTGTCAGGAATAAAGTACCAAGAGAAATTTATAACCAATGTTGTTATACATATCAGTATATCATTTAGACCAACACTCGAATAGATAATGAACCAGACTCTAATCATTGGCACATGGAATGAGGACAATGGATACAAAGAAATTAGCAGATTTAACACGATATAATGCAACAGTTAAATCAACGAGATAATTGAGCATTTAACCAAGAACATGCATAAAAGTGCCTCGTACAAATGAATAGTGCATATCATGAACTTCCAAGTGTCAAAACTTAAGGATCAAGAGAAATATCAGTAGATCCTTTAGACCAATACTCGAACTGATAATGCACAAGAATCTATTCAATGGCACATGGAACAAGCACACACGATGTAAATAAATTAACAATTCGACACGATATAATGCAACAGTTAGATCAATGAGATAACATAATATTTAACCAGGAACATGCTGAAAAAAGTACCACATATGAATGAACAGTGCATATCATGAACTTCCAAGTGTCGGAACTAAAGGCTACGGAGAAATGTATCACCATTGTTGTTATACATATCAGTAGGTCATTTAGACCAACACTTGAACTAATAATGCACAAGAGTATTATCATTGGTACATGGAACAAGCACACACGATGTTAATGCCAAAACCACTATGTACAAAGATGCTCCACACGCACCTCTCCCTCCTCGACTCCGATCGGTGACGACGTCGGAGAAGATCGGGGATCGAGAGGGATCTCGAAAGTAAGGATGGTGGACTCTCAACGGCATGTCTGGAACAAACGAGAGATATGAGAGATCTTTCAATGATACTATTTCAATACTATCTACAAACTGGATAGTAAGCATGCAAGGCCAATATTTTAACCCAAGAATGTGAAAGACATACTTGACCATAAGCGTAGGAGTAAATGAGAAGTGCAACAATTATAGAAAAACTCCTCATAGATATTTGTATATCTTAATGGTTTCTATTTACACATTAATTGTTAAATCTTCTCTTTAGATAAAACTAAATTTGATAATCATGCATTTGAGAAACCTCCGTTAGCTTTATAGGTCAACATCATGATATTTAAAGAAACTAAAATACACATGAACATGCATGTATATATGTGTAGTTCACTTAATTGGCATGAATTAACTTTTGAAGAAAATAATTTTTTATTTCTCCTTGGATCGATAAAACTTGAAATTAGCCAAGCGAATTGTGAAGATTATGTCAAAAGAAAACAAATAATTTTAGTTCCACTATAATATATGCTTCATATTTAATGTAGGTCCAATTACTATTTTTTCATATATAGTTGTAGTATGATGTGGTAAAATTTTCTAACCACAATTTAAAAATGGTTAATATAATTGGACGTGAGAATGCAGTTTAAGTCAGACAAGTGAAAACGTTTAGTATAAAATGAATGATAATTATCAATTTTCCGTCGCCCTCCACAAATTTTACCAGATCACATTAGGAGATAGCAACATGACCAAAGTCCTCTGAAAGTGTCGGTTATCGGAAGTATACATAAAGTCTCTTGAATGTGTTCAACTCGGGACCTTAATGTCTAGTGATGCGACCTATGCACGATAATGTTTGCTGGATGAGTGTGAAAGGTAATTCCTCTTAGTATTGCAAAAGATGGTATGGGTCTGGCTGATCGGGAAGCTTCTATAGCAGCAACCTTCTCTTGAGAGGGTGGAGAAGGGGGACTCCAAACTCATGCATGAGTACCTTCCCAATCTGTCCATGGTACTAAGATGCCGCTGCGAGCCCAATCATGGTGATGCCGATGCGAAACGAAATCTTGGCAACACGCTGTTCGGCCTTGATGTTGGTCGCCATGGATTCGGCGTGGCGCGTGGCAGACAGCTCCTCCTGGGCAAACACTTCAGTAAAATCCTAGTAATTCGATGGTGTGAGTATAGGATCGGTGTGACCTCACTCGGCAGCATTAGCAATTAGCCCATTTTATTGCTGAGATTATTTTACAACGAGTTTAGGGTCGTCAAAGTTTGGCGCGAGTGCATACAAATATGGTTACATTTTTTATAATACATGTGATGAACGGCGATTAGGTAAAGGACGCCATTTTTTTGTATCTACATTTTTATGTGTGACAGTGTCATAGTGGCCAATTAAATGACCAACCCACTAGCTGATGTGCACTTTATTCTAAAAAGGTCATGTGATGGATTGAACCATAATTAAGGTACTAATAAGTAAAATAAAGCAAACTAATTAGAGGTGGCTGTCGGGAATTAGGTAAAGTTCATAATCAAATTGAGAATATAAATCATGACTTACATTTCAGAAGCTTCTAAGAGGCGCCTTAGTATGGGTAAGAGTTCCTTTGCTCTGTACTTATATTGAAAATCATTATGCCCACCACTAATGTTATTGTATGTGCTGTGCTGTCTACTGATGTCCGATGATACGAGTGTACAAGCTTATGACGATCGCCAGCAAGACCTTATTACTGAAGCATTTTCTATCCTACTCCTACGTTGCGTCCAGAAAGTTTACTGCATTCTCTCCTAGGTATTTTATACTGCTATGGAAACAAACAACAATTGTAAATGAATTAGTACCAAGTCGTTGAAGCCGTGACAGCCAAAACGCCTAATACACTAAGTCCAAGATGACCTGGTATATGATGTCGTTCTTTCTTTTTTCTTTTACTTTTCTTGGGTGTGTGTGTTGGCTGTTGCCCCAGCCGTGTCTCTCGTTGGTTGTATCAAGTGGTTGCTATCTCTACTATATAATATAGCTAGAGGTGGTGATGGTGTGGTACATTTTTTACATTGCCAATTTTACCCCTGTGTGTTATGAGATTTTACCCACCCTTGCCATCGGTAAGTAAAAAAAAACGGTTCATGGATTAAAGACCTCCACATCCAGATTCGACCTCCTCCACCAGCCAGAGTGCCTCCTCGCCTGCAAGGTCTCCTCCTAGACCCGCTCCCCGTCGGTCTGGCCATCGGCATCGTCCTCTCAGCATTCCGCCACGTGACGGCTGCGCAGCCGGCGACGCGACAGCACAAGTCCGCCGCGCAGGAGCAGGTGCAGTACATGCTCACCGAAGCCTGGCGTGTGGTGAAGGGCTGGACCTATAGGAGAGGTATGAGAAGGTGGCCGGAACGGCTCCGGTGGTGGTGATAGGTACGGGAGGAGCAGGGTTGGGGGCGGCTCTAATGGTGTAGGGAATGAGCCGATGAGGTGCTGCTGCGTTTTAGGCTAGGATGGGGTGAGCTCCTGCTGCGTTTTGGTAATGTAATGGATGAATTGCTTATACGTTTTGGTCAGAAAGGAGATGAACCGATTCTGCTGCCTTTTTTTTGCAGAGAGGGATTATACTGAGCGGTTAGCTTAGCTGATTGGAGAGAGAGCCACATAATGATGTTCATTGGTATTCGGAATTAATCTCTAGAGAGATTAGACTTTGCTTTGCTACTGATTACTGCTTGCTATTTTTTCTGCTGTCATGTTATCTGACTGTTGTTGTTAGGAACATGCCAGGTTTGAGGCATGTCTATCTCTATATTTTTTAGCATTTGGCAGGCATTCAACTTGTTCAATTAAAATCAGCCCGTAGCAACGCACGGGCAATTTTGCTAGTATTAATATAGCGGGGCTACGGCCTATTTCGTCTCTGATAGGTAGCGACTAACACAAAACACAACACGCAAACCGTTTCTCTGTATATAAACATCCCAGCTCTTCATTTTCGATCAAACCACAACCAAAGCGTATCAAGATAGTCATGTTGACAACAACCGTGTGAGAGCGCGAGAAAAGCGAAGAATCGATGGGCCTGAGGTTCATGCTCGGAAGGGCGGCGCAGGCTGCCAAGTATATGGCGGGCGGCGCAGCAGCACTCGTGGTGACCGGCGTAGGAACAGTCGGCTTCGTCGATGCCGTGGTGGACGGGCAGGCCGCCGCCGCCGCTGCTAAAGCAGACGGTGGAGTCTGGGACCGGGAGGACGGGCTCCCCGGCGATGGCGAGAAAGGCGGCCGAGCAGGAGAGGCGGAGGGCGGCCGCGGATGAGTCCCTGCGCCCCTGTCGCCCCAATTTGTTATCGTCTAAACAGCCGGTTGACGCGCTAGTCTTCATCACCCCTAGAACCTGTTTGACCTGTCCATAAACCTGCTTGCTCGCACCACCACCTCGTTCGCATCTTCCCTGCTTGTGCAAACTGATGCCTTCCTCAGTGTCGTTATCGTGATTGTTGGCGGTATTTCATCATCATCGCGTTGAGTAATCTCGTGGTTGATTCATGTCACTGTGCTCTTTTCTTCAATTTGGAAGGCGCATCTAGCCGACCATGACCCGATGGGTAGTCCACTCCATCGATTTTCTCGTGTCAAACATGATGTAAAAAAATTCAATATTTCGAGGTTTTTTGCCCAACAAAAAGTTTTAGAATGTAAAGTAATCTTTTTTTAAGAGTTCAACTATCAAAATTGGACTTTATTCTCTTGTTTTGACAAAAAAAAAACAACGCAGCCGCGCAGAAACACGATTATATATGCTCCGGTGCTGCCTATAAGAGGACATGCAACGCTTTTGATCTAAATAGCCCCTTAGTAAACTTTCAGCTACAAGTGACCACTCAAAACACTTTTAACCAAATATGTCCCCTCCTTAAAAACGCCATAGTAAAAGGCGTTTTGAACAAGTAGTTACGCCGTTCATTTCGGCTTATCTGAAACTGAAAATGCAAAACTACTAAGTGGTTTTAATATCTCCATTTATTTTGGTATATGCACAATCTTAGAATCTCTGAGATTATCCGAACGCCAAAACAAATGACATATTTTGTGCCCGTGGAGAATCTCATGGGCTATAAGATTGCGAAAATGCCAAAATAAATTGAGTGATTAAAAACGCCATTGTGAATGATTTCGGGAGGGGCGAGTTTGATCGATTTTTTTTAGGGACTTTAGAAGCTGATAGTTAGGCAAAGGACAACTTAATTAGAACAAAAGATAAGTGGGGCCATGAAGTGTTTGTGACACCCCACAATGGTATCAGTGGGGCCACTTGCGAAAATAAGAGCCATGGCTCCATCAGTTCAAGCCATGCCCTTCCATCGGCAGCTTTTGCCCACCTAGGTTGGACGTTGACAATGCTCCTTGAAATTGACAGTGAGACTTTGTGCTGTAACTTTGCCCGCGCGCAGCGCTATGCAGGATTGATTCTTGTACGAAATCATGAACAAAATGGAGGTACTCATCTACAAAAAAAAAACCCTCTATAAAATCTCAAACCCCAAATATAGGTTTACAAAATCCTTCGCCAATGGGCCGAGGTGCGTCCAATGGGACGCCTGGTGGCTGTTGCGTTGACTGCCTATCCCGGAGGGATTAGGATTCGCTGACTTCGTGCTGGCTGACTTTGAGTTGCTGACATGTGGACCCCACGCATGGTGGGTCACACGTGTCAGTGACTCAAAGTCACCTGACTTGGTGCTTTCTAAAGTCAGCGAATCCTGCTCGATCCCGAAGGGGCTTTATCGTACGCTGTTGCCGAAATAGTTCACAACGCAAGGCCCCTGGGCAAGAACAGCGAGGCCTTATTTACTAGTGGTGCATTTTTATCCCTATGAGATTGGGTGGGGATGGGAATGTATTTGATGAAATCTTTCCTTTCAACCCATCCCTTCAAACCCCCACCAATAATTTCCCCCTCAAATACACTAGTACAATTTAGTGTTATTAATCTACACTAAAATGGAGCGGTTTGTGTGGATATCTTGAGATTATCCCCTCCAAAATGAGCTTAGTATACGAACTAGCGAAGATTTTCTGGGAACCGGGATAATCCTCTCCATTCCCCTAAAATACAATTCTAATAATATCATGAATTATGTGTGTTTCTGCCACTGGGCATAAAGAGATTAGGACATGCTTTCTAAAAAAAATCATGTGTTGTTCACAGTGGCAGACTCAGGAATTTGTTAAATCCCGGGCGAACTGTTAATAAAAAGGCTTAATACGCTATTTTTCTTGGACAAATACAGTGAAAATACATGGTGCCGGAAGCCCGGGCAGCCGGGACGCTGCGTCCGCCACTGGTTGTTCATGTGTACAAACGGCCTTCAGAAGAAGATGGAATGGTAAACATAACTAATAAAGTGAGGAGGGGAGGAGAATAGGTGACGGTGACGCAGCTGGAGGCATCAGCGACGTATTAGGGATATAGGTTGTAGGTCTAGTTTAGACATATAGGTGGGGTGTACGTGTGGTGTGTGTGCGTGTGGTGTGCGTACCTGTATGTCCGAGCAGATACTACAACTTGTATTCTCAGGAGAGGACTCAAAAAAAAAAGCTGGAGGCATCAGCTATTCGTCCTGTACCTTTAGAACCTAGGCTTCTCTTTGGATGCGAGGTGTGATGCCACGCTGACCCACGCCTCCACCTCGATCGCCAGGTAGTCAGCCCTTTCCTCCAAGTTAGCCCATGACAGCGTCACCCGCACAGCATCCGTCACACTACTACTCAGCTCCAACACTTGATTAATCAACTCAAGAATCGCTTTTCAACGCGCTCGTTTGACGACAGACTATAAGTACTCGCCCGCCAATCCAGAATTCTTTCTCATCATCATCTCCTTCCCGCCCTTCTCACCCAGCCGCCGGCCACTTCTTCCTCCGATCAACCAATTACCAATCACTAGCTAGTAGCTACTCAATGGATAGCGACGCCAAGGTCACCGATCGTTCCGGCGGTGGCGCGGCGCCAAGGAGGCCGCACTGGAGGCACCGGGACCGCTCGGCCACGGCGGTGTACGTCGTCCACGCTGACCAGTTCCGCGCCGTCGTGCAGCAGCTCACCGGCGCCACTGCTCCTCCTCCTTCGCAACAACCCGTCCACGGGCGTCCTAGTGGCAACTGCAATGCAGATAAGGCCGCGACAATGGCGGTGGAGGCGGCAAAGAGCAAGAGCGGCAGCATGGAGCAGCGGACACTGGCTCAGATGCACCACGACTGCATGGCATGGGCCGACGAGTACTAGCAGAGCTTAGTTGTATATGAAATGTCTTAATTAGCACTATGTATTTCGTATATGGACGTACTGAAACCTGTGCACGAGAGTTTGCAAGCGGACGTGCCTAGCGGAGTAGCTTGTAAATACAATCATTAGCTTTGTATACTAAATGGATAGTAATAAGCATACTGAATAATGGAAAACTTTCAGTTTAATTCAGTGGCGTTCCCAGTGCACCGTCTCAAGTTGTATCTTGTCGCCTACAACTTCCCAGTGGATCGTACCAAAAATTGTTGTAGTACAACAGAATCGACATCCAATGCACAGTTCACATAGATAGAGACACACCTCTGTTTCAGCCTAGAACAGATAACGCTCCCTAGTAAAAAATGCATTCGTTCCACCATTCATTTTCCAAGTTCACACAACAATCTATACACAAAGATAAATTGTCAAATAGACGAGGCAACTAACGTCAAAGGCCAACAATAATGTCAGACCCAAGAATCAAGTCTGTCAGTAAGATTCAGCTATCATTCACGGTCATACTGTCCCAGTCCGATCCATCATGTACAGGAGGAGTGTTCTCCTGCTTAATCCATCAACTTCTTTGCCCCCTCAAAGTCCGTCATCTTTGAATCATTAGACGGATAGTGGGTGGAATTAGGATGTACTACATCAGCAGGGTGCGGATAGACGGCGGGCGGGCGTCGGTTGATCGGATCCAGGATGAGACGGCGGTGTTTGCTTTGTCATTCCACGAGATGCAAGCACGGTTGAATTGGCACCATTCACTTGATGTGATGCAAACACGACTGAATCTGATGTGCGTCCGACTGCTTGTTCAATCCCAATGCAAACCGAACATTGTACTGAACAGGATCACATTGTTTGAAAAATTCTGGTGAGTGATACAAAACTGAACATTGTACTGAAGGGGATCACATTGTTCAGTGGTTGGCAAATGAGACTGCACCTGTGTTGCTGAGGAGTTCGTCGGTGCCGACGTTGTTGGATCCGTAGGGTGGCGATAACGCCGAGAAGAACCTGCACTTGCGTTGGTGAGGATCTCATCGGCACGGACATCGTCAGCGGCGCAGTGCGGCGATGGAGCAGGACAGATTGTATGTTGGATGACAACGATGAACGGCGATGGTTTCTCACATCAGTGTGCCTCTGAACGGCAAAGCTTAACGGGGATGTGGCAAATCGATCTGGTCCCCACTTATTGGCAATGGGTTGAAAAACCTTAGCTGGACGTGTTGATTTCAGATATTTGTCGCTGTTTTTACTTAAGAGGGAACTTTTCACCCATCTTTAGTGTTTCATCTGCCTGTGGAAATCTCTAAACGTACGTTTGGTGAGGGTTAGTATTTTGGTTGACGGTAAGATCTGATCAAGTGGGCCTGATCATGAGTTGCTAATTTGTTTTGGATGTTTTGTGTACGTGTGTTGGGTGCGATTCGGGAAGAATATGTTTGCTCTTTCAATAATTTTGCAGATGAAATTGAGGATTATTTCCTAGTTCCTTTTCTCTAAAGAAATCAACGTATTATTTACTTATACTAAATATTTTTACTTTATTATATATCATATTTTACTGTATATATTATTTTTATGGATACACCATTTAACAAAAAATATTACTATTGTTTTACGTACCAATGTACTATTGAAAATACATGCTGAAGTAAGTCCATTTTTTGTTATTTTATACATGTTTTTTTTTCATATTTTACCTAAATAAGTTGCACCTATATCCCAGCCAAAAAATTCACATTGATATATGAAATAATCCAGGCTAGTTCGATGTACTATAATATGTCTGTGTCTATTTTAGTATCTCTAAATAGATGTTGTAGAGTATAAGAGTGTAACAAATATCCTAGTAGAGCTTTGTAAAGAAAATTTGACTAAAATTCGATTGTAAAAGTAGTCAGCAAGTAGCTGTACAAGCGACAGTCGTGGCCTGTGACAGCAGTGTCACGAACTGGACCATGAGATGGGCTGCAGTGGAATATGGGCTGGTGTTTGGGCCCAAGATGGTGCTTAGCGCTGCTACAAAAGGGCACGAGCTGGAACAGAGGAAGGCATCGATGATGAAGGATGTAGCAGAGACTACTTTCCCTTTCCCATGTTCTTCTTCTCCCTTGGACTCTCCTCTAATTGTACTCAAAACTATGCCGAATCAATGATCTCGAGCTATTTGGTGTGCTGCCACTAGCTGGATCGTAACATTTGGTATCAGAGCCATCGATCTTCGGATCCTTACCCCAAAAATTTCAGAAAAATTCCCCACAAAAAAAATCCCCATCCACCCACGCCATGGCAAGCTTCCATGGTCTCCGTCCCTCCAATCTGAGCCGATTTCTTCATATCACCTTACGGGATGTGAAGTATTCGGTGAGCGAGCAGGAGCTCCACCAAGTCTTCGATCCATATGGTGCCACGAAGGTGCAGATGTGCGCGGGCATGACGACAGTCGTCTCATTTCCCACCATGTCGCAGGCGACGCGTGCTGGACTGGAGATGCAGGGCCGCTGCATCTACACCAACTGCTGCTGGATGCAAATCCAATTTGCGCCGGAGCAAGTGGTCACGTTGGCTACTGGCACGGCGGCGCAGGCGTCACGAACACCGACGCCCACTCCTGTGGCGGCTCCTCGGTCTGCGTCCCAGGCCTCGGTCTGCGTCCTGGATTCACCTGTCCCTTCTCCGTCGGCTATCACCGCGGCGGACGAGGAGAAGCCGGTCGTGGCGAGCTTGGTTGAGCTCCAAGCCGAGCTGGAGCGAATACTCGCAAAATTTGCTCCGATGGAAGAGAGCAACACAGCAGCTACTTCGTCTCCGTCAACCACATCACTGGCCGCCACGCCAGTACATCCCCCACCTCCGGCGACAATTACGGCAGCTGCGACCACCACCACCCTGCCGCCAACCGTGCCAATACCAGCACCAGCAACGCCCGAGGAAGCCCAGACCAGCATAGAGTCGGCGATGGGCAGTCCATTGCAGTGCTCTGTTGTCCCCGAGCTCGCCCTGCCGGCGCCCGCCACGTGCTCGACGGAATGCCGAGACCTCCTTTCCAAGCAGTGCGAGGCGGCCTCTGCTTGTCTCGCAAGCACATATGTCATTCCGGTGCACGAGGATGCAGTCCTACCTGCGACCACCCAGCCACCAACCTTGGTGGATAGACACAATCGTTGCAACCACACCCAGCGGCCAGGAGTGCCACTGACGGCTAACATGGTTCCGTTAGTTCGTGTGCCCCCGCACCCACCAGACCGGCGCTGCAGAGCGCAGGAACAAGGCGCACCCCTACCACCATTAGCACCCTTGTCCGCCAGTGACAAGGAGCCCAAGTGCTCGTGGTTGCAGCCAGTGCCAGTGCGCCCTCCGGATCAGTGCAAACCTGGTCCATTTCGGTGCCGTCTCATCCTCCAGAGCAACCCCCTGGTACAGTTATTGCAGATGGGCAGGTGGCTCTCGCCTCACAACCAAGCTCTCGTGGACTTCTAGTTGCTAATCACTATAAGCTGAATGATATGGTTCTCTGTTGGATGCCTAAGGAAGAGTCACGCATCTGTGCTAGGGTCTCCATACAGCTCATTGGGCAGTCAGGTGATGTCTCACGTATCTGCCTCAACTTGAGAAGGTATTTTGTTCATGAACTACTTTTGCTTATGCTTGCTCCTGAAGCTAACGATGTGAATGGATCTCTCTTGTCAAATTGTCCTGGCTCTCATCTTGATGGTTATGTGGTATGTTACTTTGCTGACTTCGTATGGATAATTGCATGGTCTCCATATTTTGGCTGGTCTGTAATTGACATCACATACAAGCACATCTTGCTCACCAGTTCAGTTATTTACCCCACCAAATTTGCAACGGTGAACTTGGAGCTGAAAATTGCATGGTCTTTTCACCTGGGCAGTACCGTGCCCCACCTGCCAGATCCATTGTTCAATTCTGCTTCCGTGAAGTTCGTTCCTGTTTGCTTGGTGCTCATAATTGGAGTATGGCTGCTGCACACATCTATTTGCATGATCCTATGCCCTCCGAGTGGATGAATTTTTTTCATCACGTCTTACACTGCTGTGTCACTTGGGACATGCCATGGGACCCCGGTGTCATGGCAAATTATTTGCTGCTCGAGATTATGGGTTCCAGACAAGCTTCCTGTTCAGGCCTAGTCTTTGATATTGATGCTGACAGTAAACATGAATTCTATCTAGCAGCATATCCAGGGGCTGAGCAATGGTCTAGCAACAATTCCTTTGCACAGTTTTGTATGACAATGATCACTCTGCAAAATAATTGGGCTGACAAGTCTCATTTCCATATGCAACCTACTGTATGTGAAGGTGAAGCAACATGGTTAACTTGTTGGTTTTTGTCTCAGCAGAGCAATTCGAGTTGGCAGCAGCAGAGGAAGTGTCATGTTCATATGATGGTTTCATTTACACCAGATCTATCCACATTTTCTCAAACGTGGTGTGCAGATTTTTTGCTCCCTGATTCTGTGGCATTCTATGGTGATAATCTTGGAAATCTGGTCATGTTATCTATCACTTTACCATGGGACCCAGGTGTTTGCTACCAGCTGAGTAGAGAAGTGTGGCAAACTGAGTTGGTGGACAGGGTTACATCACAAGGTGCAGTGGTTTTTATGGTGCATCGTCGTACCATCTCGACTTGTAGACATGGGCCAACACACTCGACCACATCCTGCGTACAGCTGGGTCTTAGGCGGCACTGTGGTTATCTTCACTGACTGTGGCGACCATCAATTTGTTCTGCCCAGATACAACATCAGCTCTCGCCACAGTGCATGCATTCTCAAGGATATTCTCATCTCAGCATTACTGCAGATAGTATACATTCAGCTCAAGTTACCATGTGTCCTGGGAGTTCATGGTTTGATGGCTGCTGAAGGCGTCACTAAGTGGTTTGCTGATCGTCTAATTTTTAGAAATGGCAGTGTTGATCAAGCTGAAAGTGGAAGCTATCACTTGGAGAACTTGCATAGGTGTTCAATGACACATGTCATGATTTTAGTGAGTTTCAAGCAGGGAGCAGCACCTTCGGATGAGCCCCGACAAATCTTAGACGATGTCCAGTGGTGGTGGGACCCTCGTGGCTTTTCTCGACGACCGGCTTGGGGGCAAGCCGGCTTTTAAGGGGGAGGGAATGTCACGAACTGGACCATGAGATGGGCCGCAGTGGAATATGGCTGGTGTTTGGGCCCAAGATGGTGCTTAGCGCTGCTACAAAAGGGCACGAGCTGGAACAGAGGAAGGCATCGATGATGAAGGATGTAGCAGAGACTACTTTCCCCTTTCCCATGTTCTTCTTCTCCCTTGGACTCTCCTCTAATTGTACTCAAAACTATGCCGAATCAATGATCTCGAGCTATTTGGTGTGCTGCCACTAGCTGGATCGTAACAAGCAGCTAGCCTAAGCGAGCAGCGAGCGACGGATCAAAGCGTGTACATGCTCCAAGCCTCCAACACAGGACATTTTACCCGCCGTAAAGCACGCATTACGTATGTGCTAGCACCAAATATGATAGGAGCAAATGAAATTCGAGCATCGCCAAAACACAAATCTCATCGGGCTTCTCGCATAAGCATTGGGTCCCCAGCATGTGCATCACGTTCTCTCCGCCCTCCCCTTCCCCGTCGACTCAGTAAGACCACCAGCGAGCCGCGTGGCCTATGGCCTGTGGGCGGCCCTTCACATCGGCGGCTTCACAACTCCAGTACTCAGCATGTGGGCTTGGATGCCGCCGGCGTCTGCCTTGCCCTCATGACGGCCCGCGCTGCTCTCAGCACCACCCCGCTCACGTGGGAAGCTTCTATATGCCTGAAAAAGAGATTTACAAGGGCATATGGCGTCAAGGGCAAATCTGTGCCGTCCGTTTTGTCCATCCGACGGACGGCCCAGATTTTCCCTTGACGCCATATGCCCTTATAAAAAACCGTTTTAAGAGGCGCGGTAGGGCGGGAGCCTCCCGCCGCTAAATGGTCTGCAATGATGGGTCCATTTTAACATGTCGTTATTTTTTGCTGTTTTTTTATTTAAACAGAAAAATGAACAGTTTTTAACATCTGAACATTTTTAAAATCCCAACATTTTTGAAATCTGAACATTTTTCAAAACTGAATATTTATTCAAAAAATGAAAATTTTCAAAATCTTAACATTTTCAATTCTGAACATTTTTTAATCTAAACATTTCATTAAATTGATTTTTTTTCAAATCTGAATATTTTCCTCAAACACCTTTTAACGCATACCTACAAACCCCTACAAATAATTTCCCCCTCAAATAAACTAGTAGATGTAGTGTTTTTAATTTACACTAAAATGGAGCGGTTCGTGGGGACATCTTGGGATTACCCCTCCAAAACAGGCTTAGTAAATGAACTAGCAAGAAAATAAGAACTAGCGAGAATTTTCTGGGAACCTAAAATACACTTCAAATAGCCTTGAGGAAATGAGCATAAAAACGATCATGAATTATGTGTGTTTCTGGCTTTCTGCCACTAGGCATAAACAGATTAGACATGCTTTCTAAAAAAAATAATGTGTTGTTCGTGTGTACAAACGGCCTTCATCAGAAGATGGAATGGTAAACATAACTAACAAAGTGAGAAGGGGAGGTGAATAGGTGATGGTGACGCAAATGGAGGCATCAGCAATTCGTCCTGTACCCGTAGAACCTAGCCTTCTCGTTGGATGCGAGGTGTGATGCCACGCTGACCCACGCCTCCACTTCGCGCTAATTTTTTTAAAATAATACGCGAAATTTATTTAATTAGGAAAATAATACGTGTTTTTTTTATTTTCAAAAATATTACCCAGTCATCCTGACTGAAGACAATTAGTACTAATCATCCTGGCCGAAGACGATTAGTACTAGTCGTTCTAGACGAAGAAGACGATTGGCCCTTGCACATGCATACTACATGCAGAAGAAGATAAAACTCCAAGGGACATGTCGTCTTTGGCCAAGACGAGTAGTCCTAATCGTCTTGTCCAGTCAGTTTAGGCCAAGACGACTGAGTAATATTTTTGGAAAAAAATAAATATGCATATTATTTTTCTAATTAAAATAATTTCACGTATTATTTAAAAAAACTAGCAGGGTGGCCCTCGCAATGCGAGGGCATCAACGTGAACGAAATATATATGTATTGTTCCATACATATTCACATAATATGAAAGGACATGATATGGTTATGGAGCCATTTAATTTTATCACGTGTGGTTGATCCATTATGTCATTTACAAATCAACCCTCATTGACCATATGTGTGACTTGTACATGGTATGTCGGATTAAAATTCAGTTTGTCAATTGCTGTATCAGATTTGAAGCTACAAACACCATTTTTTGTGGTCCAAATCATATTATGCTTCACCTGAGCAATACATCTATAAGATATTTAGATCATATTTAATGGAACGACAGAACAACTTCGCTAAGTTTAAAAAAAAACTGTAGTTTTAGTAAAGGGAGAGTATCATTTCTCCTCATCGAAAAATTAGCCATTGAAATAGTTAAGAGTTTTACTTTACTTTGTAGATATGTCATTCTCATTTACTTCTTTATTCTACAAAATATGAGATGTTTCCCTCTCTTTGAAAATACTTGACATTTTACACACATGTGCGGACATTATCCAAGGTTCAACTTATACCATTATTTGTATACAAATATACAACTAAATTTAATTAAGAATATAAAATTATTATTTCAATGTACGGTTTATCTTTTGTACTCTTTCAATATACATTTATACATCGACGTTGGTGACTTTGGTTGCAAGTTTTCTTTACAACGTTAATTTCAAAATGGAGGTACCATTATCATTACCAATATTTTTTTAACCTACTTATATATAATTAGGCTTTAATGTCACTCCTATATCCTAAGTGTCAGATCTACTTGTTGTCCGATATAGTTTTGGCATCTTCGTTTTTACCGATTTTATTACAACATTTTGATACCACATTGTATTAGATCTTAAACTATTAGAATCCAAAATAGTGAGTTTTAATTGTATAACCGGAAACACATCAGTAAATCATTTTTTTAAATATTATACTCGAGAAACTTTTCGTTTCAAATTGAGTGTGATAAACTGAAATTATTCCTAACATTTTTAATCCTAAATATATAATATCCCTATAGAAACAACTCGTACACAATCTCTTGGAACACGATGCCACTGCTAATTTGAGCCTCTACTCGGTAACAACACTTTTAGTAGCGTCAATGTACCAAAAAATATTGTAGAGATTTTTTATGCTCATAAACATATAAGTATTTAAATAACTTATGATTGCAATAGCCTGTCGTCCTTAATCTATTTTTGGGCCTAGAAAATGCTCTTTTAGCAATTAACGTATATGTAATACTACCAAGTTAAGACTGATATCCCTAATCATTACCTGGATACAAAGCATTCTTATTAGCTGGATAGGAATGGAGCACAAATGGATAGGATAAATAATGGATTTGATGAAGCAACTGACACTCGAAAAAATAATATCTGAAAACCTAATAAATTAATACCAAAGTCTTATCGTGAGGTGCATATATAATCTACCTGATCTGATTTACCACATACTCTTATCTCGCATCATTGGTTAGGGGTTCAATCAATTAATTCAATTTCGCTCTTGTCATCTTGTGCATGCATGCATGCATCATGCCAGTCAGCCATGCATCCTCCAGCTGCTTGCGTTCTCTCGGCGCGAGTGAAATACTTCATACTTGCATGCGTTCTTTTAGTCGACAGGGCCAGTGGACGTTACCAACGATTTTGATCATAGCATAAAAATAGAGCGTGATGCATGTTGGAACAGGCCGAGAAAACTCTTCTTGTTCTCATGGCATCCGACGGTGTCCGGCCGGCCGACGATTCTGATATTTGCATCCCGTTTACTTCTGAACGGAAAAGTGAGCGAGAGTTTTGCATCCGGTAGCGCCTGTGCTCCGGCTGACGGATCTGATTACGGGCACTTCTTTTCGTACCAAAAAAGAGTCCAGCCATATTTAATACGTGGTCTGGTGTTCGATCCCTAGACGTTATCTTTGTCTAGGTCTCTAGGACTTGGATTAACGTGTTCTCGTTATCAAAATTGCAACGTAACATAGTTTTGTAGTTATATCGCAGCCACAAGTTTTAGATCGAACTGTTAAAATTAATTATGATGATGTGGGTTAACGTGGTGGCTCTATTAGCTAACTCATTTTGCTTTTAGTATATAATAGATTAGCCCACTTCGCCAGGTAGTCAGCCCCTTTCCTCCTACCTTGCCCATGCATGACAGCGTCACCCGCACAGCATCCGTCACACTACTACTCAGCTCCAACACTTGATTAATCAACTCAAGAATCGCTTTTCAACGCGTTTGAGGACAGACTATAAGTACTCCCCCGCCAATCCACAATTCTTTCTCATCATCATCTCCTTCCCCCCTTCGCACCCAGCCGCCGGCCACCTCTTCCTCCGATCAACCGATCACTAGCTAATCATCAATGGATAACAACAGCAGCGACGCCAAGGTCGCCGATAGTTGCGGCGGCGGCGTCGCGGCGCCGAGGAGGCCGCACTGGAGGCACCGGGATCGCTCAGCCACGGCGGTGTACGTCGTCCACCCTGACCAGTTCCGCGCCATCGTGCACCAGCTTACGGGCGCAGCTCCTCCGCCCTCGCAACAACATCGTGGCAACTGCAATGCAGATAAGGCGGCGCCAATGGCGGTGGAGACGACCAAGAGCAAGAGCGGCAGCATGGAGCAGCGGACACTGGCTCAGATGCACCACGAGTGCATGGCATGGGCCGACGAATACTAGCAACGCTCACCCGTATGATTCGTATATATGGACGTCTGAAACCTGTGCATAAGTGTTGGGACGTGCCTAGCTAGCTTGAATACTACCATTATCTTTGTATTGTGAAAACTAATGGATCGTAATAAGCATACTGAATAATGGACTGGCAAAACTTGGTACCACTGAGGTCTTTGGTAACCATGCTGTGTGGTTTACCGACCTCCCGATTGATCTAGCCCGACGATGTTGTCGAGTCCACAGTTTAAATGGAATGCCAGGTGTTCCCGTAAAAAAAAAACTTTAATTCAGTGGCGTACTGTACACCCTATCTTAAGTTGTATCTTCTTTCCCTTTATTTTTTTGGCCAATATATTAATATCAACAATATATATATATATATATATATATATTAATATCAACACGATACTGATTGTTGAATATATTTGTACGTGTATAGGTTAGGGTTTTGTATATTGTACCTGTAGTGTCTCTCTCCCCATGTATTCCCTGGGAGACTAGACCCGGTCATACCCCTGTACCTATATATGTGCCCCGTGCACGATCAATCAAATCATCGATGCACCAAACAGTCTCTAACATGGTATCAGACACCGTATCGGTCCCTAACCCTAGCTTCCGCCCCACCTAGCCGCCGCCCCGGGCTCCTCCCCTGCCGCCGCCGTCGCCGCAACAGCCCCCGCCGCCGCTACCCTCTGCCGCCGCCGCCGCCTCTTGGCCGCCGTCGCCGCAGCATCCCCCGCCGCCGCTGCCCTTCCACGCAGCCGCCGCGCCCTACCCTCCCTTCTCTCCACCATGTCGTCGACACCGGCCTCCTCCCGCACCAACCCCTTCGCTGGACCCGATCCCGCTGTCATCCGCGAGATCAAGATCCGGGAACGAGTTCCTGTGACCCTCGACGCCTCCCACGCCTCCTACCACCCTTGGAAGACCTACTTCGCTCTATTTTTCCGCGAGGAGAATCTCCTGGATCACGTCGACGGCTCCACCGACTCGCGCGTCATGGCGGCCGATCCCGAGTGGACCGCGATCGACGCCACGCTCATCAGGTGGTTCTTCACCACCATCTCACGAGATCTGTTCCACACCGTCGTCACCGACGGCGATGATGCCGCTGCCGTGTGGGTCAAGCTGAACGCCTTCTTCACCGACAACAAACTTCAGCGGTGTGTCTTCTTGCAGCAAGAGTTCTTCGCCTGCCATCAGGACGACAAGACCATTGACGAGTATACTCGTTGTCTCAAGCAGTTGGCGGACGACCTCCGCGACATCGGCCAACCCATCGGTGATGATTTCCTCCTCAGCACGCTCACCGCCAACCTCAATGAGGATTTCGGCCATGCTGCCAGCAACCTCTCCTTGATACCGGATCCCTCCTTCCCCAAGTTTGTGGCGTACTTGAAGCTGGAGGAACGCCAGATGCGCGGGGTGAAGCAGCGTGCGCAGCATCAAGCCCTCGCCGCCGGGACATCGCGTGGCGCACCACCGTCCAATGCCCCGCCCGCCCCCTGGCCACCGTCGCAGCCCACCCCGCCAGGGTTCTACGCTGCACCTCCCGCCGCTCCCCAACAGCAGCAGCAGCAGGGTGGACGCCGCGGCAACCGCCGCGGCGGCCGCAAGCAACCCCAGCAGCAGGCCACCGAGGACGGCCAGGCACCCGGGGGGGTCCGCGCCCGCCCCAGCCCACCCCTCCTTGGACGTACGGCACCAATCCATGGACCGGCGTTGTCCATGCTTACTCCATGCCGGTGCCTCGGGCACCCGCACCGAGCCTCTTCGGGGCGCATCCGTCCAGCCACCAGGCCTACTTCGCCACGCCTGCCGCGGCGTCCCCGGGCGCCTTCTACCCGGCCTTCAGCGCTGCGTCCCATGGTGCCTCCTACCCGGCCTACTTCACGCCGCCGACAGCTGCTGGCCCTACAGCCGCGCCACCATCTGGCGGGTACCCACCTCAGGTGCCGCCCCCGTGGGATCCAGCACTCCTCACCGCGCTACACTCGGTGCCGTCCCCCAGCAACTATGGAGGCGGCAGTGACTGGCACATGGACACGGGCGCCACCGTCCACATGACATATCATCCCGGTAACCTTGCGTCTTCCACTCCTATTCAAACTTCTACTCGCATCACCGTCGGTGACGGTTCCTCCTTACCCATTACTCATGTCGGTCATAGGTCTTTTCCTTCCACATCCACTCCCATTACCATGTCTAATGTTCTTGTGTCTCCTAATTTAGTCAAAACCTTGTTTCTGTTCGCCGTCTTACTCGTGAGAATCCCGTTACTGTTGAATTTGACGCCGTTGGTTTTTCTGTGAAGGACGCCCGTACACGGATGGTTCTCCACCGATGTGATAGCCCCGACGAGCTCTACCCGGTGCACCCTCCTGCCACCACCACCACTCGTCCAGCCGCCTTCGCCGCTAGCGTCGACCTCTGGCATGCTCGTCTCGGCCATCCCAACTCCACCGTCTTGCATCAGATTCTCCAGAGTTTTCATTCACTTGTAATAAAGCTGAACACCATACTTGTGAGGCCTGCCGTCTCGGCAAACACGTGCGTCTTCCTTTTAGCGAGTCTACCACTATTTCCTCTTTTCCTTTTCAGTTGTTGCATAGTGATGTTTGGACGTCCCCGGTTGCTAGCAACACGGGTGATTTTGGATGATTTTACTCATTATGTGTGGACATTTCCCCTTCGTCGCAAGTCCGACGCTCTCGCCACTCTCACCGATTTTTATTCCTATGTCCAAACTCAATTTGGTCGTCCCATTCTCACCCTTCAAACTGACAATGGAAAAGAGTTTGATAACGCTGCTGTCGGCCACCTCCTCGCGTCGCACGGCACCGTATTTCGCCTCACTTGTCCTTACACGTCCCAACAAAATGGCCGTGCTGAGCGCGTCATTCGCACTCTTAACGACTGTGTCCGCACGTTGCTTTTCCACTCCAACGTTCCTCCTAGGTTCTGGCCGGACACACTCGCCACCGCCACTCTTCTCCTTAACATCCGCCCTTGTCGTCCTCGCTGGAATTATACTCCTCATCAGCTCCTTTTCGGTGTCCCTCCTTCCTACGATGGTCTCCGGATTTTCGGGTGTCTTTGTTATCCTAGCACCGCGTCCACCACCCCTCATAAACTCGCTCCGCGTTCGGTTCCTGCGTCTACCTCGGCCCCTCCCTGATCTCGTGGTCGTCTAAGCGCCAACCCACGGTTTCACGTTCGAGCGCCGAGGCGGAGTACAGGGCTGTGGCTAACGCTGTGGCTGAGTGCTCCAGGCTCCGACAGCTACTGCAGGAGTTACTATGCGAGGTTCCCAAGGCCACGATTGTCTACTGTGACAATGTCTCCGCGGTATACCTTTCGGCTAACCCTGTTCATCATCGCCGGACGAAGCATATCGAGCTCGACATTCACTTCGTTCGGGAGCACGTTGCCCTTGGTCGTGTTCGAGTTCTACACGTACCCACCGATCAGCAGTTCGCCGATGTGATGACGAAGGGCCTTCCTACTTCGACCTTCGAAGGTTTTCGGTCCAGTCTGTGCGTCACTGGCGACGCTTCGACTGCGGGGGGGTGTTGAATATATTTGTACGTGTATAGGTTAGGGTTTTGTATATTGTACCTGCAGTGTCTCTCTCCCCATGTATTCCCTGGGAGACTAGACCCGGTCATACCCCTGTACCTATATATGTGCCCCGTGCACGATCAATCAAATCATCGATGCACCAAACAATCTCTAACACTGATTATTCCCTTCACATGATACAACTTCCCCAATGAGGAGGAAAGAAAACACCCCCGCGTCGCCAACCCTCGGCGACACGGGGGGCGACGCGCCGCCAGCCTCCAGGCCCTCACCTCCTCGTCCCTCTCCCTCCCGCCGCCGCCACAGGTCCCGCAGGGCAAAGCCCGGGCGGCGACGGCGGCGGCGGGGCCTTTCCCTCGCGCGGCAACGGCGGCGGCGCGTGGCGTGGTGGCGATTCGGCGGCGAGGTGCTGCAGGATCCCAACGACGTATGTGGCTCGACGGCGACGGTGGAGGTGTTGTTCGCCCCGCGACGGAGGCGCCCTCGCGGCGGCAGCCGGGAGCTCATGGCCCGCTCGCGGCCCAGATGGGCTTCGGAGGGCCTGCAGTTCTTCGTTTCGTGGCTGCGGGGGTGCGTGGTGGCGCCTGATTGCGTTGGCTGGCCAGGCGGCGGCGGGCTGGATCCTCACCCTCCAGCCCCCGTTTCGGTGGTGGTTGCGGTGGGGCGGTAGTCAGCACGTCCTTACTCCGCTGTCGGCAGTCCGAGCTCGCCTCTCGTCAGTGGTGAGGCTAAAGGAGACTCATTGCGGCGCGTGTCCGAGGTGCTTTGGGGTGGATGGCAGGAGCGGGGCGAAATCCCTGCGTGAAGCTGACGACAACGACGCCCGCGGGCGCCGTCACCTCCTTGGAGGCGTCGTCATGGTGCTGCTCGTGTTCCTCGCCTCGAGCACCAGGGGAAACCCTTGATTCGGTTCTCCGATCGGGTTGCGACGGCGCGGTTGTGTCGTACCCTCCTTGGAGGCGTCACCTAGGTGGTTCGGGGAGTCCTTGGTGCGCCAATTGGAGTCGATGTTGGCTGCCGCTCAGAGCATGTGCTTCCGGGGCGCTATGTATACCGTTGCCGGCACTTCTCGGTCGACGGATCCTCCGGCATGGTTCGGTCCCGCCGTTCACTCGCCGACTCTTAGGCGCATATGGGTGAGCGGTGCGTTGGCTTGTGCCATCTTGGAGTTCCATTCTTCGGTCGTGACGCGGCCTAGAAGCTCAGTGTATCGTCTTCTGGAGACGGTGCAAGGCGAGTTCTTGTCGTTCGGCTTGTGTGGGTCGTGTTGTAAACCGGCGTCGTGTTTGTATCGTGTAGCCTGTTTGGCCTTGTACCGGCCGTCTTGGCCACTTCTTCTATGAAACTGATGCACCTTCCAGGGTGTATCCTTTAGATACAACTTCCCCAGTGGATCTTACCGACAACCGGAGTACAGCAAAATCATGTGAGACATCCACTGCGCAGTCCGCCGGAGTACATGTAGAGCTTCCGGTTTGAATAGTTCAGGTGAACTCCAGGTTGCAAAATTACACTACACCGCTATTTACGTGGTCATGCTAAAAAAAACATTTACATTCTGAGAACCTAACTAGGTAAGTTGGTAGATTAAAGTTGACAACCACGAAAAGGTGTTTGTGAAAAAAGTTGAGAGACCAGATCGTAGATACTAGAGGGAGACCTCTTTTTCAGCCTAGAACAGAGAACGCTGCGTAGGGGAAAAAATGCACACATTGCACCATTTAATTTCCAAGTTCATAGTTTCATACAACAGTCTATTCTATACACAAAGAAAAGTTGATAAGTAGATGAGGGAACTACAAATGAAGGACCAACACTCATGGCACCCAAGAATCAAGTAAGATGAAGATTCAGTTCCGCTTCAAAAAAAGATGAAGATTCAGCAAGCATTCACGATCGAACTGTCCCAGTCTGATCCTGTAGACGAGGGATGCTGCTTAATCCATCAACTTCCTTGCCCCCTCCTCCCTCTTCTTCGAGCCATCATGTCCTACTTCTGCGGATAGACCGCGGCGGTTGATCGGATCCAGGATGAGACTGCGACGTTTGCTCCGGTCGACGACGCGGCGAAGAGGTGCCTTTGGGGCGAGGATGAAAGAAGGTGACGGCAGCACGCGACGGATTGAATCGGAGGATGAGCTGCGGGGAAGAAGAGCCGCGAGGGAGGGGCATGGGATCGGGATGGGATTACGAAATTCGAGCTATATATATATATTTCGTCAAAAGTCTCGTCACTCGCACAAGCATCCATAATCCACTAGTACCGTGCTAATTTTACGTAAGAGATCACTATGTATCGCGTACACACCACGATCATCGTACACTTACGTTGATCTGTACACGCCGCTCTGCTCTGCTCCAAGAGAACAAGCAGCACACGGGCGGGCGGCTAGTTGGGTCCCCAGCATACGAGGTGCATCACGTTCTCGGATTTCTCCGCCTTCCTCCTCGTCATCTTCGCCTTCTCCGTCGACTCAGTAAGGCCACCGGAGAGCCGCCTGGCCTGCGGCCGCTGCGCGGCTCCTGACGCCGGCGGCTTCGCGGCGCCAGCAGCACTCGGCATGGCGGGCTTGGACGCTGCAGACGCCACCGGCTGCAGCCTCGCCCTCATGACGGCCTGCGTCGTCTTCATCAACACCTTCTCGCGTGCCTCAGGCTTCATCGGTTTGGAAAGTATCAACGAAATGGATTGCCACTTCTGAACTAAGTTGGTGTTCTTCACTTGTTCTGCATCTACTTCAGGTACTATTTATATGGGAGAAGGGAACATAGAGCTGTATGGTTCCAAAACCACCAAAATAGTTGAGCCTGGATTGAATCCTTCTGCACGCAGTATCGATCGACATGTTTTTCTCTTCCAGTGTGCGCACATGTGGTGAGCAAGCAAACCAGTGTTCCGCGCACTGGTTTTCCAGTGACCGAAACGGCCAGCTTGTGGGAAGGAGCAGCAAACTAGGATTGGTGCGCCGGCGAAGGAATCTGACCGGAGTGAGACCGACGTATGTTTTTTCTCTCTTTTCTACTCCCTCCGTTCCGATTTAATTAACTTGTTATCCAACACATGTGGATGAATCTATACATGTTGGTGTATAGCAAGTTAATTAAATTGGAACAGAGTGAGTATATGTATAAAGCTCTTTTCCTATCATTTTCGTAACATTTGCTTTAGAACTTGTAAGACAAATGACCGAGCTGGGTTTCTATCCTGGTTTCATTTTATAATGGAACCAGGGGATTCTTCCACCCGCTTCAATCTAAAAAAAAGCTCTTTTTCCCTATCTATAATTTAAATGGCAGAACTCCCGCCGATTCGCGGTCTGAATGCACAATACAGCACACCAGTATGGGAATCTGAATCTTAACACTGACGAACTGATGGATCAACTATTTAATTATATTTATATCATCTCATCAGTGCTTAGGTTTTGGCCTAAATAATTTATATTCTTCCCAAACAACATATTTGTACGGAGACAGAGCTTCACGTAGCAGACTCCAACGCCTCCAAATCCAAGACGGAATAAACCGGTGTGTTGGCATGAGCCTCCGGCAGTATTTTCACCAGCAGAACAAACTTACAAATTCAACAGATCGATGTCAGAAACAAATGTCATCGTGAGAAACCCGATGAATCTGATACGGAAATGATAAGGATCAACGTGATTCGAAATGGTTTTGGCGCAATCTATCACGTCAATCGAATAAACCACCAAGATAGAAATATAGAGAATTCAACTGAGATAGATCAAATTGAATCCTCTTCAACTCCTCGCATTACAATTGACCAGATTCAACTCTCACGCATGGTACAACATCAGAACTCACACTAGTACAGATTGGGCAATTTAAGACTCCGCCATCGCACACGGGAGCAGCCATCCGTGTGCGTTATCCCCTATCGCATTCGCTTCACAATTATAGCCGTGTTCGAGCCCCTTAACGGTGTTTGTTGGTCAAACATTCACCTACGCTTCTGGTTTTTAAAGCGTTGGCGATATATCGCACACGGTTACATGTAGCAACGTGTCTGCATTATTGTTATGTTTCACACACGCGTTACTTCCACGAATCGTCTGTAATCTCAGTTGCCTCCTGGTATTCCGTTCGACGCGTGTACACTGTACAGCCTTCTCGCCTCCTCCAGTTTGCCCCGCGTCGACCACGAGCCAGCTTTCTCATCCTATATAATGCTGCTCGCCGCCGTTCATCACTGAACTCAGCAGCGGCGTCACCGTAGACTCAGTAGGTACACGATGGTGCGCCACAGGAAGACCGCTCGCCTGTCGTGCGTGGCTCAGTGGAGCATTGCCGCGCCCGCTGCAGCTTCTGGGAACTCCTCCCCGTCTTCGGATTACAGGAACTCCTCCCTATCTGCGCGCCGTCGACGCGTGGAGAATGAGTGCCCGGAGGAGGCGAATTTGGAGAAGGGCGAGGACACGGCGATGAAGAGGCCGGAGGATTCCTCTGAGCGCGACACCGAGGCGCATCTCGAGTGGTGGGAGGTGGCTGAGCGCGAGGCCGAGGAAGCTGCGTTCGAGGCCGCGGAGACCATGGCGGCTGTGCGTGAGGCCGAGAAGGCTGACGAGGACAACCGGGCCATGATTGAAGAGCATCGCGTGGTCGAAGACTCCATCGCCAAGAAGCTAGAAGAAGACAGATTGCGCGCATTGAATGATGTCGAGGCCTCAGGCTCCGGCAAGGAGATCTGCATCTCTGATTCCGACGAGGAGTAGTAGTGTCGATTATTGTAATAGTTATTTTGCTCTTTTCCTTAAGTTTAGCATGTTTCCTCGCAAGTCATTTGTTAGAAATATCAATATATATAATATATGAAATTAGTTAAAGAACACAACAGAGCGAGAAGAGCCGTGTGCGCTGCTCATCTATCGCACACGATTGGAGTGCGAAATTCGTGTGCGCTGTTACCACATCGCACACGTTTTATTGGAAGATTTCGTGTGGGTTAAAATCTATCGCACACGATTGGAGTGCGAAATCCGTGTGCGCTGTTACAGAGGCAAAGGAAGAGCTATCCCCAGCGTACGAAGCTGGGGGTAACTTCGTTAACCTCACTGTGGAGGAGCCCGAAGACAGCAATCCAGGTTCATCGTCCGACGAGCCGCTGGCTAGCCCAGAGGAACTAGAGGAGTATAAGTTGGTGGAGGTGTCCATCGCGTCGGCGCGGCGTGAGGAAGCAGTGGTGCACTGCGTGGTCGAGGAGTCTTTTGACCCTCTTCGCAAGGACCGGCTGCGTGTGCTGCTGCGCGCCAGGAAGGAGGCCAAGAAGCAGACGCGGCTCTGGATGGGTGCCGCGGCAAAGCGTTTGGCCAAGTGGAAAGCCGCTCGCCATGATGCCGAGGTCTCAAGGTCAGGCAACCCGCTCGCCGACGATGCCGAGGCCTCAAGCAACGGCAAGGGCCTAGCCGGTGACGAAGACGTTGTCGTCCTCTCTGACGACGACGACGATGCTTAGATAGGTATTATTAGGTGTTTTCCATGTGTTATATACATGTACGTACTGTGAGATTGGGAATGTCCAATCTTTTTATAGAAGGAAGGGCAAAATATGTATTTGAATTAATGGTGCCCTTCCGGTAGCAACTAATATTATGCAAATATTATTAACCAGGTTCCATTATGGCTAGTACTCCTTTCCAATGTTTTTCAATGTTTTGGTTAGAAGTTGATAAATTTGGCAAAAAAACTAGAGATATCGCACATGATTATGACTCAGGAAAAGCGTGTGCGAAATGTACTCTTTAGCACAACTATCACCCATGGTTATGCCTGTGCGGAACCGTGTGCGATACCTTCTTAGACGACTGCATGTTCGCACACACATTACTGCTCCATAATCGTGTGCGATACCTGCCGGGCCATTAGGGCCAAGTAAGTGAAACTCTACCTTATAAGTAAAGACCAGACGCGCTTGACCACACACAGTCCACTCTCCCTTCTCCCTGCCGCCTCCTCTCTTCTAAAGTCGCACACGCCCTCTTCGCCCCCCGTGGTGCGGCGCTGCCGCATCTGGCCTTCCCCGCCGGCCGATGACCTCGCGGATGCCTGTCCAAGGCCTCCCACCCCCCATGGCGATATCGCCGTCTTCTCGTCGAGATCCCGAAGGTTAGCGCTCGTTTAGCAAGGCCGGATTTGTGTGGTACTGTTAGAATATCTTGTTCATGTTGTAGCAAGGCCGGATTAGTTAGTTGCCCGATCTGTTAGAATATCTTGTTAGTCCTTGTTTATTTGTGTGGTACTATTAAATCTTACTGCACCTCGATTATGTTGCATCTTTGTTTAACAGACTGGGTCAGTTAGATCTTCTATATTGGTTTCTACTGTTAGAATATCTTGCTAGTCCTTGTTTATTGGTGTGGTACTGTAAGATCTTTCTACACCTCGATTATGTTTCTTCTTTGTTTAACTGTTAGAATATCTTGCTAGTCCTTGTTTATTGGTGTGGTACTGTAAGATCTTTGTGCACCTCGATTAAGTTGCTTTTCTCTGTTTAATACGCTGATTCAGTTAGATCTTCCAAACTGGTTCGTACTGTTAGATCTTGTTTATTGTTATATATGATCTTCTATATTTTATACTTGTGCAATAGGGATCATATTTTGATAGCACTATATAAGAAAACCAAGGGGCAGAGTGCTTTGCTCCATAACTAGTTGGTGAATAAGATCCATGTGGCTAGGCAAGTTTCACCACATTCATTTCCCTTTTTTATTCCCTAGTAACTAAGTGAACAAGCATTTTGATTTGCGCTCTCTTCATTGTTTCTACAATTTCGTTTTAATGAATTTTATGCACGAAACATGCAGGCCCTTTGAGCAATACTTGCAAATAGCTTGCCTTGGCTACTTGCAGTTATTTCTCCTCCTCTTCGCATAACACCTCTCCGGAAAGAAGGATAATGCGATTTCTGAAGTATCCTTCTTTTCTGATGAGTGACGTCTGATGACGTGAAACACACGTTTGTTGGGAGACCCCAAGAGGAAGGTATGAAGCAGTGCAGCAGCAAATTTTCCCTCAGTATGAAACCAAGGTTTATCGAACCAGTAGGAGTAGTAGCACTTCTGAAGGTTGTCAACGGCGAAATATGATGCGGCGCAACACCAGGGAATCTGGCGCTGACGTGGAACCTGCACACAACACAATCAAACTATTTTGCCCCAACGAAACAGTGAGGTTGTCAATCTCACCGGCTTGCTAAAAACAAAGGATTAAACGTATGGTGTGGAAAACAGTAGTAAATTGCAGAGAATGAAAAGGAACAATGTTTGCAGTTTGTGGTTTAATCAATATAAAAGAATGGACCGGGGTCCACAGTTCACTAGAGGTGTCTCTCCATAAAAGTTAACTAACATGCTGGGTGAACAAATTACAGATGGGCAATTGACAAAATATTGAGCGCATGACAATGCATATATATGACATGATGATTACTATGATATTCATGTGGGCATTACAACAAAATACATAGACCGTTATCCAACAACGTCTATAACTAATAATCCACTGCCAGGTTGTCATCCGAGTTCCCCGATGGTATTAAGTTGCAAGCAACATATAATTGCATTAAGTAATGTGCGTAATGTAAACAAATACATATGACCGTGGACATAGCATTGTTAGGTTACCCCTAGTAGCAACAGCACATCCACAACCTTAGGCGTTGTTGTCACTCGCCCAGATTACTGGAGACTGAACCCACTATCTAGCATAAATACTCCCTCTTGGAGTTACAAGCATCTACTTGGCCAAGGCATCTACTAGTAACGGAAAGCATGCAAGATCATAAATAACATATAAGATAGATTGATAATGAACTTGACATAGTATTCAATATTCATCGGATCCCAACAAACACAACATGTAGCATTACAATAAGATGATCTTGATCATGTTAGGCAGCTCACAAGATCTAAACATGATGGCACAAAGTGGAGAGACAACCATCTAGCTACTGCTATGGACCCGTAGTCCAAGGATGAACTACACTCCGGAGGCGGGCATGGTGATGTAGAGCCCTCCGGTGATGATTCCCCTCTCCGGCAGGGTGCCGGGAAGAGGTTCTGGACCCTCCCGAGCAAGGGTTGACGACGGCGGCGCCTCTGGAACTTTTTATGGATATTGGCTCGGGTGTTTAGGGTTTTCGCGTCGGGGGGAATAAGTAGGCGAAAGGGCGGCGGCTGGAGAGCCCCGAGGGGCCCACACGCACCCTCGGCGCTGATACATGCATTTTATATCATCATTTATACAACTTTTAGTATCCTATTAGAATGTTATTTGCATTGTAATATCATTATTTTTACATGTTTTAGATGATTTATGGGACTTTCTTACAAAGTCCCTATTTTTGGTATTTAATTTTTGGGAGGCAGAAAACCTCCTTTTTCTTGTTTTTAATGTTTCAGGAGCTACGGAGACCCAAATAATAAAAGGAAAATTACACAGCTGGTTTTTCGTCGAGAGGAAGGCAGAGGGAAGAAGACCGAAGAGGGGAGAGCCACGAGGCCCAAAAGGGGTGGGCCCACGCGGCCAAAACCCTAGGCCGTGTGGGACCCACCAAACGGAGCCTCGGGCACTTCCTTGCCAGGGGCTTTTTAACACGCCTTCGTCCTCCCCGAAAAGTTACGCCCTAATTTTTCCAAGTCCATCCGAGGCCGTGGCAGCGGCGAAACTCCTGATTCCCTCCGAGGGGGGGGGTCAGACCCTGCTGCTCTGGAGCTCCGGAGGAGCGGAAAATCATCGTCATCGTCATCACCTCTCCTCCTTGGCGTGGAAGGAGGACTCTACATCATCACCATCACCAAGACCAGCACCATCTCCATCATCATCTCCGTGATCCACTCCGTTCCCCTCGTAGTTTGAGAGTTTCTATACCCTAGATACTTGTCTTGTGCTCTTATTCATGTTTGTGATCGAGTACTTATCATTATTTGGAGGTGAAGTTATATTTTCAGATTGTGGTGTACCACTTATGCCACTGAATATCATCATGTTTGCATGTTGTGAGTAGTTCCCGTATGTTCCTGAGGGCATAGGATGAATTGGGAATGATTTATATATGACATGTGTTGGTATTTTGTCAAGTGTTTATCTTTTATGTGATTCTATGATGGTGTTGGGCGAACGTCGACTGCACAACACTTCACCTTTAAGGGCTCATAGGAGAACACCGTAGTGTAATGAATTGAGGGAGACTTGGGAGGACACGTAAACCCTTGACCGAGTCATGAAGTTGCATTATGAGGGTATTAGTATCGGGGACCTTAGAGTGTAATGCTATGGTGGGACTTTTTGTCTTAATAATTCTTGTGCAGTCATTTACTTGGCCACATGATCCATCATAAGGGGTTTAGTTTATTTATTTAGCTTTACCTAACAATGGCTCCGTCCAAAGAAGATTAAAACTTGACAAGATATTCAACGTGTTGTTTAATAAATCTCTATGCCTAGCAATATCCATGCCGCCCTCGGGAACGTTTTCCACATATAAGTAACACATCACTTGAGCTTGTCCTCTTGCCACATAGAGGATTTGGCTTTCTCTCTTTGAGAGCTGTCACTTGCTACTATTTATTTTCAGCATTGCATCCATACATCCAAAAAAAATACCAAAAACACTTGCATCTTTCATTGTTTTATTTATCAATCTTGCTAACCAATACCTTCAGCTCCTCGTGCGTTCGACAACCTTTTCTAATCGAAAGGTACTACAATTGATCTTCTGCACTTGGAAGTCATCAGGCGCGGGTCCCACCTTGGCCGCGCCGAGCCCACGTGTGGGGCCCTCGTGGCTCCTCTTCGTTTTTCCTTTGGACTTCATGTGTATTCTGATAAAATTGGTCCCTCCGTAAAATTTCGTCCAATTCCGAGAATATTTCCTGACTAGCTTTTCTGGAATACAAAAATAGCAGAAAACAGGAACTGGCACCGTGGCATCTTGTTAATAGGTTAGTCCCAAAAAATGTATAAAAGTGACATAAAGTGGATGCAAAACATGTAACAATTGGTATAATATCAGCATGGAACATCAAAAATTATAGATACGTTTGAGACGTATCAGTATCCCCAAGCTTAGTTCCTGCTCGTTCTCGAGTAGGTAAACGATAAAACAATATAATTTTTGCGGTGACATGCTACCATCATAATCTTGATCATATAATATTGTAAGGCACATGTAAATGAATGAAGTGATCCAAGTCAATGGTCTATAGTTTGCTACCAAATAGATAATAAGTAAACAATTAAATACACAAGCTAAACTTTTTCATGAATAGTACTTTGGAGACAATGCATCCACAGGTTCACATAAGAGTTAACTCATAAAGCAATAGATTCTAACAAAAGGTATTCAATCAACACAAAGGAAGATTTAAGTTTCAGTATTTGCTTCAACTTTCAACATGTTTATCTAATGGATATTGTCAACACAAAGCAATATAATAAGTCCAATATGTAGCATATAACAAATGTTGTAACAAAGTTGACACTAGTGTTTGCTTGTGGAAGATAGAAAGAATATGAAAACTGACTCAACATAAAAGTAAAAGAAAGGCCCTTCGTAGAGGGAAGCAGGGATTAAATCATGTGCTAGAGCTTTTTAGTTTTGAAAAACATATAGAGATTGCATAAAAGATTTGACACTCCTCCCAACCTTTGCTAACACAAGCCATGGCTAACCGAATCCTCGGGTGCCTACCATCAATCACATACCATGGAGGAGTGTCTAGTTTTCTGGGGGGTAGGTGTGTATGTTAATGGTCAACGAATGGTAGCGGATGAAAACAGTATTCTCCCCATCAAACAGACTTTTAAGAGCGGCTCCCATGAAGGACGTTATTTCTACCAGCAAGGCAGATCATCCCTCTTTCTCTTTTGTTTACACATGCAGGTATTTCACTGTTTGTCATTACTTATTGATAAATCAGGGCAACAATGTGAAGAGAATTAAGCAGTTAAAGTTGTAATTAATTGGGACTGGGCACCCCGTTGCTATCTCTTTTTGCAAAATTATTGGATAAGCGGATGTATATGCCACTAGTCCAGGTGTAAAGTCTGTTTGACAAGTCGAATAAAGAATAACCCACTACTTCCTCATGAGCTAGTAAACATTGACACAAAAAGGAATAATAACAATTTTGAATAATTTAAAGGTAGCACATGAAAAATTTACTTGGAGTGGCAAGGAAATACCACATATTGGTAGTTATGGTGGACACAAATTGCATGGATTTTGGCTCAAAGATTTGGATGCACGAGAAGCATTCCCTCTCACTACAGAGTTTAGGCTAGCAAGGTTATGTAAGCAAACAAGAATATCAACCACTACACTGATACGTCTCAAACGTATCTATAATTTTTGATGTTCCATGTTGATATTATACCAATTGTTACATGTTTTGCATCCACTTTATGTCACTTTTATACATTTTTTGGGACTAACCTATTAACAAGATGCCGCAGTGCCAGTTCCTGTTTTCTGCTGTTTTTGTATTCCAGAAAAGCTAGTCAGGAAATATTCTCGAAATTGGACGAAACTTCACGGAGGGACCTATTTTATCAGAACACACCTGAAGGTCCAAAGGAGCAACGAAAAGGAGCCAGGAGGGCCCCACACGCACCTAGGGCGCGGGTCCCCCTGGCACGCCCTAAGGTGGTGTGGGCCCCTCGGGGCTCTCCAGCCGCCGCCCTTTCGCCTACTTATTCCCCCCGATGCGAAAACCCTAAGTACCCGAGCCATTATCCACGAAAAGTTCCAGAGGTGCCGCCGTCGTCAACCCTAGCTCGGGAGGGTCCAGAACCTCTTCCCGGCACTCTGCTGGAGAGGGGAATCATCACCGGAGGGCTCTACATCACCATGCCTGCCTCTGGAGTGATGCGTGAGTAGTTCATCCTTGGACTACGGGTCCATAGCAGTAGCTAGATGGTTGTCTCTCCACTTTGTGCCATCATGTTTAGATCTTGTGAGCTGCCTAACATGATCAAGATCATCTTATTGTAATGCTACATGTTGTGTTTGCTGGGATCCGATGAATATTGAATACTATGTCAAGTTGATTATCAATCTATCTTATATGTTATTTATGATCTTGCATGCTTTCCGTTACTAGTAGATGCTTTGGCCAAGTAGATGCTTGTAACTCCAAGAGGAGTATTTATGCTAGATGGTGGGTTCATGCATCCGGTAATCTGGGAGAGTGACAGCAACTTCTAAGATTGTGGATGTGTTGTTGCCACTACGGATAAAATAACCGATGCTTAGCTTAAGGGTGCGCCGTTAGGTCTAATACATTTGTTTACATTACGCACTTTACTTAATGCAATTATCCGTTGCTTGCAACTTAATACCAACGGGGAACTCGGATGACAACCTGGCGGTGGATTATTAGTCATAGACGTTGTTGGATAACGGTCTATGTATTTTGTCGTAATGCCACATGAATATCATAGTAATCATCATGTCATATATTTGCATTGTCATGCGCTCAATATTTTGTCAATTGCCCAGCTGTAATTTGTTCACCCAGCATGTTAGTTATCTTTTATGGAGAGACACCTCTAGTGAACTGTGGACCCCGGTCCATTCTTTTACACTGATTAAACCACAAACTGCAAACATTGTTCCTTTTCATTCTCTGCAATTTAATACTCTTTCCACACCATACGTTTAATCCTTTGTTTTCAGCAAGCCGGTGAGATTGACAACCTCACTGTTTCGTTGGGGCAAAGTAGTTTGATTGTGTTGTGTGCAGATTCCACGTTGGTGATCGTATTGCGCCGTGCGAGCCAACGACAACCTTCAGAAGCGCTACTACTCCTACTGGTTCGATAAACCTTGGTTTCTTACTGAGGGAAAACTTGCTGCTGAACTACATCATACCTTCCTCTTGGGGTCTCCCAACGAACGTGTGTTCACGTCAGCAAGACTTTTTCTGGCGCCGTTGCCGGGGAGACAGCATGCTTCTGCAAGGGGAGTTTCACGCTTCCAATCTCTTTACTTTGTTTTTGTCTTGCTTAGTTTATTTTATTTTATCTTGTTTGCTTTAATTATCAAAAACACAAAAAATTAGTTTCTTGCATTTAGTTTATTTCGGTTTGTTATTATGTCTAGTTATTTATTTGCTATCAATGTTTCTCTTTGAAACAAAATCTTATTGGCTAAGTGGGTTCACGGAGGAACAACAAATTATTATAAGGAATACCGCTTGTCTCAAAAAGGGAAACATTTATGGGAACAAATAAGTAGATTGAATTATTTTGCTAAAAACTTGTGCTCTACTTATGATGAATCCTACTGCTTTAATGAATCTTTTTGTTGTAGAAGGCATAAACACCTCCCTTTCCAATGTGATTATAATGATAATGAAACTTGGCTGCTTATGCTAAAGGAAACTATGACTTTGGTAATCTTGAACAAATTGAAGAATTTTTGTTTTTAAGGGTGCCTATGAAATTGCTGGTTATATTCAAATGATGATCTCCTTATAAACTGAGAATTTTGCTATACTTGGTTATTGCCTTGAATATTACAATGATAATCCTTATATCACTGAATTTCTTGAGAAAACTTATTCTCCAGAACAACTTGCTACCTTTCAGGGACCTATGGAAGAAGAAATTGCTGAAACTGTGATCTCATTGGATGAAAAAGAGGAGGAGAGTGAAGAACAAAAGGAGGATCTACCTTCTAATGATAGTAACTCTTTAACTCTTACATTATATGATTACCCTCCATGCCTACTAAGGAGGAAATGCTATATTGTTGAATGTCATGATTCTATTGAAATATCTCCTTTTGATAAATTTGAAGTAACAACTCCTTGACTCAAGTAAAAGAGGAAATTGCAGAAAGTAAAAATGTGCTCCCTAATGTTATATATGATAATGCTCTTGATGATGGTCCTATATTGCCTAATGATTTATTATACTACTATTGTCAAAAGTGGGTTTAATGACCCCACTGTTTTTGAGCTTAATAAAAATTATGTGTTTGTAGATCATGAAAAGCATGCTTTATGTGATAGTTATATTGTTGAGTTTGTTCATGATGCTACTGAAAGTTATTATGAGAGAGGAAAATATGGTTGTAAAAGTTTTCAAGTTACTAAAACACCTCTCTTTATGTTGAAAGTTTTGAAGTTATTTGTTTCATCTTTCTATGCTAGTTGCTTTATGCTTCAATAATTTATTTTGTTACAAGATTCCTTTGCATAGGAAGTGGGTTAGACTTAAATGTGTTTGATATTTGCCTCTTGATGCTCTCTTTTGTTTTTCAACTCTTATTCTTATGAGAGCATCATTAAAATCTTCTAGCCTAGCTAAAAGGCATTAAAGAAAGCGCTTTTGGGAGGCAACCCATTATCTTTTTTTTCAGTTTTAGTCAAGGAGTTTGTTTACTTCTGTAGCAACTCCTTTGTATCTTTATTTTCTCGCATTGTTGTGCCAAGAGTAGCCTCTAATGTTAAGATGATGCTTAATTTTGATTGCTGCGCAGAAACAGATTTTTGCTGTTCACTGTACGAAATTCCTAAAATCACCAGATTGTTAATTAAATCTGAAATTTTTGTGCGTAATCTTTATGAATGTCTGAATCTTTCATTAGTTCAAAGTTTTTCGATCTGAGCGTCGTAAGTGCCTCGAAAAAATTCGTCTTTGCGGACTGTTCTGTTTTAGACAGATTATGCCTTTTTATTTTGCATTCTCTCTTTTACTAGTGTTGAGTGAAATTTTTTTTGGGTGGAAGAGCTTCACATAACATCAGTGGCTGTAGCTAATGTTTAAAGTAACAAGTCATATTGCGTCTTTATAGAACATGTGAGTTTTTGATTATGCACTAACCCTCTAATGAGATTACTTTGAGTTTGGTGTGACGGAAGTTTTCAAGGGTCAAGAGAGAAGGATGATATAATAGGATCAAGAAGAGTGAAGAGCTTAAGCTTGGGGAGGCTCCCATGGATCTCCCCAGCATATTTCAAGAAGACTCAAGCGTCTAAGCTTGGGGATGCCCAAGGCATCCCCTTCTTCATCGTCAAAATTATCAGGTCATCTCTAGTGAAACTATATTTTAATTCTTTCACATCATATGTGCTTTTCTTGGAGCGTCTGTGTGCTTTTATTTTCAGTATACTTTTATTTTCAATAAAGCTTGACTGGACCCTAGCATTCTTGATTGGGAGAGAGACACGCTCCGCTTTTTCATGAGAATACTCCTATTCTTCACTTATATTTGTTGAGTATTCATATCTAGCGCTGTTCAGCTTTTAGCTCTTGTTTTCATGTATCTCTTGTCAGAGCTATTAGCTTTCTTTTAGAAAGTACTCTCTTGCTTCACTTATATTGTTTGGAGAGTTGATTAAATAAATTGATTGGTGTTTGGTTGGTTCAAAAATGTTGCATGTGGTAATTGGTATAAGGAAAAACTTGCTTAATCTTGTAGATCACTAATTTGGATAACTTGATGCTTGTCAATTGTTTTGAGTTAACAAGTAGATCATGATTAAATTTGCATCATGAGTTAAGCCTATTAGTGAAGAACTACCGTAAAGCTTGTTGAAAATTTGGTTTGCATCGGTGGTATCTCTAAGGTCTAGATATTTTCTAATAAAGGGTTTGGTTAACAAGGAAGACGGTATGAAGTCTTATAACGTTTGCAATATGTTTGTCATATAAAACTTGGTGTACGGGTTGATATTCTTGTTTGCTTACATAACCTTGCTAGCCTAAACTCTGTACTGAGAGGGAATGCTTCTCGTGCATCCAAATCCTTGAGCCAAAATCCATGCCATTTGTGTCCACCATAACTACCTATATGTGGTATTTCCTTGCCACTCCAAGTAAATTTTTCATGTGCTACCTTTAAATTATTCAAAATGTTATTATTCCTTTTTGTGTCAATGTTTACTAGCTCATGAGGAATTAGTGTGGTTATTCTTTATTCTATTTGTCAATGGACTTTTACACCTGGACTAGTGGCATATACATCCGCTTATCCAATAATTTTGCAAAAAGAGCTGGCAACGGGGTGCCCAGTCCCAATTAATTACAACTTTAACCAATTAATTCTCTTCACACTTTTGCCCTGATTCATCAGTAAGCAATGACAAACAGTGAAATACATGTGTGTAAACCAAAGAGAAAGAGGGATGATCTGCCTTGCTGGTAGAAATAACGTCCTTCATGGGAGCCGCTCTTAAAAGTCCGTTTGACAGGTAGAATACTGTTCTCACCGCTACCATTCGTTGACAATTAACAAACACCTCTCAAAAATAGATACTCCTCCATGGTATGTGATTGATGGAAGGCACCCGAGGATTCGGTTAGCCATGGCTTGTGTTAGCAAGGTTGGGAGGAGTATCAAATATTTTATGCAATCTCTATATGCTTTCAAAAACCTAAAAGCTCTAGCACATGATTTAATCCCTGCTTCCCTCTGCGAAGGGCCTTTCTTTTACTTTTATGTTGAGTCAGTTTTCCTATTCTTCTGTCTTCCACAAGCAAACACTAGTGTCAACTTTGTTACAACATTTATATGCACATATTGGACTTATATTACTTTGTGTTGACAATATCCATGAGATAAATATGTTGAAAGTTGAAGCAAATGCTGAAACTTAATTCTTCCTTTGTGTTGATTAAATACCTTTTATTAGAAACTATTGCTTTATGAGTTAACTCTTATGCAAAACTTTGATGCTTGTCTCGAAAGTACTATTCATGAAAACGTTTAGCTTGTGTGATTCATTGTTTACTCATTATCTATTTGGTAGCAAATTATAGACCATTGACTTGGATCACTTCATTCATTTACATGTGCCTTGCAATATTATATGATCAAGATTATGATGGTAGCATGTCACCTCAAAAATTATTTTTTTTTATCGTTTACCTACTCGAGGACGAGTAGGAACTAAGCTTGGGGATGCTGATACGTCTCAAACGTATCTATAATTTTTGATGTTCCATGCTGTTTTATACCAATTGTACATGTTTTGCATCCACTTTATGTCACTTTTATACATTTTTTGGGACTAACCTATTAACAAGATGCCGAAGTGCCAGTTCCTGTTTTCTGCTGTTTTTGTATTCCAGAAAAGCTAGTCAGGAAATATTCTCGGAATTTGACGAAACTTCACGGAGGGACCTGTTTTATCAGAACACACCTGAAGGTCCAAAGGAGCAACGAAGAGGAGCCAGGAGGGCCCCACACGCAGCTAGGGCGCGGGTCGCCCCTGGCGTGCCCTAGGGTGGTGTGGGTCCCTCGGGGCTCTCCAGCCGCCGCCCTTTCGCCTACTTATTTCCCCCGATGCGAAAACCCTAAGTACCCGAGCCATTATCCACGAAAAGTTCCAGAGGCGCCGCCGTCGTCAACCCTAGCTCGGGAGGGTCCAGAACCTCTTCCCGGCACTCTGCCGGAGAGGGGAATCATCACCGGAGGGCTCTACATCACCATGCCTGCCTCCGGAGTGATGCGTGAGTAGTTCATCCTTGGACTACGGGTCCATAGCAGTAGCTAGATGGTTGTCTCTCCACTTTGTGCCATCATGTTTAGATCTTGTGAGCTGCCTAATATGATCAAGATCATCTTATTGTAATGCTACATGTTGTGTGATAACACACAAGTATAGGGGATCGCGTGTAGCGTTTTCGATAAGTAAGAGTGTCGAACCCAACGAGGAGCTAAAGTTAGGATAAGTATTCTCTCAAGTTCTATCAACCACTGATACAACTCTACGCACACTAAAAGTTTACTTAATCTAGGAAATAATACTAGAGTAATAATACGGGTATGAGAGATAGTTTTGCGAGATAAGAAATACAAGAAAGTAAATGTTAGTGCTGCAGCAATAAAATACACTAAGTAACCTTAAAATCACAGTACCATGAGTGTGGAAAAGTGGTGGTAAATGTGATGGCTTTGTCCTAGATTAATTAGTGAAGGTACTTGGTTCATTGTCCTCGATGCAGTTTTCTATGTGGGAGAGGCTAAATATACATGCACTCCACTACTTGCGATTACAAGTACTATATGATTGGATTGTTAGCAGGCATCCGCAAATACTAACAATGCATTAAGGTTTCCCCAACCATAGTCTTAAGTTCATGGTCCTCTTACTCCTATACGTGCAACTAACCGGTTCGCGTTCTCAGGTTTCTGTCACTCCGGCAGAACTTCCCCCGCTTCGTTTACAAATACTACCAACCCTAGGGTGTTTGATCCATGCGCGCACAAATATAATGGACACCAAAGGACAGTACCATATAGACATACAACTCTAATGAATCTCATGCATTCAACTAAGCAATCAAAAGACAAATAAACTACGGAAACATGATGTAAATCATAGGATAAATATTATAGCATCAAACACCATGTTTACATAGGACGGTACAGAGGTTTGTGGGAGGATGAACCACTGTATACAAGGTGGAATTGGCGGTGGAGATGGCGGTGAAGACGGTGGAGAGTGCAGCGAGAGGCGCAGGGCGGCGCCGGCACCGACGGTGGCGCAGGGGGCTCCTCCTACGCTGCCGGTTCCATGGGGGAGCGCCACCCCTTAGCCCTCTTCCTTCATGGCTTCTTGGGAGCCCTCCCCCATGGAGATGGGATCCATGGGGGAGGCAAAAACATGTCTTTGGTGGCTGCAAATTCGTGGGTATGGGTGTCCTCCACGACCTAGGGTTTCCTTTTTTATATGGACTCTCGGATTCCCATCTAGGGCTTCAGTAAATCGGTCTTTTCTCCGCCGTCCGGACTCCGATTGGGTCGAATTTTAATTCTAGAATTATTATGAGAAAATTCCCTGCAACTTTCGCGACTAGAATTTTTCCATTTGATGTCATCTTCGAGCTGAAACGGGTCGATCTTTGAAAATAGTTTTCAGACAGATTTCAGGAAAGTCCAAATTCGACTCCAACAATGTTTCCTCTTGTATTCTTGATAATTTATACACATCAAAGAGTAAAACAAGAACATTGTGCACTTTTGCAACTATTAGTAGGCTAGTCCAAATAAATAATAAACTTAATATAAAAACAAGTGCTAAAAGCATAAAAATGGCATGAAACAATCAAAAATTATAGATACGTTTTGGACGTATCATTGTGTTTGATGGGATCCAATGAATATTGAATACTATGTCAAGTTGAATATCAATCTATCTTATATGTTATTTATGATCTTGCATGCTTTCCGTTACTAGTAGATGGTTTGGCCAAGTAGATGCTTGTAACTCCAAGAGGGAGTATTTATACTAGATAGTGGGTTCATGCCTCCTGTAATCTGGGAGAGTGACAGCAACTTCTAAGATTGTGGATGTGTTATTGCCACTAGGGATAAAATAACCGATGCTTAGTTTAAGGGTGCGCCGTAGGTCTAATGCATTTGTTTACATTACGCATTTTACTTAATGCAATTATCCGTTGCTTGCTACTTAATACCAACTGGGAACTCGAATGACAACCTGGCGGTGGATTATTTGTCATAGACGCTGTTGGATAACGGTCTATGTATTTTGTCGTAATACCCACATGAATATCATAGTAATCATCATGTCATATATTTGCATTGTCATGCGCTCAATATTTTGTCAATTGCCCAGTTATAATTTGTTCACCCAGCATGTTAGTTATCTTTTATGGAGAGACACCTCTAGTGAACTGTGGACCCGGTCCATTCTTTTACATCGATTAAACCACAAACTGCAAACATTGTTCCTTTTCATTCTCTGCAATTTAATACTGTTTTCCACACCATACGTTTAATCCTTTGTTTTCAGCAAGCCGGTGAGATTGACAACATCACTGTTTCGTTTGAGCAAAATAGTTTAATTGTGTTGTGTGCATATTCCACGTTGGTGATCGTATTGTGCCGTGCGAACCACCGACAACCTTCAGAAGCGCTACTGCTTCTACTAGTTCGATTAAACCTTGGTTTCTTACTGAGCGAAAACTTACTGCTGAACTACATCATACCTTCCTCTTGGGGTCTCCCAACGAACGTGTGCTTCACGTCAGAATACACCAAGTTTTATATGACAAACATATTGCAAACATTATAAAACTTCACACTGTCTTCCTTGTTAACCAAATTCTTTTATTAGAAAATATGTAGACCTTAGAGATATCACTCATGCAAACCAAATTTTAACATGCTTTGCGGTAGTTCTTCACTAATGGGCTTAACTTACATGATGCAAAAGTTTAATCATGATCTACTTGTTAACTCAAAATAATTGACAAGTATCAAATTATCCAAATTAGTGATCTACAAGAATATGCAAGTTTTTCCATTATACCATTTATCACATGCGACATTTTTTTGTTCCAACCAAACACCAATCAATTTATTTCAACAACTCTTCAAACAAGTATAAGTGAAGTAAGAGAATACTTTCTTTAAAAGAAAACTAATAGCTCTGACAAGAGATACATGAAAACAAGAGCTAAAAGCTGAACAGCGCTAGATATGAATACTCAACAAATATAAGTGAAGATAGGAGTATTCTCATAAAAAAACGGAGCGTGTCTCTCTCCCAATCAAGAATGATAGGGTCCAATCAAGTTGATTACAAAATCAAAATAAAGTACTAAAAATAAAAGCACACAGACGCTCCAAGAACAGCACATATGATGTGAAAGAATAAAAATATAGTTTCACTAGAGATGACCTGATAATTTTACCGATGAAGAAGGGGATGCCTTGGGCATCCCCAAGCTTAGACGCTTGAGTCTTCTTGAAATATGCTGGGGAGATCCATGGGAGCCTTCCCAAGTTTAAGCTCTTCACTCTTCTTGATCCTATTATATCATCTTTCTCTCTTGACCCTTGAAAACTTGCGTCACACCAAGCTCAAAGCAAATCTCATTAGAGGGTTAGTGCATCATCAAAAATTCACATGTTCTATAAAGACGCAATATGACTTGTTACTTTAAACATTAGCTAATGCCACTGATGTTATGTGAAGCTCTTCCACCCAAAAAAGAATTTCACTCAACACTAGTAAAAGAGACAATGCAAAATAAAAGGCATAATTTGTCTAAAACAGAACAGTCCGAAAAGACGAATTTTTTAGAGCCACTTACGACGCTCAGATCGAAAAACTTTGAACTAACGAAAGATTCAGACATACATAAAGATTAAGCACAAACAGTTTCAGATTCAATTAACAATCTGGTGATTTTAGGAATTTCGTACAGTGAACAGCAAAAATCTGTTTCTGCGCAGCAATCAAAATTTAGCATCATCTTAACATTAGAGCCCACTCTTGGCACAACAATGCAAAAAAGTAAAGATACAAAGGAGTTTCTACAGAAGTAAACAACACCTTGACTGATAAAAAAACTGAAAACAAATAGATAAAGGGTTGCCTCCCTAAAGCGCTTTCTTTAATGCCTTTTAGCTAGGCTAGAAGATTTTAATGATGCTCTCAGAAAAATAAGAGTTGAAAACAAAAGAGAGCATCAAGAGGCAAATATCAAATACATTTAAGTCTAGCCCAATTCCTATGCAAAGGAATCTTGTAATAAAATAAATTACTGAAGCATAAAGCAACTAGCATAGAAAGATGAAACGAATGCAACTTCAAAACTTTCAACATAAAGAGAGGTGTTTTAGTAATTTGAAAACTTTTACAACTATATTTTCCTCTCTCATAATAACTTTCAGTGGCATCATGAACAAACTCAACAACATAACTATCACATAAAACATGCTTCTCATGATCTACAAACACATAATTTTTATTAAGCTAAAAAATAGTGGGGTTATCAAACCCACTTTTGACAATAATAGTATAATTAATATCATTAGGCAATATAGGACCATCATCAAGAGCATTATCATATATAACATTTGGAGCACATTTTTACTTTCTGCAATTTCCTTTTCTTGAGTCAAGGTGTTTGTTACTTCAAATTTATCAAAAGGAGATATATCATGACATTCAATAATATAGCAGTCTTCCTCGTTAGGTAGGCATGGAGGGCAATCAAATAATGTAAGAGTTAAAGAGTTACTATCTTTAGGAGGTGGATCCTCCTTTTGTTCATCACTCTCTTCCTCTTTTTCATCCAATGAGACTTCAATTTCAGCAATTTCTTGTTCCACAGGTTCCTGAAAAGAAGCAAGTTGTTCTGGAGAATAAGTTTTCTCAAGAAATTTAGTGATATTAGGATTATCATTGTAATATTCAAGGCAGTAACCAAGTATCTCGGAATTCTCAGACTTATAAGGGGCATCATCACCCTAAAGCACACAAGCAATTCCATAAGCTCCCTTAAAACTTCAAATTCTTCAATTTTTTCAAGATTAACATAGTCATAGTTTCCTTTAGCATAAGAAGCCAAAGTCTCATCATCATTATAATCACATTGAAAAGGGAGGTGTTTATGCCTCCTACAACAAAAACATTCATTAAAGCAGTAGGATTCATTATAAGTAGAGCACAAGTTTCTAGCAAAATAATTCAATTTATATATTTGTACCCATAAGTGTTCCCCTTTTCGAGACAAGCGGTATTCCTTATAATAATTTTTTTGTTCCTCTGTGAACCCACTTAGCCAATAAGATTTTGTTTCAAAGAGAGAAATCATTGATAGCAAATAAACAACTAGACATAATAACAAAGCGAAATAAACTAGATGCAGGAAACTAATTTTTTTTGTGTTTTTGATAATTAAAAGCAAACAAGATAAAATAAAATAAACTAAGCAAGACAAAAACAAAGTAAAAAGATTGGAAGCATGAAACTCCCCTTGCAGAAGCCTGCTGTCTCCCCGGCAATGGCGCCAGAAAAATAGTTGTTGCAGGGAGATTGCAGAGCTTCATGAAATACTTCTACTCCCCGGCAACGGCGCCAGAAAAATAGCTTGATGACGTGAAACACACGTTCGTTGGGAAACCCCAAGAGAAAGGTATGAAGCAGTGCAGCAGCAAGTTTTCCCTCAGTATGAAACCAAGGTTTATCGAACCAGTAGGAGCATTAGCACTTCTGAAGGTTGTCAACGGCGAAATATGATGCGGCGCAACACCAGGGAATCCGGCGCTTACGTGGAACCTGCACACAACACAATCAAACTATTTTGCCCCAACGAAACAGTGAGGTTGTCAATCTCACCGGCTTGCTGAAAACAAAGGATTAAACGTATGGTGTGGAAAACAGTAGTAAATTGCAGAGAATGAAAAGAAACAATGTTTGCAGTTTGTGGTTTAATCAGTATAAAGAATGGACCGGGGTCCACAGTTCACTAGAAGTGTCTCTGCATTAAAGATAACTAACATGCTGGGTGAACAAATTACAGCTGAGCAATTGACAAAATATTGAGCGCATGACAATGCATATATATGACATGATGATTACTATGATATTCATGTGGGCATTACGACCAAATACATAGACCGTTATCCAACGGCGTTTATGACTAATAATCCACCGCCAGGTTGTCATCCGAGTTCCCCGTTGGTATTAAGTTGCAAGCAACAGATAATTACATTAAGTAATATGCGTAATTTAAACAAATACATATGACCGTGGACATAGCATTGTTAGGTTACCCCTAGTAGCAAAAGCACATCCACAACCTTAGGCGTTGCTGTCACTCGCCCAGATTACCGGAGACTGAACCCACTATCTAGCATAAATACTCCATCTTTGAGTTACAAGCATCTACTTGACCAAAACATCTACTAGTAACGGAAAGCATGCAAGATCAAAAATAACATATAAGATAGATTGATAATCAACTTGACATAGTATTCAATATTCATCGGATCTCAGCAAACACAACATGTAGCATTACAATAAGATGATCTTGATCATGTTAGGCAGCTCACAAGATCTAAACATGATGGCACAAAGTGGAGAGACAACCATCTAGCTACTACTATGGACCCGTAGTCCAAGGATGAACTACTCACGCATCACTCCGGAGGCGGGCATGGTGATGTAGAGCCCTCCGGTGATGATTCCCCTCTCCGGCAGGATTCCGGGAAGAGGTTCTGGACCCTCCCGAGTTAGGGTTGACGACGGCGGCGCCTCTGCAACTTTTCGTGAATAATGGCTCGGGTGTTTAGGGTTTGCACGTCGGAGGGAATAAGTAGGCGAAAGGGCGGCGGCTGGAGAGCACCGAGGGGCCCACACGCACCCTCGGCGCGGGTCCCACCTTGGCCGCGCCGAGCCCACGTGTGGGGCCCTCGTGGCTCCTCTTCGTTGCTCCTTTGGACTTCATGTGTATTCCGATAAAATAGGTCCCTCCGTAAAATTTCGTCCAATTCCGAGAATATTTTCTGACTAGCTTGTCTGGAATACAAAAACAGCAAAAAACAGGAACTGACACTGTGGCATCTTGTTAATAGTTTAGTCCCAAAAAATGTATAAAAGTGACATAAAGTGGATGCAAAATATGTAACAATTGGTATAATATCAGCATGGAACATCAAAAATTATAGATACGTTTCAGCGTCTACCCTTGCCGAATCACGTATGTGATATCCTCTGCGGGATGATGACCATGATGAGGTGCAGCTAGAAGACATATTTTGCATTCAAAACAAAGACGTAACCAAGAATAGTTCTTTTTCTTTTGTATAGTTTTCACATTTTTGTAGCTAGCAATTGATACTTTTGTTGCAATGTACAAATATGAAGTGTGAAATGAATGAAACAAGAAGGAGATTTGCTATGTGAAAATGTATGAATCTGAAATGAAAGCCTACAGCATGGTTCCTGAAAAATTATAAACGTGTGTGATGGGTCTTCAAACACACACGAGTAGCACTACGGCAAGCTAGCAATAAGTTTTTAAACATACACGAAAGACCTTAGTAAAAGCGTGTGCAAATAACTAGTAACCCAGACGACTAAAGAAATGTAAGTCGTGTGCGATAACTAGAAATATCGCACACGGTTTATGGAAACCAGTCGTCTGCGAAGTTTGCGACATCGCACACGGCTTATTTATCCGTCTGCGATGCCTGCCCACATCGCCCTCCCATGGATAGCGACGGACCTTATAATCGTTTGCGATGGCCAAAGTCGACCGTGTGCGTTTGCCCGATCTGTACTAGTGTCAAAGATCAGCAAGTAAACACAACGATATGTTCCCCAACCATTGAGACTTTTCTGAGAGAGGCGTTTTGTAGCACGGGCTAGCTACATGTAGCCCTTTTTTTGAAAATTTCAAAAAAGATACTTTAAAGTTTCAAAAAACCTGAAAATTTTCTATATGTAGATAATGATGATATCCACCAGTGTACAAAATATCAATATGAAATATTCTGTATTTTGCGCTGTGTAAAAATGACAAATCTCTGAATCTGAGATCTGTCGGAAATTTGTCATTTTCGTGTAGGCCGAAATACAAAATATTTCGAGTTGAAAATTTGCAGCACCATAGGGTACATCATTCTCCACCTCTATGATTTTTCTTGGAATTTTTGGAAACATAAGAAAATTAATTCGAAAAAAAAAATCCGGGCTACATGTAGCCCGGGCTACAAAGTGACTTTTCGGACTTTTCTGGTTTATACTCAATCTTGGAAATAACATGGCGGCTGCTATAACCCTTTATAGGGTGACTCCACGAGAAAATTGTGAGGTGCTCCGGGCGGCACATGCTCCGGGCGGATTCCTTACTTTCATTGGTCCAGAATCTGGTGGGGTCCACATTGGTAAGGTGTAATTTTAATAACACACCGACAAATACAAACTGAATACATGTCGTGGAGCCAGCACAGCAGCTAGGGAGAGAGAAAGAGCACGAGCTTGTTTCAGACTCTCTCTCTCCCAATCTTTCTTTGATTCTTTCTCGGTGGCGACCTAGCCTAGGCCACACGGCGGCGTAGTTTCAGCAGGCGCAGCAGCAAGCACTGGTGGCGAGATCTCCATGCCAGTCGAGCCCGTCCGTGGACGACATTATCGGCGCAACGCGCAGCTTGGAGCCTTCGCGCTCCACCGGTTCTCTGACCAGCAGTCAACACCTCCGTCTGTCAGCCGTGCATGGCGAGCAGTATCTGAGGGGCATCACAAACACCGGGAGATGAGGCGAGGACGCAGGCAGGCAGTGGCAGAGCTACGGGACCAGCAGGTGCCCTGGCCTCCCCATGGCAGTGTAAATACGGCTAATTTATATACAATTTTTAGATAAAATTATGTGTGTCCCCCCCCCCCCCCCCCCCCCCACACACCCAAATGGTGATTTCTCATGTTTGGCCCCTTGAATGTTGAATCCTTGCTTCACCCTGGCTGTTGAGCAACGCATCGTCGGTGTACTTGCTCGGGAACCAGGAGCGGAGCAGGGTTGGAGACAGGACGGTGATGGTGACGGCGCGGGGTGGGGTACGGGTGACGCAAAACGAGGATGGCACCGGCGAGGAAGGTGAGCGGGACACACGAAAGGGACGGGCTCTGGGGGATGCATGAAGGAAGAAGATCTCGAGAAGAAAGAGAGGGGTAGGTGAGCCCCTACGTGGGCCCACCCAATATATATTGCAGTCATTAATTGTTTAGTCAATTTAACGGCTGAAATACCATGCCTCCAGATTGGCACCACACCATGCGTGGAGCAATAGATTTTGGAGTTCCACCGGGAATAGATGTCTCCGTGTGCACTCTATTCACTCTCCACACCCTAGTTTTTTCTTAGCGGGACTCCACACCCTACTTGGCTGGGACAGGCCCCACACCACACCTAAGACCCAATAGGCTGAACCAAATTGCATTTGGCCAGGCCCAAACACCGCTCATAAATATGAAACCAAACTGAACAATCAAGCCATGACTCGAATTGAATAAAAATGAACACACTAAATGGCTTTGGCTGCAACTCCTTTTCCAAAAACAAAGCATCATTGGAGGTGTCCGAAAAGTTGGGCCTGTCCTCATCTTTGGAAGGCACTTCAACATATATAGAAAGGTCCAAACTTGAAAATATATGGAGGTGTGGAGAAATAACATAAGTAATAGATATCCTCCCCTCATCACATGAAGACGATAAGAGTCGAGTGAGGGTTTACAAGGGATAAGAGGATGTGCTCAAATTAGCACTCAAGATTGTGGATAATGATATATTTTAAATTTGTGTTATTGTATTGGAATTCGGAACCTAAGTTGTACCGTGTTAGTGTCGACGTATTGTCAATTATGAAGCATAAAACAAGATTGTGGTATGTCTTTTCTTTATTTCAGAAATATGAAATGAAAAACAATGAACAAGATGTTTGAGATGCTACTATTTTAAGTAAACCTCTAGAATGTATCTATCTATACTTCTTATAAAGCAAAACCCCACTAAGTGTAATTCATAGTTTTCTATCTCCACATGCAAGCCATCCACATCACTTGCTCTTTTAGCTAATCAATTGTCCATGTCATCCCACTAACATTTCATTAATGCAAGCATTCACATAATCTTTTCTAGCCCATAAAATTTTCACCTCATGTTTTTTTTGAAAGATAAGATCACACCATGTCGTTATGTATTTACACAAGAAAATCATGTGCAACTAGAACACCGGAATTAGTTTCGTCCGTGAAATTTTTGCCAATTATTTTCAATGATGAAAATCATATAGCTATTATTCAAAATTATTGTCTCTTTTATATGTATTCACTCAAAAAGTTTCTAAAAATATTATGCGGCAATGTGCATGCCATCTTCATACAAGTCATCACAACATCTGTTTCTTCAACCTTGCTGAAATAGTCTTATCTTTATCAATCAAATACACACCTAAACCATAATGATCTTTAAATTATAAACCACACATACATTCGATGTCTAAAATTTTTAGCATCTTGATTGACATGATCAACTAAATTTTGCATATTTCTATAGTCAACTTCAGGTTTTTATGCGTTTTATTAAATGTCTTCAGAGATACCCGCTGCAACACGTGGGGTGTCGGTCTAGTTATCATGAAAATGTGATCACGTTATCAATTTTTCAGGAAACTGGATTGTGTCTTCTAGAATTGATATGTCGTGTATTTTATGGGTGAAATTTGGATGTATACAGTATAAGTTCGATGTTCAAAGGTCGCAAACATTGCTACTGTATATTGCATATCTCTGTTCCTATACGTGCTACTGCTACTGCTACTGCTCCTAGCTCCGGCAGAGCTATACGCCGACTCCAGATCATGAGCCGGCTCCTGGCTTGAATTGGTAATTTGTCTGAGCGAAGTTCTTTAGGGTGGCTCGACTCTTCTCTCGAGTTAGTCTTTGAGTCTGGACCGACTTGAAGGTGCACCCTGAGAGCTTGTGGTGGCAGGGACGGAGCCAAGACTGGCTTATAAAGGGGGCAAAGAGCTTTGGGTGGCAAAATGCTCTTTCAGGTGCTTAGCAGGAATATTTGTACTAGCAGATGCTTAAGGAAAACACCATTGTTAGGGGGGGTCTAGCCCCTGCCCGTCCCCCCTCCCTCCGTCCCTGTGTGTTGGCGTTGTGCACATGTGCTCGGTGATGCAGTTTCAAATACCCGACGATTAACAGACTTGCATGGGCACGATCAATTGCTTTGCAGGTTATGTAGAGCAAAATAAAGTCTTGATTTTTACTAGCAATATTGTTTTGTTTATCACAAGAAAAGTGCAAAGCTATAAACACAGTGTAGGTACGTAGTGCGGCGGTTGATCTGGTGTCCGCTCATTAGGTGTCTCTGTTGCCGCTTCATTTCCTTGTCCACCTTACAGCCCAAGTCAGATTCACATCGACCCTCACGCACGTCAATGCAATATGAACACAGACCAGTACCTAGCTACTCTTGAATCCAAATCCATAACCCACTCGGTTCTAATCCTACCCGTCACCAACAAAATCCCAAATAATAACAACCTAAACCTACAAAAAAATAAGTTGTTCAACAAACGCAGCGGCAACAGAGCAACCAATCTGCCTGGACACGCCATCATAATCACCACGCGATTCGTCCATCTGCTCCTACTCGCGCTACTCGCCAGTATCGTCGTTGCTACACGCGCCGTCCACGCCAAGCCGGTGGTCGCCGGCGCCGACGAGCCGACCACGTACGAGATGCTGGAGAGGTTTGGGTTCCCCAAGGGCATCCTACTACTGGGCGTGACCGGATACTCGCAACGGTGGTCAGACGACGCGTTCCAGATGTTCATGGACATAGACTGTAAGTTCAAGGTCGACGACGGGTATAGGCTTACCTACCAGCAGACCATCTCCGGCAGGGTGGCAAGCCGGAGACGAACATTTTCATTGATGTTAGTATTTATTTATACTAAATATGTTTACTTTATTAAAAATCTTATTTTACTATGTGTAAAATGCTTTTATGAATACACCCCGTAATATAAAAATCCATTATTATTTTACGTATCAATTAACTATAAAAATACATGGTAAAGTAACTCTTTGTCACGGTATTTATGTTATATTAAAAAAATATTATTTTACCAAGAAAATAATATATCCGAGCTAACAAAACAATCACATTTATAAATGAAATGGTTTGTGCTAGTTCGATGTACTAAAATGTGTTTGTGTCTCTCTTAGTATCTTTAAATAACTTTGTATGATGTTTTACAATATAAGAGTGTAAGAAATATCCTAGTAGAGATTTTTAGAGGAAAATTGCTATATTGATTATGACTCGAGTGTAAAAGGAGTCAGCAAGTAGCAAGCTACTTTGCTCGACCTCGTTAGTGACTAAAGATTGACATCAAATTTCCAAGAGGATCCTGAGCTGTGAGAGCAGCAAGCGTAAGGCGAGCGAGTGACCGATCAAAGCATGTACACGCTCCAAGCCTTCAACCGAGGACGACCCGCCGCACCACACGCATGGCGTATGTATTTGCACCAGATATCAGAGGAGCAAACGAAACTCGAGCATCGTCCAAAATACAAATCTCGTCAGGCCTCAACTCGGTAAGTGCCATCGGCGAGTTGCCTGGCCTGCGGCCGGTGAAGCGGCTCCTGACGCCCGCTGTTTCACAGCACCAAAAGTCGGCTACGTCCACACACCAGACACCACAAATATGATGGTTGAGAACACATAAGAAACAAGATTGCGATGGAACCAAACTGCTATCGCTTATTCGTTGACAACGCAGAGTCGATGATATATCATCTGCAATCTTCAGGGGACTCCGTGCTGCATACCACACTACGGGAAAGACACAAGACGCCGACGGCCAGGACATACGCCGACGGCCAAATATCGGGGCCGTCGGCGTAGACCCCGACCAGGCTAGACTTGGTCTTTCCTTTTTTATTTTAGCTACGCCGACGGCAATGTCGTCGGCCTATATTTTCTGTTTTTTTTTTGAGATATGCCGACGGCAATGCCGTCGGCCTATAATTTCTATTTTTTTAGATACGCCGACGGCAATGCCGTCGGCCAATATATATATAATTTTTTTTGAGATCTTTTTTTTACTTACTCACCGTTTTGAGCATAACTTTTGCATTGGAAGTCGGATTTCGATATTTTTTAGCTCGTTTCGAAGAGGATAAGTAGATCTGCATCATCATACACATTGCTCAAACTATATTCTTCAAAAAAAAAAATCATGAGCAAGGACAAAAAAAATCATGTTCAAATGGGTTTAGCTGAAGAGGGGCTCCGGAGCGTCGGAATCCAACCAAAAGTTAGGTGGTGCCATACCAAGTGGGTAGAAGTATGTTTTGGGTTGTAAATGTCCAAGATTCCACTCTGGGATGTTAGAGGCTTCACCGTCATCAGTTTTTCTCTAGTGAGCTTCTGGACTTACACCTGGAAACTCTTACTTCGGTCGAATTGGAGGAAATCTTGTGAAGAGTTAGGGTATAACTTTGTTTTGGGACTTCCTAGGGTCCACCCTAACACAACCAAGCAAAGAGTTGCACTTTTCTACCCCATTTTGACGCCGGTACCGGTTGTAGTCGTATAAACCTGGTTTTTCTCTAGCGGGGCTAAGTTTTAACCGGAGAGGGGTTCTAGAGGGTCAGGATCCCAGCACAAGTTAGGGGGTGCCATACCATGTGTGTACAAGTTTGTTATGGGTTTTGGATGGCCAACATTGCACTCCGGGGTGTGACCTACTTCACCGGCATACACCTCTCTCTAGTGAGTTTCATGACTTATAGCCTGAAAGTCCCAGATCGGACAAACATGAGGAAATCTTGTCAAGAGTTGGGTTATACCTTTGTCTTGTGACTTCCTAGGGCCTAGCCTAAGACAACCAAGTAACTAGTTACACTTTGCGACCTCATTTTGATGTCGGTACCGACTTTAGTCGTATAAGTCTGGTTTTTCTCCACTGGGGCTTCACCGGCATGCACTTCTCTCTAGGGAGTTTACATGCACTTATAGCGTGATAGTCCCCGATTGGACAAGCCGGAGGGAAACCTGTCAAGAGTTGGGTTATGGATGATATGGATGTCATATTTGGATTTCTCGCATTTTTCTAATCGATTTAGACATATTATTTGTCAAATTTTGATTTACGGATTTGTAGATATGAATTATTCAATATTAAATGGAAAAGGGCAAATAAGTTAATTATTATTTGAATTCAAGAATATTTTAATTCAATATTATTATTAATGATTCATTTCTTTTTATTTAAATAATTATTTAGATTCATAAAATAAAGATGTGTGATATCATAGTTCATGGGTTAATAGGATTGATAGGATACTATTGTTAGTAAATAAGATTGGAATTAAGAATGCTTAGAGATGAATGTGTCTCTAGTGCGATTAAGTGGTTAAACAATTCAAAAAACAAATTGGGAAATTTTTTTGAAAAAAAAATTAAACAAAATTATGCCAATTCATAGGCCGACGGCTTTTCTACGCCGACGGACCAAAACGCCAACGGGGCTACGCCGACGGCCGCCATCGGCGTATGGTGGGATTCCCGTAGTGCCAGTTGATGCCCCGTCGGTGCCTCGAGGCGTATTTACTTGAGGTTGGGAGAAGTTTAGCTGTAGATATTATTGATCCATCACCCGAGCTTCGAGTTGGGCTGGCTACATAGGGAAGGCTTTTTCGAAATGGTCAAGGCAGTGTGGGATCGACCAGTGCCTGGGTCTACGCCAATCCAAAGGTGGAACAATAAGATTAGCGCACTGCGCAAACACCTGAGGGGTTGGGCCAAGCACATGGTTGGACAGTTAAAAAATGAGAAGCTTCGGTTATCATCTATTATTGATGAATTAGAGGCCATTGCGGAGGTTAGGCCGTTATCTACGCATGAAGTTGAACAAAAAAATCAATCTAATGCTGCGATGGCGGCTATTCTTCGTGAAGAGGAGATTAAATGGTACCAAAGGTCAAAAGCTCAATTTATCCTAGAAGGAGATGCGAATACGAGATACTTTCATAGTCTTGCCAATGGCAGACATAGAAAGAAACTCATTCATTCTCTTTTACAGGAAGAGGGTACGATCGAGGGCCATGAGCAATTAAAATCCTATATCATGAAGTATTATCAAAATCTGTTTGGGGAGCCAAGTGAAGATAATTTCTCACTAGATGAAACCCAAACGGATGATATTCCGCAAGTTTCCGATCAGGAAAACGGCCACTTGACATCCCCCTACTCGGAGGAGGAGGTGAAGAAGGCAGTTTTCCAAATGGAACACAACAAAGCTCTAGGTCCGGATGGCTTTCCCGCTGAGTTTTATCAATCTTTTTGGAACGTAATCAAATCGGACTTGCTCGATATGTTCCATGCGTTGCATGTGGGACAACTCGACCTATTTCGCCTGAATTTTGGTGAAATAATTTTGTTGCCAAAAGTTGAAGGAGCAGAAAGGATCCAGCAATATAGACCTATCTGTCTCCTAAACGTTAGCTTCAAAATATTCACTAAAACTGCCACTCTCAGGCTTAATATAGTGGCTGATCATGTTGTGAGACCAACTCAGACGGCTTTCATGCAAGGGCGCAACATACTTGATGGTGTTGTGGTATTGCATGAAACGGTTCATGAGATGCATCGGAAGAAACTCAATGGAGTCATTTTAAAAATTGACTTTGAGAAGGCTTATGATAAAGTCAAATGGTCATTCCTCCAACAAACACTCAGGATGAAAGGTTTTTCGACTGAGTGGCGTGTAATGATACAGAACTTTGTTTCCGGTGGAAGTATCGCCATCAAAGTTAATGACGATGTTGGTAGATACTTCCAGACGAAAAAAGGTTTAAGACAAGGCGACCCATTATCACCAATACTATTTAATATAGTGGCTGATATGCTAGCAATCATCATTGAACGCGCGAAATTGGATGGGCAAGAATAGAGCTCTACTAGGTAAGTGGCTATTTAAGCTACTAACTGAAGAAGGCGTGTGGCAAACTCTTCTTAGGAGAAAGTACTTAGGATCAAAAGCGTTATCACAGGTGTCATCGAAACCTGGTGATTCCCACTTTTGGTCTGGCCTAATGGCGACGAAGAAATTCTTCTTTCCATTGTTTCTTTCTCCATAAAGGATGGATCGGAGGTACGGTTCTGGGAGGATAAGTGGCTAGGCGCCACCTCTCTCCGTGAACAATACCCAGCGTTGTATAATATAGTCCTTGGACATCACAAGAGTGATTCACTTGCTCAAGTATTGGTGGATAATCATCCACAAGTGATGTTCAGAAGAAATCTTGTTGGTCCCAGACTGGTCGCTTGGCACGAGTTGCAACATCGTCTAGTGGATGTCAATTTGACTCAGGGGACCGATGAGTTTCGGTGGAATTTACACAGTAGTGGAAAATTCTCAGTGGACTCCATGTATATAGCACTGATCCAACCGGATGTGCCGGTAGATAATCATAAGAAAATCTGGAAGATGAAGATCCCACTAAAAAACAAAGTTTTTGTGTGGTATCTACGTCGAGGAATCATCCTTACTATACCCTCCCAAAAGCGTGGCCAATATTTTTGGCAATTGGCTAAATGGGGTGGATAATAGATTTAAACAACTTATTAGGTGGCAGCGCTTTCCGTAATTTGGTCGCTATGTCTATGTAGGAATGTGTAACAGACCGATTTTTGTAGTTTTCAAAAACTTTTATCTAAAAATGAGGACTAGAAAATTTCTTTTAATTAATTAAAACTTAACTCGACTTTTCATAAGCATGAAGCTTTAAAATGAATTTAGCATCAACTTGGATAAATCTTTTGTTTTATTTTCCCTTCAAGTTGGATCGTATTTTCTTGGCTTCGGCATCTTAAAATATCCTCTTTTGAATTTGATTTGTTTTCATAAATTCATTTGGTATTTTTCGGAGCTTTATAGCATTTTCTAGATTTTCCTAAAAAGGAAAATCTATTGCTTTTATCTCTTATTTCGTTCTATCTAAAATCCTAATTGGATTTGCTCCTTCAGCTAATCACTCGTATGTTATTTAGGCTGTAGCCATGCACATACACGCCAGTATTTGACTAGTACAGTATCAGTTGATTTTTTTCCTCCCTTGCTATCTTCCCAATGTCCTTCTCTCTCTAAAATCCCATTGCACACGTGCATGTACACCAAGCTTTGGCTGATTTGCACCTGTACGTATTCGGATATCTATTCTTTCGGTCTGTCCCTCTTTTCTTTCTTTTCCTTTTCCTGTTAACCACCGAAGCAAGCGACCCAGACTCCTTTTTCTTCTAGGTGACAGCCCAGACGAGCAAGTGCTCGCTCGGCCAAACGTCCGGCCGTTTCCTCTCCCTGCACGCACTTATGCAGCCAGGCAGAAACGGCAGCTCGGCCAGAAACTGCCGCCATTAACGCATCAATTCTATTTACTCGGCATTCATTTTCTGTCACGTACGTCGCACTGCTTGCTCTTCATGCACGAACCCATGAAAACGCCAGCAAGCCAAGCATCGGTCTGCTGCTGATGCCTGGCCTATACAAAATCTCCATTCGTCTTCCATCTATCATCTCTGCCATCTTGTGCCACCATACCAGCCCTAGCTCGCCCACAAGGTTTGATCTCGTGGAGCTCCGATCCAGACCACCGTTGGACGCCGTCCACGTTCCCGGCGACTCCGGCCACCACAAGCAGAACTACTGGGACACAAGTGCCGGGAGGAGGAGGAGGGCCGATCCAGGCGACCAGAATATTTAACCGTGGATTACAGCCGAGGAGTCGTGCAACTACATCTGCTCTGTTCATCGACTTCTTTGGACGAGTTCGTCGCGTATGGTGAGAATCTGATCAATTCCATTGCAACGTAATCTCATATTATGTAGTCTACTTCCTAGACAAGCTTCTGCAGACCATCTGTGCCTTTCGCCATGTCCACTCTTAACCATGCCATCCAACATCGGCATGGTTATGCCAACGTCATTTTTCACCACAACTCAATGCAATCCTTTCGTGTCACTTTGTTCAAATAATGTCCATCAATACAAAGGAGAAGACGGATCTCCAATCCGACCATCATATATCATACTCCACTGATGCCAATTCGTCGAATCCCGACATTGCCATGCAAATACTTCTTTCTTCATCTTTACACTCGGATCTAAACATGTGAAAGTTGCTAGTTGACCTTAGAAACCAGATGGTTGTGTTGGATTCCAAATCCATTGGGTAGAAGTTAAATTAGGGTTTTACATATTTAAATTCAGGTCAAAATCAAATGGTATTATTTATGTGCTTGATTTTGTGTATGATTTATTTTTCTTAGTTAAATCACATGTGTAGGAGTTGTATGTAATTTCTGTATATTAGTGGATGACATGTTTAGACGTTCATTGTATTTAAATAGTAGTTTGTCGATTATTATTAGAAATATAATTGCTCGCAGTACTTTGTAATTTTTCATATGCTTGGCATTGTTTAATAATATACGTGTTGTTGATGCATGTTTATTTCTTTTATTCATATATGGCTTGTTACTACTAGTTTTTCTACTTAATGCGTGTCTAAGCTAAGTTTTGCTTAGTAATAGTTTATTACCTGTTTCGTACTTTTGCAAAGTATGTTAGTACTTTATAAGAAGATGGTATTCTTTGATTGCTCATGTTGTTTAGTAGCTCAGGTATAAACTTAGTTGTTGTATTCATGCTATAAGTAACATATTATGATTTTACATTGCGTTGTTTGTCTAGTTTAAATATTCATGCTTAGCTATCTTTGTATCTTGTGTACCTTGTGTTCCATATGATGTTTAGTTCTATTTATTCTAATAGCATATCTTTGTGCTAGGATGTATGTTAATGTCTTGCATGTATGTATAGCTATATAGAATCTAACTTCGTGTCACATTCTCGATTGCTCCGTTCCTTGTGTTATGTTTACGAATGTTTAGATTCTTTTCATATTAGCATTGCATGATTATACACTATTTTGTATCTATGTATATAAGCATCATTTTACTTGTTGACTAGATAATAATATGCTTCTGTGGTTGTTTAGTTCTAGAAGTATATAGTATCTCATACATGTATGTTACTATATTTGTGGGTTACTTGTAGTACACCGTACTGTTCTTATGGTAGTTTGTATGTGACGTTACTATTGCATGATAATAGTATATCGTTATATATGCTTGGGAGCATGCGTTTTTTTTTAAGTAGAGGGTTGAATGCCATGAGTTTGATCTTGTACTATACACCTGTATGCTTTGTTATCTCGTGCTGCTAATATTATGCTTGACCGTTATTTGGTACGATGCTATAGTATCTCCCAAATCTGTAGGCTAGTATATCCTTCGTGATTATTCATATAGTGTTATGTTATGAACATGCTTAGTATATATTATGCTTTGTTGCTATATGCATGAATAATATTCTAGTTATGAAATGTATTTATAAGTTCTTTACGTGTAGATAACATATCTTAGTTGATATCTAGTTGTGGCATGATTCATATGTTATTAGATGTTGTTACACGTGCACCTTGTTTACTTCATAGCTTATTATCGCTGAAGTCTAGCTATGGTAGTATTTATTTATTGTTTATGTTAAACTTGTTTGTTGTGGTGCATAGCTAGATGGTTCGCAAGTGTAATGTGTGTTTATGTTGTATAAACTTTAGCTTGCAATTGCTATCGTTTTATATATGATGATGTTTACATTAGGTCTTGTATTGCTTAGATGTTTGTGTTATCATGCTAGATAATCCTAGTTGTTGTTTGTATCACTAGTATGATAAATGTTGTTTGATGATTACAAACTAGTATGATATCTTTCATCGCTATGTCTTGCTTGTACGTTTACTAGCTATCTAGTTACGCTACATTATGCTATTTGAGTTTAGGTGTTAAACAGGTATGACCAATTATGCTATGACCCCTATGCCGGGTTTGTAGACAGTTAGATATAGTAAGATCTATACATGTCTCTTATGATGACATTCTATTCTGGTAATCTATCCTAGCATCCTATCCATGCCATTTTATTCATATCCGAGTTGCCACAACTCACTTCCACAATTCTATCTGAGTTATCATGTCCTATTCTTCAATTACTACTCCCTTTATTCTCATCTGCATTTCATTTCATTTGGTTTTGGTAATTATTGGTTTGGTATTTATTTGGTTCCATTTGCTATTGTTACGACGAGTAGGGAGTGACGTGGTTGGACGTGGATATAATCAGCTTAATGAAGAACATGGATAAAATCAGTTTATTGTAGAATGTGGATATAACCAGCTTATTGAAGAAGAAGGATTCGTCAACGAAGGCATGCCCCCCCCCCCTCTCATGTTTTTATCCTATGTTTTAAAAAGGGGCATTATTTTATTGTTTTACAAATATGCATGCTATTTTATTCAAGTTACTGGCGTGTCGATTGACACACCAGCCTGATCCGCTTGTAGCCTTATACTTGATACCCTGAGTAGAAATTATATAGTAATCATGTAGAGTAGAAATGCTTAGCCATGCTCAATATTTACTAGGATATCTTTATCTTGCCTCTTCGGAGGAATTGGTTGACCTTTGGGTCACAAACATATTTCTGGACATGATGAGCTCGTTGAGCTTGGCTGATGAGCCGTTGTTGCTTCCTCTACTCTCCCTTCTACTCTGGGTGAAACTTACCATCTAACACTGGCGCGGGCGACTGCTGGATCAACAATGAAGGAGCGATTGGCTGCCCTTCACAAGCTGAAGGGGGCAATCCGTCGTCCGTGCCGTATAAGGGCCTAATAAGTCTCGGATTTGAAGATTGTGACCACCGTACAACCACATGCTAATGGGCTCTGGCTGGGTCAAGTAAGTTAGTCAGCCTTTGGTGTCGATGTTGCCGTACCGCAGATGGGGTGTCTGCCTATGGGAGAACCTTTGGCACAGATGGGGGGACCGGTTTGGGGACATACTCTCAGTTCCGGCGCCATACCCGGTGGGCATGTCACATCTTTGGGGGATCTAGCTAAAAGACCTTGTCACGAATTCTCTATTGCTATGCTAGCGACGGCTGGTTGCAATTAGGCGAGTTTGTGACGTGTGGTGAAAGTGTACCACCTCTGCAGAGTGTAAAACTATTCGAATAGCCGTGTCCGCGGTCATAGACGACACATGAATCTTTCTTGACATACAGGAACCCTGTTTTGCTACTTCCCTCTACCCCTATTCTGAAATCCTATGGAGAATGTGAGGTGTCGAGGACACTCACAATGATGAGAAACATTACACTGGATACAAAACCTGTTTTCATCTAAATCGTTTTTATCAAAACTATTATGGTATTGCAAACAAAATTAGCTTTTATGCAAAAGAACCATATAGCCTTTTTGAAGCCACATGTAGCTATTATAGGTTTTGCATGAGGGGGCACGCTGAGTACATTATTATGTACTCATCGCATTGCTTTTGTTGATTATTCAGATCACCACGAAGAAGAAGAAGACTATGACTACTACGACGATGCTTAAGAGTGAGGCCTCGTGGACTACATCGACTGCCTGTGGCTAGATGGAGTCACTTCGCATTTATATTTTCGCTGAGCTTTCTGATTGTAACAAATGTCACAAGACATTTCGCTATTGCTATTCAAACTATGTAACTGTACTTTTTGTACGTTCTGCAATGGTATCATTTCGCTGTGTTGTCAACATTGATCTTGGGATTGACATGATTACACAGGAGGTCTGGAAGTGTAATTCCGGTCATCACAGAATGACAAGGTGTTTAACGATAAAAATTGTTCTCTTATGCAGGTTATCTACAGGACTACTGCTACTCTCGTTCGTGGTCTCAGTTGCAACGTGTGGGGCATCGAGACCTATTTATGGAGGTCTGTACAAGACTGGAGGATACGGCGAGAGACTTTTTATCTCGACATGGATGGCAGCATAATTTGCGCATTGGCCCTCCATCATCATAGGCGATCTTACAATTTCTCATTATGATATGTAATTCGTCTTTTTATGTTTCGAACTTCAGACTTGTTTCGGCTGTGTGCTTCTTATCTATGCAGATGCTGGGTGTAATACTTAAACTTTTTAAGTAATAAAACTCCCTTTATCTAAAAAAATCACCCGAGCTCAATCTCAGGGCGTCTTCGCTGTTAAATTTGAGAAGAACTGCCCCGCAAAAAAAAAATCAGAAGAACTGGCATCCTCAATGCTGTCATCCACCTCCGGGCTCCGGCGATTAAACCCTAACAGCGGGAAGACTGTATTCTCACCATGATCGCCACCAAGGAAAGACCACGACCTGACGCAGATCCCGACCAGCACGACCTCCTGCCATGAAACCCAGCAGCATGGGATGAATGATGAATCTAGGCCAACTACTACTTCATCGTCAGTAGATTCAGATCCTCCATTCTCAGCTACCCTCGTCCCCTCTGCATTTCCTCCGGTTCATAACTCGTCGCGTCCTCTTGTTCCGCTGTCTACGCCCAATAATGCAGCGCGTCAATGTCCAGAGCCAAAAAAACATCGACGTTTCCCGTCTGCATCCCCATTGTACGGTCAGGCGTGAACCACGTTCTCCCGTCTGCGTCTCCTACCCGGGGAGAATGAATGATCCGTGCAGGCTGGCCTGTGTGGTAGGTATGTCGTGGGCCTTGTTCGTTCCACAATTAATCACGTCTTATTCTACCTTTTTATTGGGATATACTCCTATAATATTTTTTTGTTTTTGGAAATTCGGTGTATGCTGTATCGTTTCCATAAAGAGGAGGAGGCTCGTTCCTGTGTCCAAGCGAGCAGAGCCAAAGAGGCGTTTTTCTTCTCCAGCATTGCCTCCTTCCTCCGGCCGCTAGCATCCCTTTGCTCACCGGAGGAAGGAGATGGGCAAGGATGGCCACGGCGGCGACGGGTCCTCGGAGGTGCCGCTGCTGAAGAAGACGTACTACCACGCCAACTGCCCCTGGTGCAGGCTCGACCGGAGGAACGAGACGCGGACTTGGGTGCCCTACACCGAGTTCGCCTGCATGTGGCTCGTCACCGTCTGCTCCAGTGCGTCCATCCCTTGCCCCCCGTTCATCCCTTGTTTTCTTCCTTCGATTCGATGCATTGCGAACTGTTTAGGCATGGCACAGCATGCATGTAGCAGGAAACTATAGATTTTCTCTGCCCCTCCCTTCTTGCACTCGTTCTTGTCGAATATGATGGGACAGCCAAAGAGATCTAATCATGTTAGTACTATTCTAATCCCTCTGCGGCTTTGCCTTCTTCTACTAACTCCCCTCCCCTCGCTTCTGCCATGGCACAAATATACTGTACAAGGCATGGCCGCACACCCTAAACCCACTCTTTTTTTTTGACACATCCAAACCTCCGTATATTCAACTGCCGTCCACATACACAGTACACAGACATAAAACGAAATAAGAACAACACGAAGGGGGAAAAGATCCAGAAGCTACGAGAACTTCACCGCCGCCGTCGCCGGAGACGAAGAGGACCAGCCGCCGTCTTGCCGCTGCCAGGGAAGACTTTGCCCTATGAAGGACGCCGCCGTGACCGTCCGCCGCGCCGCGGCGGAGCTGTTGTCGATGAACGACCCGGGCGAGCGCCCCCTAGCCCCTCCGATCCACCATGCCTCGGCCGCCATCGTCGCCGTTGCCGGAAGAAGTAGCAGAACTTGACGAGCCCAAGGATCCGCCCGCGACCCCAGCCACCAGATCCGTCGCCTCAGATCCAGCCAGGGGACGGGGAAGACGCGCACGGCAGCTCCCGGGAGCTGCGAGCGCGAAGAAGACGGCCGCTCCACGGCGACGCTCCGACGAGCACCACCGGCGAAGGGGAAAAGCGCCGTCAGCAAAACCACCACCAGCCACACCCCCGCCTCCAGAGCGCCGCCGGCAACGAGCCTAGCAAACCCTACACTATGTACACACCGAGATCCGGCGTTCCCCCACCCTCCCGCTGCCGGAGCAGCCGGCGGAGGGGAGGAAACGGCCGGATCCGCGGCGGCGAGGTGGGTTGACCGAGCTGGTTTCAGAAAATCGCCTACTCCTCTGGGGACGAAGGAGAGGAGACGGGCACGACCCGTCTGTACACTTCCCCTAAACCCACTCTTGCTCCGTCATCTTTGGTCGTCATATTCTCAAATACAACCGCAAACAAAAACAAAAGTATACAAACTAAACTTGCCCATCACCATGTCATCTTTGGTCGTCATATTCTCAAATACAACCGCAAACAAAAACAAAAGTATACAAACTAAACTTGCCCATCACCATTGGTAGACAATCATCCATGCTGGATCGATCTGTTATGCCACATGCTTACTCACTAAACCTTAAGCGCACTTGGGCTTTACTGATGCAATACACTATCTTCTGGACTTATATATTTGTGGATCGCCTCTCCGTTTTTAATTATAAATTTATATTCAGGTTCAAAAAAAATGAATATAATTTTTTATTATGGTATTGCAGACTTGCCCATACAGTCATTGTTCCCCTTCTTGTATTTTATGGTGAGTAATATTACTTCTCCTTATGTGCAAAGCATTTTCTTCACAGAAAAATTGATTTATATACGTTGTACCATCAATTCTGATGTTCTATATGTCTATGATACAAGCTCATTGTGACGATGATGAACTGTAATTGAAACAAAGCTGTCTGGGGCGTATTAGACATGTGGCGGAGCATCTTCTAGCCATACTAGGCCGTGACCCCAGGCTTTCCACGCGAACATAAGCCCATTTCATGGACCATGTTGGCGTTGTAGCCCATTTAGTATTTAGGCAATTGGAGCTGTATTAAGCAGTTGGTACTTTGTCTACAAAAAAAACAGTTGGCACTGTCTTTTCTCAACAAGAAAAAAAAAAGTTGGTACTGTCTTAACTTGTTGCGACTTGGAGTCACACTCCGCAGTTGTACCATAATAATTCGACAGTAAAATAGCGTATACTTGTTGTACCCCAAAAGGTCAGAATATGATCTCTGACCATCACTAGTGCATTTTTTTTTTGAGAAATCGTGCCTATAGGCATTTTTTCTATTAAATAAGTACACTTTTATCATGAACTAATCTCTTTTATTAGAGGAGTTTCCAATTTTCGGCCTTTCTCACTTTGTGGGCTCTTTGCACCACAAATTTTAAATAGCTATAACTGTCCACGCCCATGCAAATATTTGTCCACATAAGAAGTCAGGAATGTGGTAATTGCAGTTTCTTATACTCTCTACACCAATTAAACGTTTGGGAAGAGGTAACGTGCGTGTATTTATGGGATATGCATTGGCATTTCTCATTAACTTTTCCTTAAATTCATATTTCTTTGCTTATGCACATAATGGATTCTAGAGAGATACAGTGAAAAGGGGATGTAGTATATTCCTCAACTTTGTTCCATTTTTTGTTTTCCCTATTCAAAATACTTGACTTTTGAACATTACATCTTTTATAGAGGATGTTAAATAAAGTTCGGGCACATGAGATTCCGCCTGTTTATAAGGCGCACTTATCTCAAAAACGATATTACTGATGAACCGAGTTGAAAACAGGGAGAAGGAATATATATTTCCCTTTTTCTAGGTATTTTGTATTTGTGTAGTTCTTCTCATGCTTTGTTCGGTCTACTGGAGAGTTTTCCCTTGTAAATAAAGTCTACCTAAGTATTAGGCTAGGATTAATGATTATTGCACTATTGTGACATGTGATAATATATGTGGAAAATATCACTGACAATTATGGAACTTTGGATTTAGTACCTACCATCCAATGATGACTACGAAAAGGAAAATATATATTCTTTATTTTGAAAATAACTAGGTTATTGTATGTTTGAAAATATTACTTTGAGTTAAATACTGTTTCAAAGTAGCTTAGCTAAATGCTAAAATACTGTATTTTCATACAATATCTTCATTGGATATTTTTTTGCAGATAAGGGACCTGCACATTGATAAACAAGTAGAAGATATTGGATTTTATGCTGGTTTTATTGGTGAGTTTTTCTCACAATATTGTTTTATGTCAATCATACAGAGCACTTGAACACGACTATTTAAGCATATTGTGTTGTGATGGATATACCTTAACCTCATCTACCATGGTAAACTTTTGGTGCCTTGATTTTCTATTGTGGAAGGCGCTTCATATATGATTGGTAGAGCACTCACCTCTACATTATGGGGAGTGGTGGCCGATAAGCATGGGAGGAAACCTGTTCTTGTAATTACCCTTATTGCAGTGTAAGAATATTCTTTAAACAAAGCATACAGTCTAGAATGTACATCCTGAATAGGAGCTTTTCTTTCTCTCTAATGTCGCACGTACAACCAACATTTAAGCATCAATAATTGTGTGTTTCAGAATTATTTTGAACGCGCTATTTGGCCTCAGCTCTAGCTATTGGATAGCATTAACCACAAGATGTATGCTTGGGTTGTTTTCGGGTATGCTAGGACCAATTAAGGTACCTAAACATTCATGGGTGTACTTACCTTTTGGTACTAGAATATTGTTTACTAACTCCTCGTGTACTCATATTTACATTTATTACTTTATTCAACAATAACTCTTCCGTTTTTCACTAGACTTAATTTATGTCCTTATTTTGTGAGAGCACGACATTTGACAATATGGTTGTAGTGTAATGCACATGACTCTGTAGATTAGCCAGTTTTGGATGAAGCATATTATATTTTCGTGAATGAAGTCTTCGTTACTTCCTATAGCGGTAGATAAATTTCATCCAACCAGCCTACATTGACATGGTCACCAGTACATTGTCCTTTCGAGAAACAGTATAAAGATTTCCCTAGTGTGATTGGTGTTCCTTTAATAATGCATGAAATATAATTCCTATATGCATCGACGATGCAGAGCCGAGGGTTTCCCCTTTTTGAAAAAAAAATGTGTGACTAGAGTTTAATACAGTATACAAATAAATGGTTTACTGCATTCACACTTACCAACATTGTTTTTGCTTGAGTTCAGGCTTATGCTACAGAAGTATGTCGGAAAGAATATGGTCACCTATCTTTATCACTTGTAAGATTCTCATGTATTACTTCAAAATCTTAATGTTGTTGTATGGCGGAACATATAATGCTCACCTAGTGCTATTGTTGGTTAATCATTCAGATTTCTTCCTCACGTGCCATAGGCCTCATTGTTGGACCAGCCATCGGTGGTTATCTTGCACTAGTAATAGTTCATTTAATATTTAGCGAAAAACTAATCTATGCATACCATCAAAGTTTGTTATTATACAATTCTAAATATTCATATCCTTATTTTACTCTAATCACAAAATTCTCAAATTATATACACAGTGAGTAAAATTTATTGATTTTCCTTCTTATGTTGATCCCTTTATACAAATCATTTACCTGTTATTTACTGAATCGGGTTCTCCATGCAGAGTATACACATGAATGCTTACTCATTATGAAAAAATATAGAATGCAACAAAAATTATACAATTTTGTTTTAGAACATGGATGAATACAATTTAACTTATTCTGACGCATTTGATGTGTTAAGTGTAAGCACATGCCGTGTTAGTTACCTCTCACCCCATTTGGATTGTGGGAATTAGCACATACTTGAGGAACTCGAATTGGCTGAGCTAATATTTGTTGTTTAGTTGCACCATAAATTGGATTCTATCCCAATTGCAAGTGAACTGATGCTACGAGTCCATCTCAATTCAGAGGAATAATATCTTGGTTGGACACATTTCTTATACTTATAAACGTGATATTATTATGATGTAGTACGGAATTAATTCTATATATACCTAACATTCTGTGAATAAAATAATTAATATAACATAATATCTTGTAAACGTTATATAGCATACCAATACTTATCACATATTATATTGTACTTGTACTACTGACATTCTACTATTTATTATATGCACTAGTACACTTAGGTATACATATGCATATACATGTATATGTTTGTATGTTTTAATTTTCCAAGAGTTGAGCCAAACGACATTTGGAATGACTTTTAAATACTAACTCTGGTGGGAACTTGTATTGCCTTCCCATCACATGACTTGAAGTTGATCCACATTTCTAATTCTCATGAAATTCAAGAGTTAGTCAAATTCTATTTGTGAACTACAAATCTTCAATCCAAACAGAGCCCATATATATTTGTATTTTTATTTTACATACAGTTATGGTAACATAAATGGTTAGAGGTCTTGTAAACTAATTTTGTTTGCATTTTTGTTATATCAGCCAGCAGATAAATATCCAAAAATATTCTCTCAACAATCCATATTCGGGAGGTAAGCATTTGCTATGTGCACCCTTTTTATACCAGTTTCTTATGCGATGCTAATTCTTCTTACACATGTTTTTAGGTTTCCGTATTTTCTTCCCAACCTATGTATATCACTCCTCGCCGTTGTTGCCTTAATTTCTTGCATTTGGCTTCCGGTGAAATTTTTACCCTAAATGCATATTGCTAATTTTGCATTTGTATTTAAGATGCATAAATTATTTTGACGAAAAAATCTTCACCGTATCCATAAACTATAGGGTTTGATAAAGATTATCTTTTGCTTCCTCTTTTGTTCCATGCCGCATGCAACGACATTGTCACATATTTTGAATATGTACTGACCTATTAAGGAGTTGTGTTAAGGCACTCATCTAATAATTCAAGTAGCTCAACTAAAATGGTTTTCAAGACGTTAATATGATTGAACGTAGAACCTCGTCCTTACTCTTTTTGTGGTCGTCTCATCTTTTCTTAACATGTGTGCATTACTACAGGAAACTTTGCATAAACACAGTCCACCTGCAGATTCAAATAATTCAATTGAAGCCGTAGAAGAATCTGTTTTTGAGCCTAATGCTAAGGAAAGTTTTGCTGGATATTGGAGTTTATTCACAAACTGGCCATTGATGTCATCTATCCTTGTATACTGTATTTTCTCACTTCAAGATGTGGCTTATGTAGAGGTAACATCAGTCTTCTTCCTGATGACATATCTTTACACTTTTGTTTAGCTTTTTTTTGCGACAATTTTTTCTTGCTAAAATGTCTCATTTTCATTTAATTGTGTGTTTTAATTTCTTATTTGTCTCTTTATCATTGCTTCGTCATAACGGATTTGATTCCATAAAAACATAAATTGCAGGTATTTTCTCTTTGGGCTGTCAGTGACAAGAAGTATGGTGGATTAAGCTTTACTTCCACGGATGTGGGCAATGTCCTTGCAATCTCAGGTATTTAAGATAAGGCCAACAAGAAATTTACTCTAAATTTGGGGTCTTTAATTTATGTCATGACCTATGTAAACTTTGTTTGGGACTGAAGGTTTTGAACATCATGGACAATGTATGAGATAGAAATCCATGGGAAGCTCTAGCTCCACGTATATATGACTATGTTTGTGACAGGTGTATAATCCTAGGAGACACACATAAATCGGCATATCCCTAAAGATTTATATTTCTGTCATTTTATATATTTAAAGCTAGTATATAAGACACTGAAATTAAGTACCTTAGGAAGAATAGGATTAGTCACTTGTGTCGGCGGCAAGTTATAAGGGCTACTGCAAATTTTGGTAGAATTATGTAGAAAACAACCAAACTATTCTCTAGTCTTCTTCCCTGCCCTTGAGCTGCAGCAGCCTCACATGGTGATGAAATTACCATATAAGATAGGTGCATTTATATTAATGCCACGACACAATGCTATTTGATATTTTCAGTAATTTCAGTAAGCATGTTGTCACCTAACAATTAGAGCAGGTGAGCAATGCCATGTCTAGAACTGCATTTATGGAGGCTACCCTATAAAGTATAAGATTGAATTTGTGGATACGTACAGTTTTCTTGTTGATCACACTAAAACTAGTAATGCAACTTTATGCTTGATGTGACTCACGATATATGCTTATTTTGTTATTAAGTTTCATGTATCAACCATTATGCCCCAAAGTCCAAACTATGGAAAGAAGCTACCCATATGAGAACTCACTAGGAGCTCAGAAAATAGTGTATTTTGTGTTATATGCAAAGTTCATTGTATTGACCGCCACTTTGATCAGGTCTCTGCCTCCTCATATATCAAATTTTGATTTACCCATGGGTTGCAAAAGCTATAGAACCTGTCACATTAGTCCGTGCAACTGCGGTAAGACTATCATTACTTGATCAACTTTGTTATATTGTAATGGTCAACTCATCTGAAATTCTGATATGCAGATCTTAACAATACCACTTCTTGCAAGCTATCCATTCATGATTGCATTATCAGGGTTCAATCTTCAGTTGATAGTAAATTGTGCATCTTGTCTGAAGAATTCTTTCCAAGTGAGTGCAAATATCATACTTTTTGTGTAGAAAAATATTTCAAGTATCGTCATGCTACAAGTTCTTATTCTAAAAATTATTCCAAACCTGGTATATTTATCTTACTGATGGCTAAGCGATAAACACGGTGTTCTTCGAAACACTTAATTTGTTAGTGTTTTGGAAAAGTTGTCACTGAACCTCCGGACACCCACACCCACACGTTGTTTTAGGTTTTTCTTATTTGTATTTCTCAAACAATACAACATATGAATTTGAAACTTTGCTGATCAATGAAACATTATAATTAGAATGTGGGAAAATAGTTCAGAATTTCTTTATGCAATTTAAATTTTAAAATATTAACAATTCCATTAAATTAAATATGTACGGACCATTTTTCAAAATTATATCTTAATTTTTTTCCTGAACTGCAAAATATGGGTAACTTGTCTCGTTTTTATTGTTGCTTTACACTAGCGAGAGTGGATCTTTTAACCAAGCGCTGACGAACTTCTGTTTGTTTTTGAGAGATATGGGTAGCTTGTGCGATTATTATTTAGAGATAAAAAGGTGAACTTGTTTGACAGGGAAAATGGACTACGTGCCACGTATATGAAAGATTAGGGGGGCGTATCTGAGTCCCTGCTTAGAAGATCGACTCTTGCAGGCGTAAAACAACACGAAAAATCAGACAAGCTACCCATATTTTGAAAAATATTCCAAATGTACAAATGTTTATCTTACCGATTGCTAAGACAGTAATGCTTATAGCCTTATATATATGAACTCAGGTTATCGATTTTTAGTTAGTGTTACTAATGTTCTTCTGAATATTTCAGGTATCTACCCTCACTGTGTGCAATATTTTGATGAATGATGTTGTGGTAAGTTTGGAAGATTTTGTAATACTTAGGATTATATAAAAAATTATCTTCCATAGTGTCATGAAAGTGGCATCCTTTGTTTTCATTTTCTGACCTTCGGATGCACATGACAAAAACAGACTCAAGACTTAAGAGCATCGGCCAATGGCGTTGCTGTAACGATAATGTCGATCTTCAAAACTATCGCTCCGGCTGCTGCAGGCATTATGTAAGTATATCCATCATCCATGCCTATACACACTATATTGCAACCACGGAGGAACATAGCAGTTATGATAAAATATTTTCTTTGGCAAACACATGTTGTGTTATTCCTTAAAAACACATGTTCTCTATGTTCTCGAAATAGTTTATTTTAATCAAAAAATTGACAATTTAAAGCTAAAAGATGCCAGTGTATTTACTTTGATTTTCATCAATATTTATTAATCATTATATGCACCTTGGAATGACACTCTATTGCAAACCACTGTTTTCTGTATCGCATTTTTTTGGGGGGAAAGTTTCACCTTATCATATTAATTGCATTTTTCTTGTAGATTTTCGTTGGCTCAGAGGCACCAAACTGCTTCATTTCTTCCAGGTACTACATAGTTTAATCATTTCTCAAATCATTTAAACGATTTTTTACCGCATGTTGTTGTATTAATAAAAAGTACAGTTAATTACTCATATAATTACCTCCCATTGCCTTATGATTTTTTTAAATTATCTGATGACAAGACATGGCATTTGAATTGAACTGTTAAAACAGTTATTAAATGCATGCTTCACACATATGTGTAAAGAACAACTAAAAAATGTTTGAGTTGAAGGCTGGCCACAATGGGAGTAACTTAGCTAGTAACATCACACACCCAAAACAAATTTGCTTATGTGGCACGTAGTTAACGAGAAGAGAGGTGTTGGTGGTAACATACCATAACATCACACACTACAAGATAAAATGAGTGTACGACCTAAAAAATAAAGTCTTGCATGACAATTCAAATAAGTTACTTAGTGGTAATAACATAAACTAGTAACATATGCATGTGACCAATGTAAGTTACTCCCCATTGTGGCTAGCCGAATGAATGGTACATATAGCAACAAGTACAATGGTACTTGCGAAGATGTACCATCTCTTCATATTCCATTATACGATGCAGATATGATAGCTTAGGTGTTTAGGGCAATAAGACTCAACTTACGGTTCTTATTGAGATTCGTATGCAAAACCAAAAAAAAGGGAATCAAACCAAACAAGAAGAACCCGGTGCACTGGTTTCAGTATCAAACGATCACAACTAAGCTATATATTTTTTGAAGAATATCATGCTAAACATGCGAGATTAAGCTATGCTTTCAGGATCACCTTCGAACCACACTTTGCTGGGAACAGAAAGAAGCACCGATGCAGTTACTCTGTGTTACGACCTGGACAATAACCAGGACTATATTGTTTTGTCTTGTGACCTTCTTCCCCTGTTCCCGATACCGCACTTTCATGCGGCAGTTTCTCTCGCAGGAAGCTACTTTCAACTCATCCATCTCAGACATGTGTACAGAAATAACATCTATTTTCCTATTTTGCTGAATTAGAATGCCTAAATTCTTTTGTTAACAATAATAAATAAGAGCAAATAAATAAGAAAATTCTAGCCAGATATGTTAGCCCCTGCAAGCTACTAGCTAGCAGTGTTGCTACTATGAAAGATGAAAAAAGGAAACACTATGCATAAATATAGAAGATCTAGGCGGGCATAGCATTAAGCCATTAACCCCATCATTGGCCAAAAATTAAACACATGGCGCCAATGATGGCACTCAGATTACTAACATGTGCCCAAGGTTTATGTTAGGCCCACTGTCTTGTGCATCAGTAGATCTACAGATAGGACAAGCCTATAAAGAGTTCAATGTCAAAGCAGACAGTAGTTTCACACTGATATACATGCAAGATTTGAAGTATCGGGGTTCTCCTTTGTGCTCGCTTCCATCCTGATCTTCGGCACCAAACCTGGGGTCCAGATTCCGGAACAGTTTTGTGAGTTGTCAGAGATGGCTGTTAAGTTTCATAAAACGGTAAGATTTGTCAAAAAAAAAAGACCCTAGCTGGAAGGCTAGAAGGATGGCGATTTCTGTTTCTGAATTTTTTCCAGATATATGCGTAATGCGTGCATGGCAACAGTCAAAGGGGGTTGGCCGCGCGCTTTGGGACGCATTCACGCAACACGATCAGTCAGGGCGTGTTTGGTTGCGAAAAGGGCCTGAGGAACGTGGCGTTTTTCTCTTTTCGGTTTGTTTGGTTTCCTGCCCCGTTCCTCTTCACTACACGAACACGAAACTTAAAACACCCCTAGGACTGGCCTGAGAGGAACGTTCGGCCGTTTCTCCAGAGCCACCTTCGCCTAGTCTATTTTGGCCACCATTCACTGCATGGAGCAAAGGGATCGCTCTGGACCGCTGGAAAGAGAGTTCGTCTTCCTGACCACCTCCTGCTGCAAATATACATAGATTTAAGAAATTTTCTACACGAAATATGTGTGCATCGATAAGTAGGTTCGATTCAGATGCTCGGTTTCAAGTTTGTGGATTGTATCTTCTCAATTTCACACCGATGTTGGCGCTTTTTTGGACGAATTTTGTAAAATTCGTCATACCCGGTCGACCGTTTGAGATATCCTTTGATGTGCAGTTTCAACTCAACGTTCCGCACAAGTTTCGTGTTGTAAGTTTCCTGTTTCGGCGATTATATATGAGCAGATTTTGTATTGTATGTTTGCACGTATTTAGACTGTAGCTTGTATATGACATGTTCTTCGCCTTGTGTCGCCGCAACTGACCATGCACCGCCGCCATCCCGGTGCTTCTGTCCTGAACCATCGCTGCGCAACGCTGTTGTCTTGCTCGCTGCCGTTCGTGGGAGGTAAGTCCACCACATAGACACGAGGTAAGAGTACACGAAATACCGATGAACACCAAACACCGTGCTAAAAAAAAATTCACACAGCCGAACGGGTCTGGCTAGAACATTGTTGGCAACTAAACTACATGTACAACATGGCTCAAGCCACGTTTCTTCAGGATCCTAGTGAGTCACGGATGTAAAATGGCTAAAATCCGTGCGAGTAACCAGGCAGCTGCGCAAACGCAAAGATGTTGGTTCGAGAAGCAAGTCCATGCTGAGTTCATCGATCCAGAGTTCCAGCCACAAGAACTAGTGGAGAAGTTAATCAGTTCTACTAATGTGAGAAGATCTCCAGAAATGAACTAGCTCATGATCAGTCAGCTAGTTGTTGGGGCCCCAGTTGCAGATGTACATTACTGTCCGGAGCTCCTCCTCCTCGTCATCCTGCCTCGCCTTCCTCCTTGCCGCGGCACCACCGGCGGGGTGCAGCGGCTTGGTCTTGCTCTTCCCGGCCGCCACACTGCTACTGGCGCGCTGCTGGACGGACCGGAACGCGTGGTTCCAGCGGCGCAGCCCGGCATGCTGGTTCTTGAGAGCCTCGAGCGTGACGACGCCGGTGCTCATCGCCGCCGCCCACGACGACGCCCTCGCCTTCCTGCTGCCGCTCGCCATCCGATTTATCAGTTAAGATCGTAGTATATCTTGACGTGCACTCTGGCAATTCTCGAGTGAGCGGAGGTGAAAACGAAGACGAAAGATTTTGCCAAAAATACGGGGAGTGCTTCGCTTGCTTGTGTGCGAGTTGAGCTGTGAAATGGTGGTGTTCAACGGTTCGTCTTGGTGCTGATTTTATAGGAAAAACCGGCCGGAGTTTCTGTAACCGTACGTGCAGGGAGTGTTAGCCGGCTGTGGCTACCTCATGCGTACGGGCGCGCGAATGGTTTATAGACTGGTGGGCGGAAAACCAGGTGCAGGATTCAGTTCAGCCGGCCGTTGGCGTCTCAGGTAGCCAGCAGGTTGTTGGCGGAGGCCGAGGTTTGGTTGCTCTGCCTGGGAAGTGGGAAGTGCGGCCTGCCGCTTGTGTGTTGTCACTCTCAGTGAGCTAGCTGCCCACTTGATGTGAGCCTCCTCATACTTACAGTTACAAGTGCTTGTTTCTCAGTCATTTCGACAATGCAAACTGGCGGTTCAATTGTACAGCAAATAAAACCAGGCTTGTGTTGTGTTGTCCTTCTTTTTGCACACAGCAGTATAAAGATATCATGCAAATCTGCCGACCTATAATTTAGCCGATCGAGACATTCAGCATGCCCAATCTAGGTGAGTGATTAAACTAAACAGTCCCCGTTTTCACAGGCAGTTTACTCACACGTACTACTCCTTGTCAGCTACAGATTCTTCCCACGCGCTCCCGGCGAGACGCGGACGGGTGGGGAAAAGGAAAAACCAGAGGCTGCAGGCCATGGTTTCCACGATACCAGGGGCCTAGTTCTTCATGTCAGGGTCGGCAAGCTGATGAGTGCACATTGGATTTTGCGTACGCGGCGCACCTGCACACCAGGAGGAGATACCTGACACATCTGTCAGGCAGTGATTTTTTATGTAATCCACAAATCGATCTGCTTAATTATTTCTCGGAAAGCAGAAGTCTGCTTCCATGGCCCTAGGCCAAATTAAGTAACGTTTAGCTAGTGATCAACTGATCACTCGTGCTGGTCGTTTAGGAGAAACCAGGAAAGGGAGCTGTGCGGTGACTCATCCTGTCACTCTGATCAGAAAACCTGAAGATGGATCAGGACTACTGTTTGGTGTGGTCGGTCGGGCGAAAGAACTGAAGGCCTATCCACTCACATGACTGAAACTAATAATCGGCCGATGATGCCTTCAGTAGTGATTGGAGAATTTTTTATCATGTTAATTCAGCAAAGTACAGAGGCGAGGAATCTAAGAATTCAGATAATATTCGCCATGTTATCGTCGCGCAGCAGATCGAGCGAAGGAGATTAGTCGCAAACAATTCAAATCGTCCATGTTCCCCGTCAAAATAATCACAAAGCACAAGGAGGGTAAATAACTGAAGTTTTCATCATCATCATAGCGGTATTTTACAATGGGGAATCAACCAGCCAAGTCGATCTCAGGCCATGCATGGTTGTTGCAGCAAACACACACGCCGAGCTAGTGCTTGCTAACTGCAGCCTTGCAGCTACTAGTTGGGTCCCCAGCAGCTGAGATACATGACGGTCCTCAGCCCCTCCTCCGCCTTCTCCGCTCGCCGTTTCTCCGCCAACGCCGAGGCCGGAAGCTGCTTCTTCCCCTGTGAGACGCTGGCGCTGGCGCGGAAGTTGGCCTTAGCCTTTGCTGCCCGGTGGATGGATCGCAGAGCGTAGTTCCAGCGGCAGAGCCCTGCCTGGTCCTTGAGCGCCTCCACGGCGCCCACGCTCATCGCCACCATCCACGACGCCTTTGCTGCACCGGCCATCTCCTTTCCCCTCTTCTTGCTGCTCTGGTGTAAAGTGGTGAAATGGAGGCTGATCTGTGATTCTCGACTCTATAGTGGTGGAGTTGCGGTGTAGTGAAACAATTGAAGCTGATTCTTCTTCCTGATGCTTTGCTTGTGTTTTCAATGGAGTCGGAGTGGGGGTGGGCTTTATACGGCAGGGACGCCGGGAGGGCGGGAGCTAAACAGGTGGCCGCGGCAATGGTTTTCCAGGAAACCGGGTGCTTTCAGATTTTATTTGGCGTGGCACCTCTCGCTCACTATCGCCCCGGGCCCGGGGCAGTAGGTGCCTACCTCGTCTCGTCTTTTTCATTCGTGACCAGACCAAACCGGCAGAATCGCAGAGATAAGATTGGAATGACGGACAGAGAAAGTCGTTGAGAAGGACACAACTAAGTTTATGTTTAATCTACTTTGATTTCATGCATGGTACACTAGTTTGTTTTTCTAATATACTCCGTACTGGTTTGTTTGTTTGTTTGGAGCATTAGGAATTCTCTAGTTAACTCATTTGAATTATCTTTTTTTAGAGACAATGTAAATTATCTATAGAGTTTGTTTTCTTCAGAGTAGTAGGAGTACTCGGACCACCGGATTTTTTATGTAAATGCACTCGCAAGCTTGGCAGTCCACTGAAACTAAACCAAAATCAATCAAAAAAAGGGGGAAAATAAATAGAGGATAACATAAATATACCCATGAAATCAAAAAATGTTTGATAATTATTATTACTATGGGAACATATGGATTTTGATAAAAATGAGAGTTACTTTTTTCAAATAATCCATAATTATTTTCAAAACTATCAAAACAAAATATAGAATGTCCTTGGTTTCTATTTTTCGTTGTTGTATTTCTATTATTTACTTCTTATTTTATATTCATTGTAAATATCCATTTAAAAGTGTTGTGGTTTAAATAAATTACTCCATTTTTCTATATGTAATTCTTCATTTAAAAACTTTGTCGTTTAAACGAATTGCAAGATTCCTAGCAATACATTTCCTTCCTATTGTTCTATGTACACAGAAAAAATCCCCTCTGTTTATTCAAGTTAAGTTGAGTTAAAACAAATGGTTCCTCAAATTTTCTGATTCTCCTAGTTTACAAAATACTTGTGGCGACTTGGTTGCGGTTGTGAAAAATCACCACCCAGTGCAAATGGAAATTTCATTGATAAGACCTCGCATATTTGTTAGTCAATACACATTGGGAACACTTGGCCAAAAGCGGCTCGAGCAGGAGCCCGAGACCCTCTTGCATCAGCTACCGATCGTCCACGTGGGTTATTCACTGCGGCCACATTCCGGCATGTGCGGGTTGGATCTGGTAGGAGCGGTGGTCGAAAGTCGTTGGATGTTGCTGAATCAAGCGGCAGCGGACATAATCAAGTGGGGCCCGGGGTGGGAGAATGAGGGTTTGGCTCTGTAAAACGACGTGCGGAGGGGCCAATTTACGGTATGTTGGTCAGCCGATTCGCGGTTTCCATTCGAGTCAAATAAACAGGCCAAAATGGTATATTGGCTTGGTTTTTCCGATGGATCTAAGTAAGTATTAGAGATGCACTGAGAAATACTAGTTCTTGTTTTCGACATATGATCTAGTGATACCACACCTCACACTACGTTAAAAATGTAGATTTACAGGTGTTAATTTTTTTTGAAAATACTTGTGGATGTCCACAAGATGTGTGTTTACGATCCCCAAAACTGGTAAAACCAAAATTAAAATTCAAGCATAAAAAAGGCGAATCCAATATAATTAGTGTGACAAAAACACAAAATACAAAATGACACTATTCACATAGAAAGTTTGTCTGTGTGTATTTTGAATTTCATTCTGCAAATTACAGGAATGTAAACACATATCTTGTGAACAGCTAATTTTCTTGATATCTTTTACTTACAAATTTAAATTTTATGGAGTGGTATCATGGTATCATCTGACGCGTGGTTGTTCTCTATCCTGTGTATGTATTGCGGGTTGCGGCAATGCAAACTGGTGGTCAGTGATACAGAAAATCAAACCAGGCTTGTGTTGTCATGTTTCCTTGACACATCAACTTTAAAAATAAAAAGATGTGAAAGATTTACCTTTTCATTAATTAAGAAGAAAAGAATTGACCATTTATTAACAGGGAACCGACCGAATACCGATGCAAATGCACCAGTGTCGTCATGAAACACAACCATATTGTGCACCACGGCCGACATGGCCACCCACAGAAGCACACATGCCAAGGAGAAGAAAGACCATCGATGGGATTGCCATAGAGCGTCATCACCATCACCTATTCTCAAGCAAGCGACTCCGACTTCACCATCGACGATGACCACCGACCATCTGCATGCCGACCTTTCAAGTTCAGTCGAGCCTCGACTGCTCGAGCGCCATGGAATCTTCTGGTCCTCTTGGTAAATGATTAAACTAACATTCCTCGTTTTTAAAACGCAATTTCTTAATCTTGGTTGACCACGATCTGGACAAACGCGAGCTCACCGGTCACGGCCGTGCGATCCGAATCCAACGACGCGCGCGTGACTTGGCCCACGCGTCCGTTACTACCGGGGGAAGTTACCTGTGTGCGCATCTCGTCTCCATTCCCCTTTCACTCGCGCAGCTCCGCCATCCCCCTCTCGCGATTTCGCCGGCGTCCTCGCGAAATCGCCGTCGGCGTGACCAACTCGCCGACTTTTTTCTCCGCCGACTAGCGCACCACCGTCGGGGGTGGCAGGGGGCTGATTCGTTGGAGGTAGAGAGAGGGGAGGGTGTCGCCATCGCCGGCTACGGTTTTCTTCACCGGCGAAGGCAGATCTATGACGGTGGTCGGCTTCGCCAAGGGAGGTAACAGCTCTATGTTACATCCATCTCTTCCTGGTCGTTTTCCATCGTTTAGTTCCAGTTCCTAGGCGAGTAACATCGGCCCCTATTTTGGGAATTTTTGTGCAGACCGGGGTGATTTTCTACCGCGGGTCGAGTTGATCTTCGTTTGCAGATTGAAGAGAGAGTGAACTTGCAGGTCAGTTTTGCCGGATGTAATCTCTCCTGGTGCTGCTTTGGATGGATACTGGGTAGTTTATGATTTATTTTTTGCGTTTGTTGTTGAGCTTCCAGTAAATGTAATTTTTGTGTCAACCCCACAAGCATGAACCAAAGATATGTTCTGAACGCCATATGCATGAACGGACATCTACATTAGACTTCGTTTTTTGTAGGTGTAAGTACAAACCCAAATATGCAAAAGATGCTAGGTATTAGATGTAATTGTTTTTTGTCAAATGCATTGGTAGATTTTGTTTCTCTGATCTGCTATTAAATGTTAGATGTAATGTTCTTTTTTATCAGGGGGATGAGGTGGTTTTTTTGCGATGATACATTCGTTTTTTTGTAACAATACATCAGATAGTGCAATGAAATTGGAGTCCAAAAAAATGTTAGATGTAAGGTTTTTTTGTAGGAGCTATATGATGCTAGATGGATGCGATGCTATACATTTTTTTATGGATGTAAGTGTTTTGGGGGCATTCTTTAAGTATGAACCGATTTTCTTTATGGAGTGCTATAGCGACCTCGTTCTCATGGTAGTTTTCTGCAAATGCACTTGGCGAATTAGGCAGAGTTATACAAATAAATATTTGTTTCCTCTCTCTGTGTTTGAGTGGGTAGAGTGGGTATCAGGCGAAAGGAGTGGATTCAGTTCTTACTTTCCCTGCTGATTGAAGAGACGGGCCTGTTTTGAACATGTTCTGGGATTTTTTTCGTCTGACTTCGAAACAGCTGGCCAATATTCCAGATGTAAATTTCCTACTTGGGTTAGATCACACCTTTGTGCTAGATCACACCTGGTTATAGTTGTAAGCTCTCTGTAGGTTCATGGGTTTTTGTCTAGAGTTGTTTTCGCATTTGACGATGGATTGCTCCCCCATTAGATGTAAATTGATTCTTCGGATGCAACTTTTGTTTCAGTATGCACGTGTAAATTGTTCAGGTTGTATGTAAAATGTGGTACATTCTGAGGGGTATGTAAATATAATTGTTGCAACCCATAAGCATGATCCATCTGGTTACAGGCATAAGCATGTAAAATTCCACACTAGATGCAAGTTCTTAGTAGACATAAGCATGATTCCATGCTGCCAATGCTTTATGTATGTTTCGGGGTTCATATACCAGCAATGGAACTAATATACGTAGATATATCGCAATCCAGATGTAAGTTTTTTGAAACACTACTAGATGTATTAGAACTATTGAGCCGTATGCATCACTCGATGCAGAGGCTGGGACTGCCCTTTTCTAAAAAAAAACGTAGGATCTGATCTGATCGATAGTTGTAAATTTCATGTAGTTGGTAGGATGCAATTTTTTATATTCCAAGAGATAATTTATTTCTAAAACTAGGGGAGGTAAAAATAACAGATGTCGGTTTTATTAGGCCCAATTTTTTTTCGATAAACATATAGGTTTCCGATTTAAATTTATAGTGGACTAACATTTTTACCTGATCCGATGCAAGTTTAGTGAATGTAAAATTCCACACTAGATGCACAAAGCACTGGATGCAAATGTTAGTGGACGTAAGCATGGATTTTAAGGCGTCCGTAAGGCGACGCCTAGGCGTCAAGCCCCCCCCCCCCCCCCCCCCCCCCCCTCCGCCTTAGAAAAATGACCGCCTTAGGCGCCTAAAGCGTCCTCTTAGGCGTCGCTTAGGCGCTAAGGCTCCCCCTCTCCGCCTTAGGACGCCTTACCGCCTTAAAAACCATGGACGTAAGTTTTCTGCTTGGGACATTGGCATCTAACTTGCAACCCATGCTGCCAATGTTATACGTAAGTTCAGGGGTTCGTATACCAGAATGTAACTAATATATGTAGATATATAGAAATCCAGATGGATGTTTTTTTAATGCAATGCTAGATCTATTTATTATTTAGCTTTTTCATTGATAGATGTAAAATTTAATGTAGCTGTTGGGATGCAATTTTGTATATTCCAACAAGTAATTCGTCTCTAAAACTAGTGGATGTAAAATTGTAACATATGCTAGTTTTTGTTAGGCCCAATCTATACAAGACCCATGAGATGGGAGATTGTATCCAGCTTCATCCGGAGGGGGATTGTTAAGATGAACCTTCGACATCAATTTTTATAGCCCCTAGCTGCATTTGAGAAACCAGAAAACCATGTTGATACCAAATATTTTCCATTTTCGATGAAAACAGGAGAATTGCATACATGTTTTATCGGCACAAAGAATTACATGTTCTCACATGTTCTTCTACTGTGGTTTTAACACCCCATTTTTTCCAAAATGCAGGAACATTGCTGGGCGAGTAAAACAAGCAGTTCAAATCTTCATCACAACTCTTTTGTTGTTTACATCCCCTGGGCGTAATGGAAGTTTGGAGGGGATGGGGGCTTGGGGGAAGCAACCATAGTGGAGAGCTACCAAAGGCCTGACAGTAGACTAAGGTTCCCAGAAGTTTCCTTGATTTTGAAGTGGCTACGAAAAAACAATCGATGACTGGAATACCTTTGTTGTGTTGTTATATAATTTTTTTTTGGTTCTATCATGATTGGCAAGCACAAAAAGAGATGATCTTTTCTCTCAGATGTTACACCCAATTTTGATCAAAGTTTACCTGCCTAGGCTAACAAAAAATCCCGGTTTTTTTCAGATCTGACAGGGAGGGAAACAGTGTGGATGTAATTCATGAATTCTTTTCTGACATAGCACAGGTTTTCTGTCAAGATCATTACAGGACGCAACTAAGGAGCATGGTGGTAGCTTTGGTAGGGGTAGGGGAGGACGGGATGATTTCCCCTAGTTTAGCCTTCAGATTTTTTGACTTTTTTCCTGTGGTGGACAGGATGTAATTTTCATGGGAGTTTGGAAGCTAGGGTTCCATGGCCTGCGGCTGTGAATAAGAGAAAAACACCCGGAGCACGCAGCTTGAGGAGGGAGGAGTTGTCCTGTTGGACCGCTTTTCCCACCGATCCGTATATTTCCAGTTTGACCGCCAAACCATCGCGCGCACGTACGTGAACGAAACTTTCCTTTTCTAGCGATCCTATCTTTTCCGTAATAAGGGCTGTGCGAGGTGAGCTCGCTATAAGCCAAATCGTGGTCGACCACGATGTAGCAGCGTCCTATTTAAAACACAGTTTACTTACACGTACTTGTCAGCTACATATTCTTCCCACTTGCTTTAGGTTGATGGCGCGAGCGGAACTGCGGAAGTACGGGAGACGCGGACGTGTGGGGAAATCCAGAGGCTACAGGCCATGGTTTCCGCGATACCGGGGGCCTAGCTCTTCATGTCAGGGTCGGCTGATGAGTGCACGTTGGATCTTGCACACAAGGAGGAAACACCTGTGTGCCCTGCATCTGTGAGGCCGTGATTTTTTAATGTCCTCCCGAAGGATTTACTCCAGCACATTTCGGTGGAGTAATCCACAAATCGATCTGCTTAATTATTTCTCAGAAAGTCTGCTTCCATGACCCTAGGCCAAATTAAGTAATGTTTACCTAGTGATCACTTCTGCTGGTCGTTTAGTGGAAATTGGAAAGGGAGTTGTGCGGTGGCGCATTCTGTCACTCTGATCAGAGAACCTGGAGATGGATCAGGACTACTGTTTATTGTGGTTGGTCGGACTAATGAATTCAACGGCCTGATCCACGCACGTTACTGAAACTAATGATCAACCGATTATCTCCTCTGTAGTGATTGGTGAATTTTTATCATGTCGATTCAGCAACGTGTAGAGTGTGGATACTACAGTAAGATTTTCAGATAATATTCGCCATGGTCTCGTCGCGCAGCAGTTGAGCCACGGAAACTACTCGCAAACTATTCAGATCGTCCATGTACCCCGTCAAAATAATAACACAGGACTGAAGTGACTGAAATTTTCTTCATCATCATCGTGTTATATTTACAATGGGGAATCAACCAGCCAAGTCGATCTCAGGCCATGGTTGTTGCAGCAGACACGCCAAGCTAGTGATTGCTAATTGCAGGCTTTGAAACTCTACTAATTGGGACCCCATGAACTGAGATACATCACCGTCCTCATCCCTTCCTCGGCCTTCTCTGCTCGCCGCTTTTCCGCCACCGCCGCAGCAGAGGCCGGAAGCTGCTTCTTCCCCTGTGAGACGCTGGCGCTGGAGCGGATGTTGGCCTTGGCCTTGGCTGCCCGGTGGATAGACCTGATCGCATAGTTCCAGCGGCAGAGGCCGGCCTGATCCTTGAGCGCCTCCACGGCGCCCACGCTCATCGCCACCATCCACGATGACTTCGCTGCACCAGCCATCTCCTCCCCCTTCTTCTTGCTCCGCTGATGGGCACTTGGGAAGTGCTTAACTGGACGCTGATTTGTGATTGCTGACTATAGTAGTGGACTTTGCAGTGTAGTGACTAGTGAAACAACTGATGCTGAGCTTTGTGATGCTTCGCTTGTGGGAGTGGGTTTTATACGGCAGGGACACCGGGAGGGCTGGAGCGAAACAGGTGGCCGCGGGCGCTGGTTTTCCACGAAACCGGGTGCTTTCGGATTCACTTTGTTTGTTTACGCCGCACCTTCAGCTATCGTCCTGGTGTAGTGGCTGCCTACCACGTCTCGTCTTTTTCATTCGTGACCGGACCAAGCCGGCAGAATCGTTGAGACAAGATTGGAATGCCGGCAAGAGAAAGTCTGTCAGGTTCAATGAGCATAACTTGCAGTTCTTTGAGCAAGACACAGCTAAATTTATGTTTACCAAAAATATAACTTATATATATACTTTGATTTCATGCATGGTACACTTGTTTGTTATCGAATATATTTACCTACTTCAGTTTCCCATTAAAAATGGTTGTTTAAATAAATTACCTCCTTCATTTTTCTATTTGTAATTCTTTCATTTAAAAATATAGTTATTTGAACAAAGTACAGGATTCATAGCAATAAATTTCCTTCCTTTTTTTCTCCTTACAAATGAAAAACAATCCGTCAATGTCTTCAAACTAAGTTGAGTTTTCAACGAAAAAATGTTTCCTCAATGTTTGTTTGATTTCTCCCATTTCTCCTAGTTAAAAAAAAAATGTTTTGGGGCACTTCGTTACCACTATAAAAAAATCGCCACCACATCACTGTTAAACCACTGTAAATAGGGCAACCATACCAATGATGGACGGTCGACATGTGGATACACAAAAAAAACTAGTATTGGGGTTTAACATTTGGAGAGAGTTGATAGACTAAATTTTACATTTTCTTAATAAAATGAATGACACGTTAAATACATATAAAAAATGGATTATGGTGTATATAGGTTTTTTAGGCAAACAGTCATCTTTTCAGCGAACCTGGTGTTTTATGTAAGAAAAACAATTATTCTTATGGATTGTTGCATCAACAAGTCTTTTCACCCCGATCTATCCTCCTTTCTCTACTTGCCCTCTACTTCGACCTTCCTACACATCGTCCCTATAACTTGCGTGGAGCCCCTCCTCAATTCACCTCCCTCAACAACTATCAGGCTGGTAGTGAGAGCAAAGCAGCGGACCCACCCCCTCCCTTACTAGGTCATAAGTCAGGGCGGAACAACACATGCACCTCTCTTCCACACATGGACGATGGCGAGTAAGGAATTATACACCCTCTCTCTCTGTCTCTCAATGTGTTGATCAATGATGGAGCGCTCCCCATGAACGCCATTGCAGAGCTCGGATGGGAGAAGCTCCCGGTAAGCCGTCAGGCCGTAGAATATGAAGTATGTGAGTGGATCGATCAGGGGTCACACGATATAGCTCCGACGGGCCTTCGACATGGCGGATTTCTACCCGCGAGCCCGAATCAGCATATGGTGACGGGTCTTCAATTAGTAGAATATGAATTAACCGTTAGTAACAATTGGTATATTTCTTTCGAATAATTAGCATGAGTTTTGCTCCAATTAGTAGAATATGAATTGACTATTACTAACAAAATATAGTGAACGCCGGAACTAGTTGTACGCAACAATCCAAGTGATTTTCTATTGCCACATGTTCAGTTCTTGGGGTTTTAGTGAGTGAGACCATGGTACAAGCGATCCTATGAAAAAAATGAAGACATTTTTTATTATTTTAATGTTTACACATATGTACGGACATAATTATAACAAAATATATTTGTGTTGTGGCAGGAATCATGGAACATAGAAATATTTTTTTATTGTGTTGATATATTCCGTTCTCATATGATTGATATCACAACATTATTACATTGTCTGTATATGCTTAGTCCTATTACTTATGTCACAATCCTACTTATCCTCCAGCATAAGGTGCAAATAAAATTAATCCTATTAATTTTATTATTCGAATAAAAAATTTGTTTCTAGACTCGTGGGGAGTCAATATTAACTTTGTTATTATTTATTTATACTAAAAACTTTTACTTATTTATTTAACATTCCTCACTATATACAAATCATTTTCGTCTATATTAGAAAATTTTAACTAGTTTTTACTATATCTAACAATGTTAACCACGTGTAATAATGTGAAGTTCATTGTGATACAATACAATTTTATCTCTTATCATTAAAAGCGAAAAGGTGACAAACAAATTGTGTTTTCAATAATAGCTGTGATATCGTTAGTGTTTGTTTAGGACATCTCAATGAACTAAATTATGTGTAGTGTTGAGCAAATTTAATATAACACATTATAAGTTTTTGTGTCATTAAGTATATTTAAATATCTCGAGACACGAGAGATGGCTATACAGAGTATGCATATTTGTACAATATGATTATCTAACCTCATTATATGAGATTTTACATTCTAGAGTGTTTAAGATGTAAACAATAGTCTACTCTTGCTGTAACTAGTCTAAAGATATAAACGGTGAGACTCATTGGGAGATCTCCAGTGATTTGGGCTTTCTGGCCGTCCGATCCTCCCCGCTCTGTGCCTCCGCACCGTTCGATCCCCGCCGGCTCCAGGAGCCGGCATGAATTGGGATTCGCAAAGTCGCTAACCATACCAATCTTCGTGCACCTACTCTCGCTGACGACCTCCCCCGATGCTCCCTGTAGCCCGAGGGCCCACCTGTCGGCCTCACGCTGCGCGTTTAATCGGTGTGGCGGACGTGGCAGAGTGGTGCAGATTCGCAGCGCGTTCGTCCCATTGGTCGATTTTGTTCATTTACCGTACTAGGTTTTAGCGAATGCATTGTGTGCCCCTCTGGGATAGCTTTCTTCGTACGTGGTTCCTTCACCCTCTCTCTCGCTGACGATGGGCCCTTTCCTTTCCGAGCCCCACAGGTCGGTTGCTCGGGACGTTGCGTCGCCGATGTTTCCCTTCCATGCGTCGCCACTACGTATTTTCTACAGTATATCAGGGCACGCTAGGTATTTCGCACGATCGCCGGGTACGTTGCACTGTTCATGATGTCAGGGAGAATTCAGGCCCGATTTCTCCGTCCGAGCTGGCCTCTCTCCATTCGTCGGCAGTTACGTTGCACTGTGCTGGTGGTCAGAACGAATTCGGCCCCGATTTTGCGTGTCGCTGGCGGCTCGCCATTCGTTCATTCAGACGGAACCGACCTACCCGTATTTAATTGTTGCCGCAACGCTACAGTATCGATCTGAAGGTATATATGTCGTCTTTTGGATCTGAGGGATACCGCAGCCTCCATTTCCCTCGTTTCTTCTTCCTCTCTGTTCTTGCTCTGTGTTACAGTTGCTGCGTTCGATCTGTCCTTTTATTTTTTTTGTTGTTGTGATTGTGTTATTGTGTGATTTTTGGGTGTTTAATTTGTTTTGTTGTCCACGGCCCTCTCGTCGTGTTGTTTTTTCGTGTTCCCTTTTATATTTACGATCTGTTGCTTTCACTATTTCCTACCGTGGTTCCGACATGGTTTTTTTTGTTATTTCCTATGTTGATGCAGGCCGACTTCTTGCTGCGGATCGTTTGTGTCTGCGTGTCAGCTTCACCCCGGGCTGCAAAATCAGGTATTTTTTCTTTTCGTTTTAGATTGTGTTCATCATGTTGTGAATCCTTATGTTTTGTTGGCGTCTTCGCTGTTTGTGGACGTTTTGCCCCGTTGTTTTACGTGTTCCCTTTTGTTAACGGGTCGTTGTTTTCTACCGTGCTAATGATCTTGTGTTTTGTTCGTCGCTACCTTGATGCAGAGCAGTTTCTTGCTGCAGATGTATGGTCTTCGTGTATCCGCTTGCTTTTCTGTGTTTATTTTATTTCTCGATTTTTTTTAGTTGTATCGTTTCGTGCGTGCTGGATTCATCCGGTTGTAAATTCATTTTTTCCCCTATCTGCTCGGGTTCATCCGGCTGCGAATCCTTTCGTCGATGAACGCATGGGTTATCTGTGGATGTTTTTGGTTATTTTCTTGGTATCCTGTTGTGGGTCCTTTTCGGTATATGTATATGCGCTTCTATGCCCTTTTTTTAATTGCGTTTCTCTGTCAGCTTTCTATTTTTCATGTTTATATTTCGTCGATTGTCTTTCTAATGGTATGATTGATTCGTTGATTCGTCGTCAGTTTATGCGTTTTGTTTCTACTTGTGTTCATGTTTCCATGTTTTTTGTTTGCTGTTTCCAGACGATTTATTTTGCGTGTCACAGATCGGCTTCTTGCTATTTTCATTTTATATTTTTGATGTTCGGTTCCTTTTGTGTTTTTATAATTGTTTTGTGATTTCGTTTGTCTCTTCTTCGTGCAGATCGTTGTCTTGCTCGGGATTATTTCGGACGCGAGTTTTCTTATTTTCTTTTTGGCTTTAGGTTCGTCCTCTTTCTGTGGTGAGTTGTCCTAGTCGGTGGGTGTTGCCGGCTCCCCGTTGGGGGTTAATCTATTACTTCGGGTTTTTTCTCCTATGTTTTTTGTTCTGCTTTTCGTATTTTTCTTATTTTACATATCTTCTCTTTTTAGTCTTTTTTATGTTTTCTTCTCGTGCAGGTCGTCGTCTTTTTTTTAAACTAAACTCGGACTTTATTACTTAGCAAACACACTTACATCATCCCTGATTACAGCAATCAAATAATCCGGAGGTTCCTCGTGCCACATAGTGAACTGAGTACCCTCCGCTTTACTAGCTAGTATATGAGCTGCAACATTAGCCTCCCTAGGACAATGGCTAAACAAGACATGAGATAGATTACAACACTGAAAGGTAATGTTCTCATAAATAGCTGCTGCCGCTCCAATGGAATTGCCTCCATTCTTCATCACTTCAATCAACTCCATACAGTCTGATTCAATCATAATGCGGTTGCAGCCTACCACATTAGCTAGTGCCAATCCATCTTTCAGAGCCATAGCTTCAGCAGATGAAGCATCGTCAACAAAAGGTAAAGTGGTGCTACAGCATGCAACAAACATACCAGCAGCATCCCGAATTATGGCACATGTCGCCCCCGATCCAAGATCAACATCAAACGCTGCATCAACATTCAGTTTCACAAAACCCTCCCTGGGTTATTGAGTAGCGGGTGGTTGATGTTTATTTATTCGTTCCGGGGTCATGTCCCCCGGCTTGCCCCTGTTGAGTTTTCTTTCTTCCTCACGATGGTACTTCTTGTTTAGTTTACTCGCAGTCACACGTACTACTTGTCAGCTACAGATTTTTCCCACGCGCTCCCGGGATGACGGAGAGAGCGGTAGTACGGGAGACGCGGACGGGTGGGGGAAAACCAGAGGCTACATGGCCATGGTTTCGACGATACCAGGGGCCTAGGCGCCTAGCTCTCCAAATCAGGGTCGGCTACCTGATGAGTGCATCGTGGATCTTGCGCGTACGCGGCACACCAGTAGAAGACACATGTATTAAGTATGGCCTGCATCTGCCGGACCATGATTTTTTAAATGTAATCCACAAATCGATCTGCTAAATTATTTCTCGGAACTACGGTTAGCTGGGCTATTACTTGTGCTGGTCGTTTAGTTGAAAAACTTGAAAGGGAGCTGTGCCGTGGCTCATTCTTTCACTCTGATCAGACACTAGTGGAAACCACGCCTCTAGTCCCGGGTTGTAGACCCCTTTGGGACCGGATTGCCATCCGGTACATGGCAACCGGGACTAGAGCCCCTCCCCCCCCCCCCCCCCCCCCCTCTAGTCCGGGGTGAGCTACGACCCGGGACCGGAGAGCTCCACGTGGGGGCAGCACATGGCGCATGCGAGAGGATCTCTAGTCCCGGGTTGTAATACCACCTAGGACTAGAGATGCACCCACGTGGCGGCCTGTGGCTTTTTTCGTTTCGATTGTTGTATATTACGAATAATTTGCAAAAAATACGGTTAATTATCTGTAAATCAGAAAAATACATATAGCATATCAAAATATTCGTAAGAGAAAGCTTTATGAGAAAGTCAGGAAATCGGAAGTCGGAAGTCGGAACGGAAAGTCGTGAAGTGAAAGTCGTGAAGTCGTGAAAGTCGTGAAGTCGGGAAAGTCGTGAAGTCGGGAAAGTCGACGTCACGTTTTCCCGGCTTCCCGGTTTCACGTTTTCCCGGCTTCCCGGTTTCACGTTTTCATGTTTTCCCGGTTTCCCGGATTAATTTACATATAAAGATCATATATAAGAGGGACTAGAACCGTCATATATTCGATTACATGGAGATCATCAAGCTAGCCACTACTAGAGCCCGTCATCTAATTTGATCTGGGCCATTGTATTTTCCCTTCATGTCTAAGACATAGTTCATCAAAAAGCCCGCAATTTCCTCGCAAATTGGTCGAAAGCGGTCCTTTAGTTGCAGGTCCCTCCGCATTTGATCCATCTATAAAAGAAGGGAGATTAATATGAATTTCAATCATCATAACAGAAATTATGAATGACACTCAACACAATTGATGGTTATAAAATGAAATTGTGAATTTATTTGTTCACTTACTTCGATAAATGTCCCTGGGTTCCGCTCAGAGACTATCGTGCGAATCCACTCGCAGACGTAATATCCACACAAATTGGTCCCGGGAGGCTGCCTATCCAAGTACTACACGAGAATAGATTTCAATCAAATAATAATCAAGCATCACGATGGTATTGAAATTTGAATTAAAAGGGATGCGCGAACACCTAGCTCGTACTACTTACTTTGGGGTAAACAAAAGTAAGTTCCTCTTTAAATTGACCAGGTGTAGCATTTCGGAAAGCTTCCAAACCCTGCCCATCAAACAATTGAATAAATGAGTTATTAATTAGTTACTTGATATCTCAGGAATGGAAGGAAAGAGACCGATGTAATACGATAAAGATTGAAATTACCGTTTGAGCACTCCTTGGATATATTCGTGCCGCTCTTTGGGCCAGTGCAATGAGTCCAAGATTTCAACTTCTGCTCTATCGATTTGAATGATTAACAGAATGTAATGGGCGCTGCGCACGTTTATATATGTCAGTAACTAATCAGTTACACTTAACATCGAGAAAGCAAAAACCAATGTGTACAAGACAGTAAGACTCTTACCTGAAGTGGTAAGGAAACAATATCTTCCCTTTATAATTTTGGTCCCGGATGGACCTAAACAAGGTGTTCACCGTTTCCTCGTGGTGGAGACGTAGCAATTTTTCATTAACTCGGCTTGGGTCGATGAACCCAATCTCAAACACTCGGTTTCTGTCACATTCATCGCTCTTCATTCTGCATAATACCGTAGTGAGCATAATTAGAACAGGCAATGACCGAGCTAAGCTATAGACTTTATTTTAGAAAATAAATGAATTGAATCACTTACAGACAATAGGTAGTGAGGATGCTCAAGTCGAGGGCGTCAAGCTGGTATAACTGATAGATTTCTTCAATAGGTATAGTTATCTCGTCTGCACCGTTGAAATGTTCATCTGTAATTTTCACCGGGATCAATATTCGACCTTCACTTGTGACATTCTTGTACCATTTATGCAGTCTTGTCATTTGTGTTGGTAGATTCTGGAGCTCATCAGGTGACACTAGATCCTTCCCGTATTCCCAGGTCCATCTAGTAGGTCCCATAAGGGGGGATATCATCTGCATCCAGTTGAGAAAGTGAAATACCAATATCTGCAGCAAATTGCGCGGTAAGCGCGATCGTTCTCAAGCGCAGAGCCCATATCAGTGGCCACCTTGAGCGGGGAGATGGACTGATTTGACTGATGTCCGAGCTGGGCAACATCTCTTCTCCTTTTCCCGCCGGGTGGAATTTTCCTCATAGTCCGTACATAGTCATCTGGCCTATTTATCGAAATTTGCGATGGCTGAGTAAGGAAACTAACAGCAAATTGTGTTTGAGCTTCCGAATACTTTTCCTTTGGCTTAGGTTTTCTTTTCTCAGCCATTTCTGCAAACTGTCTTCTCGATTCTGTTTGTAGCCACACCCTGGCTTCCTCTTGAGTACACTCGACGTCGTAAGGTCTCGGGGGAGGAACCTTCGGTACTTTTGGCAGGGGCTCAAGTCGGGGTTTGGGTCGGGAACCCATGGCGGTGGTCTTCATCCCCTTTCGACCGTTAGCCTTAGTGGGCGGAGGCGGTGGAGACGGCTCAGGAGTCGGCTGACGCGGCTCAGGAGTCGGCTGACGCGGCGACGGAGTCGGCTGACGCGGCGACGGAGATCGAGAAGGCGATGGTGGCCTTGGCGGCGGTGTCCAGCCTGGAAACATGATCAATTTCTTGGGCCATAGAATGAGTCCACCCTGGACATCTCCCAGTGTCCTCTCATCATCACCTCCAGGGAAATGAAGTTCGAGTGATGCATATCCGGGGTAAACTTGATCCACGCCGACACGAGCATAGCCATCTGGAATCTCATTGCCACAATACAGTGTTGTAGATTCACAAGGTAAAGCATAGCCGTCCGCCGCCTTCATGGTTATGTTTCTCACTGCCTCATGTAGCTCACAAGTTTTCTTCTCAGTGATAGAATCCACGGGGTATGTTTGGTTCGATGCCTCATCAGCACCGACCGTCGTGGAAGCCACGCTGCTTTTCCGTTGAGACGGACACCTCTATCTTGCAGCTGCAGCTGATGAGTTGCCCCTCGAGAAGATTGCGCGCCGCAATTCATCTAGTTCCGTTGTTGTTGGCTAATGATATTTTCCACTTTGCTCAACCGGTCGTGTTGCTCCTGCTCCTTCCTCCTCTTTGCTCTTTCTCGGCTTCTATAAGAGTCACGGTCCTCAGGAAACCCTTCATGCCACGTCACACCTCCCCTGCCTCGAACAGATCCTCCTTTTTCTTTAGTACCGAGGGCCTTCCACAGCTCGTCGTATTCTCTGTCGGGAAAAACCTTCCCTCACGAGCATCGGCGATTGCATCCAGAATTGTTTGCCGGGGTATAGGAGTTTCTTTCGTTTCATCAACTATTACATCGCCTGATGCGTCATACTCCCCCCATGAGCAAGTATCCAATTTCTGACCCTACGGGGCCACATATCTGTAACTGGAATGATCCCTTTTTCGCGCATAGTGGCCTCAATCCGATCCCACTTAGGCTCGGCAGTTACGTAGCCACCTCCACCCAACTTATGGTTATATATCTTCTTCGCTGCATTCAACTTATTCTTTGCCGATCTTTCCTTGGCTTCTTCTGTATCTTGTATTGCAGAAATGCCGGCCAGTGAGCCCGCTGCCTCTCTAGTGTCCCAGTGAAATCTGGAACTTTTTTTGTCGACCCAATCACGGTATAATCTGTTCTTCCATTTATTGAATTGTTCAGCCATCTTCTTCAGAGCCCAATGCTTGACTTTGTCCGTCATGGCTTTGTCCTTTCGGGACTATCAACACCGGCAGAGTGAAATGTGCCATGAGCTTCTTCCAACATATATCTTTAGTTCTCTCGGTGACATAATAATTGCCCTCTAAGTTTTTTATCTGATTCCATTCCGAAAGGCTGATCGGAACATTGTCCCTGACAACAACTCCACATTGATGCACAAACTTAGTTGCGCTCTTCGGAGGCGCCAACGGTTTGCCATCTGAAGAGACTGACTCAATTCTGAAATGATCTTTTATTCCCAACCCTTTGGCATGGCCTCGTTTACTAGTTTGGGTCGATGCGGAGGTCTAAAAAGAAGAAACATTTGTTAATATATATATACAAATAAAATTTTACATCTGATCAAATAGAGCTTAATATACCACGCCGGACTGCGGGGTTCACCAACTGTGCTAGTTTGCCCTTGGACGCTTCGTTCCACCTCCATTCCCGACCGGAGTCGTTCAAAAACTCGGAGCCATCTTCTTCTGCTCCAATGTGTTCATCACCATCCGCGGGTTGCCGGATATAGTCGAGCAACACATCTTCCCCTTCTCTGTTTTGGAAGGGAGGAACATCTCCATCGTCCATTGCTTAACTATTACAAAAGAAAATAAAACAATGATAGCATTAGCAGAATAATTCAATGTAGCGAACTTTACACTTAGCAAAATTACATCTACAAATATACCATATCAAAATTTAAACTAACATGAGCGATACTTCATGTGTATTGTATGTGTTACCGGGAAAACGTGAAACCGGGAAACCGGGAAGCCGTGAAAACGTGAAACCGGGAAGCCGGGAAAACGTGAAACCGGGAAACCGAAAACGTGAAAACGGGAAAACGTGAAACCGGGAAGTCGGAAAGTCGTGAAGTCGGGAAATCGGAAAGTTCTGACTTCCCGACTTCACGACTTCCCGACTTCACGACTTCCCGACTTTCCGACTTCCCGACTTCACGACTTCCCGACTTTCCGACTACACGACTTTCCGACTTCACGATTTTCCCGACTTAACGACTTCCCGACTTTCCGACTACGCAAAATTTCTAACACTAAAATATTTCTACACTTAGCAAAATCTACCTAACCAAATATACTACACTTAACAACAAAAAACTAACCTAGCTAATTAAACTATGAAACTAAAAACTAAACTCAAAACTAACCTAGCTAATTAACACTAACCTAATATGGAAAACACTAACCTAGTATACTAAGCAAAATAAATATATATACTAAACTAAAAACTAACCTAGATATTAACACTAATTAACCTAGCTAGCTAGATCACTAACCTGCAGATCGGGCGAGGTGGAGGCCGGCGGCGAGGGCGAGCGGCAGCGAGGAACCCACGGTGGTGGCGCGGACAGGTGGAGGCCGGCGGCACGGGCGAGCGGCGACGGGGCAGGAGGCGCGGCGGCGAGGAACCCGCGGTGGAGGCGCGCGCGGGCAGACGGGGTCAGCGCGGGCGGGCGGAGCGCGGCGGAAGGCTCGGGCGGCGTGGCGGAGGGCTCGCCGGAGAATCGGGCAGCCTGACGGCGTGCGGGGCGGAGGCGGTGGCGCGGGGGCGCTGGAGGAACTTTGTTCCCGGGTCGTGGCTCGACCTGGGATCAACTCCCTGGCTTATATACAGAGGAGCTCTGGTCCCGGGTGGTGCCACGGCCCGGGACAAGAGGGTGCCCTCTGGTCCCGGTGGTGGCACGACCCGGGACCAGAGGTCTTTTTACAGACGCCACCCCCATCGCGCGCAAATTGACCTCTTGTCCCGGGTGGTGCCACGACCCGGGACCAGAGGTCCCTTTTTTTCATTCAACCGCCTAAATTTTCAAACTTTCGCGCGCAATTTTTGAAAACTTAATTTGAATATGAATTTGAATAGCTTCTGCATACTTTCGAATCTGAAAAAATTTCAACATGAAAAGTTTTTGAATTTGCAAAACTAATCCAAGGCAATTTTCTGTTTTCTAAAATAATTGTTCTAACTATTCGAACTATTAACCATTTTGCCATTTTCAATTTAAAAATGCATTAACTAATATTGTTTAAATTTGAAAGTCATATTTTTTCACATCTTCTCGCGTGCCATTTTCAATTTAGAATTCATTAACAAATTTAACCATTTTGAAAGTCAATTTAAAATGCATTAACTAATATTGTTTAAATTTAAAATGCATTAACTAATATTGTTTAAATTTGAAAGTCATATTTTTTCACATGTTCTCGCGTGCCATTTTCAATTTAGAATGCATTAACAAATTTAACCATTTTGAAAGTCAATTTAAAATGCATTAACTAATATTGTTTAAATTTAAAATCCATTAACTAATATTGTTTAAATTTAAAATGCTTCAAAAGTGTTTGCATTAACCATTTTTGCTGGCTCGGAGGCCGTAGGATTAGGGAGAACGGCGGGAGGAGCCAGCCCCGTTCTCGCACGCACGTTTGCTGCGGAACGGCCTTTGGTTCTGAATTATTTCGAACTTTTCAGTTCTGAATTGTTCGTCCCGCCTTTTTTTTCTTATTTAGGTGTTTGAATATGAATTTCACATGGTTTTAAATCTGAAAAGACTTTCAACATGAAAAGTGTTTAAATTTGAATAAATAATCCAAAACCATTTTCTGTTTTTTCAAATTACTTATCTAAATATCGTTTTTTGTTTTTCGATTGTCAAAAATGACATTTTTGTGAAGCAAGTACAATAAATATGGTGCAAAATGGCATCCATCCAATTATCACACAAAGTAGACCATATTTTATAGATAATCCACAAATATTGGTAATTTTCTTGGTTTCTAGCTAATTTCTCCTACTTAAACGACTTTATGCCTATTTTCCGAAAGTAATTCAAATTTGAACTACAAGTGTGTGATAGTTTGCTCTGAATTTTTTTCAAAATTGATTTTAAGGTGCACAAGTAGTGGTTATATCACATAACCGTCGATAGTTTTGGATAATTCAACCCCTTACAATGAATAGTAACGGCAAAATTAAATCCTTTGGCATGGAGTACTTTCATGTGTACTAGTTGGTAGGATAAATGATAAACTTGAGTTTTGACAAAGTTTACAAAAAACTTCTTCACAAAAAGGTCAATCATCTATAAACATGTATAAGTTTCGGGTCAAATGACCTCGTTATGGTCATCCCCGTGTCATAGTTTCTCAAAATGTACCCATATTTGACATATAGTTGTATCTTGGTACGACAAACAATGTTGCAGAACTGAGTTTTTTCAAATTACTTATCTAAATATCGTTTTTTGTTTTTCGATTGTAAAAAATGACACTTTTTGTGAAGCAACTACAACAAATATGGTGCAAAATTGCACCCATCCAATTATCACACAAAGTATACCATAATTTATGGATAATACACAAATATTGGTAATTTTGTCGGTTTCTAGCTAATTTCGCCTACTTAAACGACTTTATGTCTATTTTCCGAAAGTAATTCAAATTTGAACTACAAGTGTGATAGCTTGCTCTGAAATTTTTTCAAAAATGATTTTAAGGTGCATAAGTAGTGGTTATATCACAGAACCGTCGATAGTTTTGGATAATTCGACCCCTTACAATGAATAGTAACAGCGGCCATTTTGACCGTTTTTTAAAAAAAGTCAAAGAAAGTGAAAAAATATTCAAAAAATGAAATCCTTCGGCATGGAGTACTTTCATGTGTACTAGTTGGTAGGATAAATGATAAACTTGAGTTTTGACATAGTTTACAAAAAACTTCTTCACAAAAAGGTCAATCATCTATAAACATGTATAAGTTTCGGGTCAAATGACCTTGTTATGGTCATCCACGTGTCATAGTTTGTCAAAATGTGCCCATATTTGACACATAGCTGTATCTTGGTACGACAAACAATGTTGCAGAACTGGTTTTTTTTCAAATTACTTATCTAAATATCGTTTTTTGTTTTTCGATTGTCAAAAATGACACTTTTTGTGAGAATCCCACCAATAAGGAAGAAGCACACGGATCGTGTGTTTCTTTCAAGCGCTTGTGAGCCGTTGGATCAGGGGTGTGTTTCTTTTGAGAGCTTGTGAGCTGTTGGATCACTCTGTGAGCCACCAACCGGGACTAAAGGGAATCCCACCAATAAGGAAGAAGCACACGGATCGTGTGTGCCTTTCGAGCGCTTGTGAGCCGTTGGATCAGGGGTGTGTTTCTTTTGAGGGCTTGTGAGCCGTTGGATCAGGGGTGTGTTTCTAGTCCCGGGCCGTGATACCACCCGGGACTAAAGGGGCCACGACCCTATATATAGCATCCATCATTGGCAGTACACGGGTAGCAGAGAGCAAGATTTCTGAGAGGCATGAGTTCCTAGAGCGGAGGCTGAAGGTGAACCCTCCCTCGGTCGGATCCAAGCAGCGGCAAGGATCTCTGATGATTAGCAACATCCCCAACACTTGTTCGGACGGTTGCAGATCATCAGAGACGTCTTGCCGCTGTCTGGATCGAAGGCCGATTTGCCGTCTCACGACCACACGATCTTTAGAACCATGTGTTCAGTTTGGCATTCAAAGCATTCATGACCCTATATATAGCCCCCCTCCCGGGCACTCACGGCACTCATTGTAGTTCAGTTTGGTATTCAAAGCATTCAGACTCCTTGCATACGCCCAACGCTGCATTTTGATATGCGGGCACTCACGAGCCAGCGTTGGGCTGTATGCAGGAGAAATCATGTGTTTTGTTCTATCTAGAAAATCCTTCAGTTCATCGACCGAATACAAAATCCCCAAGGTGCTGCCCTCTCCCTCCCCTACCTAGGTGTTTGATCAAATTCCCCACTCATTTTTTCAGATCTCGGCGACGATGTCCGGCCTGTTGGATGCGATCGGCGATGTCCGGGACTGGGCTCCGCCGGGCTGGCACTGGGAGGTGGTATCTTCTGGGACGCGTCGCTTGGTGAGGAATCCGGGTGACGTCGTCGACCCGGATCTTGTTTGGTGGAAGTCGCTCAGCACCCCGTGGCTTAGGACCCGACAAAAGTTAGTGATATTGTTCGTGATGTATTATGGTTAAATAAAAATGGACCCGAGCTATGTATTATGGTTTTCACCACATAAAGGTTTAATACATTACTACACATTGCATAAAGGTTTAATAAAAATGGGGATAAACTTGAGCTAGAGAGAGGAAACAATGAAGCAAATGGAGATGAACTCAAGCTGAAAAATGGAGGGCTGCTCTCGAGGTGGAAGATGATATAGTGAGAGCATTTGTCCCGGGTTGTACCACGACGCTTCCCACGCATGTTCTGCTGTCCAGTTTGTTCCTCACCTAGCCTAGCCCAAAATTGAAATCGATTGGATATTGTAGGGACCTCCTCACGACACATACCATTGGATTTGAGCTGCCACCTGTTGCCTGCCAGCACCTTCATCTGTCCTGTGCCAGAGCACCAGGGGCAAAGCTGGAGCTCAAGTCACCCTGATGCACCACTTTATTATGGCATAAAATTTTCAAGCAATAATCTACTATATAAGAGTATGGTTTATACCTTCTGATATAGATAATATGATATAATAATAATAAACAACATATAACACACAAAAGAACTAGTGATAAAAAAAATCTAAATGTATAATATATTGATAAAAAATTCCATAATTATTTGGAAAAGATGTCTTGCATTTTCAAATTCCAAAATACATCATCAAACACCAGGGAAAATGATAATATACGTACATCATATATAAACCCTAGCCAAAAATTTCATGCGCGCTTTATAAATCAATATTTCACATTAAACTTTAAAATTGTCCTACGAAAATGATAATATAGTACATCATATATAAACTCTAACTGTTTTTAGGGGATTTCATCTACTAGCAACTATTTTTGCAGCCGAACAGATAAGGGTTTGGTAATTTAACGTCAGACATGAGGATTTTAATCTATAGAAATTGGACAGGAGGATAAGGGTTTGGTAATTTCAAGCAACCTCTAGTCCCGGGTGGTGGGTGGTCTCTTACCACCCGGGACTAGAGGTGCTCGCGTGGGCCACGCTTTGCGGCTGCCATGCCACGGACCTTTAGTCCCGGGTCGTGTTACGACCCGGTACTAGAGCTCCTCCACGACCCGGGACCAATGCTCAACTTTTGATCTGGGACTAGTTCCCCCCTTCGTAAGCCAACCGGTACTAGAGTCAAAAATGGCTTTAGACAAAGGCTTGGTTTCTAGTAGTGAGAGAAGCCGAAGACGGATCAGGACTACTGTTTCCATGCACATGACTGAAACTAATAATCGACCGATGATCCCTTCGCTAGTGATTGGATAATTTTTATCATGTCAATTGAGCAAAAAGTGAAGCGGTGACCAAAGTAAGATTTCAGATAATATTCGCCATGTTCTCGCCTCGCAGTAGTCGAGCCACGGAGACTACTCGCAAACCATTCAAATCGTCCATGTTCCCGGTCAAAATAATCACAGAGGAAATTGACTGAAATTTTCATCATCATCATCGTGACATATTTACAAGGGGGAATCAACCGGCCAAGTCGATCTCAGGCCATGGTTGTTGCAGCAAACACACACGCCGAGCTAGTGCTTGCTAACTGCAGCCTTGCAGCTACTAATTAGGTCCCCAGCAGCTGAGATACATGACGGTCCTCAGCCCCTCCTCCGCCTTCTCCGCTCGCCGTTTCTCCGCCAACGCCGAGGCCGGAGGCTGCTTCTTCCCCTGTGAGACGCTGGCGCTGGAGCGGACGTTGGCCTTCGCCTTTGCTGCATGGTGGATGGACCGCAGAGCGTAGTTCCAGCGGCAGAGGCCGGCCTGGTCCTTGAGCGCCTCCACGGCGCCGACGCTCATCGCCACCATCCACGACGCCTTCGCTGCACTGGCCATCTCCTCCCTTTTCTTCTTGCTGCCCTAGTGTAAAGTGGTGAAATGGAGGCTGATTTTTTATTCTTGACTAAGTCTATAGTAGTGGAGTTGCGTTGTAGACTTGTAGTGAAACAACTGAAGCTGATGCTTCTTCCTGCTGCTTTTGTTTGTGTTGTCAATGGAGTGGGAGTGGGTTTTATACGGCAGAGACGCCCGGAGGGCTGGAGCGAAACAGGTGGCCGCGGGCGCTGGTTTTCCAGGAAACCGGGTGCTTTCAGATTTATTAATTTGGCTTGTTGACGCGGCACCTCTCGCTCACTATCGCCCCGGTGCAGTGGGTGCCTACCTCGTCTCGTCTTTTTCATTCGCCCCGGTGCAGAATCGTAGACATAAGTTGGAGTGACGGACAGAGAAAGTCGTTGAGAAGGACGCAACTAAGTTTATGTTCATCTACTTTGATTTTATTTTTGAAACGGGATCTACTTTGATTTTATGCATGGTACTTTCGAAGCGTCCAAATATATTAGGAATTCTTGCTGATGTGCTTTGAAGATATGTCATGACTTAACATTCATTACGAACTCGGTTTATTCAAACTAAGTTGAGTTAAAACAAATGGTTCTTCAAATTTTCTGATTCTCCTAGTTTGCAAAATACTTGTGGCGACTTGGTTGCAGATGCGAAAAATCACCACGACGCCACGACAAAGTTACCGTAAATGGGATAAATAAAACACTTGGTAGACAAAAGTGGTATTTGGGTTGAAACTTTTATAGACTCAATTATACATTTCTTAAGAAAATGAATGTCACGTATAAATTATAGAAAAGGTAACCATTTGGTAGTCAATATGCATTGGAATAATGGCATCCCCGCACAAATGAAAATTTTGATAAGACCTCGCACATTTGGCACTCAATACGCATTGGGAACACTGCAAGGACTGCACTTGTTCGTCGTGGCTATGGGCGGCCAAAAGCAGCTCGACCAGGAGCCCGAGCCCCACTTGTATCAGCAACCGAGCGTGAGCGTCCCGGGAACGCGCCTCATGCAAGCGTGCAATAGGCCTCCTCCTCGTCAAATAGAGCTCCATGGCCGTCGGGGTTGTTCACCGCCCCGCCACATTCGGCTCGTGCAGGCTAGATCTGGTGGGAGCGGTGGACGAAAGTCGCTGAATGTTTCTGAATCAAGCGGCGACGGACAGAATCTAGTGCGGCCGGGGCTGGGGGAAATGAGGGTTTTGGCTTTGTGAAACGACGGTTGAACCCTACTTATATCGTGCGGAGGGGCCGATTACGGTTCACTGTAAAAATTATGGCGGTCAAGCCGATACGCGGTTTCCATCGGAGTCAAATAAACAGGCTAAAACCACATATCGACATGGTTTTTCTGACGGATCTAAGTATCTATTAGAGATGCACTGAGTAATATTAGTTATTATTTTCGACGGCATATCTAGTGATACCACACGTCAAATGATACCATGACACAACAGAACGCTCAAAATATAAATTTATAGGTGTAAACAATTCTTGAAAAATATTTTGGATGTTCACAAGATATGTGTTTACGATCCCTAAAATTGGTAAGACTAAATTTAAAATACAAGCATAAAAACAAGAGGACAAATCCAATAAGTGTGAGAAAAACACAAAAAATGACACTGTTCACATAGAAAATTTATCCGTATGCATTTCGAATTGGGTTCTGAAAATTATAGGAATGTAAACACACATCTTGTGAACAACCAATTTTTTATATATTTTACTTACAAATTATAATTTTAAAAAGTGGTGTCATGGTATCATCTGAGCCGTGGTATCTCTATCCTGTGTATGTATTGCGAAAATGCAAACTGGTGGTTCAAAGGTACAGCAAATCAAATCAGTCTTGTGTTGTCCTGTTTTCTGGACACAACAACTTACAGGATATGGTGCAAATTTGCCAACATTTTTTAAACGAGGTAAAATATTTACAATTTTCATTATAAAAAATAATAATTAACCGGTTCATTAACAGGAACCGGCCGAATACCGATACAAAGGCACTAATGTGGCCATGAAACACAACCAAATTGGGCACCACGGCCAACCTGGCCACCCACGGGAAGCACACATGTCACGGAGAAGAAAAACCATCGATGGATTTGCCATCAAGCGTCATCGTCATCACTTCGTCTCGATTAGGCGACTCCGATTTCACCTTCGACGACGACCACCGACCATTTGCCGACCTTTTTAAGTTCAGTCTAGGCTCGACTGCTCGAGCACCTTGGAATCTTCTGGCCCTCTTGATAAGGGCATCTCCAGCCATTGTGCCCCCCCCCCCCCCAGGCCAAAAAACGGCGCTATTTTTGCCCGCCTGGGGGGCAACGGCGCTATTCAGCGTGCCGTGACACCCAGGCCGCCCCCAGCCGGTGATTTTCGCCCAAATTTGACATACAAAATTTGCACAAATATTTCGGCATACAAATCAACACATAAATAGTTCAATATACAAATTCACACACAAATAGTTCGATATACAAATACACACACAAATGGTTCAACAATACAAGAAAATAGAACAAATCAAACTAGCCATTGCCTTTGTGAAAGGATACGTATGGCCACCTAGGGGGGGTGAATAGGTGCTACTCAATTTTTAGTTCTTTTTCGAGTTTAGGCTTGATACAAAGGTAAATTCTCTAGATATGCAACTAAGGTGAATTTACCTATATGACAAGTTAACACTAGACTAGGCACGATACAAGTAAGAACTAGCGAGAAAGGAGTAACCGAACGGGAAGCACGCGGAGACAAAGAGTTATTCCCGAGTTTCTCCTTTTTAGGGGAGTACGTCTCGTTGGAGGGGTGTGAGTATCAAACTCAAGACGCCACAAATGGCCTCACCCTATTCTCCGATGAACCTTGCCCAAAAGCTCGGTTCACCTTCCTTATCGGAATCCTTCAAGGCGGAATCCGGAGCCCTTACAACAACTTGAGGCTCAACCCACAAAAGGATTGGGGGCTCCCAAGCACAACAACACCTGCTACACAAAAGTAACAAGCAAGTGAGAACAATAAGATGCCTAGGTTTTCCTAGTGGAAACCCTGGGCTCAAATCCCTCAAGTGAATGAGGGGAAAATGAAGAACGCTTCGGTGGAGTTGTAGATCCGGGCCTTCTCCTTCAATCCTCCAAGTATGAGTGAGTTTGGGTGGAGGGATTGGGAGATCTAATGATTCTTGTGCTTGCAACAATGGTGTTCTTCAAATGTAGGCGAGCTGAGCTTCTTGGAGAAGAAGCAGTCTTTAAATAGGGGTCCCTGAAAATCTAACCGTTATGTGCAGAAAAACTGCACAGCGGTACTACCGCTGCTGGTCTCCCTGCGGTACCCAGTGTACTGCATGACCCAGCTGCGGCGGTACCTCGCAGAGGTACCGTAGCTGCCAGGTATGGCGGTACTACCACGGCGCTGCCGGTAGTACCGCTGGGATCCTTCGAATAAAACAGAAGGAATCCAGCGGTAGTACGAGGCGACTACCGCTGGGTACCGTAGCGAGTCCAGAGAGCAAATTGGGCCTAGCGGTACTCCTGGCGGTACCACCAGCGGTAGTAAGCCAGCGGTACCACACGGTACCACCGCCAGGAGGAGTACCAGCTGTGCTGCAGGAGTCCCGCTCCAGGTGGAGCGGTACTACCGCTGCGACAGAGGTACTACCGCCAGACACAGAAAAGCTCTCCTGAGCTGATTTCCAGGGCCACTAGCTCCAACTTGACACAAAGTTTCGACGATACTTATCTGCAACTGTCAAGCACACATTAGACCAGATGATGTGTTGTCATTAGACTCCCAAAATAGATTTTAGAGCAAGTATGCTCTTTCAATCTCCCCCTTTTTGGAGTATGATGACAACACATCAAAAAGGTTCACAAAATATAGACGGGCTCCCCCTAACTATATGCATTAGTAGAATCTTGCGTTTGAATGCAAAATGCATATAGGTTAGGATCAACACTCCCCCTAGATTTTGTAAACCGAGCAAGTTCATAGATAAACAATAAGGCACAATTTGCACAAAGGTGAGACAAGAGATAATAGCACACAAAGTCTTGCACACATAGTCTTACAAGAATTTAAAGTTCTCACATGTCTTACCCCATGAGTTCCACTAAAACAAATAACGATACTAGAGGAGCACAAGCGAAAGATAAACAACACCAAATAGAAAAGCAAGCTTGTGCCCGAAAGATAAACAACACCAAATAGAAAAGCAAGTTTGAGCCATCAACCATGCAACTCCCCTGAAAACCTATTAGAACTCTCTCCCCCTTTGGCATCATGACACCAAAAAGGGAGAGGCGATGCTAACGTCCCACGTAGAAGTCACCCTTCAACGGAGTCTTCATCGAAGGTAGTGGCCGGGGCGAGCTCGTCACTTTTCTCGGCAGAATCTGAACCATCCCCATCATGTGCATCACCATCCTCATTATTATCATCAGAAACTTCTGTATCAGCATGAGCAGTGGAGGAACCAATCTGAGTGCGAGACCAAGGGATATCGGGCTGAGATGAGGAAGCATCATCCTGAAAATCGAAATCCACCCAAGGGCGACGGTGCTTGAGCCAATCAGCTTCTGCAGTAATTCTGTCCTCAGACCCGGGCTGAACTGGAACGCCTAGGTGCTCAAAACGCTGACGAGTGAGTTGACGCTCTTTCTTGGTCCTAACATGTTCCTTATAGGCCCTCTTGTCAGCATCATCTTGGCGGCAAAAGATGGTCTTCATAGCACCAGCCACCCACTTCTTGAAACCTTTATCTTGAGCTTTTGCCTTGGGAGGAAGCTCAAACAAGGGATCATCTTCATCATTGGAGGAGCTTTCTTCTTCATTGGGGATAAGCGGAGCAAGATGTTTCTTTATGCTCAGCTCCTTGACCTTGTGCTCAGTGGGATTCTCCTCATTGTCCAAGAGAGCCAAAGGAAGTTTCTTCCTCGTCCACGTGTGAATGATCAACTGCATAATGTGAGCACCAAAGATGGAATGTCTCTTTTTCATCACCACAGCATACATCTCATGCCATATGATGTCCATCACATCAAGTTTCTTGCCTTGCCCAACCATGATAGAGGATTCAAACAAGAGATCAATAAGCTTTCCATGGATTTGGTCAAAGTTGCCTACACGGGGCGCAACGGTGTTGCGGTAGATCCTGTGCATGATGTCCCAAACCTTTAGCAAGTTCTTTTGGAACCCTACCATGGCACGTCCTTGGATGTACAGATCATACAGAACCTCGGGCTTCATCGGATTTGAGTTATAGTTGATGCGAAAGAATTGTTGCTGAGCAGCTTCATCCAACACAAAGCCATTGTCAACCAAACCGAGAAGAGTAGCAAACTCACTCCATTTGGCCTCAAGAATTACATCTTTTGATACGCCTTGGCTCATCGGAGAAGAAGCGGACAGTGGCAAAGAACTGCATGACAAGGTGGTCATTGTAATTCTGTTGCAGCCCAATATAGTCATAAATCCCAAACTCCTTGCAAATTTCAATAGCTTAGCCAAAGTACTCGAGGTGCCTCTCCATGTAATCGGTGTCAATGCAAAACTGTTCAACAACCTTGGTCTTGTGCTTTGGAAGGACTTCATAGAAATTTTTCTCTTGAAATAGATTGTGGAACCCCGGAGTGGTGAAATTTCTGAGCTTAGGAGTGGCATAGGGATTCATCCGCCTTTCTCGAACAAAATCCTTGGATGACATTTGGTTGAGTGACTTGCTTTGAGCAGCTTTGATCTTTGCAGCATTAGACTTCTGACGGCGAGTTGTCTTTTCAGGCATAACTTCATGTTCATCATCTTCTTCACGAATGTCTTTGCCTGAACGAGCACGCTTAGCAGCCCGTTTAGAGTGACTCCCACTAGCCTGCTTACCAGCACCTGTGATAGCATAGGAGGTACCAGGGAGATAAGTATTGCAAAAACAACTGAGACCAAACGAGAAGAATCCAAACTGCACAGTTCTGGAAAAATGCCAGTTCCAGCGGTAGCACCGCTGGTCCACCGGTAGTACTGTGGAGCGGTAGTGTCGGGGGAATACTTTCTGGGTTAACCCGCGGCCCAGTGCGACTTAACTTACTCGCACGGACGAAGGCCCACTTGGGAGCAAGCCCAATATTGAACCGCCATAAGGGGAAAGATCTAGAAGACATATCCCGGAGGACGTGAAGACCAAGTAGTCTCCGAGTAGGCCTGTATGGATGTATTCCTTATGGGGGAAGTTTCCTTTTGTAAACCTAGCGAGCCTCTGTGTATATAAAGAGAACTCGCAGGACTTAGAGCAGGTCAAGCTATCAAGCCCTAAACCCTAGCTCATACGGCGAGTACCAGATCGGATCGCCTCCATTGTAACACCTCGACATAAGTTGGAGTGACGGACAGAGAAAGTCGTTGAGAAGGACGCAACTAAGTTTATGTTCATCTACTTTGATTTTATTTTTGAAACGGGATCTACTTTGATTTTATGCATGGTACTTTCGAAGCGTCCAAATATATTAGGAATTCTTGCTGATGTGCTTTGAAGATATGTCATGACTTAACATTCATTACAAACTCGGTTTATTCAAACTAAGTTGAGTTAAAACAAATGGTTCTTCAAATTTTCTGATTCTCCTAGTTTGCAAAATACTTGTGGCGACTTGGTTGCAGATGCGAAAAATCACCACGACGCCACGACAAAGTTACCGTAAATGGGATAAATAAAACACTTGGTAGACAAAAGTGGTATTTGGGTTGAAACTTTTATAGACTCAATTATACATTTCTTAAGAAAATGAATGTCACGTATAAATTATAGAAAAGGTAACCATTTGGTAGTCAATATGCATTGGAATAATGGCATCCCCGCACAAATGAAAATTTTGATAAGACCTCGCACATTTGGCACTCAATACGCATTGGGAACACTGCAAGGACTGCACTTGTTCGTCGTGGCTATGGGCGGCCAAAAGCAGCTCGACCAGGAGCCCGAGCCCCACTTGTATCAGCAACCGAGCGTGAGCGTCCCGGGAACGCGCCTCATGCAAGCGTGCAATAGGCCTCCTCCTCGTCAAATAGAGCTCCATGGCCGTCGGGGTTGTTCACCGCCCCGCCACATTCGGCTCGTGCAGGCTAGATCTGGTGGGAGCGGTGGACGAAAGTCGCTGAATGTTTCTGAATCAAGCGGCGACGGACAGAATCTAGTGCGGCCGGGGCTGGGGGAAATGAGGGTTTTGGCTTTGTGAAACGACGGTTGAACCCTACTTATATCGTGCGGAGGGGCCGATTACGGTTCACTGTAAAAATTATGGCGGTCAAGCCGATACGCGGTTTCCATCGGAGTCAAATAAACAGGCTAAAACCACATATCGACATGGTTTTTCTGACGGATCTAAGTATCTATTAGAGATGCACTGAGTAATATTAGTTATTATTTTCGACGGCATATCTAGTGATACCACACGTCAAATGATACCATGACACAACAGAACGCTCAAAATATAAATTTATAGGTGTAAACAATTCTTGAAAAATATTTTGGATGTTCACAAGATATGTGTTTACGATCCCTAAAATTGGTAAGACTAAATTTAAAATACAAGCATAAAAACAAGAGGACAAATCCAATAAGTGTGAGAAAAACACAAAAAATGACACTGTTCACATAGAAAATTTATCCGTATGCATTTCGAATTGGGTTCTGAAAATTATAGGAATGTAAACACACATCTTGTGAACAACCAATTTTTTATATATTTTACTTACAAATTATAATTTTAAAAAGTGGTGTCATGGTATCATCTGAGCCGTGGTATCTCTATCCTGTGTATGTATTGCGAAAATGCAAACTGGTGGTTCAAAGGTACAGCAAATCAAATCAGTCTTGTGTTGTCCTGTTTTCTGGACACAACAACTTACAGGATATGGTGCAAATTTGCCAACATTTTTTAAACGAGGTAAAATATTTACAATTTTCATTATAAAAAATAATAATTAACCGGTTCATTAACAGGAACCGGCCGAATACCGATACAAAGGCACTAATGTGGCCATGAAACACAACCAAATTGGGCACCACGGCCAACCTGGCCACCCACGGGAAGCACACATGTCACGGAGAAGAAAAACCATCGATGGATTTGCCATCAAGCGTCATCGTCATCACTTCGTCTCGATTAGGCGACTCCGATTTCACCTTCGACGACGACCACCGACCATTTGCCGACCTTTTTAAGTTCAGTCTAGGCTCGACTGCTCGAGCACCTTGGAATCTTCTGGCCCTATTGATAAGGGCATCTCCAGCCATTGTGCCCCCCCCCCCCAGGCCAAAAAACGGCGCTATTTTTGCCCGCCTGGGGGGCAACGGCGCTATTCAGCGTGCCGTGACACCCAGGCCGCCCCCAGCCGGCGATTTTCGCCCAAATTTGACATACAAAATTTGCACAAATATTTCGGCATACAAATCAACACATAAATAGTTCAATATACAAATTCACACACAAATAGTTCGATATACAAATACACACACAAATGGTTCAACAATACAAGAAAATAGAACAAATCAAACTAGCCATTGCCTTTGTGAAAGGATACGTATGGCCACCTAGGGGGGGGTGAATAGGTGCTACTCAATTTTTAGTTCTTTTTCGAGTTTAGGCTTGATACAAAGGTAAATTCTCTAGATATGCAACTAAGGTGAATTTACCTATATGACAAGTTAACACTAGACTAGGCACGATACAAGTAAGAACTAGCGAGAAAGGAGTAACCGAACGGGAAGCACGCGGAGACAAAGAGTTATTCCCGAGTTTCTCCTTTTTAGGGGAGTACGTCTCGTTGGAGGGGTGTGAGTATCAAACTCAAGACGCCACAAATGGCCTCACCCTATTCTCCGATGAACCTTGCCCAAAAGCTCGGTTCACCTTCCTTATCGGAATCCTTCAAGGCGGAATCCGGAGCCCTTACAACAACTTGAGGCTCAACCCACAAAAGGATTGGGGGCTCCCAAGCACAACAACACCTGCTACACAAAAGTAACAAGCAAGTGAGAACAATAAGATGCCTAGGTTTTCCTAGTGGAAACCCTGGGCTCAAATCCCTCAAGTGAATGAGGGGAAAATGAAGAACGCTTCGGTGGAGTTGTAGATCCGGGCCTTCTCCTTCAATCCTCCAAGTATGAGTGAGTTTGGGTGGAGGGATTGGGAGATCTAATGATTCTTGTGCTTGCAACAATGGTGTTCTTCAAATGTAGGCGAGCTGAGCTTCTTGGAGAAGAAGCAGTCTTTAAATAGGGGTCCCTGAAAATCTAACCGTTATGTGCAGAAAAACTGCACAGCGGTACTACCGCTGCTGGTCTCCCTGCGGTACCCAGTGTACTGCATGACCCAGCTGCGGCGGTACCTCGCAGAGGTACCGTAGCTGCCAGGTATGGCGGTACTACCACGGCGCTGCCGGTAGTACCGCTGGGATCCTTCGAATAAAACAGAAGGAATCCAGCGGTAGTACGAGGCGACTACCGCTGGGTACCGTAGCGAGTCCAGAGAGCAAATTGGGCCTAGCGGTACTCCTGGCGGTACCACCAGCGGTAGTAAGCCAGCGGTACCACACGGTACCACCGCCAGGAGGAGTACCAGCTGTGCTGCAGGAGTCCCGCTCCAGGTGGAGCGGTACTACCGCTGCGACAGAGGTACTACCGCCAGACACAGAAAAGCTCTCCTGAGCTGATTTCCAGGGCCACTAGCTCCAACTTGACACAAAGTTTCGACGATACTTATCTGCAACTGTCAAGCACACATTAGACCAGATGATGTGTTGTCATTAGACTCCCAAAATAGATTTTAGAGCAAGTATGCTCTTTCAATCTCCCCCTTTTTGGAGTATGATGACAACACATCAAAAAGGTTCACAAAATATAGACGGGCTCCCCCTAACTATATGCATTAGTAGAATCTTGCGTTTGAATGCAAAATGCATATAGGTTAGGATCAACACTCCCCCTAGATTTTGTAAACCGAGCAAGTTCATAGATAAACAATAAGGCACAATTTGCACAAAGGTGAGACAAGAGATAATAGCACACAAAGTCTTGCACACATAGTCTTACAAGAATTTAAAGTTCTCACATGTCTTACCCCATGAGTTCCACTAAAACAAATAACGATACTAGAGGAGCACAAGCGAAAGATAAACAACACCAAATAGAAAAGCAAGCTTGTGCCCGAAAGATAAACAACACCAAATAGAAAAGCAAGTTTGAGCCATCAACCATGCAACTCCCCTGAAAACCTATTAGAACTCTCTCCCCCTTTGGCATCATGACACCAAAAAGGGAGAGGCGATGCTAACGTCCCACGTAGAAGTCACCCTTCAACGGAGTCTTCATCGAAGGTAGTGGCCGGGGCGAGCTCGTCACTTTTCTCGGCAGAATCTGAACCATCCCCATCATGTGCATCACCATCCTCATTATTATCATCAGAAACTTCTGTATCAGCATGAGCAGTGGAGGAACCAATCTGAGTGCGAGACCAAGGGATATCGGGCTGAGATGAGGAAGCATCATCCTGAAAATCGAAATCCACCCAAGGGCGACGGTGCTTGAGCCAATCAGCTTCTGCAGTAATTCTGTCCTCAGACCCGGGCTGAACTGGAACGCCTAGGTGCTCAAAACGCTGACGAGTGAGTTGACGCTCTTTCTTGGTCCTAACATGTTCCTTATAGGCCCTCTTGTCAGCATCATCTTGGCGGCAAAAGATGGTCTTCATAGCACCAGCCACCCACTTCTTGAAACCTTTATCTTGAGCTTTTGCCTTGGGAGGAAGCTCAAACAAGGGATCATCTTCATCATTGGAGGAGCTTTCTTCTTCATTGGGGATAAGCGGAGCAAGATGTTTCTTTATGCTCAGCTCCTTGACCTTGTGCTCAGTGGGATTCTCCTCATTGTCCAAGAGAGCCAAAGGAAGTTTCTTCCTCGTCCACGTGTGAATGATCAACTGCATAATGTGAGCACCAAAGATGGAATGTCTCTTTTTCATCACCACAGCATACATCTCATGCCATATGATGTCCATCACATCAAGTTTCTTGCCTTGCCCAACCATGATAGAGGATTCAAACAAGAGATCAATAAGCTTTCCATGGATTTGGTCAAAGTTGCCTACACGGGGCGCAACGGTGTTGCGGTAGATCCTGTGCATGATGTCCCAAACCTTTAGCAAGTTCTTTTGGAACCCTACCATGGCACGTCCTTGGATGTACAGATCATACAGAACCTCGGGCTTCATCGGATTTGAGTTATAGTTGATGCGAAAGAATTGTTGCTGAGCAGCTTCATCCAACACAAAGCCATTGTCAACCAAACCGAGAAGAGTAGCAAACTCACTCCATTTGGCCTCAAGAATTACATCTTTTGATACGCCTTGGCTCATCGGAGAAGAAGCGGACAGTGGCAAAGAACTGCATGACAAGGTGGTCATTGTAATTCTGTTGCAGCCCAATATAGTCATAAATCCCAAACTCCTTGCAAATTTCAATAGCTTAGCCAAAGTACTCGAGGTGCCTCTCCATGTAATCGGTGTCAATGCAAAACTGTTCAACAACCTTGGTCTTGTGCTTTGGAAGGACTTCATAGAAATTTTTCTCTTGAAATAGATTGTGGAACCCCGGAGTGGTGAAATTTCTGAGCTTAGGAGTGGCATAGGGATTCATCCGCCTTTCTCGAACAAAATCCTTGGATGACATTTGGTTGAGTGACTTGCTTTGAGCAGCTTTGATCTTTGCAGCATTAGACTTCTGACGGCGAGTTGTCTTTTCAGGCATAACTTCATGTTCATCATCTTCTTCACGAATGTCTTTGCCTGAACGAGCACGCTTAGCAGCCCGTTTAGAGTGACTCCCACTAGCCTGCTTACCAGCACCTGTGATAGCATAGGAGGTACCAGGGAGATAAGTATTGCAAAAACAACTGAGACCAAACGAGAAGAATCCAAACTGCACAGTTCTGGAAAAATGCCAGTTCCAGCGGTAGCACCGCTGGTCCACCGGTAGTACTGTGGAGCGGTAGTGTCGGGGGAATACTTTCTGGGTTAACCCGCGGCCCAGTGCGACTTAACTTACTCGCACGGACGAAGGCCCACTTGGGAGCAAGCCCAATATTGAACCGCCATAAGGGGAAAGATCTAGAAGACATATCCCGGAGGACGTGAAGACCAAGTAGTCTCCGAGTAGGCCTGTATGGATGTATTCCTTATGGGGGAAGTTTCCTTTTGTAAACCTAGCGAGCCTCTGTGTATATAAAGAGAACTCGCAGGACTTAGAGCAGGTCAAGCTATCAAGCCCTAAACCCTAGCTCATACGGCGAGTACCAGATCGGATCGCCTCCATTGTAACACCTCGACATAAGTTGGAGTGACGGACAGAGAAAGTCGTTGAGAAGGACGCAACTAAGTTTATGTTCATCTACTTTGATTTTATTTTTGAAACGGGATCTACTTTGATTTTATGCATGGTACTTTCGAAGCGTCCAAATATATTAGGAATTCTTGCTGATGTGCTTTGAAGATATGTCATGACTTAACATTCATTACAAACTCGGTTTATTCAAACTAAGTTGAGTTAAAACAAATGGTTCTTCAAATTTTCTGATTCTCCTAGTTTGCAAAATACTTGTGGCGACTTGGTTGCAGATGCGAAAAATCACCACGACGCCACGACAAAGTTACCGTAAATGGGATAAATAAAACACTTGGTAGACAAAAGTGGTATTTGGGTTGAAACTTTTATAGACTCAATTATACATTTCTTAAGAAAATGAATGTCACGTATAAATTATAGAAAAGGTAACCATTTGGTAGTCAATATGCATTGGAATAATGGCATCCCCGCACAAATGAAAATTTTGATAAGACCTCGCACATTTGGCACTCAATACGCATTGGGAACACTGCAAGGACTGCACTTGTTCGTCGTGGCTATGGGCGGCCAAAAGCAGCTCGACCAGGAGCCCGAGCCCCACTTGTATCAGCAACCGAGCGTGAGCGTCCCGGGAACGCGCCTCATGCAAGCGTGCAATAGGCCTCCTCCTCGTCAAATAGAGCTCCATGGCCGTCGGGGTTGTTCACCGCCCCGCCACATTCGGCTCGTGCAGGCTAGATCTGGTGGGAGCGGTGGACGAAAGTCGCTGAATGTTTCTGAATCAAGCGGCGACGGACAGAATCTAGTGCGGCCGGGGCTGGGGGAAATGAGGGTTTTGGCTTTGTGAAACGACGGTTGAACCCTACTTATATCGTGCGGAGGGGCCGATTACGGTTCACTGTAAAAATTATGGCGGTCAAGCCGATACGCGGTTTCCATCGGAGTCAAATAAACAGGCTAAAACCACATATCGACATGGTTTTTCTGACGGATCTAAGTATCTATTAGAGATGCACTGAGTAATATTAGTTATTATTTTCGACGGCATATATAGTGATACCACACGTCAAATGATACCATGACACAACAGAACGCTCAAAATATAAATTTATAGGTGTAAACAATTCTTGAAAAATATTTTGGATGTTCACAAGATATGTGTTTACGATCCCTAAAATTGGTAAGACTAAATTTAAAATACAAGCATAAAAACAAGAGGACAAATCCAATAAGTGTGAGAAAAACACAAAAAATGACACTGTTCACATAGAAAATTTATCCGTATGCATTTCGAATTGGGTTCTGAAAATTATAGGAATGTAAACACACATCTTGTGAACAACCAATTTTTTATATATTTTACTTACAAATTATAATTTTAAAAAGTGGTGTCATGGTATCATCTGAGCCGTGGTATCTCTATCCTGTGTATGTATTGCGAAAATGCAAACTGGTGGTTCAAAGGTACAGCAAATCAAATCAGTCTTGTGTTGTCCTGTTTTCTGGACACAACAACTTACAGGATATGGTGCAAATTTGCCAACATTTTTTAAACGAGGTAAAATATTTACAATTTTCATTATAAAAAATAATAATTAACCGGTTCATTAACAGGAACCGGCCGAATACCGATACAAAGGCACTAATGTGGCCATGAAACACAACCAAATTGGGCACCACGGCCAACCTGGCCACCCACGGGAAGCACACATGTCACGGAGAAGAAAAACCATCGATGGATTTGCCATCAAGCGTCATCGTCATCACTTCGTCTCGATTAGGCGACTCCGATTTCACCTTCGACGACGACCACCGACCATTTGCCGACCTTTTTAAGTTCAGTCTAGGCTCGACTGCTCGAGCACCTTGGAATCTTCTGGCCCTCTTGATAAGGGCATCTCCAGCCATTGTGCCCCCCCCCCCAGGCCAAAAAACGGCGCTATTTTTGCCCGCCTGGGGGGCAACGGCGCTATTCAGCGTGCCGTGACACCCAGGCCGCCCCCAGCCGGCGATTTTCGCCCAAATTTGACATACAAAATTTGCACAAATATTTCGGCATACAAATCAACACATAAATAGTTCAATATACAAATTCACACACAAATAGTTCGATATACAAATACACACACAAATGGTTCAACAATACAAGAAAATAGAACAAATCAAACTAGCCATTGCCTTTGTGAAAGGATACGTATGGCCACCTAGGGGGGGGTGAATAGGTGCTACTCAATTTTTAGTTCTTTTTCGAGTTTAGGCTTGATACAAAGGTAAATTCTCTAGATATGCAACTAAGGTGAATTTACCTATATGACAAGTTAACACTAGACTAGGCACGATACAAGTAAGAACTAGCGAGAAAGGAGTAACCGAACGGGAAGCACGCGGAGACAAAGAGTTATTCCCGAGTTTCTCCTTTTTAGGGGAGTACGTCTCGTTGGAGGGGTGTGAGTATCAAACTCAAGACGCCACAAATGGCCTCACCCTATTCTCCGATGAACCTTGCCCAAAAGCTCGGTTCACCTTCCTTATCGGAATCCTTCAAGGCGGAATCCGGAGCCCTTACAACAACTTGAGGCTCAACCCACAAAAGGATTGGGGGCTCCCAAGCACAACAACACCTGCTACACAAAAGTAACAAGCAAGTGAGAACAATAAGATGCCTAGGTTTTCCTAGTGGAAACCCTGGGCTCAAATCCCTCAAGTGAATGAGGGGAAAATGAAGAACGCTTCGGTGGAGTTGTAGATCCGGGCCTTCTCCTTCAATCCTCCAAGTATGAGTGAGTTTGGGTGGAGGGATTGGGAGATCTAATGATTCTTGTGCTTGCAACAATGGTGTTCTTCAAATGTAGGCGAGCTGAGCTTCTTGGAGAAGAAGCAGTCTTTAAATAGGGGTCCCTGAAAATCTAACCGTTATGTGCAGAAAAACTGCACAGCGGTACTACCGCTGCTGATCTCCCTGCGGTACCCAGTGTACTGCATGACCCAGCTGCGGCGGTACCTCGCAGAGGTACCGTAGCTGCCAGGTATGGCGGTACTACCACGGCGCTGCCGGTAGTACCGCTGGGATCCTTCGAATAAAACAGAAGGAATCCAGCGGTAGTACGAGGCGACTACCGCTGGGTACCGTAGCGAGTCCAGAGAGCAAATTGGGCCTAGCGGTACTCCTGGCGGTACCACCAGCGGTAGTAAGCCAGCGGTACCACACGGTACCACCGCCAGGAGGAGTACCAGCTGTGCTGCAGGAGTCCCGCTCCAGGTGGAGCGGTACTACCGCTGCGACAGAGGTACTACCGCCAGACACAGAAAAGCTCTCCTGAGCTGATTTCCAGGGCCACTAGCTCCAACTTGACACAAAGTTTCGACGATACTTATCTGCAACTGTCAAGCACACATTATACCAGATGATGTGTTGTCATTAGACTCCCAAAATAGATTTTAGAGCAAGTATGCTCTTTCAATCTCCCCCTTTTTGGAGTATGATGACAACACATCAAAAAGGTTCACAAAATATAGACGGGCTCCCCCTAACTATATGCATTAGTAGAATCTTGCGTTTGAATGCAAAATGCATATAGGTTAGGATCAACACTCCCCCTAGATTTTGTAAACCGAGCAAGTTCATAGATAAACAATAAGGCACAATTTGCACAAAGGTGAGACAAGAGATAATAGCACACAAAGTCTTGCACACATAGTCTTACAAGAATTTAAAGTTCTCACATGTCTTACCCCATGAGTTCCACTAAAACAAATAACGATACTAGAGGAGCACAAGCGAAAGATAAACAATACCAAATAGAAAAGCAAGCTTGTGCCCGAAAGATAAACAACACCAAATAGAAAAGCAAGTTTGAGCCATCAACCATGCAACTCCCCTGAAAACCTATTAGAACTCTCTCCCCCTTTGGCATCATGACACCAAAAAGGGAGAGGCGATGCTAACGTCCCACGTAGAAGTCACCCTTCAACGGAGTCTTCATCGAAGGTAGTGGCCGGGGCGAGCTCGTCACTTTTCTCGGCAGAATCTGAACCATCCCCATCATGTGCATCACCATCCTCATTATTATCATCAGAAACTTCTGTATCAGCATGAGCAGTGGAGGAACCAATCTGAGTGCGAGACCAAGGGATATCGGGCTGAGATGAGGAAGCATCATCCTGAAAATCGAAATCCACCCAAGGGCGACGGTGCTTGAGCCAATCAGCTTCTGCAGTAATTCTGTCCTCAGACCCGGGCTGAACTGGAACGCCTAGGTGCTCAAAACGCTGACGAGTGAGTTGACGCTCTTTCTTGGTCCTAACATGTTCCTTATAGGCCCTCTTGTCAGCATCATCTTGGCGGCAAAAGATGGTCTTCATAGCACCAGCCACCCACTTCTTGAAACCTTTATCTTGAGCTTTTGCCTTGGGAGGAAGCTCAAACAAGGGATCATCTTCATCATTGGAGGAGCTTTCTTCTTCATTGGGGATAAGCGGAGCAAGATGTTTCTTTATGCTCAGCTCCTTGACCTTGTGCTCAGTGGGATTCTCCTCATTGTCCAAGAGAGCCAAAGGAAGTTTCTTCCTCGTCCACGTGTGAATGATCAACTGCATAATGTGAGCACCAAAGATGGAATGTCTCTTTTTCATCACCACAGCATACATCTCATGCCATATGATGTCCATCACATCAAGTTTCTTGCCTTGCCCAACCATGATAGAGGATTCAAACAAGAGATCAATAAGCTTTCCATGGATTTGGTCAAAGTTGCCTACACGGGGCGCAACGGTGTTGCGGTAGATCCTGTGCATGATGTCCCAAACCTTTAGCAAGTTCTTTTGGAACCCTACCATGGCACGTCCTTGGATGTACAGATCATACAGAACCTCGGGCTTCATCGGATTTGAGTTATAGTTGATGCGAAAGAATTGTTGCTGAGCAGCTTCATCCAACACAAAGCCATTGTCAACCAAACCGAGAAGAGTAGCAAACTCACTCCATTTGGCCTCAAGAATTACATCTTTTGATACGCCTTGGCTCATCGGAGAAGAAGCGGACAGTGGCAAAGAACTGCATGACAAGGTGGTCATTGTAATTCTGTTGCAGCCCAATATAGTCATAAATCCCAAACTCCTTGCAAATTTCAATAGCTTAGCCAAAGTACTCGAGGTGCCTCTCCATGTAATCGGTGTCAATGCAAAACTGTTCAACAACCTTGGTCTTGTGCTTTGGAAGGACTTCATAGAAATTTTTCTCTTGAAATAGATTGTGGAACCCCGGAGTGGTGAAATTTCTGAGCTTAGGAGTGGCATAGGGATTCATCCGCCTTTCTCGAACAAAATCCTTGGATGACATTTGGTTGAGTGACTTGCTTTGAGCAGCTTTGATCTTTGCAGCATTAGACTTCTGACGGCGAGTTGTCTTTTCAGGCATAACTTCATGTTCATCATCTTCTTCACGAATGTCTTTTCCTGAACGAGCACGCTTAGCAGCCCGTTTAGAGTGACTCCCACTAGCCTGCTTACCAGCACCTGTGATAGCATAGGAGGTACCAGGGAGATAAGTATTGCAAAAACAACTGAGACCAAACGAGAAGAATCCAAACTGCACAGTTCTGGAAAAATGCCAGTTCCAGCGGTAGCACCGCTGGTCCACCGGTAGTACTGTGGAGCGGTAGTGTCGGGGGAATACTTTCTGGGTTAACCCGCGGCCCAGTGCGACTTAACTTACTCGCACGGACGAAGGCCCACTTGGGAGCAAGCCCAATATTGAACCGCCATAAGGGGAAAGATCTAGAAGACATATCCCGGAGGACGTGAAGACCAAGTAGTCTCCGAGTAGGCCTGTATGGATGTATTCCTTATGGGGGAAGTTTCCTTTTGTAAACCTAGCGAGCCTCTGTGTATATAAAGAGAACTCGCAGGACTTAGAGCAGGTCAAGCTATCAAGCCCTAAACCCTAGCTCATACGGCGAGTACCAGATCGGATCGCCTCCATTGTAACACCTCGACATAAGTTGGAGTGACGGACAGAGAAAGTCGTTGAGAAGGACGCAACTAAGTTTATGTTCATCTACTTTGATTTTATTTTTGAAACGGGATCTACTTTGATTTTATGCATGGTACTTTCGAAGCGTCCAAATATATTAGGAATTCTTGCTGATGTGCTTTGAAGATATGTCATGACTTAACATTCATTACAAACTCGGTTTATTCAAACTAAGTTGAGTTAAAACAAATGGTTCTTCAAATTTTCTGATTCTCCTAGTTTGCAAAATACTTGTGGCGACTTGGTTGCAGATGCGAAAAATCACCACGACGCCACGACAAAGTTACCGTAAATGGGATAAATAAAACACTTGGTAGACAAAAGTGGTATTTGGGTTGAAACTTTTATAGACTCAATTATACATTTCTTAAGAAAATGAATGTCACGTATAAATTATAGAAAAGGTAACCATTTGGTAGTCAATATGCATTGGAATAATGGCATCCCCGCACAAATGAAAATTTTGATAAGACCTCGCACATTTGGCACTCAATACGCATTGGGAACACTGCAAGGACTGCACTTGTTCGTCGTGGCTATGGGCGGCCAAAAGCAGCTCGACCAGGAGCCCGAGCCCCACTTGTATCAGCAACCGAGCGTGAGCGTCCCGGGAACGCGCCTCATGCAAGCGTGCAATAGGCCTCCTCCTCGTCAAATAGAGCTCCATGGCCGTCGGGGTTGTTCACCGCCCCGCCACATTCGGCTCGTGCAGGCTAGATCTGGTGGGAGCGGTGGACGAAAGTCGCTGAATGTTTCTGAATCAAGCGGCGACGGACAGAATCTAGTGCGGCCGGGGCTGGGGGAAATGAGGGTTTTGGCTTTGTGAAACGACGGTTGAACCCTACTTATATCGTGCGGAGGGGCCGATTACGGTTCACTGTAAAAATTATGGCGGTCAAGCCGATACGCGGTTTCCATCGGAGTCAAATAAACAGGCTAAAACCACATATCGACATGGTTTTTCTGACGGATCTAAGTATCTATTAGAGATGCACTGAGTAATATTAGTTATTATTTTCGACGGCATATCTAGTGATACCACACGTCAAATGATACCATGACACAACAGAACGCTCAAAATATAAATTTATAGGTGTAAACAATTCTTGAAAAATATTTTGGATGTTCACAAGATATGTGTTTACGATCCCTAAAATTGGTAAGACTAAATTTAAAATACAAGCATAAAAACAAGAGGACAAATCCAATAAGTGTGAGAAAAACACAAAAAATGACACTGTTCACATAGAAAATTTATCCGTATGCATTTCGAATTGGGTTCTGAAAATTATAGGAATGTAAACACACATCTTGTGAACAACCAATTTTTTATATATTTTACTTACAAATTATAATTTTAAAAAGTGGTGTCATGGTATCATCTGAGCCGTGGTATCTCTATCCTGTGTATGTATTGCGAAAATGCAAACTGGTGGTTCAAAGGTACAGCAAATCAAATCAGTCTTGTGTTGTCCTGTTTTCTGGACACAACAACTTACAGGATATGGTGCAAATTTGCCAACATTTTTTAAACGAGGTAAAATATTTACAATTTTCATTATAAAAAATAATAATTAACCGGTTCATTAACAGGAACCGGCCGAATACCGATACAAAGGCACTAATGTGGCCATGAAACACAACCAAATTGGGCACCACGGCCAACCTGGCCACCCACGGGAAGCACACATGTCACGGAGAAGAAAAACCATCGATGGATTTGCCATCAAGCATCATCGTCATCACTTCGTCTCGATTAGGCGACTCCGATTTCACCTTCGACGACGACCACCGACCATTTGCCGACCTTTTTAAGTTCAGTCTAGGCTCGACTGCTCGAGCACCTTGGAATCTTCTGGCCCTCTTGATAAGGGCATCTCCAGCCATTGTGCCCCCCCCCCCCAGGCCAAAAAACGGCGCTATTTTTGCCCGCCTGGGGGGCAACGGCGCTATTCAGCGTGCCGTGACACCCAGGCCGCCCCCAGCCGGCGATTTTCGCCCAAATTTGACATACAAAATTTGCACAAATATTTCGGCATACAAATCAACACATAAATAGTTCAATATACAAATTCACACACAAATAGTTCGATATACAAATACACACACAAATGGTTCAACAATACAAGAAAATAGAACAAATCAAACTAGCCATTGCCTTTGTGAAAGGATACGTATGGCCACCTAGGGGGGGGTGAATAGGTGCTACTCAATTTTTAGTTCTTTTTCGAGTTTAGGCTTGATACAAAGGTAAATTCTCTAGATATGCAACTAAGGTGAATTTACCTATATGACAAGTTAACACTAGACTAGGCACGATACAAGTAAGAACTAGCGAGAAAGGAGTAACCGAACGGGAAGCACGCGGAGACAAAGAGTTATTCCCGAGTTTCTCCTTTTTAGGGGAGTACGTCTCGTTGGAGGGGTGTGAGTATCAAACTCAAGACGCCACAAATGGCCTCACCCTATTCTCCGATGAACCTTGCCCAAAAGCTCGGTTCACCTTCCTTATCGGAATCCTTCAAAGCGGAATCCGGAGCCCTTACAACAACTTGAGGCTCAACCCACAAAAGGATTGGGGGCTCCCAAGCACAACAACACCTGCTACACAAAAGTAACAAGCAAGTGAGAACAATAAGATGCCTAGGTTTTCCTAGTGGAAACCCTGGGCTCAAATCCCTCAAGTGAATGAGGGGAAAATGAAGAACGCTTCGGTGGAGTTGTAGATCCGGGCCTTCTCCTTCAATCCTCCAAGTATGAGTGAGTTTGGGTGGAGGGATTGGGAGATCTAATGATTCTTGTGCTTGCAACAATGGTGTTCTTCAAATGTAGGCGAGCTGAGCTTCTTGGAGAAGAAGCAGTCTTTAAATAGGGGTCCCTGAAAATCTAACCGTTATGTGCAGAAAAACTGCACAGCGGTACTACCGCTGCTGATCTCCCTGCGGTACCCAGTGTACTGCATGACCCAGCTGCGGCGGTACCTCGCAGAGGTACCGTAGCTGCCAGGTATGGCGGTACTACCACGGCGCTGCCGGTAGTACCGCTGGGATCCTTCGAATAAAACAGAAGGAATCCAGCGGTAGTACGAGGCGACTACCGCTGGGTACCGTAGCGAGTCCAGAGAGCAAATTGGGCCTAGCGGTACTCCTGGCGGTACCACCAGCGGTAGTAAGCCAGCGGTACCACACGGTACCACCGCCAGGAGGAGTACCAGCTGTGCTGCAGGAGTCCCGCTCCAGGTGGAGCGGTACTACCGCTGCGACAGAGGTACTACCGCCAGACACAGAAAAGCTCTCCTGAGCTGATTTCCAGGGCCACTAGCTCCAACTTGACACAAAGTTTCGACGATACTTATCTGCAACTGTCAAGCACACATTAGACCAGATGATGTGTTGTCATTAGACTCCCAAAATAGATTTTAGAGCAAGTATGCTCTTTCAATCTCCCCCTTTTTGGAGTATGATGACAACACATCAAAAAGGTTCACAAAATATAGACGGGCTCCCCCTAACTATATGCATTAGTAGAATCTTGCGTTTGAATGCAAAATGCATATAGGTTAGGATCAACACTCCCCCTAGATTTTGTAAACCGAGCAAGTTCATAGATAAACAATAAGGCACAATTTGCACAAAGGTGAGACAAGAGATAATAGCACACAAAGTCTTGCACACATAGTCTTACAAGAATTTAAAGTTCTCACATGTCTTACCCCATGAGTTCCACTAAAACAAATAACGATACTAGAGGAGCACAAGCGAAAGATAAACAATACCAAATAGAAAAGCAAGCTTGTGCCCGAAAGATAAACAACACCAAATAGAAAAGCAAGTTTGAGCCATCAACCATGCAACTCCCCTGAAAACCTATTAGAACTCTCTCCCCCTTTGGCATCATGACACCAAAAAGGGAGAGGCGATGCTAACGTCCCACGTAGAAGTCACCCTTCAACGGAGTCTTCATCGAAGGTAGTGGCCGGGGCGAGCTCGTCACTTTTCTCGGCAGAATCTGAACCATCCCCATCATGTGCATCACCATCCTCATTATTATCATCAGAAACTTCTGTATCAGCATGAGCAGTGGAGGAACCAATCTGAGTGCGAGACCAAGGGATATCGGGCTGAGATGAGGAAGCATCATCCTGAAAATCGAAATCCACCCAAGGGCGACGGTGCTTGAGCCAATCAGCTTCTGCAGTAATTCTGTCCTCAGACCCGGGCTGAACTGGAACGCCTAGGTGCTCAAAACGCTGACGAGTGAGTTGACGCTCTTTCTTGGTCCTAACATGTTCCTTATAGGCCCTCTTGTCAGCATCATCTTGGCGGCAAAAGATGGTCTTCATAGCACCAGCCACCCACTTCTTGAAACCTTTATCTTGAGCTTTTGCCTTGGGAGGAAGCTCAAACAAGGGATCATCTTCATCATTGGAGGAGCTTTCTTCTTCATTGGGGATAAGCGGAGCAAGATGTTTCTTTATGCTCAGCTCCTTGACCTTGTGCTCAGTGGGATTCTCCTCATTGTCCAAGAGAGCCAAAGGAAGTTTCTTCCTCGTCCACGTGTGAATGATCAACTGCATAATGTGAGCACCAAAGATGGAAGGTCTCTTTTTCATCACCACAGCATACATCTCATGCCATATGATGTCCATCACATCAAGTTTCTTGCCTTGCCCAACCATGATAGAGGATTCAAACAAGAGATCAATAAGCTTTCCATGGATTTGGTCAAAGTTGCCTACACGGGGCGCAACGGTGTTGCGGTAGATCCTGTGCATGATGTCCCAAACCTTTAGCAAGTTCTTTTGGAACCCTACCATGGCACGTCCTTGGATGTACAGATCATACAGAACCTCGGGCTTCATCGGATTTGAGTTATAGTTGATGCGAAAGAATTGTTGCTGAGCAGCTTCATCCAACACAAAGCCATTGTCAACCAAACCGAGAAGAGTAGCAAACTCACTCCATTTGGCCTCAAGAATTACATCTTTTGATACGCCTTGGCTCATCGGAGAAGAAGCGGACAGTGGCAAAGAACTGCATGACAAGGTGGTCATTGTAATTCTGTTGCAGCCCAATATAGTCATAAATCCCAAACTCCTTGCAAATTTCAATAGCTTAGCCAAAGTACTCGAGGTGCCTCTCCATGTAATCGGTGTCAATGCAAAACTGTTCAACAACCTTGGTCTTGTGCTTTGGAAGGACTTCATAGAAATTTTTCTCTTGAAATAGATTGTGGAACCCCGGAGTGGTGAAATTTCTGAGCTTAGGAGTGGCATAGGGATTCATCCGCCTTTCTCGAACAAAATCCTTGGATGACATTTGGTTGAGTGACTTGCTTTGAGCAGCTTTGATCTTTGCAGCATTAGACTTCTGACGGCGAGTTGTCTTTTCAGGCATAACTTCATGTTCATCATCTTCTTCACGAATGTCTTTGCCTGAACGAGCACGCTTAGCAGCCCGTTTAGAGTGACTCCCACTAGCCTGCTTACCAGCACCTGTGATAGCATAGGAGGTACCAGGGAGATAAGTATTGCAAAAAACAACTGAGACCAAACGAGAAGAATCCAAACTGCACAGTTCTGGAAAAATGCCAGTTCCAGCGGTAGCACCGCTGGTCCACCGGTAGTACTGTGGAGCGGTAGTGTCGGGGGAATACTTTCTGGATTAACCCGCGGCCCAGTGCGACTTAACTTACTCGCACGGACGAAGGCCCACTTGGGAGCAAGCCCAATATTGAACCGCCATAAGGGGAAAGATCTAGAAGACATATCCCGGAGGACGTGAAGACCAAGTAGTCTCCGAGTAGGCCTCTGTGGATGTATTCCTTATGGGGGAAGTTTCCTTTTGTAACCTAGCGAGCCTCTGTGTATATAAAGAGGACTCGCAGGACTTAGAGCGGGTCAAGCTATCAAGCCCTAAACCCTAGCTCATACGGCGAGTACCAGATCGGATCGCCTCCATTGTAACACCTCGATTATCATATCAATACCAATCTAGGGTAGGCAGGAAGTAGGTCTTTTACCTCACATTGAGGGGGCCGAACCTGGGTAAATCTGTGTTGATCTTTGTTCCTGCGATCCCAAGCTCGGAGATGCTTGACTCGCATAATCCCACACCTACGAAGTCATCTATGACACCTGACGTGACAAACCCACGACAGTTGGCGCCCACCGTGGGGCCTGCGGTCAAAAGCGTCACGTTCCGCGCAGGATCGAAATCAGGCTTCAAGGACATCGCCATCGGCCAAGTTGAAGACATCAATGGGGTCCCCTTCATCGACGACTCAGAGTGGGGACCCGAGGCAGATCGCATCGAGTTCGGATACATCGTTCCCATCGGATCAGTAAAAGTTTTCGTCGGATCCGTCAGTCGCAGATCTATGGACGCGACTCAAGGAAGCGAATCGGTGAAGGAGCTGCGGCCGGTCAGGGTCCGCGTGTTGGAGGAGCTACAACAAGCTACGGCAAGATTGCCCATCCCCGTCCCGTCAAGACCTGTTTGGGGATCTCTACCAAATCAGGAAGGAGACCTCAAGATTGAAGAGATTGAAGCTATCAGGACGGAACTCTGTGAAGAGGCACAAAGACTCGCGGCTGAGCGCGAAAAACTCCAAGAAGAAGGTCGACGACTCCGTCGCTGCCAGCCGAAGCACCAGGCGGTGCGAACCAAGACGACATCTGAGCGCAAGAAACTCCAAGAAGAAGAGTGGCGACTCCGTCGTTGGCAGCAAAAACATCAGATCAAGATGGACAAGGAGAGATGAAATCACAGTTCCACGGCGACCCAGAGAGCAACGTGCACGCCGCGATAGGGATATTGTCAAAGATAGCACCGGTTGGAGACACACGAGCTGATAAGGAAGCTCGCTATGCGATCGACCTACTGCAAACCGCTGCTTTACAACAAGCAAATATGTATGGAGTCACGCCCAATGAGCCGCAAAACGAGGTATCATGGGGAGGAGAAAGTGCAGCGTCGAAGAAGTGGTCAACCAGCTAGCAGGTTTGCAGGTATCATTGGAAAAAGAAAAGAAGATAGAAGGCGAGTCACGGACGTCCGGAGCGACTCAGCCATCCCAGATTGAAACTGATTCAGATGAAGATTCAGCGCCAGTAAACTCCTATTCATTATTGAAAGGACCAGCATGTTTTGGAGAGGAAATACGGCTCACTCGTTTCCCCCCGAACTTCGACGAGTCGCAGCGAGTCACCACCTATCGCAGTGACCAAGACCCTGCCTTATGGATAGAAGATTACGAGGCAAGCATAACAGGGGCTGATGTGACTCAAGAAATACGTGCGAAATACTTCCACTTGGCAATACAGGGAGAAGCTAGGGATTGGCTGTTAAGGCTGCCATCAAAATCAATAAGCACATGGGAAGACTTGAAGGACAAGTTCATCGCAGATTCCAAACAGAAGATATGAAAAACCTTAGACAATGCATTCAAAAAGAGGACGAATCAAGCGGCGACTGGATCAAGAGAATCGCGGAGATCCTTGGCTCCGCCAAAAACTTAACAGTACAAGCTGCAATACAAGCTATGAGAAAGAACTGTAGATTTGAGCCGTTGGTGCACAAATTAAGTCGCGCTGAGCACAAGATTGATAGTTTCGACCAGCTTTTGGCAACGCTGACAAGTACGCAAAGACAGATAAAGGGACAGGCGGCTTATCACAGAACCCAACGGGAAATTGCAGTCGCGAAACTGAACGTCGCGCACACCAGATGCAGGAGCAAGGGAGTGATAAGGCCTTACCCCTAATAACTGCAAGGGGATCTTCGACGTGCCTTGCGACTTACATCGCAGGAGAGATGGCAGGCCAGCGGGTCACACAAAGGCGCAATGTCATTATTACCGGAGGTGGAAAGAAGGCGACACGCCAGATACAGCTCGCAGCAGATCGATGCAGCACAAGAATAAATCTAGCTCTCGTCAAGAGCCTGACGTTTTACCTAGAAGAAACATAGGACAGTTTCATACAGTGGAGTACAAACGACGGATGGAAGCCGGAAGAGCGGTCAGATTTCAACGCCAGAAAGGTATCGTCGCTGGACAGAGCAATCGGTTATTTGGAGTCGCGGCGATCACCCCCCAGAAGTAAGAGATCCAGGACAGCCAGCTCTGGTGGTCACGCCAGAAGTCGCGGGATACAAGTTAAGTAAGGTCCTAATGGACGGAGGAGGAAGAGTAAACATCCTATATCAAGACACGCTCCGAAGAATGAATATACCCGAGACAGGCTGCGACCATCCAGGAAAGAAATTCAAGGCATAATCCCAGGAGCTGTTACGCGACCAATCGGAAAGATAACACTTGAAGTTAGCTTTGGAACAGAGCGGAACTTCCGCACAGAGCTCCTAGACTTTGAGGTTGTAGCAGTCAAAAGCTCATATCATGCGATCTTTGGAAGAGAAGCCTATGTCAAATTTACCGCTCGCCCCTGCTACGTCTACCTACAGTTAAAGATACCAGGACCAAACGGTGTTATTACAATATATGGAGACAGGCAGAGAGCGTTAGAATGCGAGAACGCAGGCTCAGTACTCGCAGAAGAAGCTTGCATCGCCAACTCTTCACATGGATATCAGTCGCAGATCGGTAATCGCAGCTCAAAACGAGTCGCGTTGGAGGTACCGCGGAAGCGGCCAACAGGATGCAGCCACCGGATGGTAAATACCCACCGAGAAGTCGCGCATCAGCAAGATAATGCCCCAGAGGTCGCCTTGATACAAAAAGAAGACAAGAAATGGCGCATGTGCATAACCAGCCTCGATCAACAACCCCAGCCAAAGGGGTCAGTTATCGTGAGTCCTTACAAAGCAAACTCAACTCAACATAAGTCGCAGCTCAGTGCGGCTGATCGCCAACACAGTTGCTCTCTGCTTCAACATGAGACATACATCGGAGCTATCATGCTCGACCCGAGTCGCTTTTAGCGACTCAAAATTGAACCAATCAGGTGTTCAACCCACTCCGTTAGGAGTATTAATTCGCAACTAAGTGCGATGAGTATCAAGTATGCATGGCCTGCGGGGAATAGAAAACCCGCATTAAAGGGCCTGCATCATCCTGTAACACCCTGTAAAACATCGAGTGATTATGAAATAAAGCCGGCACCCTTGACATTCAAGGGTTTGTCGTTTCGCCTCAACTATCATTGAGTCGCTGAGTCTTTTGAATTTCATATATCACTGACCCTTGAGGGCTCCTTACGAGCATCGCGAGTACCAATCGCACCTCAAATTTTGCCAAACTAGTGGCAATCCTTAAGCTAGAAGCGTCTTGCATTATGCGACCAAAGTACTGGGGTGTGGCGTCAATCGAGCTTGATTGCCTATCATGGCCGCTCTCGACCCTGAACACACATGTTCCTAGGAAATACTGAGCCGCGCGAGCGTCTACTTAATGGAATTATCAAGAAAAGAACCTGCTTATAGGTCACAAAAATACTGTTTATAATACATGAATATCTTACAGACTAACGGGCATGTCCCACATTATTTATTTTTCCTCTTCCGAGCAACAGGAGTGGGAATTGGCGCGGCTTGTCTCGCAGTTGCAGTCGCAGGTGTCCTAATAATCAGGGCGCCGCCAGACGAGGCAGAAGGGCCACCAGATACTGTTGCTGGAGTGGCAGCCCGAGATGACTCAGCTCCTGAGGACTTTTCCTTTGACACCTTGCTCCCATCAAGATTGAATTTATCGAGATAAGTGCCCAAGTCTAAGTTATCAACAAATTTTGTGGCATACCCGCGCATCCCTTTCCAGATATCGAAGTACTCGCTTATTGGCAGTTCAGTATCATCTGCGCTCATCGCCAGGCCGTGGCGAGCAACCTTGCCAACATCTATCTCTGGATAATATGCTCGAAGCAATGTCAAGACATGCGCGGCTCCGGCGCGAGCAGAGGATCGTTTCCAATCAGAGACATAATGTGGAGCCTTGAGCAGTTTATTTATCCAATACTCGCAAGATGTTGGGCCATCAGTCGCAGGAGAGATTACCGTCATAACTTCCTTGGTAACCTTTAAGAAGCGCTGGCTGAGTCAGACAGATATACCAGTTGATCCTTCAAATTGGAGCGGGACACTGGGGCCTCAGGTCCTATGTCAAAGAAAGAAAAGGCAAGAAACAAGTCAGAGACTAACGTTGGTTACCCAAAATATGTATGATTAAAGGAATAAAAGACCAACCAGCAAGCTGCAGGACGGCTGATTTGACCATGGAGCCAAAACCCTCAAAGGCTTTGAGCAGCGAGTTATATTTTTCATCTCGCGCGGCGAGTTCCTTTGCGTGGTCTCCCTTCAGGCGATCAATCAATTCAGATTTAAGAGTCAGCCCTTCTCGCAAAGATCTAATGACCTCGTCTTTCTCCATGAGTCGCTGCTGCATATCAGCTTCAAGTTCTTTAAATTGCTCTTCGCAGGAGTCGAGTTGACCTTTGAGAGATTTTATTTCCTGATCTTGGTCCCTAATGACCTCATTATGCTGCTCCAGGCGAGACTGCATCATTTCAGGATGGTCTATGGAAATGCCTTTACCCTTTATTGAGCCAGAAGCATCAAGCAAGGACAGTTCACGCTGAAAACAAACAGAGCAAAACGCATAGGTAAATTATCCAGGAATTTGGGGGCTCGAGATTTGAAGCCAGGAAAAGAATCAACACCCCGTGCGATGACACAAGGTTTTGATCCTTGGGGGCTACGGTATATGTACCTGGCGACTTGAAGAAAATTGCTCAACTAAGCCGCGCAGCAGAGCAGCATGCTTGTCTCCAGCAGAAATTATGGCATCTGCGATTGACTTAGAACTATTTCCTGGAGCTGGAATTCTATTTTCAGTAGATACCCTACCAGCAGCAGGAGTTGTGGATGGAGCTGCGACTGGAGTCGCGGCAGGAGCCGCGTCTGCAATACCTTCCTCCAGGGAGGGCCTTGGTTGAGTCGCACCATTACTGTTTCCCACGTTTTCATCAGCAGCATCATCCTCGCTCATAGCTTGCTGAGAAGAAGTGGGATGGGAATTAGACTTGGTAGCCTCTTCAGACATAGCCCTGCAAAACATTGATGGGTTAATAAGCTGACCTAGCAGAGCCGCAACATTGAAAAGAAGGCGAACCATACCCAGAGGCGACACGGATACTCTTCATCAGGCAACCAGAGGAAGGAGAAGATAAACCTTGCAAATCTGAACCTACAGAGTATGAAAAGAAGTAGTGATCAGCAATTCCTTGCCAGAAATACGTAAAACAAAAAGAAAAGGAGAAGAGTCGCAAACAATTACCCGAGCTTATTGAGAAGCAATCCTTTGCAACAGCCTCGGAAGAAAAAGTAGCCTTGTTGGGATCAGCGAGTTTTAAAGATTTGGCAGCTCTTGTTTCTGCTAGTAACGCCAAGGCTTTGCGACGTTTCTCAGGCTGCGCGGGGTCTTCTGAGCTCTGGCATAAAATACGTTTCGAGGACCTGCGAGGCACCTCAGGAAGTTCCAGGAAAGGTGTATTTGGAGTCGAGGACAAAGAGCGTCGGCCATTTGTTGTTCCTCTTCAGAAGCACTACCCTCGTGCATAACTGTATCTTCGCCAAAGGCTGCGGCTTGTTTGACGACTCAGCCGCGGTTCCTTGGTTCAAGTCGACGTCCTCTGAGGAAGAACCCAGAAATAGGGATCGATCTGAAAAGGAGCTCAGGTCAGAAATAATTAATTTTGGAGAAGGAATTTTCGAGGAAACAGGTGACAAGTAAACATTACCACAAAAGGCTTGTGCTCAGCCCAGAAGGGAGCAAGTCCGACGTTGTCATACGAGTCAATATCCTCGTCCGTCACTCGGCGAATGAAATTTATCCACTCCCCTTTGTCCCAATCTTCAGGGCAAGTACGATCGACGTCGTTTGCATGACAAGTGAAATCCACCATAAGCCGCGAGCGGCGACTCACAGGCTGAACTCGCCACTTAGTCCAGCAAGATATGAGATCTAATCCAGTGAGACCATGGAGTGTCAGCGCTCTCACCTTGTCTAAAGGGATTCGATAAAGGGTAACGAAGAAGGATCAGGTTTGGAAGACAGAGCATCGGTAGCCTCGAAGGGAAGAGGAGACCAAAGAGGAGAGGAATTTCACCCTCAGGAGAAGTGTTTTTACAATAGAAGAATGTCCTTTGCCACTCCTTGATTTTCTTGGCAAGAGTTAGTTTTGGGAAGATACTACCCCTACGGCGTTGGAAGGAAATGGCGCCGCATTGGAGAAAAGGACCATCTGTGGTTTCCCTTTGACTATTGCAATTGAAAAGAGCAAGCCAGAAATCTATTGAAGGCGGGATACCCAGATAATCTTCGCAGAGGACGTGGAAGTTGCTCACTTGCAACATCGAATTAGGGCCAATATCATGGAAGCGGAGACCTAACCGCTGCATCAAGGAGCGGAAGAAGAGAGAGCCCGGGGGCTTGAACCCGCGCTCAACATGCTCCGCAAAAATCACTACTTCTCCTGGTTGAGGATTGGGGATTACCTCCTCACCAGCCGCCCGCCATTCGCATTGATCTTTTGGCGGAAGAAGGCCCCGTGCAGATAGGGATTCCAGGAAATCTTCGTCGACCCACGAGCCTTCCCAGTTGCACTTGCGGCGAGACATTTTTCTCAGATCGATGGAGATATCCACCGAAGGATTGTGAGTACGAGAAGCGAGATTGGAGGCGGCGGAAAGGAGTAGCGGATGCGTAATGCAGGACTTGATGCAGAACGCTGGGGAAAACGATGAGCCAAGATAAATAACCCAGACGCGGAAGACGTTTAGATCTGAAAATCAACCGTCAAGGCAGGATAAGTCGCGTTCTTGAGCCGCCAAGAAGAGTTATAAGCCGCAGATTGGAAATAAGAAAATTGGAGTTCAGCTGGGATAATTCACGTGCGCGGCTCAGGGGTTTGTTAAGACGAAGGAGCCTTCACTCGAAATCCAAGCTAAACTTGGGGGCTAATGTCGGGGGAATACTTTCTGGATTAACCCGCGGCCCAGTGCGACTTAACTTACTCGCACGGACGAAGGCCCACTTGGGAGCAAGCCCAATATTGAACCGCCATAAGGGGAAAGATCTAGAAGACATATCCCGGAGGACGTGAAGACCAAGTAGTCTCCGAGTAGGCCTCTGTGGATGTATTCCTTATGGGGAAGTTTCCTTTTGTAACCTAGCGAGCCTCTGTGTATATAAAGAGGACTCGCAGGACTTAGAGCGGGTCAAGCTATCAAGCCCTAAACCCTAGCTCATACGGCGAGTACCAGATCGGATCGCCTCCATTGTAACACCTCGATTATCATATCAATACCAATCTAGGGTAGGCAGGAAGTAGGTCTTTTACCTCACATTGAGGGGGCCGAACCTGGGTAAATCTGTGTTGATCTTTGTTCCTGCGATCCCAAGCTCGGAGATGCTTGACTCGCATAATCCCACACCTACGAAGTCATCTATGACACCTGACGTGACAAACCCACGACAGGTAGTACCGCCACGACGGCGGTAGTACCGCTACCTTCAGATCTAGCGGTTGACTTTCGGTACTCGCTCGATCTATGGAATCCTCCAATAAAACTTTGCAATAAGGATCCTAGACTAAGTACCATCTATTTCCTACAACTTCTACCACAAGAACTACGGAAAAACCTAACTCCATTGCATCTCAATGAATCGACTAGGTTGAGAGGTAGGAGTGAGAGATTACCGGAGTTCATCGCAGAGGAGAGGAGGAAGGAGAGGGTGCTTGAGCTTCCTTCTGGCCGGAGAGGGGCTATCCAGGCCGGAGGTGGGCTCCCTGGCGACGAATCGTGGCGGCGGCGGCAGCGGTGGGTGCGTTTCGAAAAAAGGGGGTCGGGGTGGAGAGGGTAGAATAAGAAACTACCGCTCCACACCCAACTTAACCCCTGGTGAAAACGCACCCAGCGGTAGTACCGCCCGCGCTGGTACTGACGGTAGCCTGTGGTTGTACCGCTCCTGGGAGGGAACGGTAGTACCGTTCGGATAGCGGTAGTACCGCTACCTGGTACTATTGACTTCCAGCAAAAATTGTTGTGAATAAACGGTAGTACTAGGCACCTGGTGACTACGGTACCGCTCGAGGGACTGCTGTGCCTGGAAACTCCAGGCAGCGGTAGTACCGCGAGGGCACCGGTAGTACCGGGCACTTTTGCCATGAAACATCGACGGGATGGTCACAAAGGTTTTTACAAATAGAGAGAGTGGTTTAAAGGATAAGTCATTGGCTTGGGATAGACAAAGTAACTGGGGGAAGAGAGATAACACAAGTTTGCAAGAATCAAAAGTAAAGGCCAAACTTGGTACTCTTCACAAAATGCAAAAGGAGGTCTAAAGAACCAAATAAAATCAAATAAGATCAGCTCCTCATATGGAGGAGGGCGGTGGCCTAGGCCACCATGTATGAGTGTGGTGTGACACCGCGAAGATATATCTTGGGTTCACGGCCACTACTCATCATTTAAGCTCACATTTTCATAGAACGAATATAGAGATGCAAATGAGTTCTTACTATCGGCATAATGGGGGGAGGGATAGTCCAATGTATTAGGACCGCACTCCCCCTATGTCCATGCCTACACCTAAACCAAATAGATAGTTAAGACATAGGTGTGTATGCAAATAGTCAAGCCACGCTCCTTGAATCCACGATATTTAGCTCATTCCTCAAATAAGTGAATCTTGCTTCATCAAGAGGCTTCGTGAAAATATCGGCAAGTTGGTCTTGTGTAGAAACATGGCTTAGCTCAATATCACCACGGGTAACATGATCTCGAATAAAGTGATGATGAATCTCAATATGCTTGGTTCTTGAATGTTGCACCGGGTTGTGGGCAATATTGATAGCACTTGTATTGTCACATAAAAGAGGCACTTTGTCACAAATGACACCGTATTCCTTTAAAGTTTGCCTCATCCATAACAATTGGGTGCATGCACTTGCGGCGGCCACATACTCGGCTTCGGCGGTGGAGAGAGATATACAATTTTGCTTCTTGGAAGACCAACTCACCAAGGAACCACCAAGAAATTGGCAAGCCCCGGAAGTGGACTTCCTATCATCATGATCACCGGCCCAATCCGAGTCCGTGTACCCACAAAGAGAGAAAACCTTGTCCTTAGGGTACCACAAACCAAACTTTGGGGTATGAGCCAAATATCGGAGGATTCTTTTGACCGCCATATCATGGCTTTCTTTAGGAGCGGCTTGGTACCTTGCACACACCCCTACACTCAACACAATATCGGGTCTAGATGCACAAAGATAGAGCAAAGAACCAATCATGGAACGGTATACCTTTTGGTCGACATCAAGACCATTGGATTGAGTTTAAGATGAACCTTTGTGTCCATTGGAGTGCGCTTCTCCTTAACACCAACCATATCAAATTTCTTGAGCATGTCTTGGATATATTTAGCTTGAGAGATGAAAGTCCCTCCCCTCAATTGCTTGATCTCAAAACCAAGGAAGAACTTCAACTCTCCCATCATGGACATCTCAAACCTATCGGTCATAAGCTTTGAAAATTCATCATTGAAAGCTTTGTTAGATGAGCCAAAGATAATATCGTCCACATAGACTTGGCATATGAAAAGCTCCCCTTTTACTCTCTTGGTAAAGAGAGTGGGATCGATTTGCCCAACCTCAAATCCACGGTCTACTAGAAGCTCTCTAAGGTGCTCATACCACGCACGTGGGGCTTGTTTAAGGCCATAGAGTGCCTTATCGAGCTTGTAGACATGGTTAGGGAGTTTGGGATCCTCAAACCCCGGTGGTTGCTTAACATATACTAATTCTTTGAGTGGACCATTAAGAAAAGCACTTTTCACATCCATTTGTTGCAAGATAAAATTATGATGAGAAGCATATGCAAGGAGGATACGGATGGACTCAAGGCGAGCCACGGGAGCATAGGTCTCTCCAAAATCAATGCCTTCAACTTGAGAGAACCCTTGAGCCACCAATCTTGCCTTGTTCCTCACCACCATGCCATGTTCATCTTGCTTGTTCTTGAAATCCATTTAGTGCCTATAACATTGCGGCACTCTTTTGGCTTCTCAACTAGCTTCCACACCTTGTTGCGCTTGAAGTTATTGAGCTCTTCATGCATAGCATCCAACCAATCCGGATCTTCAATAGCTTCAAAGACTTTCTTTGGTTCCACCAAGGATATGTGAGCTTGATGGGCACTAAAGTTTGCGCATTGCCTTCTAGTCACAACCTTGCCCTTCAAATCACCAATAATATTGTCCAAAAGTGTTGCCTTCTCAACAAGGTCTTGACATTTCTTGCACGACGACGGGTGTTGATGTCCTCACGAGAGCTTGGAGGAATTTCTTGATCATCTTGATCATTTGTGTCCCCGTCTTGACCGGAATGATGACCTTGGTCTTCAATATGCACACCTTCATCACTTGAAGGGGAAGATGGACCTTGGTCTTGATCATGGCTAGCATCAATAATTGGAGAACTTGGTTCTTGCGTAGCAACTTGATCAACTTGAGGAGGGTCTTGAACTTGTTGTTGGCTTGGTGCTTCATTTGCTCCATCGGATGGTGCGGTGTCCACTTGTGATGATGATTGCTCCACATGGGTGGAGCTTGGTCCTTCTTGAGGCGCCTCATGAGAAATCTCGATTGGGCGAAAGAATCCCACGCCCATTCGCCTTATTGCATCTTGAGGTTCCTCATCATCTACATCACGAACATGAAATTGCGCCACTTGGGAGCCGTCATTCTCATCGAACTCCACACTACAAGATTCTACAATAGTCCCGAAGGTCTTGTCGTAGATTCTATAAGTGTGGGATTCGGCACCGTAACCAACAAAAGTACCCTCAAAAGCTTTAGACTCAAATTTAGTTAAGCGATAACCTTTAATCTTATAGAAACACTTACAACCGAACACCCGTAGTAGGAAATATTGGGCTTGTTGCCGGTAAGCATTTCATATGGAGTGAACTTCTTGCCCGTGCGGAAGTAGAGGCGGTTAGATGAATGACATGCCGTGGAGATGGCCTCGGCCCACAAGAAGAGTGGGGTCTTGAACTCCGCCAACATAGATCTTGCCATATCCATAAGGGTCCGGTTCTTCCTCTCGGCTACACCATTTTGTTGAGGGGTATACGCAGCGGAATATTGATGACGAATTCCCTCTTCACTAAGAAACTCATTTAGGTGTAGTTCTTGAACTCGGAGCCATTGTCACTTCTAATGGCCAATATAGGAACATTGTGTTGACGTTGCACTTCATTGGAGAAGTCAATGACGGCTTGTTGGGTCTCACTCTTCACTTGAAGAAATAAACCCATGTAAATCTTGAATAGTCATCGACAATCACCAAAATACTTCTTCCCACCAAGACTTGGTTGAGGCACGGCACCAAAGAGATCAACATGAAGAAGTTCCAATATCCTCGTTGATGAAATGATGGTCTTGTGTGGGTGGGGAGAATCATGCATCTTTCCTTCAACACAAGCCCTACAAAGACGATCTCTAGAAAAAGAAACATTCTCTTTTAGTCCAAGGATGTGGCCACCCTTGTGAAGACTTTGCAAAGTTCTCATATTGACATGGGATAAGCGGCGATGCCACAACCACCCCACGTCGGCCTTTCCGAATAGGCACATCGTTTGAGAGTTGGTTGACTCCGAAAAGTCTACCACAAACAACTCATTTTCGACATACCCAACGTAAGCGACCTTTAGAGTCTTGCTCCACATGAGTACCACAATATCAAGATCAAAATGGACGGCAAAACCCATCTTATTAACGGCACGAACGGACATTAAATTATAACCAAGGGACTCAACAAGCATGACATTTACAAGGGTGATATCCCTTGCAACTACCACCTTGCCGAGGCCCGATACCTTTCCTTTTGAGTTATCTCCATAAGTGACGGTTGCTTGATTTATGCTTGTTCTCAACTCCGTCACGATCTCCTTGCTTCCGGTCATATGACTAGTGCATCCACTATCAATCACCCATTTCGACCCACCGGAAGCATAGTCCTACAAGAGATCATTGCTTGGTTTTAGGTACCCATTTTGCAATGGGTCCTCTTTTGTTAGCAACAAGGGTTTTAGGGACCCAAATAGAGTAAGCAATGTAACCATCATAAGGACCAACATATTTAGCACAAACATCCCCATAATAATCAACATAAAGAATATAGTTGGGGTTAGCATGTCCCGCAAAGTCACTACGAGGAGTGTCGCCCCTTGTGGCTTCACTACTCGCAATGGTAGTCTTCTTTGCTTGTGCGGGCTTGGCCTTCTTCTTGTTCTTCTTCTTCTTCTTCTTGGCAACATACCAAGGCCCTCCTTCCCAATGTGTGGCTTTTGCGCAAGCAAAAGATCAACAATAGGCTTACTTTGGGGACTAGAGGCCTTGGCAAGTTCATTCTTTAACCTAGCATTTTCCTCAATGACATTTGCATGATCACAAGAAGTAGTAGAGGAACTAGCAACATTTGATTTAGATGATTGAATTTGAAGTTGTTCAAAAGACTTGGTGAGAGTAGAGTGTTCACCCTCCAAGGCCTTGTGAGCCTTGGTGAGCTTCTCTAGCTCCTCGGTTAGTCTATCATGACCAACACCAAATTCAACCTTCTCTTTCTTGGAAAGCTTATATTTTGCAATTGCAAGGTCACGTTCTTTAATGATTTGAGAAAAGATTGCATTTTGTGACTCATCAAGATTTTTAAGTTTCTCCTCAAGAGAAACACTAAGCTCATGCTCTTCCTCAAGAGCCAAGGTGAGAGAAGCAATATCATTAGCATACTCTTTTTCAAGTCTTTCCTTTTCATCAAGCTCTTCTTGAATCCGCCCATAATCGCTCAAGAGAGATTCGAAACGAATCTTGGCTTCACCTTGCAAGTTAGTCAAGAAACGATCCAAAGCAACATTTTCTTCCTTAACTTTAAGACTCATAAGATCATCCATTTCATTTATAGTCTTGGAGGGGGAAGGAGATGATACCTCGGGCCTTGGCCATGAGACACTTGGCGGATTGGATTGGAACATTCTCATTGGGAGATTCGAAAAGGGATGAAGGTGTTGATGAAGCAATAGCAATAGCGGCCACTTCACTTGTGGGTTCTTCTTCATCACTCTCACCCCGGACATGTACTCCTCCCTTGTCACCAATACCATTCTTGGAGGAGGCCTCTTCTTCTTGAAGAAAGGTTTCTTGCTAGGGATGATGACGATAAAGTCTTCTTGAGAACAAGCCTTCCTCCATGATCTTCACGGTTCTCATAGGGGCACATGGCAACATAGTGAAATCTATCTTGGCAATTGAAACAAGTCTTCAACTTTGGGTTGCCATCCTTGAAGCCACTAGATTTGGCCTTTTCTTCCATTTGGGCTTTGGCTTTGGATGGATTCTTCCAAAAGGTCCTTGCCGCAAGAGCCACATAGTCCCTATGAGAACTCTTGAGTTCTTGGGGGTCCATGGAGGACACATCTTCAAATCTTGATCTTCATTGTGTTCAACCACCTTGGCCTTCAAAGCAAGAGAGGCTCCTTGTTGCATTCCAATAGCTCGGGCACGAGAGTCTTGAGCAATCTTGGCTTGAACCTTGAATGATTGCATCTCTTGCATGACTTCGTTGGAGGTCATTTGAGGATAGTTGTGCCTTCCTTGAAGACTCTTCAAGTCGGCCCCTTCAAAGGGCAAGAGAGCATTCACATACTTCCTTTTGACCCAAGCATCATCCACATGAGTCCCACCAAGGGCTTTGTAGGCATTGGCAAGAGACTTGAGTCTTCGGAACATTTGCTCATGGTCTTCTCCATCTTCCATGAAGAAACCTTCGGCCTTGTTGCTCATTTCCTCAAACCGGTTTCTCTTCATGCTTTCATTTCCAACATACACCTCAACAAGGCACGCCCATGCTTCTTTGGCGGTGGTGCAATGCTCGATGTGAGACATATCATCTTCTCCCACGGCATCACGGATCAAGTCAAGAGCGGTGGCATTTAGTTGACAATCAACTACTTCTCTTTTGTCTTGTTGGATTCATCCACGGCTTGATACCCTTGCTCAATGATCCTCCAAAGCTCGATAGAAGCACTGTTCACATAAGATCTCATAGAAGATTGCCATTTAGTAAACAAAGATGCATTTAGCTTAGGTGGGTTTCCCCTTAGATGAATAGGAGGATGAGGGATAATAGGGTCGGGAGAATATGGGAACGGAACGGAACCATATAATCCCGAACCATTAGGTGGTTTAGATGGGGTGCCAATTTTATCTTGTTCACCCTCCTTCTTCCCATCACCCACATCCTTCTCGGGTTTGTCAACCTCCGAAGATTGGGGGGTGGGTGGAGATGAGATACCCTTTGCTTCCATGAGTTGCATGATCATATCTTGCAACTTGTCCATTTTGGTTTCCATATTGGACTTCAAGGAATTGAAGTCCTCCACGGAAACCGAAGTGGGCACGAAGGAAGCTCGAGTATCTCATTTCCATGCTCATCAAGGGCCATACTACTCTTAGGCGGTTAAGCCCGAATAAGAGAACCTTGCTCTGATACCAATTGAAAGGATACGTATGGCCACCTAGAGGGGGGGTGAATAGGTGCTACTCAATTTTTAGTTCTTTTTCGAGTTTAGGCTTGATACAAAGGTAAATTCTCTAGATATGCAACTAAGGTGAATTTACCTATATGACAAGTTAACACTAGACTAGGCACGATACAAGTAAGAACTAGCGAGAAAGGGGTAACCGAACGGGAAGCACGCGGAGACAAAGAGTTATTCCCGAGTTCCTCCTTTTTAGGGGAGTACGTCTCGTTGGAGGGGTGTGAGTATCAAACTCAAGACGCCACAAATGGCCTCACCCTATTCTCCGATGAACCTTGCCCAAAAGCTCGGTTCACCTTCCTTATCGGAATCCTTCAAGGCGGAATCCGGAGCCCTTACAACAACTTGAGGCTCAACCCACAAAAGGATTGGGGGCTCCCAAGCACAACAACACCTGCTACACAAAAGTAACAAGCAAGTGAGAACAACAAGATGCCTAGGTTTTCCTAGTGGAAACCCTAGGCTCAAATCCCTCAAGTGAATGAGAGGGAAATGAAGAACGCTTCGGTGGAGTTGTAGATCCGGGCCTTCCCCTTCAATCCTCCAAGTATGAGTGAGTTTGGGTGGAGGGATTGGGAGATCTAATGATTCTTGTGCTTGCAACAATGGTGTTTTTCAAATGTAGGCGAGCTGAGCTTCTTGGAGAAGAAGCAGTCTTTAAATAGGGGTCCCTGAAAATCTAACCGTTATGTGCAGAAAAACTGCACAGCGGTACGACCGCTGCTGGTCTCCCTGCGGTACCCAGTGTACTGCACGACCCAGCTGCGGCGGTACCTCGCAGAGGTACCGTAGCTGCCAGGTATGGCGGTACTACCGCGGCGCTGCCGGTAGTACCGCTGGGACCCTTAGAATAAAACAGAAGGAATCCAGCGGTAGTACGAGGCGACTACCGCTGGGTACCGTAGCGAGTCCAGAGAGCAAATTTGGCCTAGCGGTACCCCTGGCGGTACCACCAGCGGTAGTACCGCTGGCTGAAGCCAGCGGTACCACATGGTACCACCGCCAGGAGGAGTACCAGCTGTGCTGCAGGAGTCCCGCTCCAGGTGGAGCGGTACTACCGCTGCGACAGCGGTACTACCGCCAGACACAGAAAAGCTCTCCTGAGCTGATTTCTAGGGCCACTAGCTCCAACTTGACACAAAGTTTCGACGATACTTATCTGCAACTGTCAAGCACACATTAGACCAGATGATGTGTTGTCATTAGACTCCCAAAATAGATTTTAGAGCAAGTATGATCTTTCACTTTGCGCCTCCACAAGTGCTCCACCAGATCATTCTGCAGTTATGTATGCATCATCAGGTCTCGAATCTCCTGGCGCATAGCGAGGAAGGTTGACGATGTTGCCGACACCTGGTGATCTACATCTGCAAGAGGACCCTGTCGGTAATATGGCTCAGTGTCACCCATCGGATCATTTCGCTCGCTCTCAATGATCATGTTGTGCAAGATCACACAACAGTTCATCACCTCAGACATACTGGCCTTCGACCAAGTCAGAGTTAGATACCGGACAACAGCGAATAGAGATTGTAGTGCACCAAATGCCCGCTCAACATCCTTCCTGCAAGCCTCCTGGCACTTGGAAAACCAAGCTTTCGCGCTTCCTGGCATAGGTTTGGAGATGCTTTTCACAAATGTGACCACTTTGGGTAGATGCCATCTGCAAGGTAGTAGCCCTTTGTGTACTGGTGCTCATTGATCTCATAGTTCAACGGGGGAGCATGACCCTCAACAAGCTTGCCGAAGACATTCGAGCACTGCAGAACATTGGTGTCATTGTGAGTTCCTGGCATGCCAAAGAAGGCATGGAAAAATCCATAAATCATGTGTAGCCACAGCCTCAAGAATCACACTGCAAGCTCCTTTGTGGCCTTTGTACATTCCCTGCCAAGCAAATGTGCAGTTCTTCCATGCCCAATGCATGCAGTCGATACTTCCAAGCATCCCAGGTAAGCCTCTTGCCTCATTCGTTGCCAGAAACCGAGCAATATCTTCCGCATTAGGTGATCGCAAGTAGGTTGGCCCATATACTGCAACCACAGCCCGACAGAACCTGTTCAAGCAATCAATGGCAGTGGACTCGGATATGCGCAGATAATCATCCTGCGGATCACCGGGAGCACCATATGCAAGCATCCTCATCACCACCGTGCACTTCTGAATTGAGGTAAAGCCTACCGTGTCGGTGCAATCGTTCTTGCGTTTGAAGTAGGTGTCGAACTCTCGGATGGCATGCATGATGTCGAGGAAGAGCTTGCGTTTCATCCTGAAACGGCGCCGAAACACCGTCTCGTCCTGCAAGGGATGATCGGCGAAGTAGTCGGAGTAGAGGATGCAGTAGCCTTCGTCGTAGCGCTGCCTCGGCTTGCTCTTGCGGCGACCGGGCGCCGAGCCACCATGCCGCGGCCTCGCAACCTCGTTTGCGAGCAGGCCGGCAAGGCAGGTGAGGATGAGCATGTGTTCTTCATCCTCGACGGCGGCCTCGGCTTACTCATCAAGCAGTTCGGCGAGCAGCTCATCGTCGTCAGAGTCCATGGCTGGGCGGACAAAACGCCGAACACCTAGCAGGCGAGGTGGGCGCGAGCCTTCCCGAGAGCCTTTTTTCGGCTAGATGACGGCGCAGGGGGAGGGACTGTGCCGGCGGCGTGATTGGGCGAGATAGTGGGCTTCCTAGCTGCTTGCGTGCGACGGAGGGGGGAGGGATGGTGCCGGCGGCGACATGGAGGCGATGAGACAGGATAGAGGAAAGGGCGAGGCGGGGTAGGGAAATGCGCTGTCTCGCCGACAATGCTGGCCCACGCGCGTTTTCTCTTCCGCCAACCCCCAGACGGAACCCAGTGGGCTGGGTTTGGCCTGAGAGCCCGGCGCTAGTTTTGGCCGAAACAATGCTATTTAGATTCCTGGGGGAGAGGGCGACTAGAAGAATTCGGCGCTATTTAGTCCGATTCGGCACTATTTTGGGCCCTGTGGGTGGTGCTGGGGGCCCGGCTGAAGATGCTTAAACTAACAGTCCTCGTTTTTAAAACACAGTTTACTTACACGTACTTGTCAGCTACATATTCTTCCCACATGGCCACATGCTTTAGGTTGATGGGCGCAAGCGGAAGTACGGGAGACGCGGACGTGTGGGGAAACCAGAGGCTACAGGGCATGGTTTTCACGATACCAGACTCGTAGCTCTTTATGTACGTTGGATCTTGTGCGTACGCGGCGCACCTGCACACAAGGATGAGACCTGCATCTGTCGGGCCGTGATTTTTTAATGTAATCCAGAAATCGATCTGCTTAATTATTTCTTGAAACTAGGAAGTGTAGAGAACTCAGAAAGTCTGCTTCCATGGCCTAGGCCAAATTAAGTAACGTTTACCTGGCGATCGCTTCTGCTGGTCGTTTAGTGGAAATTTGGAAGGGAGTAGTGCGGTTTCTCATTCTGTCACTCTGATCAGAGAACCTAGAGATGGATCAGGAGTCAGGACTACTGTTTATTGTGGTTGGTCGGACTAATGAACTCAACGGCCTGATCCACGCACATTACTGAAACTAATGATCAACCGATGATCTCCTCTGTAGTGATTGGTGATTTTTTTTTTGGAACAGTGATTGGTGGATTTTATCATGTCAATTCAGCAACGTGCAATGCAAGTGTGGAAATTAAGATTTCAGATAATACTCGCCATGGTCTCGTCGCGCAGCAGTTGAGACACGGAAACTACTCGCAAACAATTCAGACCGTCCATGTACCCCATCAAAATAATAACAGAGGACTGTAGTGACTGAAATCATCATCATCATCATCATCATCATCATCATCATCATCATCATCATCATCATCATCATCATCGTCGTGGCATATTTACAATGGGTAATCAACCAGCTAAGTCGATTTCAGGCCATGGTTGTTGCAGCAGACACGCCAAGCTACTGATTGCTAATTGCAGGCTTTGAAGCTCTACTAATTAGGACCCCATGAACTGAGATACATCACCGTCCTCATCCCTTCCTCGGCCTTCTCTGCTCGCCGCTTTTCCGCCACCGCCGCAGCAGAGGCCGGAAGCTGCTTCTTCCCCTGTGAGACGCTGGCGCTGGAGCGGACGCTGGCCTTCGCCTTTGCTGCATGGTGGATGGACCGCAGAGCGTAGTTCCAGCGGCAGAGCCCTGCCTGGTCCTTGAGCGCCTCCACGGCGCCCACGCTCATCGCCACCATCCACGACGCCTTCGCTGCACCATATCAGCATGGTTTTTCTGACGGATCTAAGTATCTATTAGAGGTGCACTGAGTAATACTAGTTCTTATTTTCGACGACATATCTAGTGATACCACAGGTCAAATGATACCATGGCTGATACCACAGGTCAAATGATACCATGGCACAACAGAATGCTCAAAATATAAATTTACAGGTGTCAAAAATTCTTGAAAATTATTTTAGATGTTCACAAGATATGTGTTTACGATCCCTAAAATTGGTAAGACCAAATTTAAAATACAAGCATAAAAACAAGAAGGACAAATCCAATATAATTAGTGTGAGAAAAACACAAAATGACACTGTTCACATAGAAAATTTGTTCGTGTGTATTTCAAATTGGGTTATGAAAATTATAGGAATGTAAACACACATCTTGTGAACAGCCAATTTTTTCTATCTTTTAATTACAAATTTAAAAATTGGTATCATCTTAGCCGTGGTACCTATATCATGTGTATGTGTTGTGACAATGCAAACCGGTGGTTCAAAGGTATAGCAAATCAAACCAGACTTGTGTTGTCCTGTTTTTTGGACACAGCAACGTAAAGATACGGTGCAAATTTGTCAGCTTTTTTAAAAAAAAGAGGTAAAAGAACTTACTATTTTTATTAATTAAGAAAAAAGAATTGACCAGTTCATTAACATTAACAGGAACCGACCGAATACCGATACAAAGGCACTAATGTCGTCATGAAACACAATCACATTGGGCACCACCGGCCGATTTGACCACCCACACGAAGGACACACGGCCATGAAGAAGAAAGACCATCGATGGCTTGCCATCAAGCGGCATCACATTCACTTCTTATCAAGCACGCGAATCCGACTTCACATTCGACGACGACCACCGACCATCTGCCCGACGGCTCGAGCACCTTGGAATCTTTTGGCCCTCTTGACAAGTGCTTAAATTAACAGTTCTCATTTGTAAAACACAGTTCACTTACACGTACTTGTCAGCTACATATTCTTCCCACATGCTTTCAGGTTGATGGCGAGAGTGGAAGCACGGGAGACGCGGACGTGTGGGGAAAACCAGAGGGTGCAGGCCATGGTTTCCACCATACCAGTGGCCTAGATCTTCATTTCAGTGTCGGCTGACGATTGCATCGTGGATCTTGCGCGTACGCGGCGCACCTGCACACCAGGAGTTACGTATGCCCTGCGTCCATCGGGCCGTGGTTTCTTAATGTAATCCACAAATCGATCTTTTACATTATTTCTGGCAACTACGATGTAGAGATTGCTCTTCAGAAGTCAGAAACTCTGCTCCCATGGCCCAAGGCCAAATTAAGTTAAGGTTAGCTGCGTGATCACTTCTGCTGGTCGTCTAGTGGAGTTGTGCGGTGGCTCATTCTGTCAAGCTGATCAGAAAACCTTGACCAGAATGTGGTCGGCGGACCAAAGAATTGAAGGCTTGATCCACGCACATGATTGAAATTAATAAGCGACCGACGACGATCCCTTCAGTAGCGATTGGAGGATTTTTTTTTTTATCATGTCAATTCAGAAAAGTGCAGAGGTGAGAAAATTAAGATTTCAGATAATATTCGCCATGTTCACGATTCGCAGAAGTCGAGCCACAGAGACTACTCGCAAACAATTCAGATCGTCCATGTACCCCGTCAAAATAATAACAGAGGACTGAAGTGACTGAAATTTTCGTCATCATCATCGTGTTATATTTACAATGGGGAATCAACCCGCCAGGTCGATCTCAGGCCATGCATGGTTGTTGCAGCAAGCACGCCAAGCTAGTGATTGCTGATTGCAGGCTTTGAAGCTCTACTAATTGGGACCCAGCAACTGAGATACATCACCGTCCTCATGGACCTCATCCCTTCCTCGGCCTTCTCCGCTCGCCGCTCCGCCGCAGCAGAGGCCGGAAGCTGATTCTTCCCCTGCGAGTCGCTGGCGCTGGAGCGGATGTTGGCCTTGGCCTTGGCTGCCCGGTGGATAGACCTGATCGCATAGTTCCAGCGGCAGAGGCCGGCCTGATCCTTGAGCGCCTCCACGGCGCCCACGCTCATCGCCACCATCCACGATGACTTCGCTGCACCGGCCATCTCTTCTCCTTCTTCTTGCTCCGCTGATGGTAAGTGATTGAATGGAGGTTGATTTGTGACTTGCGGTGTACTGAAACAACTGAAGCTGATGCTTCTTCCTTTGTTTTGCTTGTGTTGTCAATGGAGTCGGGGTTGGAGTGGGTTTTATACGGCAGAGACGCCGGGAGGGCTGGAGCGAAACAGGTGGCCGCGGCAATGGTTTTCCAGGAAACCAGGTGCTTTCAGATTTTGGTTGGCTTGTTTAAGCGGCAGCTCACGCTATCGTCCCGGTGCAGTGGCTGCCTAGTGCGGTAGTGCCGTTCTCGTCTTTTTTATTCGTGACCGGACCAAGCCGGCAGAATCGCAGAGATAAGATAGCAGTGACGGACAGCGAAAGTCGGCAGAGATTCAATGAGCATAACTTGCATTTCCTTGAGCAAGACAGAGCTAAGTTTATGTTTATCAAAAAAAATACTTATCTACTTTGATTTTAAGCAATGTACACTTTGTCTACTTTTCTAAGCGTCAAAATGTGTTAGGACTTCTCGAGTTAACTCATCTGAATTATCTTTTTTGTTGTTGGAGAGATCATGTAAATTATCTTTAGAGTTTGTTTTCATCAAAATAATTGGACTAGTCGGACCACCACATCTTATATTTAAATCCACTCGCAAGCTCGGCAGTACACTGAAACTAAACCGAAATAAATCAGAAAAAGAGGGGAAATAAATAGAGAATGAAAATATACCCGCAAGTTAAGAAAGTCCGAGAAATATTACTATTATGTGTCCATATTCTGTCTGCAACGCATATACTATAATGCTTGTGTTTTCTATCATGTCATACAAAATATGTTATAACAATTCAAGGCTACTAAATAACACAAATTCAATATTTTGTACTATGATAATGCATGAAAACAACACTTACTAAAACTATGACACAAAATATATTGATAAGTGTCCCGGGTCCAAACCTAGCTGTGCAAATGTATATATGTTACCATTATATTTCTTTTAGGAAACATGAGGGGATTTACCTCTTAATAAATAGAACAAGAAATGAGCAGCTATTAAAAGTAATGAACCAAGACCGATAGTATCACGGTAATATTTGTATCAAATAATCATTTCGAACATGATCATTTGTGCTAACTAGAAAAAAACATCTCCGACCACTTTGACTAAATAGTTTTGCCACATGTTTTTAGAGACCAGAAGTATGCGACATGGTACGAAAAGCCAGGGGACTAAAGTTTTTCTTTCACCTTTAATATTGCAAAACTATATATATCTCTTCTAATTTCGCTCCAGGTCAACACATGTCACACAAGGACGTATACTTATTATTGTAAGAAAGTTCAAAACTTGTATAAATCATTGTTCTTTCGAAAAAAACCTACTCGGTGATGTGGAAGTATCCTCTTTGTCTATCGCCTATCCATAAAATTAACATTTAGCAATGTTGAGAGTTTTCATGATTATTTAAATGCTTGCTAATGCAATATCCTATGCAAGGTGTGGCACACAAATACATAACAATGATCCCATTGAAAAAACCACATAAAAATAAAATTGTTCTACCACTAGAGTTGTGCAAAACATATAAATAGTTAGTTTTATGTGGTTATAAAATTAAATTTTGTGTTTAATTTTAATTTTTTATCCTGAAATAATTTTCTGTAGTTTTGTCTAGAACACCCATATTTCAATCTTCTTTATGATCTAGTAAAAAACAATATTATAATGGCTCAACTCGATTAGTTCGAGCATACAACATGGATATGAAGAGTAATTAATGTGTTCGCTCACCTAGCTTGTTCTGACAATGAAAATAAGAAATAAATCAATTCGGATAAGTAATCTTTGAAACAAAAATTCTCAAACAAATGAATACTTCTTAGGAAATGTAAAATTTTCCTTCAAAAGTCTAACAAAAACTCAAGAGTCGGACATTTGTATTGTAATCATGACACGTCCATCTACTATATATAACATTATGTCAAAGGGAGACAATTATGAGAAACAAGACAAAATATGTAGTTGTTGCAATTTCTTTATAATTTTATCAGATCTATAACTTAGTTAAACTAATAGATTGTCGGATCTTATCATTACGGATTTAAGAACTATCTAACCCCAAAACCATACCCGGTGATAAGGTTACATGAGATTCATTATTAAAGTTTCTATATATTTATACTAAACGCTTTCACTTCATTATAGATTATAATCCTGGAGCCAATACACTAGTTTTTTTTTTGCAATGTGAATTGTTTTCATTGATACAACATTCAACGGAGAATTTTAACTGATGTTATGTAAGTAAATATTTTATCACTAAAAGAAAAATATAGTAAAGTAACTCCATTAGTATGAATCCTTTGATATTTTAAAAATTTCCATCTCCCCAAGCAGACAAATAATCACATTCATGTTTGAAAGATTTTGCACTAGTTAGATGTGCTATAATTTATTTGAGTCTATATTAGTATCTTTATTATTTAAATATCTTGATACAATGTTCTACATTATAGGATTCTAACTAATATTCTAGTAGGATATGTAGAGTGGGATAACTTAGTTATGACCAATATGAATTAACGACGATGATCTGAACCAACGACGATGTATGAAGGTTTTTTTTGCGGGAGAATTACATGACGACTGAATGCCTTTACGGCCCCATGCTGCAAATTTCGTGAAAGCGTTTACATCTGCAATTAGTTCAAGCTGGAGGCTGGAACGGATGCCAAGTTTTATTTCTGAAAGCCTTCAATGTACTGGCCTTGGCAACACTGTCAAGGGTTGTGATGATGTCTAATCAGGAAAGCAAAAACTGGAGTGGGGACGCGATCACCCAGGCGTGCATTGCAAACAACAAAGCTCTGGGTTCCAGTACCGTATCTTAGCCAGGCTCGAGAATGTGCATGCTGAGTTCACGTCCAGCCCCAGGAACTGGTGAAGCTAGCACTAATAGCCATCTGATTGAGAAGATCTACTCCACCGTAACTAGCTAGTTGTTGGGGCCCCAATTGCTGAGGAACATGACTGTCCGGAGCTCCTCCTCCTCATCCTGCCTCGCCTTCCTCCTCGCCGTGGGACCACCGGCAGTGGGCACCGCCTTGCTCTTGCCGCCGGCGCCGTTCCCGGCCGCCGCACTGAAAGCGCGCTGCTGGACGGACCTGAACGCGTGGTTCCAGCGGCACAGCCCTGCATGCTGGTCTTTGAGCGCCTCGACCGTGACGACGCCCACGCTCATCGCCGCCGCCCACGACGACGCCCTCGCCTTCCCGGTGCCGCTCGCCATCTGTTTTGTTGTACGATCCTATGTCTCTATGTGCGCTCGAGGGCTTCGATGGTGTGTGTCGCGCGTTATGAGCTGCGAAATGGCTGTGCTCGTCGTGGTGGTGGTTTTATAGGAAACGCCGGCCGGAGCTATTCTGTAACCGTGCGTACAGGGCCGAATTGATAGCCGGCCGTCGCTACCTGGTACGTACGAGCGGGCGCATGGTTTATGGACTGGTGGGCGGAAACCAGGTGCAGGACGCGCCGGCCATGGCGTCTCAGGTTGTTGTGCGCGGAGGCCGAGGTTTGGTTGCTCTGCTTGCCAAATGCGGCGCGCCGCTTGTGTGTTGTCACTCTCAGTACTGTGCTAGCCACTAGCTCTATGCCTCTATGCCTGAAAATAAGTTCAGTCGAGGGACGAAGCGTCCTGTAATCTTCGCGCGTCCGGGTCAGATGCACTTATTTTCACCACATGCTCTTGGGGTGACGGCGAGACGCAGACGTGTGTGGGGAAACCAGAGGATGCAGGCCATTGTTTACAACGATACCAGGGGCCTAGTTCCACATGTCAAGGTCTGCTGATGGGTGCATCGTGGATCGTGCGCTTTAACATCCGGAGGAGACAACTCAGTGCTATATATCCTGTGAGTTTGGGGCCGTGATTTTTATAATCCACAAATCGTTCGGCTTGATAATTTGGAAGGAGCTCATGTGTACTTGTGCTTGCATTTTTTTAACAAAAGAAGGATCCATCTGGGCTCTGTGCTGCATTAATTTTTTTGAAACGATGCAAAAAATTTGGCTTTATCTATACCTAATAATAAAAGTTTTAAGCCTTCTTCTCGTACGTCATTGAAATTGCCCTTAGAGTTGTCAAAATTTACCAGGTATGCCACCGATAAGTTAAACAAACGATTCGTTTTATTACAAGCGAACAAATCTTCCCAGACCCCGCGACCCGAGCACGCAGCGCCGTTTCGGCGCAGCTCGATCCCGACGGCGTGCAGCAGCTGCGCCCGACCCCATCGACAAGCACCGCCAGCTGGCCCCACGCGCCTTCTGATCTCATCCCAGGCGGCTGGAGTGGAGAGGTAGGACGGGTCTTTGAGGTCAATTCCGATGCTCCATGGATCGCTGGAGGAGATGTCCCCATGGTTGAAGCGCCTGATCTGCTGTCGACCTCGCTGAGTCCGCGCCGGCGGTCACGGCGGTCGGAGGTGTGTGGGAGGGAGGCTCGGAGGGCTGGAGGTGTAGTGTTTGGTTTCCTTTTCATCCCCCCTTGAATAAATCAGATTCAGGATTTCTGTGGTTGCCGGGTCAATGGAGTTGGGAGGGGACCAGGGCCCCCGATCTGCGGAACTTGGGCCAAATCCGGCGCTTGTGAGGTCGTCATCTTTCCCTCTGCAGCAGTGAACCCTCGCTTGCTGTACTCGAGTAACCCTTCCGGCGCGCTTATTTCTTTGATGCCGAGCTCCTGATGCCGCAGGACTGTCCAGGATATGGTGGAACGTGCCCTTCCTCCTGATGCGCCGATAGGCCTTGATTTGATCCGACGGGGATGCCTCTTGCTCAAGCGCCTTGGATGCAGTCATTGCCTCGTGCGTCTTCCGCCATGGACTCCCCGAGGTGAGGTGGTTTCCTACTTATTTACATCGCACTCGGGATGGCCGGCTTGATCGCCAGCGTGCGATGCCGTTTCGTTAGGCGCGGCGGGGCTGTTCATGGACTCATGGCTGCGGATGGTCTGCAAATTCATAAACTTGAGCGTCGTGTTTTGAGCTGGTATGCACCTTTTTTTTGGGAGCTGGTCCGTACCTGCACGCGTGCTGGTTCTTTCCCTTTTCTGCTATTCTCAATGATAGTGTGTGCGATTCATACTAGCATACTTGGACGGAGAACATCGCGAAACGTACCAGCTTTGAGCGGGAATGTAGTTGGACGCCTTAGAAAAGCTTCCGGACAGGCACGGCCGCCACAAGCGTCTGGGCCTTCCTCGCCAGCACTATAGCTGGCGCCCGAACGAATGTCAAGCTTGGGACTACAGGTGGCATAGGCGAAGGGGCCCGGGCAAGGACAAGCACGAGACGCGCACGGCGATGGGAGCCGCCGCGTCGCGGAACTTGCGCGCGGGCGACGGGAACAGTACGCCACTGCCCTCGACATGTACTTGTCCGTTACTTGAACGACGCTAGCTCGCCGCCCTGCTCGCTCTTGAGCTGTCTCTCATCTCTTCAGGGCTAATTTGGTTGTCAGGGAAATAACAACCAGGGAACTAAACCCCAAGGGGGAATTTTGAGTGTCATGGGAGATCCCCGGGAGAGATTGCCTTTGTGGGAAATAACCCCCGACAGCATTTGGTAACAGTAGGGGTGGGTCGGGAGGGAATGGTACGTAGCGTTTGCCCAGGTAGCTTCGGCTTGGCTGTACGTTTTGTTGGGCTGTTTGCTTTTGCTAGCTAGTATTGATATAGAAAGAACCAAGATCAAATAAAAACCAACTAACACAAAGGGGCGTACTAAAACAGTAGTAAACCCTGGGATCAAGATCACCCCACCCCGTCCACTCTCTCAGCGAGGAAAATCGTCATATCTTCAGGAGGCCGATTAGGCGGTCACCTCGGTCAGCTTCTTCGCGCCCGCAAGAATCCAGTTCTTGCCTTCGTCCTTAATGCGCTGGAAAAGCACAGACGGCATGGTGAATTTGTTGGTGAAAATCCTAGCATTTCGCTCCATCCAAATCTCCCAAGTGATGAGGATAATTGCCGTCTTGAGCCCTTTGCGGGAGACGATGGCGTATCAGAGATGGCCTTCCAATAATCATACACGGTTGCCCTAGTAGCGCCCAAGTCGTGCACAAGGGCAGGACAATGTAGCCATGTCGCCGCGTCGCACCAAATACGTCTGGAGTAACGGCACTCAAACAGAATATGTCTAGCCGTCTCCGGTTGACATCTGCAAAGTTGACAGGTGGGCTGGTGGAGCCATCCACGAATCTTCAGGCGGTCAGACGTCCATAGCCTATTCTGCACGGCCAACCAGGCGAAGAAGCTGCATTTGGGAGGAGCCCAAGTCTTCCAGACCAAGCTGACGAAAGAGCAGGAGGTGGCACCGATGAATTGCGCTTTGTAGGCCGAGCTAGTCGTATAAATCCCTTTCGGCGTGAGATTCCAGACGATGGTATTCTCCGTGCCAGGGGTGAGGTTGACCTCCTGTAGAAGTCCCCAAAGGTGGACAAATTGGGCGATGTGGTTAGCATTGAAGTTGTCCACGTTCGGTGGGCTCATAAATTACAAAGAAGACTAAGAGAGAAATAATGATTACAACCAAGTCCTCGCCATTTACAAAAAGGAACTTAAAAGATTGCAAGAAATGACATCAAGACCATATCCACCCATGTGAGTGACGAGAGTAAATTATATAAATTTACCACAATTGTCGGCCAAATCAACGGCAGAGACTAACAGACGCTTGGCCACGTCAGTGATGACAGCGGACCAACCTTGTCAGAATGATTAAAATGCGCCATATGCGCCATTTGTTGCTCGTCGTCCCATGATTGGTATGGATTTGAAAAAATCACCAAAACACGTACTTACCTGTGATTTGGCCGATAATTGTTGTAGATTTATGCAATTTACTCGATTGACGAACTCGACGTTGCGGCCGCTTGCACCATCTCTGGGGCGAAACGGAAGTACTGTGCGTAGGACATTTAGACATTTACTTGTACGATTTCCATACGATGCAGTATCCGGCGGGCTGACTTGATCTGGCCTCATACATCGATGGCCCATAAGCATCGTCATACAGAAATCGTACGAAATATGTCATACGCACAGCAGCGCTCGGGGCGAAATCACTTGGAGGCAGGAAAAAAAAGAGGGACATACCCGAGATGCAAATTATCATCCGGATCGGCAACAAGGCCAAGAGGAAAAAAAATTCTAGGGCACCAGCGCCTTAGCGCGGAGCGGCTCCTGTTGACATGGTTAACAACGTCAGCCCGACCGTCCCCGATGAGGAACTCCGCGAAGCGCAACACGAAAGATTTCCCCGACGCCTAGGTTGACCACAAGATGTGCTGATGCGCTTAAGCCTGCAAACAAACCAAGGGGGCAATCGAAGAAGATGACGTGCATCCCCCCCCCCTGGCTCCGGCCATCGGAGCACCACGAGCAGGATGATGCATCTCCGCTCCCAAGCGCATGAGGAACTGACTCACTACTGACAGTGCACTCCTCCTCCACATGAATCTGTCGAGTCGACGGATAGGAAAGAGGAGCCAATCGGCTCAAGTTGGCCGAGTCTCAACAGGGGCGGTGTGCGGTGGAGAGGACAAGAGCGATGAGATACGAAATAAGAGCATAAGTGCTACCATAGATATTGCTCTTCTTATGTGATATTTTATTTTCTGGTTTTGCTTCCATGACACTAGGGCGGCTCATGTTGATGTTGTTTAATCTAACACTAATCAAGAAACCATTCAGACGGGTCAGGATTGTTGTTTAGCATGGCCGATCAGATGAAAGAATTGTAAGGCCTGAACCATAAACATAACTGAAACTAAATCGTCCGGTGGTGCCATAACTGCTGGTGATAGGAAAACTATGATAATTCTATTATGAAAAATGTAGAATGAGGAAATTCATATTTCAATAAATATTCCTCACTCTAGTCTCTCAGCGGATCGAGCCACAAAATCTACGTGCCAGCAAACAATTCAAACCATGCATTATTGTCGTCAAATTAATCATAAAGATCATTATAAAAACTAGATAATTGATATAAACTCCCGGTTACTGAATCTGAAATCTCAACATTGTGCTACATTCAATGGGCGAAGGAACAAGCCAAGTCGCACGCCATGTCTCTTGCAGCTAATCATACTTGTAAGACCTAACTGGGTCTCCAGATGCCAGTGGCGGAACCAGGGTCGAGTCACGCCCGGGCAAAAAGGTCAATAGAGTGCTAAACAGTGGTAAATTGCTACAGTCATGAACAATGCTCAAATTTAGGCTTCATGCTCAGGGCCATGGCCAGGGTGGCCTAGGGCCTGGCTCAGCCACAGCTGGATGTTAAGTTACATGACCGTCCTTAGCCCCTCCTCGGCCTCACCGTTAAACACAACTAGGAAGCATCTTGTACTTTAACCGGACCATGTGGATTCAGTATGAAAGTTGTACATTATTTGTACTAAACATTTTTACCTAATTAAAGGTAGGTTTTGACTGTATCTAAATTTTTCCAATGGATAGATCATTTAACATTTAAGTAATGTTACATAAATCAATCTTTTATGATTAAATATACACCGATGGTAAGTAATTCCTTTCATTCAAAATATTTTGTTATTTTAAAATTGGTGGGAATATTTCAGTGAAATGATTCCTTTGGGCCATGCAAATGAAACTCATACATGCCCTAAAGAGTTTGTGGCTAGCTAGTTTGATGAAATATGATGCTTGTCTATTTTGGTATATGTAACAATCTTGATACATTGCTCTAGAATATAGAGTATAACTAATATCCTAGCTATTAGAGCCCTCAGAGAGTAAGTTTGGTCATCTTAGTTATGACATACTCCCTCCGTTCCCAAATATAAGATGTTTTAGACTTTGTCCACATACACATGTATACAAATGTATTTGGACACATTACATATGTATGTTCACTCATTTATGTATGTATCTAGACAACATGTGTAACATCTAAAACATCTTATATTTAGGAACGGATGGCGTATATAATAACCCTGTGGCCCTAATTTATTTTGCTCCCACACTTTTGAAGTTTCAGCGTCGTATTAATTTAACCAATATAACGTGGGATATATGTCACAAGCATTACATCTTTGGAGTTGTAATCGAAAAAGTTTTGGTGACATTTTTTACGCCACATGAATAATGTATTCCTCATGAGTGTACACATTGTCATGAAGTAATTTTTAGGCCACAATTGTGTTTGTAATCTTTTTTATTATAGCTAGATGTGTCTAGCGTGTCGTATATTACCAGTTCTACTGGGCTACTAGCAGTGGCGGAGACGGGGGACCAGCAGGGCTTCGGTACATAGGTGGGAATTCTCCGTGTCAATTAACCAAAGCGGTTTCGCGCAAAAAAAAGGGTAAAAAAGTTCAGATTTGAGAGCATATTGTCAACCATCTCGTTGCACATCATATTGAGCAACGCCAAGTACTTGCAACCAATTAAAAGCATCATATTCCTCATGGACGTATAGGGTAACATAAGGTCAAGTGACTGAAATTTTCATCATCGTCGTCGTCGTGTTATATTACAATGGTGGAAGCAATCAACTGATATTTTGGGGCCATGCTTGTAGCACCAAGCACAAACACGCCTAGCTAGTAGTTGCAGGTACTAATATGGCCCCCAGCAGCTGAGGTACATCACCGTCCTCAGCCCCTCTTCGGCCTTCTCCGCTCGCCGCTTCTCCGCCACCGCCGCGGCGGATGCTGGAAGCTGCTTCTTGCCCTGCGAGACTGCGGCACGGACGCTGGCCTTGGCCTTGGCGGCCCGGTGGATGGATCTTAGAGCGTAGTTCCAGCGGCAGAGCCCGGCTTGATCTTTGAGCGCCTCCACCGCGCCGACACTCATCGCCACCATCCACGAGGCCTTCGCTGCACCCGCCATCGATCGCGCTTCTTCTTCTTCTTCTTGCTGCGTTGGTGGATACTATCGACTGATCTGTATGAACTCTGTAATGTCTGAAGATTGCGTAGAGCAGTGGAGTTTGGATTTTGTAGAGGGTGGAGGAATTGAGCTGAAAGCAGATCGATGCGTGTCTTCGATGGGAGGAAGAGTGGACTGGTTGTTATACAAGTAAGGCAGGGGCAAACCAGGTGCTCGCAGGCGTTGGTTTATCAGGAAACCGGGTGCTTTTTTTTTTGAACAAGCATGGCGCTAGGGGCGCCGATTTCATTCCAGCTCAACTGCACCAGGCAGCAGTGATTACAACGTCCTGTAGATTTACATTTTGTAAAGTGGATAGTAGAGGACAAGAGACTAGAGAGTGAGCTGGGTTTGTACATCTGTAGATAGGCTGATTTAGGCTGAGCCTAATAGCCTGTGTTGCACATAAGTGAGCCTCTCCATTTAGTTCCCTAGATATGTGGTAGACCTGCGGAGAAACACTGGATGTAGTCCTGAAAAATTGGGCTAAACATTCTCTAGCATTCCAGTGTAGGAGAGGATGATCGATTCTTTTTGCTGCTGCAATCTTCGCTAGAACCTGATTATCTGTCAAGATTATTGGACTGTCAACATTAAGGGCATTTGCAAGATGTGCTGCTAATAGAAGAGCCTTCGCCTCTGCTTGGAAGACTGAAACTGGTGTTTTGTTGAAGCCTGTATCCTGATGCTCCATCTGTTGTGATCGGCATTGTGTTGGACAAATACTCCTAGGCCTGTTTTTCCTTCTTGCGTCGAACCTGAGTGATTGTTGCCTTTTTTCCAAGATGCATCTGCAAAAATTACCACTCCTTGAAGAGATGAGATAGATCGCAATGTCGCACCTTGCAGTGGAATTGTAAGCATGTCCATGGTCTCCTGTGATAGCATCTGGTTGGCTTCCTGTTTAAAAGAATTGCAAAGTTCCAGGTTTTTCATAAGAGCTTGTGAATTTATAGAAATCTGGTAGGGTTCACCCTTATTTCGTTGGAAAAGCATGTCATTCCTAGATTTCCAAGTGCACCACATGAAGGTGAGAATATTAGGCAAGTTAGCATAAGGATGGTTCATTTTGAGTAAGGCTGTAATTATATCTGTAAGAGTGGTACAGTTGGCAACAATAAGATCTATTCTTATGAACCAAGGGGCAATAAACCAAGCAGCCTTGACAAAAGGACATGTGAAAAATAGATGTACCTCATCTTCTTGCATGCCACACCTGCAACAAAATTTGTCAATATGTTTGGAATACCTTCCCGCTCGAGCCCCTGTTGGTAATGCTTTTCGAAGGAATCGCCATGCAAAAGTTTGTATTCTTGGAATAATTTCCTTTGACTTCCAAACCTGCATAAGTAGATGTATTGTTTGTGGAGCAGGAGTTCTTGGTCGTTCTTCTTGCCGTTGTTGGTAAAGTACCTGGAGACACGCATAGTAGGCCGATTTTGTATTGCATTTACCATTTTGTGTTAGATCCCAACATAGCAAATCCTGATCATCAGAAAAAATATGGTGTTTGCTTGATGGAGCTAGCTGCTGAAGGTACAAATAAGGAGTCAATAAGGTTGTTATTCCAAGCTTTTTGATTAGGAAGCCAGAGATCTTTTACATATGCTGGGTAGGTAAACCCAGGCTGTTGAATAATTAGATCATAGATGGATGCCCAAGAAGGGTACCAGGGAGTGTTCCAGATGGAAATATTACCTTGCGTTAGTTGGTAGGAAGTGTGAGTTTTTAGGATAGGCAGAATTTTAAGAATTGATGCCCAGAATGCAGATTTTGGCATGTTGGGATTGGGCCTCCAGATCGAGGAACCATGGAAGTATTTTGCTTGCAAGACACGGTGAAGTTGGTCATTAGGATTTTGAGCTAAGCGCCAGGCAGCCATAAGAATAAGACTTTGGTTTACTGCCTCCAAATTCCGAATGCCCAACCCTCCTTCCTTTTTTGGAGCACAAAGATCCTTCCAAGCTCTTAAGCAAAGACTTTTTGTTTTATTTTCATCTCTTATTCCAGTCCACCAGAAATTCCTAATAATAGCCGTGAGTTTAGAGATGAATTTCCTAGTGAAGAGAATGTTAGACATGTAATAAACTGGAATAGAGGAGAAGACCGATTTAATGAGTTCTAAACGCGCAGCATGGGAAAGTTTGTCAGCTTTATACGTGCTAAGTTTTGATTTGAATTTATCGATTACAAAATTGTAAGCTGAAGTTCTATTTTTTGCTGGCAGAATTAGAGGGTGTCCCAAGTGAATGAAAGAGGCGTCTATTTCTTGCACTGGATAGATGGTTTTAATGGCTTCTGCATTTGTTGGCTGGACATGTTTGCTAAAAATAATTCCTGATTTAGACCAGTTTGGGGTTTGTCCAGAGACTGAGCAAAAAGTATCAAGGATATGTTTCATGTTGGTTGCTTCTTGGATTGTAGCCTCCCCACATATAAGTAAGTCGTCAGCGAACAAGAGAGAGTGAATACGGGGACAATTTGGTCCTAGCACCACTCCTTGGAGGTCGTTATTGTTCATAGCTTCTTGGAGAGTAAGCGAGAGCTCATTAATTGTGAACACAAAAAGGTATGGCGAAAGGGGACAACCTTGTCGTATACCTCTGTTACTTCGGAATCTCGCAAACGGCTGACCATTAATGACAACTGAGAAGGTGGGCGAGGAAATACAAGCATAGATTAAATTTATGAAATGACCATTAAGTCCTTTACGTGCGAGCGCTTGCATTATGAAGTTCCATTCTACACGGTCAAAGGCTTTCGCTAGGTCGATTTTGAGCATGAAGGCCTGATATTTCCATGAGGAAAGGGCAAAGGAGTGGGTGATTTCTTGAGCAATGATAATGTTATTACTAATACGACGCCCTTCGATGAAAGCCTGGGCAGGGTTATATAGTCTGGTAAATGAGGTTTAAGTCTATTTGCAAGGGTTTTAGCAATAAGTTTGTAAACGACGTTGCAAAGACTTATAGGTCTATAATCAGCAGGTATAAGGGGTACCAATTTTTTAGGTATTAAGACAATGTGTTTTTGATGTGCTGTGGTAAAACTCCTGAGTTAAAGAAAGAGGTTACCAGATTTGTTACGTCATCTCTGATCCAGCTCCAAGTTGCTAGGTAAAACTCCACATTGAATCCATCTGGGCGGGAGAAGCATTCCTTTCATGTCCTGCAAAGTGTCCCAAAGCTCCTGTTTATCTGGAATAGAGTAGGTGAAGTCGGAGTTATCTTGTAGAACATGTGTGTGAAGATAAGGCCTGCCGACACTTGTGTTAGTGGAGGTAAAAATGTGTCAAAAATAATTTACAAAAGTATTGGCAATTTGCTTCGGCTTGTGCTGGATAACATCATTCTCATCTTTGACGGAGACTATCATGTTTCTTCTTCTCCTCCTCAGAATCGCTTTGTGAAAATATGATGTATTCCGATCTCCGTCCTTGATCCAATTCTTTTTAGCTCGCTGCATATAAGAATTTGTGAGCTTTGTGAGATTTTGTTCATACCTTGTTACTAGAGAGCTCTCGGTTTCAGATTCAGTTTTGCTTTGTTTACGCGGCACCTCGCTTTCGTCCCGGTGCAGTTGGCTGCACACAGGCCACAGCCAACCTCATCTCGTCTTGTTTAATTGCGGTAGAAGGGGCGTTTTGTCCTTTGTGCAGTTGCAAGCCGAGAGCATAGTCATTTCATCTCACAAAATATGTCTCTTGTTATTTTGAGTAGGGTGGAAACGGATCGGATATGGATTGGATAGTGCCCTTCCCACATCCATTTTCATATTATTAAAATGAATACGAATAAGGATGTTGTCGAATGCGAATATGATTTTATCTGAATAACTGTCTTTTCAAAGCAGCAGTAGACTAGGGAGAGGATATTTCGTGCTCCTGAACTCCAGTGCAGCCCAGAATATAAAAATGACAAAATCTAGCGAATTTAGAATTAAATATGCATATTTAGATTCACACTTTTGTCAATTTTATGTAGGCCAGAATACAAAGTATTGCAAGTTGATTTTTTAGACGGAAGGCTCGAAATGAGCCTGGCTTTGAATTAACGAAGCTAACAACCGGCTAAGTGTTACAACTTACATATCTTACACTCACGCGTCTGGGATGCCAGCTTTACAAGTCAAGAACAAAGACAAAAGAAGACTACAAAAGATAAGGAACACAAGCAACTAAAAGTCTTGATCCAGTCGAAGGAGTATTGTCTTGTCTTCTGTTGCACGGAAGCAATGCCACCTTCAGACCAATCTCGCCCACATCGCCACCCAAACCTCGAGCAAGCAAACAAGCAGGACACGAGAATCCAAAGAGGGGGTTTCAAAACGACGCGTCCAAGGAGGAAAACGGCGTCGAAGAGCGTCGTCGTCGCCGGTAGAGTCCAAATACCTACAAAGGTTTCGCCAAGACCCAATCCTCCAACCTTAGAGCTCGACCGTGGAAAACGACGAGGTGTCACGTGGATTCTGCAGACACTGCAACAGAAGCAAGCCACACCGAGAACATGGCAGGTAGAGGCGGAGGTGGAATCCCACAAGGAAAGGAGCTTCAACATGAGCTTTCATGAAGGAAAATGGCACACCTGCCATGGTCTCAACCATGCGCAATTTTCACTGGAGCCCCGAGCATCCCAAACCAAGTTGATTTTTTTCACGTTTGTGAAATATATCATTCGGTACATCCGAATTTTTTTCAAGATTTTTTTGAACGCATAAATATTTTTTCGATTTTTTCAAACTACCAGCATCACTGGTGCTCGGAAGAAAAAATAAACTATTTTCCTAGACTAGGTGCCATGATATAAAGTTATTTTGCGAGATCTATTACTTCAGGCGGTCGTCACGTTTGCGTGGCGTACAAGTGTGTGGTTCGTTTACAAAAACGATAGACACAGAGTTTCAGAAGTTACAGGGTGTCCTGTCCGGTCTCGGTGCTCTACAAACATGCATTCAAATTCAGCATATTTTCATATTCATAATTCGTTTTCGTGGAGCCAAGTCAACGATCCGAAGCGAGAAGAAGAAGACCGGCCATAGCCGCCGCCCGCCGCTTTCGCACTCGCACGACGCCAGAGCCACCGCGAGGCGCGAGCAGTCATTGCTGTCGTCAGATCAAGAGACAAAGTAGCGGCCCCGATTACAAAATTCCGGCACTTTCCTACCTTTCCCCGTGCAGGTTCGCCGCCGGAACATCCCACTCACCTTGCCGAATTTCCGGGCAGGTGCCGTGCGGTACCGCTGGCCTATAATTACTCTCCCGCCACCACCGCTCTAGCCAGCCATGCTCGGTCTTGTCCCCTCCTCCTCCTACCTCTTCTACCGCCGCCTCGCCGCAGCTCGTACGTTCTCCGCCGCCGCCACCCCCGTCTCCGTCAGGGTAACGCCCGTTCTTGGTGTTGGACCAGAGGAATTAACCCGACGGTGCTCTGATTTGGTTCTTGGTGCGCCACCAGATGGCGCGGTCGGCGCTCGACGAGGTGACCGACTCCGGCGCCTTCAGCCGGACGGAGTCCACCTTCCGGAGCTTCGTGTCCAGGGACAGCTCTGCCCGCTTCCCCGCCGTGGCCGGGAGGTACCACCTCTACGTCTCCTACGCGTGCCCCTGGGCGTCCAGGTGCCTCGCGTACCTCAAGCTCAAGGGCCTCGACAACGCAATCAGCTTCACGGTGAGCACTCCGATTTCCAGTCAAGCCTGGTTCGAGGATGGGGAACGAGATGGGAGTGCGGCCTCCCCCTGCTTTCCCCTCTACCTCGACGCTGATTTCTTTCTCTGTGTGTGATTACTAGTCGGTGAAGCCCATCTTCGAGAGAACCAAGGAATCCGACGACCATTTGGGGTGGGTGTTTCCTGCCACCGGAGACGAGGTGCCCGGCGCCGAGCCCGATCCTTTCAACGGCGCCAAGACCGTCAGGGAGCTGTATGAGATTGCAAGCACAAACTACACCGGGAAACCAACTGTTCCGGTGAGTAGTCTGAATCTGGGCAAGAACCTAATCATCTTCTACATCCCCTTTTAATTGGACTGACATCACATCCTTGCATTGGTGTGGCATTGCAGGTTCTGTGGGATAAGCAGCTTAAGACTGTCGTGAACAACGAGAGCTCCGAGATAATCCGCATGCTCAACACCGAGTTCAACGACATCGCGGAGAATCCCGGGTTGGATCTCAACCCGGCTCATTTACAGGAATCCATAGATGAGGTCAATGATCTGGTGTACGATGCCATAAACAACGGGGTGTACAAATGCGGCTTTGCCAAGAAACAGGGTCCATATGAGGAGGTAAACTCTTTGACTTAAGTTACCTGATTGTTGGACATAGGCTTGTGTTGTCAAATAGGATGCTTTCCCATGTTTGACCAGCATTTTCCGTTGCTGAAAATGTGCAGGCCGTCAAAAACTTATACGAGGCTCTAGACAAATGTGAGGAGATTCTTAGTAAGCAACGTTATATGTGCGGCAACCAACTGACGGAGGCGGACGTCCGCCTGTTTGTGACGCTTATAAGATTTGACGAGGTATGTATTTGTGAATGGAAAGGAAAAACATCACTACAGCTTCTAATTTCGTTTATAAAATATCTCTGTGTTTCTAATTTCCCTAAATCCTGGAAAGTAACTTCTATTAGTGAGTACCAATATGCAGAAGTTTTGAAAAAATTTCGAATCCTGAGCTGAGAGTGAGAGCTGAGCGTATGGCTGCTGCATACTCTATTAGTATACTGAGGTTAATATGATTTACTTGAACCAGTACAGTCTTTCTTCCCCAAATCAGAGGACAAGTTTAACCATAACATTCAAATAACGCACAGATTCCTGATCTGAGTCCAAGTGGCATGATCCAAGACATGATGGTGGCTTTGTGCACATTTTGCACACTTGCGAGGGAGAAACAGTTAGTAAAAAACATAAATTTTAAGGGGAATTTAGGAGAAAAAACAATTAAGAAATACTATAATAATAAAATCAGGAAGGTTGAAAATACAGAAATTTGATGGAAAGTCAGGAAAAAGGAGAAATTACAAATAATCTGATTTCTTAGAAATTTAAATAAACATTTCAGAGTTTTTCTTATCGTTGTATCAATAATAGCCCTTGTTATTATTTGTTCCAAACGTCCTGTTACTTCCAAAATTATATCTGGAATATCGATGCAAGATGAACAATCATATACTTACTGAAATTTGAATGCCATTCGGAAATCAAATGGTATTCTCAAGTTGAAAATGTTTATTTATAGATTTTTTTACTGTATTTATGGATAGACCATTAGATTATGACACCTGGAATTTCTTTTCCAGGTTTATGCCGTTCACTTCAAGTGCAACAAGAAGCTCATCAGGGAATACCCTAATCTGTTCAACTACACCAAGGACATCTACCAGATTCCTGGCATCAGCGACACGGTCAATATGGAGCACATAAGGAAGCACTACTACGGAAGCCATCCGTCCATAAACCCGTACGGGATTATCCCCGCAGGCCCCAACATCGATTACAATACTCCACATGACAGAGAAAAGTTGTTTCTGTAAGAACCGTTTGTATTGTGAGTATGTTGTGCTTGCCCCTTGTGTTTAGCCCTCAAATAATGGCTTGTTGCCTAGAGTCTTGTAAACTGATACAGTTTATGCCGCAGTCCCCTGTTTGTAGTGAGGATGTTGTGCTTGCTTCTTGTTCGATCAGAAGTATATACTGAATATCAGTATCAACTATTTTGGTCCACAATATTGTGACGATCTTCGATGCTGCAAAGCAAACAACAGACCGAGGTTGCGACACTTTGGAAAATCTGAATGAGCGATGTCAAACTTTTTTCTTTTTTGACTGTAAAACTTTTTATTTTCGAGGCTAGGGGAATGTGATCTTAATACTCAGCTACAAGTTTTCATCATCGTCATCGTCGTCATCATTGTGACAAATATTTACAACCAACTGCCAAATAGCAGCTTGTGGTTACGGCAAAGGAACACGCCAACTAGTACAGACCCCAGCAGCTGAGGTACATAACCGTCCTCAGCCCCTCCTCGGCCTTCTCCGCTCGCCGCTTCTCCGCCACCGCCGCCGCGGAGGCCGGAAGCTGCTTCGTGCCCTGCGAGACGCCGCCGCGGACGTTGGCCTTGGCGGCCCGGTGGATGGACCGCAGAGCGTAGTTCCAGCGGCAGAGCCCGGCCTGGTCCTTGAGCGCCTCCACGGCGCCGACGCTCATCGCCACCGTCCACGACGCCTTCGCTGCGGCAGCCATCTCTTCTGCTCCTTGCCGAGTTTGGTACAGAATGGAAACTGAATTTTTTATCGCTGTGTGTAGTAGTGAACTTGTAGAAGTGAAAGAACTGAATCGATGCTTGTGCTGTTGGAATGAGGAGCGGAGTAAACGGGCTTATATAAGTGAAGGCCGGGGCAAAACAGGTGGCCGCGGGCACTGGTTTGGAAGGAAACCGGGTGCTTTCAAATTCACTTTTGTTTGTTTATTATACACACTCGCTGTCGCTCCGATACAGTGGCTGCCCTGCCCACCTCAGCTCGTCTTGTTTATTTGCGGCAGAACAGAACGGTTTTATCCGTTGCGATCAGATCAGACCAAGCCCTCCGAGATAACTTAGGAGTGACGCACAGTCATAATAATTGGGTAAAACGTGACTGAAGATTCAATGAAGAACATAACAAAGTTTTGTTTTCCTACGACACAATGGTTAGAAACAGAAGAGGTGTGGCTTTATATTTATAAAACGGGGTGAAAAACTGTTTCAAGGAGGAGAAACAGAAGAGGTGGCGTGCTAGGCTTCACTTAAGCATCCACACTAACTATTTGTGTCATGCAACAATTGCAATGAGTAAAAAAAAGATTGGCATATTTGTTTCGAGCAACGTTACATTTGACCGTTAACAAAGAAAACAAAAGAACATATGATACTACGGAATCTTTTAAGTAAAAAATTTATTACACTCAACAGAGCAAGTCACATGGAGTAACTTTAGCTTTCTCCAACCTATCTAACCGAAGAATTTTACCACATATTTTTGGGGTGTTCACACATATTCTTGGGGTGTTGCTGAGACCATAGTATAGGCGACGGTATGAAAACGCATATCTTAAACACACGGTGTTATCATTTCAATGTTTGCTAAAAACTATGCATGCATATTTGGAGGAACCTAAAACAAGAAATTTAATTTTGCTGCTGCACAAATCTGTGGAAACATCCAAATAGTTATTTTGAGGTGTTGATAAAATTAAACTAGTGAGGTGTGAAAAATATGTTGTGTATATTTTATCTTTAACTATTATTATTTATGTGTTACTCATGATACAATCCTAAAATCCTACATAAACTAGAAATAACTTTATTGGATAGAAACTATTAATTAAGCTAAATCCTTAGAGATTACGATTAATTCGTATGGACCGTGATTTTTTTTACAAAGGAAAATGAAAAGGAGGCTGAGTTTGAACAAAATATGAGAAACATTTCATCCAGAAAAATTCAAAACAAACGGATTATTTATAGGGCTCAATGTTTCATTATAACTATGATTGACATTATGTGGAAAGGGTGTAACCACAGGAAATAATAAAGTAAATATAGCAATAATTAGACTTTACGCACCTACTATAGTTTAATCTGCAGCAGTTGGTGAAAGTTTGCGAACACGGATGTGAAAAGGCGGCGCCTCGATGCTCGACACGAGACTTGAGATTGTAGTTGAGCAAGGCAAGTCTTATCATTTATTGGGTAAATTCGCTAATGCATAGTTAATATTAATGGTCATTATCTATTTATAATAAACTATTTTACGTATTCATAGATCTTTCTTGACTTTACATTTTTTTAATTAATACAAAGTATTTTATAATAGTTTTTACTATCTTTAACACTGGTGATGACATGTTTATCGTAAAGCAACTATATTTTTTCATAACAATTATCTTACACTTATTTTCCATTTTATGATGTTAGAAAGAAATGGCTCTCCTTGCTTAGACATGGGGATGAACTGAATTATTTGTACTAAGCAATGGAAATCATAATGTAATTTGCTTGTGTATATTTAGTGTCTTTAAATATTTTTCATACATGGCAATACAATATATGAGTCTAACAATTATATAATGGATATTTATAGATTGTGATAAAAGCAATGTCACATTCTAAAGTGTTTGAGATATCATCAACTAGTTTACTTTCACCACCACTGGTATTTAAAATCAGGAACCAACATGACATCAGCCAAATCGCATGGCATGGTACTAGGATTAGGAGCACCTCTAGCTAACAATTACTTTGTTGGGACCACATCGGAGGTTCACAACTATCATCATCACTTTCTCAGCTTTCTTTGCTCACCGCTTCTCTGCCACCTTCGTAAAGCTAATTCATACTAGTATTACATACATAGCCATCCTAAATGCTAAATGGAAAATTATTTTGCCATCTGTTGTGATTGGGATGAGGGGAGCCAGATGCCTCCCAAACGGTTAGGGGGCCAAAAGCTATTTGGATGTCGGGTAGTGTTGGGCATTCAATTAGACCGAACCGATCGGTTCAGTTTTCGGGTTTATTAAAAATGCCAGTTGCTAGAAATCAATAAACAATCGAATTCCTATATTGTAATAACCGATAATTTAGTGGACAGATATATTTTAGTTCGAGCATCGGTGTCTAACCGAAAAAGGGACCAGAAGGAACTGAACAAATGCACCAGCCTCAGACCTCGATGGAAACAAGTGGATGCAATGCAAGTGGCGGATCTAGGATTTGATCAACGGGTGCCAAGCTTAAAAAAGTCGGAAAACCGGTTGAGCCACACCAAGTACTTGGGACCAACTCATTGATTCAGCTTCTTACGACGCTTACACTCGTCCTATTTCTGGAAACTTTCCCCTCGCTACAGTGCTAAGAGGCGAATCGGAGGCGATCTCGGTTTCTCCCTCGGCCGCCGGCGTATCTGCGAGATTCCTCACCCTCCGCCGGCCGCTCCGGCGGCGGGAGGGTGGGGAATCCCCAGATCTGCGCTCCGGCGTGTAGATATGGGGTGTCGCGGCGGCGTGGCTGTGGCGGGGTGGCCGGCGTCGCCGTTTTGGTGCTCTGCAGCTTCCCCTCCATGGCGTCGTCGTCGACGGTGCTCTTGGGCTGCAGGTGCGTCACTGCTTTGTCGCTGTTCTCTACGGCGTCGGCGGCTGGCTGGTGATGGGTGTACAGGAGGCCGGAGGAGGAGGTGCGAGGCGGCTGTTGTGTGGGTGGGTGGTGTGCTGCTGATGGATCTGGCCGCCTCTGCTGAGGTGGTGTGGCGCTGGCCCCAGGTCGGGAGTGGAAGATGCTCGGGGTGCGTCCCCGGCCGATGGTCGATCTCCGTCTTCAGATCCAGCTCGCCGGAGCTGGTGGTTGATGCGGCCCATCAACGCCCTAGGACAAGGAGCTCTTTCGTTCCGTGGTGCAGTGCTCTGGGCGGTCACGTTCTTCGTCGTCGCTGGTGGTGGAGCTCGCGCGTGCTGGAGGCTCTCGAGGTTGAAGACGGTGTGTCGCAGCAGCGACGTCCTCTGTATTCTCCTTGTTTTTTCTTTGATTGTATCTGGCCTTGTTATGTTTTCCTCTACGTATGAATACAAGTATGAAAAATCAAAAAAAAAAACTCATTGATTCAAATCATCCATAATTCTTATCAGCGGAATAAAAAAAGAGGGGGATGGGCAACCAGCCGATTTAGATACCATTATTGAAGACCAGGACCAGTTATTTGGTCCATGATCTTGCTCTGCCCATCCGAAGAAATCCGAAGCATAATGACCTTTTTATTCAGAGAACATTTTCTTTCGACAGAAGAAAATAAAATAAAATCAAAAGTGGCAAAAAGCTTTCATCATCATTGCCATATTTACAATCAGTAGGCAGCCAGCCCGAGTAGCCCACCATGGTGGCTGCAAGCGACACACCTTAAGAGTAGCTAACTAGAACAGACCCGAAACTTTTGTGATCAACTCAGATAACATAATAGTACTCCGGAGAAATCCGAAGCAATATTGACTACCCGCTTGGAGGGCATGAACATTTCTTTCAACACAAGAGAAAAGTGGAAATAGAGTGGCAAAATGTTTCATCATCATCATCTATGTGCGAATAGTAAATTCTCTGTGGATTACATGTATAGGGCGTTAGTACATTTCGATGTGCCAGTTGATGATAATAAAAAATATGACAAATGAAGATACCACTTAAGATTAAAGTTTTTACGTGGTATCTTCGTAGAGGTGTCATTCTAACAAAGGATAACCTTGTTAAATGAAATTGGCATGGAAGTATGAAGTGTATGTTTTGTCCACATGATGAGACAATAAAACACTTGTTCTTCGAGTGTAGTTTCGCTCGTTCTATATGGTCAGCCATCCAAATAGCGTCTAACTTATATTCACCCAAGTCTGTTGCCAATGTTTTTGGCAACTGGCTATATGGGATAGATAAAAAACTTAGAACGGTTATTAGGGTGGGAGCGATTGCTGTTATATGATCGCTTTGGCTTAGTAGAAATGACAAGGTTTTCAATGATAAAGATGTTTCTCATATGCAGGTACTCTACCGTTGCACAAATATTCTCCGTATGTGGTCCACTTTACAACGTGTGGGACATCGAGACTTCTTTACGGAGGCGTGTGCACGTCTGAAAGAGGTGGCGAGTGACATTTTTTCACAATATGGGTGGCCGCTTGATCACCGGATTAGACCTCCATAGGCCGTCGAGATTGTCAATGACATAGGCGTTTTACATTATTCTTGCTGATTGTAATTCGTTCTTGCTAATTGTAATTCGTCTATTGCTACATAACTTTTTTTTACTTTCTCCATTGGATTGCGGCTGTGTGCATTTTTGATGCAGATGTCGGGTGTAATACTTAAACTTTTGAGTAATAAAACCCTTTATCTAAAAAATCATCATATTTACAATCAGGAGCAGGCAAGTGGCAACCAGCCCAAGCAGGCCACCATGGTTGTTGCAAGCAACACACCTTAAGTTCTTAAGAGTAGCTAACTAGAACAGACCCGAGCAGCTGAGGCACATGACGGTCCTCAGCCCCTCCTCGGCCTTCTGCGCTCGCCGCTTCTCCGCCACCGCCGCCGCGGAGGCCGGAAGCTGCTTCGCGCCCTGCGAGACGCCGCCGCGGACGCTGGCCTTTGCCTTGGCGGCACGGTGGATGGACCTGAGCGCGTAGTTCCAGCGGCAGAGGCCGGCCTGGTCCTTGAGCGCCTCCACAGCGCCCACGCTCATCGCCACCGTCCACGATGCTTTCGCTGCACCCGCCATGTCGCTTCTCGCTACCTTGGTCGAGGTCTTGGAGACTGATGATTTGTGAGGAATTGAGCTGAAGTGATCGATGCTTGTGTTGTTGGTGAGATGAGAGTGGGAGCGGGGTGGGTAATATAGACGGCCGACGGGGAGGCGACGAGAAACAATGGGGCGCGGACGTTGGTTTCCCAGTAAACCGGGTGCTTTCTGCTCCGGTTTGCTCGTGCACCCATCGCTTTCCTTCTCCCGTCTTGTGTTAACTAGCACGATTTGTCTGGTGCAACTAGCCCATTTCCATGTGGGCGAGATAAGATCGGAGTCAGCAATAAAATAACTGAGAAAAGGGAGTAAGCAAACTGTTAAGGACGCGTGCTCCCGCGGATCTGGTGCGAATGCCACGCAGCACAGTAGCGGCAACGGCGGGCTAACACTGACCTTGCATGGGTCTGAATCCTGGCTGAGGCTCGTCTTCACAGCCCACGAGAGTTAGAGACAAAAGTGTGAAAGCTGCTGCTCCTGCGAGGTTACGGATCAAGTTCTCTTCATGAGGACGTACCAAAGGGCCAAACGGAACGTTATCCGCTCTTCTTCCATGAAACACAGCCCCACCATCTCTTCCGTGTCCGGCTCACCTGAATTTCACTGAGCTATGTTCAGCCGGTGGGATATAATTGCTAGTAAGTGTTGTACTAGGGAGGAAGCATGTATTATTTTGTGTGGGTGTTGGGCAGTATGGAGCGAGCGGAATGCAGTCTGGCATGGAGATGGTGGGCGATCAGTAACTGGTTCTGTTCGCTGGGTCACGGAGCTGACATTTGATTTTGCACAGATTGGAAAAATAAAGGTACCTAGCTATGCCGATAAAGGTAATCCCCTCCTGGGAAAAACCTCAAACTGGGATACTGAAGATTAATGTTGATGCGAGCTTTACGGCTGCGATTCTAGAGGGATCTACGGCTTTGGTCATTAGAGATCATGCTGGTACTTTCCAACTTGCTCAAGCTATATGGTATGATGATGCGGCTAGCTCACTAATTATGGAAGCGAGAGCTGTTCGAGATGGAATACGACTAGCTGTTAATCGTCATTTCCAGGCGGTGGACATTGAGACTGATGCTCAAGAAGTGATTAAGCTGATGGATGATCCTGGGGGCGGAAGATCTGAAATTTCTTGTTTATGTCAGGAGATTAAGGAGCTAGGTGGGGTTCTTGCTAGTGTTTCTTTTAAGTTTACAGGGCGTCTAGCTAATGAGGCTGCTCATTTGTGTGCTAAGAGAGCTAGTAGTTCTAGGAGAAGGTGTTTGTGGGTTAATTATAAAAGAGAACTTGCCCATGGCAAGATGGTTAGAAGGGTGGTTGTACTCCCAGCCCTCCAGAGTATAAACCTCAGGTTTGACGCTGATGTTTCTCATTTAGGCGGAATATTCTTCAGTGGGAGGCAACGTTCCCGTCGATAGCGAGGTGCCTGTGGTGATTTCGTTAATCTCAAGATCCAACCGCCGGCTCAGTCTTTCGGAGGTGCTCATAGGGGTAGGGTGTGCGTGTGTGCGTTCATATGCACGTGTATGTGAGCGTCTGTGTTGTACTGTGTTTCGCAAAAAAAAAGGTCCTATGGAAAGATTGTAATCCTATGAGTTAAGTAATAAAGTTTCTTTTTAGCGCTAGAAGTGCCGGAAATCCATAACGGCTCAGGGGTCTAGATGCTCCCACTATGTATTTTATTTTTGGTTTTTTTTCTGAATGTCAAAAAATTCCGAAAAAAAATCCGGATGTAGTTTACAACATGATGTGTTCGCACAAAAATTGGCATGGTGAAAAAACTTTTTTAGCAACCTGTACAAAAAAGACAAATTCGGACGCGTACATATACGTTTTGGTATGTCGGATTTTGTCATTTTTGCACAGGTTGCAAAACAAGTTTTTTCACCATGCCAATTTTTGTGCTGACTTGAAATATGTTGGACCACCCGCTACCCAAATCGCCGCCTCCGTGAAGTAATAAAGTTTCTAATTCGCAAAAAAAAAATGTTCAGCCGGTGGCGCTCGTGCTGCCCAGGCCGCCGCCCCGGCGAGCTTTCCCGTGCACCCAGTGGCGGACCCACCGTAGGGGCGAGCAGGGGCGGCCGCCCCGGGTCTCCTGTGGCGCAGCAGGGTACTCCTGCCTTGCCTCCAGCGGCCGAGCGCAGATGCTCGCCATGGATCTATCGATGGGAAGCTTTTTCTGTCAAGGAAGAGTACGGGAAAAGAGGAGAAAGAGCCTGGACTGGGTGTCCCGTCTTAAGTGAAAATGGCCCATTAAGAGAAACGGGCATCTCTCCCATGTCCCTTCTTTGTGGACTTTCAAACCACGACCCCTAAAAAAAAATGCAAACCACGACCTTCCACTAAAAAAATCTGAGCACAAAACGCATATACTGCTCCTGTTTTCATGTTGGCAGTGGTTATATTTAATGGATCTTGAAAACGAAACTTTTTTACCCTTATTTTGTTGAGTAGACTTACATTTTTGTTCCTAAAAATTTTAGTCGTCAATTTTTTCGCCCCGGCTAACCTAAAATTCTAGGTCCACCACTGCGTGCACCCCAGGTTGATCAACTGCTCACTACATCAGATTATAGTTCATCGAAACTCCTGCAACCACATTCGCAGCAAAAAAAAAAAACTCCTGCAACCATAACAGACGGTGAGCACACGAAGTCTGGAGCAGCGTCGCGGCTGGTGTCAGGGGGGCGGGAACGGACAAGGAGATTTGGCTCATGGGTGCATATGCACCCATTATGTAAAAAAAAATTAGTTTTTTTTTTCAGAATGTCAAAAAATTCCGGAAAAAAATCCGGGTGTAGATTACAACATGAAGTGTTAGCACAAAAAAATTCAGGGTGAAAAAACTTTTTTTGTGATCTGTACAAAAAAGAGAAAAAAATGACGCGTATATATACGTTTCGGTGTGTCCGGATTTGTCTTTTTCGCACAGGTTGCAAAAAAAACTTTTTCCTTCACGAAACTTTTTGTGTCAACATGAAATGTCATGAACTGCATGCAAAAAAAAAATTTGAATTTTTTTGACATTTCAAAAAATGTTTTCCGGGTAGTGCACCCACTACCCGTATTGAATTTCCGGGACGGGAACATACTTTTTGGTGTATTTCTTTCGATCAAATGCTACATTTGACCGTTTACGAGGAAAAATAAATAAGAGCAGACAGTACTATGGAACATTTCAAGTAAGTACTCCTTCCGTTTCAAATTAATTGACGCAGTTTTAGTCTTTTGTACTAAAACTGCGTCAATTAATTTGAAACGGATGGAGTAACTTACAACGATTCACATGGACTAAATTCACCTTTCGCGGGCCTGTTTAACAGTACCACATATTATTGGGGTGTTAGTGAGACCATAATATAGGCCGGCGGTATGAAAACGCAGATTTTATAGACATTGGAGTTATTGTTTCGGTGTTTGGTATTGAAAAATGCACGCATATTCACACAAACATATATAAGAAAAGGATAATTTTGTTTTTGCACAAATTTGAGAAAACATACAAATAGTTATTTTCATGTGTTGATAAAATTCAATTAGCAAGTGTATATATTTTAATTTTTAACTATTATATTTTCATGTGTCATGATACAATCTTGTTTATCATCTAATAGAAACTGGAAATAAACTATTCGGTGGAATCGATTAGTTCAACAAAAACCTAGAGACCGAGATTAACTAATATGGACTGCAACCTTTTTCACCTAGCAAAATGAGAAAGAGGAAGAGCTTGTAACAAACTAGACAAAAAAAAAACCATTCAGAAAAATTCAAAACAAATGTACTAACATTGAGGGCTTGATTTTTCATCACAATAATGAAGCACTTTTTATGGACAATTTTTAACTACGGCCAATAATAAGATAAATCAATTATTATTTATTTTTTACTTGTTAATCTATTTTAGCTTATCTATTTCCATTAGTTAGAGTTTGTCAACGCGGATGCAAAAAGGTGTCAGCTCGGTGCTTGACACGGGACTCCAGGTAATAGGAGATAGGTAAGTCTTGTCATTCATTAGGTCAACTAGCTTATGTGGAACCAGTTTAATGGTCATTATCTATTTATACTAATCTCTCTTACTTATTCATAGATTATTCTTGACTATACATGAATTACTTTTAATTTATAACACATATTTTAAATAGTTTTTACTATATTTGACATTGTTAATGACGTGTAGTATCTTGAAGTTCATTTAGTGTCGGAGCTAGGTCATTTGTGGAGCCTGGGCAAGATTTGAGAGTTTGCAAAATTTGCTTGAAATGTCCGCAATAACTCACGAGTCACGACAAAACACTCGATTTGAGTAAAAGTAATGGATTGTTTGCCAGCTGAGCAGCCAGGCTTTGGCTCCGCAATAGAATTCATTGTATACAATACAACTTGATATATTATCATTAAAAATACAATGACGGTAAAGGAACTATATTCTCTCATAAAAATTATCGTATACATAGTGTTTGTTCAGGTTATCTCGATGAACTACATTATGTCTAGCACTAAGCAATGGAAATCACATGCTATAATATGCTGTGTATGTTTTAGTATCGTTAAAAAAGTGGATACACATTCAGTAACAATATATAAGTAACAAATATATAATGGATATTTATAGAGTGACTTTATGACTTAGCTATAACTAGTATCACATCCTAGGGTGTTTGAGATATCAACAAGTAGTCTACTCTTGACATCATTGGTATTTAAAATCAGGAGCCTGCAACGGCAACTCGCATGGCATCTTGCTAGAATTAGGAGCGCCTCTAGTTAATAATTACTTTGTTGGTACCCAACTACCCATTAGTCTTATGACTATCATCATCACTTCCTCGGCTTTCATTGCTCGCCACTTATGTGCCACCACAGTCATAGATAAAGATAGCAATTTTACCTGTGGGTACGGGTACCCCGCGGATATCCGCCCCGCATGGTAATGTATGGGCACATTTTTATACCCATGGTACTATTCATCCCTTGTCGGTCAAGTTGTGGGTAGGACATGGCTATCGTCCTATACCCATAGGTATACCCATAGTCCCATACCCTACCCGTTTATACTGATATATATGGACCGGTGGAGCTCCTCTAAGCAGCTCAGAGCCCACTACACCATGACTCGACCAGGCCGATAGCGCGACTAGCAAAGGGTTTGTATGCGAAATTACTCCTGTAGTTCCCTCCCCTTCAAAAATCTCAAAATAAAGAGATCAAATCCCAGGCCCCAGCGATGCGGCCATGCCATGGATCGATTATCCCCTCTCGGTTAGTCCGCCCGTCTCCCTCCCGAACCCCATTGCGCCGCTGCAAACTCCCCTCTATAGATTGTCATGTACTGATATGTATGTTATTGAGTTGAGATAATTGATCTGTTTTGTCAAATGTGATATCGATGAATGAGAAATTGTAAATAACTTGTGTACTATTTGATCTACCCGTTGGTTACCCAATGGGTATGTGTACCCGCTGGGTATGGGTGTGGGAAGTTTCATACCCGTGGATACGGGTATAGGTAGACTTTCTACCCGCTGACTGTACGGGGGTAAGTATGGTATTGCTCTACCCGCGCCATACCCTACAAATTGTCATCATGACCCAAATGGATAGTTTATACTAGTACATAATAGCCATTTCAAACTATGGATTCTCGCAGCCCATTAAATACCCATTTTTGTAGCCCATTAGCAAGTGGTTCTTTCCTTTTTATAAAATATTTTCTTTTAATCTAAAAAATAACAGATTTCTATTTTGTTTTCAACCAGTGTAATAATTCAAAATGATATGTTTCAAACTTGTGAATAAAATTTTGAATTTGGAAAACATCTTTTTGAAAACCGGTAAACATATTTTTGAATGGCGATAATATTTTTGGATCTTGTGGAAAGTATATTTTTTAACTCCATGAATATTCTTCGAGTTGTTGACATTATTTGAATCTTTGTACTACTTTATATAAACTATGAACGTATTTTTGAACCATGTGAACATACGCTGCAACCGGTGAACCTTTTTTTGAACCCATGAATATATTTATGAATCTCATCTACATATTTAAATGCCACGTTTTTTTTTCAAAATTTTGTGATACTATTCTTTTAGACCCAACGCTATTTTTGAATCCGTGAACGTGTTTTTAACTCATTAACAACTGTCTGAAGCCTCTGAACATTTTTTTTAAAATTTGTGAACCTATTTTTTAAACCCATGACCATTTTCCAAACTACGCTAACAAATTATAAATATGAAAGGAACATTTTTCACATCCATGAACATAGTTGGTTAAAGCCATGAATAAATGTTTTGAACCTCAAGTGTGATAAACATAAAAAAAATGAAAGAAAAATATACAAAAAACAAATGTCGAAAACAGATTAAAGAAAACAAAGAAATGAACAAACATAAAAGAAAAAGGAAGCCTTACACGATGGGTCGGGCGATTGTCGGACGCCCTTCAGGCGGCGTTAGCGCCACATGCACTCTACAAGCGTGAGCACCAACTCATCCGCACAGGGCGCCCCAACTGGGTCGGCCCATTCATTTTATTCTTTATTCGCTTTCTTTTTTCGGTTCTCCTTATTTTTGTTCTTTGTTTTCTTTTATCGTCCTTTTTGTTACTTTTGTACTTTCCTTTTCTTTTATTAACATAATTTGTAATCCAAACTTTTTAAAATTTGGACATCTTAAAATTCGAAATGTGAACCATTTTCAAAAAATGAACAATTTTTGGCTCTGAACCATTTTCGAAAGATGGAATTTTTTCAAAAACATTTTCACATTTAAATTTTTCAACATTAGATACATTTTAAAACGTGATTTTTTTCAAATATGGACATTTTTTAATTATAATATTGTAAATCTGAAATATTTTTCAAAAATGATTTTAATTTTTAATCTTAACATTTTTAAATATAAGAATATAGTAAAAAAACGAAAATTAAGTATATTGATGAAAAAATAAAGCACATAAATAAATTTATGAAAAGGAAAATAGTAAAGAAAATCAACACATGTCATTGGACATCAAAACGGGCCACTAGAGCGTATATGCCGCTGGTTGTGGAGCCGAAGCCGTCTGAAGCGACCGCCTATGTGCCGGACCATGAAACGAGGTATCCCATTTCCTATCTCTTTTTTCTAGTTTTATCTTCGTTTTTAATTTTGTATTTGTTTGTTTCATTTTCTATTTTTAAATAGAATACAAAAGCAAGTAGAAAATAGAGAGGAAAAAGAACATTTTTAAAATCCAAACATAATGTTTTAAAAATCTGAATATTTTTTAAATGTGAATATTTTTCTCATATATACATTTTTCAAACTTGAATGTTCTTAATCTAAACTTTTCTTAAATCTGAACAATTTTAATTTATGAACATTTTTCAAATTTGAACATTTTTTCAAATCCGTTAACGTATTTTTCGTAACCATGAACGTTTTTTTAAACCTCTTGATTTCTTTCAACTATGTGAACAAATTTTAATGTGAAAAGAAACATAAAAAATAAAATCCAAAAGAAAAACACGATCGAAGATGGACGTTGTACATGATTGACGGTACATCTCGCAAGACATAGGAGATCCGCCAAGTGCCGCAAGGAGCGGCAAATAGGAATTGAACATTGTCATGTGCTGTTACGGCCATCATAGCCCACGAGACGAAAGTGGGGAAGCTGCTGCTACGAGCCTCGCGTTATGGATCAAGCCCTCTCTTCATTCATCCAGGGCGTTTGCCAAACGGAACGTTATCCGCTCGCAAGAAACACGCCCCCATTTCTTCCACCCTCCGGCCGGGTCGCCTGAATTTTCCCGAGCTATGCAGCGGCACATGATCACGGCGTGCAGGCCCCACGCCCAGCGCCCGGCGGCGCTCGTGCTGCACAGTCCCTCGCACCCGCGAGCTTTCCCGTGCTTCCCAGGTTGATCCTCTGCTCACTGCATGTCTGCATCGGCTCCAGTACAGTTCATCCTGAAATGGTAAATTAAGTGCGCGAACGTGTGCAGCGATGGCGGAAGGAAGGCGCCGGAGGACGGCGGATATGTCGCGGCTGGTGGTCAGGAGGAGATGCCAGGAAGAGAAACAGCAGCAGAGCGGTAGTGGTGGCGACGGCGGTGGTGGCAAGAAGGAGAAGAGGACCTTCCTTAGCCTGGAGGAGGCCGGGCTTGTAGAGATGTCCGGCCTAAGCACCCACGAGCGCTTCCTCTGCCGCCTCACCGTAAGTCCATGCATCCGCTGTCATTTTGGCTGCCACGCAACAGTTTTATCGACAATTCGGTTCAGTATTGATAGTAAGATCTTAGTTGTATCAATTGCTGAACATCTCCCTGATAAATGACACATGTTCATCTGATTCTTCAGATATCGTCGTTGAATCTGTTGAGAGTGATCTCGGAGCAGGAGGGCGTGGCGATCGAGGAACTCAACGCCGGGCGCGTGTGCGACTGGTTCTTGAAGGACAAGCTCAAGCAGGAGCAGAACATCGACTCCGCTGTCCTGCAGTGGGATGACCCGGCCATCTAATTTCCAATTGTCTTGCTCTTTGCGCTCCTCAACGCACATATTACACGACCGAAAAGAGTATGTGAGGATCGAGTATACATGGAGGATAATGCTCCGACACTCTGCCGGGTTCGTCTAATTCAGACACACGATTGCACTGTCGAGACTGATTATCCAAACGGGAGCAAAGATATGTCATACAACATGTCGATTTTAATGAGCTATATATGTGGATTTATTTAGTTCGTCTGGTTCTTTGGAATTTACGTACTAGCATATCACTACTATCGATCTAGCCCGAGATTTCGTTATAAATTTTCTGAAATTTAAGATGACAAGAGAAGTACAAGGCACGAAGAACCAACCAACGGCTTCAGAACCAACCATGTGCGTGCACTATATTTGCTGTTTTTCATATGCTACTATGGAATTTCTTTTGATATTTGGTTTCATGCTACATGCACTGGACTGGACAAATGTCGTGAGTGTCCTCCTGATGATCGGCCAGCACCTATATGATGCATTTGCAACCTCTAACCATACCAACTGCACACCGACATCAGACGTTTTGATTTCCGAGGATACATATTTTGTCTATAGATCTGCTGAGGATGTTAGTAGAATACAATGAAATTGTTGAGATTAAGCACCGGGAATACCAGCAAAGTTAACCTGCAGGTGCAATCACTAGTTTTTTCTGCCACGACATTGTGAAACCAGAATATTAGTGAGATATGTATCAAAAACAATGATGTTAATAAAAAGTTAAGAAACTTAACAAACCTTGTTCAAACGCAGGTCACGTCCACCTCGTCGTGTCCTTGTTGAGGCGTTCCATGCCATGTCAGCCTTGTTTTAGATATTTTCTCGGGTATCCATATAATTGAGTTGGGCATAGTTGTTAAGCTTTCAGATCATGAACTTACAATCATATCGATGTAGAACTAAAAATAAATGAAGATTGATTTTCACTAGTCTATGACTCGTTATTGCACAAGATCATTGTCCGACTATACTTCCGCCATGGATATTTTTACATGGATAATTCTCAAGAAATCGTAAAATATTAAAAGAAGAAACATTTATTGTCTTGAATTCCAGTCTATTGTTATTTATGTTAATAGAGTACTGCATAAATGAATGATGTGTTGAGCTGAAGATTATATATATGAACCTTTCACCTTGATGAGGATATATTGCTCTTTATAGTTTTAATGCTATTTTGGTATGAGAATGTATTGATGTGTTGTTTTAACCAGCTCAATTTTGTGTTGTTATGTTTCATAGCTGCATCTATTTGGTGAGTGAGACACATTCCATAGTCTCGCGAAAAACAGGTAGGAGATATTGCTAAAAGTGTGACAAAAAATGGTGGTTTGCAAAGTGCGGCAGAAAATAGACAGAGTCAATTTTAACTAGTGGCAAGAAATGGTTTGAGGCGGTTTTCGAAGCGAGTGAAAAAATGGTTTGAGTCAATTTCCAAGTGCGGCAAAAATACCATTTTTAGGTGCATTTTTTTGAAATGAATGATTTCATTCTACACTTGTTAAATAGAATCTAAACAATGATTCTTAGTGTAACTCCCAAGTGTCCATAAACCTTGGAATAGTTTGAGAACCGCACCATACTCCAACTGTACCAGCACGATTATTTTCGTCAGCCCAACTAAAAGTAAACCCATTCAAAAGAATATCAACCCAACCAAAACCAAACCCGCTCAAGTTTCCACCCAAACTAAGCTAAGTGATATCTATGGGTTAAAACCGTTCATTAAAATGGATTGGAAACCGATTGGGTGGATGCCTATCAAAAAATCCTGCGGGCTGCATGTTTATGAGAGTGTCATCCCACCATCGAACTTGACCATGTCGTACGTGTGCACTGGGCATGCAGCGCTACAGAATCGCACACATCGGATTCCATCGTGTCGGCCTTTGGGACACGCCTCACAAACAAAGTCGTCGTAAATGAGCAGCAGCATAAACATACCTAAACCACTGCCCAATTGCCTGTTGCGGGCCGGATCCTCTGCAGCCTCAGACCACTGCCCAATCATTCTGCACACGGATATTCAGGCCCCACGTTGTTACAGGTTTCACTTTGAGCCCTTTTGGCCCAAGTTTGAGGACTTCATCCAGGTCGTTTCTGATGCATGGGCAGCGCCCCTAAACCCCAATCTGGATCCGCTGGCCAGACTGCATGCCTTGCTCACCCGCACAGCTCGAGCGCTTCAATCATGGAGTGATCGCCGTATTGGGAGCGTCAAGCGCCAGCTGCTGTTAGCCAAAGAGATCATCTTCAGATTGGACGTTGCACAAGAATCCCGCAGGCTGTCTGACCTGGAGCACGCTTTCCGCAGCGAACTGAAGATGAAGACACTGGGCCTCGCCTCTCTCGAGCGTACAATCGCGCGGCACAGATCGCGGGTGCTTTGGCTCGCGGAAGGCGACGCAAATACGCGCTACTTTCATATGAGAGCTCGGACGCGCCAGCGTGGCAACCACATTGTTGCGCTGTCCCATGATGGTGCCACCGCTGTAGACCACCAGGACAAGGAGAGTCTGCTGTTTGGCTTCTATGATCGCTTGATTGGCACGGAATTCCAGCGTGATCGCAACATTGATTTTCAGTTTCTGGGCCTGCCATCGCTTGACTTGCATGGGCTTGATGCCCCTTTTACGATGGAAGAAATCTGGGAAGCTGTAAAGGAGCTACCGGCGGATAAGGCTCCCGGGCCTGACGGTTTCTCCGGCCGATTTTATCAGGCTGCCTGGTCCGTGGTGAAAGAGGATATCTACAGAGCTCTGATGCATTTGCACTCCCTTCGTTCCGTGGGCATGAACAAGCTTAATGAGGCTCTAGTTGTACTGATACCAAAGAAGGAGGGGTCGATCGATGTCAAGGACTTTAGGCCGATTAGCCTAACCCATAGCTTCGGCAAGCTGTTCTCCAAAGTGCTTGCACGCAGGCTTGCGCCGAAACTGTCGGAGCTGATCGCCGAAAACCAGTCCGCGTTCATTAGAGGGCGATCAATTCAAGATAACTTCAAGATGGTCCAACTTACAGCGAGATCTCTGCACATCAGCCGTAGCCCTTCCCTGCTGCTCAAGATCGATATCACTAAGGCTTTTGACTCGGTGTCGTGGCCGTTCCTCATCCGCGTCCTCGCACACCTCGGGTTTGGGCGCCTCTTCATCGAATGGGTCTGCATCCTTCTCTCTTCGGCCTCGTCTAAGATTGTCCTCAATGGCGTGCCGGGGCGGAGAATTTTGCATCGACGGGGGCTGCGGCAGGGCGACCCTCTGTCGCCCACGCTGTTCCTGTTTGTCATGGAGGTCGCCAACACTGCTTTCCGCCGCGCTGAAGAGCTAGGGATGCTGTCTCCCCTACCATGCCAAGGGGTGCGCTTTCGCACATCAATTTATGCTGACGATGTCGTCGTGTTCGTCTCCCCTTGCGCACGGGACCTTAGTGTTGTGCGGGCGATTCTTGACTGCTTTGGTGCTGCTTCCGGTCTGTGCACAAATCTGGACAAGTGTTCCGTCTCGCCGATCAGGTGCACCGATCAACATCTGGCTGTTGCTGCCCTGCACTTTCCTTGCGCTGTCAAGCCGTTTCCCTGCACCTACTTGGGTTTACCGCTGTCCTACAAGAGGCTCCCGAAAGGTAGCTTCCAGCCCATCGTAGACACCATATGCCGCCGTCTGTCTCCCATGATCGCAGGCTTCTACACCTCCGCAGGCCGCCTAGTGCTGATTAAGTCTATTATCACCTCAATTCCAATCTACCTCTCGATTGCCATGGAGCTGCCAGCGTGGCTACTAAAATTTCTGGAAAAAAGGATTCGGGCCTTCTTTTGGAAAGGATCTGAAGCGGTGAAAGGCGGGCATTGCCTCGTGGCTTGGAACCAAGTCTGCAGACCAGTTGAGTACGGAGGCCTAGGCATTATGGACCTAAAACTGCTAGGGTTTGCGCTTCGCATACGATGGGTCTGGCTTCAGAAGAGGCGTGAGGGATGCTGGACTGAACTCAAACTGAACTTCGAGCCAGAAGTGAAAGCAATGTTCGATGCCTCCGTGCGTTTCACCATCGGGGACGGCCGCATGACGCTCTTTTGGGAGGACGCATGGCTTGACGGTCGGTCTCTCAAACATGTTGCGCCAAACCTGTTGGCGGCTGTCGATGATCATGCAAAGACCACAAGGACAGTTGCAGAAGCGTTGCTCGATCGTCGTTGGATCCGTGATATCACAGGGCCCCTGACTATGCAGGTCCTCGTGCAATTCTTGGAGCTGGTCGATGCCTTGCAAAATGTAGCCCTAACCGCCGGCACGCCTGACTCGGTGGACTGGAAGTGGACCTCGTCTTCGCTCTACTCCTCCAGCTCTGCTTATCAGGCCTTCCATGTGGGTTTGGAGTTATTCCCTTGCGGCAAAACAATTTGGAAGACCTGGGCTCCGGGGAAGTGCAAGGTCCACATGTGGCTGGCCTTGCAACGCCGGCTCTGGACAGCGGATCGGATGAGGCGGCACGGCATGAACTCGCACACCACATGTCCGTTGTGCGACCAAGAACCGGAGACGGCTGATCACATCGCGGCAGGCTGTGTCTACGCACGCGAGGTCTGGCACAATCTTCTCAGGCGCTGCAACCTGATTGCCCTCGTTCCAGCTGCGGATGCCAAGTTGATCGAGTGGTGGCCTGACGCGCGATGCCGCGTGCCGAAACTGCAGCGGAAGGGCTTCGATTCCCTTGTCTTGCTGACAGTATGGATGTTGTGGAAAGAGCGCAACGCCCGCGTCTTCCAGCGCGCCGCGGAGACTGTTCCGTCCATCTGCCGTAGGATCGCCGGTGAGATCGACCTCTGGAAGATCTCGGGCGCTGTAGGGCTGTCAGACATTTGGAGATAGTTTCATAGCTGTTTTTTGGGCGCTGTTTTCTCCTTTCCGTGTGGCAGACACGCCCATGCCTCGCCACGGACTGTAACCGCGTCACGCGACGCCGGAACCTCTGTAACTTGATCCGCTTTCTTTCTTCTATGCCATTGGACACGCAAGCCTTTTGCGTGTTCGCAAAAAAAAACATACCTAAACTAATCTCACAAAACCGTGTATGAACCATGGGTAAAACCGTTCGGAACCATAACTATTTAAACCCATACTTGATTATACCTAACCATTTGCTACACAAAACCGAACTGAACTAAATTGTTGCCAGAATCAACCCGTTAATACCCAAACCAAACAAGCCCGCATAGGAAACCGACCCAACACGGCCGGTTTTGTAAGACTTGTTCTCAGGTTTAGAAACTGTGTCCATATATAAGTCTTACCATTTATCGGGTTACTTGGCTCATGCAGAGTCAATACTGGTGGTCGTTGTCTATTTGTACCAAACTGTTTTATTGTTCATATATCATTCCTTACTATACAAAATTGCTTTAGTTGATAAGAAATATTCAAATTCTTTCACTATATATTACAATGTAACAACATGTAATATCTGAAAGTTCATTGTATACAATAGAACTTGATATCTTTCATTAAAAATTCAATGACGGTAGACCAGGTATATTTTTCACAACACTTAGTGTTTTTTCAGAGCAACTCGGTGAACTAAATTATGTCTAGCACTAAACAATGGAAATCACAAGTTATAATTTTGTGTGTATATTTTAGTATCTTCATATACTTTTGATAGATGGAAATAATATATATGAGTCTAAAAAATTATATAATGGATATTTGTACAGTGGGATTTATAACTTAGTGATTTCTGGTGCGTAGTTGACGGGAAATATCTTGTAGGAATTTGTTGGTCTCCCCGGCAACGGCGCCAGAAAACAGTCTTGATGGCCCTTCACGTAGTTACCTGCGTGAAAAGTAAATGGGTTAGGTTGAGACTCCAAGTGCAGAGTGTGTAGTAAGTGGAAGACGTGTTTCCCCACGAGGGTGACTCGAGGGTTTAATATCGAACTCTCGGGGAATCAGTAGTGAAAGATTTATCTCCTTATCCTTCTTTTTGGTCACCTACAAAACAAGTTAATGTTTTGGTCCTCAACCTCACCTGTGGTTGTCAAGCACAAGGTGTAAGAATGATATCAAGATAATTATGCAATGCAAACAAGAAATAAATATGCAATGGTGGTGAATAAATGTGCAAGGATGATGATAATGATAATGATATTTTTGGGTTTTTATGATGAATGCAAGATGTAAAAGTGTTTTTGTATTTTCGGATTTAATAATGGCAGAAAATGGAAAAGTGGTAAAAGTTGTTGGAAAGGTGTTTCTTATGATTAAAAATGGACCGGGGTTCATGGTTTCACAAATGCACTCTCTCTTTAATAAAGTGGCAGACAATGGACACATAGAGTTGACATATGAGATTGCAACACAAAGTTTGATAACAAGTTACTAATTATATGGGCATCACGTCCTAACATAGAGATCTTTTGGTTATTAATCTCACTTATACTCCACCAAGATGCGAACTAAATCATAACACCTTAGTAATTAAGATAACTCAGAGTATAGCTTTAAGTATCATGACATGAAGTTAAAATAAGAACATGCTAGATCTAGTCACGGAGAAGTGGCAAGTCACCCACAATCCTTGTAGCATGGTATTTTTGTTTATCCCTAGTGAGGCAACAAAGTAAGGTAAAACACCCAAGTGGATCGCGATATTTAGTGTCAACTTACCGCACTCACCACCCCCGTTACTCCAACTAATGCACACATCACCCCACACACGCTCTCATAAACATGCTTGATCATAACAAGTAGATAAGAACGGGGTACATAATATGCATCTATACTCATAACTGAAACAAACATTGCAATCTCAAACATATATTAACTCATAAAAGATCCACCACATAGGAATTACAACGATGACCGTAATCATGTTCAGCAGCTCATACGGTACTAATTAGTGAAGCTCAAGAGAGGAGAGATACATAAGTTACTTCCACAAACCCATAGTCCAGAGGTGGACTACTCCCTCTTCATCATGGAGACGGTGGAGATGTCGATGGAGAAGATGGAGACCACGCCGGCAGCGCCCCGCCGGAGTTTTCCCCCTCCAATCTGCAGCTCCAGATCTCTGTTTTCGTGTTTCTGTTTGTGGCGGCGCTTGTTCCAGAGAACGTGGGACTTTTTTATAGGCGTTTTTAGGTCAAGAGAGTCGGTGGAGAAAAGATCGACGGCAGCGGAGCCTCGAGGCCAAATGGTGGGCCCCACGCGGCCAGGTACAGGGCCGCGTGGGCCCCCCTCTTTTGGCTTCCGGCTCCGTTTGCTTGCTTCCTTCGCTCCCAAGTCTTCTCCTTCCAAAATATTGACGCCTGTATTTTTCCAGGTATTTGGACGTCGTTTGGGTCCCTGAAACTTAAAAGGAAAAAATAGGGTTTTCTGCCTGCGCAGGGTTAATTCCATAAAAATAGGAAAAAAATTTATTCCAAAATCATTATAACAGTGATATAACCCTTATATGATGCAAATATGATTGGAATATAAGTGATATAGTGCAAAGTTCATGTATGCATTTTACATGCATCAACATCCCCAAGCTTAACCAATACTCGTCCTCGAGTATGAAGGTGATAAAACTAACATGGACTTTGCAATATACTAACAATGGATATCAAAGATGATTGCTACTGCTACATAGAGTCAAATGATTCATTCTTCAAAGGAGTAGCAATATGCAAATAGTTTATGAAGTGATATCAAGTATTCAAGCAAGGATGTTCAATGATAGTTCACAAAGTGTAACATAGAAGAAGTAATATGGACCACATGTATGCATAATGATAAGTAAGAACATCCTACATGGTCATAGAGTGTAGATGAAAATCTGAATATAAAAGGTGGACACTTTGGAAAGATGTATATGTGAGTAGAGGTAAAGCATGCATAAGTTTCATCTAACTTCCAAACTCTTCTACTTAAGTTAATGATTGCAATGTGGAATTCTTGGTGTCAAGCTCTCATTACCCCTATCATAGCATCTTGAATGATTAAGTTTAATGTGAAAGCAAATATGAGTAGTGTGCTTGATAAAGTAAAGGTTGGTGTCTCATGCCCCTTGAATACAAGTACCTACACCATGAGTTACTCAACTTGGAAACAAAGCAAGTTCAAGTTATATATCATTGTAAGTAATAATAGTATCATCAAGAGCGTCAACTGGGGTACCTCTTGTCCCAGGATATGGAACAAGCCCATATCAAAATGACAAGACAAACAAACAAATGAACAACCTCAACACCCTTTTTATTTACCATTGGAATAGCTTTTTATTATAAGGTGTATCACAGAGGTTCACCATAGCATGTAAGTAAATTTCCACCATGAATGATGCATGGCTTAGATTAGCGGCCCAGGCGTCTCTCTAACCATTTATACAAACTCATTTAAACTACTTCATTTCCACCTCATTTCACCATGATAGGCATCCATAAACAAAAGTACATGATATCAACTAAATGAGATGAAGGAGCATGTTGAAAGCTTTGCATGTGACAGCACATATGGGCTAACTCCCAACCTGGACATTTATCAAGCCACTAGCATCATAATCTTAATCACAATGGGTCATGTTTTATTTATGCAATAAAAGTAAATTGTGCATCAAGTTCGTGAGAGCTATATAACCAACTTTTCCCATAACAATCAATAACATAAACATTTTCATTCAGAGGTATAGATAACACAAATATCATGATAACATACTCGGAATAGCATAAAGCCAATAGGTAGATATGGTGGACTCACTGGAATAACTTTGGTTGAAGGTGTTGGAAACAAGTTTTTGCTTGTTGGAGTTTTTGGGCTAGCAAGAGGGAGAAAGTTGACCATCTAGATGCATGCATGAGTGTCCATAGAACTAACTAATCCATGTTAAACAAGTAAAATAACTTCAGCATCAAAACATGAATAAGTGATAGCTCTTGATAAAGATTTGCAAATATTACTCATAAACAAGCTCATGAATCATGCAACTATATGTATCATTAAAAATCAACTCAAACATCCCTTTTCCCAATCATAAAAGCATCCAACATATTTCAACCCATATTTCCAGTAGCTTCTCATATAAATGATAGTGTGGTGGTCTCACAAAATAACAATCAAACCAAAAACAAACAAAAAGACGCTCCAAGTTTATGCGATAAAGTGTTTCGATCGAAAAACAGAAGTTAGACGTGTGCAAACCGAGAGTGTGTAGGTCCAGTGGGGTTGTCTTCACATCCCCAAGCTTATGGTCTTCACCATCCTTGGATAGCTCTTGGTGCATCTCCTCCAATCCCTGTGAAAAAACTTCAAAACACCGTTTCTCCCATTTCTTTTCTGTGGGGTGCATTAGTAGTGATAAACAAATAGGTTTCTTGCTGCATATAATCCTTAAAAAATTCATATGAATGTCCAGAAAGTATATAATGTTGTATGCCTACTCATAAACTCAATTGGATCAAAAAGATTCAAGTTAAAAGTTCAAAGCATGCATCAAACAAAATGGGACAGAATCTGTCCAGAAAAACAGCAGCAGCAAAACGTATTTTTCTACCCTACCAAACTTTGCCGAAAAATTCCGAAAAATTCATGCATACAGAGGATGAAAAGTTGCAACTACAGTTCAAATATGAGCTCATTCGGAGTTACAGAATAAGAATTAAAAATCATACCGTGCACAGATTCGTGCAGGAATAAAATCTCCGAACGCTATAAGCAACTTTTCAAACCAAAAAGGGTAAAACTTGGCACTTTATTAAAAATTCCAGAAACTAAACTAAAACAAATCTCTTGTTACAGCAAGAGGACACAAAGAAAATCACACATAAAAATAACCGGGTTGCCTCCCGCAAAGCGCTTTCTTTATAGCCATATAGCTAGGCTTCTTACTTGTTGTTTATTGAAGATGAAGCTCATGAGGGAGCTTGAACTTTGATGTTCCCTCTTCCTTGGGAAGTGTTCCATGCACTTCTTGTGTGGAAACTGAAACTTCATTCCCTTCTTTGAATCAATGATAGCACCTGTAGTACGAAGAAAAGGTCTTCCAAGAATAATAGGACTAGAGGTTTTATTCCCCATGTCCATGATTAGAAAATCCACAGGCACAAAAGTCATATGTAACTCTACCATAACATCACTTACTTTCCCTAAAGCATGTTTAATGGAATCATCAGCAAGTGCAAGTTCAATAGAGCATTTTTCAAGATTTTTCAATTCAAGTACTTCATATAGTTCTTTAGAAAACAGAGACACTAGATCCTAGATCAAGTATGGCATGGTGTGTCTCTTTTCCAATAGTTACTAGTACCTTGGGAATCCACATATCCCCAAGCTTAGGTGGTATCATAGCCTCTTGGTTGTACCTAGCAATTTTTCTTTCAAGACATGATTAGCAATATAAGAACCAAAGCCAGCTTGATTAGTGTTGATGGAAGGATCACTTGCAAATTTTTGTAAGATAGATTAATTCATGCAAGCTACAATTTTCTAAGTCAAGCAAAGGATCCTTGACTTCACTAAGCATTTTAACTTCCTCAACTTTCTTTTCCCTATTGTAAAGGTTGAATATTTCATAACGGTCATCAAACACATCTTCAGGTACTTGGGCTTTTTCTAAACTTTCTTTAATTCTCACTTCCAAAAGCAAGCCATCAAGTAAATAGTGGGTATCAGTTGCAGCAGTATTCATAAAAGAGTCCTCACATTCATTATCCAAAAAGACTCTAGATGTTTCAGACAATCCTCTATAGAAAACATGCATGAGCATCCAATCCTAAGACCATGTTCCATCCCAAAAGCTATGCCTCTAAATCTTTCCCATGTTTTCACTAGAGGTTCATCCTCTTCTTGTTTAAAGGTGATAAGAACTTGTCTAAGATTACAAATCTTTTCAGTGGAACAAAATCTTTCAATGAAAGCCGCTTTCAAGTTAAACCAAGTGCTAAAATTTCCAAGTGGCCATTGTAATATCCAATCTAAGGCTTTTTCTCCTAGGGAGTAAGGAAAAAGCTTAATTTTGACACTAGCATGGCTTAAATTTAACAGTTTGCACCTTTCATCAACCTTAATATTTAAGATAACTCAGAGTATAGCTTTAGTTATCATGACATGAAGTTAAAATAAGAACATGCTAGATCTAGTCACGGAGAAGTGGCAAGTCACCCACAACCCTTGTAGCATGGTATTTTTGTTTATCCCTAATGAGGCAACAAAGTAAGGTAAAACACCCAAGTGGATCGCGATATTACAGTGGTCAACTTACCGCACTCACCACCCCCCCGTTACTCCAACTAATGCACACATCACACCACACACGCTCTCATAAACATGCTTGATCATAACAAGTAGATAAGAACGGGGTACATAATATGCATCTATACTCATAACTGAAACAAACATTGCAATCTCAAACATATATTAACTCATAAAAAGATCCATCACATAGGAATTACAACGATGACCGTAATCATGTTCAGCAGCTCATACGATACTAATTAGTGAAGCTCAAGAGAGGAGAGATACATAAGTAACTTCCACAAACCCATAGTCCAGAGGTGGACTACTCCCTCTTCATCATGGATACGGTGGAGATGTCGATGGAGATGGAGACCACGCCGGCAGCGCCCCGCCAGAGTTTTCCCCCTCCAATCTGCAGCTCCAGATCTCTGTTTTCGTGTTTCTGTCTTGTGGCGGCGCTTGTTCCAGAGAACGTCGTGGGACTTCTTTTATAGCCGTTTTTAGGTCAAGAGGATGTTGGTGGAGAAAAGATCAACGACAGCGGAGCCTCGAGGCCCAAATTGGTGGGCCCCACGCGGCCTAGGGTTTTCTGCCTGCGCAGGGTTAATTCCATAAAAATAGGAAACAAACATTTTATTCCCAAAAATCATTATATAACAGTGATATAACCCTTATATGATGCAAATATGATTGGAATATGAGTGATATAGTGCAAAGTTCATGTATGCATTTTACATGCATCACTTAGTTATAAGCATCGTCACATTCTAGAGCGTTTGAGATGTCAATAAGTATTACTCTTGCCATAGCTTGTTATTAAAATCAAGAGCCAACTTGCAGCAGCCAAGTCATGTCGCATGTTGGAAGGATTAAGAGCATCTCTAGGTAACAGTTGCTAGGTTGGGGCCCATCAGAGGTTCATGACTATCATCATCACTTCCTCGGCTTTATTTGCTCGCCGCTTCTTTGTCACCGATGGCGTAGAGTTAATTCATACTAGTACATATATAGACATTTCAAATCTTAAAAGAAAAAAGAGTTTACAAACCGCCGGGACGGGCATGAGGGGATGGAGGCACCTCTTTCCAAAAGGTTATGGAGCAAAAACTGTTTAGATGTAGGTACCATGCCCAAACAACTTAAGATAGGAAATTTGGGGTCAGCAAAAAAAATGCCATGGGGAGGGCCATGGCCCCTGCGTTCCCCCTGGCTCCGTCCTTGAGAAAGAGTAGCTATAAGAAGATACACATTTACATACAAGGAGGCCTTGAAATCCATAAGAGGCATCTTCTACATAAGGTGAGGGGATGAGCACAACTTCTCTTCTATCTCTTATCTTTCCTAACCCTAGAACTGAGGAGGGGGGGGGGGGTTTATTTTTAGTCTAAGAAGGTGGAGGAGGCCATACAAGGCTATTGGCCATGTTTGACTCCCAGGTTAACTGTCTGTCGGTTCGAAAGTTTGTTAAGCCGACCTGGCAACCGAGATTGTCGGTTCAACAGACTTGGCAACCGGTAAGTGCTTCTGTAACGCCGAATTCCCAACCGGCCCGGAACCGATGGTTGTTGGTTCAAACGACGCTAGAACCAATATCCGTTGGTTCAACTGGCCGTAGAACACAAATGAGTTTCTTCAGCTTCTTCTTTGACATGTCCTTTTCTCCTCCTCTTTCAAGCGTACACCTTCGATGGCTTGGCTTCTTGAGCTTCCTAAGCATCTCTCATGGTGTCCAACCCGCCATGGAAAACCTAGCAATGCACAGCAATAGATGTTCAAGTAGTGTACCATCCAAAAGGGTAAGTAATGGGCTCTGTTATAGGAAGGAGTTCACCTTTTTAAATCCATGGCGACTTGGCATATGGTGGGGAAAATGATGTGGATAAAACACTAGGGCGTTTCACATCAGATTGAGCCACACCATGTATTTGAAATCAATTCAAATCACCCATAATTCTCGTCAGCATAACGAGAAAAGGGGGAGGGATAGCCAACTGATTTACATGCCATGATTGAAGACCAAGCTTGTAATTTCGATCCAAAAGTTTGAAGAGCAGGACCAGGTGCTTTGGTCCATGATCCTACTCGGCACATCTAGTAGCAAGGCAGAGAACGCCCAAAACTTGTGGAAAAAAAACTAACAGAACAATAATGCTCTAGAGAAATACGAAGCAAAATGGACTACCCGGGGTAGAGGGTATGGACATTTTCTTTGGTCGCAAGAAAAACATTAAAATCAAGTGGCAAAAGTTTCATCGCCATCATATTTACAGTCGGTAGGCAACCAGCTGCCCACCATCGTTTGCCACACACCTTAAAAGTACTCACTCTATATCAAAATATAAGATTCTCTACCAACTTACCACACATATGTATTTAGACAAGTTGAAGGAGGACCAGAACATCGACTCCACTGTCCTGCAGTGGGATGACCCGGCCATATAGGCTTCAGAGCTCGCTGCTCTTTCCGCTCCTCAGCGCACATATTCTGCCGGGTTCATCAAATTCAGACAACCTCTGTAGCTGCACTGTCGAGACTGAACATCTAAACGGGAGCAAAGACATGCCACACATCATGTGGATTCAGATGAGCTATATATGGATTTATTTACTTCGTCTGGTTCCTTAGAAGTTATAGCGTGTTATCGATCTATCTGAAATTGTCCCGGGATTTCGTTTTAAAATCTTCATAAATTTAAACATGACAAGATCAGTACACGGCACGCAGAGCCAACCGGCCTCCAGAACACCAGCGCGCTCGTTTCGTCGAACACCTGTAGCGCGTCTGCCACTCCACACCGCCGCACTCGTATGATGCGAAGGTTCTGCACCGTCCCGCGCGGGCGGCCGTCCGCCGCCGGGGCGCCCTACGGCGGCCACCACCAGCCGCTCCCGCCGCCGGAGTGGATCGAGCCGTACACGGACCTCGCCGACCCGAGCCCGTACACCGCGGCCTCGGCCGAGCCGCCCACCCCGTCCCCCTGGCTCCCGCGCGTCGTCTCCCTCGTCCTCCGCGCGCCGCCCGCCACGCTCGCCGCCGACCTGCGCGCCTTTTGCAGCACCTTCCTCCTGCGCCTCTCCCCGGCCTTCGTCTCCGCCGCGCTCCGCTCCCCGCAGCTCCTGCCCCACCCGCTCCCGTCGCTCCACTTCTTCCGCTCCCTCCCCAACGGCACCGACCTCGCCGCCCACCCCGAGCACCTCCTCGGCTGCTACGTCTCCCTCCTCCACTCCTTCGCGCACTCCAGGGAGACCACCGCCGACGCCGCCGGCCACGCGCGGCAGCTGGCCGCCGAGCTGCGCGACCGCGGGGAGGCCGTGCTGCGGCACCTCGCGCCGGCGTCGTCCGCGTCGCTGGTCCGCAGCCTCGCGGCCCTCGGCCTCGCCGACGACCTGCTCTGGGCGTGGAGCGCCATGCGCGCCGCCGGCGTCGAGCCGTCCAGGCTCACCTACAACTGCCTCCTCGACGGCCTCGTCAACGCGGGCCTCCTCGACACCGCCATCAGCGTGTTCGACGCAATGTCCACGGAGGACCGGGTTCGTCCTGACGTCGTCTCCTACAACATCCTCATCAAGGGGTACTGCCGCGCGGGGAGGGCGCAGGACGCGATGGCGCGGCTCGATCACATGCGAGAGCAGGCCAGGGAGCTCTCGCCGGACAAGGTGACGTACCTTACGCTGATGCAGTGCCATCACAGCGAGGGCACGTTTTCGCAGTGTGTGGCATTGTTCCAAGAAATGGAAGAGAGAGGAATGGGGAAGAACATTCCGCAGCATGCGTACATGCTGGTGATCGGTGCGCTTTGCAAGGATGGGAAGCCGTTTGAGGGAATGGCCGTGTTCGAGAGGATGCTGAAGCGCGGTTACCCAGCCAAAGCAGCCATGTATACCGCGCTCATTGATTCGCTGGGTAAATTTGGTAGGGAGAGCGAGGCAATGTCACTCTTTGAGAGGATGAAGGCTAGCGGGCTTGAGCTCGATGCCGTCACATATGGAGTGATTGTTAACTGCTTGTGCCGGTTTGGGAAGCTGGACGAGGCTGTTTCATGTTTCAGGAATTGTGTGGAGAAAGGTATTGCAGTCAACGCCATCTTCTATACAAGCCTGATTGATGGCTTCGGGAAAGCCAGAATGGTCGACCAAGCACAGGAACTCTTCGAGGAGATGATAGTTAAAGGTTTTGTTCCTGACTCGTATTGCTACAACGTGCTGATCGACGCCTTAGCTAAAGCAGCAAGGACTGATGATGCATGTGCCTTGTACAAGAGAATGGAAGCTGATGGCTGTGATCAGACCGTTTACACGTATACCATACTAATCGATGGTCTGTTCAAGGAACACAAGAATGAGGAGGCGCTGAAGTTTTGGGACGCAATGATTGACAAGGGGATCACTCCCACAGCTGCGGCTTTCAGAGCCCTCGCCAACGGGTTATGTCTTTTGGCAAATTCAGCCGGGCATGCCAGATACTGGATGTACTAGCTCCGATGGGGGTGATTCCTGAGACTGCACATGAGGATATGATCAATGCTTTGTGCAAGGCTGGCAGATTCAAGCAGGCCTGCAAATTGGCAGATGGCATCGTTTCAAGGGCCGTGAGATACCTGGGAGGGTCCGAACAATGATGATCAATGCACTCAGGAAAGCAGGGAATACCGATCTGGCTGTCAAACTGGTGCACAGCAAGATAGGCATTGGATATGAAAGATCTGGCAGCATCAAAAGAAGAGTGAAGTTCCAGACGTTGTTTGTATGAGTAGCTAATGGTTTTTCTCGAAGGCCTAAAGGCATGAAGAGGCACCAAAAATATATTGAAAGTGACAATATATGACCATAGGATATACCAACAGGACTATTTTTCACTGGATTTTCTGGCAAATTTCTGGAGCCAAGGAGCTTAAAATTCGCCTGTTTTAAACCAACCAAAGGAAAATGAAATTACTTGGTACATGAGTCTCCCAGACTACTCTTGTCTCTATGTCATAACACCAATGATGAGACTGACTGCAAGCATGCGAGGATCGCTAAGCAGTGATATATCACACCAGCGGTGGCTGGTGGTGCTGATCTGCTGCCTGCTGGACACGGGCTCCCTACTAGAGCATGAAAACTACATTGCATGTCTCTGTTTTTAATCAAAATTTTGTCCGGTGGCTCTAGACGTCAAAGCCCGGGAAACCCTTGTACAGTGGCCTCTTTGAGCAGAACATCAGCTACATTGCACATCTTTATTATTCTCAGTGAAAATAGGTGAGAATCATAACTTATATTAGACTTGTTGATCATAAATCATCACAATACTTCTTGTATGCAATTTGTTTTCATAAACTGTATGCCCAAACTTTAGGCATGATTGCCAAAGCTTGAGGACACAACAACAATGCAAATTAGTAAAATATGTGCATGGCATTCTCATTCTTGCATAAGAAATACAAGGACTCTGGGTACAGTCTGAAATCAGACCAGGCCTACAAAAGCATACATGATCACAGTATAAGTGCCTGCGACCCTTCATCCAAAAGTTGAAGCACCACATGTGTCAAAAATAGCTTTTGCAATTGGGAAAAGACAATTTCTTAGAAACCGCACCTAAGCGTGTAAGTAGATGTGTCAAGCATAATAATTCACTTACAAACCTTACAAAGAGTAGAACAACAACAGCAACAGCAACAAAGAACGCATTCAATCAAAATAATAAATTGCTTATGCCGTCATATGTGCAGCTTTCTCCAAACAAGCTCCATGCCAATGGGCTATGTCTTTCTTGCAAATTCAGCCGGGCATGCAGGATATTGGATGAATTGGCTCCGATGGGGGTGATTCCTGAGAATGCCAATGAAGATGATGAACACTCTGTTCAAGGGTGGCAGATTCAAGCAGGCCTGCAAATTGGCGGATGGCATTGCCATGAGATACCTCAGACTCAGAGGGTTCGGACGATGATGATCAATGCACTCAGGAAAGCAGGGCATACCGATCTGGCTGTCAAACTGGTGCACAGGAAAGTAGGCATTGGATATGAAAGATCTGGCAGCATCGAGAGAAGAGTGAAATTCCAGACGCAGTTTGTATGAGTAGCCGATAGTTTTTCTCAAAGGTGTCAAGACATGAAGAGGTGCCCAGGATTCAATGAAACTGAGAAGACATGCCGTAGGCTACACTGAGGCAATTCTGAACTCTCTTTTAGAAAAATACTCCCCATCGATGGTAGGGAATTTTCAGTGAATTTTCTGGCAGATTTCATGAGTTGCCAGTTTTGAACAACCAAAGGGAAATAAAGGTTCCTCGTACATACGCAAACTATGAGATCGACTGCACTCTCTTCAAAGGAAAGATCCCAAGTTGTTCCTCCCACAAACCTCTTCTGACCAACCTTCATGTTCAAGTTGTTAAATGTGCAAGTCAATGAGCTGTAGAGTTTATATTGCAACCAAATTGGTGCAGTGGTGCAACCAAGTGAATTTCATCTGCTAGTGGCAGTGAGCATACATGAGTTGTGAGAGAATTACAGAGGCCAGCTGCACTGCATATGCCGGAAATCAGGCAACACCAGAAGGTGAGAAGACATGCCATAGGCAACTGAGGCATTGCATCATCGCAATCTGGATTATGTTCTCAAAAGCCTCGGCACAAACAGTAGGGAATTTTCTTGCAGTTCTCTGCAGCTGCCAGTTAGGAAAGTAAAGGGACTTGGTACATGAGATTCCGGATCATTGAGAAATGCATGTGTCATATCACCAACGATGAGATTGACTGCCTTTGTCTTCGAAGAGAAGATACGAAAAAAGGGTCCCTAGGCGCTGGGCTGGACACTGGCTCTCAGGCTCTCAGCTCTCCAGTCTCCATCTCTAAGCGTATATCAAACACCATCTCAGTGGGAAATACATACTACATAGCCAGCAATGCTAGCAGAATGTAAAGCTACAGAGGAGGGCATCTGCTATTCCTGTGAGCTGGGTTGATAAACTAAGGAAGGATCCGACAAACAACAAAATAAATAGAATGGTTCAGCATCTGTGGTAGAACTTCGAGGTTCCAAGATGGCTGCATTGTAGAGACCTATAGCCACAGATACTGTAGATCCTTACAAGATGTACCAAGACACAAACTATCATCCACAAAATGTATCATGTCTTCATACTTTCCAGATTGATTTTTATGACGCCTTTGTTCAGAAACAGAAACAATGAAATATCAAAACCAATTTTATTGCTCTAGTCAAACTTCAAGCATGATTGCCAAAGTAGTATGGCGCACAAAGCTTCAGGAGGCACAACAACAGTGCAAATAGATAAAAATATGTGCATGTCATTTTCTCTCACACAAATTACAGGACTCTGGCCGAGGTCAGGAATCAGACCAGGCTAGTCTACATAATCACAGTATCTGTTATCTTAATAAGAGACTACAAGCTTTCATCCAAAAAGCCAGCACCAGATGTGTCAAGTCCAGTGGCCTCAGCAGGTTCCTTGCGGATGAAATAGGTTTCTGCAATCAGGAAATAACAATTCTTAGAAACCACAGCTCAGGGAGAAAGTAGATGTGTCAAGAATAATAATTATAGTAACAGCTAGTCAAAATTACAAAAGAAAAGAGGCACAAAAGCAAAAGGTCATTAGCAGCTTTGACAAAATGAGGTCCATGAGAAAAAGGAAATGAACCTAACAAGCTCAATAAAAATAAATTTACTACGGTGCCTCAGATTTGTCAATTGATGTCATCTTATATCTGATTCCTTGAGAGGTTCTCCCTGAAACAGGGGCTCAAGTCCACAGAGCATCCATTTTGCAGACAGAATCATCATAGGAAAGAAACATGAAACTGAGATATGATGCAACAAAAGACACTAGCAAAATCAGAATTACACACCTCAATTCAACATAACCACTCAAATCAATATGCAGTAGACAGCTCAGTGTTATATAATACATCAGATTTTGTAGGTTGATGTCATAAAAGGAAGGATTGGAAATGAGAACCATCAGCAGCAAATGTATTCGACCTCAATGTAATTTCAGTCCGCATCATGGTAGGATCGCTAAGGCAACCCTCATCATATGGTTCTGTATTTTATCCACCCAATAAAGAAAAATCTTTTTTTTTCAAAACTAAGATATCCTGCAAAAGGATAAACCAGAAACAGTTACGCGGATACACAAGAAAATCTACTGCAAGAATAGTCAAGAACCAATTCAGGAAGATCCAAGAAATACAAAAAATTGTAACCATGAGGCGGCTCAGATATAAAATGGGTTGTAAGTTTGTTTATCACCACAAGGAGATAAATCCCTTCAGAGTGGTGCATGACTTTTCTCATCATAGCCTTCTGGTTAGCACTACAATGATATGCAATACCTGCAACTTGCAGCTCCATAGGAAAGGAAATTCAAACCAGAAACTCAATTAAATTAATTTTTCTAGGATGCCTCAGATTTGTCGATTGATGTCATCTTATATCTGATTCCTCGAGAGGTTCTCCCTGAATCAGGGGCTCGATTCCACAGAGCATCCATTTTGCAGACAGAATAATCACTGGAAAGCCCAGGTAGTTTAGATATGTGAAGCAACAAAGACACTTGAAATTCAGAATTACACACCTCAATTCTAAAACAAGTCCTATATAATGGTTCAGATTTGTTGGTTGATGTCATTCAAGAAAGCAAGGAGTGGAAACAAAAACCATCAGCGGCAATGTATTTGACCTCAATGTAATTTCAGTCCGCATCATGGTAGGATCGCTCATAGGCAACCCTCATCATCTGGTTCTGTATGTTATCCCTCCAATCCACAGAATCTCCAAACTTTTTCAAAACAAAAGAAAAATCTCAAAGGCAAAAGCCTGGAGCAGTTTCTCAAACACAAGAAATCTACATCAATAAAAGCCAGTAAAATCGGGAAGATAAGATCCAAACAGATGCAGAAAGGGTAACCATTAGGTGGCTCAGAAATAAAATGGGTTGTAAGTTTGTTTATCAGCACAAAGAGATAAATCTCTTCAGAGTGGTGCATGACTTTTCTCATCATAGCCTTGTGGTTAACCAGGTAACACAATGTTAGGAAATATCTCCAACTTAGCTACTTAAAACACAAGGTACTAAAAACACGACGTTGTTAGATGTCTCAGATTTGTCAATTGATGTCATATTATATCTGTTTCATCAAGGGGTTCTCCCTGTAACAGGGTCTTGAATCCACAGAGCATCCGTTTTGCAGACATAATCATCACTGTCAAACCGCAAATCGTTCTGAGAAAAGGCAACAAAGAAAGCTCCAACATCAGAACTGTAAACCTTAATTCAGTATTAGTACTAAAATCACTAGACACTAAGCAGCAAAATAATAATGGATGTCTCAGATTTGTCGATTGATGTCAAATTATATCGGCTTCATCAAGGGGTTCTCCCTGAAACAGGGTCTTGAATCCACAGAACATCCATTTTGCAGACAGAATCATCACTAACAAACCACAAGTAGTTAAGATACAAGGCTGCGGAGAAGCTCCAACGTCAGAACAGTAGACCTCAATTCAATATTAACTACTAAAATCACTGGGAACTAAGCAGCACAATGGTATATAATGTCTCAGATGTGTCGATTGATGTTATATTATTTCTGCTTCATCAAGAGGTTCTCCCTGAAACAGGGGCTTGAATCCACAGAGCATACATTTTGCAGACAGAATCATCATTGGACAATCTTTACTAAATGAACAATAAAATCACAAGGACAAATTGAAGATTAAATATTGCAGAGTTCAATTCAACGTAACCACTAAAATCACAATGGAAGCAGGAGGTGCTTCAGATGGTTTTCATAAGCACACCAGGATGTACAAAGTTCAGATTAATACACATCGGCACAATCAACAGATGTAGCGAGAGATTTTGGAAGCATAACCAAAAGCGGTTACCTCCCACGTTAAACTCACCATGTATCACTATGTGCCTCCATGACTGGGCAACTCTGAGAAAGAACAATCTCAGGAAGCCAAAGGTGAGAGAGGCACCGCAATACAACTAACAATGTGGACTCTTAACTAAGTTTGGATTGAAACAATATTTTAAGGTAATAGCAGATGTGGAGAGAGATTTTGGAAGCATATCAACAAGCTGCAAGCTCCCACGTTAAACTCACCAGGGATCAATATGCGCCTCCATGACTGGGCAACTTTGAGAAAGGACAGTCTCAAGAAGCCAAAGGTGAGAGAGGCACCCGCGCACACAAGATCCTACATCGAGACTAGGTCTTGATGCAAAATCGAAGCTAACCAATACGGAACAGGCACATCGCACAAGACAGCAGCGGAACCAATTTTCTACTACGTAGAGTTTGTTGTGCATAATAAACAGTAATACATCGAGAGGAAGAAAGCAACACCTTACCCTCTCATGTCTCGGCCTTCTTCTCCGGCGAAGCAGAGGTTGGAGAAGACGCAGGCAGGGAAGGAGGGGCGTCGTGGGAGCAGCAGCCGCCGCCATGATGGTGGTGGTGGTGCTTCTTGGGCTGGGGCTGCCTTAGCATCTTGCGCATGTCATAGGCGTCCTCCCCGTCGGCGTAGTACTTGGCCTCGATGTCGTGGATCTGGTAACCGAGGGTGGAGGTGTAGAGGCCGAAGGCAGCGCGGTTGGATCGGCGGACGTGGAGGGAGACGTACTCGGCGCCGAAGACCTGGTCCATGGCGGCCTGGGCGGCGGACATGAGCTTGGTGGCGAGGCCGAGCTTGCGGTGGGATCGGAGCACGGCGAGGGAGGTGATGTGGCCGTGGCAGGGCTCCGACGGGTCCTCCTCCATCTTGGCCAGCACGTAGCCGACGATGCGGCCGCCGTAGTCCTCCGCCACGAACAGTAGCTGCGGCCACGAGAGCATGTGGTAGAAGTAGTACTTCATCTGGTAGTTCTCCGGCAGGCACATGAGGTTGCACGCCTGCATCGCCAGCAGGTCGTCGATCGTCGCCTGCCGGATGCAAACCATCTTCGCAGCCGCCGACGAAGGTTCTCCACCAAATCTAGGTTTCGGTGTGTGTGGTCTCTTCGCCGGCGAGATGAGGTGATGGTGATGGAGACGGCGGCGGCGTGTATTAATAGATAGATGTGAGGTCAGGTGGGGAAAGGAAGAGAGACCTTGACCTAACCCTAGAGGGAAAGGGCTCAAATAGGCCCATGGGCCAAGGCCAGTTAGCAAAAGATTAATCACGGTAACGATGCAAATTTGGATACATTTTTATGAAAATGAAACATTGTTATCCTTAGAAAAAATATATTCTAATTTCTAACAAATCATCAAGAATTAAGAGAGGTCTGAATGGTTATGTTCTGATTTCAGTAAAATAAACTAATGTATCACATTTCACGAAACCTTAAACGACATGTAGGATTTCACTGTTCTGATCAGTAGTTGTTCTCTTCATTGAAATTGAACTTAAAAAATTGGACAAAAAATGCACAACTGAACATAGAATTTTCAGACAAATAGTGCCCTGCCATCAATATGGATACTAGTTACTTTCAGAAATTTTAATGAACTTGTATCTTGAACTAATAAATTTCATCAAACTGGAATACAAAGATACATGCGACCATTCATCTAAAAACAACGAGAACATTCTTCCAAAAAAGGAGATACATGCAACCATGGCTGTTCTGACAGGATCAATGTTTAAGTAGCTCAATATAAATTACAAAGTTCATCACCAGCACATGTCAAATGTGGGTACAATTAGTTTCTCCACTAGAACAGAAGCTCGTTCGGAACAATGCTTGGATGGCATGGTTCTGAACTAATCCACCAGTAAAAAGCTTATGATGCCCCGTCGGCCGCGAGAAAGGGGTTGGCAATCTCATCAGTTCCATCAGTTGGTGACACCAGCATGACTGCAGTGCCCCTACAGACCTGCGAGACATAGTATCATTATGTCAATAGATGTATGGCAGAAGAACTCAACAATTGCAAAACCAAAGACACGCGAAAAGAATCAGTTAGTATGGGCCATATGGTACATACTTGGATTGCAAAACCAAACAACTAATTCAAAAATAGTTAATTTGCACATCACAATCATGTAGGTTTCCTTTAGGTAATCACAAAAGAATCAGTTGTTCAGAAACATTAAGTATGGGCCATATGGTACAATTCAACATCCGCGAAATAAAGAGGATAACATCCACTATAAAATATTCATAATAACAAAGGAAGGTTGAATCCTCATGTTCAAAGACAAATAGTAAATGAGTACTTACAATGAGACCAAGTTGTCTGGTCTTCGTTGACAGTTTCAATGGGTCATCTTGCTCTACAAAAGAAAATTGCAAGATCAAATACAACACGACACTGTAAAAGAAAGGAAGGCATCATTCTTTCTGAACGTGTGACATGATCATTGTGCTTGCGGAAAACATAACTCCACACTGAGTTCTAATCTATTTCTCCATTCAAAGCACTAGTAAAATGTTACTAGCTTTAACCATATTTAATGGAACACAACATTCCATGATAAATATACAAGCCAGGCAAAGAGAAAACATGTAGAAGTCCAGACACTACAGACTGTCAACGTTAAAAAGAGACATATGGACCATAAGGAAGCCTAGATAGTAAATACTAAATACCTCTTTCAGACTCAACTGCTTCATCCAGCGCTAAGTTCAGCAACTGGTCATAGCCCTTCAAAGTTCCAGTAACTGCAAACATGCATGTGTCAGGTCAGTATATGACTGCTGGAAGAACATTACGGGAGATAGAACAAATACAGGTGTTCCATGGATCTGGGGACACTTAAATGAGCTTAAGATATTTTTCAACTAACAAGAGACAACTCATCAAGTTATATACACAAACAGACCCAACAAAAAGGTGTTGCAAGCAAGTAGAAGCGCTTGTAAATAAGCCAAGTTAGTCTCTTTTTTTTTTGAGAATTCCTGGTCTTTTACAGTACAGCTATAGTATCTGAACTCATGCACAACTCACACCACACACACTCAACACCACACACACGCCACCTGTGCGCAAGCTAGACCTAATCAGACTATACTAAGCTTCTGAGCCTCCGTGAGCCTAGACCTACTGGGAAACCCCTGCGGTGGTGGGCACACCACAATACCTCTGACTAAACCACGGCGGAATCGGCCCAGAAGCTGGAAACTGGGCAGACTGATTAAGGGCTCAGTCCCCGAAGGCCCTCCACAAATTTGCTACAACGCGAACACTGTTCACGTGAACAGTGCCGTGCAGGTGAGACATCCAGGAATTCGCTCCCGCAGGAGTCGAAACCTGGACGGGCTGGAGAGCCACCGCTCTCTCAACCACCACGCCACAGCGTGGTCCTCAGCCAAGTTAGTCTTGATTCTACACCCTACCTGTTTGTTCACTGTATGAACATGTATGCTGCTGGCACAACGTAGACTATATAAACAACCAATACAAATACATGTCTGTTGATTACAACTGTATTAGACAAACAACAGCACCGCAACGATGCTGATACTACAGAAACACACAGAAACACGAAAAGTAGCAACAAAATTGAGGGACAATCAGAGAACCACTTCATGAGTAAGCGTCAGTGACACTTGTAGCATTCTACTGGAATAATTTAATATCAAATACAGCACTTGGTGACAGAGCTTATAACACAAACAAATATGGGGCCCTATAGTGGATCTGATGGTATACTGGAGCTTAAGAATACACACAGAGAAAAAAAAGGAAGATTGGGAAGGGGTGAGAATCAACCTTGCCGGCCGCCGCTGAGCTTCACCTGGACGCCCTTGTCGACGAACTTGGCCAGGTCAAGTGCAGTCTCCTTGCGCCCCGCCTGACCAAACAAAAGCAAAACAACAGCACAGACTCGCATCAATTACCGAGGCATCACAAGAATCGAATCGGCAAACTAGTTCACGCATCACAGAGCCAGCCAATCTTACCATCACGATCTCAGCAACCCGGCCGAATCTTTCAACGAACTGCTCTCGCTCTAGCTATCGCCTCAAGAACTCGCGGAATTTTGCCCTAGAAATCGACTCTGCCGCCGCAGCTCGGGAACACACTCGCGAAGGGAACCCGGAAGCAAGCTCTGGACTCCTGGGTATGGGCTATGGACGGGGAAAGGTTCTACATGAGACGGCCCATATTGAGTTGCGTGATCGCCGTGATGGTCCGGGTATGGGCCTAGGTTTATGGCCCTGTTTAGTCTTGCAACCTGGCAGCCAAGTAAAGCCGCGAGCCCGCGAAGCAACCTGGTTTATGGTCCATTTTTTTCTTTCCTTCCGTTGCGCGGCCGCTGCTTTCCTGGTTTATGGTCCATTTTTGTTTAGTCTTGCAACCTGGTTTGTGATCTCCATTTTTTGCCATTTTTTTCCATTTTTTTTGTCTGCACTGGGCCCGGCCCATAGAGTGGATCCTTCAGGCGATGGAAGGAAAACGCATCGCTCAGCGATGTATAGGATTTGCCGCCACGGCCTATTCGTCCGCCCGCTGATTCCGGTGCTGCGCCGCTCGAGCCAGCGTCCGCAACTCCGCCGCCAGAGCAGCGGAGAGGGAGAGGGGGACCTTCGGCCGACCGGTGCTCGAGACGCGGCCAGCACCGACGCCGGTTCCTCCCTTGGACTTCCCGCCAGCCAGGTCGCCACGGCTGGTTCCTTCCAGGCGGCGCAGGCGGCTGCAGGAAGCGAAGGTGATTGCCCTACTTCTCGCCGTAGATTCTGATGACTCTCTGCACTTGGCGTGTCATTTTTGTTTCATCCTAGGGGGGCTTGCTGCGTGCAAGGCTAACTTTGACTTGGGCATGTTCTGGCGCCTTGCACGTGTTCGACGAAACGCCTCTTTCATGCCTCCGCTACTCTTTTGTTGGTACCGGCGCTCTCAGCTAATCGTGGTTGCATGCCTGTTATAGTTGCAGTGAGCCGTTGACCAGAACTACTTCTCGGGACTCTAGTTGGAACCACTACAGGCAATGTCGGCAATGTGAGTCCTCCTGATCATGGCATTGCCTTAATTGAACGCTGGAACTGGATAAATACAACTGTGTCTACTCGTTGCACAGATAAAACTATCTTTGTGGAGGGTATCGGTTGCATGGTGCTGTCCACCTAACCTTCTTCGCTGTTGAATGCAGGGAAGAAGATAGTGACACGCTCCGCATACTTGTGGCGACTGATTGCCATCTAGGCTACATGGAGAAGGACGAGATACGCAGGTTCGATTCGTTCCAGGCTTTTGAGGAGATATGCTCCTTGGCAGAGCAGAAGAAGGTTGGTAGGAACAATATTTTGTTTTGAGTTTATTTTGATCCACCTGTGCATTCTGTTGGGGACCACCTGTTGTTTGTGTGTGATGAACTGGGATGAGACCGATTCGCAGGTAGACTTTGTGCTTCTTGGTGGTGACCTGTTCCATGAGAACAAGCCTTCACGTTCAACCTTGGTAAAGACCATTGAGATTCTACGCCGCTTCTGCCTAAATGATCAGCCAGTCAAGTTCCAGGTTGTAGTGATCAGACAATCAACTTCCCAAACAGGTTTAGTGATGAATCTGATTTCTCATAATTCCATGTGTCTATATATCATGTATGAAAACCTTAGGACTGATGTCTGCACATGTATACTCCTCTACTTCATTCTCTGACACGCATTTTCTTATTCGTTATTAGATTTGGCCAAGTGAATTATGAGGATCCAAATTTTAATGTTGGCTTGCCTGTTTTCACTATCCATGGAAATCATGATGATCCAGCTGGGGTGGTATGAGCATATTTTCTGATCTTCTGAATTTTATTATGGGCTATCAGCTTTGTTTTATGCAATCATTCATTTTCCATTGTTGTAGGATAACCTCTCTGCTATTGATATCCTTTCGGCTTGCAATCTTGTAAATTATTTTGGGAAGATGGACCTTGGTGGCTCTGGTGTTGGTCAAATAGCAGTTCATCCGGTACTCGTAAAAAAGGTGAACTAGTTCAGCCCAAGGCAGTATCATGGTCTCTCAAATGCCAGTTCTGTAACGTCCTAGTATTTCAGGGTACAACTACAGTTGCACTATATGGCCTTGGGAACATCAGAGATGAGCGCCTAAACAGAATGTTTCAGGTGCATTTCAGTTGGTTTGGTTTGAATTTTGTATGCTCATGTATCACTAGAGCTAGAAATTTGTGCATCTTTGCACATATGCAAATCAGTCACCCCTTAATGATATCTTATTCTGTATCTCAACACTTCAGACACCTCATTCAGTACAATGGATGCGACCTGAAACTCAAGATGGTATGCCAGTATCTGACTGGTTCAATATCCTGGTTCTTCATCAGAACAGGTACGCACAGCAAGTGAATATCAACCAAGCAAATTAGTTTGCTCATTTATTTCGGTTCTTAATCCTGTTTACTGAAAAGCAATTTATACCTGGATTCACACAGGATAAAGACTAACCCGAAAAGTGCTATCAATGAGCATTTCTTGCCACATTTTCTGGACTTCGTTGTATGGGGACATGAGCATGAATGCCTTATTGACCCCCAGGTAACAAATTGTGATTCCCTTTGAAATTCATATTTTCAAGAAAAAACTTGCCCCTCTTTCCTCTTGACAGGGTTCATAAAAAGATGGAAAACTTACTGTGACTATGAACTTGCCTTCTGATCAATATTTTATAGGAGGTCCCTGGGATGGGTTTTCACATCACTCAACCAGGCTCGTCAGTTGCAACCTCCCTGATTGATGGTGAAGCAAAACCAAAGCATGTTCTTTTGTTAGAAATCAAGGTCAAATTTACAACTCTTCTTTCATGTTAAACATAAGCTCGTTGTGTGTTCAGTGTTTTCTCATTCCTGTATATTCCTCCATAAATAGGGAAACCAGTATAGGCCAAACAAAATACCTTTGAGATCCGTGAGACCTTTTGAGTATGCTGAGGTACGCCATTCACTACTTTGTGCTTATTTTATTAAGTGAATCTCACAGTGTGAAATGTGTAGGTGGTGTTAAAGGATGAAGCAGATGTTGACCCTAATGATCAGGCCTCTGTTCTTGAACATTTGGATAAAATTGTGAGTCTTGAGTTACTCATGTGTGTTTAGAACTTCATACTGTCTTTTTATTGAAACTTGAAAACATGTCGGTGTGCTGGTGTGAATTTGGTCAATAATGCATCATTTGCCGGTTTCCTTAGTCTGGTAAGATTGTTTTGTTAAATGGACGTGACTTGCCCTCAATTTTGAATTACTTTCTCAATTTCAGGTGAGAAACCTGATTGAGAAGAGTAGTCAACCAGCAGCCAGTGGATCAGAGCCCAAACTTCCATTAGTTAGAATCAAGGTAAAAATATCAGAACAGAAGTCATGTGCGCAAAATAATGAAGAAATACAAAATTGGAAGTTCTCATATTGTTCTGCAGGTAGATTACTCTGGGTTTTCAACAATAAACCCACAACGGTTTGGTCAGAAGTATGTAGGCAAGGTACCTCCGAGACTAATTTATTAGTTACTCAAGTGTCCTTCTCCATTGTGCCTGAATGAACTTTTCGATGGCTTCTTATGTAAGGTTGCAAACCCACAAGATATTCTCATTTTCTCAAAAGCGGCGAAGAAGCGCCAGACTACTACAGGAGGTATTTCGTTATCTTTGAGAAAACAGTGCATATGGTATCTGATTAGTGAGAGGAAATATACTAAGCTATGAGATAAAATATTTGGTAGTTTGTTTCCTTAACTATGTCTTTATATGCTGTAGAAAATATTGATGAAGATGAGAAACTTCGTCCGAGGAACTTAACCAACAAACTATTGAAGCTTTGGTTGCTGAAAATAACTTGGTACTTCTTGAAACCTCATTACTGTATTATATTCTTCTTTCAGAAGGGGATGCATATTAGCATCCATTTTATTCTTATGCCCTTCAGTTAGTATATGATGCACCAACATGGCTATTCTTGTCACATTAAACTTTTCATCATGGGCTGATGAGCTTGTACACCCATGAGAAACAGCAGATTATTTTGTTACCTAGGGGATTTCCTAATTTTGTTCTATTGATCCCTTGAAAAAATTATAACTTCTGTTTTTGCAATGGTGCACATTTTTTTGTTCTTAGAAAATGGAAATTCTTCCAGTTGATGACTTGGACATTGCATTACACGACTTTGTGAGCAAGGATGACAAGACGGCATTCGCTGCCTGTTTGCAGCGAAATCTTGACGAAACCAGAGTATGGTTTGCTACTTTGTTATTTTAGCATCAGTCCTGAACTTGACTGCATGATGACTGAGAAGACACCACATGTCTAAGATCCAAATGCTTTGTTCAAAATATGCAGAAGAAACTGATTTCTGAAGCAGAGAAGTTTAAAATCGAGGAAGAAGATATAATAGTCAAAGTTGGCGAGTGCATGCAGGTACAGATCATTCTACTATAGTTTTAGTAATTCTACTATAGTTTTGCAACGAGATTTTGGCAATAAGGCTAACGATTGACCATTTTACAATCTAGGAACGTGCAAAGGAAATATCCCTCCGCTCTAAGGGAGACACGCCGTTCACATCAAGCTCTCAAAATTTGGTGGTTACAATATCTAGGCCCCTGAGCACTTTTATTGCTATTTTTCCATTCTCTTACAATTTTTACTGCTCTAATGTTACTTAAACCAGGATACTAGAGGTAAATCAGTAGCAGGTGGAAGTAGCCTGAACACTTTTAGTGATGACGAGGACACCAGGGAGATGCTTCTTGGCACCAAGAAAACATCTGGATTTACTAGGCCCTCTAAAGATGCTACTGGTGCTGCTAAAGGCGGTGCTTCCAAAAGAGGCAGGGGAGGAAAAGGCGCACTGAAGCAGACCACCCTTAGTTTCAGCCAATCAAGGTTGTTAAATTCCTTGCCTTTTTATTTTATTTTGAGCATTTAACTCCTAGAATTTGTGGATTTGTATGACAAGCTCGAAGCTCATGGACAAATGGAACTCTAGTCAGCTGTATAGCATTTGCATATGTTGTAGGTTCAGATTATTCATGGCCTTCTTGCCATTCATTCTGTGGTAGACATTCAATTTTGATCTGACCACCCAACATTTTCAGGTCAAGCGCTGCTATACGCAGTGAGGAGGTGGACTCCTCAAGTGACGAAGCACAGGAAGAAGCAAACGAAGTAGTTGAAAATTCAGTATGTCCATTTCTCTATTTGTACTCTTGACGTATTAATACATCCATGAAAAATTGATAGTAATAATAATCTGACTGGCTTTGACAAATGACTTCATGAACTGCTTTTATTCTTCATATGCTCATAGGAACCGGAGGATACTTTCCAACAAAGTGGACGGAAAAGACCGGCTCCTAGAGGCAGAGGTAGGGGTAGAGGCACTACGACCGCTAAAAGGGGTAGGGAAACCGACATTGCATCCATCCAAAGCATGGTGATGAGCAAAGACGATGACAGTGATGAAGATGACAAGCCTAAGAAACCACTACCTCGGGTAAGTCAAATTACCTTTACAGTCCTTGTAATTGTCCCGAGAAACATGTTTTGAGAAAGATGTGTTATGTATTGCATATACTTATAGCGAGGTAAACGAGTGGGATTTTGAGAGTTTATTGTTTCGCAGGTCACCAGGAACTATGGAGCTGTCAGGAGGAGATGATTCCCATGAAGCACTTGCTTTGGAGGTTTCGGAGTTGCCGGCTTGTTTATGTTGACTTGGCTGGCCTTCTGTTTCTCGAAGAACGGCTGGAACACCCACGATTAGATGTCTATGTACTGTTGGGTGCACCTTGTACATGCCTGCGTTTAACGGATTTATACGCTTGTATTAGTAGTTTTCAAAATGCTGGTGGTAGCTTTGTACATGGTATATCAGCTAGCCATCGATGGGCGAGCAGGGGCAGTTCATGCAAGTAATACATGTGTTTTGTTTCCATAGAGGTATGTTGTTATTCCATATAGGTATGTCGTTTTTCCATAGAGGTATTTCGTTTTCCCTCCATGTCGACATAGAGCCGAAGGTCATGGTCGTCTTCCTCAAACCGATAGATCCCTGAAGCTGTTCTTTCTTGCTCCGAGTCAATCGCTCTCATCCCCTTTTTGTGTTCGTACTGATGTTTGCTTTTTATTTTTACCACTGCAACGAGCTGTTAGCATGCCATACAGCGGATATGTCAAGCATGTTTAACCAGTAGACATCGCGAACATTATATATGTATTAGAGAGTTATTCAAAACTGTGTGTGCGTACTGTTTTCCAGGCTAGTCTGGCATCACGTCCATGTTATACAAAATATCACTGGTGAGAAAATCATTTTTTTAAGATAGTATAAGAAAATACTAATGCAATCCCTTGTAAGCTCATTTGCATAAAGATGATAACCCGGTAAAAGAAGATTGGTGCAAAACTACACATGGTGCCACAATCTGTATCTCATAGCAAAACTCATATTGTCACATTTAAGAGACAGGTTCCTGGAACCTCAAAAGAAATGCAGGTGGCACGTTTATCCAATATATTCTGCTGTGCTATCCCGTGATCTTTCATCCAGCGTTCCAGTTTCTCCCTACCAGGAGCTTGGCTGCGGAGTCATGTAGTATGGACGGAGAAGTGCGTGAGGAGGCGGCCCCGGAGTTGGAGGAGGGAGAGTTCCGCGAGGAGGCGGCCCGGGAATTGGGGGCGGTGGCATGGCCACTGGAGCAGCATACTGCGAGCCTGCATAGTGCACATCTGTCATTGATTAGAGAGAAATTGGTCAGTCTTCCATGTCAACTTGGATGTAATACAACAGAGAAACTGAAACAAGAGCTGAAAACTTACCAAGACACTCTTGTTCATAGGGTCCATAATCGCCAGAACTCCATGAGGAAACACCATCACGATATATCACCTGTTGATGAACTGCTTGAGGTAATGGTTGGGCATGGACTGGAGCTGCAGGTCCATAACCACAACTCCCGTAGTATCCTGCTGACCCGGAAGTCTGGTAGAGGTTGGTGCCAGCAATAGGAGCTTCAACTCTTTGGTTCAAATCTGTGATGCTAGGAATAGGATTGTATGGACTTGGGCTACTATGGGGACCATATGCATTGTGTACATATCCAGAAAATGGGGTGCTTGTGTAGATTCCATCGATCTGATGTTGGTTTGTGGTACTTGGGTAGCTTGGGTAAACTGGATGTTGGTTCGTGGTACTTGGGTAGCTTGGGTAAACTGGATGTTTGTTTTAGGTATTTGGATAGCTTGGATTCAGGGAGCTTGTCTGTGCTTGGTTTGTGGTACTTGGGTAGCTTTGGTAAAATGGATGTTGGTTTGGAGTATTTGGATAGCTTGGATTCAGGTAGCTTGTCTGAATTTGACTTTGATATGGGGCATTTGAGTAGCTGGACTGGAATTGATGTTGGTTCCATGTTGTACTCTGGTAACCTTGAACCCCCACTGGTGCACCCGGAGCATACACACCTTGTCCGTATGAGTTGCTCATTGGTGGTTGAAAGCCTGACGGAGATGGTCCTGCACCAGAAATGCCCGGAGAAACAATCCCAGTATATGTTGAGCTAACCTGTAAAACAGTCCCAGAAAATCAGGAGATTGCTCTATTGTGCTAAGTATAATTACGGCAAGACACATGGAATGAACAGTTCCCCAACAGAACAATTGAAACCATACATTTTGGTTACTGATATTGCCATAGCTGGGAGTCGGGGCTCTTGGTAGCAAATGTTTCATCTCGTCTAGGTTTCGCTGGGCATCATCCCTAGAAAGCTCTACAAAAATCACCTGTGCACAATAGAAAAAATGAGCTGAGCAGAAACGTTGTTAATTGGCCAAAAGATGTGTTACATCATCATAATGTGTCACAAACCTCATCGAAAGGCTCCTTTGAACCAGGCATGTCCTTTGACTGTGGCAAGATAAAATTGGCTGTAAAGAGAAACGTTTAGCGAATTAGCAAGGATGTAGATAGAGCAAAAAAGACACACACAAGTTCCACCCACTAATCTACAGAGTATCTTGATTAAACTCAGAGAATAGTAATCCGTCAAGATAGATACCTGTCATCTGGTCAACCGCTTCAGTTGGTACATCCTTCCCCATCTCCTTGAACCGTTTTGCTGCCCGGGCATTGAGTTCACTTGGCAATGGGAAAACGACCACAGCAATCTGTTACATAAAAGATACAAAGCATCCAGCATTTGTTAATTTTACAAACACTCCTGAAAAAAGGGTACACCTCTTTTTCAGCAGCTTACTTTGCGGTAGTTTGCAAATGGTCTCAGCTTGCGAATACGGGCACTTTTGTACACATTGGTCTGGTCCATGATGTAATTGCGAGGGATCTTTGCAGCTCTATCCAGCAGCGTGTTGAAAATCATCGTAGCATGTTCCATCAAACGATCAAAACGCTCACCGTAGTTGTTCTTACGCAGCAACCCTGGCACCTGCAACAAAGAGTACATATAAAATGAGAAGCGATGATGCCAAGTGAAACAGAATGCACAGCTTGTAACTAAAATGAGAGCAGGGGATGGATCGAGGAACAACCTTCATCTGGTCCAATGCAAGGTCAGTTCCGAGAAGGACGGCGCGTTTCTCCGGGTGTTCCTTGACCCACTTCTCTGCCCAAGTAGATTTCCCCGAAGCCGGGAGACCGACCATCATCATAACCTCGCACTCCCCTTGTTCTGCAAAGACAGGCCCAAACACCGCGTTCCCATCGGCACAAGCTGATGACCATGGCTCATAGCCTTCCACTGGCTCCAGCCCATCCTCCCTGCTGAACTGCATCTCGACAACGACATTCTTCAGCAGCACATGTGGGAAGATCGCCGATTCCCACTGCATCGGCCTCACGGGAGCATCAACCAGACCAAGCCCCGTCTCGCTCGCATCGAAATTCTGAGCAACCCCGAGCCACTCGCCGTTCTTCGAGAACCCAATCGAGGCCGGCTTGGAACCGAGATCGACGGCGCAGACGATCGTATCCCCGACCCCCAACCTGGCCCGTAATCGAAGAACTTGCCGCGGTGCGAGAGCTTCCCGGTGCCGCCGAACCCGAAGCTGTGGCCGCCGCCGGACTCCCCGAGCCCGCCCACGGGGTCGTCCCCCCGCGAGACCCCGACGCGGCAGAGGTGCCGCTGGTCGGCCTCCGTGTCGTCCATCTCCACGGGCTGCTCCGCGACGACCCTGCAGCCGAAGCAGTACCGCCCGCCGCCCCGGACGCCCGCCGTCGCCCGCGCGCCCGACCAGCAGTACGCGAACCCGCCCCCGTGCAGCGCCTGGCCACGGAGCCCGCCCCCGCCGACGTCGAAATCTGGACAGGTGTGAGGTGAGGGTTTGCTGACAGAGGGCGGGGCGGGCGAGGTGTGTGTGTGTGTGTGCGCGCCGTGTGTGTGTGTGTTTGAGCACGTACCGAGGTTGCAGTCCGCCGGGTTGAGCCCCACGCGCGCGGCCGCGGCCGACGCCGGCGGCCTCGGCTCCGCGCGGACGACGGCGTGGCGGGGGCGCTTCGGCGGGGGCGGCTGCGCGGCCTCGTCGCCCGTCGTCGCCATTGCCGTGCTGGCGGCAACCTAGCTAGGTCCGGTCGAGTTCGTTGGCTGGTGGCCGGTCGGTGATGTGCTGTTTGGGTTCGGCTCGACGAACTCCCTCGCGACGGTCGGTTGATCTCGATTGGAGGCAGAGGATTAATAAAGGACGGCGCGGCCGAGGCTTCGAGTCGGTATCGTCATGAAAAGTACGTAGTACAGTATTTTTTTTCTTCTAAAACTAACTTCAAAACAAATTCTTTCATAATTACTCATATTATAGTTTTTTTTTAACAAAGATGGGTTTCCCCCGGAAAGACAAATTGGGTCATGCTCGAGCATATGCTCCCACGTACTACTATTCAAAAACACATTTTAAAATGTCAAAAAATCGAAAAAAATACAGGGTGTACCTACAAACATTCTATGCATGCACAATTTTGTAGAAACATTTTAAAATATCTTTAGAAAATCCTTATCGGGGGTATCTAATCTTATGACTTAAAACACCTCTTCTGATTTCCACTCTATTCATAGATTTTATCAACCCTACAACGTGCAAGATGACCCAACAAAAAGAAAATTACAACATGGTCTAAAAAAGGACCCCGGAAAATAAATCAGAATACACAATGCGGTCCTTCTTCTCCCATTCTGTTGATCCACCGCAGAGCCAAGCACAACGAAGTCGGGTACGAAACCGCTTGACTCGAAACAGTGGCGCAGCTTGCCAAAGGTTGTTAGGAGGGAGGCGTAGAATACAACATATGAGATTTGGGATGGGTGGGGGGGGGGGGGGAAGTGCCCCCCTGACATGCACTAAGATCCGCTTGTGACTCAGAGTACTCATCCCGATACCTCTACCAGATGCCTTGATGAACTTGCCATGCCTCCGTGTCAACATTTTTAGCTTGGAGGTTGAGAAGTCGCCCTTCGGCTAGAGGATAACTGCGCTAACTAGGTCTCGTGGAGTTGGCGAGGGACGAGAAATCCGTTGGTCGGTGATGTGATGTTTGGGTTTGGCTCGACGAACTGGCGATGGTCGGTTGATTTTGATTGGGACGGAAGGAATCAAGTCGGTACGGACGATGCGACAAAGGCAAAGGATTAATAAAGGAGGACGCAGTCGAGGGTTCAAGTCGGTATCGCTGTGAAAAGGAGATTTTTTTCTTCTAAAATTAACTTCAAAACACATTCTTTCTCAATGGAGATTTTGTGCTCCCGAACTCTAGCAATCCTGATGTTTTTTTCAAATATGAAAAATTACGGATATAGTCCACTGTGTATTTGTATTCTAAGGTGGACAAAAAAATACAAAAGTGTGGATCTAAGTATGCTATTTTCAAATCTCTAAATTTATCAGAATTTTTCCATTTTTGTGTTACTCAGACCCCCGCTCGAGACCCCGACGGGAGGAGAGCTTCCCCGTGCCGCCGAACCCGAGCTTCGGCGAGGGCTGCGCGGTCTCGTCGCCCGTCGTCGCCATTGGTGGGCTGGCAAACTAGGTCATGTCGAGCTCGTGTGGGAGGCGAAATCTGCTAGTCAGCTGATTTGGATTGGGATGGAAGGAATCGAGTCGGGTACCGTACAGTTGGGGCGACAAAGGCAGAGGATTAATAAACGAGGTCGCAGTCGAGGCTTTGAGTCGGTAACGTTGTGAAAAGGAGATTTTTTTTCTCTGGAACTAACTTCAATACAAATTATTTTTGTAATTACACTTCTCGACCCAACATTTTTTACACGCATTTTGTCTTTAGCAAGCTAATTTTTGAATTGGCCATGAGCCAGATTCTGAACCGTCCATCTCTGTATGGACGCGAATCTCAGAGCTCTCTCTCGTTTACCTTTGTTTCTTCCGACACCGGTTTTCTATCGGTGGTTTTCCCGAACTTGTTATCTCTATTTTATAATTTCTTGTCTCGGTGGCCCATGTGGACAGGCCCGCCGTCTTCATCTGTCTCACATTCGAGAGAGAGGTAAATCTGGGAGACACGATCGTCGGGGTCCCTTCCGCGCCCATGTGAGGAGATGCTGGGTGGAGGGAGACAGGCCACGAGGAGGGGGAGCTCCATCTCGACGAGGGTCGATGCATTGCCCGTGGCAGCGGTGGCGGCCTGGAGGCGGGCGACGACGAGCTCTTTGATCCTGATTCGCTCACATACATCGTAAGCGATGCTCTCTGCCTCATGTTTACTTTTTTTTTCCTCTCTGGGCAGGTAATATGGAAGAGGAGAACGCATGAGGGAAAAGTTGCAGTTCATACAACAACTGATCATTCAAGGCATAACCCTACTCCACAAATCTCATGCTCATGAATCCCCAAGACATCTACATCCCAATCACCATGGACGAAAAGGAAGGACGACGAAGAGAACATCCGACGTAAGAAAAAGGGAGCAACAAACTCTAGAGCAACTATAGCCAAAGACTCGCGCTACCATGGATTTGGGCATGAGGTGCCGAGAAAGAACGAGGGTGGATCTTGATCCGGCTGCCTCTTTATTGAACAATGAAGAATCGAAATGAAGAAGCCCTAATACTGCTATGAACATCCAGAGCTCCCACCTACTCGATTGTGGCCACCGTGGCCGCCGACACTGGGAGGGAAAGAGACCGGTTGGGGAGATCCTATGAGAGTTCAAGACATGAAGACACAAGGTCAAACGTTACCGAGGGCAAATCGTGAACTCTTTAGTGGTTGTGTTACTTTGTGCCGGAGATGCTTGCCTCTACTACCCAACATTCTTTGATTTGACTAGGGTTCACCTATGTAACACCCCGGCCCACCCCCGGGTCAAGCCTGTCACCCCGGGCAGCTCTCTAGAATCTCTAGACTGGCCCCACAGAACAACACCGGTCTTTTCTGCGCACTTTGTCCTCACTCGTGCGCATCCGGGAAGTACTTCCCGGTCGGTCACCCATCCTTGGGAGTGCTTCGGGCCAAGCACGTTTAATCTCGGAGTTCCTTTCAGATTAGCTTCCAGAAAAAAAGTTACAACTTGTTGACATGAATATCCTATCAATCCTATTGAGCCCTGAGGCAGGATCTCACAACCTATCCGAGAACTAGCTAACTTTTGTGTCTGCGTATGTCGTGATAAAAAAAACATAAGTGCAACCCGTGTGTGATTCCTAGCTAGCACGACTAACGGCGTAAATCCAACTTGACCAAACTCAGTTTATCCACATCTCTTATTTTTCAGCTTCATCTCACGTGTAACTTTTTTTGTGTGAAAGAACTCACGTGTAACTGAAAAAAAAAATGGAGTAACAACTCGCGTACAATTTCTGGACCCGGCATGAAACATAACGCAAATCGGACTGAGTGAAGACTTGACAATCCCGTTTCCAATTCGCGAAAAAAAAAAAACAGGGTCCTCTTCCCAGAAACCCTCCGCCGCCACTTCTCCCTCTCTCGGAGATACCGGTGAGGAATCCCGGCCCTTCTTCGCCCCGTCCGCCGCTCGCCTGTCGTGGTCGTCCGCCGTTTCGCTAGGAGTCCCAAGCGTGGGATTCTCGCACGGAGGGCGGCGAAGGGGCGGACCTGCGGTACGACGACATGGAGTCAACGGCCTGGCGCTTCAGCGACGCCACGGCGTTCCGTTACGTCGAGCACGTGCTCCAGTCCGTGCGGATGGTGCGGTCGTCCCCCTTTGCTGCATTCATTTTTAGCTGGGAGTGATGCGAGACGGACGGTTGTCCTTTGAATTCTACTATTGCATTCACTAGTGAATTTTAGACTCGAGAGATTCGTTTTGTTCCTCTTCTGTTCGCTCGCTGGATTTTGAGTTTAGGGACGGTGCTGATGAAATTAACGCAGCTTATTATGAACTCCAAATTCCTAGTCCATGTCTACCTTTTGGGCTCCAAACTCCAATCACGGAGCCTAACTTACTACAGACTTAAGAAAAACAATCACAATTATACGTGGGCTCTTATCTATATAGAGAGCTAGCTCCTCAAATCAGTAATCCTATTGGGAGCGAACAGATGATTCAGCTATGGTTTTTTTCTTGGCGGGGCATTGATCAACAACGTTTATTTCCTTCTAAAACCACTGACAATCTTGTCTTCAATTTAGGATACGAATCTAGTTGACGCAAAGGACAAGGGGCAATATGATGAGTTGGTGCGCATTGTAGACAAAAATACCAGGAAAACGACTTCTGACGACGTGGCTTTGCTTGTGGTAAGTCATTGGTCATGTTTTCATCTCTCTGCCTTTCTTGTACTTGACATTGCATCTGATAAATGCACATATGACCTAGACGACTTTGAAGGCATTATCGGAAGCAGTATCCAAAATTGACATCATGTACCATCATGCGCTTTTGAACAATGTATTCCATATTGAGTACTCACTCTTACGGTTCCATTTGATTTGTTGAATTACTTGGTCTTGCTAAAAACATTCATTGTAGATATTTTCCATCTGCATCTGGCACTTGCAAAGAGATACAATGGATGCTTTCCTGGATCTGATAACCAGATTGCTATTCTTCTACTACCAGCATAATCTGTGTATGAGTTTCTGACTGATTGACTATTCGTCCATACAGGCTGCAGTGGCAGACCAGTATCTCAGAGAATGTTTGCAGATGCTTGTGAACAACTTTACTCCGCCCGGACCTCTTACTGTGGAAAATAAGTTTCCTCCATGGATTGTTTCAAGGAAGAAGGATAGTCATTTTCGTTTGTGCGAGAGTTTGAAAACGATCTCCGACACTGTACCCTTATCACCAATGATGTTAAGGGATATAATCCATAGGAGCATGCCAAAGTTATTTGATAACAAAGATGTAAGTGGGAACTCTATAAGATATTCTCTGTTTTCATAGTCTGTTGTGTTTATGTGTTGCATTCCTAATTAGCTTGAATTATCACTAGGAAAATTACACACAAATGCTGAAAAGGGGTATTGGTCTTCCCCAGTCCACCTTCCAGTTATACTTAAATTCTTAACGCCTACATCTTTTCGACAACACTGCAGATAGTTTTTTGTTAATTCATACGCCAATCTGCCATCATTTTAGCTTCTGTATATTTGTTGCAAGGTCTTTTTTATGTTAGAAGCTTCTTCTATATCATGTGATAGTTAGCATTGGGCTCCTTTGCTTATCAGCTTTGTGTTGGAAAATTATGATCACTAATTTTGTCACTTATACATGGAGAAGTCGGCCACCAACTCTGTTCCCTATTTCATAGAGCATCCTTTCTTACTTTATGGTAATGTCTTTGCAGAGGACGGTCTGTTTTGTCGAGTGCATGTTGGGGCTGGATACTGACAGAATGGGGGATCTTATCGGAGCTATTTTACTGGCGAAAGTTGTGGAGCTACTTACAGAATTAGATGTATGCTCCTTTTCTCACCACTTGTCTACCCTGCAAGGCTGCAACTAATTCTCGAACTAATTAGTTGATGGGCGAACTTTGCAGGTTCATATAACCTGGGAAGATATTCTTCAAGAGGAACATAACATCGGTATATTTGATATGGAGCTTGAAGATTTGGATGGGGATGGGGATGGGGATGAGGATGGCCTTGGACAAGCAGGAACAAAGGTCTGTACATTGTACTTATTTTTTTTGCCTAACTAATCGAGTAGCCAAAGTTGCCAACTCAACTCTCGTTTTGTTGGTTAGGTCCTTTTTGGAGGAAATGCATGTGCCGACAAGCTTTATGGTTTAATGGTTGTTGTATGCGAGCACCTTATGTCATGTGTAGAGCGTAGGCACCTACCTAAGGTGAGTGCGCCACTACGCACTTTATCCGGGTCTTCGGAGTATATTTCATTGTCATATTTTAGCATCCCTTAATGCTTCTACTCCCTCAAGTTCGCGAGTAAGTGATGTTTTGGACATATCCTCAGTTAAATTTTTAAAACTTCCATTGTCAATATCGATTCAAATATTTGGATTGGAAAAGTAAAAAAACGTGTGTATAGATTTGTCTTGAATAGTAGCTCTAGAATATTACAATATTCTTGGGTTTTAAACTCTAGTAGAAATTAGTTTTGAAAGTTAAGTCTTTAAAAACCGTGTCAATGTCCAAAACGCCATCCTTTTTGTGACTTTGAGGGACTAATAAATAAGGAAATATTACTGTTGAAGCTGAATGCTAGTTTTTCATCTGTCACTTCTCATTTTCTGGTTTGAAATGGACAGGAATGTGACATTCTGAAGACTATATTTCGATCATCTGTTCTACGGTGGGTGCACAGATCAAAATTCACCCAGGTCAGGATTTGTTGTTATTTGGTGTGTGTAAACTAGATCCACTGGGCTTTTGTACTTGTGTTCAGTTTTATTTACCTTCATTTTTTCTCGCTTGCTTTTCCCTTCACTTTCTTTTATTTGACTCTGCCGTTCTAACTATTGCAGTTTATCATGTTCTATGCCTGCTCACTGGATCCTGATTTCTGCGGCCTTCAGTTTGCTGTTTTTCTTACTGACATTGTTACAAAGAAGGAAGAGGATCCAATTTCAAGGTATGTCTTGCATGTTGGGAATATGTCGTATGCACATCACTTATATTTATCTGCCGTCTATTATTCGCTGCGATCACATTTGACTTTGCATGTTGTGATGATCGTAGAAATCTTTGGTTAGCCACATTTTGCTTTGCTCATTTTGGCAAGGTCGATAATCTCGTGGCTGATGTTTGCATTATGACAACAGTTCCGATGAGCCATGCTTTCTTCGATCGTTCAGCCACCTTTGGTAGACATGTCTTTTTTGCCAAGTCGCCACATTTGTGGCAAAAGGTGTTTACACAGACAATTAATGCATACACCCCTCACATTTTCTGAGGTTACAGTCAGTAGTATATTCTGTTATGGTTCTGTTTAATAGCTTAATTTGTTAGCTTGTACAGGTTGAGGAAATGCTGATCATTATTTATGTTTGAATTACAGAATGTCTGCAGTTTCGTATGTTGGAAGCTACTTGTCTCGGGCAAGGTTTATTTCGGTTGATAACGTTGTCACCATACTTCGAAGGTGACTAGAGAAATTCATCTCTTTGCATTTTACCCGATGTTCTTCTCATATCTGAAATTATCTTTGTTCGATTTACACAGATTAGTGGATTGGTGCGTTCAGTATTGTGACCTTCAGAACAGTAGAGGGACTGCAGCTAATCCAGATCATCAAATATTTTACGCGACCTGTTTATTAGTTATATCATCATATCTATGTACACTTAGGTATGGTTGGTCACTGGCCAAACGCTAAATTCTTTTGTTAAATCGTGTGGGGGACACCTATACATCTAGTATTAGTAGCTTTCCAGTTCTGGCATCTTATTCTCTCTAAACACTTTTTTTTCATTTTTCTTAACTTGCAGGCTGTGATGTATATCCTTTGCTTTCGCTTGAGATCTATTATGGATTACCCAAAGCTTAAACTAGACCTCTTTCACATGCCTTTTGGGTTTATTTTGACCCATCCACTGGAACCTCTAAAGGTTCGTGTAACAAGCATTCTCCGCCTCCTCTGATATATCTCCTTTCAAGTTCCCTGTATATTCTAATGCCCTCCATGATTGGCTGCCTTTTGATGTTTTTGGAAGTCATAAACTGCTAATGATATGCTGTTTTCGACCTTTGGCAGTTAACATTATCTTTTGATATCCTAGGTGTGCTTGCCTTCAATAGTAAACGAGTTCCTTAGACAGGCCAAGGATGCCGGGTTGTTCACTACATTCATGTATTCAGCACTGGATGATGCAATCGAATCTGATTTGTCCTGGACTTTTTGGAGGAATCGGTAGACTTGACATGTTCTTCCCATTCGATCCTTATTTGCTAAAAGAATCTGACAGGTTTGCACCACTGATACTTGCACTGCTTGAGCCTATTCTAGCAGCAATTAACTACCACCCTTTAACTTATTTGTGCTATGTGGATTACAGTGATGTTTATAGCAAGCCTTGTTGGACTTTTATATTTAGGGATTATCCTTTGATATAAGCCGTTTGGAATTTTAGTTTCTGTGTGCTTCGTGCCTTGTTCTATATTTTGGAGAACACTCTAGCCCAGTTGCTAGATTTTCCACTCTTGCTTCTTCCTGACAACCATTTGTGCCCTGCAGATACATGCGTCCAAATTTCGAGTTCTGGTCCATGGTCAAGACAACATACAGTGATGATAACGAAGACGACGACGACAATGAGCTCGAGGACCTTGATGCTCCTGGAATGAATTTGGGCAGCTTGGATGATCACGTCGAAATAGATATGAACAGCGACGACGACGACGATGGATTGGAATACTCGATGAACAAGATGTCTATATCTCCGTGTCGCTCTTTCTTTCATCCACTGGTCACGGATAGCGATGGTGGCCTTAGCATGCCTGCAAGGATCAGACCTTCAGTGAGCCCACCTGTATGATAGGCCATCGCAGGATCATCTTAACGAACCTATTCTTCACTTTACTGAAGAAACAGACCGATACATGGAGCTACATGCGGAGCCAACTTGTGCAAGGGGTATGACACTATCAAGCTGATATATGGGGAGCTTCTATCGTAGTAGGGTGGAACAACCCATTAATTTGTAGTGTACTGAAAGCCCCGATAGGTCAATGTTTTGGGGTGGGAGTGAAGTACAGATGCTTAGAGAACACGTAGTTCAGGTTGTTGTGAGATTATATGTTAGGCTTGTATGTACATCCCCAAGATTAATCATGGTCGAGGACACACCATCGAAACCCTGACCTAACCCTAGCCGCCGCCAGGCGACAACCCGCGGCGGCCGCCCCCCGCGCGCCGCCCGCAGCCCCCCGTCCCCTCCCTCTCCCCGGCGGCCCGCGCCCCCGTCGCCCCCCATGGCGGCGGCGGCGCGCCCCCAGCCCACCTCGCCTAGCTCCTCTCTCCTTTTCCCTCCTGTTGCCGCCGCCGACAGGGGCTGCTGGGCTTAGCCCGGTGAGCGCCGGCGGCGGCTGGTCTTCTCCCGCCCCGGGTGTGCGTGGAGGCGGGGCTCCTTCCTCCCGCGGCGGTGCTCCTCGAACGGCGGTGGTCTGGCCACGGCCGAATGTGGCGACATGGCGCCTGCGGGGCGGCGCAGTGCGGTGAGCTTCGGCGTGCAGCGGAGCGGCGAACTGGGCCCTGTAGCCCAGATCTGGGCCCGTCGGGCCCATCTGGGTCGGTCGGGCCGGCCTGTTCTGAGGTTCGTTCCTAAAGACGGTGGCGAGGTAGAGGTGGCAGAGGACAGCGGCTACGGCGGCCGACCTGTTGCAGCGTGGCTACGGCGGCTCGACCGGACCCTATTAGGACTGGTGTGCCCTTGTGGGGGCTTTACAGACCTGCTGGGCCTGGCCAGACCTGACGGGGATTGGTGTGCTCTGCTGTCGTGTCCGGTCGACTACCGTCCTTGGCGCTGTAGGTTGTTCCTCCCGCGGCCGCGGTACTGCTGACTCCGGTTCATACTTTTCTCACCTCGTCTTGCAGACCTCATGTCTGTTACTTCGGTGAGACACGACGTTGGTGGCTTCGGGATCGTTTTGGCGCACGCTGGTGGGCGGCTAATCTGGTGGTGTCGAGTCTTGTGCTCGTGGGGCTCTTGTACTACGGATCGTCTGGGGTTGTGGATGGGTTTTCGGGAGAAATCCTTGTCGGTTCCTCCGATACCGACGCGGTGCCGCCTTCAGGTGGCATCTGTCCTTCCTGAAGGGTGTCGTGGCTACCCTTCATCCTCCCTATGTACCGGGGAAACCCTAGGACCAGTGCGTTGGTCCGGCAGTAGCATTGATTCTCCTTCTTTAAGGTGCTGCTTGGTACTCGTCGATGCAGAGCTAAGAGTGTGGTGGTTCTTCCTCGGAGAGGGCGCAACGGTTGCGGGTCTTCATCGTTTAGTCAATCCGCCTATGCCATTTTTTCTTTCTTCTTTTCCTTGCCTTTCTTTGGGTGTGTGTTGGCTGTCGCCCCAGCCGGTATCTCTTGTTGCTTGTGTCGGGTGTTGCTATATTAATATAGCGGGGCTACGGCCTATTTCGTCAGATTAATCATGGTCTGGACCAGTGGCGTATTCAGGAAGAAATTGGAGGGTGGGCACACAGCAACAAAAATGTCGCACCGCGGATTTTTTGTTGTCAAATTACCAGTATAAATAGGAGATCTATTTACAAAATCGTAATTCAATATGTATGATTTATATGTGCATGATTCAAATACAAATAGTTCTGCCGAAACGATTTTTCAGATCCTTTCTCTAGAAGAGTGCAATGCAACAGTTGTAGAGTGCAATGAAACAGATGTAATGTATGTGATCATTTGGTTAGCAAGCAAGAAGGTAATGAATCAAATCCACGAAAAATTTATAAAACTGAATCATGGGGCTGAGAATCCATGAAAAATTAATAATACTGAATCGTAGGGATGAGAATCTGAGATATATTGCGGTTGGCCTTTGGCCGAGCGTCGGTCGGAAGCGGCCGGCAGTGGCCTGAAGCTGCCCCTGGCCGAGCGGCGGCGGTGGCCGGATTGGAGCGGCCGAGTGGGTCGGCGAGGTCGACCGAGGGGACGGGTCGGCGAGCTAGATCGCCATGGCGGCGCCGGCGGGTGACTGCAGGCGAGCGATGCAGGCAGCGAGCGAGAGGCCGAGGGTTCGATGGATCGGTTACTCGGGTATTGTGGTCTGTGCAAAAATTGAGCAATCTGCTTCTGTTGTGAGCCAAATGAATGATTCTGGAGTTTTATGGACTGACAGAGGAGAGCTCTGGTGGGGTTTGCAGAGGTTAACGCACGGTATTCAGATTTCATCACCTTTTACTTCAAGAAACAATCATTTCTTCTGTCCATAAGATACCTTAGACCATCCACTATGTGGAATCGGTTCAAAGAAAATATTGTCAGAGTTTGGAACCGTTGTGGTTTTTCTACTATGTGTAGCATCGCTTTGCATGCAAGCGTGGGACCTACAAAACAGTGCCAAACTAATTTTCTATGATGCATGGCATCCTCTTCTCCCTCACGAGCAGGCTTCCTTGCTCTCACATGCTCTCGCTCAGCTTATGTGTGTCAGAGAAGAAGCAGAGAAGAAGCGAACCAAGTTTTGGAGTCGCTTCTTTGCTCTGACACACGGCATCGGTTCCCTACTATGTGTAGCATCGAACCCTCAGTCACACGGCATCGCTTTTAGAGCACATAGTGGATGGTCTTATATACTAAACATTTTTTTTTGACACTACCTTGTATACTAAACATGTGTTACACAAAAGTAACGTCAAGTAAAAGAACGGAAGGTTTGAGCAGAGCCCAGCTTTAAATTAATAAAGCCAATCGGCCAAATGATCCACACATACATGAAGTCTCCGCCCACGGCGGGTACAAACTGAGGCACAAGATAGCACGAAGGCTATAGTCTGGGGGAGAGAACACCCCGCACAGACGAGCTAGTATAAATAGGCCTAAGGCAGTAAAGATACAGGTAAAGGCAGTCAATCCGGTCTATCTCGGACAGAGTTGTGAAGCGAGCGAATCCTGCCAATTTGAAAGGACATTTTGTGATCTCTTAGTTTTGTGTGTTAGTTAACAACACTTTGGATGTTTTAATCTGGTGCTAAGTGATGCAGGTTTTATTGTATACAACATATGCACCAACACCAAAAAGAGAAAAGAGTTTCTGGAGCATTTCAGGCCGGAGTTTCCGGCCTCCAAGGCCGGAGTTTCCGGTCCTTGGTCTTGTCCTCGAAGAAACAGCAAGCTGCTGATTTGCTGCTCAGCCCCTGGTGTGGGGCGGAGTTTCCGGCCCTCAGGACCGGAGTTTCCGCCCCTGGCCGAACATTCCGGCCCCAGGGCACCGGAGTCTTTGCCCAAGCCTCTGCTGCGAAGTTGCTGCTCAGCCCCTGGTGTGGGGCGGAGTTTCCGGCCCCCTAGGCCGGAGTTTCCGCCCCTGGCCAAACATTCCGGCCCCAGTGCACCGGAGTTTTGGCCCGAGTCTCAGCTGTGAAGAAGTTGCTCAGCTCCTGGTGTGGGGCGGAGTTTCCGGCCCTGTAGGCCGGAGTTTCCGCCCCAGGCCGGAGTTTCCGGTCACTAGGACCGGAGTCTCCGGTGTGATTCTTTCTGCAACGGCTACTTTTCTGGGAGGGGTATATATACCCCTCCATCTACCTCCAGCCAGCTAGCTCGCCCAGAATACAAGATCCCCATTGTTGCAAGCTCAAGAATCACTAGATCTCCCAATCCCTCCACCCAAACTTGTTGATCTTTGGAGGATTGAAGGAGAAGACCCCGATCTACATCTTCACCGAGCCGTTTGTCATTTCCCCCTCATTCACTTGAGGGACCATTTGCTAGGGTTTCCACTAGGAAAACCTAGCCCCCTATTGTACTCACTTGATTGTCTTTGTGACAGATTGTAGCTGTTTGGGAGCCCCCAATCCTTTGTGGGTTGTGCCCCAAATCGTTGTTGTAAAGGCTCCGGACTCCGCCTCGAAGGTTTCCGATAGTTGAAGTGAACCAAACCTTTGTGGTGCGGTTCACCGGAGAAGAGGGTGAGGCCTTTGTGGCCGTTGAACCATTGTGTTGGTTCACACCTCTCCAACGAGACGTACTCCCCTAAAAAGGAGGAACTCGGGATTACATCCGTGTCTCCGCGTGCTTTGACTTCGGTTACCTCTATCCTTGTTTACCGCCTTATTATATCGTGCTTAGTTGCTAGCTTGTCATATAGGTAAATTCACCGTAGTTGCATATCTAGAGAATTTACCTTTTGTGTCAAGCCTAAATTGAAAAAGACTAAAATTGGAGTAGCACCTATTCACCCCCCCCTCTAGGTGTCATACCGATCCTTTCAATTGGTATCAGAGCAAGGCTCTCTTGTTTTGGGTTTAACCGCCTAAGAGAAGTATGACACAAAGTGAGGATGAGGCCGATCTTGCCAAGGCCAAGGAGACCATGGCATCCATGGCCGATATCAAATCGTTGGAAACAACATTGACATCGTCCATGAATGACATGAATGTCAAATTTGATGAGTTGCGTGACATGCTCATGAAACTCACAAATGCCAAGGTTTCGGAAACCATCCCACTAGAGGGTATCTCTAACTCCGATGAAGGTGATTCCGAGGAGGGTAAAAAGAAAAATGAGAAGGGGTTGGAAACCATCTCCGGATCTAAACCATCTCCTCCTCCTCCTACCAAGCATGAAGATGGGAAGGAAGAGTACCATAACGTTCCGGGATGGTACCCTATCGACCCACCTATCACCACCCGCATAAACCCCATTGGTCCTCCACCTAAGCTTAATGCATTAGCCTTTGCTAGTTGGCAACGCTCAATGAAATCTCATATTAACAGTGCCTCTATCGAGCTTTGGAGGATCATTGAAGATGGGTACAAGGTTGCGGATCCAAGCAATGTGACAAGAAGAGAATTTGCCGAAAAGCAACTCAATGCCTCCGCACTCCATATGATTGAACTTTCAGTGGGTGAAAGTGACAAGCATTATGTTCTCAATGCCTCCACCGCCAAAGAAGCTTGGAATTGTCTTGAGGTTGCATTTCTTGGGAATGAAAGCATGAAGAGAAACCGATATGAGTCTTTGAGCAATGATGCCGAAGGATTCTACATGTTTGACAATGAGACTCATGAAGACATGTATGGAAGACTCAAGACTCTTGCAAAGGCCTTCTTTGATGTGGGGGCAACCTATGTGGATGATGCTTATGTCAAGAGGAAGTATGTGAATGCTCTCTTGCCTTCCGAGCCCATCGAGGTGAAGGCCATTCAAGGAAGACACAACTACAACGAAATGACATCCAATGAAGTTATGCAAGAAGTGCAAGCCTCCAAGGTTGCCACCAAGAATGCCGAAGATAGCCGTGCTAGGGCCATGGGGATGAAACAAGGCCCCTCACTTGCTTTGAAGGCCAAGGTGGTATGTCTTGATGAGGTTGAAGCGTGCCCAAGCAACATTGCTCCAAATGATCTTGAACCGGCTCTAAATGGTCATATAGCTCTTGCCACAAGAGAGTTTTGGCAAGACCCGGCAAAAGCTAAAGCCAAGGTTGATAAAGAGAACAACTCAAGTGGGAAGAAAGAGCTAGCCTCAAAGTGGAAGACGTGCTACAATTGTCATGACAAGAACCACTACATAAGAGAGTGTCCTTATGAGAACCGAGAGCAAAATGGTGGGAAGCTCATCCCCAAGGACCATTCAAAGTTGATCCAAAAGAAGCCCGCAAGACCAAGGAAGCCTTTCTTCAAGAAGGCACCAAGAATTGTGTTGGTGGCACAAGAAGAATATGCCACAAGTGATTCCGAAGATGAAGATGCACCTACTAAAGAGGTAGCCGCATTGGCTATTGTATCAACTTCATCATCTTCTCTCTTTGAATCCCCCAATGAGAACTTCTCCACCAACAATGCTCGTTGCCTCATGGCTAATGTCACCGAGGTATCATCTCCTTCTCCCAAGACTATGCATGAAATGAGTGATCAATCTAGTCTTGTGATTAAGAAAGAACTTGTTGCTTTCGATACTTTCATGACTAACTTGCAAGGTGAAGCTAAGGAACATGTTGAGTCTCTCATGAGACAACTATGTGCGGCCGAAGAACTTCTTCAAGAAAAGAGTAAGATTGAGAGAGAGGATTCTCTCACCATTGCCTCTTTGAATGCTTCCGTAGCATCCTTGAATGCCTCTCTTGATGAAGAGAGTGAAGAAAGATGTTCTCTTGAGGAAAGACTTGAGTCTCTTGATGCTAAAAATGATGATATCATTAATAAAATCATTAAGGATAGAGATCATGTTGTTGCTAAATATAAAGTGCTTAAAAAGGAGAAAGTTGAACTTGGGGTTGCTAATGCTAGACTTCTTGAGGTATGGAGAAGCTTGACAAGGCTCACAAGGCCTTGGAAACAACTCACTCCCTTTTAGTCAAGTCTCATGAGCAACTTCAAACTCAACTTTCTAAATCTAGCTCAACTAGCATATCTATTCTTCCTCGTGTTCATGAAAATGTTATTGAAGAAAATGTTAGTGCCAAGACCTCTATTCCCAAAGTAAAGATAAGGGTATTGCTTACTTATTTGAGCAAAAACCACACAAAGGGAAGGAGGGTCTTGGTTATGTAGCCGAGCCCAAGAAGAAAGTGGGCAACAACAAGAAGATCAAGACCAAGCCCGCACAAGCCGAGACTTCCATTGCGGGTGGTAGTGCCACAAGGGGCAAGACCACTCGTAGTGACTTTGCGGGGCATAACAACCCCAACTATATTCTTTATGTTGATTATTATGGGGATGTTTATGCTCAATATGTTGGTCCATATGATGGTTACATTGATTACTCTATTTGGGTCCTAAGACCCTTGTTGCTAACCAAAGAGGACCCATTGAGAAATGGGTACCTAAATCCAAGCAATGATTTCTTGTAGGACTATGCTTCCGGTGGATCGAAATGGGTGGTTGATAGTGGATGCACTAGTCATATGACCGGAAGCAAGGAGATTATGACGGACTTGAGACCAAATCTAGATTATACAATAACCGTCTCTTATGGTGATAATTCAAAAGCTGAGGTAAAGAGTCTCGGCAAGGTGGTAGTTGCAAGGATATCACCCTTGTAAATGTCATGCTTGTTGAGTCTCTAGGTTACAATCTTATGTCCGTTCGTGCTCTTAATAAGATGAACTTTGATGTCCATTTTACTATTGATATGGTGGTACTCTTGAGGAGCAAGACTCTAAAGGTCATGTTCGTTGGGTATGTTGAAAATGAGTTGTTTGTGGTAGACTTTTCGGGGTCTACCAACACTCAAGCAATATGCCTATTCGGAAAGGCCGACGTGGGGTGGTTGTGGCATCGCCGCTTGTCCCATGTCAACATGAGAACTTTGCAAAGTCTTCACAAGGGTGGCCACATTCTTGGACTAAAAGAATGTTTCTTTTTCTAGAGATCGTCTTTGTAGGGCTTGTGTTGAAGGAAAGATGCATGATTCTCCCCATCCGGGCAAGACCATTATTTCATCAACGAGGATTTTGGAACTTCTTCATGTTGATCTCTTTGGTGCCGTGCCTCAACCTAGTCTTGGTGGGAAGAAATATTGTTTGGTGATTGTTGATGACTATTCAAGATTTACTTGGGTTTATTTCTTCAAGACGAAGGATGAAACCCAACAAACCATCATCGACTTTTCCAATATTGTTCAACGCCAATACAATGTCCCTATTTTGGTCATTAGGAGTGATAATGGCTCCGAGTTCAAGAACTACACCTTAAATGAGTTTCTTAGTGAAGAGGGGATTCGTCATCAATATTCCGCTGCATATACCCCTCAACAAAATGGTGTAGCCGAAAGGAAGAACCGGACTCTCATGGATATGGCAAGGTCTATGTTGGCGGAGTTTAAGTCTCCGCTATTCTTATGGGCCGAGGCTATCTCCACGGCGTGTCACTCATCTAACCGGTTATTCTTTCGTGTTGGCAAGAAGTTTACATCTTATGAGATGCTCACCGGCAACAAGCCCAATGTCTCCTACTACCGAGTTTTTGGTTGTAAGTGTTTCTATAAGAACAAAAGTGTTCGTTTGTCTAAATTTGAATCTAAAGCTTTAGAGGGTGTTTTTGTTGGTTACGGTGCCGAATCTCACACCTATAGAGTCTATGACAAGACCGTTGGGAAAGTCATAGAATCTTGTGATGTGAGGTTCGATGAGAATGACGGCTCCCAAGTGGCGCAATTTCATGTTTGTGATGTAGATAATGAGGAACCTCAAGAAGCAATAAGAAGAATGGGGGTTGGTTTCCATCGCCCCATTGAAATCCATCATGAGCCTCCTCAAGCAAGTCCTAGCTCCACTCATGTGGAGATCCATCATCACAAGTTGAAGTTGCACCTTCTATGGAAGCAAATGATGCACCTACCAAGAACAAGTTCAAGGCCCTCCTCAAGTTGACCAAGAGGCTATTCAAGAACCAAGTTCTCCTATTGTCAACACTAGCCAAGGTCAAGACCAAGATCAACCCTCTCCTTCCTTTGTTGAAGATGAGCTTCAAGATGATCAAGGTCAACACTCCGGTCAAGACGGGGACTCAAATGATCAAGATGATCAAGCCGAAATTCCTCGCATCAATGAGGATATCGAAACCCGTCGTATAGCAAGAGTCAAAAAGGATTGGAGAAGAAAGAGTCTTCATCTAGAAATATCATTGTTAATGTCAAGAACAAGGTCACCACAAGAAAACAATTGGCAAATTTCAATGAACATCAAGCTCACATCTCTATGGTGGAACCAAAGAAAGTCTTTGAAGCTCTTGAAGATCCGGATTGGTTGGAAGCCATGCATGAAGAACTCAATAACTTCAAGCGCAACAAAGTGTGGAATCTAGTGGAGAAGCCAAAAGATTGCCTCAATGTTATAGGCACCAAGTGGATATTCAAGAATAAGCAAGATGAGCATGGAATGGTTGTGAGGAACAAGGCAAGATTGGTAGCACAAGGGTTCTCTCAAGTTGAAGGCATTGATTTTGGAGAGACCTATGCTCCCGTGGCTCGCCTTGAGTCCATCCGTATCCTTCTTGCATATGCATCACATCATAATTTCAAGTTGCAACAAATGGATGTGAAAAGTGCCTTTCTTAATGGTCCTTTAAAGGAGTTGGTATATGTTAAGCAACCTCCGGGATTTGAGGATCCACACTTCCCTAACCATGTCTACAAACTTGATAAGGCGCTCTATGGTCTCAAACAAGCACCTCGTGCTTGGTATGAGCACCTAAGAGAGCTATTAGTAGACCGTGGCTTTGAAGTGGGGCAAATCGATCCCACTCTTTTTACCAAGAGGGTTAAAGGGGAGCTTTTCATATGCCAACTTTATGTTGATGATATCATATTTGGCTCTTCTAACAAAGCTTTTAATGATGAATTTTCAAAGCTTATGACCGATAGGTTCGAGATGTCCATGATGGGAGAGTTGAAGTACTTCCTTGGTTTTGAGATCAAGCAATTGAGTGGAGGGACCTTCATCTCTCAAGCCAAATATATCCAAGACATGCTCAAGAGGTTCAAGATGCAAAATGCTAAAGAGAAGAAGTTTCCTATGGACACCAAGTGTCATCTTGAACTTAATCCAAAGGGTAAAGATAAGGATGTTGATCAAAAGCTCTATCGTTCTATGATTGGTTCTTTGCTTTATCTTTGTGCATCTAGACCCGATATTGTGTTGAGTGTAGGAGTGTGTGCAAGGTACCAAGCGGCTCCCAAAGAAAGCCACCAAACGGCGGTTCTTCGAATCTTTCGATATTTGGTTCATACCCCAAGGTTTGGTTTGTGGTATCCTAAAGGCTCAACTTCTCTCTTGCCGGTTACACGGATTCGGATTGGGCCGGTTGCAAGGATGATAGGAAATCAACTTCCGGGGCTTGCCAATTCCTTGGTAGGTCCTTGGTGAGTTGGTCTTCTAAGAAGCAAAATTGCATATCTCTCTCCACCACCGAAGCCGAGTATGTGGCGGCCGCTAGTTGTTGCACTCAATTGTTGTGGATGAGGCAAACTTTAAAGGAATACGGTGTCCATTGTGACAAAGTGCCTCTTTTATGTGACAATGAAAGTGCTATCAAGATTGGCCACAACCCGGTGGAGCACTCAAGAACGAAGCATATTGAGATTCGCTATCACTTCATCCGTGATCACATCATCCGGGGTGATATTGAGCTTGGTTATATTCCCACGAAGATCCAACTTGCCGATATGTTCACGAAGCCACTTGATGAAGCAAGGTTCACTTATTTGAGGCATGAGCTAAATATCATCGATTCGGGGAGCGTCGCTTGAGTATCTTGCATACACACCTATCTTAGCTATTTGTTTGGTTTAGGTGTAGGCATGGACATAGGGGGAGTGCGGTCCTAATCCATTGGACTATCCCTCCCCCCATTATGCCGATAGAAAGAACTCATTTTGTCTCTATATTGTTCATTTTATGAATTGTGAGCTTAAATGACGAGTAGTGGCGGTGAACCCAAGATATATCTTCGCGGTGTCACACCACATACACTCATACATGGTGGCTTAGGCCACCGCCATCTTCTTTGTGAAGATTTGATCTTGTTGGAGCTTTATGGCCTTTTTGCCTATCCGTTGGTTTTTATGGAAAACACACTCAAATGATGCTTCTTAATGTTTTCTTTGTGCCTCTTACCAAGTTTGAGTGTGAAGTACCATTTCCAGTGACTTTGTGTCCCATCCCAGGCCTCTCCCTTCTGAAAACTTGCTCCTCTTGCATCTTGCATGTTCAACAACAAAATCTGGCATTTTTGAGTTGGTGGGGCCGGAAACTCCGGTCCTTTGGGCCGGAATATCCGGTCTGACTGAAGTTTCCGCCCTAAACCCGGAAACTCTGGCTTAGGCCGGAGACTCCGGTGTTTAGGCCGGAAACTCCGGTCTGGGCAGTTCTCGCAGGGGTCCAAAAGGGGATCGGGGTGGGAGTTGACTTCACAACTCCCACACACCCCCGACCCCCAACCTCTCCCCTGCAGCCGCCGCCGCCTCGAAGTGCCTCCGGCTGCTCCCCGCCGCCGGAATCCGCCGTGCCTCCGGCCTACTCCTCCTCACCAACGCGGGAGACCTTCCTCTCCTTCGTTTGGGCTGCACCATGGACAAAAAGGGTACCTCCTCTCTCTCCTTAGGTTTTTCACCTCGATCTAAGTTTGGAGAGTAGTTCCCCTAGTTTTTCATGGTGTAGAATCTTCTAGATGGCAAGGTGTATCCTAGATTTAACCCTAGAACTCTCAGCACAAAGTTTCTTGAACTAAATCGAGGTTCCCCATCTCAGGGCCGGAGACTCCGGTCTTCCAGGCCGGAAACTCCGGTCAGGGCCGGAATCTCCGCCCCCTGAGGCCGGAAACTCCGGTGTAGATCAGACACTTTGTGCCCAGAATTCTTTGGTTACTTCTTCTTTTGGTTCCTGGACATGCAAGCTTATCCCCATGCTTTTCTCCTATTCTGTTATTTCACAGGTGGGCAGAGGACAAAGGCTTCCATGAAACATCCTGAAAAATCACCAAGAAAAGTCATCCGTGCTCAAACAAGGGACAAGCTTCTTTTTGACAGCAGTGCTGGCCGTCTGAGACAGCAGGTACCATAGATGAAGAAGCCACAAGACATGCTGCCCTAGGTGGTTTTGATAATGAAGAAGAGGCCGAGAGAGCTCATTTTGACTCCTTGACCACTGTTTTGGGCATGGGGAAGCTCGAGTTTCGTCGGATGAGATCTCAGCAGTTCTATGACTTGCCATCCAACACCGATGATCCTAGGTTTCCAAGGAGAGAGCAGCAGCTGATCATGAATGAGATTTATGCCCGCATTGAGAAGCATATGGTGTGTGAGCAAAAAGTGTTGAGCCTTGAGAGCTTGGACAAGAAGCCTTATTTTCAAGAGGCCGTGTGGATTGCTCGGAAGCTTGGACTTGAGAGGCTCATCTCTCATGTTCATGAAGATTATGATATTCAGCTTGTGCATCAGTTCTTTGCCACAGTGGTGTTTGATAATGATGAAGATATCACCATGACTTGGATGACCGGTTCTCAAAAGTGCACCTCTAACTTTGTGGAGTTTGGAAGATGTTTGGGATACAAGTTCAAGGGTGCCACTACTTGTGTTGGGAAGAGGATGCATGTGGAAGGGGTAGCCTACAACAAACGCCGCTTGCGCCCTTTATATTCAGTTGCAAAATCCGTTGGCACCAATCAAGACCTCCTCCCCACCTTCAACATTTTCCTTCGCATGGTTCGGCTCAATCTTGCTCCTCAAGCCGGAAATGTGGATGCCATTCGAGGAGGGCTTGTCAATCTCTTATACCATGCTTACAAGGTGCTCCAAGCCGGTCCGGATTGTGAAGGCCAAGAAGTTGATGTCATGGATTTCATCAAGTGTGAATTGCTTTGGGCCATTTTTGAGCACAAGAACCCTCTCTATGCACCTTATGTGATGAAGCTCATCCTCTCCAAGGTCTCCAACATCGATACCTCTCGCCTCACCAAGCATGCCAAGGGGACTCTCCACCAACTTAGCAAGCACACCAAGCAACCGTCTTCCTCTCGTGCACCTCCTCCGCAATCTAGTAGTGAGGAAGCGGAGACCGAGGCCCCAATGCCTAGAAGGAGAAGCAAGAATGCCGACCCTCCCTCCTATCTTCAAGGAAGGGCTCAAGTGAACTCGGAAGTGAGTAAACTCTCTTGGTGGAAGAGAAAGTTGCTTTGCATGGATGTTGCACTTCACAAGGAGAACCATGCCTCATATGTGAGAGAGAAGCATATCATTGACAACCAACAAATCATGATCAAGGAGTTGCGCAAGCTCAACAATGGTAGTATCACTCCTCCTCCGGAAGAAGATGAAGATGGCAATCCTATTATCTCCTCCTCGTCGGCCGAGACTATCCTCTTGAGAAATGGAACGAAGACGTCTTTCCTTGGTCGGATTATGCGGATGTGACTTCATTGCCCTCCTCTTCTCGCAACACCGGCAAGGCTCCCATGAACCTTTCCGATGAGGACTACAATCAAGAAGGGAAGGTGATGATGACATGGAAGAAAGCTCCGGGTGATCTCCATGGGTATCGTGTAGTTATGCTCTTTTCCCTTTTTGGCGTCTCGATGCCAAAGGGGGAGAAGTAGTTCTATTAGGTTCTCTCCGGGATTTGCATGGGTTGGACACAAGCATGTGCTTTTATCATTTTATTGCGCTTGTGTCCATTTTATGTTATTTGGAACTTATTTGCATCTTGTGTTGTGAACTATGTGAGTGTAAGACATTTGGATTTCTATTATGTATGGTTGAACCTATATTGTGCTATGGTTATATGGATGTTTATCTACATTTATATGCACAAGGTATGGTTTTTATCTCTAGGCTCAACCTACTTTGTGATATGTCTTGTTTGTGCTTTGTATCGTTTACATATCATGTCACCTTTTGTGGAACTTGTTTCTCTATATGTGTGCATTTGCATTCCAAAGCAAATGAGTTATATGCACACATCTAGGGGGAGCTTTTCCTTTTGTTAAACATGATAGTATGGTGAACTATATTGCAAATCCGTGTGTTGTCATCTAACACCAAAAAGGGGGAGATTGAAAGGACATTTTGTGATCTCTTAGTTTTGTGTGTTAGTTAACAACACTTTGGATGTTTTAATCTGGTGCTAAGTGATGCAGGTTTTATTGTATACAACATATGCATCAACACCAAAAAGAGAAAAGAGTTTCTGGAGCATTTCAGGCCGGAGTTTCCGGCCTCCAAGGCCGGAGTTTCCGGTCCTTGGTCTTGTCCTCGAAGAAACAGCAAGCTGCTGATTTGCTGCTCAGCCCCTGGTGTGGGGCGGAGTTTCCGGCCCTCAGGACCGGAGTTTCCGCCCCTGGCCGAACATTCCGGCCCCAGGGCACCGGAGTCTTTGCCCAAGCCTCTGCTGCGAAGTTGCTGCTCAGCCCCTGGTGTGGGGCGGAGTTTCCGGCCCCCTAGGCCGGAGTTTCCGCCCCTGGCCAAACATTCCGGCCCCAGTGCACCGGAGTTTTGGCCCGAGTCTCAGCTGTGAAGAAGTTGCTCAGCTCCTGGTGTGGGGCGGAGTTTCCGGCCCTGTAGGCCGGAGTTTCCGCCCCAGGCCGGAGTTTCCGGTCACTAGGACCGGAGTCTCCGGTGTGATTCTTTCTGCAACGGCTACTTTTCTGGGAGGGGTATATATACCCCTCCATCTACCTCCAGCCAGCTAGCTCGCCCAGAATACAAGATCCCCATTGTTGCAAGCTCAAGAATCACTAGATCTCCCAATCCCTCCACCCAAACTTGTTGATCTTTGGAGGATTGAAGGAGAAGACCCCGATCTACATCTTCACCGAGCCGTTTGTCATTTCCCCCTCATTCACTTGAGGGACCATTTGCTAGGGTTTCCACTAGGAAAACCTAGCCCCCTATTGTACTCACTTGATTGTCTTTGTGACAGATTGTAGCTGTTTGGGAGCCCCCAATCCTTTGTGGGTTGTGCCCCAAATCGTTGTTGTAAAGGCTCCGGACTCCGCCTCGAAGGTTTCCGATAGTTGAAGTGAACCAAACCTTTGTGGTGCGGTTCACCGGAGAAGAGGGTGAGGCCTTTGTGGCCGTTGAACCATTGTGTTGGTTCACACCTCTCCAACGAGACGTACTCCCCTAAAAAGGAGGAACTCGGGATTACATCCGTGTCTCCGCGTGCTTTGACTTCGGTTACCTCTATCCTTGTTTACCGCCTTATTATATCGTGCTTAGTTGCTAGCTTGTCATATAGGTAAATTCACCGTAGTTGCATATCTAGAGAATTTACCTTTTGTGTCAAGCCTAAATTGAAAAAGACTAAAATTGGAGTAGCACCTATTCACCCCCCCCCCTCTAGGTGTCATACCGATCCTTTCACAATTGCTTGCTCCAACGCTCCACGGTCCTGCCTCCTAGCCACTGGCTTCCACACCTGCACATATAACGCCATTTTGTATAACCCGTCAGCCGGTTGAGAAGGAAACACCCCCTCAATCGAGAATTTATTCCTCATGTTCCACAGAGACCATAAAAGAGCCGCGCAACAAGTCCATAAAACTCGCTTGTGTTGACCCGACTCCGCAGTAATCAATCTAACCAGATCCGCGAAACATGAGGGGTTCCAGGAGCAGAGCAGCAGTTCCCTAACGGTGCTCCACATAAACTTTGCCAGGGGACATAAAAAGAAAATATGATTCATATCCTCTCTCTCCTCACAAAGGGCACAGCTGCCGGTAGAGGGACCCCGTCTCCTCGCAATATTATCGTTGGAGGGTAACCGCTTCCTAGCCAATTGCCAAAGGAAAATCCTGATCTTAAGGGGTATGGCGATCCCCCAGATCTCCCTATAGTGATTCCTAGGTGTGCCGTCGCAAAGTTTGTTATAAAGGGACCTAACCGAGAACTTCCCGGAGGGTTCAAGGGCCCAAGATAACTCATCCTGGTTTGCAGCTGGCTCGAAAACCGGGAGCTCCCTAACTAGAGAGCTCCATTCCGCATCCTCGGCTGGTCCAACCGACCGCCGGAGGGGAATGTACCACTCCCCTTCCCGGTGGGCCTGCGCCACCGAGGTGTCTGGTGAAGCCACAATGGCAAAAATCGCTGGGAATCGATCCCTCAGAGGACCCGCCGCCGTCCACCAATCAACCCACAGTCTAGTGGATTTGCCATTCCTCACCTGGTGTCTCGCCCCCAGACATAGGAGGTTCTTAACTCTCTGGAGAGCCATCCAGAACTGGGAACCTCCCCCGTGGTCATCGACCAGAATGTCCTTGGATCTCAGATACTTAGCCCTGAGTATGTCAGCCCAAAGGCCAGACTCCCCAGTCAAAATCTTCCAGACCCACTTAGCCATGAGACACCGGTTCATGAGTTTGGTATCCATGATACCTAAGCCACCTAAGGCCTTGGGTTTACACACTGCATCCCAGCGTACCCAGTGGTATTTGCGTTTCCTCCCGTTCGCTTCCCAAAAGAAACGAGAACGGTAGCCGTCCATTGTCCGATGGACCCCATCCCCCAGAAGACAAACTGCCATCGCATGGAGGGGAAGGCTAGACATGCACGCATCTGTGAGCGTCAACCTTGCCGCTGAAGACATCAGTTTACCCATCCAGGGGTCCGCCCGTTTAGCAACCTTACCGATAAGGTAGCTCCAAGCGCCTGTCGTGAGCGCACGGTTACTAATGGGAATTCCTAGATAGGTGAACGGGAATGACCCCTGTCTGCAATTAAGCATCTAGGCCACCCTCGTATGTGAAAGGGCATGGCGCCCCCATGTGTGGTTTTGGTAATTAATGACAATCCCTATGGACTAATGGTTGCATTGAGTTTTACGTGTAGTGTTTGTCCATAGACCATGCTTGAACTCCATACGTTGGATTCAAGGTTGATGCCATGAGTATATTGATATAATGAAGTATTTGGCATCAAGATCATAGAGTTGAGCATATTGAAAGTATGTCTTGAAGAAAAGAATTATGTGATCATTCATGGTTATCTTCAAGACATCATCTATTGAAAAGAGAAGAAAAGATACAAGATTGATCAAGTATTGATCAACACACAAAGCTACAAGATGTACCAAGTGGGATCATGTATCTCTTGGTATGGTAAGCAATTGTCCATATAGCTTTGTGAACTAACCCATGATATGTGTGTAGCATTTCTATGTGTGGTTAGGTATCTTTCTATGGGCTTGCATCAAATGAAGAATTCATATGGCCCATGATCGATGACGTAAAGTGGTGATCGTCATCAATGTTGAGAAGCGCAAGTTCAAGAGGAGCATCTTGAAGAAATCCTAGGCTTGAAGCTTGCCACCCATTTAGAGATAATGTTCATGTGAAGATGTGCCTAAGAGAGGCTCTCCCATAGTGGAGTATGGGGAGCAATGTTTGGGTCTTCACCAAGCGAAGCGCAATCAAGAAAGGTGGTCCACTTGAAGAGATCAAGATCGACGTCATCTAGCTCAAGTGGAATGCGCAAGGCAAAGGTATGATAGGGTTTCTATTTAACCGGTCTCATGGTACTAGTTGGGAGACCGGGTTATAGGATAGATACCGTACTATCAAGAGGGGCTCTCGATTGAGCTTTAGCGTATCAGTTGGAGAGAGCTCAAACCTTTGCATACTTGCCTTCATCATCTTTCTTGGTTCTTATTTGGTTTGTCTCCTTGTTGGGTTTTGGTGCTTGTTGTGATCTTCATGACAAACCCAAGTTCTCCGAAAACGGATTTCATATGGAAAACTTGTTGCGTTTTCTGGTTGGAAATATTATCGGTCCACCTTCGAGATAGGGTCCACACCTTCCCATGTGTGGTATCCCCTCTATATTTGTGACCCTTAATATTTCCACTTTTTGTAGTAAAGCTCCTGTCGCTACCTTTCCAACCTCGTTGGTTTCATCTCGTTTGGAGCTTCCTTGCAAAAGTTATTGTGGTTCTCTTTTTCTGGTTCTGCAGTTTCTTCTTAGGCCGGTAGTACCGACCCTCGCCCGGTACTACCGGGTGACCACTTGCGGAACTACCGCGGGCAGTACCGGGCCCAGTACCGCATCTCCGGATGGCTCTCTGCCTCTCGAAGTTTTAACCCGGTAGTTGCCCCGGTAGTGGCACGGTACTACCGGGAAGGGAGCACTACCGGGCCAGGTGGTCCGGTACTACCGTTGCGCGCCGAGTCAGGGAGCGCTGACTGGCCTTCGTTCTTCCTCGAGTCAACGCGGCTCGGTACTACCGGGATCGGTCCGGTACTACCGCTGCGGCCTTTTTCGTCTGCAACGGGCAGATTTTTGAGAGGACCTTTTTAAGGGGGTTTCTTCCCCAACGGTTCTCTCACCTCTTGAGCTAGCTTTTCCCCTCTCTCTCCTCCATTGTTGACCTTTGGAAAAGCTTGCCTTCCTCTCAATCCCTCCCATGATTCTTGCATATCTTTGAGGGAATTTGAGAGGAGATCTAGATCTACATATTCATCCAATCCATTCCTTCTCTAAGTGAGGGGAACCTAGTAGATCGTGATCTTGAAGTTCCATTTGTTGAGTTCTTCCTTGTTCTTCCTCTCTTCTCCCCCCACAAGCATTAGTTGCTTTTGATGGGATTTGGGAGTGAAGGATTTGACCACTTCTAGTGGTCTTGCCTTCTTGCATCGGTTGCATCGGTTTGAGTTCTCCACGGTGATACGTGGAAATCGAAGTTGAGAAGCTTGTTACTCTTGGGTACTTGGGGTGCCCTAGAGCTTGTCCTCTTGGGTACTTGGAGTGCCCTAGACGGTCCTTATTGATCTCGGAGTTTTGGTGGCTCGCGGGATAGTTGGGAGCCTCCAATTAAGTTGTGGAGTTGCGCCCCAACCTTGTGATTCTTGTGGCTTTGGGAGCCGCGGAAATTCGGTGAGAGCCTCCAATTAAGTTGTGGAGTGTGCCTCATCCTTGTACGGGTTCGATGACCACTCTCAAGTGTCTCATAGTGGTTCGTGGCACTCCGCATTGGTGGAGGTACGAAGGAGATTACGGTGTGCCATTTGACGGCTATTTGGGGATCACTTTGTGACTCCGCACCGCTCCAACGAAGACGTAGCTTCCATTGGGAAGTGAACTTCGGGATAAATCATCGTCTCCAAATGCCTCGGTATTTCTATACCCGAGCTTCTTACTTATGATATTTACTTTGTGATAGCCATCGAGCTTGAAGTAATATATCTTGCTATCACATATTTGCTTATCTTGTTTAGCATAAGTTGTTGGTGCACATAGGTTAACCTAGCTTGTTTAGGTTTCGTGCTTGATAAATTAAACGCTAGTTTTATTCCGCATTTATTCAAGACTAAACCGCAAAGAATTTTAATCGCCTATTCACCCCCCCCCTCTAGGCGACATCCGTGTCCTTTCAGTATGCTCATCAGTACTAGCCCCTAAGACTAGTACCTCACTCTTGTGGAAGTTGATCCTGAGACCCGACATGCTCTCAAAGCAAAGCAGCATGAATTTCAGGTTGGCAATAGCCAAATCGTCCTGCTGGATCATGATGATCGTGTCGCCTGCATACTGCAGATGCGACACACCCCCAGGAATCAGATGAGGCACAACACTCTGGATGTGCCCCGTCCTCTTAGCCGCATCCAGCATTGCTGCTAAGGCTTCGACTACAAAGTCAAAGAGAATGGGGGACAAGGGGTCTCCTTGTCTAACCCCCCTACCATTACGGAAGAAATTACCCATTTCCCCGTTAATGGTGATAGCTGTCTGTCTGCCAGAGACCAGACTGAGCGCCCTATGGACCCACCCAGGATCAAAGCCAGCTCTCAGAAGGACTTCCCCTAGGAATCTCCAGTTGACTCGATCATAGGCTTTCTCAAAGTCCAGCTTCAAGAAGACACCCCCTAGTCTCTTGGAGCTGGACTCATGGATAATCTCTTGTAAGGAAACGACTCCCTCGTGCAAAAGGCGGCCCTTGATAAACGCGGATTGAGTGTAGCTAATCGTGCGATGTGCGATCGGGCTAAGTCTAAGCGCAAAAGCTTTAGATACAAACTTTAAGATAACATTGATCAGCGCAATCGGTCTAAACTGCCGAATGTCCTCGGCGCCTTGGACTTTGGGGATTAACGTAAGCACCCCAAAGTTCAGACGAGCGATGTCGACTCTCCCTAGAGCAAAATCGTTCGTAATGGACATAACCACCAGCGAAGAGTCTTCCAGAAACGCTTAAAAAAGCATACTGGTAGACCATCCGGGCCCGGGGCCGTGTCCACCTTCATGCTAGCTAGGACAGCGTCCAACTCCTTCTCCGTGAAGGTTAGCATGAGAGCGGAGTTCTCCTCCTCTGTGACCCGCGGCCGCGAATCCCAGAGGGATGGGGAGAGCTAGAACGCCGGGGGTTCCCGGGTGTCCCCATGAGATCACGATAAAAATCGTAGATGTGTGCTTGAAGCCCCGCTGCCTCCACCACAACACCCTGGGCGTCCACCAGCCTAGAGATGGCACATTTCCTCCTCCTGCCATTAGCTATGGCATGGAAATACGCAGTGTTAGCATCCCCTTTAAGGGTCCAAGCAAGTCTGCTGCATTGTTTCCAGTACTCCTCCTCCACCTTAGCGAGGTGGCAAAGCTGGTTCTCCAGATGATATCGAAGGCCCACCCCTCATCATCCAGGTCAGAGGTATCTGCACGCGCGTCCAAGGCGCGGATCTGTGTCAAAATCGCCTCTTTCATGTCCCTCTCCGCCCGACCCAAGTTGGCACCCCAACCTTTAAGGAATTGACGGAGGCCACCAGACAGGTGTTGCCAGCGCGAGATGGAGTCCTGCCCCTCCACCCTGGGGGAAGAAAGATCTCCCCATTTGGACTCGACCAGGTCTCCAAACTCCGGTCGCTCTAACCAGCTCTTCTCGAAAAAGAAGCGAGAGCTCCTCTTCCTGAAGTCCTCTCGCGAGTTCAAGATCAAGGCCGCATGGTCCGACCCAACGATGGGATCTGCCACTAACGTGCAGAGAGGGAAGAGGGTTTCCCAATCTGCGGACATAAGAACTCGGTCGAGTACACACCTGACCGGGTTCAGTTGTCGTTAGTCCAGGTATTGCGCCCACCACTCCGATGGACCTCTCGCAACGCGAGGGAAGTAATGCAGTCATTAAATCTATGGACCCTGGGCCAATTAATGTTCGCATTGCTCTTGTCCTCCGCCCTGCGGATTAGGTTGAAATCGCCTCCAATCACCAGAGGGTGTGGGCACGCCTGAACTGCCACCGAAAGCTCAGCCAGGAACTCTGGCGACCGTCGGTGATCAGCCGGACCATGTTTTCCCATACATGTTTATTTTTTTAGTCTAGGATGCTTCTCAGATTATGTTAATGCTAGAACATATATTTCCAAAACGACACAAGACGCATCAAAATAAACAACAAACAGCAATACTCACTTGGGAGGCCAACAGTAAGAATTAAAGTGGCCTCTTGGTGCTTACATATTGGCCATGGACGCCACAGCTATTCATTCAGCCTCTAGGCCCACCCAGATACAGAGAAATATCATAGCGTAGATATTTACACATCTTTATCCAAAAAGGGTATTTACACATTTTTAAAGCAACTACATTTTTGATGACTTCATCTAAAATCCGATTTTGTTTTAAGAGAAAATAAGGCCTGGGAGGAAAAAAGAGGATCGAGCGATGATCTTAAATGCATTTTCCTATAAATGCAGAATCATTTGTTGGGTGGTTGACTTCCATGTCTTGTAGACTGTCAGATGTGCACACTGCACATAAATGACACTAGTTGTTTCTCAAGAAAACGCAAAGTATGCGTCGGACTCTACAAGCCTCCTAAAGTAGTACTCTCTCCGATTCACAAAAAATGTCGCAGAAAATGAGCTTGGCTAGTAGAGGGAGTAGATTAGAGGTAGTAGAACATATAGTTTCCAACTCCTAAAGAAATTAAACAAGGACGGATGATAAGTGAGGTACATTAAACAAATCAGTCAATCCACAGTCTATATCGAGGTACTTTTTCCCCTAACAAGAAGGGCGTCATTAGCATCTCGCTCTGTTTGAAGATAACCTTTGTTTCCCGTCCCATGCACACCTCTCGCGGAAGAATTCAATCTCGTGCCCCTCTTTTCCACATAAGAATTCCACGGGGTGCAAAATCTGGGATTCATCCGGACATAGTGTGCATCTGCTTATGAAGGGCGGCTTCTCTATGATGGTGCATTTTTCGACGATAAGGTTGTGGGAACCACGGTCGTATCGTAGCTCAGCGAAGAAGGTCTGCTCATCTGAGTCGCCGTCCGTCCGGCGACGAGCCGAGAAGTTGACATGGTACCAAAGATCTCTCCTAAATCCGACGCAGGCGGCCTTCATGTCCTTGGTGGGAGGATACACTAAGTACGTGGTGCGCTGATTAAGAAACCGAAAGTCGGCACCCTGCATATATGTATTATCAATCTCAGACAATGACAACTTAAGGCAGTATGCATAGATGAACACGGTAGGGACACTTATCCTTGATTTGTACAACACTTTAAACTCGTAAAGAAATAAAAGGTTGTGTGCAAGCTCTGATATACTACATGGACGGTTTGCAAGAGGAGTAAGTGGATCGTCAGTACGCACCGGGTGGTTGGAGTTGTAATGCTGGAGGGCCTTGTAGGCGAGATCACGAATGCAGTCGGCGTTGTCAGATACTATGTCGTCGGTCCTGCCATCGTACAAAACAAACAAGCAAATTAAGCACAATCGATGCGAGGATCTCAGGAAATTCCAAGGAGAGAGGTGGTTACGTTACATACTCTTGTGCGTCCAGTCTATCCATCTCGTCCATGAATTCTCGAAGGCTAGCTGAATCTTCTTTTGAGAGGGTAACATAGCCGGCAGGGGAAGAGAACCAGGATCCCATCGAGGCCGATCGCCCAATCCACAGAATAGCTGTCGCGATCGATGGGATCGGATCTAACTATATAGGCCGGCGAGAGAGAGGAGAGGAGAGGAGAGGCCGGAATCGCCTACGTAAAATTAGCAATCCCGTTTTTAATTCGCAAAAAAAAAAAAACGTTTTCAAAGAAAAGGTTTGCGTGATTGGCTGGAGCCCGGCCCGCCGGTGATCTCTTGCTCCGACTCTGAGCCTCACTCGGAGCAGAGCAACTCATAAGGTCCCGACCGCACCAGCTTCTGCATCCCCGATCGAGAGACAGAGCAGTTCCTCCAAATCGAGCTCCAAGAACGAAAATCCACCAGATTTCACGGCCGATCCGATCCGCCGATGGCCGGCGAGGAGGGTCCGCTCAGCATCAAAATCAGGGCGGCGGATGAGAAGGTCGCCGCCGGTCGGAAGGGTCCGCTGCTGAATCCATGCATGGCCATTCATCCGTCGGCGATGGCCGGCGAGCTGAAGAGCAAAGGAAGGCGTCGGCCGGCGAGGAGCGCGCCGCCAAGAGGACGGTGGAGGCGGCGGAGCATGCTCCGGAGAAGAAGATGACGCGGCTGCCGCAGGCGGAGGTCGAGCGGGTCCTTGCACATGTGGTGGACGACCGTGCCCCACACTACTTCGAGTCTTTGAAGCGTCGAAACCCGTCCTTGCTGACCTCGCCGGAGGAGGAGGCGGACGAGCCGACGGTGCTTCTCTACACCGCCGCCCGCGCGTACTACGCCATCAGAGAGAGGTTCGCCAGGTTCCAGGCCGTTGTCCGCAGCGAGTTCGAGAAGCGCGGCTACGTGGAGGTGGACGAGGACTTCCTCGCTCGCAGGGCGCAGGTCAAGGCGTGGAACGACGCAGCACGGGGAAAAATGCAGATCCACAGTTCCGTTGGCACCAAAGGGTTATCCATACCGTCCATTCGGTGAGATCGACGGACGCATGTTGGTCAAGATTTGGACGCGTTTTTTGCAGATCAATCCATACTTTCTAGCCTTTCACAAATTCGATCACATATTTCAAATCACAAAACTAAATTGCATGTTGTTGAAGAATTTTTCAAAGAATATTTCTTCCCAGAAAATATTCAACAATATGAAAAATATTGTTTTATTCAAGAATATTCAACAATTTTATTAAGTTTCAAATAATGTTTTAACATTACAAGATTTTCGATGAAGCTTTACTCAATGAATTTTTTCCCCAGAAAATATTCAATGATACTAAAATATTGTATTTAAGAATATTCAACAATATTCAGAAAAGTTTCAAATATATTTCATACAAGTTTGTCTGCTTCCTTTTTTGGACCACTTACATTTCATGTTTTTGTAAATGTTTGGTTTCTGTTTTCCGGATATTTCTTTTCCGAAATATTCAACAATATAAAAATATTGTTTTTTCAGAATATTCAATAATTTTTAGAAAGTTTCAAATACTGTTTCATAGTATAAAATTATCGTTGGAGTTTTTTTTCAATGAATATCAATATTTCATACAAGAATTATAAATAGAATATATACTTTCAAATTCGAAAGTCACATATTTCATAAAGTTTTCAGACACATATTTTCCTCGAAATTTGCACAAAACCTTTGTCAAGATTTCATTTCACAAAATATAAACCCCAGATTTGAATTATGGTTTTTCATATTTGAAGGAACTGAAATTTCCATTACAAGATTCTGCCGAAATTAGAACAGATTTCAGAAATAATTTAGTACAACAACATAATTCACAACAGTTCCATTTCCGAATCAATCAAAATTCAGAGTTGTACAAAGATCTATTTACAAATTAAGACAACAATTCAAAAATAGACGTCATATATTCAAGCATGAACTCGAAGAAGATTCTTCACTGGAATTTCCTTTTGAACTAGTGCCTGCCTGAAAAAAGGATCAGTTTTCATACTCTGATTCAGACATAATTGACACATCCATGAATCTTCAGTGGAATAAGATCCAATCATTAAGTCCGAGAAGTCAAGATCCAAATCCCTCCAAGCTAAGATCTGCTCGTACATGTATAATCAGACTCTATGAAATAATAATAACAATCTGGGTGTTCATACACAGAACATCCACACAAATTCGTCACAACTGCATGTACTCATTCACTGATTCACAATTGATTCACACAGAAAAGTACAAAATCAAGAATGAATACCCAAAGAAACAAGACTGCATTCAAGAAAAATGAAAGAAAATCAAAGAGGCCCAGATCTAGGCAAAGAAAACCAAGTCTCATACACTGCCCATTAAAGTTTCATAAGAAATTCACAGGCTGAGAATAGGAAAAATAAGGGGCTTGAAAAAACATCACGGATAAGACAGATCTTCCATTCACAAACGAGAAATGCAACTTCCAAAAAAAAAAACGAGAAAATGCAAGAAAAAAAATCCCCAATATGAGTTGTCGTTGCCTCCCTACAAGCAAGCAGCCACCATGCTTCAGATCCATCCATGTTCTAGGCCACCATGGTGTAGCCTTGCCGTCCGTGTTGTCCTGTTGCCTTGCAGCTTCGGATCTGGCCAAGGAAATTACCACCAAAAAAGAAGTAAGATGAAGAAAAACACCAGCTTTGAAAAGCCAGATCCGGAGTCATGGACATGGCGACGGCCACGGACAAGGACGCGTAGGACGAGGAGGTCATCGCCGTTGTAGAAGTGGGCGCGGCTTCCCTCCAAGGCGCCGTCGCCGTCGCGCCCTCCCTCCATGGCGTCGTCGACGTCGCGCCCTCCGCGCCTCAGGGAGCCGGCGACGGCCAAAGTGCACGGCGGCCTGGTGCACGAAGCAGGCGACGGCCGGAGCGCACGGAGGCCGGAGTACACGGAGCCGGCGCCTCCATGGCCGGATTCGATGGTCACCGGCGCCACCATGGCCGGATTCGAAGGTCGCCGGCGCCTCAATGGCCGGATTCGATGGTTACCGGCGCCGCCATGGCCGGATTCGAAGGTCACCGGCGCGGCTGCCCTCCTCGGAGGCGGCTGGAGACGTGGTGGGCGGCGCACAAGAGAAGGGGACCAGCGGCCTGGATCCGGCGGCCGGAGCAACGGAATCGAGGGCGGCGGCGGCGGGAGAAGAGGTGGGCGGCGGCGGCGGGAGCTCAGGTGGGAGGGTGGATTCTGGGATACGGTTAGGGTTTTGCTCCTATATATAGTCGTGTTGGACTGTGGGTTGAATTCGAAATTTTACAGGGGCTAAAATGCAAAAAACTGCGAAATTTGACTTTCCATGGAATGGACGGTATAGATAACCCGTTGGTGCCAAAGGTAGGGTGGAATTTCCGCTTCACGGGCCAGGGCACTGCAAGGCTTAGCCGTTTCAGACGAGGACGAAGAATAGATCGACCTCCGTTTCGATCATGAGAGCTACAGTATCAGGGAGATTCACTTGATGCACATCTTCGTTATTATTATCATCTGTTTATGCACACATCGGTCTGTGGTGATGTGCTTGTATACCAAATAATCTATTCAAGTCATATCCTTCTGTTCTGGTCGGTGATGTAAACAATGCTAAAACCCCTAACTCCTTCTTAATGTTGCAGAATTGTTAACTCTGATGGATTAGGAGACAGAAAAATAGTGCCAATAATACTACCTTTCAGTTCACGAAGTGCAGCGACATCTTTAGATAAAGAGAACTTCACCATGAGACTGCTTATAGTTTATCTAAAAAAAGACAGCTTATAGTTTATTTATATTTTCAATTACAAAACCTTTTCATCTTGTTCCCATATGACCTAAGCAACCATTTATTTTTAACGATAAATTTATTGTTTTATTCTGTACAATGGTCACCTAAGTTGAAAATGAGATAATTAGATAGGTTATTGCTTTTTACGCATATGATGTCGAATTATACCGTATTATCAAATTAAATTTTAAACAAAGTATTACTGTTTCGAAATATTATGGTGTACCTTTCTCTACTTACTTAAATTTCTAGGTATATTACGTTTGCCGTGGCAACACATGGGCATTCAACTAGTCTATCTCATTTGACAGGGTTCGTGCTGCCACGCAAGACTGCACTGGGTTCACCTGTCAGTAACACACTTGGTGTGAATCAAGTGGCATCTGTTACACTGAAATTGAATAACGGTTGGTTTCTCCGAAAACAAAATATGTTAAGTGGTAGTTTCTTGAAACCCTAGCCCTAATTGTGGTGGCTTTTTACAATTTTGTTGACTTAGAGATACGAAAATCTCTATCGTTTTTATTGTCCAAAACGTATAAGAAAAGGCTCAGGTTGACAAACTATCAAAGTAGACAAACCAATATGGAGAATGTGTGTATAATTTACAAGGAAAATGCTAGAAACTTATCAACATTGCGAAAAATTCTGAACAATTTAAAGTGTTTTTCTTTTGTCCTTGACCAGGAATTGTGTTTGCGCCGTGAGCTTGATCACATTTCCCAGTTCCCATCATTGTTTCAGATGCATGATTTTGCTTTCTTCTTACATTTCCCAACTCCCGGTTACTATTTATTAATTAATTTCTTAGATGGCACCACAATTACTTATCTTGCTTCTTCATGGTCAAATCGAGCAATCTGCTTCTGTTGTGAGCAAAATGAATGATTCGAAAGTTTTATGGACTGACAGAGGAGAGCTCTAGTGGGGCTAGCAGAGGTTAACACATGGCATTCCGGTAGCTAGAGATGCTATTGCACTATCAGATCTTCATCATCTTTTACTTCGAGACACGGTCATTTCTGCCTATAAGATGAGTAAAGATACCTTACATACTAATAGATACAATGTTTTCCCATCCATGCTTATGTTTTTTTAGTCTAGGATGGTTCTCAGATTACGGTGATGCTAGACACGCAAACATTTATTTTCATAAGGACACACACGCAGCAAAATAAACAACAAATAGTAATATTCACTTGGAGGCCAACCGTAACAATTGAAGTTGCCTCTTGGTGCTTACATATTAGCCATGGACGTCACAGCTATTCATTCAGCCTCTTGGCCCACCCAGATACAGAGAAAGATCATGGCGTAGATACTTACACATATTTTACAGAAACAACATTTTTGATGAATTCATCTTAAATCAGATTTATTTTTAGAGAAAAGTCTTGTGACAAATCAATAGAGGCTCGAGTGATGATCTTAAATACATTCTCCTATAAATGCAGAGATCTTAAATACATTCTCCTATAAATGCAGAGATCTTAAATACATTCTCCTATAAATGCAGAATCATTTGTTCGGTGGATGGTTTCCATGTCTTTTTTTTTTGCATTTTCACCACGTATATTCAAACAAAAACCACGTACAAAGTACACAGTAGAAATACAGAACCACAATACGTAGAGGAAAAGGAACCACAAGCAACGAGAACAACACCATCACCGGCGTCGGAGACGAGGACCACCAGCCGCCACCTTGCCGCAGTCAGGGAAAACTTTGCCCTATGAGAGACGCTGCCGTGCCCGTCCGCCGCGCCGCGGCGGAGCAAATGTCGATGAATGACCAGGGCAAGCGCCCCCTGTCCCATCCACACCACTTTACCTCGGCCGCCATCGGAGCCGTCGCCGGAGGAAGTCGAAGAACTCGACGAGCCCAGGGTTCCCGCCGCCAGATCCGCCGCCAGCACGGATCCGGCGGAAGCCAGAGAAGCTCGAGCACCACGCCGGGCCCCGAGTTCCCGCAAGTCGAGCGCAGAGACGCCGCGCCCCGAGGGGCAGCACCGCCGGAGAAGCCTGCGCCGACGCCAAACCGAACACCAGCCGCACCACCTCCTCCAGAGCGCCGCCGGCGAGATCTCCCCCCTACCCTACCATATATACAGACCGGAGCCGGGGATCCCCCACCCTCCCGCCGCCGAAGCGGCCGGCGGAGGGGAAGAATCCCACGGCTCAGCGGCCGCACCCGGTGGATCGGTGGAGTTCGCTCCAAAAATCGCCTTCGCCTCCTGCACAGTGACGGGTTTCCATGTCTTGTAGACTGTCAGATGTGCACAACTGCAGATAAATGACACTAGTTGTTTCTCAAGAAAACGGAAAGTATGCGTTGGTAGAACGAATACTTTACAAGCCTCTTAAAGTAGTACTCCCTCCGTTCACACAAGGATGTCACAACCAACCTCAAATTTGCATGTATCTACAAGGGTTTGTTTTACAAAGAAAGGTGAAAGGCGTGGTCCAGTCAGGATAAAGAGTGTAGATACATGCAAATTTGAGGTTGGTTGTGACATCCTTTTGTAAACGGAGGGAGTAGAACATAGTTTCCTACTCCTAACAAGAAATTAAACAAGGACGTATGATGATTAAGGTACATTAAGAAAATGACTCAATCCACCAGTCTATATCGAGGTACTTTTTCCCCCAACAAAAAGGGCGTACTTAGCATATCGCTCTGTTTGAAAATAACCTTTGTTTGCCCATCCCATGCACACCTCTCGTGAAAGAATTCACTCTCGTGCCCCTCTTTTCCACACACGAATTCCACGGGGTGCAAAATCTGGGATTCATCCGGACACAGTGCGCAACTGCTTATGAAGGGTGGCTTGTCTATAATGGTGCATGTTTCGACGACTAGGTCGTGGGAACCACGGTCATATCGTAACTCGGCGAAGAAGGTTCGCTCATCCGCGTCGTCTATCCAACGGCGAGCGGAGAAGTTGACGTGGTACCAGAGATCTCTCTTAAATCCGACGCAGGCGGCCTTCATGTCCTTGGTGGGAGGATACACGAAATACATGGTGCGCTGATTAAGAAACCTGAAGTCGGCACCCTGCATATATATAATATCGATCTCAAACAGTGAAAACTTAGGCAATATACATGGATGGACATGGTAGGGCACTACAGGAATGCCGAACTGTGCCGACGGCACAGGGGCGGACAAGGATCAGCCGCCCACAAGGCCGTCGGCAAAGAAACGGCCGTCGGCACAGATGTTCTATCCCGATGGCACCCGTCGGGACACAGGAAGCCGTCAGCACAGAGGTTAAGGTGAGGTCGACGGCAATCTGTGCCGACGGCTCAGCACAGAGGTTAAGGTGAGGTCGACGGCAATCTGTGCCGACGGCCAAGAGCCGTCGGCACAGGTCTCTACCATTTTTTAACATTTTTACCCTAATCTTATTTTTTATGTATCTATTTATTACTCTCAATTAAGTTTAATATGTTTTATTCATATTCTATGTACATAGCTTCGCCGAATAGCGGTTTCCACCCACATAAAATAACGTCGTGAATAATTGTCTATACCGGAGCGTCGGAACCCCACTAAAATCTAGGTTGTTCCATACCGTATGTATAAAAGTGCTTTTTGTGAAGAATGTTTGTAAAACTTTTGTCGAAAATCAAGTTCATCATTTCACATAGCAACAAGTACACATAAAAATACTCTATGCAAAAAGCAACATAGATCAAATTAATATGCAAAAAGTATGACGGTTACATCTTTATTTAATCTCCGGTTACAGCTGGATCGATCGTCCTCATGCCATTTTTATTTAACTAACTTCTGCCTCGTACTAGGCCGCGGGGTGCATCACGGGGAGCGCTCCTCACCCAAAGAGTAGGAACCATCACAGGGTAAATACTCACATGATAAGGATTCCTTTGCATTGCCTGCCATGTATTAGTATACATCGTATCCAACAGATGCATGTAGCGACGGACGTGCGCATCCTCCTCCCTTATACGGCGACGTACCTCCTCATCGGGGGCCGGCTCCCTCTGGAAGCTCCCTGGCCCACGCGACCTCCACCAAACAAGATCCGGGTCGGCGACTTCGCCCGGATTTCTTACCAAGCTACGCGTTCCGGAAGATAACTCCCAGTGCCAGCCCGGCGGAGCCCAATCCCGCACAGGGCCGTTATTGTCCAACGGGTGTCCGGCCGCGGCCATCGCCGACGTATATGCCCGAGATCTGAAACCAATAGTGGGGAATTTGATCAAACACCTAAGGTACATGCAACCTACGGAGGGGAGGAGGGGATCAGGGAGAAAGGGTACCGTACACTGGCATGGGGACGGACTAGGGGAGGTCCACAGAGGCGTGGAGGGGCGCCGGCGGAGGCCACGGGCGCGGAGAGGTCGTCGAGAGGCGTGGACAAGGCCACTGATAGCAAATCTGGGGTCTGCCCCTGACCCTTTATATAATTCCCCACTATTTGTAACCTGGGAAACAAAACACACGGTTTCTCCTAGCTACAGCCCGACACTGATTCACGGTCGAATATCATTGCATTCAGTGTCGGGCATAGCTAGGGAACCCGAATGTTTTGTGTTTGAGTGCCACTTCGATCCAAGCAGCGGTAAGACGTCTCTGATGATCTACAACCGTCCGGCAAAACATCTCTGATGATCTGCAACCGTTTGGAACGGTCGCAGATCATCAGAGACGTCTTGCCGCTGGTTGCCCAAAGATGCCTCTCCGACTGACGCTGGAATGTTTTGTGTGAGTGAGTAACATGTCTGAGGAGTGGCCTATTTATAGGCGTCGTGTGTTTCTTTCTGGCGCTGCTGACCCGTTGGATCAGGAAGAAGCACACGGATCGTGTGTTTCCTTCCAGTCCTTGTGAGCCGTTGGATCAGCGGTGTGTTTCTTTCGAGCGCTTGTGAGCCCTTGGATCAGGCAGAAGCACACGGATCGTGTGTTTCCTTCCAGTGCTTGTGAGTCGTTGGATCATCGGTGTGTTTCTTTCGAGCGCTTGTGAGCCCTTGGATCAGGCAGAAGCACACGGATCGTGTGTTTTCTTCCAGTGCTTGTGAGCCGTTGGATCATCGGTGTGTTTCTTTCGAGCGCTTGTGAGCCCTTGGATCAGGCAGAAGCACACGGATCATGTGTTTTCTTCCAGTGCTTGTGAGCCGTTGGATCAGCGGTGTGTTTCTTTCGAGCGCTTGTGAGCCCTTGGATCAGGCAGAAGCACACAGATCGTGTGTTTCCTTCCAGTGCTTGTGAGCCGAACTCAAGCTGACCGTGATTCGTACGGTCGTTCCTGTCTCTAGGTAGTAGACAGAGATGATGACGACGATTTCATGCCATCGTCAAAGGAAAGGCCACAACCGAAAGTTGTATGTTTTCGGCAAGGCCGCAACCGAAAGTTGCATACAAGTGTGTTGTATGTTTTCGGGCGAACCGGATGGAATCTTGTGTCGATTTGGGGTAGACTTTGGTTTCTGATGTGCCTATGGCCTAACCTAACACAACCAAGAAAAAAAGTCCACTGGGCTACCCCCTTTCGACGCACGTCTATGGGGGTAGACGAAAACGTTAGGGTTTTTCCAGCGGATTCAGGGTTTCGCCGAAGCGGGGCCCCGGAGCGTCGGAACCCCACCAAATGCCATACCATATGTATACAAGTGTGTTGTGTGTTGTAAATGTCCAAGAATCTACTCCTAGGTGTGACCGACATCACCGGCTTCACTTTCTCTAGTGAGTTTCTGCACTTAGAGGTGAAAATTCGCACTTCGGACGAAACGGGGCAATCTTGTAAAAACTTGTGATAAAAGTTGGTTTCCCATGTGCCTACGGCCTAACCTAACACAACAGGCAAAAAAGTCCACTGGCCTACCCCCTTTCGACGCACGTCTAGGGGGGTAGACGAAAACGTTAGGGTTTTTCCAGCGGATTCAGGGTTTCGCCAAAGCGGGGCCCCGGAGCGTCGGAACCCCACCAAAACCTAGGTTGTGCCATACCATATGTATACAAGTGTGTTGTGTGTTGTAAATGTCCAAGAATCTACTCCTAGGTGTGACCGACATTACCGGCTTCACTTTCTCTCTAGTGAGTTTCTGCACTTAGAGGCGAAAACTCGCACTTCGGACGAAATGGGGGCAATCTTGTAAAAACTTGTGATAAAAGTTGGTTTCCCATGTGCCTACGTCCTAACCTAACACAACCAGGCAAAAAAGTCCACTGGCCTACCCCCTTTCGACGCACGTCTAGGGGGTAGACGAAAACGTTAGGGTTTTCCAGCGGATTCAGGGTTTCGCCAAAGCGGGCCCCCGGAGCGTCGGAACCCCACCAAAACCTAGGTTGTGCCATACCATATGTATACAAGTGTGTTGTGTGTTGTAAATGTCCAAGAATCTACTCCTAGGTGTGACCGACATCACCGGCTTCACTTTCTCTCTAGTGAGTTTCTGCACTTAGAGGTGAAAACTAGCACTTCGGACGAAACGGGGGCAATCTTGTAAAAACTTGTGATAAAAGTTGGTTTCCCATGGCCTACGGCCTAACCTACGGAATCCCACCCAAACCTAGGTGTTGCCATACCATATGTATACAAGTGTGTTGGGTGTTTGAGATATGAAATATCCCACTCCGCTGTGTGATCGGCATCACCGGCATCACCGACCTACCCTCTCTCGGCTTCGGTCATGGGGGTAGCGGGGCCCCCGAGCGTCGGAACATATTGAACATATTAAAGTAAAAATGAATAAAAATATATTGAACTTATTAAAATTAATTTGGAGTAATAAATAAATACATTAAAAAAGATGATGTAAGTGAAAAAATAAAAATAAAGGAAAAGCCTATGCCGACGGCAAAGCCGTCGGCATATGTCCTACACCTTATCCTTATCCCGCCACAGCTCCTCGACCACCCATCCGCATTTCTTCGGCCGACTACCCGCTCCGCGGCTGCCCCGCTCACCCGCCGCCCTGCTCTGGCCAGCCACGACCCCGCCGCCACCCGCCCCTACCCAGCCCCGCCGCCACCCCGCCGCCGGCAACCCCGCCCCCTCCACCCGCCACCCGCCATCCCCGCCACCCGCCCCTACCCAGCCCCGCCGCCAGCCCTTACCCACCCCCACCGCCAACCCCACCGCCGCCAACCCCACCGCCGCCAACCCCGGCCCCTCCACCCGCTAGCCGGCAACCCCGCCCCCTCCACCCGCCAGCCCCTACCCACCCCCGCCGCCAGCCCCTACCCGACCCCTGCCGCCACTCGCCCCGCCTCCGTCGTGCTCCCCTCTGGCCGCACCGGCCCCGCAACCTCGCCGCTCCCCTCGACGTGCTCCCCTCCTCGCCGCAGGTACCCTCCGCACCGCCAGGTGCTCCCCGCCTCTCCCTATTTTCTGTGTATTTTAGATTTAGTGATTTTAGGAGTAGGATTTTAGGAAAATTAGTGGTAGAAAAGAGGAAAATAGATGGAAAATTAGTGGTAGAAATTAGAAAATAGCACAATAGAAATTATAGATGGAAATTTAGTGGTAGAAAATAGAAAATAACAAAATGATTTAGGGATAGATGTAGCAAATAAAATGTTGTTGACAATCATAGAAGGAAAATAGGTGTTAGTGTTTTTATATATTCATTCCATATATGACTAACCCGTGTATCAAATGCTTTTACTTAACTAAGTATCATGTCGGAGCCGGAGCGAAAGTTTCGTGGTGTTCATCGGAGACCCACGAAGATCCTGACTTGGGCAGCTCAGATCACAGTGGATCACAGGAAGATCCAGCTTGGTACTTTCAGGTGCCCGTGGCAGGCGGTCCGCGCCTACGACTGCGCGGCGGTCCAGCACTTTGGGGCGAGAGCGATCCTCATCTTTGAGGATGAGCGGAGCGTGGCGCATATGTTAGCGCCAGATGGCATGAGGATCGCGACGAAGGCCGAGGAGAGGGAGCACCGGCAGGCAGAGAGGCTGCTCAGGGCGCGCCACCAGCGCGAGGAGGATGACCCCTTGGTCAAGGATCTCCTCCTTGATCCCCAGGGAAGCGCTTCTGGTGGTCCTTCTCCCGGTTCTTCAGCTTCTCCTGGTGCTTCGCCTTCTTCCGGTGCTTCTGCTGCGCCGATCCGACGCTCACCTATTATCAGCCGGGGAGATATGGGGTTCACCCCGTCGCCGTCGGCGCAATAGATGTAGGGATTTGGACGTCTAGACATCTAGCTATGTATGTATCTACTTGATGATGGTCCTATGTGTGTATCTACTTGATGATATATGGAGCCATTGTGTGATCTTGTTTGTTGTGAATTTGTCATGATTTTTGATTATTTTTTCTGCTATTTTTGCTGCAAAAAACGAGCCGCTAGAAAAAAAATTCTGGGCGTACCCACAGACCTCTTAATGTGACCAAATGGGCGTACCTTTGCTAAATCCCTGGAGCGTCCAGCTGCCTCCACGTGGCGACGCTGTGCCGACGGCAGGCCGTCGGCACAGACCCCTCCACCTCGCCCGACCAATGTGGGCCCCACCCGCTGCTGTGCCGACAAAGTAGGTGCCGACGGTGCGTCTCTGGCCGTCGGGAAAAGCTGTGCCGATGGTTTTCTTCTGTGCCGACGGCCAGGTGGCCTATGCCTACGGGGCCCTATGCCGACCACCCTGTGCCGACGGTGGCCGTCGGCATAGGTGTGTGCCGACGGCATTGATTCCTTTGCCGACGGGCTGCGGCCGTCGGCACAGGTGGCCATTCCTGTAGTGGGGAGACTTATGTCGGTCTCGTTAGCAAATGATGATATATACTTTTAGGTGGAAAATTACTTAATCTTGAACGATCTCTATGTATGTTGACTATATGAATTGGCATGTACCTTTTCCACACAAGTATCTATGAAAGTTAAGAGTTCCGTTGATGATTAAAATCTTGTTCATCGGAAGTCATTCTCACGAAAGATAATTTAGCTAAGCGACATTGTAATGGGTGTAAGAGATGTCCTTTTTGTCACTATGATGAACTGTCAACATCTGTTTATTACTTGTTCTTTTGCGTGTAATATTTGGAGAAAAATACAATTTACTTATAATATTTCACCTCCGACTGCTAATATTTTTGGTGACCGGCTTGCAGGGGTTGATAAGAGAACTACACTCATATTGACATTGGAGTTTGTACTTTTATTTAGGCTATTTAGAACTGACGAAATGATGTGGTCTTTAAGAAGGCCGGAGTTAATGAGTTATACACTTTTTGCTGGTTGTCCATAGAGCTAACATACTGGATCAACATGTCGTGCTTTCTACTTCCGCCGGGGCTTTATGAAATCTGGGATCGTTCGGACTATCTTCCACCGGAGTGGCCGGTAGCATGCTAGTAGATTACAACATGTTCAGCCCCTTATCTTTCTAAGGTTCTTTCGGTGGCTGATTCATGTAACCATTTTGTCCGATCCTTGATTTCTACAACGCTTTGAACTCGTAAAACTATGCAATAAATTAAAGGTTGTGCGCATGCTCTGAGACTACATGGACGGTTGCAAGAGGATCAATACGTACCGTGTGGTTGGAGTTGTAATGCTGGAGGGCCTCGTAGGCGAGATCACGAATGCAGTCGGCGTCGTCAGATGCTATGTCGTCGGTCCTGCCATCGTACAGAACAAACCAGCAAATTAAACAGAAAAAAACAAGGATCTTTCTTTGGTTCAGCACAATCGATGGGAGGATCTCAGGAAATTCCAAGGAGAGAGGTAGGTGACATACTCTTGTGCGTCCAGTCTATCCATTTCTTCCATGAATTCTCGACAGCTAGCTGCTTCTTCTTTTGAGAGGGTAGCATAGCCGGCAGAGGAAGAGAACCAGGATCCCATTGAGAGTTTGAGACGATCGATCGCCCAATCGATACGACACGATGCTGTCCAGTCGATGGGATTGGATCTATATAGGCTGGACGGGAGAAAGAAGAGAGAAGAGGCCGGAATCCTAATCGCACTCGGTTACTTGTGTAGCCCCGCCGCCCCCGAAAAGGAAATTGTTCACGGGTTTGAATCGGGAAGAGAACGCAAGCAGGCAGCAGCAACACCGGCGGTGACCCGAGAGGAGAGGGAGTACCAACTACCAAGGATCTGTAGGCCAGGGGCGGTCTGGAGAGATTGGAACTTGGAAGTGGGTGATGCCTCGTTTCCGACGGTTCAGGGCAGGGAGGGAAACAAGGGAGAATTTTGTGCCGAAGGGCGGTCTGGAGAGATTGGAACTTGGAAGTGGGTGATGCCTCCTTCGAATACAACTGTCTGGCTCGCCCCAATCAGAGGAATTTGGCCCTCACGGCGGCCGGCGATTGGCGGCGGGATTCTGGGGAGCGCGTCGACATTTCCCCCGCGAGGTTCAGTACGACCTTCTCCATCGGGGCTGAGGCAACCCTCACGGCTAAGAGCTAGGGTTATGATTTAGCAGCCCCAGCCATCGACGACGAGCTGGCTGGTCGGCACTCCCTACTCCTGTTTCGATTCGTCACTCGTCCCTGCTCCTCCTAACTTTCTGCCATTTTCGATTTGGATGCATATAACAGATTTTGATTGGATTTCAGCGGCTAATTGTTCGTGAGGGCTGAACTCTGAAGTAGATGCGGCGACGGCATCGGCCCCGGGGATCCTGTCGCTGCAGTACCGCGAAGGTGAAGAAATTTATATGCCCATTTTTTTTTTTGAGAATTACAACTGCTGCGTGCTAACTTAAGCCGGAACTAGGTCTAGGTTTAACCTGTTTACAATACCCAACGGTGGAATAAACCTCCACACATTGCAAATCTTATTCACACAGCCCTCCTTAGCCATCAAATGAGCAACTTCATTCGCAGTACGCCTCACTGCCACCACTCGGAAATCATCAAAACCTCTTAGAATAGACTTGATATCTTCTATCAACGGACCGTGAACAGATCGGTCCTTGTCTTCCTTCAGAAGCTTCATCGCCGCACCTAGATTGTCCGTCTCCAAAATCACCTTGGTAATCTGCATCTCCTTCGCGAGAGAAACCGCCCGCCAGCATGCCATCACCTCCGCTCCTTCAACATCTGCAACGTGGGGGAAAAATGGGACTCGCCTGCGATGAAGCCACCATGGTGATCTCTGATGACCACACCACCACCTCCGTTACAAGTCGCTGCATGAAACGAAGCATCAGCATTGGCCTTGCTCCAGCCCGCCTCCGGTGGCAGCCAGTGCTGAACCGGACGAGCAACGGAAGGGCTAGGTTGCGCCACTCCTCCACCGCTGCCGTTGTTCTTCGATCTATAGCCATCGGGTCCTCAATCCTGGTCGACTCCCGCGCATCATTGCATGCAAGCCACAGATTGTATACCATATGCATGAACCAAGCCACCTGATCATCATCATTCCTGCCGATCCATTGGAGTAACCAGCACCTATGATCTCGATGTGATAACAAACAAGGCGGAGGGGGTTCGAATTTGGCTCCAGTGAGCTCCCGCAAATAACTCCATGCTGCGATCGAGTGGGGACACGACCAAAATCGGTGGGTAAGGCTCTCTTCTCTGCCGCACACAAGACAGACCACGCCGTCTTTTATATTTCTATTTTTGAGCTCTTTTCCCACCGCAAGACCGTTCTCAATCAGCCGCCACACATGGATCTTAATTTTGTGCGGAACATCCGCACCCCAAAGCTCCAGCCAGAACTTGTGATCCTTAGCCGATTTAGAGGATTCAACAGCTCCCTGCACCTGCTTCTTTTTCTGAACTGCTAGGTGGTTTGCCGATTTCACTGCAAAGATCCTATTTTTAGTGAAGTTCCAAGCCTGAACGTCAGGCAGACCCGGCCTACCAATCGACGTCTTCAGAATATCCTCAACGTCGACATCAAAGAAGAATTGCCGCAGCCGCTGCTCATTCCATCCTTGCCCAGCTGGCAGCATAAAATCACAAACCTTTCCTGGACAACCATCGATTCTCCTGCCCAAGGGAAACTGTGCTCCCTCGCGTGGAATCCAATTGTCAGTGACCTCTATGTTTGTTCCATCGCCAATCCTCCACACCAACCCAGCCTTCAAAAGTTCTCTCCCATGCACGATACTCCTCCAAGTATAAGATGCACGTTTTGGGCAACCTGCCGTCAGGAAATCCCCATCCTTGAAGTAGCGCGCCTTCAAAACCCTAGCGCAGAGGGAATCCGGGTTAGTCAAGAGTCTCCAGCCCTGCTTAGCCAGTAGGGCTTGATTAAACGCTTCGTAATCCTGAAAACCAAGACCTCCCTCCTTTTTCTGCTGACACATGCGCTCCCAGGCAATCGAGTGAACCTTCTTTTGCTCCTCTGTATCACCCCACCAGAATTGGGACGGCACCGAACACAGCTGCTTGCAAAGCTCCTTGGTGAACTTAAAGCAGCTCATGTTATATGCTGAGACTAACTACAGAACAGATGTGATTAACACCCCCTTACCAGCCTTTGACAGCCCCTGACCTTTAAATCCTTGCACCTTGCTCCAAGCCCTCTCTCGGTTATGTTTGAAACAACCCTCCTTTGATTTACCAACAACCGTGGGCAGTCCCAGGTATTTTTCAGAGAGAGATTCGCAAGTGATGCCGACCTGGTTCTTAACCTCAGTCTTCACCTCCTCAACAACCCCACTGCCGAAGTAGATGGAAGATTTTGATAGATTAACGTGTTGGCCAGAGCTCACCTCGTAATCAAGTAGAATGCCTTTTAATTTGCATGCACTCCACTGTGGCTTCTACAAACAGCACACTATCGTCCGCAAACAACAAATGTGTAATGTGAGGGCCTATAGCCCCAAAACTGACACCTCGGATCAGGTTCTCCTGTTGTGCTTTCTTGAGAAGAGCCGAAAAACCCTCAACACAAAACAGGAACAAATATGGAAAGATCGGATCCCCTTGGCGTAAACCCCTCGATGGGGTGAAAGGTGCAGAGAGTCCTCCATTTAACTTCAGTGAGAATTTCACCGAGGAAATGCACCTCATGATCATTTGCACCCAACCTGGTGCAAAACCCATTTTTAGCATCATTTGCTCTAAGAAGATCCACTACACTCTATCATAGGCCTTCATCTTGTCCAATTTAACCGTACAAAGTGGAGTTTTCCTTTTCCTTGTTCGAATGGCATGAGTACACTCATAAGCAACAAACACATTGTCTGTTATTAATCTACCCGGAACAAAAGCACTCTGCTCTTCCGAAATCAACACAGGGAGGATTTTCTTAAGGCGGTTCGCCAACACCTTCGAAGCTATCTTATAAAGGACATTGCAGAGTCTTATAGGACGAAATTGAGCCAAGGTTTCCGGTGAATTTACCTTGGGGATCAGCACTAAAATTGTGTTGTTAAAATCTTCAGGGAAATCATTTCCAGCTAGAAAATCCTTCACTGCCGTACACACAACCTGCTTGATTGTGGCCCAGTGGCGTTGGTAAAACAAGGATGGAAGCCCATCTGGCCCAGGAGACTTAGTTGGGCCCATTTGAAATAAAGCAACTTCAATTTCGTTGTCCGAGATGCATTCGGACAATTTGGCATTCATCTCCGGTGAGACAAAGCCATCAATCTGGTCCAAGATCCGGTCGATATGATCAACTCCTTCTGAGTTATACAGCTTAATCTAAAAGGCACGCACCAGATCTCTCATCCCCTCATCGGTCTCACACCGAGTGCCATCCTCCCGCTTAAGGAATTTGATCGTGTTTTTCCTTCTCCTGTGAGAAGCACGATTCTGGAAGAACTTTGTGTTCCTGTCCCCCGATTTTAGCCACTCAATGCGAGACCGCTGCCTGAACATGGTTTCCTCCTTATCATACATATCATGGAGCTTGCGCTCAATAGCCCGAACCTCCAGTGAGGAATTCGAGGTGAGCGCACGAGCTTTCGCCTCTTCTAACTCAGCCCGAAGCTTTTTCAGTTCCTGACGAACTGAGCCAAAGGTTTCAAAGCTCCATTTCTTCAGCTTTCCCGACATGACTTGCAAGCACTTCCAGAGACCACCAATGTTGTCATTGTGGCCCACCGTTCCCTCCCAAGCATCAAGAAACATTTCATCGTAAGACTCATGCTTCGTCCACATTTCCTCGAACATAAAGCTCTGGGAACCAGGGCGAGGGCGTTGGTCAGTCATCGTCGCCACCCTAATTAGAAAAGCATCATGGTCCGACTCCTCCGTAACCACATGTTGCACAGATGTCCGTGGAAATAAGGAGAGAAAAGGTTCTGTAGCTGTAGCTCGATCTAGCCGACACTGGACATTCGCTAGACCCTCTCTCCTATTATCCCACGTGAAGTCATATCCCGTATAACCGAGATCAATAAGACAACAGTCCGTCAAACAATTCCTAAAAGCCTCCATCTGTGATTCTCTGCGCTCATGCTGCCCCAATTGCTCCTCTTGGCGAAGGATTTCGTTAAAGTCACCTGCACATAACCAGGGCAAGTTGTCCTGCGCCTTTAGGTATCGAAGGGCCTCCCAGGTTTTATTTCTCTGATCAGCTCGCGGCTCGCCGTAGATTCCAGTGAATCTCCAGGTGCCACCCTCGGTTTTAATCTTGGCGTTGATGTAATATTGACACCAAGGTCGAACCTCGACTTCGACTCCATCCCTCCACCACAATGCCAACCCTCCACCTTTTCCTTTACCGTCAACACAAACCCCATGTCTGAACCCAAGGCTCCACTATAATTTTTCCATAGACTTACTCTTCTGCTTGGTTTCGCTCTGAAACACCACCTCCGGGTTGTAGGACCGTACTAGGTCTCGAAGTTCGCCCACAGCTGCGCCCAACCCCAAGCCACAGCTGTTGAGGGCTAACAGATTCATTGATCCTGGCGGCCCTGCCCTGCAGGGTCCGCCGATGCATTAGGGTTCGCCTCAAGCCTGTCAAAAACAGATGTACTTCCATTCTCTTCAATTCTGTCAAAGACTGATGGAGCAACACGCTGCCGTTTGCCCGCAGATTCAGAACTCCCTTCACCAACAACTTCAACAGGGACATGCATCCACACTTGTTTAGTGCCCCTCTTCTTGCCATTTGTACCCAGTGGTACTTGGACATTTTCCCTGTAACTTGGGGTTGGTGTCTGGTTAACCCGTGGTTTCCTCGTATAGGTATTCTTCCTGTACTTGCTGGGGGAAACCACCTTCTTGCCTAGGTCTTGCTCATGTGCCCTGGCCCGTGGCCTTTTATTGTACTTGTGACAGCCCCTTTATCAAAGTTTCGCTCACCACCACCAGTGTGGGATGAGCTCGAGTACGCCTGATCATACATAGTAGATCGACGAGAGGGGATATCACGAATGAACACATTGCCCTCATACCGCCGGGCCTCCCGATCAGTAAACCTGGGTGACTCACGGTCAGAATTCTTGCTACTGAAGCTGCTCGATGACATCGACGGGCGCGACTGGGGGGAGGTTTTTGATTTTTCCTCGGGGAACCATGCAGCCATTCACCCCACTGAGCCAGATCTCCCTTCTCCTCTGAGCAGCTTCCCTCCTCATGCACTATTCGCCCACAATCAAAGCAGAAGTGTGGGACTTTCTCGTACTTGATATCAAACCATTTGCCCAGTTCATCTTCCTCTGAGTCTTTGAGATTGACTCCCCTTGGCAGCGGTTTGTCCACACGCACCTCCACCCTAATTCTCAAATCTTTTCCCCATGCAATACCATCCTCATCTACCTCCACTTTAATGAATTTACCTATCCAGCTACCAATCAGCTCCCCATAGATCCTATTCATGTAGTCCATTGGGAGGTCAAGAACACGAATCCAGATATCCATTGTATCAAACACCATATCAGATGGGCGGACAGAGCCGTCAAATTCCTTTAGCAGAACATCATTGAAATCGAACTGCCAAGGGCCATTCTTCAGTGCATGCCTCCAGTCCCCCTCCGACGTGAAACGAACCACGAATCTGTTATCCCCGATCTCCTTGAACTGTGCCGGGCCATGGAGACCCCATGCTCTCTCCATCGCGCGCTCCAGTGCCGTGAGGATCAGCTTTCGGGGGGAACAGACCTTACCGACTACCGCCCATCTAGGTTTTGGGATCGGGCCCGACCCCAACTTCTTGATCACTAGGCCAGTAGCCTCCTCGTCCGTCAATAGCAGATCGCCCATCTTCGTCGAGAGGCTCGCTGCCAAATCCGCCGATCTCTTCTTCGCCGGAGATCGCGATGGTGTCCCAGTGGAACCACCGCTCCTCGCCGGCGATCGTGGCGCCGAAGCCATACCACACGCCGCAGCAGCGTGCTCACGCACCCACAGCAGCGTCCCGTCTCCCACCGGCACGCGGAAACAGTCCTCGCCGTCGAGAGCCTGCCGTCCGCCGCCGAGAAAACCACCCTCAAGAGGAAAACCCTAGCTATCGCGTGATCGCCTCCCGATCGCCCCAGAGTAACTTCCGCTATTTTTGGTGGACCCGCTCTAACCCATGGGTAGTAGTACTGTTTTTATATTCCCATTGTAATGTACTACAAGCTTTAGTTATGAAAACTAACCCAAAGTTTCCATGTAATCTAAAGAGACAGCTGGTCCACTGCTAGACAGATAAAACAGTTCACGTTTTCCCTTTATTAGGCGTTTACATGAGTCTGACTATCAATCTTCTCTTCGTTTTAGTAGGGAAAAAAGGTGCTTACTGCATTCTTCTTGCAGTGCACGTACCATTTCCAGTATGATCAGTGTTTCTCAGTTTTTCTTACTGATCTTTCCATGCCATGGAATGGTTTATTTCTTGATGACCTTAACAATCTGTATTTGCACACCAAAAGGAAATAGCATAGGGTCCTTAAATTGGAGAAGTTAAGCTGAATATTTTTTTGTGTTACGACCGGCACATAGATGCAACACTATAGTTTGTTCTATACTTATATTTTAGTAAGCAAGATATTTTCTTTATGTACCCAGGATTGTTCCGTGCTTCATGTTTTTTCTTAATTTGCAATGATATTCATACTCCTGACATATGGCTTATTGCAATAGTTATATCTCGATCAGCTGATTTTTGATTGAGACATTATTAGTTTACCATTCCAAGTGCACTTCAGCGTGCTTGTGTGACTTTTGTATGTTTGTCATCTTTGAGTTAGAGTATTCTACCTTATTTAATATGTGGCAATGTATGGCCAATCATCACAACTCGATAACGTCAAGTTTGGTTATGTGAAAATATATGCTCAACAATGATTCATTCTTGATGCTTCATGTTTGTATGTACTGAATTTTCCGGAGACCATTTTTTCCTAAAAAACTGAAAGAGTGATGCAAACTTGTAAAAGAGATTCATTTTGAATGATGCAAGATGGTAAAAGAGGTTTACTCTGAATGATGCATGTACTATTTCAGATGCAGTAGTTGTGAGCTGAAACTGAGGGCCTTTAGGCGCGGGATTGGTGCAATGTGGCAAGGAAGTTTGTCAGCATGGCATTCCAGTGGACACGGCGTTTGCCTTGCTGCGTACAGATCAACAGCCTCTAGTGCCTATGAGCTGGTTCCCCCAAACCCCAGCCCTCAGGTAATTTTTGTACTACTCAACATGACAATGTGTTATCATGTATTTAAAGTATATCATATTATCAGCACAGTAAAAAAATTAACGGTCTAAATTCACTTCTTTTGTTCATGTGCAGTTCAAAGCCACTGAATATCAAACACATGATGAAAATTGTAGTGAGGCATGCATGTTAATATTATTTAGAGTCAGCTAACAACATAGATGAGTTATATCTTACAAATAATTACTGAAGCATGGTATTGATGTTCCTCCACAGAGCTGTCTATAAAGGTAAAACACCGAGAAGAGTATGTGCTGAGGAAAAGACGAGGGCAGATTGATTATCTAGCTTACTGAAGCAAGGTAATGATGTTTTCCCCAAGATCCCTAATATGTTTTTTTACTTCCTGGCGTTTTACTTATGTTATCTAAATGTCTATGCAACAGAGCGAACACTTTTGGTTCCTTACTCGGCATTTCCTTGTTCTAAAGTGATTGAAATGGTTGTTTGATCTCTTTATTCCGTTGTGCGGGCATTACCTAAATCCCTAATATGGTCGTTTTCATTCACACGCTTCCATGTTTATCTATGTTAGTGATTAGTGTATGTAGTTAGATTCTTCCACAATTTGTTAGTCATTGCAATATTGCATTTCATTGTCCAAAATGGTCACTGTTTTGGGGAAATCAGTATATTTGTTAATCTTGAATAGTTTGTGTCCATCTCCTACTTGATTATATCTATTTCCTCTCTACACTGTTTCGGTTGGTCCATTTGTGCCACTGGATGGGGAGGTCTGTTCAGATAGAGGTAATAAGTACCATGTTTACAAAATTTGGTTTGTCTCCAGCCTTTGATGAGTCGTGATGCTGCTTTTGATATATATAATAAATTTACCAAAATTTCTACTCTGTCTGGCGTTCACATGAATAAACTAGCGTCGACACTTAATATATACATGCCTATGATTTTTTGGCGATAATTCTGTTTAGCATTAGGAGCTTCAACTGGTGCACAATCTAATGTTGCTATGAGCATGGTAGACGCTAGGGTTCTACCAGTCCTCGAACGTAGGTTGTAGGGGTGGAAGCGAGGGCGGAGGAGCTCGGGCTGCTGTCGCCGGCGACGGGGCGCCGTCGCAGCGGCTAGGGAGGAGGGCGGCAGCTAGGGCAGAGGCGGCGGCTAGGGTTAAGGGCCGACTCCTCTGGGAGTCGGCAATAAGATATATCTTTATTGCTTGATTATCACGAAGGGGTACATGTGTTTATATAGGAGGACATCTCCTCTAAACCCTAGATACTATTGGGCTAAGCCCATAACTAGCCACTAGTGGGCCTCTTGCGCGCATATGTAATACCGACCATAACATCTTTCCCCGCCTTCTCAAACAGCTCGTCCTCGAGCTGAACTTCTGGAAACTGCTGGCGGAGATCATCAAGCTTCTCCCAAGTAGCCTCTTCCTCCGGCATGCCTGTCCAATACACCAAGACATGCCACACGCCCCGGCGCTGCTGCGCCTGCATCACCCGCGCCACTGTCGCTGGAGCTGGCACGAGGCGCCCATCTGAAGTAGGAGGAAGAGCCGGTGTCGCAGTAGGAGGGTCTCCACGGTAGGCCTTCAGGAGGCCGACATGGAAGACGTCATGGAGTCGAGAGCCCGCTGGCAGCTCGAGGCGGTAGGCAAGCGTGCCGACACGCTCCAGCACACGAAAGGGACCGGCATAGCGAGGCCCCAACTTGCGCCTGGAGCGCGGATCCAAAGACTGGGTGGTCCTGTGAAGGAGGCGCAGCCACACCCAGTCGCCCACCGCGAACTGCGCCTCGCGATGATGCGCATCATAGTACTTCCGGGCCAGCTGCTGTGCTTGGAGAAGACGCGGGCGCGCCTCAGCTAGTATCTCGTCGCGGGTGCGGAGCAAGTCGTCCGCCGTGTCGGTCCGAGCTGAACCAGGCTCATATGGAGCATCGCCGGGGGTGGGCGCCCGTAGACCACCTCGAAAGGCGTGGTGTGCAAGACGAAGTGATAGGAGGTGTTGTAGCAGTACTCCGCCCATGCTAGCCAGTCCACCCAAGCTCGTGGACGATCCCCAGTCACGCAGCGCAAGTACATGGCGATGATCTTGTTGACGACCTCGGGCTGGCCGTCCGTCTGGGGATGAAACGCCGTGCTCATGTGAAGCTTCACGCCTGCCAACCCAAAGAGATCACGCCAGACGTGACCCGTGAACACAGGGTCACGGTCGCTGACGATGGATGAAGGGAAGCCGTGGAGGCCGACGATGCCGTCGAAGAAGGCGTGCGCCACCGACGCAGCCGTGTAGGGATGACCTAGGGCGATGAAGTGTGCGTACTTGGAGAAGCGGTCAACAACCGTGAGGATGACGGACTTGCCGCCCACCTTCGGTAGCCCCTCGATGAAGTCCATGGAGATGTCCGCCCACACCTGAGGGGCACGTCCAGCGGCTGCAGTAGACCCGCGGGCCTGAGTGTCTCTGTCTTGTTCCGCTGGCACGTCACGCATGCCCGCACCCAGTCGCGCACCAGGGCGCCATCCCCAGGAATGTAAAAATCAGCGCGGAGACGGTGAAGGGTCTTCTGCACGCCCTCGTGTCCTGCAGATTGAGCCAAGGTCAAGACCTGGTGGCGTAGGTTGCCCTGATCAGGCACGAAGATGCGGCGGCCATGGAGGAGCAGCCCCTCGTCCATGCGCCATGGGGCGGCCAGCTCACCATCGGCCAGGCACTGTGCCAGTCGCTGTGCGTCCGCGGTCGTCGAAGTAGCGCGGCGGATGTTGTCGAGGAAGGCGAAGGACGGCCCGGAGCGGATGCACAAGACCGCGCCGGCCGTGGCGATGTCGGACACGTCCTCAGTGTCGCGGCGGGACAGGGCATCGGCGACCGTGTTGAGACGGCCGGGGCGGTACTCGACGGTGAAGTCGAAGCCGAAGAGCTTGCTGATCCACTGATGCTGGGGCACGGTGGAGAGGCGCTGATCCAGCAAGAACTTCAGGCTGTAGTGGTCCGTACGCACACGAAACGTCCGGCCCCAAAGATAAGGCCGCCAGTGCGCACCGCCTGGACCAGCCCGATCAGCTCGCGCTCATAGGCCGTGAGCTTGTGATGACGCGCGGCGAAGGGGCGACTGAAGAAGGCCAGCGGTCCCTCGCCCTGGTGGAGGACGGCGCCAAAGCCGATACCGGAGGCGTCGCAGTCCACCACGAACGGCACGTCGAAGTCCGGCATCTAGAGGACGGGTCCTGCCGTGAGCGCCTACTGGAGGGCGGCGAACGCCGCGGCCATCTCCTCGTCCCAGGAGAAGGCGTCGCGACGAAGGAGGCGCGTCAGGAGCTCATCCACGACGGGATGGGGAATTTATCCTTGGACGTCATGGCGTTGAGGGCGCGGTAGTCGATGCAGAAACGCCACGTACCATCGGCCTTGCGCACCAGGAGCACCGGGGCGGAGAACGGCGATGTCGAAATCCGGATGATGCCCTGCGCGAGCATGACGGCCACCTGGCGCTCGAGCTCGTCCTTCTGCAGCTGGGGGTATCGGTACGGGCGCAATGCAACAGGCGCCGTGTCCGGCAGCAGGTGAATGCGGTGGTCACAGGCCCGCACGGGAGGGAGGCCCTGTGGCTCGCCGAAGATGTCGATGTGCTGCTGCAGGAGGTCGGCCAGAAGGGGTGCGCCTCGTCAAGGGCGGCGGCCATCAGGTGGAGCTGCGGGGTCGCGCCGGTGCTGCCAATGCCCGTCCACTGAATGCGACGGCCGCCCTCGCGCCAGAAGATGAGGGACAACACGTCGAGGTCCCAAAGGATGGGGCCTAGTGTGCGCAGAAAGTCGACACCGAGGATGAAGTCGTAGCAGCCCAGGTCGATGCCGACGCAGTCGATGGAGAAAGGCTCGTCGCCGATGAACACTGGGACCTGTCGCGCCACGCCCTGGCACGTAAGACGGTCCCCGTTGGCGACGGTGACGCTGTACCGTTCTGCGCCCGCCGGCTGGAGTGCGAGGCGGCGCATGGCGGTGTTGGACAAGAAGTTGTACGTCGAGCCCATGTCCACGAGTGCCGTAAGCTGCTCCCCATTGATCGTCACTGAAAGCAGCATCGTCTTCGCCGTCTTGATGCCCGCCATGGCCCGTAGGTCGTGACGCCAGCCGCGGTGATGGTGGCGGCCGCGAGCTCCGCAGTGAGGGCCTCCATCTCAGTGTCGTCGACGGTCTCCAAGTAGAAGAGGTGAGCGCACGTGTGACCCGGCGCATACTGCTCGTCGTAGTTCAAGCACAGGCCCTTGCGACGCCGCTCGAGCTGCTCGGTCGACATCAGGCGCTTGAAGGGACGTGTCGGCGCGGGGTTGGCCACGGATATGGCCGGCAGGGCGGGTCGCGGTTGAGGGGTCGGCGCCGGGGCGGGGCGGGCAGGGGCCGCGCGCCGCAGCTCGAGAACGCCTGCTGCATGGCGAGGGCGCGCTGCTCGTACGCGCGCGCGTAGTACATGGTCGTCTGCAGGTCCTGGGGTTCCCGCATCTCGACGTCGACGCGGATGTGGTCGGGGAGGCCGCTGACGAAGAGGTCGGCGCGCTGGCGCGCCGAGACGCCCGGGGCGTGGCAAGCCTGGAAGCGGTCGACGAAGTCCTGCACCGTGGTAGTGAAGGGGAGGCGTCCCAGCTCGGCGAGGCGGCTCCCGCGGAGGGTGGGGCCGAAACGCTGGAGGCACAGGTCGCGGAAACGCTCCCACGGAGGCATCCCGCCCTCGTCCTGCTCGAGGGCGTAGTACCACGTCTGTGCGGCGCCACAGAGGTGGTAGGAGGCGATCCACGTGCGGTCAGACGCGAGCGTCCGCAGCCCCCTGAAAAACTGGTCGCACTGGTTGAGCCAGTTCAGGGGTCGATGGTGCCGTCGTAGGTGGCGAACTCCAGCTTGGTGAAGCGGGGCGGCTGCTGCACAGGCGGAGCGGCCGCGTAGGCGCCCTCCAGGCGATCTGGGGCGAAGGAAGAGCCCCTTGCGTATGGCGCAACGATCCTGCCTAATCCGCCGAAGGAGGGGGCGGGCTGCCAGAGCACCGTTGGCTGGAGAGGCGCCATCGTGTAGACGGGCGTGTCGACCCACGACGAAAGAGGGGACGGCGATGACGGCCACTTGACCTCGTTGAGCGGGCGTCCGTGGGAGGCAACGGGGACCGGCAGCGGCAGTGTGTGCGACGCGACCGTCGACGGCGGGGGCGGCGGATGCTTGGCCGCCCGCAGCTCTGCGAGCTGCTGATTGATGTCGCGGATGGCCTGCGCCACCTCGGTCATCGAGAGGGCGGGCGGTGCGTCGGCCTCCCGTGCGCCGGCGTCAGACGTCGGCGGTTGTAGCCCCTGCGGCATCTGCTGGGAGGTGACGGCGGGGGTGGCGGCGGTGGTGTGGGCGGCGGCAGAGGTGATGGGGAGGCCGGTGGACGACATCGAACCAAAGCAATCTGATACCAAATTGGTAGACGCTAGGGTTCTACCAGTCCTCGAACGTAGGTTGTAGGGGTGGAAGCGAGGGCGGAGGAGCTCGGGCTGCTGTCGCCGGCGACGGGGCGCCGTCGCAGCGGCTAGGGAGGAGGGCGGCAGCTAGGGCAGAGGCGGCGGCTAGGGTTAAGGGCCGACTCCTCTGGGAGTCGGCAATAAGATATATCTTTATTGCTTGATTATCACGAAGGGGTACATGTGTTTATATAGGAGGACAGCTCCTCTAAACCCTAGATACTATTGGGCTAAGCCCATAACTAGCCACTAGTGGGCCTCTTGCGCGCATATGTAATACCGACCATAACAGAGCACATGCTATATTTATGCCTAGACTGATTTGATTGGTAATGAAGGTTATGCATATAGGAATTTCGGCACAAATGCTCTTCCAGATGAACTGTGTACTTCCATGTGCTTAAGATCATATGCTATATATATACAGAGCTGCACCACTAAACTATGATTTTGTAGGAGTTTGGAGTACTCTGAACAACTGTTGCACCAGGCGTCAGGGGATGCAAATAAATACAATATTTTTGTTTCCTCTTTCATGTTGGAGTGGCCGTGCCTTGCCGATTAAACTACTTTTTTCCTGTTTAGTGTCAGGTTTGTTCTTTCTGGTATATTTCTCTCTTGGGTGCTTAATGTTTTTATTTTTTGGTTGTAATATTTACCATTTTTAGTAGCCAATTGACATCTTAAACATGGTTTGAAGATCTTGTATGCTGTGGTTCTAGAGATTTCTTCTCACCATTAATTTTCTGAATATCTCTAGTGTAAATGTTGTTTGATATCCTTCCGACATTCCCAAGAATATAAGTTCTAATATTCAGTACATTCCATTGTGTAGATTATTTCGAGAGGCTCTTGTTAGAGGCTTTGAGATGATATTTGAATTACCACCTTAGTCTTGTACAGATATTTATTTTGCATGGGGACACAATTATATGAAGTACAGTATAATGGTTCAATGAAAAATGTACCTTAGCCTCTGTCATATTTTCTAAGATCCTCCGACTTAGGTCTGAAACATTTAGGTGCTGAATTTGTTTACCTACACTTTAGTTCTATTTAAATTATCTCAGTGAGTGATATACTCTCTTTTTAGCTGTGCTGTTTTTCTTATAAGATTTTGTTGCAAGCTATGACTTATGACCCAGTCCTTACAATTTATATATACAACTGAAGAAATATTGAGAGTATGTGCGACATAATTATTAAAGCATTGCCAGATTATGAAAGCATTGCCAGATTGTGCACCCAAGCAGCGACGAGCTCCACGGGAAGAACCGCATGCAGTCGAGGGAGAACCGCACCACCACAGACGAGACTGCCAGATCGAGGTAAGGGGAGCCGGGAGACCACTCCGCCGGCCAGGATCCACCCTCACGTAGGTCGCGGCCCGGGCGACCCATATCAAGGCCCGCTCGGCCCAGATCTGGGCCCGCTCGGGGCTGCCACCCGGAGCCGCCGCCGCCTCTCTCCTCTTTGCCACAGCCAGCTAGGCTGCATCCACCGCCGCCGCAACGTCCACGCCCGCCGACGGTGCTCTGGGCCGCCGCCCAGCTTCCACCCCTCCGGCCGCCATGGCCCCAAACCTGGCGACCTCCACCCGCGCGAGTCGTTCTGCCCTGCCCCCTTTGGGAGAGAGGGGTCCGCGGCCACCGCGGCTCAGGCCTGCGGCAGCGGCGGTGGGAGAGAACGACGGGGAGGGCTGCTGGCGCCGCTGTTTTTGAGTCGCCCCCACGTTGCCTGGGGAGCGACGCGAGAGCGAGAGCGAGTTTGGTTCAGGTATTGGACAAAAGCCAAGGAACTCCCACAACTGGGGTGGCGATGAGGAAAAAGAAGACGACGGCGATCATGTGACCTTGGACTTGCAGGCAGAAAACCGCCTGAGGCTTCGAAAGAAAATACTGGCATTTGATGTGTGATACTTTTTATGTTGCCGGTTTAGAAAAACTGTAAGTTTGCATGTATGGTTGAGTTCTGGTGCTAGCTGACTGAAGTAGGTAATTCAGAAAGAGAAATGAGGTTCTTTTTTTTTAGATACAAAAGGTCTCGCCCCAGCTCCATTTCCTTTCGAAAACGAAACAAGCGTCTTACATTGTTTTACATAACCAACACTCGGGGGGGATAAACGACTGCTTGTCGCCCCAGAACCCAAAATGGGAGTTTCATTACAGGATGCGAAATCTGCCCAAATACATAGTCTCTCAGGCAGACCGCTAACAGACTTAGCATGGCAGTACTAAAGCAGAGAAACATCGACATCAGAGGAAGGGAGATCACGCGCTGCGTATCACCTTCCAGCCATCTTCGACCTCGATCATCACCATCGATGCTTTCTCCAGAGTATGCGCCAGCTCTTGAGTTGTGGCTTCCCATTCTTCATCGTTTTTGTTGCACTTAGCTCCACATCTCACCTTCTTCTTCAAGGGTCCATCCAGCAGCACAGGTTCCCTCACCCTGGATCTCGCCAGGTCAACGGCGGATGAGCTCGAGCCAGTCTCTCCAGCCCAATCACCACCCTGCCCAGCATGTCCTTGGCACCTCCTGAGAGTAAAATTAGCCACTGGAAAAGTGTAGAATGTAACATTTCTCCAGATCACCTGCATGCCAACCCAATTGTCTCTGTTAAAGCAGAGATTATTTCTCGTTTTCCATAACACCCACATAACGGCTGCATGGATCACATTGACTGCTATATTTTCTTGACTCACTAAGCCACAACCCAGCAACTTTTTCAAAAGATGCAGGTTCAAGCATTTTACCAGTGAGCCTACCAATTTCCTTCCAGACCATTTTAGAAACAACACACTCAAAAAGCAGGTGATTGCAAGTTTCAGGTTCAGAACAAAACAGACATGAAATGTCATCAAGATGTTGTCTCTTACTCAAGTTATCTCTAGTGAGAATTTTGTTATGAGACACAAGCCACAAGAAAAAATGAATTTTTGGTGGAACTTTGATTTTCCAGACTGCATGCACATGTGTAGGGTTAATACCTCTAAAGTTAACAAAAGCATACATAGATCTAGAAGTGTAAATCCCTTTTGATTCAAGTTTCCAAATGACAGAGTCCTCTTCATCACTAAAGTGCAAGGACTCGACTATGCCTACAAGCTCATACCACTGTAGCATTAGTTGCTGGGTAAAACATCTTCGGAAGGTCAGTTTTAAGTTCTGACCATCCCATGCATCGGCTACAGAAATATTTTGCTCATTTGACAAGATAAACAAGTCCCAATATTGAATGGCCAAGCTAGAGCTTCCTAGCCAGTGATCTTCCCAAAACTTGACTTTTCTCCCATTCCCTATTCTCCATTGGTATCCTATCCTGGCAGCATTAGCTGCCCACAGGACTCCTTTCCAAAAAGGAGAGACCCCAACAGAAGAACAAGAGAAAATGTTAGGGTTATTAACATTGTATTTATGATCAATAATCTGTTTCCAGAACAAGAGAAATGAGGTTCTGGGCAACAAACTGAAACAAAAAAAAAATCATTTGTCAGTGAGGAATGAAACAGGGCGGTTGAGCCGTCTTTCATCTAATTTGTTTTTAGAAAATAGTGCAGAATGAAAAGCTGGAGCTGCTGTGGGTAATTGGGATGCAATTTCGAGTAGGAATTGCCACTACATAAGAAGTAAAAGAGAGATAATCCAGCGGTTGAGTTCCATTCCACGGTGCACGTGTCTGTACGTTTTCCAAAACAAGGAGTAACAGTCGAGTATGCTCATTTGTCAAAAAGAAAACAGTCGAATATGCTCCAGCTAGTTCTATTCTACAGGTACTAGTTAACAAAACAACTCACAGTGCCACAGACACTGAATACTGATCACCTCCATCAAAACAACGTAAGCTTGCTGAAAAACAGTGCCACAGACACTGAATACTGATCAACTCCACCAAAACAACAGAAGCTTGCTGAAAAACAGTGCCACTGACACTGAATACTGATCACCTCCACCAAAAGAACATAAGCTTGCTGAAGAGCCATCGGGCGACGCTGGCGTTGTTGGGCTGCAGCTCCGCGCGGTCAAGTGGATCTACGTTGATGGTGAAGAAGCAGCTGAACGCCTCGTAGAGGATCCACCTCAGCGGCCCGTGGCTCGTGGCGTTGTCCAAGACACGAATGTGAAGCTCGCCGTCATAGGTGAACCGATACGCCATATAGACGACGGCGTGGTCCGGGTTCCCTGGGTTCCCTCGGTAGACGTACTCGTCGTCGTCGTCGTCGTCGTCGGGGCGCTGGTAGTAAGGACCGGCGTGGAGCACACCGATGATCGGACCGCGTAAACGCATGGTGACTGCAACCCTGTTGCGCGCTGAATCAAGCGCGGGGATTGTACGGAAGGACTTGAAGCGGAGAAGGCAGCTCTCCCAGCCTTAGCTTTAGCACTTTGCTTGCCTTCGCCCCTTTGACGGGCACCCACTGTTCAGTATATAAGCAATTTAGCAGTAGATTTAATCGGCGAAAATAGTAAACATGATATGACTAGAAAAACCAGAATTAAACTAATCACGCGATCTACTAAAAACGTAAACAGGCCGAACGAATCTAGAGCAACTACCACAAGCAGGAACTCTAGCAGCATATCGAACAAGAATATCAAGAGGACATAAGTTGCAGCGGCAGTAGCAGCAGCGGCCCCGGTGTCGCCCATGTAGTCGATGAAGAGGTTGGCGATGTCGGGGAAGAAGTCGTCGTTGGGGAAGAACTCGAAGCCAGCAGTCACGTGAGTGCACTCCCAAAAAACCTGATCGCCCCTCTCCCGTACAGGATCACAAGAGGCGGGGTTCCAGAGGCCTGCTGTCCCTTCAAACGGTGCATGCCGGAAGACGGGATGGAGAAGACTTGAAAGACGGCGGCGCAAGGTTCTGTAACTAGGGCGGCGAGCGACCATGTGTTGCGCGTGTTTTGGCGGCTTGGGTTTCCTCTGCATATATAGTGCGGTCTGGGTAGGACGTGGGCGCAGCCCACGATCGAGTTGGTAACGTTTCCACGAATAGGAAACGGCAAAACAATTAACGCGTCCGTTAATATTAATTAATGACTCAAAAAAATTCTCGGACTGCAAAAATATAACTCGGCTCGGCGAGATTCCCGCAACCCGCGGCGCGTCGTGACGAGACGGACGGACGGCGGCGGAAGAGCAGGAGTGCGCACGAGAGAGCCTTCCTATTCTCACATGCTTACCAGATGCTAGCACAGCTCACTATATAAAGTGGTGCAGCACTCTCCCAGCTAGCAGTATGGGACTAAAGATTGCATTCACGTACACACACAACCAACCAAATAAATGGGCCAAATGAGAATTTCGGAATTAAATGGGCCATGGACAAAATATGGGCAAAGACCCAATAATTCCAGCAATCCCCCACAAAGTCTCATTGGCACATGATACCACGTTTGTTCCAAAACATTGTTTTATATACCGGTGCTTAGTGGAGACTGTTAAGTTAAACTTCCACCAGAAATTATGCTACACTAGATCACAACTTGGATAGTGGACTATGCCTTGAACTACAAGTTTGCTGCGAATCTAGTTTCACACAAATCCTTGACCGATACTGGGCTGCCGCAAGGCTTCCCCGCGGTTTGGAGCTTATACGTCATACTCCGAGACCTTTCATGAGTTTACTAAGAGCACCCAACTCTCATAGACTGCGACGTTTAACAGTCAGACTCATATAGGTGTATTCCTCAAGAGATGCTCTGCAGGACAACATCTCCGCTTATAAAAGTAAGCCACTTGGAATACATTAAGATAAATATCAACCTGCCATGCAGATAGGAGAGTATTGCATCTTACGGAGTGGGATGTAAAATATAAGGATACTCTCCTCTCAGCTGTCCAACAGCTTGTCACCCACTTCTAATTCACGGGATCTCCGATCACATAGAGTGGTTTACCACTGTGGACAACTCATACCGTGGGTCTCAAACCCATCTCCCTCGATGCACTATCTATCACATTACGTGATAAACCCTTTGTGAAGGGATCTGCCAAATTCTTAGACGTTTGGATATAATCCAACGCAATGACTCCGGAGTTCTTTAATTTTCGGACAGATTTCAATCTCCTCTTCACATGCCTTGATGACTTCATATTATCCTTAGAACTTTTAATCTTGTGAATCACAGTTTGATTATCACAGTTCATAAGGATAGCGGGTATTGGTTTTTCAACCACAGGTAAGTCCATCAAAAGCTCTCGAAGCCACTCTGCTTCAACAGTGGCTGTGTCTAATGCTGTGAGTTCTGCTTCCATAGTTGACCTCGTTAAGATGGTCTGCTTGCAAGACTTCCAGGAAACAGCTCCACCACCGAGTGTAAACACATAACCACTCGTGGCCTTAATCTCATCAGCATCAGATATCCAATTGGAATCACTATAACCCTCCAGTACCCTTGGATACCCGGAGTAGTGAATTCCATAGCTCGCAGTGCCTTTTAAATAACGCATAACTCTCTCGAGCGCATGCCAATGATCATCTCCCGGATTAGAAACAAACCGGCTCAACTTGCTTACAGCAAAAGAGATGTCAGGCCTCGTGGCACAAGCCAAATACATAAGCGAGCCAATAATCTGAGAATATCTCAGTTGATCTCTAGCAGTCTGTTGGTTCTTTCGAAGCAACACACTAGGATCATATGGTGTCGGAGAGGGTTTACAGTCGTCATACCCGAAACGACTTAATACCTTTTCCACATAGTGAGACTGAAGCAGTGTAATCCCACCATCACCATCTCGCAGCAGCTTGATGTTCAAGATAACATCAGCTACTCCTAGATCCTTCATCTCAAAACAACGAGATAAGAAATCCTTAACCTCCTTGATTAAATCAAGATTGGTTCCAAAGATCAGTATGTCATCGACATACAGACAGAGAATAACTCCCTCGCCCCCACCATAGCGATAGTACACACACTTGTCAGATTCGTTTACAATGAAACCTGCAGCAGTAAAGTTCTCTCAAACTTTTCATGCCATTGCTTAGGAGCTTGCTTTAGGCCATATAAAGACTTCAACAACTTGCACACCTTTCCTTCCTGACCAGGTACTACAAAACCATCAGGCTGATCCATGTAAATTTCCTCGTCTAACTCTCCATTTAGGAAAGCTGTCTTCACGTCCATTTGATGAACGAGAAGCCCATGCGAGGCAGCCAATGAAAGTAGCACTCGAATCGTGGTCAGTCTAGCCACAGGTGAGTAAGTATCAAAGAAGTCTTCACCTTCTTTCTGGGTATAACCCTTGGCCACAAGTCGCGCCTTGTACTTCTCAATAGTACCATCAGGCCTAAGCTTTTTCTTGAACACCCACTTACATCCTACAGGTTTACACCCATAAGGACGATCAGTGACTTCCCAGGTTCCGTTAGCCAAGATGGAATCCATCTCGCTACGGACAGCTTCCTTCCAGTAGTCAGCATCAAGAGATGCATAGCTTCTGAAATGGTACTGGGTGTGTCATCCACAAGGTACACAATGAAATCATCACCAAAGGACTTTGCAGTCCTCTGTCTCTTGCTCCTAACAGGAACTTCATTGTCATCCTCCACAGGATTATCAGTGTGTTCTATCGAAATGGTAGGATCAGGAATATCAACCAATTCCTGACTAGATGTATTAGGTATCTCCTGATTTGATGAGCTAGGCATATCCTTCATGGAAAATTCCTCAAAGAAAGTCGCATCCTTCGACTCCATAATTGTACCAACATTAACGTCGGATACCTCAGATTTTACTACCAAAAATCTATAACCAACGCTATGAAAAGCGTAGCCCAGAAGAACACAATCCACGGTTTTTGGTCCAAGCTTGCGCTTCTTGGGAATTGGTATATTGACTTTCGCCAAACAACCCCAAGTACGAAAGTAAGAGAGTCTCGTATTTTTCCTTTCCCATTCCTCAAATGGAGAAACAGTTTTTCTTTATGGGAACTCGGTTTAGGACATGACAAGCTGTCAATAAGCCTCCCCCCACCATGCCTTGGAGAGACCCGAAGTGTCTAACATGGCGTTAACCAAATCAGTTAGAGTTCGGTTCTTTCTTTCAGCCACCCATTTGACTGAGGCGAGTAGGGAGGCGTCCTCTCATGGATTATACCATGTTCCGCACAAAACAAATCAAACTCATTGGAAAAATACTCTCCACCACGATCAGACCTTAATCGTTTAATTTTCCGATCAAGTTGGTTCTCTGCTTCAGCTTTATAGATTTTGAAATAGTTTAAAGCCTCATCTTTTGATTTCAGAAGATACACATAACAATATCTAGTGGAGTCATCAATAAGCGTCATGAAATATTTCTTTCCGCCTTTTGTCAACACGCCATTCATCTCACAAGATCATGAATGTATAAGTTCCAGTGGTGCCAAGTCTCTTGCCTCCGCAGTCATATGGGACTTGCGAGGTTGCTTAGCTTGCACACATACTTGACACTTGGAACCTTTGACAGTAGTGAATTTCGGAATTAAATCCAAACTAGCTAGCCGCGTCATGCTACCAAAGTTAATATGACAAAGTCGTGAATGCCAGATATTATGCTCAATTTCACGACAAATATTATTAATAACTTTAGTACAAAAGTCTGACAAGAGAGGCGGAACAAGCCTCCGCACTCATAGCCTTTACCAACAAATTGTCCATACTTGGATATTACAACTTTATTGGACTCGAAAACCAACTTATAACCATCTCGACATAGTAGCGATCCGCTGACGAGATTTTTATTGATGGAGGGCACATGATGAACGTTCTTCAGCGCACGGTCTTCCCCGAAGTAAACTTCAGATCGACCGTACCAACACCACGAACAGAAGCATGTGAGTTCCCCATCAGCACGGGAGAAGTCCCTGTGACTGGTAAGAAGAGAACATCGAGGCATCAGCACAAACATGTACATTAGCACCAGTGTCAATCAACCATCAGGAGAATGACAAACTGAAAGGATGGTGGGAAATATACCGTACCCAGATTCCTTCATCTCGGTGTCACCAATACAACATTGGCAGTCTTGCCTTTGTTCTCAGATCCGCGCAGCTCATGGCGGTTGGGACATCGAGGTGCCCAGTGCTCCGGATCACCACAACATGGCATGATCCTTCCTCGGCTTGTTGTTGTTCTTCTTGAAGTTGGTAGGCTGTGACGGTTTGAACCGTCCATCAGACTTGCCTTTACCCCCAGATTACCCTTGTTAAATTTGGACTTGTGGGGCGGCTGGTAATTCTTCTTCTGTACCACATGGGCACTAGAACCAGCCTCGGCAACTCGAGCACGTGTATCCTTCGCTCTCGCCTTCTCTTCCACATCAAGCGACCCAATGAGATCCGAAACGGAAAACTCTTGTCTCTTGTGTTTCAGAGAAGTAGCAAAGTTGCTCCATGAAGATGGAAGCTTGGCGATAATGCCACCGGCGACAAACTTGTCCGGTAAGTTACACTTGAAGTGCTCAAGTTCCTTTGCGAGCGACTGTATCTCATGAGCCTGTTGTACAACAGAACGCTCATCAGTCATCTTGTAGTCATAGAATTGCTCCATGACGTACAACTCGCTGCCAGCGTCCGAGGCCCCAAACTTGGCCTCGAGCGCATCCCACATGTCCTTGCCGTAGCAAACGACATATACGAATCCACAATGGAATCGTCAAGGATACTGAGAAGGGCACTCTTGAAAAGAGTATCAAGCCTCTCAAAGGCTTCCTGTTCAGCAGGCTTGCCTTTGGTGGCAGCATAGCAGTTACTGTTTTGGAACCAGTAAACGCTCTCATGCGCCACCGTTTGTAAAGCACCCCTTTAAAGGGAAACGGCTTCGTTGACGCGAGAAAGCCAGGCGATGAAATTGCCTATAATCAGGTTTTTGGATTGTTTAGTATATAAGCAATTTAGCAGTAGATTTAATCCGCGAAAATAGTAAACATGATATGACTAGAAAAACCAGAATTAAACTAATCATGCGATCTACTAAAAACGTAAACAGGCCGAACGAATCTAGAGCAACTACCACAAGCAGGAACTCTAGCAGCATATCGAACAAGAAGATCAAGAGGACATACGTTGCAGCGGCAGTAGCAGCAGCGGCCCCGGTGTCACCTTTGTAGTCGATGAAGAGGTTGGCGATGTCGGGGAAGAAGTCGTCGTGGTCGCGCACCCCCTCCGTGGCGGAGAAGTAGCGGCCGTCTCGGTGGTGGACGACACGCCCCGCCCTCCGTTCCGCGGCGGCGTGCTCGCACGCACGGGCTCGGGCGTCGCGGCGGGTATGCTTCGGCGGCGCGAGGGGGGGCTGCACGGCCCCGTCCTCCGGCGACTCGTCGTGTCTGCGTGCCTCCTCCGTGGCGTAGACGTAGAGGCCGTCACCGGGATGGATGATGCGCTTCGCCCTCCGTTCTTCCGCGGCGGCGTCCTCGCTCGCACGGGCGCGGCGGGGGCGCTTCGGCGCTGGCTGGGAGGTCTCGTCCTCCAGCGTCTCGTCGTCATCCGCCGTGTCGAAGCGGTAGCGGCCGTCGGCGTCGCTGGCGAATGGGCCGTCGCCGTGGTGGACGACGCGCCTCGCGCTCCGTTCCGCGGCGGCGTCCTCGCTCGCACGGGACCGGGCCCGGCGTCGCGGCGGGTGCGCTTCGGCGGCGTAGGCTGCGCGGTCTCGTCCTCGGCGGCATGGTGGACGGCTTGATTGGGTTCTGGACGAAGGTCGTTGCTTCTCTCTCTGCTTCGAGTGTACGCGATCAATTGGGGAATTGTGTTTGTGCGGCAAGGGGCGAACGCAGAGGGGTTTTTGAAGAAGGGAGCTCCTACTCTACGACCAGTGCGGAAGAAACAAAGCTCCGCATAGCCCCCGACGGTAGTGGGCTCCGCCCACTTTGGGCTGTTGGCTGCGTTCCAAGAGGCTCCCGGCCGCTCCGAACACGGCCCAATAACAGGAACTCTTTTGTTTTTTGAATATCTGTTTTATTTCCCTTTTTCTTTTCAGTTTTGATAGTAATAATATGGGTTCACTTGTTTGAAAAATATAGTACAAATGCGCGTGCAACGCACGTCTACATAATGATGGTTTTGCTTTATGTTTGTTCTGGCTTGCTAACATGTACATAAGATTGATATTTATTTTCCAAAAAGTATATAGATGAAAGTTTGAATGTGGTATCACAATTAGAACTTATGGAGGCTAGCAAAATGCCCGTGCGTTGCAACCGGCGATGAATTTGAAAATATCAAAGCAAATATCTTCTTAGTTTTACATTCATGATTAAGGAAGTGACATGGAATTTAAGGCGGCGAAATTTGAGTGACTAAAACATGAAAGTACATAAATGAAACAAATACATACAAAATATTTTCTATACATGTGGTAATATGTCTTCTCTAGAACACTTTTCTTCCGGCAGTACCAACCCACATGTATATCATTTTTAAAAAAGTTCTAATTCAGGAGTGGGACCATAGCGGATTCGAATCATGTCGGCATATACTTAATCAGTTTTACGACAAACAAAATAGTTATATGAAAAATACATTAATTAAACTTAGCCTATACATCAACATAATGTTCATTTCCGTATGGAGAGATAAAATTGTTGTCTCACAATGGTGAGTATCGGGCTTGATGGAGTGGAATCAAAGCTCATTGTTGCCCTACAAAAGATTCTGGTCATACCTAAGAACTGTTGTTGGGCAGTAAGTTGGAACTGGGCGTGTTTTTCTTTCAAAAAAGTAAGTTGAAACTGGGTGTGTAAGTGTGTTCTTCCTTCAACACTAATTGCAGGGCATTCTCCAAAGTACATTTGCAAACGGGTTTGAATCGACAGTTGCAGATCCGTAGTTGCAGAATACAGAAACATCATGAATCTCAAAGTAATTGATTTAACAAACTCGAAGCCCCTGGCACCTGCTCCAATCTTGACCGCCTCGTGCACCTCCAGTTGCCCGTGCGCTCGGCCTCACGCCGAAGACTCCAAGCCCCGGTTCATGGCCACGCTGACCAGATCGGTCAGCCTAATGTCGACGGCGAACACCACGGCGCTCCAACTCCCCTCCTCCTATTCCTCCTTTCCATCTCCATGGCCGGCCTTCCGCCGGACGGCTACATCGATGGAAGCGACACGGGTGGCGCGGACGCGCGGTGGCGCCCTATCTTCGCCAGGTGTGTCTCTCTGCTTTCGCCCAGGCGCGATGTGCCCAGCCCTTCCCTTCTCTGAATCCCTGGCTGCGCCAACGACTCGTTTCTGGGACCAATATGTTGCCGCTACGCCGAGACATTATTGGTGTTTGATCCGGTTTGTCTCACCGATTTTTTTCCGATTGTGACACCGTGCCATGCTGGGTTTTTTAGCGATCGTGGTTTTCTTCGGAGTGTGCGACGTACGTACCTTACCACAGCCACGGCCACGGTTGTTTACTCGTATTGAGACAAGTCCTCTATAGTCTGGGTGATCAGCGATCCTTTTCCTTTCGCCTTCGTCGGGAAATAGACGTCGTCGACGTGCTCGGCGTAAAAGGCGGTGCCCATCTGCCGAGCAGTGATTGGATCCCTCTAGAAATTGAAAGCTATGGTTATCATATGAATTTCTTTTCTTGTACCAGAAAATCATCCAACGAATGGCCAACATATAGCTCTATGTGTCTAACTTGCAAGACTACAACATGCATAATCTGAATACGTTTATCTCCAACTCAAAATATGTACACTTGTAATTTCTGGAATTTGGAAAAGAAAATACAGAGCAAGCATATGTACATCATTTGACACCTCAAATAAAAAGAGCAGTTTCTACCGTCGGAGTGAATAACAAACAACTATTGGTTGAAATCGATCGCTTATATATTATCTCTTGGCATACATCGAAGATCTACATCTACTAACTTCCTCTTTTGATTCGAGGGTTCACCATTGCAATTGATTCTTTGCATAATGTGTTGTGTCTAAACTCACGATTAGCTCTAATTTGCTCTATTCTAGCCTTTTTCTACTAACTTCCTCTTCTGATTCGACATATGCAGGGTTCACCATCGCAATAGATTCTTTGCATGGTGTGTTACGTCTAAACTCACGATTAACTATAATTTGCTCTATTCTATCTTTTTTTTGTTCTGGCTGCATATTTGCATATTTCTGCCTTTCTCGCACACATTTTTTTGTCTTTTGTTTAGGTTTTAAATCTTCATATTTCTTCCTCCCGTGTGCATTTTTTGTGCAACAGGGTTAAATCCTTAATTGTTTTGATTTGCTAATAAGCTTCACGACGCCTTTTTAATTTTTCTTGTTTTTCTTCATTGGTCATCCGTGCATACCTATCTCTATCTTTTTTCCTTCTTTCTTCCTTTACATCTATGATTGGAAATTGGGTCCCAAATTCCTCATCTACATCAGTGTTTTCCATACTGCATAAATCTGTCATCAATTAAAAAGATGAACTTGATTAGATCTTACAACACACGTTTAAGCTTGAGTCCACGAAATACGCACCTATTGAAAAACCCTCTCGACGATGTTGACGCTTGACGGTCTGGATGCACATCACGGGATTGTCAGCCATGCGGCGTGACCGGTATAAGTACCTCCGGGCTACGGCCGACTGCTGCCCTCGGAACTTGAGGTTGCTCTCGGACTTGGTCTCTGCTGGTCTGTGTAGATTCAGTAGTCTCTCATGTATCGGGGGCTCCACAACGGCTCGACGATCCTGGCGCCGTTGACTTCCCGGCTTCCACACGTTGCGTTCCGAAATATAAAATGTTTTAACTCTTTTCTGCTTCAGATGTATCTAGAGCATTTTAGTATGTAGATTTTCTTATTTTAGGAAATACATGTCCCATACTGAAACATCTAAAACATCTTATAATTTTTGGATCTAAGGGAATACTAACGTGGACTAATGCTTGGAGGATTGAAAAAAGAATCAATAAAACCAATATGCATCGTCTTCCAAAAGTTCATGGTTATCATACTCATCAATTTGAATTTGAATTCTAAAATCGGCAACAGCGTTTTCAAGATCGAATTTCAGAAACACGTTCTGTGGAGTACCCTACAACATTGATCTTTTATGAAAAATTGAGTGTTTTTTACTTAAAAAATTGAGTGTTCTGCTAGGCGTGGCTGCGTGTGTCTCCCCGCGTCAAACCGAGCAGGAGTGGATCGAACCTGATCAAATAGCTAGGTCCAAACGATGACTGGACGATGATGGGCTAAGCTGGAGGGGATTTCACAAGCCCAAAACGGCCTGGTTTCTTTACATCTTCGTGAAAAACAATGATATTAACAACATATAATCCCATCTTTCCATGTAAATTTCACATACAGGTTTATTTTAGTCTGTACAGATATAAATTAGTACAGTCGCAAAAACCAACATTATTATAAGTCTTATGATCTTCTTCTAAGTAATAAAGGGCGTTGTCAAGTCAGCCCCCACTTAAAACACGGGTATCAGTATTTGCAAAATTATCCTTTGCATAAGGACCTAGATAGTCTACGTTCGTGACCCCTTCGTTGGCTTTAAAATTCACGAGAAGCTCTCTCAGAAAACATTAAAGCACTTCTCGTCTTTTAATATTCTTTGCTATAAAGAAGAAAACAAAATGATCAATCGGCACCATTTGTTTGCTTTGAGATTGGTACCGAATTATTGTAGGCATTGAAAGATGCCGAACCAGGAGAACATAATCGACAGAGAGATACTATAGCAGCCAGTGTTTTAATCTCATGGACCAAATTAAAGCACCATTCAGAACTAATGAAGTAGATGATGCTCTTCAACTACAATAAAATGAAACTGTGCCCATTCACAAATCATCCGGTGCCCATTAAAAATGGTTTTGTGCCTACTCTATCTCACAATCGGTGCTCAATACCTTCTGAATTTCCTTTCTAAAATGGTGCATGTACAGAACATGGCAGAAAACATTCTCACAGCTGTGCAACCAGAACCTATGCTCCCTTGATCAACATTTGTTGGGCCTAGCATGGATTTATGGAAAATACCAGCTCTTGTATTGTCAAAACACCATCTCATAATACAAGAAAAATGACACGGTGCCAATTCGAAATTGTTCTGTGCCTACTCCAAATAACAAGTGGCGCTCAATACATTATAGAGCAGTGCTTGTACAGATCCTATCAGCAAACTACACATTAAGAAAAAGGAGTTAAAATTCCTCTTCTCATACATTGCAGACACATGGAAATTGCAGTGAAGGCAACGGTGATGCACTGCATTCAGCAATAAATAGGAATTGGAGCCCATAGAAATTGCAGAGAAGGCAAATCTGATTCGGTGCCTACCCAAAATTTCAGATCTTGAAAATGCTACGCCCAAATCAAAGATCCTAGGCTCCTACTCCTAGCATCCACCATCATCGTAGTACAGAACAGCTCGAGCTGACACCCCTCAGTACAAGCCACATACTCCCTCTGTTTTGAATTAATTGACGAGATTTAGTACAAGTTACCCTAAATCTGCGTCAATTTATTCGGAATGGAGGGAGTACTGCATGCCGCACGCCGGCCGCCGGCCGCCGCCCGCCGCACATAGAGGAACAACCTCGAGGCCACCGACTTTTCCCCGCACGCTGTTCACGCCCACCTCTCCCATCTATTCGACGGCAGTGGGTCAACGTGACCTCTATCCCCAGCTGCTGCTCGGGGCCAGGAAACTGTCCACCAGGTAGGTGGATCTGGTCGGGGATGAGGTAGAGGGGCGGCAACCTCGCAGGTGGATCCGGAAGGAGGTAGGGGAGGGAGACGCGGTGGACCATGCACAATACGCAGGCGACGGCCAGCACCCCTGTGCCGCCCGGCGGGGAGAGGAGAACAAAAAACGAAACGGTACGGTACGGTGACAATTTGGTCGTATTATGTGATTTGGTGGGAGTAAAAAACGGTACAAAATAAACATTGTTGAGTTGTCACACATTGGGACGATCTAGGCTGTTTGATCGGATATTGAAAGGTACAGATTTAATGTATCCAACAAGTTTACTCTTTTAATAGTAGTATACAAGAATAGAAAATTTCTTTATCAAACTTAGAATATTCACGTATGTAAAATAATAATAAATGATATTTTTATCATATTGGAACAAAAAATTAATATGAACATTTATGTTATTCGAATTTTTTAAATATGAAAATTATGTCATTTGAACGATTTTTCACTATGAACATTTATTTAATTTGACCAATTTTCTAAATATGAACATATATTATTTAAATTTATCTGAAAATGTGAAAATTTATGTCACTCTAACGATTTTTCAAAAAATAAGAACATCTATTTTAATTGAACTTTTTTTATATTAGAACATTTAAGTCATTTGAACGGTTTTAAAAAGTGAACAGAAAATGGCGGTGAACAAAATATTTTTTGCACGGTTTTTAAAGTGAACAGAAAATGCTTCTGAACGAAAATTATTTTTAAACGATTTTAATAAATGACCAGAAAAATATTAGTACACGGAAACTAGTTTTGAATGATTTAAACAATGAATAGAAAAGGTCGTTGAACAAAAATATTTTTGAACGATTTTTGAAATTGAACAGAAAAAGTCTTTGAAAGTAAACTATTTTCGAATGATTTTTAATTAGTGAATAAAAAAATATCTATGAACAAAAATTATTTTTGAACGATTTTCAAAAAGTAAAAAATAATAAGTGTTTGCCGGAAAACATTTTCGAACTACTTTAAAAAGGTGATCATAAACTATTTTAGAACACTTTTAACAGTATAATGAAAATATGTATCTTGTTTTAGGTAAAACTATAATTATTGAAAAAACTGAAAATAAAAATAAAAAGTAGAAGACAAAGAAGTCAAAAAATAAACTTAAAAATTAAAATAGAAAATAACTAAAAATTAGAAGAAAAAAAGACACAGAAAGAAAATAGAAAAAGAAAAAAAGCGAAAATGGATAAAAAAACAAAAACATAAAAAAGATAACAAACCCAAAAAATCCGAATTAGCGATCTGAGCCAGGCCCATATGCCAAAGGGGGTGGGCGGAGCGCATTAGCGCGTGACCTAGTCATCAAATAGGAATTGCATTTGAAGTAGCTCTGCTCTGGGTTTTTTCTTTCTCTCTCTACTGCGTAATTGGGCTGGAGCATGACAGTTCTTTCAATTTGGGCCAAATAGGCAAAATGGACACCGATTAACCTCGGGGCGAAACAATAATACAAAATGAGTGAAACTATTTTACGCCTCTAATACTTTTGGGTAGCGCCTCCCAATCGGGTGCTACACTATATGGAGTAGCGCTGTAGGATCGAGCGCTCATGGCTGGTTTCAGAGTTTATTAGACATTGTAGTCCTACGTAGGCATACGAATCCAGTAGTTCAGATGGCCACAGGCGGGGTCCGAGTTTGCTTGGTTGTGGGTTCGATTCGAATCCGTGAATTGCACATTTTTCTTCCTTTTTACTCTCTTTTTTCCAATGCCCCAAAGGTTCATGTTATCTTCATCGTTGCCGCTCGTCGCCCGTCCGCACGCCACCGGCCGCCACCGCCCATCCGCGCCCCACGCGCCCCTGACCATGCCGTCGTCGCTCTCCTCTCGATCCAATCTCGAGTTCTATAAAAAGAAAGAAAAATTGTGCAAATTCGGGGTCTTGAACCTGTGACCAAACCAATCCTCGACGTTGTAGCCAACCCAACTGCTCGATTAGTATATCGTTTTCGTGTATTGCACTACCGTATATAGCGCCCGATACTAAGGCGTTAGCCCGTAGATGGTAGCGCCTGATCGTGAGGCGCTACCAGAAAGGGTTAGATGTGTGAAGTAGTTTTTTCCCGTAGTTTATTTTGTGTTATTCTTTCGCTAGAGGTCACTCGTGTCCATTTTGCCGTCAAATTGTATGGACTCTCCTGAGCGTCTCCGATTAGGGATGGTAACGCGTATGTTCCCTACCGGGAGTGCTTTCTCATCCCATCCCCCGTTCAACAATCGGGAAGACTTTTTCCCCATCCCCATCAGGATCGGGGTGGGGATCGAGTCTCCACTAATTAAGAGGCTAATTTCAAATAATTCTGTCTCAACTTTATAAAGTTTCATTTTTTAGACCGAAAAATACACAACTTATGTAACAACTATGTAGTAAAAATGACAAAAGATTAGATCATATGTTAAATATTATTAAAACAAACAATGTTAGACACAATATTACAACAAATTTCATATGAAAACATATAAATTTTATATATATATATTCCAGCTATTCAAGAACCAGTTTCTGAATAACTATTCAGAGCACCTTTTCTGAACTGCCGTTTAAACAGACACTGAACTTCCTGACGGAACTCCCAGGTTTCTCTTTAGGCGGGTAGTATTTCGGTCGTAACTTTCTAACCACTAATCGGATTGATGCAATTTTTTATACCGTTGGAAAGCTTTTAATATTGCGCATCTTTTCTATCTCTATCACTTTCTCGAAATTCGTTAGCGTTTATGAGCAGATTTTGAAATACATATTTCTGTTTTCTGAACGTGTATAACGAGCGGACGGTTTTTTGGCCATCATTCGCAAACCACTTATCGGAATGACACAAATGATTTTGCGTTGGAAAGATAATGGTTAGGCGCATCTTTTTCGCATTTAAATATTTTTCAAATTCGTTACGGTTTTTGAGTAATTTTAAAATTACTATACTGTATTTTCACGTTTTTCTTCATTTTCGTACTGTTATTTGGGTGCCATTTTCACATCGTTTGTCGGATTGAGGCAAATGATACGCCATTGGAAAGCTATGAAAAATGCGAATCTTCGTTATCTCTAGACATTTTTCTAAATTCTGAGCGGTTTAAGTGCAGATTTAAAAATACATAATTCTGTTTTTTATACATTTAATTTCGGCGGACACTGTTTTGTCAATTAATTTCAAACCGCCAATCAAAATGTAACAAATGATATGGCGTTGGAAAGATATTGACTAGACACAACTTTTTCATATAGAAATGTTTTTCAAATTTGATAAGGTTTTTGATTAATTTTAAAAATACGAAAAACAGATAAATAAGACAACATGGGAATCGATTTAAAATTGCCACTTTTGTGGTGTTCGAATTGGGTGACTCGGCATGGAGTGTCAAAATAGACTCATATCCTTACTAATTGCACGCGACGGCGGTCGATTTGGATAAACGGAGTTCATACTGATGATTTTTATGCGTAGTATTTCCGCCCCAGAAAAACTAACCATATGAACTTCCTTTTACACGTTTGTGAACTTCTGAATATACCATAGTGAACTTCTGATCGTGAAATTTTTGTTCTGTGGCGGGCATTGTTTTTGTTATAATTTTTAAACCGTTTGTTCAAACGATGCAAATGATATATCGTTGAAAAGGTATGGAAATTTCGCATCTTTATGTTATGACCATTTTTTAAAATTGTTCATGGATTAAGAGCAATTTTAAATATAGTGACCGTTGTATTTTTTGAATTTTCTCTATTTCAGTGTTGTTATTCGAACTGAAATTCGTGATTATATAGATTGAACTTCTAAATTTTCTGAGAGTGAACTTCAACAAATTGTGAACTTTACGAAAAAAAAAGATTGAATCTTTTTTCCACTCACGTTTTGAATTTTGTTTACCGACAAACTTCCGACGCGGTTGAGATGAACTTCTAATGCGTTTAAAGTGAACTCCGAGCACGGTCAAAGTGAACTTCCCACCAGTAATGAAATCAAAACATGAGCTGATGTGATTTTTTTCTCGTGAATGCATTGATTTTTTACGAACAAAAAAGTGAACCTCTGGTATGGACTATCTGAACTCTCAATTTTGAATTTCTACGATTTAGAAGTAATTTCCGTCAACATGGTGAACTTCCGACGAGTCCAAAATGAACTTCCAAAAAAGGTGAATTATCATTGACAAATTGAATTTTTTTGGGAACTCGATGTGAGCTTTCAAAAAAAATAGTGCACTTCTGAAACTAATTGAGTGAACTTCTATTTCCTTTCTATTTATGAAGTAAATCTATTTACGTGAACTTCTAAAATTTCACCAAGTCAACTTCGGTTTACAAAAAATGTGAACTTTTTTCTCACATTTTTTCGTTTACTTTTTCTTAAAGAAACACACCGTATGAAAGTTACTTTTCGCCAACAATGGAGAACTTAGGTAAATAAGCAAGTTTAGTGTAGAAACAGAATTAAAAACTGCCTAAAACAATAACCTGTAACCGATGACATTTCTAAATTTATTTTTACAGGATCGTGAACTTCTTTTTTGGGCCTAGTCGAACTGCTCAATCGGGTAAAAAAAGGACAGAGTAACATAAACACATGTAATCTGAAAGAAATGCAAACAATAGTAGCCCATCAACAAGCACCGATTTTTTCCACTAGTTGGAACCTTATCTTCTGCCCCCGCATTACCAATAGAATACAAGACAATAACAGTTAGCGGCAGCATTGACTGGCTCTGAAGAATGAGACAAAGGGAAGAACTAAACTACCGAGCAACACCCAGCAGTAGCTCTTTTTCTGAATTGGCTATGCTCTCTGTCTGAACCGCACATAGCGCAAGCTTTGATCCACGGCGTGTCGGACGGGAGCAGGAGGGCAGGACATGCTGTTGAGGCGAACAAGCAACAGTTCCAGCTATGAACTCGCAGTAGCTATAAACTGAAACGCATGTAGTTCAGCTATAAACTCGCAGTAGAGGACAAGAATGTCAAGCAGGATGCATCCGCCTGGGCGCGTCATTCTCGCGTCATTGTTAGAGGAGGCGCTGAAGCGGTGGACTCCGTGGTGTTGCGCGGTGCACTACCGAGAGCCGCCGTGCTGGACTTCCTGTGGACAGCGCCGTGGACTCCGCCTCCTGTCAGTGCAGGAGACAGAGTGGGAGGGCACCACCGGATGCGCCCAAGGTCAAGCAGGAGAGCAGCGCGGTTTGCCGGCAGGGGCGACAAGCCTAGGAGCGACAAGTTCACAGAGGCGCACGGGAGGAGGTTGCCAGTGCACCCTTGCACGACGGCGCGTGGGGCGGCGGCCAGGCCGTGGAGTTGCACGGAGTCTGCGACCTCGCCTGGGAGCAGATGGCCGCGCGGTGGCGGCTCTCTGGAGGTGGGGGGCGGCGCGCTGGACGTGGGGATCCAGGAAGCCGGAGGATGGTCAGGGCTAAGGCGGCGTTTGCGCAGGGGAGCTGCGGCGGCGCACGAGCTCGTGGAGAACGAAGCGCGGCGCACTGGGGTGGGAGGCCGGGCAGCTGCGCAGGAGGAGGAGCTGGGCGACGGCCAGGGTCGTGGACGGATGCGGAACCTGCCCAGATGGAGGCGGGGGCGGCGCGCCTTGAGGTTGGCCGGCGTCCGGCAAGCCATGGTGGCGCGGAGGGACGGGGCAGGAGGACGGCCAGCTGCCGCCGGGGAAGGAGGCGGGGCGGATGGGGATCTGGAGGGGAGAGACTCTAGGGGGATGGTGGGGTTGACCGGTTCTGTGGTGGTGGGAAGAAGGTACGGGTGGGTTGGGTTCGGTACGGGTGGGTGTGGGCTTTGATACGGGTGGTGTTGGTTTCGGATAAAAAGGTGCTCTAAATAACTATTTAGAGCACTCTTAAGGGTGGTTTCTGAATAGTCCCACCCTATATATATATATATATATATATATATATATATATATATATATATATACGAGTAGATAACGGATATAGCGGGAACGAGTATGGAAAGCTCTTAACCCATCCCCATTTTAAACGGCGGGGATCAAACTTCTCCCCCGGATTTTGTCGCTCTGTCGCTACTGTTGTCTGTGCTCTGTCGCTGCTGTTGCCTTGTGCCGTAGAACCGCCGGGTGCGCAGTGTGTGCCGGCACGACTGGCAAGGCTGAAGGCTGTCCGCTTCATAGCTGCATGTTGTGCTCCTGCTCGCGTGCGCTCCGGTCGAGTTCGCCGTGACGGCAAGTTCTTCTACATTTATTTTGCGGGGATCGTGGCCATGTTCATGTAGACGAGCATACCACACCGGTGTTCTGGTTGCCGCCTGGGCTCAAGAACTTCAACTCCGAGCTAAAGGCACCCGTGTTTCTGGCTGGGTGCAGAGATGATTGGCTGAGGCTGGCTACACTGAGCAATGGCGAGACATAGAAGTGGATGCTTGCTCGCCATGGCCATGGCGTGGCGTTTGGCCATGAATTGGTGAGCTGCGAGCATGACGGCGTCGCGGGACATAGCGCCGCTGGTCGCCGGCATGAGAAGGCATACTTTTGAGACTTATGTGAGCAGGGGCGGATCTAGGATTTGAGTATAGGGGGGGGGGGGGGGGGGGGGCCAAGGTCAAAGGCAACATTAGCCAGGAAAGAGATAAAGCAAGAAATATACCAATTTTGGGATTGCGACAGATGACTCTTTCTTGTTGAGGGATTGTGATAGATGAATTAGTATTTCGATCGGAAGTTTGCATATCAATCGTATAAGGATTGGAAATCTTATGTACGGTATGTTGCTATGTCATCCTGTCTCCTCGGTTGGATTTGTATTTTCAGTCGAAGAGTTAGTGTTCAAAACAACCGGATTAAAGTAACTACTTCCTCCGTTTCACAATGTAAATTGTTTTATGTCTCTTCCACATTCACATGAATCTAATATTTTTTTTAGTGTATATATCTACTAATTTTAGTTCGAATCTAGACAAATTTGTAAAAAAAACTAAATATCTTATATTTAGCAACGGAGTGAGTACTAATCGACAATGTCCTCCTCTTTATGATAAGAGGTTGTACTGAAACTAAATAATCAATAAACTATTATAACTAGCAAATCAAATTAGCAAGTAAGAGTAACTTCTTGGATTCAATAATCAAACTAGCAGGTAGCAACTGAAATGTACAAGCAGTAAAGTACCTGGGGCTAGGCATTTTGCGCGGGGAGCGGCAGGTCGTAATTGTCGACTCGTCGTCGACAATTAATAGAGGACCAAAGACGTGGGAACTTTCGCAGCCTTGCTAATCTCTGAGACACTGACGCTCGACTGAGTGTGGGTGACCGGTGTCCGGCGGCGGCAGCGGCGAGCCTGTGCGGCAGAGGAGAATAATAGGATCGAGTAGTAGATGGGATCGTGGGAAACTGTTAAACCGAGTGGAGCAAGTACACGCCAGCAATCGATCGATTGTTTAGGTACGTGCCATTGTGGCCTTTGGCGCTTGGCTAGTTTCTGTGGGCTTGGCCCATTTAAGTCAACACGAGCTGTGCCTTGTGCAGCGCTAATTGCCGGATGAAGACAAATACACGTATACGAGTTTACTGGCCCCTGCTGCGTCTAGTTGGGGGTGGCCGCTCGCCCCCTGGTTCCGCCACTGTATGTGAGATTGGCGAGCAGAGCAGTGCGTCTTCTCCAGCTCTGAGGATCTCGTTCTGGTTGATCTTGTTCCGGCGGTTTGCGTCGTACCGGGCTACTTGGGCCGCTTGTTTTCGCTCGTTCCCGTCGACAGCGAGACGTCTGTGGTGACTTCGTCAATCTCAAGACCTGATCCGCCGGCTCAGTCTCTCGGAGGTGCTCATAGGGGTAGGGTGTGCGTGTGTGCGTTCATAGGGGTGAGTGTATGCGCGTGTATATGAGTGTCTGCGTTTTACTGTGTTTCACAAAAAAAAAATGGCGCTGAATTTTGTTGCCGTAGAATTGTGCATCGACGGCTCTGTGCATTCAACATCCCTCTGACGTAGAGTCAACTTTTTTTTTGAGAAGATGACGTAGAGTCAACTAAGTCAGACGATCTCGTTCCCCGCGATGAGATGGGCTGGGCTAGCTTGCGCGCGCGCAAGGAAGACTCGCGTTGCGCGGTTTCCGACAGCGCACGTGGTGGGCCCGACAACAACGCGAGGAGGACGACGACCACCGCACGGAGGAGGAAGAGAAGCTCGCCCCTGACCCTGCACCCACCTCGATAAGTCCATCCTCGCCGTCGCCGCGCCCAGCCGCGTCTCCGGCTCGGCCTGGCCGTCGTCTCGCCGGAGATGAAGATGGCGGCGGCGATTTCTTCGATTTCCCCCGACCCGCACCCCCCCACCTAAGTTTCCTCCTCGCCGTCGCCGCCTCCGCCGCGGCCAGCCGCGGCTCCGGCGACTCCGGCTCGGCCTGGCCATCGACTCGTCGGAGAATAAGATGCGGCAGCCGACTTCCTTCGGTTTTCCCCACCCCCGACCTGCACCCCCACCTAAGTTTCCTCCTCGCCGTCGCCGCCTCCGCCGTGGCCAGCCGCGGCTCCGGTGACTCCGGCTCGGCCTAGCCGTAGTCTCGCCGGAGAAGAAGACACGCCGACGATTCCTTTGATTTCCCCCCGACCCGCACCCCAGCGATAAGATTTCTCCTCGCCGTCGCCGCCTCCGCCGCGGCCAGCCGCGACTCCGGCTCGGCCTGCCCTGGTTCGAATTGGTGAGACCTGCGTGGGAGAGAGAGAAATTGGGGATGAGGGGAAGAAGAAGATGGGAGAGAGAAGCAACGTGGGTGGGTCGTCGTGGGCCTCCTCTGCGCTGCGCAAACCGCGCAACTGCTCGCTCGGGCAACAGGGAGTCGTTTCGATTACCGACCCCGATGCCACCATCCTCTGCCTCCAGAACCGTCCATGCATCCCAGTTTCAGTTTGTTTCGACAGATCTCTCCAGACCCGACCGATTGGGGCTATTCGTCCCTCTCCTTGCTCTGTTCAAAGATCCCCGCGGCAGATATGTTTTCTATTCCCGATTCAAATCCGTAGGGTCTTGGATTTTCCTAGGATCCAGTCGACAATTTCGTTTTCGGGGGACGGCGGCGCTACTGAGTAACCGAGGGCGATTAGGATCCGGCCTCTCTCTCTCTCTCGTCCGGCCTATATAGATCCGATCCCATCGTTTGGGACACCATCGTATCGGTTGGGGGTTGGGGCGATCGGTCTCGATGGGATCCTGGCTCTCTTCCCCCGCAGGCTCTTCTCTTACCATGTCCAAAGAAGATGTAGCTAGCTATAAAGAGCTCATGGAGGAAATTCGCACAATGCACACACAAGAGTACGTAACCTTGTAGCCACCTCTCTCTCTCTCTCTCTCTCTCTAGAATTTCAAGAGATTCTTTTGTTTGATCTGACTATTCTTCGACGACAGGACCGACGGATTATCTGACGACGCCAACTACATTCGTGATCTCGCCTACAAGTCCCTGCGACATTACAACGCCAACCATCAGGTATACGTACTGTACTATTTAGGAGACTCCCCTTGCAACCATCTTTCTTTTGCTAGCTGGTTGTTTGAGATCGATGTTATATAAATTTGCAGGGTGCAGAGTTCCGGTTTCCAAAGCGCACCATTTATCTCGTGTACCATCCCACCAAGGACATGAAGGCCGCCTGCGTCGGTTTCAGGAGAGATCTCTGGTACCACGTCAACTTCGCGGCTCGCCCCCGGACGGGCGGCGAGGAGGGTGACCGGACCTTCTTCGCCGAGCTATGCTACGACAATGGTTGCCACAACCTAATTGTCAAAACATGCACCATCCTAGAGAAGCCGCCCTTCAGAAACAGCGGCTGTTGCACACTGTGTCTCGACGAGTCTCAGATTTTGCACCCCGCTGACGACGACGCTGAATTCATGTGTGGGAAAGAGGGGCACGAAAGGGAGTTCTTCCGCGAGAGGTGTGCATGGGACGGGGACGGGCACACTAGAGAAATCTTCAGCCAGAGGGATATGCTAAGGACGCCATTCATGCTAGGAGGAAGCATGCCTCGATACAGATTGCCTGATTGACCATGATTTTTAATGGACCTCGGCTATCATCCAGCCTTGTTTAATTTCCTGCATCAGTACGAAACTAACCGTACCAGAATTGACAAGTATGGGTGTAGCTAAGCTAGAGCATACAACCATTTCAAGTTTCAATAATATGGGCGTTCAGTTGTAATATTCTAGTACTATGTTTAGGAGGCTTGTAAAGTTATTTCTTTCTTCCAACGCATCCTTTTGAATTTTACACAAAGATTCATGTAGTAATGAGAAGAAAAAAAATCAAGATCAGGTCCGACACCTGGCACCGCTAACTTAGACATAAGAACTTTAAACCGACTTACATAAACATACATTTTCTTATAAATCCAAACCACGTAGCCATGTAATAAAGATATTAAAGACGACTTCATAAGTGCAAGATTCATCATGTTGCAAAAGTGATGGTTCAAGAAGCATATGATTGATCATTTCACCATGTAGTGATGAATCCTCTGCTTTCCTGAGTCGTCGAGCTTGATAATGATATTCAGGGTAGTCTTGTCTCCTGCGTCGCCTCCTGGTGGCTCGGGTGGATAAATATGTTTGCATCTGCTGAATATAGCCCCGTAGCAATTCCTAAATATGGTTCAGTGAAATCACAGCTCAGAAATCTATAGCTCTGCAACCGCAGAGGCAAAACTTCCTGCTCCGACGAACCGGGTAACTGAGAGGCAGATTGACAAGCTCCTATCCCAGCGTCCGGCATCGAAATGCTCCCAATAGGGTGCCATACTGCCATGCTTTGTTCAGGGACACCGTTGGGGAGAGAAGATGCAGGCTGCGTAGTATACCGCCGTTCAGTAGTTTAGCTTCAACATGATTGGGAACAGTTGTTGTCCATTAATAGGAGCACTGGAGCAAGCTTAGCCACTAGTGAATGTAAACCCATGTCTGTATTTTCCCCAACACTGGAGTATGTCTATTATGTTGTTAGCTTCACAAGATATGATCACATCACGCAATAGTTCAACCAAACCTGTATCTATTCTGCTGGATAAGAAAGGGCTATCTGTCTCCTCATAAAAATGCCAGCAACACTGTTATACTCTTATTACATAGCAAGATATGCCCTGCAAGATACCAACAAATTCTACGAGCAGTGCAGATACGCGAGTAAGCATAAAAGAAGATTAGAGAAAAACAGTAACGTCAATCAATGTTACACAGCTCCATCTTAATTTACTCTACCTCTTAACGATACCCTGAAACTCTGCACTCAAACAACGGCCATGGGCAGTACTGTAGAACTTATATATAAGAAAGAAACAACAGGGTATTCCATTGAGCATTAAAATATCTGTGATGCGACAACAATACTACTCACAAGGCAAAAAAGGATAAGGATCACGCTACGTCGCTACAAATAACATGGGTGCTCTGGAAGCAGATAATAGTGTCAAAACTGAAGCGAGTCCTAGGCGTTCTGATAGTGGTGCAGCTTGTAGAGCAAAACTTTTCCGCCAGCATGCCCGACGGAGAGGAACCCGCTCCCTGGGCTGAAGTCCAGGCACCTTGGGTACTGAAGGCTGAACCGAGGGCCTGGCCAGTTCTGGTACACGGTCAAGGACGGGACGTGCACAAGCCTCATGCCGTTCCTCTCCTTCCCCGAGCTTATCGCCAGAATCTGGGCGTCGTGGTTGAACTTCATTTGACCGATGTCGGTTGTGAGGTTTTCGACCGTCTTCAATGGCTTACGCTTCCCTCCGAGGAACTCGTCCCTCTTGTAAACATTCACGATGCCGCTGCTGGAACCCGTTGCGAAATAGGAGCTGTCCGGCGAGGTGCAGAGAGAAATGCCTGACAGGGAACCCTCATCAGTAGCCTTGTGCATACACTTCCTTGTTCTAAGATCCCAATGGTAAACATGACCATCCCCGCCGCTGCTTAGTAGCTGATTCCCACCGTCAGCAAAAGCTAATGAACGCACATTCCCATTCATCTTGAGGGTTCCAATGAGCTGCTTTGTTTTGGTAGATACCAACAGAATGTACCCCTCATTACCAACAAACGCAATGGTCCTTGAATCAGGGGATACCTCAAAGGTTTCCAGGCTTTTCTCGTCACGTCCTGTCAAGGGTCCAATCTTGCTAACAGCAGCATTCACCAAATCAAACGAGTAGAAGAACTTCCTCCTGCCTGAAAGGATCACCTCAGAGCCATCAGGTAGAAAGGATGCCTTGTGAACAGGGCAGTCCTCGATGAATATGCTCTGGATCTTGGGGTTCCTCTTGCCATCAATCTGGAAAAACCTGAGATGCTTGTCCAGGCCAGCAACAAGCATGAGCTGCCCATTCCTATGGAACTGCACCGAATTGATAGGACCACTGGACAGGTCCTGCGCATTAGCATCAACAAGCCTCGAGAAGTCCAGCATGCCAGGCAGGAGCTTAGCAGTACCCTGGACGACAAGCTCATCGTTGTTCCGAAGAGCATTGTCGACGCCGCCCAACTCCTCCTCATCCGATTCACCATCGGGGAGAGGAGCGTTGCGGTCCATGTCTGCCCAGCCCGTCGAGGGGTTCAACTTGGCATGGTGAGCGCGCAGCCTAGCTTCATATTCCCTGCCCGAGATCACACGCTCATCGGCCTCCTTTCTCAGCTTCCTCAGCCTCGCAATCTTCACGATGTCCACCTCAGTGCTGTCCTCCTCATCGTCCATCCACGCGAGCTTCCTCCCAACCTTCTCATCGTCGTCACTGCCCTGGTCCTCCTCGTAAACAACAGGCCCGTCGCCGTCATCTGCAGAGCGATCCACGAAGAACAAAGGACCGCCATCCTTACTGCGAGCCTCGGTGCCAAACTGCGGCGGCGCATAGATGGCACCAAACAGCGAATCCTCCAGCCGCCTCATCTCCTCGGCCTCCTTGCTCTGCCTGGCCTCGAGCTCCTTGGCCTTCTTCCTCTTCCGGTCCTTGCCGCCGTCGTCCTGTGGCTTGGCTGCTTTCTCCCCAACCTCCAGAGCAACGGTGCCCTCACCACTGTCGTCATCGGATCCGGTTCTCTGGAGGCGGCGCTTCTGGGGCGCGTTCTGGGAAATCAAGCTCATCATACTGGCCTGCCCGCGGAAATCACCGATAATTTAGAAACTACTCGTACTGACCACGAGTCGCCACCAGAAGACGGAGGAAGGATCAAAACTTGCGATTGGTGCTCATACCTTGGAAGACTAGTGTCCGATATTGCGGACCGGGCAGGGCCGGCGAGATAGAACGGAGCGGCGATGGCGGTGGACTAGAGCTCGGAGCTCGAGAGCAAGAGAAGGTGCGGGGACAGGGCGGCGGCGCCGCCAGTGTTGGGGAGGGGCCGGGGGAGAGCGAGAGAGGTTTTAGGTTTAGTTTTTTTTTTCCCCAGAGTTTGGCACGGGTGTGGGCCTTTGACCACTAGTTGGCACTTGGGGCCATACTTTGGCAGACCCAACTTCGAAAAGATCGCCCAACACTAGTGTAAAAATAAGTACTCCCACGGTCCCAAAACATAAGCACGCTCTTTCTATGCTGCTTTTTAACTTTCAACTTTGACCACTAATAAAATATATAGTAAATTATGTGGAATGAGATAGCAAATATTGTACCGTTAGATCCGTCATGAAAAATTATTTCATTTCATATATCTATATTTTAATTTCATGCACATACTATAAGTGCAAATCATGGCCAAAGGTGTATGTCGTTGACCAGCGAAATTAAATGGCGCCTAGCACGGCAACGTTTTCCTTTCGATGAAGCACCGACACGATTGTTGGTCGCTTGCAATGAGAGAAGATTTTCGTATCCCGAGCTCCAGTGCTCTCTGCATTTAAAAAATTGAAAATTATATTTATGACTTCTACAAATTCTGAAACAAATATGATTGTATCCAGTGATATATCCCACAAATGTGCAAAATATCAACTTCAAAACTGAGTTACACCAAAATGACAAGAGTGTGGACATGAGTATACAACTATACATATTTTAAAATCTCTAAATTTCATTGAAAAACTTGAGTAGCCATAAATTTTTGATCGGGGGTATTTTTCCTCTTTGCTAAAACCGCCATGCAATAACGTATGGAAATTTGCTTTTCCACGTGATGTGCTTGCAGGTTTGAGCTGGTATGCAATGGAGTCCTTTATCAAATTTTTAAAATGAACCTGCTTATCCGTAGTTATTCTTACTATATTAAACTAAATTCCTCTTTTTGGTTTTGTCTTACGCTTTTCATAGTTAGGTTCATATTTTCTTATCTGAATTAGTAGAAACCATGAGTCTCAATCGCCACGCTCTCGTTCTACCTCAGCATGTTATCGCAGCCCTGCCCGTCCACAATATTGGACATTTATCTTTGATCCATGAGCGCCAATTAACATCCACAAATCTTGATCCCCCCGGCAATGATCAACATATAATCTAGAAAATTCTGTAGATATGGTTATCTAATCGCATAGTAAAAGCCTATATTAAGAAACTTGCTAAATTATATGTTTTATATCATCACCATAAATATGTATATATTACGTAGTTTATAAACTCGTCATAAATTAATTCGCATCGGGCACAATATTATGAAATCTAGTTTAAGTCTAGCACATTGCAAGTGTATATTTCAGCTATGTGCATTACACATGTACACAAATAATTTTGTAGTTAACATTTAGCAAAAATGATTACATGATTGACTATGCCAAATTAGAATTAAATATTATACTCGTTATGATGGATGTATGCTAGAATAAGTTCGAACAAGTATATAAGTTCAATATAAATTATATGAAGAGGAAAACCTGAGCTCATACAGAAATGTAAGTGCGATCAAACAAGCATTTTCGCGAACATAGATGCAAGTGCCTCATGAGACAGTTTATCAATTACCAGGTAAATATATCGTTGGTTTTGTGGTTGTGTGTTATTTTGTACTCTATTAACATTCGCTAAGTTATGAGTATTTTTCATTTCAACAACTTTCATATTGCCGCTACAAAAAGATACAACTGGTTCACTAGAGGCCCTCAATGAGGTTACATTAATCTAACCTTGTCTTCCCAGAATAATGTTTATATCATTCTATTTAGCCTAATGCGCCCTTTCACGTGCTTGTATTGTTTGTTGAGCTGTCCCGTGATACTGCCCAAAGAGTCTTGAACTATTTGAGACCTAACCACGGTAAATTTTACTTACCCGAGGTTGTAGTTCTTAGGCTTGTCATATACATCATTGTCATCGTCTTTGCTCATCACCATACTTTGGGTGGAAGCGATGTCTGTTTTCTTACCCGAGGGGTATTTTTCCTCTTTGCTAAAACCGCCATGCAAGAACGTATGGAAATTTGTTTTCCAGAGGATGTGCTTTCAGGGTCAAGCTGGTAAACAATGGAGTCCTTTATCAAAAAATTAAAATGGACTTGTTTATCCGTAGTTATTTTTACTATATTAAACTAAATTCTTGTTTTTCGGTTTTGTCTTACGCTTTTCATAGATAGATTTGTATTTCCTTATTGAATTAGTAGAACCCATGATTCTCAATCGCCACACTCCCGTTCTACCTCGCATGTCATCATAGCCTTGCCCATCCGCAATATTGGACATTTATCTTCGATCCATGAGCACCAATTAACATCCACAAATCTTGATCATCCCCGCAATGTTCAACTGATACTCTAGAAGATTCTGTATATACGGTTATCTAATCACACACTAAATCCTATATTAAGAAACTTGTTAAATTGTATGCATGACAAATATGCATACACTATATAGTTTATAGTGTCGTCATAAATTAATTTACAGGCAGCAGAATATTACAAAATATAGTTGAAATCTAGCACACTGCAAATGTATATTTCAACTATGTGCATTACACATGCACAAAAATAATCTCATAGTTAAAATTTATCAAAAATGATTACATGGTTGGCTATGCCAAATTAGTAAAAAAAATAGTACTCGTTGTGATGAATGCATGCTAGCATAAGTTCGAACAAGTATATAAGTTCAGTATAAATTATAATAAGAGGATTTTTTAAGACATTTATACATAGGGAAGAAAAAATCCCTCACAACTACATCATCGATGGATTACATCTAAAAAAATTGAGAGGATAAGGAACCTGTCACCATTTGTGAAATATCACAAAGTAAGACCCTGGATTCTTAATTCTCATGTTTTGTGAAGTTTTTCTACTTTATAACCAAAAGTATAGGTCCAACATTGACAGTAAAATATAATTCAAATTCTTCTATTTGTATTGTGTTTCCCTGACTGATGTGGTGGTGTTTCCTTCCCTTAAAGACGTTAAAGACCGATCAAATAATCGTTTTCTCGAAACATCTGCTACTTGGTCAACCATTTGGAACAACGAAGCATCTGCGAGTAACGTGAAATATTTACACTTCCGTTTCAGTACAACACCTTAGCCATAAATCGTATAATACGTCTCCTATAAATACTGCACAGTCGACTCGATTTGGCTCGAGCCAAGCCAGGTAAAGATTGAGTCGGACCTGGTGGGCCCTGATCTAGCTCGACCTGGTGACTCGGCCTGAGCCTGGTTGCGAAGCCGGAGAAAACCCTGAGCTAGCTCAACCTGGAGATTCGGCCCGAGCCGGGAAAAAATGCAGCAAATTGGTGGCCGGGACTTGCACGGGCGAAACACAGGGAACAAAGGCACTGTGCTAACTTTGTCTCTGTGAAGTCCTAGACAAGACAAGGTCATGCAAATATGGTTTTGCGGTATTCTTGGGAGCAAATTTGATTTCACCGAGCTCGAGAAAACATGCTACCACCTAAATAATGTATGAGGGAGGCAAACTTCGCTGCACACGATCTTGCTACATTAGTGAACGAGAGTCATAATAACCATTAACCAACCAAGTAGCCTCTCAAACCCTGGCATAATTTACACGAGTTAACGAATCTGTTAAGCAACAGATTAACGCGGGTAGGCACCTCCTCTACTCCGCGTCATGTTTACCCAGGGAATAGTGTACCTTGGCATCGGCGCAGGCCATCTGGACGTAAACAAAACAAACATCGTCGTATGAAAACATGCATGCGTTGATTAAAATAAATAAATAAAGATAATCCACCAGTTATAATGGGACTCTTTCAGCATCTCTGCATCTATGTTTTTCGATACTGTGCTGCCATCTCTTTTCCGCTTTATGACAACCTGGTACACGTTGTAGCTAAGAAGTAAGAGATGGCTTTTTTGAAAAATAGAGCACACCTCAAACATTAAAAGGTAAACAAAACATTCATTACATACCCCAACAATCATTATTTCCCATGCACAATGTCCGAATGTTTCCCAATACACCTTGCAAGCATCCAGTAGCATCGCAGCAAACTGATCCGTGCATTTTGTAAGTACATTGGTCACAAAAAAGCCTAAAGCGAAACAAAAAGTACAATCATGTATATAGGGGAGTTACCTCTGGGGCACCGGAGAGGACTTTCCCATTGCATTCGACAACAACATCACCGTAACTTAATCCAGCATAATCAGCTGGTGACCCCTTAACAACCTGATTGACATGTATTTGGTCCATTTAAAAAAAAACATGGTGCTGAAACAAATATACAATAGGCGAAATAATAAAATAAATACTATAATGCATATATTCCATTTTTAAAATTTCAACAATGAACAAAGAGATTGAAGAAAATAGTGCATGGAGGTGAAATCGTGAATCATGAATGAGCCTAATATCCAGTATCATGACTTGCTAACGTTTGAGATAAAGATTTTATCATACGATGCCTATCAGTTTACTCTATTAGTTCAAGACGCATATTCTTAAGAGTAACTCTTTAACCTAGAAAAAGTAAGGAAAACACTAAAGAGTAAACTAGTGGAAGAGATCCTACGTCTGAAATATATAAACCCTGGTCAACATCTGGGAATTGCTGATAGATGCGCTCCAGGATTCTTGGTGGCACTGTTTCAAGAGAATTGTACCTTAATCCAAGCCAAGGCATAGCTGTTTTTCTGCAAATTAGTAAATATCTTATTTTGATATTTGGCTCATAATCAACAAAATCAGAAGGAACACTCTAAAGCAAAGCAAAATCAGGGGTCGTTTTCGTAAAAATCAACTACGGAAATAGTAGAACCGTCACAAATAAAATAGTTTACCCAAGGGTCTGGTGTTGTTCGAGGATCCTTGAAACAATCAGCATTGGAAGGTACGAGGTCTGATTCTTTTCGTAAAAATTGATGCCGAGAACTTGACCATTGTAATTGACAAGAGGTCCTCCAGAACCAGCCTACCGAAAGGCAAAAACAGAAGAAAAAAAAAACAGAAAAACTGTCACCATGGCCGAGAGATAAAAGAGGAGCTTGCAGTCTCTTTGGATAAGCTAAATCAGGTTTTATTCATCCCTTTCTGTTTTTGCGTTTGTGTGTACATGTGTGCAGGAAACAATGGATATATTTGGATATAGTAGATCGTGGGAATGAACAGAACATCTATGCAAAGACAAAATAAAATATTAAATGATTTATGTCATGTGCGCACAGAAGTTTCATTGCTTAAACTGGAACCTAAAACAAAATCATACAAGCAATTTTAGAATAATTGAAAGACTATATAATGGTTTCAAACAGTTTGATGTTGTGTGCTTATGATACATAAAGATTGTCCTAGTTTGGTGGAGGAAGAAGATAAGAGGGTAGAAATGAACGTCAAGGAAGGGGTGAAGATGCAGCTTGACAGCATGGTAGGTGACGATAAGAGTATAGGTAGATGCAGCTCTGATTTATTCCAAGCTTTCCATAAAAAAGATTAACACTGCCATTCATAGAGAGTAAAAAATAACAATGACTAATCAACTAACAGTCTAGGAATTGGACAAAATTCAAAGCTGCACTTTTAAACTGCATTTTCTACTTCTGACACCAACACCATTTATAAAACCGGAGTCCGAGTAATGCATCCCAGGTCACTTCTGCTTACATGCGCCACAAAAGATGCAGTACTGGATAGCAAACTGAGATTTTAAAAAGACATGTTTGCCAGTTTTTAGATGCCAATATTATATACTATTGTAACAGACATTATTTTGACATAACCAAGTTCACAGACCAAAGCAATAGCTTCATTGTCTGCGTTCATTTCCGACTACTCATTCCACTACCCAGATGCTCTCTAGACTCTGGGGTGCCAACCTCCACCTTTCCCAAGTTCTAACAAGCTATGCTAACTCTCTAGTTGTCATTCTCTACATTTGGCTGCCTAGAGCATAGAGCGCCAAGCCCAATTGTTGCAGCCAATTGGTCAGTACCGAAGAGGAAAACATGACCCGAGGTATGTGAGAGGTGGCTAGCTGATGGCAGCTACTTGAGTGTCTTAATTGTAGTGCACAGATTACAGAGGCAGATAGTTGGCTACACTTGATTAGTGGCACAGCAGTTTCATCCCCTCCTCTCTGAGTCAGGTGCTTGCCACCGTGACTGCTACCAAAACTATGAACTAACTTTTTTTTTTTTTGAATTTTAAACCACTTTATTGAGCTAGCAAGCCGCCTCATTAAAAACCCTCCAGTCCCCGTAGGTACCCTGGTAGGGAAAAGAGTGCGTCTGGAACTTGCTGCTCTACACATCCACAGTTGTTACATCGTTTGCCAAGAGGCTAGAAATAAAACCCGGGGGTGAGTCCAACCACACAGACGGTGGATCAACACGCCCCTGGTGAGCTAAGGCATGAGCCACTAGATTAGACTCTCTATTACAATGCTCTACCAAAACCTTACCAAAACCTCTCAGCAAATCACGACAATCATCTAGAATTGGAGCAGCCACCATCGAATGACCAGAATTATTCTTTAGTGATTCAACGACAATTAGATTATCCATTTGCACCACCAAAGAGTTAATACCGATACTTTGAGCCAATTTCAACCCCTCCACAAGGGCAGCAGCTTCAGCCGAAACAACATCAGGAACAAATTCAAATTTTGCAGTAGCAGCTCCAATGAACATACCTCTGCAATCTCGAACAACAGCACCACTTGAACCCTTGTTATCACCTTCAGTGAAAGAGGCATCAACATTTAAAGCAACCTGGCCCGTTAATGACCTCTTCCACTTAGTTAATCTTGGCGCAACATTAGGCTTCGTAGCAGAGCGGACAAAGGATAACGTCGTAGCGAGAATTGCCTGGACTGAACGGACAGGAGACTGTACCTCTTCCCCTCTTTTAATCAGCCTACGCTGCCACCACACATACCAGCTTGTAGCAGCAATAATCTCAGGGATTTGAATAGTATCCAAATACTGCTTCTGAAAATGACGATCACACAGAACCTGCTCAATAATTTCAGCACCGGATTTCCCCTGAAAATTTGCACCTCCTATCATTTCATGTAGCCCTAACGCTGTCCAAATTTCACCTGCCCGAGCACATCTGAAAAGAGCATGTGCAACATCTTCGGGATGATCTTTACAAACTGGACATTGGCTCGAGTTCCCAATGTGTCTGTTAGCAAGAACACACTGACAGGGAATTGCATTATGTAAACAGCGCCATAGAAATATTTTACCTTACTTGGTAGTTTCAAACTCCACAACTTCTGCCATACAGGATGGTTCGCCGAAGAGGATATCATAGAGGGATTTGCATTTTGATCAAGATAGCTATCCTCCCATTGCTTGTAATACGCAGACCGTACACTAAAAGTTCCAGTTTTTGTCAAATGCCAAGCCACAAAATCTTCGGTTTCATGATGAAAATCGGAATTTGCAAGATACGCTCAACATCAATCGACAGAAAGTTGTCTCGAAGGAGTTGTTCATCCCATTCATTAGTCACGGGATTAATTAATTCACTCACCTTAGTCAGGACCTGGTTACCACGGACAGTGAAGATCCGCCTTGAGTGATTATTCGGGATCCAGCAATCGTCCCAAATATTAATTTTCTGACCATTTCCCACCCTCCAAATGCAACCTTTTTTGAATGTTTGTATTCCTGACCAAATGCTTTGCCATACATACGATGATCCCTTCTTCAACACACAATTCAAAAGATCTCCATCCGCATAGTATTTTGATCTTAGTACTCTGGCACATAAGGAATCATAATTATCTATCAACCTCCAGCATTGTTTCGCGAGCATCGCCAAATTAAAACTGTGTATATCACGGAAACCCATGCCACCTTTCTCTTTTGGAACACACATCTTCCACCAGGCAAACCAGTGCATTTTTCGCTGCTCTTCCCCATCTCCCCACCAATAGTGCGATATTGCATCAGTGATTCCCTTGCATATTTTTTTTGGAAATTTGAACACACTCATCGCATATGTTGGGATAGCTTGGGCTATCGCCTTGATCAACACTTCCTTGCCTCCATAAGACAATGTTCTCTCCTTCCAACCATTCACAATCTTCAGAATTCTCTCAATAAGATGTTTAAAACAATCCACACGATCAACACCAATCATCGACGGGAGGCCCAAGTATTTATCGGAAAGTGATTCTGTCATAATGTCCAGAATTTGGCACACTTCCGCTCTAACTTCCACATTAGTATTTGGGCTAAAGAATATAGATGATTTGGCAACACTAACCATCTGACCCGAAGCTCCACAATAATCATCAAGAATTTTCTTCAGAGTATTAGCATTACTAGTATTCGCCTTCATCAACATGAGCGAGTCATCAGCAAATAATAGATGAGAAATAACAGGTGAGTCACGACAAACCTGAACACCGGTTAAGTTCCCCCTCTCCTCCTCATGAGATATAAGCGCAGACAAACCTTCCGCACATAATAAAAATAAATATGGTGACAAGGGGTCCCCTTGCCGTAAGCCACGGGATGGGCTGAACGGGGCGGTTTCATTAGAGTTGAACCGAACTTTGTATTCCACTGATGAGACACATGTCATAATAAGCTCGATCCACCGTTCATCGAACCCCAATTTTCCAAGAATTGCTTTCAAGAAAACCCACTCCACACGGTCATAAGCCTTATGCATATCTAATTTTATTGCGCAGTTCCCCACTTTCCCATTCTTCTTCTTCTTCATAGTATGTAAGCACTCATAAGCAACTATAACATTGTCTGTAATAATACGGCCTGGCACAAAAGCGCTTTGAGTCTCACTGATAATCTCTGGAGAAATACCTTCAGCCTAGCTGCCAACAATTTTGAGATGACCTTGTACACCACATTGCACAAACTAATTGGTCTAAACTGAGAAACCTTCTCCGGAGTATCAACTTTTGGGATTAATACTATCGTAGTTGAGTTCCAACCTTCAGGAATATTACCTGTATTTACTGCCTTTAAGACTTCTTTCACAAGATCATCACCCAAAAGATGCCAAAAAATTTATAGAACACTGCATGAAGGCCGTCAGGCCCTGGGGCTTTTAAATCACCAATACTGAATAAAGCTTTCCTAACCTCCTCTTCGGTGTATGGGGCCATTAACGCCTCATTCATGTATGGTGTAACTTTTCTTTTCACCTTATTTAGAACATCCCAATTCGGTTCAGTAACCTCCGATGTAAACAAGTGTTGAAAATAATTACCAATCAGAGCATTCATGGACTCGTTGTCCTCCTTCCAATCACCATTGTCATCCAGCAGCTTACGGATATAATTTCTTTTCTTCCTAGCTGTAGCAAAATTATTAAAGAAATTGGTGTTCCGATCACCATATTTGAGCCAATTAGCTCTACTCCGTTGGACCCAATAAATTTCTTCTCTCTCCATAGTTTCTTCAATCTCAATTAGAAGATATCTCTGCCGATCTGCCGCCTCATCAGTAAGGGGCCCCGATCGCAGAATTTCTAGCTCCTCCTTCAGTTCCTTTAGGCGACGTTTAGGCGCTTTTAGAGTGTTGCGATCCCACTCGTGTAGTTCTCTATGAACAAGTGCAGTACGGTCCGAGAATGGGTCAAGTTCAGAAGTCCTTCCCCATGCCTCCGACACTCGCTCGCCTACCTCGTCCTCCTTAAGCCATCTTGCCTCGAATTTCTTACTCTCCCCGTAGCGCCGACCATCTGCAGCAGCATCACCTTCTGTATCTAGCACAATAGGTCTATGATCTGATTTAGTATGTGTTGCATTGGTCACCATAGCAAACGGGAACAGCCCATGGAAACCACCATTACAGACCGCTCTGTCGAGCCTTTCGCGAATCCTTCTCCTCCTCCAGGTAAAGAGATCACCCACAAAGCCCATATCGTCCAGTTCACAATCGACAAGGGCATCACGAAAGTTCTGCATCATCCGGACCGGTCTTGGAGCTCCTCCTTCTTTCTCGTGCGAGTAAAGTATTTCATTAAAATCTCCGAGCACAACCCAGGGGAGATTATTCTGTAAGTAAAGGTCCCGTAAGTATCCCCATGAGAGGTGTTTATCTTCCCATCGAGGTTCTCCATAGAAACCCGTCAATCTCCATTTGTCATCGAACTACCTCCTATCTCTACATCAATAAAATTCTTCGTCTTATTCAGAATGTGTACCACAACACCACGGCGCCAGTACAGGATTAGACCTCCGCTAGCACCTACACTTTCCACCACCTCCATGTGATCCATCTTCAGTTTTTTCCTCAATTTTTCTGCCCTAACTGTATTCAAATGTGTCTCGGACAGGAAAAACACATCTGGCCCCCACTGCTTCTGGATATCCAGAAGAGCCCTCTCAGCCGCGGTACTGGCCATACCGCGACTGTTCCAACCTACGGTTTTCATTGCTGGCGGCGATCCCCTCGAAGGAGGTGCCGATAAATTCTTTTGGGTAGAGCTACCATCACCAATTTCTGACCGCTGTCTCTTCTGATCATGAATCTTTTGAGGTGTACTTAGAAGATTTTTGTCAATTATTCCTACCGAACCACTCTCTAGCAGTAGCACCTTATCAGTAACAAAGCCTGAATTCGGAGCTGAGGGATCACCGTTCCTCTCATTCCCATCAATTAGTCGTTTACGTGCAGAGGACACGACATCTCCATTATGCTGCAGCCCATCTTCTCCCAACACCATATCTTCATCTTCGAGGTCATTCGAGTCACCAGGATTGCCTCTCCCTCTTCCAAAACCCCTACCTCTAGCAGCTGCTCCACCACGGGTGGATCCCCGTCCTCCATTACCCCTACCAGGTGATACATCATAATCCACAAGGAGCCATTCTCCCCAGCCACAAGCCTCTGGTTGATGAATACCATCTCCACACTCGGTCACTGTGTGTCCAATTAGGCCACAGAAATCACAAAAATCCGGCAGTTTCTCATACTTAACCGGGAACTTCTTCTTCTCCTTCAGATTTATAGGAACAAAACGAACAAGTGGCGTATCCAGCTTGACATAGACCCGAGCTCTAAGGTATTTAGAAGGGTTTAACCGCCCCTCGGTCACAATCACCTTAATTGGAGGGATTCCCACTTTCCTAGCTATCTTTGTTGCCACCTCGACGTTCTTCATCAAACCATCAGGTACCCCCATGATTCGCACCCAAACAGGTATCCGATCAAGTTTATAGTCCTGCACATTAGACAGACCATCATATTCTTCAAGAACAACAGCTCCTCCTCGAAATTCCCACGGTCCTCCTCCCATGACTCTATTCCAATCTCCCAGACACAAAAATTGAGCCAAGAACAGATTATCAGTCATAGTTTTGAAGGTTACTCCCTGAGCTGACGCCCATGCATTGCGCATTGACTTGAATAAAGCAACATGACTAAACGGTTTCTGTGTATGAACCCTAAATATTGCGATCCATCGGGTTTCCTTAATCAATTCTTCAACCTCGCCCGATAGATCCAATTCTTCTTCCTCCTCTCCATGGAGGTTCAATCCCACAAAGCTATCTTCCAGATTTACCTCAGTGGTGCGTTGTCCGCCGCCGGCGTCGCCTGCGGAAACACCCGCAGCTCCCGGCTCTCCCCCTGCTGCGTCCGCCATGCAACGTATCCAAAAGGTCGCCCCCGAAGGAGAGAATCACGCCGAGATCACTGCGGGAGAGATCTTACGTGAGAACAACGAGAGATATCAGATTTTTTTGGACTCCGACGGGGTCGCCGCCAGAGGAACTTGGGAACCCTAGGCTAGCCTAGGGAAAAAAAAAACGTAATATGAACAAATTAAGTATGATATGCATTTTACCATCGAAATTTGGCAGCTTGACACCAAAAGCTCCGAACACCCAAAGATGCTGTGTAGGTGTACAATTTGACCCCGCGAACACATGAGATTAGCACCTTCATATGCACGTCCAATTGCTAGTACAGCTCCATTTTGGGTAATGTCTTTCAGATGAATGACTTCTAGGAGTGCTAAATCAGCTGCAACTTTGACAACAGCTACATTATAGTGAAAATCCACTAGAAAAATATGGCCATCAGTTATATGCCCATCAGAAAGAAGAACCTTGACCTGAAATCAGTTATCCAAGAATATAAAACATCAAGATTAAATGATAAGAATAAAGCTACACGTTTGGTAAGGATTGATGTCAGCAATTACCGTCACATCAGTTATCACATTATTATCTCCATTCAGAGATCTAACGAGTGTTGCTGAGGTTAAAATCATGCTTGTACCAGTATTGTCCGTCGGACACATCACAAATCCTGAACAGACACGAACCCTCTTTCCACCTATATTGTATTAACAACACGTCAGTGGAATTCAGTTTAAACTCAATGTGGAAAGATGGTCAGTTAGTAAACCTATGAAGTACCTGCATAAGAAGACAAGCTGGCAATTGACTTGGAGACCAGTAATGCAACTTTACGAGCCTGGAGACTCTCACGGCTGCCATCATCGGAGTCACCAAATGTATTCTCCACACTATGGTCACGTTCCCCATACAGGCTTTGAGCTAAATAAGCAATTTATAACCATGGGTATTGTCAGCAAGACACGTACAAGTATATGTTTGATGTCCAACTAGAGTGCATTATTATGCTCATTTGTCCGTTTTAAGTCTTGCTCTGTTTTCAGACAAAAGTCTATAGCATCTATTTTGTAACATGCAGCAGCAATCTAAATTCATGAAGTTTCAGGGACAGCACACTTTCCAGATATTACTTATAAACAGTCATCAACATTTACATGTAGGGAATAGAAAAGGCATTATAGAACATATTGGTCAAGTTTGGCAGTCAAGTGAGAGACTGAATACGGATAATGCAAATCATGGGCGTTAAGTGTCTTTGGCAAAAACTTAGAATAATGAGTACAGAAAGTGATCTTAATATGATATGCAATTAGCGAGCTGCCACCCCTCCTTTAAACAGTAGAGCGACTGGTTTAATTTTCCGGGACCAACTGACGGATCAGTTGAGATTTGAGAACAAGCGAAGAGTGAAGCATTTCACAATTGCAGCAGATGTATGCTATCTATTGCTATTAGTATCAGCCCATACCGTAAGAAAAAGGCATCAGTCCATAAGCACTACTCGAACAAGTGCTGATCAGGAACATGAACTGATCTAATCTAACTAGAAACAAAGTAAGAAAAGAAAAAAACAGATCTCTGGTAAAACGCAGATATTCTTACTTATCTCGGCAGATGGCTTGCCCTTTGCCTCGGCGGCGAGTATCCTACGGATATTCCTGTCCACGATAGCCCTGGCGTAATCCAAGCCATCGTCGGCGCCGGAGGTAGCGTGGGGCTCCTCCTGGGCTGAGGCTGGTGGAGGTAGCGGAGCCTCGGCGCTCATCCTCTTCCTCTTCGTATCCTCCTTCCCCGGCCCCGTCTCCCAGGCCACACGATCGCGCAGCGCCTTGGTTGCCTCGCTGCCATCGCCGCCGTCGTCGTGGGACCGAGCCATGTCACCGCCGCAAGACATGTCAGAAACGGCGGCAGAGGTAATGGAGGACCAATGGGGCTTCAGGGATCGGGGGGCGCGGGAGCAACGGCGCAGCAGCAGGCAACGCCGGCACGAGTGGAAGCGGTCGCTGGTGGATGGCGCGGCGAGGCAGGACGTGACGGGGGCGACCGGGCGAGGCGTGGTGATAGGGGAAACCGGGAAAGGACGTGTTTGGTTGGGTCTTGGGTGGACGGCCGCTCAGGTGTAATTCGGAAAAAAAAAAATGTCCCAAATTTAAAATTTATTTTTAAACATATAAATGTACAGTATTATTACTTTTTAATACTTTATTAACCTAGCAAGCCGTCGTCATGGACATTGGGCAAAGTTCGGTCCACATGACGTGATGTGCATGTTTTTTTCTTATTTTAAACCACACTTTATTAACCTAGCAAGCCGCCTCGTTAAAAATCCTTCAGCCCCATTTGGTATCTGTGCACATTAGTTCCGATCAACCGTCGATCGGTATTTACATGTATTTTGTTTTTCCTCTTTGCTAAAACCAGTAATGCAAGAAGGTACGGAAATTTGTTTTTCCACCGGACGTGCTTGTTGATAGGGTCGAACTAGTAAGCAATTGAGTCCTTTATTATTTTTTTTAAAAATGGACCGACTTATCCATAGTTATTTTTGCAAGATTAAATTATATTACATTTTTTTGCTTTTGCTTATGCTTTTGATACTTAGATTCATATTCTTATTTGGATCAACAGACCATACGACTCTCAATCGCCGCACACCCGTTCTATCTCGGCACGTCATCGTAGCAATGTCTGTCAGCGATATTGGACATTTGGCTTCAAGCCAAGAGCACCGATTAACATCCACAAATCTTGATATTCCCTGTAATGTTCAACTGATACCCTAGAAGATTCTATAAATGTGGTTACCTGATCACACACTTAAGCCTATATTAAGATCTTTTAAACTATTTGTTTTTAAATATCTCTACCATAAATATGTTTACACTATATAGTTTATGAAGCCGTCATAAATTAATTCACAGACGATATAAATATAACGAAATATAGTTTAAATCTAGCACATTGCAAGTGTATATTTCAACTATGTGCATTACACATATGCAAAATAATTGTGTCATTAAATTTAGCAAAAATGATTACATGGTTAACTATGCCAAATGATTACATGCTAGAAATAGTTTGAAACAAGTATACAAGTTCAATATAAATTGTATGAAGAGGATGACCTAAGCTCATAGGGAAATGTGCAATCTCCTCACGCCCTCCACCTTGAGCACCAGTCGTGTTGTCGGCTGTCTTTTCCTTCTCTTCTTTCCCAACGCGCTCACACCCTCCACCTGCTTGAATGCCAAGTACCTTATTGACTGCTCTTAGACTCACGATTGACTTCATGTTCTCCTCCATAAGCAGGCGAATGGTATCGTCCATCGGTCAGTTTCGGGACGCAGACTAGAACAGATTGACAAAATATACCGCTTACTGATAGTTAAGGATGTCAAGTTATTGGGGATGGGGAGCAAGAATGAAAGAAAATTGAAATAAGTAGAAGAGGGAGCGAAAGGAAAGTAATCACTTTTCTGCACACGGAAGGGGCGGAGAGGGGTCTGTCCTATTTATTGTATTTGTTCTTGAGCATCTAGCGCGTGGTCAATTTGGGGGAAGAATGAAAGACGAAGGGGGAGGGAGAGTGGTCAATGAATGTTTGTAAAGTTGTTCTTTTGCTGCAATAGCAATGTAGAACTCGACGAAGATTTCCTCTTTCGGATGGAGGAGGTCCCAAATCCGCATTACTTTTGTTGTGCGCATTGATGTTTCAAACTCGTCCTTACTCTGCTTTGGAGTAGGCACGGGCCCTGCAGGAGTCCAAGTCCTCCCGTCTATCTCGCCCCCAGTCCACCTATCTTAACTAGTTGAATGTCCGTGCGTTGCTACGGTTATCTCATGTTTTTTCTTGCTATGCATAAAAATTCACGCCGCATAATAATACTTTAAAAGTAATAAGATTTTATTTTTCTCATAATATGTAGCTGATAGATGCATGCTCCCGCACTCTACAATTTAACTACACTTAGTTGGAGCGCGGCCGCACCTAACAAACATTGGTTGTGCCTCTCAATACATGCTCAAGCAATAAGAAATATTTTCTATTACTCCATTGTCTTTCATACAAATGACAAGCAACCACAATATTTCATAATTTCCCTCACAATTCACTTTATTCCCGATACCGGCACTTCATCATCATTACCAACCATGAGAAATAGCTTGCTTTCAACAAACCTGCAAAGCCACAAATTGAGGTGAATCATCTAAAATTATATGATTCACATGCAGCATTCTGTAGCCTTTAAAGGAAAAAGGAAAATGTAAGACATACAAGGCACTCGCATACGTGCTAACTTTAACACATGAAAACACGAAAAATGTGGAAAGACAAAATAAAATAACCAGTCATCAAAGAAGAGGTAGCCTGAGCTCGTCCAAAAAAATGTAAAAGTGAAAACAGGAACCATGATAAATTGACATTTCATCCACATTTTACCGATTATTATTGTGGAAGCTATAAAATTAGGATGTACTCATCAACACAGCCAGCAGATAGCAATGGACCATTGCAGAACAGGGCATGCCTTGAAAGTCTGAATAACATACAAGAAAAGAATACTATCTTGTTTAAACATAAAATTACAATTATATATATAACAAACTAATAAGTGGGATATTGTATGAGCTAAGAATCCATACCATTGTGTAAAGAAAAATAGGATAGCCTTATGTGTTTATGACCTACATGGAAATGGGATAGCTCTAAAATGCAGGTTATGATGGTTTTGCTATCCTCCTGAACAACTTTTTAGTAGATAAAATATAAAACATGTTGCTTGCCAGTAACATAAGCTAAATACTATTCCTGCTAATGCAATTGTCTTTATGCTTCCTAAATGCTTGCTAACAATTCCACTGCCACATGATATTCCAAAGAAAAGTAAAGTTTCTACTTTGAATGAAATGTAATCATGTCGTAATAATATATAGTACGAAAAGATATATAAAAATAATTCAACAATTGTCTCCCATTAACTAAGATTACATTTTGCTCGTATCCTAGAAGCGGCTTCAAGCGCCCTGCTCGCTACAGTTCACCACTTCACCTCGGTCATGTCGCATGTTTATGCCATCGTCCATTTAGTCAGACGATTAACCAATTGATCAAGAGGAATCTCCACGTGCTTGTCTTCACCTTGTCTTGATGTGTTCCTACAAAAACTTGTCTCGGTGGGTCTCCCACTCCTATAAAACCTTGACTACCAAGAACAAAGAAAATAGTATATTCACCCCTGAGGCTACGCATCATTTTCTCTGCTATCCTCAGTGCCGTAGAGGACATGTTATCTCCTTCTAGGGGCATCAAATGAATCAACAACTCATCGTATTATTTGCGTCAATGGCTGATTACACTACAACATTGGTGAAAAATGTTTCGTTTGGGTATTGTATCAATTTTAAATTATTATTATCGTGAATAAGAGATTCACAGAGCTGCAACATGATTCATTTTAAAAAATGAGATAACTATTCAAAATGCAGAACTATTCAACTATGCAATTAGGACCTATCTCGGTGCAGATTCTAATAAACAATATCATGTGCAGGAACATCTCTGTCCCCGTGTCAACACCAGTGCCACTAATGGAAAGTCTAGACGGGCACCTGGGCTTTCCGGCTCATGAGGACGGACCCAGGCATCGTGCAACCAAGTAACTCCCGATGGGGCCCGCACGCCAACCACAGAGCACTCCGTGACTCCGTGGCCACCACGGCCCCAAACCGTACTTGACATGATTCATTTTCAACAAATTTACAATCTGTGATGAGACTGTCCAGCGTTTAAAACATCAGCTGAAGGGGTAAAAGTTACCCAGTCTAAACTCGAAGGCTTTTGACCAACAGTAGAGTCAAAAAATAGTTCTACTCTTCAACTTACCAATGAACTTGACATCAACCTAATAAACGATTATGTACATTAATATTGTTGATAGAATAAGAGTGGAAAACTGAGAAACTTACATTATCTTCTTTTATTGTGGATCAGCTGGTATTTCTGGACTCTAAACAAGCAACTGCTTGTCCACGCAAGTGAACCCTGATAAGAAAACATGAGAGAAATAGTAAGATGTCAATTCCAAAGCAAGTAGGCTGTTTTATTATAGAATCTTTCAAGATTTAATATTGTCTTCCCTAGGGCAGCAGTACACTGGCAAACCAAAACAATATTGGTCTGCTCTCAAGTATTTGCTATCAAACAAGCAGCATGGCACAATCAAAGTAGCATCAGGTGTAAATCTCCCTCTCTCAGTCAAGCAGTAGCAGGTTCTCTCAATCCTTCCACACCATCTCTCTCAATCCCCTCAAATTTTTCCAATTTATCTAACTATATGTGAAACTAATTTCTCCCCCTATCTCTGAAAACATAACAGCGGCAACAACCCAAATCTGCTATGTTTCATCCAGCAAAGTGCAAAACAAAGCTAATTAGGTTGTTATTTTAACATGTGCATGTCCTGTTGGAGGATTTAAGACAGAAAAATAGCATGTAACGGCTCTGGAGTAAAGTCAATGATAGAACTTATGATGGCATGGAATGCCCTTGCTTGCTTGTGATGAAAACATAACAGCGGCAATAGCCCAAATCTGCTATGTTTCTAATTGATCTAACCATAGGTTGACATGATTCATTTTCCCCAAATTTACAATCTGTGATGAGACTGTCCAGCGTTTAAAACATCAGCTGAAGGGGTAAAAGTTACCCAGTCTAAACTCGAAAGGCTTTTGACCAACAGTAGAGTCAAAAAATAGTTCTACTCTTCAACTTACCAATGTACTTGACATCATCAACCTAATAAACAATTCAGTTGTCACTTTCAGTCCAAAAAATATATAAATCAGAGCATAAGAAAGTCTCCCAAGTGGTCAAATTGATTGGTGGAACAATGCAAAGTCATGCATAACATTAAGCAACTGAAAGCAGGATTGAGAAAACACATTAACAAAAGATAGCTTGAAAATTCCCTCAGTGTAACCTAAATAATATTTAACTTTTACCAGGGGAAGCATTTTTACATTCTGGTTTGACCAACTCCACCGTCTTCACAATCAAACCATTGTGAAAAGTCTGTGTTTGGGATGTCTGCTCCCCTTGCTGGAAAAAAAATCAACACTCTCACGCATAAAGCAAGAATGTTTGTTGGCAAAAAAAAAACTCAAATGAAATAAGCACACCGATCTCACGAAAGATAGGAGTGATCTTGGTTCCGCCTTCCCTTCTAGCTCCGTGCCACCTCCTCACAATCAGATTCACGGTTTATTCTTCTACAATTCTACAAGAGTGCCTTATATGTAACTGCTAATAGGTTGTCGCACCCTCTTCTTGTCAAACAACTCATATAGTTGGACAACCTCAAGCAAAAACATGTCCGATTAACCCCTCTACCCTAATAAAGCAAACCTAATAAGCTGGTTAAGCTAATGTACATAAATTCAGAATTCAGAATTGGTTCATACCTTCATTTTCTGTCAGGTTTGCTTGCCATTCATACCTTCCCCTAAATCACTTCTTTGAATGCAGAATGACCTTAAAAAGAACAGCTGTAACCTCAACATTCTGCTGCCCAACAACATATTTTGTCAAAATTCAGTAAATAATTCACAGTTGATCATCAGGTGCACTTTGTTTTCTCTAAAAACTGCAGAATTTAATTTTGGGAGGAGAAAAAACATTACAGAAAATACTCCATTCAGTTCTTTATACCAACAAATGCCATGCAATCATATTGTACCATGGCACAAGCCGAATCTGATTTAGCTTTCTCGTCTTATCCGTCTCCAAAACAAAATGAAAATCGCTGCTACATGCTTCTCCTTCCCTGAACTCTCCACGTTCAGTCCTGTTGCCGATGGCCGCCCGAGATTCAGCAATCAACACCATGTGTCGGACAGGTGAGAACAGAGAACGAACAGCATCGGCAAAGCTCCGGATCAAGGTGCTGTCGAGGAACGCATCCCGGCTCCTGACAGCCTCATATCTGTTCCATTATTACTCACTTAAAATACGCCTAGGAACATACAGCAAGGCAGAGCCAGCATCACTCATAAACAGGCCAGCATGAATCATTAGGCGATCTAAAGAAAGGAGCGGTGCACGTAAAGACGGTGTTGGTGTGGTTCATGGCCACCTGGTTCTTTGGCGGCGGCGCCGATGAGCCGCTCGGTGCCGGTGAAGCCGACGTAGGATGGTGTGGTCCGGTTCCCCTGGTCGTTGGCGACGATCTCCACGCGGTCAGAAATCGCCTCCTCGAATGGCCCGAGCAGGTGTAGGCCCCTGACGCCCGAGCCGAACCCCTGGGCGCCGTCGCCGGCGATGACGCCGATCCCGCCGCCAACAGACACCTCCTCCACGGCCGGCTCGCTGGGGCGGTTTGTCAGGACCCTAGTGTTAACTGACGAACATCTTCAGACATAACAACTACCAGGTGGAGTAGAAGCTACAGACGGCTAAGATGAGAAGACCATCTTCAGCAAGACATCCAACGGTTATCCATGCTATTAACCAAATTACCATTCTATACAACTCTTGTAATGTAACTGCCAATCTGTTAAGGGCAGAGTTGTAATCTTGCTTGAGCTCGTACCTGCAGTATAAAGGTGCGAGTGGGGAGGCTGGGAGGATCAAGCATGAATAAACCCTAAATTTTATCTTTGCCTTTTTCTTGTTTTGTTGTTTCCAATCTGAGCACCGGCTTTGTTCTTCCCAATTCACAAACCCCCACTATAAAATCCTCCTATGCAGCTGTCTGTGACCATCGGGTCCTGACACGGTGGTATCAGAGCCATTCCGAGCCTGATCTTCCCTCCCATCCCACCCTCAAATCAGTTCTGAAGTTCACCTCGGGGAGAAATTCACCATGACGAGGAGATCACGCTCGAGTGACAGAAGCAACACCGCCGACGCGCATGATGCGGCTGACTCTGGAGTCACGACCGACCAGCAAGTTGCCGACTTGGCCGCCGCGGCGCAAGAAGAAGAACAAGCACAAGCTCGGATCCGTGACCACCTTCCTCAGGAGGTGCTCATGATCGGTCGGCGCCTAGAGAAGCACCAGATCGACACCAACACGTCCTTCACCGCCCTGCGAGGTGAGATCGACAAGCTCACCACGATGATGGCCTCTGGTTTTGCTGCTCTGCTGCCCAAAACTCTGCCTCCGAACGTGTCGGGAGTGCAAAGTTCATGCCTTTCTGCCTCAAATTCGCAACCTTTTGCCACTCCTCCGTCAAACGCAACAACAGCTCTCTCACCCATCCCTGAAGTCCCCACTCCTCAGTCCTCAAACCATCCACAACCTCCTAACACAACCATAAGTTGTTCGACCAAATGCCAACCCACTGTTCGAAAGCATTCCTACCACCTCAACCTACGCCACAATTCCGATGAGCCTCATCACAACCACTACACCAATCCAAACTTCCTATTCCCGGAAAACAACACCATCCTGCAGCCACAATACTACCAACAACCCACAGACCAACTCTGCAACTATCATGCGCAGCAGTCAAACTGTTCCTCCTGTCAAGCTACTTAGCACACCCATCACACACACTACCATCCACCAGTGGTTTCATGCTCACCACCACTAGCCCCTCCACCCCGCCCACAAAACAACTTCCATAACGAGCCACACATCTGTCCACCACACGTCGAATTACCCATCTTTACAGGCACAAAGCCGCGAGCTTGGATGTTGGAGTGCGAAGATGTATTCAAGCTGGTGGGTATTACTGGTGAGCAGAGAGTTAACTGGGGAATAGCTCATATACGTGGTCAGGCAAAGACCTGGATTGCAAGTTCTGATATTGATTTGCAGAACATCACATGGACAGAACTCTGTCAGGTTCTAGTGGAAAGATTTCCGGATGAGAACTCTGAAGATCCTATGGATCAATTGCAGTGGTTAAAGCAGACAACTTCAGTGGATAATTACATCAATAGCTATGAATTGTGGATGACACAAATGAAGAGAGAAAAACCATACCTGCCACAAGATTTCTTTGTCGACAGGTTCATTGCGGGTCTCAAGAGTTTGATCAAGCACACTGTCCAAATTCAGAAACCAAACTCTCTGTTGTCAGTATACTGGTATTCTCGCTTGTATGAGAAGGCCTACTTGTCAAGCAATCAGAGAAACGCTCCTGTTGCTGCTCCAGTTCAAGCAAGGCCTCAACAAGTCCGAGAGCAGAGGCAGCGTGCACCGGGTGACAGAGTGCGCGAGCCTCGAAAATGCTGGTACTGTCCCGAAAATTGGGTGTTCGGTCATAAGTGTGCACCAATGCAGAGAGCTATCAATGCCATTCAAATGCAGTACTCTGATGATGAAGAAGAGGAACCTGCAGTGCAACAACCCCAAGAAATTCCTCCAAACGAAGCTGTGAATGCTATCAGAATGAATGACCCGGAGAACGAAATGGCAGCAGCTCAAGTGCGAGCAGATCTCATGCAAATTTCTGTTGATGCTTATAAAGGGTACCCAAGTGACTCAACCATCTCACTGCTGCTCTCTTGTCATGGTGATAAGGCAGTAGCTCTAGCTGACACGGGTAGCACCAATACGTTCATGGACAAGTCTTTTGCTCTGAAAAATAATATTCCAATGATGGCTATCAAACGAAGAACAGTGATGGCTGCTGGTGGTGCAACACTCAGTTCAGAGGCAATAGTTCAGAACTGCTCTTTCACTATGCAAGGCCATAAATTCACAGGCGATTTTCGCATCCTTGAATTAAATGGTTCAGATGTCATACTAGGAGTTAACTGGTTTAAACATCATAACCCAGTAACTTTTGATTTCATCGAGAGAACAGTCACAGTGAATGTTAATGGCAAGTTGCAGACTTTCCAAGACCATCTCATGCCAAAAACAAACCTTCTTATCTCTGCTGAAGATTGCAACAAGCTGATACAGCAAGGAGCTGAATGCTATGTCCTGTTTGATCAAACAGATAACACAGATTCAGTCCATGAAATGGAGTCAGTCACAGAAACAACGAATGCACCATTCGTGAGCCAACTTCTTGATCAGTTTCAAGACATCTTTCAGAGTCCTGTTGGGTTACCACCTCAGAGAGACTGTGATCACCACATTCCTCTACTGTCGGGAGCAAAACCACCGAATGTTCGACCATACCACATGTCTCATGATCAGAAAAATGCAGTGGAACAGATCATCAAAGAGATGCTGAAAAACAATGAAATAAGGCCCAGTAATAGTCCTTACTCCTCGCCTGCTATCATGATCAGGAAAAAGGACAAATTGTGGAGGTTGTGCATCGATTTTAGGAACCTCAATGCCCTCACCATTAAGAACAAGTTTCCAATACCAATTATTGAAGACTTGTTAGATGAACTACATGGAGCAGTCATCTTCTCTAAACTGGACCTGAGGTCCGGGTACCATCAGATAAGAATGCGAGAACAAGATATTGAGAAAACAACATTCTCTACTCACTTGGGACATTACGAGTACCTGGTAATGCTCTTCGGGTTGAGTAACACTCCAGCAACCTTTCAAGCACTCATGAACTCCATTTTTGCCAAGAACCTCAGGAAATTCATCCTTGTATTCTTTGATGACATCTTGGTTTACAGCAAGTCTGCTGCAGAACACAAACAGCACCTGCGGGAAGTTCTGAAGACACTGAGAATTCATGGCCTGAAAGCAAAGCTTGAAAAATGTAGTTTTGGTCAATCACAAGTGGAGTATCTCGGCCACATTATCTCTAGACAGGGTATTCAAACAGATCCTGCAAAGATTGCTGCCATTGCTAAGTGGCCAGTTCCTAAAAATGTTACCAAATTGAGAGGAATTTTGGGTTTCTCCGGGTATTACCGCAGGTTCATCAAGGACTATGCACTGATTTGCAGACCATTGCATGATGCTCTAAAAAAGAATGCTTTCCATTGGGGTCCTGAGCAACATAAAGCCTTTGAACGTCTGAAGGAAGTAATGTCAAAACCTCCACTGTTGGTTCTACCAAATTTCTCTGAACCATTCACATTAGAAACAGATGCTTGTGCATCAGGTCTGGGGTCTGTCCTGATGTAACAGGGGAAACCATTAGCTTACTTCAGCAAGAGTTTGGGTCTGAAAGCTAGTGCTGGTTCGATATATGAAAAAGAGGGGATGGCAATTTTAGAATCATTGAAAAAGTGGAGGCACTACTTCCTGGCTAGCAAACTGATAATCAAAACTGATCAAAAAGTCTGAAGTACATGAACAACCAACGATTATTGGAAGGCATACAGCATAAACTGATGCTCAAACTTCTTGAATTTTACTATTCCATTGAATATAAGAAAGGCAGTGAAAATGCCGCAGCGGATGCTCTATCTCGGCAATACCAGCCTGATGGTGAACGGTGCGCAGCTATTTCTAGTGCAGTGCCAGCTTGGGCAACTGATGTACAAGAAACATATGTGGGAGATCCTCATTGTACTAAACTCCTTCAGGAACTCGCTATACAGAGCGACAGTCATCCTAATTACACATTGACTACTGGCATTATTCGATACAAGAACAGGATATATATTGGCTCTGCATCTGACCTAAAAACAAAGATCTTTGAAGCTTTCCATTCATCAATCTTTGGGGGACATTCTGGCAGCAGAGTTACTCTGCATCGTTTGCAGCAACTATTCTATTGGCCCAACTTAAAACAGTTTGTTGCAACGCAAGTGGCAAAATGTCCTGTTTGTGAGATCTCCAAATCAGAAAAAGTACAATACCCAGGTCTCCTACAACCACTGCCTATTCCATCCCAGAAATGGCACTCCATCAGCATGGATTTTGCAGAGGGACTACCCAAGTCGAGAGGAAAGGATGTTATCCTTGTCGTAGTGGACAGATTGACAAAATACTCCCACTTCATTCCTCTTTCTCATCCATACACTGTCTAGAAAGTTGCTGCCATTTTCATGGACAATGTGTTTAAACTGCATGGACCTCCTTCAGTCATTGTTACTGATCGTGATCGCATCTTCACCAGCAAGTTATGGCAGGAAATATTAAATGCTCTCAAGGTGGATTTGCATTTCACAACTGCTTATCATCCCGAGTCTGATGGACAGACAGAGCGAGTGAACCAATGTGTGGAACAATACCTTCGTTGCATGGCATTCCAGGAACCTTCTAAATGGTGTGATTGGCTTCCAGCTGCTGAGTGGTGGTACAACACTTCTTATCACACATCTATCAAGATGAGTCCATTTGAGGCACTGTATGAGTATAAGCCACCAACTTTCACTGAAATTTCTGTACCTTGCAACATTTCTGACGAAGCACATGTTACACTAGCCGAGAAGGACAAAATGCTCAAAGTTCTGCATCAGAACTTGACTCAGGCACAACAAAGGATGAAGAAATACGCTGATCAAAACCGCACTGAACGAGTGTTTGAACAAGGTGACATGGTTTATCTGAAAATGCAACCATACCGGGAAACAGCGCTGGGTCTTCGCAACTCTCTGAAGCTCACATCCAAATGGTATGGTCTGTTTCGCATTCTTCAGAAGATTGGGCAGGTTGCTTACCGGTTACAGCTGCCTGAAGGGACACAACTACACAATGTCTTTCATGTCAACCAACTCAAGAGCGTCATCTGGGTCCTCGAGCAGTACCAAACCAGACACTTCCACTGGTTACTGCAGATGGGAAGGTAAAAGTTGCTCCTCTTGCTGTTTTGCAACGACGACAGATTCCTCGTAATTCAGGTGCATATGACGTCGCTGTACCGCAATGGCTTGTGCACTGGGAAAACATGAGTGAAGCGGATGCCACCTGGGAAGATGCTACATTCATACAATCGACGTTTCCTTCATTCAATCCCTGAGGTCTTGTCTCAAGGAAGGGGCACTGTCAGGACCCTAGTGTTAACTAACGAACATCTTCAGACATAACAACTACCAGGTGGAGTAGAAGCTACAGACGGCTAAGATGGGAAGACCATCTTCAGCGAGACATCCAACGGTTATCCATGCTATTAACCAAATTACCATTCTATACAACTCTTGTAATGTAACTGCCAATCTGTTAAGGGCAAAGTTGTAATCTTGCTTGAGCTCGTACCTGCAGTATAAAGGTGCGAGTGGGGAGGCTGGGAGGATCAAGCATGAATAAACCCTAAATTTGATCTTTGCCTTTTTCTTGTTTTGTTGTTTCCAATCTGAGCACCGGCTCTGTTCTTCCCAATTCACAAACCCCCACTATCAAATCCTCCTATGCAGCTGTCTGTGACCATCGGGTCCTGACACGGTTCCACTCCACGGAGTCGTTGGAGACCCGCGCCTCCCCCATAGAGCCGCCCGCCCGGGCGCGGAACGGAACTCGAAGCACTGCATCGCCGGAGGCCTCTATTCGCCAGCGGCCGGCGTAAACAGACGGCGGCGCAGGTGGAGTAGATCGCTAGGGTCCGTGGGGACATTGGCCAGGAGGGGCGACGGACAGGACGCGTCTTCGTACCGCTTCGTATGACTAAGCGGTGGCAATTCGGCGTAAAATTCTCATCAACAGAGATCTAACGATGCAGCGTTGATTGAAGGCGAGTCGGCGGTCAGGATGCGTCTAATGGTCTGCCGTGGTCTGCCGCAGACGTACGAAGTACCAACTCTCATTTAATAGTAAAGATTGATTAAACGATTTCCATGATTGTAGTAAGTAGCTACCAGGATTTTTGGCGAATCAAACTCCCACTTTCTTGATAATAACATCTACATACAATTCTGTCATTTTTTTTGCGAGAACAATTCCATCGTATTCACATATTCACGTTCTTTTTGTGTCTGCTGTGTATTGTAAATCATGCGAATCAAAGAGGATGGAAGGGATCTATTTTCTGGACATCAATATTGAAAGAACATTTATCATAACTTTGTTGTTGGCATGTAACTCACTTTATCCAATCTGTCCGAGTTATAAATGGACAAAGTCATCATCGTTTCTACCCCGTATAAGATAAGCAATACGACTGACATCTTTCACCTTTTTTTCTTAAACTTGTACTCTACATCAATTTTCTCTCTATCAAAAAAAAAAAAAAAAACTGTACATGCTTGACCCATATGGGTTATGGCGGCCTTGCTGTCTCCTCCGCGAAGGTGAAGGGAAACTTACCGCGACGGATTTCATCTGCCAATAAGATCAGCAAAATCAGTCGGCAGCGCAGTAGTCAAGCAAGCTGCCCGCCGCGCCGCGCCGTGCGAGATCTGAAGAAGAAGACGAGAGAATTACACTCGCGAAACCCCGACCCAGATCTCGGCGCCGGTGATGGTGCGGCCGGCGGGCCTCCTGGACCCGGCGCGGCGGCGGCCGTTCCTGGACCAGCGGCGCCCGTCCGTCAGGCGGCGGTGGCAGCAGCGCCCGCTCTGGGTCCGCCTCGCCCTCTCGCTCGTCCTCGCTCTCGCCTGCCTCCTCCTCCTCCTCGGCCTCGCCGGCTCCCCCGACCCCTCCTCCCCTCCCAACGCCACCGACCCATCCGACACCGCCGTCTCCTCCCCTCTCCTCCGCCAGGTAACCGCGCCGCGTCTCGTCTCCCTCTCATACGAGATTCTTCCTAAATACTCTGCATTTCGTAAATCTTCGCATCATCTGGCCAGCTTGGAACGATCAAACTGTAGTTGTTTTTTTTTTCGAGAATTAAACTATAGTTGCTAGTCATCATAACTGCTGAATCTGCCAGCTGTGCACTTTGACTGCTCGTGTAGGGCTAACCGTTTAACAAGATCATGGATGCTAGACTAGCGAGTACTCCAGCAGCTGCTAAACGTTACGAACTTCTTGATGTGCAGCGATCTTACCTCGATGGCATCACGGATGCGCACAACATGACTGACGAAATGCTGAGCGCCCACTCGTTCTCCCGCCAGCTCATGGACCAGATTTCGCTCGCCAAGACGTACATCGTGGCCGCGAAAGAGGCCAGTAACCTGCAGTTCGTGGCGGAGCTTAGCGCGCAGGTGCGGCGGGAGCAGAGCATCCTCGCGCACGCTGCGGCCCACGGTGGCACGGTGACGAAGGAGGATGCGGAGAAGGCGATCAGGGACATGTCGGTGCTCTTCTTCCAGGCTCAGCAGTTCCGGTATGACAGCGCGGTCACCATCATGAAGTTGAAGGGGCAGATTCAGTCCCTGGAGGAGAAGTCAAAGGCTGAGGCGGACAAGAGCACAAAGTATGGGCAGATTGCCGCCGAGGAGCTGCCAAAGGGACTGTATTGCCTTGGTGTCCGGTTAACCATGGAGTGGTTCAAGAGTGCCGAGCTTCAGAGGAAGTTCTCGGATAGGAGCCCGGCAGTGCAGAGTAATCTGAGGGACAACAGCCTCAACCATTACTGTATTTTCTCGGACAACATCATTGCCATCTCTGTTGTCGTCAATTCTACAGCTCTGAATTCAGTCCACCCTGAAAAGAATGTTTTTCATTTGGTGACCGACGAGGTGAACTATGCTCCGATGAAGGCCTGGTTCGCCATGAATGATTACAGAGGGGCCATTGTGGAGATACAGAAGGTGGAGGACTTCACCTGGCTAAACGCTTCCTATGTTCCTGTTCTTAAACAGCTCCAGGATGCTGCCACGCAGAATTTCTACTTCTCTGGCAGTGGTAATCGCGGAACACCAATCAAATTCAGAAATCCAAAGTACCTATCAATGCTCAACCACCTGAGGTTTTACATCCCAGAAATCTATCCAGAACTCCACAAGGTGGTATTTCTTGATGATGACATCGTTGTTCAGAAGGACCTATCAGATTTGTTTACAATCAACCTCAACGGTAATGTTATGGGGGCAGTCGAGACTTGCATGGAGACGTTCCACAGATTTCATAAGTATCTCAATCACTCTCATCCTCTAATTCGTGCTCACTTTGATCCTGATGCTTGTGGCTGGGCATTTGGTATGAATGTGCTTGATCTCGTTGAATGGAGGAACAAGAATGTGACAGGTATATATCATTATTGGCAAGAGCGCAATGCTGATCATACCCTATGGAAACTTGGGTCTTTACCACCTGGGCTTCTTGCTTTCTATGGATTGGTTGAAGCACTGGACCCGAAATGGCATGTATTGGGGTTAGGCTATACTACCGTTGATCCTGCTACTATTAAGGAAGGTGCAGTTTTGCATTACAACGGAAATATGAAGCCATGGCTGAAAATTGGGATGGAGAAGTACAAGGGCTTCTGGGACAACTATGTGGATTATTCACATCCTCTGCTTCAACGGTGTTTCATGCGCTGATTAGTGTCATAATGTGTATCAAATGTTTGGATTTTTTTTGCGACCTTCCTGCCGGGAATGCTTTAGATGGATAGGACAGTTACACACAACCGTTTTAGTGGAACTGATTGTCTTTGCTCACAAGTTACAACCTCACGTATAAAACATGGACAACTGTTTATGCTGGCATGTGAAGTTGATGAAGTACAGTGATCACAGATATGACCGGCCACAGGTAAACAGGAGAAGAGCTAAGATTGTCATTCAGTAGGTTGCTACTTGAACAACATTGATTACTTACATTCATAACTTGCAACTACAATGTAATTTTTTTCATTTTGATTTTTTTTGTGAGACAGAAGGAAGGGTATAATTGTAGAATTGATTCAAAATTCTTGTGTTACAACAAGTTTTGAGATATATATTTATTGGATGTTCAGACAACTCAACCTTTTTGTTGTCTACCTGGTGGTGCTGACCTCACATCGCTGGTCTCTACTCATGGCGGCTGGCTGCTTGATATTCTGAATCGATGCACACCTCTCCTCCTCCTGTTCTGTCCTCTTCTAGGTCACGTTAATGGGCTGGGCCTTATGGGCCAGAACACTGCTTCAACACTCCCCCTCAAGATGGGTGATATATATCTATCATTCCCATCTTGTCACACGCCAAACTGCATTCTTTAGGTCCAAATCCTTTTGTTAAACAGTCTGCAATCTGTAGCCCTGAGCTCACATGCTCTATCTTAATGATCCCAGCATCTAGCTTTTCTTTGATGAAGAATCTGTCTATTTCCACATGCTTGGTTCTATCATGTTGCACTGGGTTGTTTGCTATGTTGATTGCTGATTTGTTATCACACCACACGTTCACACAACTTCACACAACTAGTCTTCAATATCTTCAGTTCTTCAAGTAAATTTCTTGTCCACAACATTTCACTTAGCCCTTGAGCCATAGCTCTATATTCTGCCTCGGCAGTCGACCTGGACACAACAGCTTGCTTCTTACTTCTCCACGATACCAAGTTCCCACCAACAAAGACACAAAAACCTGAGGTTGATCTACGATCATCTAGGCAACTTGCCCAATCAGCATCACAATACCCATCTATCACAAGATGCTTGTTACTCTGAAATAGCAGTCCCCTTCCTGGAGTCCCCTTCAAATATCTAAGAATTCTATACACTGCTTCAAGATGATCACTCCTAGGTTCATGCATGTATCTGCTTACCACACTTACTGGAAAGGCAATGTCAGGGCGTGTATGACACAAGTACAACAACCTCCCAACTAATTTTTGATATCTCTCTTTATCTACTGGCTCTCTGGACTGAGCTGTCACTTTGTGGTTTGGATCAATTGGGGTTGAGGCTGCCCGACATCCGAGCATTCCTACATCACTTAGGAGATCTAAGGTATACTTCCTCTGAGATAGTGCAATCCCCTTTTCAGACCTAGCCACTTCTATGCCCAGGAAGTATTTGAGTCGGCCCAGATCTTTGACTTCAAACGCCTTACCTAAACACTCTTTTAGTCTAGCAATTTCTTCTTTATCATCCCCTGTGATAATAATATCATCCACATATACAGCAAGTATAGTGACTTTCCCCTTTTCATGTTTGTAGAACAGTGTATGATCACCATTACACTGCCCATAGCCCATACTACATACAACACGTCTGAATTTGTCAAACCAAGCTCTTGGAGACTGTTTCAGTCCGTAGAGGGATTTCTTTAACCTGCATACCTTGCCAGTGGTCTGAGAGGTTGAGAAACCAGGTGGGATCTCCATGTAGACCTCTTCATGCAAGTCGCCATGCAGGAAAGCATTCTTCACATCAAGTTGATGCAAAGACCACCCAAAGTTTGCAGCACAAGAGATCAGAATCCTCACAGTATTCATCTTTGCTACCGGAGCAAAGGTCTCATCATAGTCAATGCCGTAGGTCTGACTATACCCCCTAGCCACAAGTCTTGCTTTGTACCTTTCAATCTTTCCTTCTGCATTCTGCTTCACAATGTATACCCACTTGCAGCTGACTGCCTTCTTTCCTAGTGGAAGGGGTGTCAGAACCCATGTCTTGTTCTTACACAATGCCTCCAACTCCTCCACCATGGCCATACGCCATTTCGAGTCCTCCTTTGCCTTCTTCCAGTCAGTTGGAACAGACACAGATTGAAGAGAAGTAACAAATGCTTTGTAGGCTGGTGACAATGCTTCATAGGAAACATAGTTTCCAATATCATTTGCATTGAACCCATATCGTTCTGGTGGTATCCCTGCATTTGCTCGAGCAGTTCTCCTCAAAGAAATTTCCCCATCAGTTTGCCCTTCAGCCTGATCTCCATCAGTGGAGACGGAAATCACATCAGCTCTACCTTGTTGTTCTGTTAGTGGCTGATCAAGTTGCTCCCCCTGATGTGCAACACCATTGCCACACTTTCGTGAATACACCTTGAGTTGCTCCTCCTGCTCTGTTGTCCACCTCGGCACATAGCCAGGCACCTCCCCCTGAATCTGTCTCCTAGCATAAACTCGAGGATTTTGTTCTTGATTTATCTTGCCCCACATGTCTTGCTGCAAGTTTGGCTCCTGTTGGTGCTGCTCACTCTGATGTACCGGAATGGCACCCTCAATTGGCTGCTGCTGCACTGAATTTGGCTGCTGCACTGGAACAGCCCCAGTACCACTACTCTCCCCCTCGTGACCTCCTGATGGGCACGACAAATGGTCAAGGTCTTTGAATAGCACGCTTAGATCAGTCTGGTCACCATAGAAGGGTTCAGATTCCCGAAATGTGACATCCATACTAACAAAAGTTCTTCGCTCAGAAGGACTCCAACATTTATAACCTCGCTGTCCGGAAGAGTACCCAATGAAGATACACTTCACGGCCTTTGGATCCAGTTTTCCCACGCTCTGATACCATGTTGTCTACCTGGTGGTGCTGACCTCACATCGCTGGTCTCTACTCATGGCGGCTGGCTGCTTGATATTCTGAATCGATGCACACCTCTCCTCCTCCTGTTCTGTCCTCTTCTAGGTCACGTTAATGGGCTGGGCCTTATGGGCCAGAACACTGCTTCAACACTTTTTCTGGTTATTCATACATCTTCAGATGAATTAGTCTTGTATCATTTTCAGTATCAGAATATATTTTTGTTCATAGTTGCTCAATGTTGTTATATATATATTTTATGTGTGAAACTAATAAAGCTTATTTGCACGGTGCAGGCCATGCCTGCTGTGGCAAAGAAGTCTGTTAGCATTGTAATTCACATACTATTTATGTTAGTGCATCCGTTGTATACTTGTGCGGGTGGCAAACATGGCTTCATGCCTTCGTAACATGTGATTGCAGTATCGTTCATAATATTCTATGTTAAACCTTACATAGAAATTCCATGTCAGAAGAAATTTGTAGAGAGCTACAATGCACGTAGGTGTTAACAGAAATGAAGTGTAACACAGTGTACTATTATTAGGTTTACTGAAGAATCCAAGCGATATTATTTATGCTGCCACCGGATACAAATTGATAACTATAGCTGCGCACTATCATTTGCAGAGCCTATTCAGCATATGAGGTTATCTAGGTTTTGCCTAAAATGCTTTCACAAGTTTGCCTTTCTGTATCTTCCATCACTGTAATGCAGTGATTTTGCAAATCCAAAAGGTTCATTCATGTCTTCGCTGTGGCATCTACCTTTCCTTGATGGCTTCTCCGTCAACATTGCTGGCAGCGACATCGGTCCTCTTCCTCCTTTTGGATCTGGACCTTCTCTTCCTACGCCTCCTATTTGTTTCTTTTGTTTCATCATTATTTGTGGGCATGCTGGGGTTTACATCTGCAGGAACAACCACAGGTTCTGCAACTTGCATTATCTCTTGGTTGGCTTCACTCAAGCTATCTTTTGAGACCTTCAACTCACTATCAGGGTTGATTTCCTTCCCTGATTCTCTGTCAACTTCTTTTTCGTCTTGTTTCTCAAGCAGCTTACTCTCGCTGCTGTGGTTGCTGACATCGCCTTGGGTGTCCTCCAATTTTCTTGCGCCATCAAGTTCTTCTTTGCCGACTTCTTGACTGTTTGGCAAATGATGAAGCTCAGATTCCTCTATATGTGTTCCATTTGGATGGGGATCTGAATCTTCTTGATTGGCATCACCTGTTTTCCCTTGTGACACATCATTTGGAGGGTGGGAGGAATCTTCTTGATTGGCAGCACCTACTATCTCTTGTGACACATCATTTGGAAGGGGATCTGAATCTTCTTGATTGGCATCACCTGTTTTCTCTTGTGACACGTCATTGGGAGGGGGGTCTGAATCTTCTTGATTGGCATCACCTGCTTTCTCTTGTGACACATCATCTTCAAAGTTAGTTGTGAACTTTATAAACTGTTCTTCTGAGGAACTATCTTCTTGGTGGTTGTTCTCGGATGCAGTGGTGTTGTAGGAAGGCAGTTCTGGTGGAGAAGGTATGAACTCACTGGGGTTTACCTTTTCCTGAAGTATCATGGTATTAGGATTTACATCTGCGTTGTTTGTGCTTACTACAACACTCTCCTCTTGGTGGTTGCTCTCTGAAGCAGTGGTGTTATAGGATTGATGTTCTTCCGTTGGAGTAGGTATGCTATCGCCAGAGCTTGCAGAATTCTCAAGTGCTACATGATCAGAAACTGCACTTTCGTTATTTGTGCCTAACACTGCATCACCACTGACTTCTGTGTCTGGTTTCTTGTTGTCCTGAAATTTGGTCTTGATCTCTTCAAGCTCAGCTTCTTTTTTTTGCAGGAGTTCCTTTATAGCTACCATCTGGTCAGGGCCTGAAGTAGCTACTACCTCTTTCATTTGGTTGATATGATTCTCTTTCTCTACAAGAGCTGCCTCCAGTTCTTTCTGGGTGTTGGTAAGATACGTGGTGGTTGTTTCTGAATTCATGACCTTGTTTTTCAGTTCTGTCCTCTCAATACTCAGAATAGACGTTTTAGCTTCCAGTTCATCCACTTTTCTCCTCATCTCTTTACTAATTTCCTTCTCGTTCTGAAATGAAATAACAATATTTGGTTAATGAGATATTGTTGACTTCGAAAATCAGGATGTGAACAAACCAAATAAGTTATCTACAGAGCACACTAATTGAATAGGATGATACTTTATGCTCTGCATGTGCTGCAACTAATGACCCACAAAGGAATATCCTTGTCATAACTAGCCATATGTTGTTAATCAAGAAGATGTTCAATTGACTATTACATGCTTATTTTTTGATGTGATATGATGTTCTGATATACCTCTAGCTCAAGGTTTCTGTGCAAAGGCTGTTTAGTACAGAATGGAAGTCTTTTCGAGAACGGTAGCTATGAATTGCATGATTCACTATTTTGCATTATGCTCGCTATTGGCTCTAGTGAGTGCATTTGTTCAGTCGTGTTCTATCGGTACTTCTGTGAATATTTGCACATGCCACATGTCATGAGAGTATATCCTATGTCCTATGGGAGGCTAGTACGTTTGGTACTCATAATGTGCGACAATAACTTAATTGCTAATGTAAGACAATTTCATCCACTGAAGATGAGAATGATATTCATAGCGCAGGGATATAAATTATACGGAACTGCAAAAATATTTGCACTCGAGGATTTTGGCTCGAGGTTGCATTGGCATGTTTCGTAGGGCCACATGTATGTGATGGTAGATCCTAAACCCCACCTCTTCAATGGAGTAGCCAATTCTCAGTGTTCCGTAAGCCCCGTCAGTGAATAAGAGGAGTAAACTTTAAACTGACCACTGGTCTCTGATTTAGAGCACTTCAGGGTACAGGTGATAAATCACTAAAGTGGTGCAATCCTAACCTACTGATTGTGCAAACAGATGATATCCAACTATTCTTAATTTAATTAACTAACCAAACAAGCACAGATAAGTAGCAAAATAGTTCTGATGCATGGCATGCCAGAAATCATGTCCATACCTCCAGGAGGGCTTGAAGTGACATGAGCTGCTTCTCGCGTTCCTGGAGGAGGATGGTGACGACGCGACGCTCTCTCATCTTATGCAGGACGCCGACGCTCAGCGTGGCGGCGCCGATGGCCAGCAACAGCAGCAGCAGATAGGGGACCCTCTTGTTGCCACTCATTGTGTAGCCTCTTGATCTGTGCTTACCTCCATCCATCTCCATTTTTGCGTGCACCCTCTTTCTAACGCCCTTCCATGATCTCCAGCCTTGCTCTGTTTATTGCAGAATGTGGCGACAGATGTGGCAGCAATGCCAAGGAACTTGACCTTCTTTTTGGTTGCTTGGATTCTGGAAAGGAAAAGTAACTTGCTTAGGAATGGAGGGACAAGACTCCTGGGATGCTTCACTTACCTCGAGGTGAGGCACATGCTCTTGAATCTTGATGGTTTGATTTCTTTGGGCCTTAGAGAGGTTGGAGTGTAAAGTTTGTCTCTCTTTGACTTTTGTTAGTGCTCATATGACAGTAGCAGTAATTATGTTGCTTGCATTTGCGAGGTTGGAGTGTAAAGTTTGTCTCTCTTTGACTTTTGTTAGTGCTCATATGACAGTAGCAGTAATTATGTTGCTTGCATTTGCCGATCTCCCAGTAAGATATCTTTGATCAGAAGTTTGTTAGCAGAGCAAGCCACAGCTGTCATACACACAAAACCATGTTTACACTCTGCGTTCTATACTTCTATATGCACAAATGGGTAGTTGGGTATATTACATAGCGACAAAAAGAATATATGAATGAAACTCGTCATAATGACAAAAAGAATATATGAATGATACTTATCTTTGACCAGGAAAATGAGTAATTCATGAGCATAAGTTGACTCGTGCAATAAGACTGGCTTCATTAATCAGAAAACAGTAATCTCCTTACAACAAAACTTTCTGTGTAGACAGACTCTAACAAATTGATCTGGACTATCAACAAAATTTGTAATCTAAACATAAAAAAATCACCCTAACACTTCAACAATGTGGATCCATTGTACACAAAAGCATCCTCACTATACAAAGTGTTGTGGCAGTCATCTATCTCCTTGAACTGCTGGTACATGGTACATCGATTACAAAGCACTTCTAACTTATCCCACAGTTCAAAGTGGTATCCTAATGAACTGGCTAAGCTGATGGCAGCAGCTATGCAATATCAATAAAGCTCTGGCTTGAAGTTACTTTGACCATCAAGCAATGCAGCTTGCTGAATTCTTCACAACCTTGAGATATCTGTGTTGCTGTAATCACTCGCCGCTTGAACCAAAAGAATTTTTGGAGCATGATGGTTCCTGCATTAAGGAACTCCTTTTGTTAGTTAGCTCGTGTCATCTGATAGCATCAGTAAGAAGTAAATTATGATTACCTGATGATTCCCGCTACTATCAACAAGTACTCACTTATCAGTTATAGTTAAGGAAGAGCCTTCCCGTTCTACAAAATGGCAAGTCTTCTGGCTATATGACCTTCAGAACTTCACCCAGGACAAGAGCCCATTGTGTCCAATGTGTTCCTCCCTGCATCGATACGTTTAATGAGAGAAGAGCCATCAATGTAGGGAAGGAGAAGGCGTACTCGCTGGCCCAGCGTCTCAACCTCACACTTGGTGCCCATTAGCGTCCATTGTGCATTAGTATAAGTAATCAGAATGCAAGGGTGCCAATTCTCCCTGACCTGACAGAAGACGGCGTATGGATCTCTCAAGGGCCCATCACATGATAGCTCACTTGTGCTCCCATCCATGAATGTCCCGTCAGCAAAAATAACCTGATTTAAGGAAATTAGTCACTCTTGTATCAAAGAAATTATGCAGATAGCAGCAATAGTATCTTGGACAAAACTTGTTTCAGTTAGAGCGAAATGGTAAAACACATGGAATGAACTGCCATCAAATATATATTTTTATAAACCATAACTGAAATGGCAGGCACCCATTTATAGAGGGAGGTATGCAAGCACACCTCTGAAGCATAACCAGGAGTTTCCCCAGCAGTTGGCCTAATAAATGATCCCACAGGGCAAGTTTGTTGCACAACTTCACAGAATGCTATGAGTCTCTCCCTGTTGCCAAGCTGTACTGCCTGTGAGAACAAACAATTTTGTTATTTCCTCAATCTTAAAATGCTTTGACACTATCACCAACAGGCACAGTCCAATGTTTTGAAGAGCCTGTTGATCTTCTGTCAAGATCAAACTTTGAATGAGATGGTTTCTTGAGCCATGTGTTTTTCATGAAACTAAAACCTTGGAAGAGTACCATCATTTCATCTATTCTCTTATTCTTCCCTATTAATGTTTATTTTCTGAAAATATGTTTTCGCTAAATCAGCTTTCTGAATATGTGACACATTGCAGTAGCTATGCTGAATCATCCAAAACTAAATTCCGATGCTGCATGATCCATTGATAGTTCGGTACAGTCATATCTTGATCATGTGAGTATTTGTGTCCATGTCGAAACAAATGTGAGTATTCGTGCGCTAGCCAATTAATGTCAAACTATTTCTAGACTAACTGTAATCTTAAACTTAAGGCAACCTGGACAATATCATGGTGTGGAGCCCTCGGAAGCGGTTGAACTCTGTAGCCTCTGGCTGACATGACCTCTGCAATTAGCATACCTCCCTGAGGATAGTACAAGACTGTCACTTGCAGTTGCAGGCATAATTTCCTAGAAGATGCGACAATTAGGAAATAACCTACTTTTACAGCCTCTCCGACCATTTGCGGGGCGAGAAACAAGCCTTGAAACATTGATCGCATAACATGTCCAGGTGCTGACCCAAACTCCACCCCAAGGCCAGGCGCGGATAGGCGAGCCGCAGCTGCCGCAACCAAATCTTTCTTCCCAGCAACATAACCACCACAAGGCGCAATGGTGCCGCCGGGGTTCTTTATCAAGCTACCGGCAATAAGATCTGCTCCCTACCATGCAAATGCCCAATCAGGTAAACACTACTCTTATCGTTTAAATATGATGACCATTACGAACATACCACCATTGGAGGCTCTGATGTCTCGACAAATTCACCATAGCAGTTGTCCACCATGACCTTGCAGTTTGGATTTTGCATCTGCAGTAAGGAGAGAGGACCCAACCACAAATAATGTCAGCACACACTGAGTTAACTGGATGTGGAGTATGCTTGCCCCTAAATTCAGGATATGATCTTGCCTTGATCAACTCGATGGCTCTTTGGATATCAGCCACGCTCAGGCTCTTCCGCCATGAATAACCACAGGACCTCTGTATGAGTGCGCATCCGGTCTCTCGTCTGACGGCACTCGCAAGCGCGTCCCAGTCGAGGCCACCGTCCTCTGCGAGCTACAACTGAATCCCCGTCAGCAACCCATCCAAAGCACAATGTAACACAGAGTAGTGCGATGGGGAGAAGCCGACTCACCGGAACTTCTCGGTAGGTTACTCCGAAGTCCTTGAGTGATCCTACGTTGGCCGAACCCCTGATCCCGATGACCTCCTCCAGGGTGTCGTACGGAGGCCCGGCCACCGCCAAGAGCTGCAGAATTGAAGTTGACATCGATCAGCTCTGTCGATGGAGTCCCTAGCACAAAACGGAAGAAATTTTGTTGCTTTTGTTCGTCGTGTGATCCATTACCTCATGTCCAGGCCGCAGCAGCGCGAACAGAGCGCAGGCAATGGCGTGCGTGCCGGAGAAGAACTGACAACCAGGGACAAAGAAGAAGACGTCGGTCACTGGGAGTTCAGTTATGTCGAGCACAGCAACAGAATGTGGGGAAGGAGAGACGTGGAAACTACCTGGGGGCGCACGATGGCGGCCTCGGCGCCGACGACGTGGGCGAAGACGGAGTCGAGCGCCTCCCGGCCGCCGGCGTCGTCGTGGCCGTACCCCGTCGACCCGCCAAAGTGCTGCAGTTTACATGTTACTGGCTTATACTGCAACCAGCAGCGAACAGAGAAAGAGTATGTAGCAGGGCGGAGAGAGAGAGGTTTACGTGGGGGGCGACGCGGGCATGGCGGAAGGCGGCGGAGACGCGCGAGGAGTTGAGGGCGAGCGCGCGGTCCACCTCCCGGAACTCCGCCTGCAGCGACTCCACCGCGCGGGACACCTCCGGGTGGAACGCCGACGGCCGCAACGTTCTCCTGCCGCGCGTGGCAAGAAGAGGCCGCGCGAGGGGGGAGGAGGTCAGGGTGGTGATAGCTGTAGCCGTCGACATCGCCGCCAGCGACCACAACCCACACGTCTCTGGATGTCAGGCTGTTATCCGCTTCGCTACTCCAGTGTTCGTCTCCCATTCCGGCCCGGCCCAACAGCCCACATAGTAGGCTCGGCCACTAGTGGAAACAGGGCCACTGGTCCCGGGTCGTAAGGGCCTCTAGTACCGGGTGTCCACCCGGGACTAGCAAGGCAACACTAGAGGCCCCCCTCTAGTACCGGGTCCGTTACGACCCGGAACAACAGGCTTCCACGTGGCCGCCGAGGCGCGGGCATGGTGGAGGACCTCTAGTCCCGATTGGTCATACGACCCGGGATCAAGGACCTCACACGTGGCAGCTTGTAATTTTTTGTTTTTTCACCCAATTTAATATTGAAATGGTGCAAAAAAAATATGCGTTTAATTAATTAAAAACAGAAACTACATATAATATATCAAAATGTTCATAAATAAAAATATGTTCACGTCTATCCGGTTACATGGAGGTGCTCATAACCGGGACTAGAGCCCGTCTATTCGATTACACGTGTGTGGAGATCATAACCGGGACTAGAGCCCGTCTATTCGGTTACACGGGAGATCATAACCGGGACTTCATCGCTATTCTCCATTGTATTTTCCTTTTGTAGGTATGACTTCGCTGAGCAGAAACCCCGCAAGTTCTTCTGCTAGTGCTTGAAAGCGCTTCTTTAGTGGCATACTCTCGCGCAATGGCTCTGCCTATAAAAGAAGGAGATCAATACGAATATTAATCATGACTATCAAAAATTATGAATGACACTGGAGATCAATTGATGAATATGATTGTTCACGTACGTCTGAAAATTTCTTTGGGTCCCGCTCAGTGACCGAACGACGAATCCACTCGCAAACGAAATATCCACAGAAATTGGTCCCCTGTGGTTGCCTCTCGATCCACTTTACAAGAATAGAATTCAATCAAATCATAGTCAACATATAGTGGTATTGAAAACAATAAATAAAGAGATGCGTGAACTTAGCTAGACCGTACTACCTACCTGTGGGTGAACAAAAGTCAGCTGTTCTTCAAATGAACCTGAACCCTTTGTCCTCGCTTTGAATTGTTTCCAAACCCTGCCGGGCTCAAACTTGATGTATTTCTTCCGCCATAGAATTAGACCACCCACGACGTCCCCTAGCACGGACTCATCATCAGCTCTTGGGAACTCAAGGTTCAGTGATTCATATCCTTGTACAACTTGATCCACGTCGACACGAGCATATCCATCTGGAATGACATTGCCAAGCCACGATGTTGTAGAGTCAATGTAGAATGCATAGCCGTCCGCCACCTTCGTGGATAAGTTAAATACTGGGACATGCAGCTCACAAGTTGTTTTCTCCGTGATATAATCCACGGGGTAACTTGTCTCATCATCACCGACCATAACCGAGGAAGCCACGCTGCTTCTGCGATGCGATGGGCCGCCTTGACTCGCTTGTTCCAGCTGAAGAGTTGGCGCCCCTTGCTCGCACATTTGATCTATTTGCTTGTGCTGCTCCTTATAGAGAGCAACCATCTGGTCATGATTTCTTTCTAAGATCATCAACCAGTCTGATTCCTGCTGCTCCTTCCTCCTCTTTGCTCTCAATCGGCTTCTGTAAGAGGCACGGTCCTCGGGAAACACTTCAATCCACGGCACTTCTCCTAAGCCTCGTGTTGATCCTCCTTTTTCTTTGGTCCCGAGGGCCTCTGACAGCTCGTCCTTCTCTCTGTCGGAAATAAACTTTCCCTCTTTAGACTTGGCAATTAATTCAATAAATTTTTTTTGGGCTCCGTTGACTACTTTGCTTTCATCAATTATTAACTCCCCTGTTTCCATGTCATACTCCCCTCCATGCGCAAGTAGCCAATTCCTTATCCTTCTGTCCCATTCCTCTGTGACCGGGGTGAGCCCTTTTGCACGCAACTCGGACTCAATTTTTTCCCACTTAGGCTCGGCAACTCGGTAGCCACTTGGCCCCATCTTATGGTGATACTTCTTTTTCGCTGCATTATTCTTATTCATTTGCGACCTTTTCTTAGCTCGTTCTGATTTCTTGTACTCCAGAAATGCAGGCCAGTGAGGCCGCTGCCTCTCTCGTGTGTCGGTGAAATCCGGAAGTTTCCCATCTTCTTCCCACTCACGGAATAATTTGTTCTTGTAGTTATTGAATTGTTGAGCCATCTTCTTAAGAGCGAAATGCTTGACTTTGTCCGTCATTTTTTTGTCTTCACCTCATCTTCCAAGACCGGTAGGGTGAAATGTGCAATGAGCTTGTTCCAAAGCACATCTTTGGTTCTCTTGTCGACGTAACTAACTCCCTCTAACTTTGGCTTAATCCATTCCTGAGTGCTGATATAAACGTTGTCCCTGACAGTGACTCCGCATTGATGCACAAACTTAACTGCGTTCGGCACGGGTGCCAGTGGTTAGCCAGTAGTTGCATTCACCTCGTTAATTGTGAGATGCTCATCTTTGCCCATCCCTTGGGCATGGCCTCGTTTAGTGGTTTGGTTCGATGCGGAGGTCTAAAAATATGAAACATGTGTGAATACATATATATGCACAAATCAGTTATTGCATCTGCTCAACATAGGCTTAATATACCTCGCCAGACGGCGTGGGTCCACCAATTTCCGAGTCCTCATCTTCAGCTCCTTCCGCGGGATGCCGAAATTCATCTTCAGCTCCTTCTGCGGGATGCCGAAATTCACCGGGTTCACATATGTAGGAAAGTAGCTCTTCTTCCCCTTCTCTCGTTGCGAAGGGAGCATCGATATCCATTGTTTAACTAATACAAAAAAAAAGATAAAACAATAATAGCATTAGTACAATAATTCAATATACAAATATGCAACAAAAACAATTTAATATTGCATCTAAAGAAAAAAAAAAACTTAGTCTGCTGTCCCAATCCCAGCCCAGCCCAAATTTGGGCCAGAACCTGGTCAAAGGTGGCCACCGTGGTCATCGCTGACCCACCTGCCAGCGCCTACCCGCCCCACCGCCACGTGTGACCGCCCACTGGCCACGCGTGGTCAATGCTGGCCCACCCGCCGCCCTGCCTCGTGTTCCCGCCCCGCCTCGTCTTCACCTCCCCGCCTCGTGTTCCCACCCGGCCGCCTCGCCTTCACCCCCGTGGTCAATGCGGAGCACGAACAGCCCCCGCCCACCCGGAGTCAATGCTCCTGGCCCACTTGCCAGCGACCCGGGCGCTGGCCCACCCGACGGTTCCCCTCCCAACGGTCCTGGTCTTTAAAAAGGGACGCGCCCGTGCGGATGTGGACACTCCACTCCGCTCCGCCCCCACGGTTCCCCTCCGCCCGTCCAGTGCCCTCGCCGCCATGTCGCGCTGGTTCGGGAAGTCCCCGAAGAACGAGACCGGCGAGTCCTCCAACCGTCGCCGCGCTTCTCCACTGCCTCCACCGCCGGCGGCCTTGGGCGTCGTTCCCGTGGGCGTGCGGAGGACCGCGCCACCGGTGCGGGTCGCCCACGCACCCGACGCGCCGCCACGAACCTCCACCACCACCGCTGGAGGGAGGAGGATCCGGCGCCGGCGCTACGTGCCGGAGCCGGAGTGCCAGTGGCACTGGGACAACGCCGCCACGCTGGAGTGGCACGACGTCCACCTCCCCGAGGGCTGGCACCTGAACCCGCAGAGGATTCCGGTGCCGGCGGTCCCGCTCCCTGGGAGGCAACTGGACAGGGAGATCGCGCGCCGGCGCCGCCTCCTCCCTCCGGCGCTCCGCAACGACCCCGTCTACGCGGCGGACTCCCCTCACTGGGAGCAGTGGCTCAAGGACGAGCACGAGGACCGCCGCCACTCCTACTTCGCCCCGGCGCCCCGCGCCGTCCAATCCGCCTACCCAGCGCTGCCCGACCCGCTGTGGTTCGAGGAGGAGGTCCCCGAGGACGACGACGACCCAGAGATGCAGGCCGCTACGAGGCCTCCAACCGCACCCTCGTCGAGGACGAGATCAAGAGGTGGGAGAAGGTGAGGACCGCGGCCCTGCTGCCGCCGCCGCCGCCAATGCAGCAGCAGGAGTACGACCCGGACGAGGTCGAGCCGTGGCACTACGCCATGGAACGCGAGCAGGAGCAGGAGCAGGACCTTCCGCCGCCTCCTCTGCCTACCGGCCTTTGGCCAGTCCTGGGTCTTTACCGGTGGGAGCTGGGAGGTGCCACCGAGCAGGAGCAGGAGGCGCCACCGAAGCAGGAGGAGGAGGCGCCACCGCAGCAGCAGGCGCCACCGGAGCATCTCTGGACCCCGCCGCCGTGGATCGTCCTCGACGACTAGGCGGCACCGGCACCGGCGACCCTCCCCCCCAATGTAATGGCCTTATCAATGGCCTCCCCCCCCAAATGTAATCGGCCGGTTGTGGCCTATAACTATATAATGAAATCGGCCCCTTTAGGCCCTAAAAATTTGTTCTTGTTTGCCAACTCCGGCGCCGGCCCCGTGGTTAGGGTCCGCCGCCGCCGCCGCGTGCTAGATCTGAGAGAGGGAGAGAGTAGTTGGTCGGGGGGGACGAGCTCACCGCGTGGGTCGGGGGCGAGCTTTGCTTGCTCGGGGACGACGACCTTGCTCGGGGAAGAGCGGGGACGGCCGCGCCCGGAGCAGGAGCAGGACGGCGACCCACGGTGAGGGCGGCAGCGGCGCGGGAACGAAATCCGGCAGCCTGGCGGCGCAGGGGGCGGCGTCGTCTGGAGCCCGGAGGCGGAGCGTCGATTTGCTGGACTTGGGCAAATTTTCGGCCCGAGCCACTAGAAGTAGCGCCAAAAAGGCCTCTAGTACCGGGCCGTGGCTCCACCCGGTACTAGAGACCCTCTAGTACCGGGCCGTGTTACCACCCGGTACTAGAGGTCCCTCAGGGCCGCGAAAATTTGCGCGCCAACCCAGTGGACCTGTAGTACCGGGTGGTCGCACGGCCCGGTACTAGAGGTTAATTTTTTTTAATTTTCTGGTTTCTTACTTTTTTTATATCTTTTGATTTACTTGTCTAAATTAAGTAAAAATTGCTTTCATTTTCCTGTTTTCTGTTTTGGTTTAAAATGAAGTATCACATGCGCTTGGTTTTAAATTAAGTACTACATACGCTTAATTTAAAATCAATTCAAAAATTTATAAATCAAGTACTACATTCCGCCACCGCCATACGCTTGATTTCATTGACATGTCTGTCTTGTCCTCCAGACTATAAATTATATAAAAGTTTAATAAATTATTACACATCATGAACAACATCCCTATTTAGTCTTCGCTTTTTCTTTTTGTGAGACCCTTTCTTCTGATCGCTCCGTAACCATGGACAAGGGTCTGCATATAACTTGAGACTTGGGTCAGTGGTCACTTTGAAGGGCGGAATTTCATGAAATGAGAGTTTCCACCTAGAAGAAATGGGTTAATACACGAAATGAGAGTTTCCACCTAGAAGAAATGGGTTATAGCTAGGGAACCCGAATGTTTTGTGTTTGAGCGCCACTTCGATCCAAGCAGCGGTAAGACGTCTCTGATGATCTGCAACCGGCCGCAAGACATCTCTGATGATCTGCAACCGTTTGGAACGGTCGCAGGTCATCAGAGACGTCTTGCCGCTGGTTGCCCAAAGATGCCTTTCCGAGTGACGCTGGAATGTTTTGTGTTTGAGCGCCACTTCGATCCAAGCAGCGGCAAGACGTCTCTGATGATCTACAACCGTCCGGCAACACATCTCTGATGATCTGCAACCGTTTGGAACGGTCGCAGGTCATCAGAGACGTCTTGCCGCTGGTTGCCCAAAGATGCCTCTCCGAGTGACGCTGGAATGTTTTGTGTGTGAGTAACCTGTCTGAGGAGGGGGGCTATATATAGGGTACGTGTGCTTCTTTAGTCCCGGTTGGTAACACCAACCGGGTCATGTGGCTCACGAAGTGGTCGTGATACTGCTGATCCAACAGCTCACAATCCCTCAAAAGAAACACACCCCTGATCCAACGTCTCACAAGCGCTTGAAAGAAACACACGATCCGTGTGCTTCTTTAGTCCCGGTTGGTGTTACCAACCGGGACTAAAGGCGGGCTTTGCGGTCACGACACGTGTCCTCCCCCAGCGTTTGATGCTACATCAAAAATTTATAAATTAAGTACTACATTCCGCCACCGCCATACGCTTGATTTCATTGACATGTCTGTCTTGTCCTCCAGACTATAAATTATATAAAAGTTTAATAAATTATTACACATCATGAACAACATCTATTTAGTCTTCGCTTTTTCTTTTTGTGAGACCCTTTCTTCTGATCGCTCCGTAACCATGGACAAGGGTCTGCGTATAACTTGAGACTTGGGTCAGTGGTCACTTTGAAGGGCGGAATTTCATGAAACTTGTCGTAATCTTCTGACATGTCTGTCTTGTCCTCCACTCCCACGATGGTTCTTTTCCCTGAAAGAACTATGTGGCGCTTTGGCTCATCGGCTGATGTATTCACTTCCTTATCTTTTCTTTTTTTTGGCTTGGTAGACATGTCCTTCACATAGAAAACCTGAGCCACATCCTTGGCTAGAACGAATGGTTCGTTGTCGTACGCAACATTCGTGAGATCCACTGTAGTCATTCCGTACAATGGGTCTTCCTTTACCCCGCCGCCTCTCAGGTTGAACCATTTGCACCAGAACAAAGGGACCTTCAAAGAAGGTCCATAGTCAAGTTCCCATATCTGCTCTATGCAACCATAATATGTGACCGTGGCCTCATTCGTGCTCTTATCATCAAAGCGGACACCACTATTTTGGTTGGTGCTCTTTTTATCTTGGGCGTTCGTGTAAAATGTATTCCCGTTTATCTCATACCCTTGGAAAGTCCAAATAGTCGAAGATGGCCCCTTAGACAACAAGAACAGCTCATCTGAGACTGTGTTGTTGTTGTTCAGATGCGTTTCCAACCAACCGCCAAAATTCTCCATGTGTTCCTTTGCAATGGCGGAGTCATCCATCCCCGGGTTGTTAGAGCGTACAATATCCTTGTGCATCTGGATATACGGAGCCACCAAAGTGGAATTATGCAGAACTGTGTAGTGTGCTTTTGTGAAAGAATACCCGTCCCTGCATATGTATGATTTCTTTCCTAGAGTGCCTTCTCCACTTAGTCTCCCCTCATGTCGCGATTCAGGAAGACCAATCGACTTAATGCCGGGAATAAAGTCAACACAAAACTCAATGACCTCCTCTGTTCCATACCCTTTGGAGATGCTTCCTTCTGGCCTAGCACGGTTATGAACATACTTCTTCAACACTCCCATGAACCTCTCAAAGGGGAACATATTGTGTAGAAATACAGGACCCAGAATGTGAATCTCGTCGACCAGGTGTACTAGGAGATGTGTCATAATAGTGAAGAAGGATGGTGGGAACACCAACTCAAAACTAACGAGACATTGAGCCACATCCTTCTGTAACCTTAATAGAGTGGTTGGGCTGATTGACTTCTGCGAAATTGCATTGAGGAACGCACATAGCTGAACAATGGATACTCGAACATTTTCCGGTAGAAGCCCCCGCAATGCAACCGGAAGCAGTTGAGTCATCAGCACGTGGCAGTCATGAGACTTTAGGTTCTGGAACTTTTTCTCTGCCATATTTATTATTCCCTTTATATTCGACGAGAAGCCAGACGGGACCTTCATACTGCTCAGGACTTCAAAAAATATCTCCTTCTCTTCTTTGGTAAGAACGTAGCTAGCAGGACGTAGACGTCCTTTATCCGTCCTCATTGGATGCAGGTTCTTTGGGTCTTTCAAAAGTTGCTGGTCCTCTCGTGCTTCGGAGTATCTTTTGCCTTCCCATACACGCCCAAGAAGCCTAGCAGGTTCACGCAAACATTCTTCGTCACGTGCATCACGTCGATTGCAGAGCGGACCTTTAGGATTTTCCAATAGGGTAGTTCCCAAAATATAGACTTCTTCTTCCACAGGGGAACGTGGTTGTTAGCGTCATTCGGAACAGACTGTCCGCCAGGACCCTTTCCAAAGATTACATCTAAATCCTTGACCGCATCATATATATCTTCACCACTTTGGAGGGGTGGCTTCGGCCGGCGATCTTCCTCACCTTTGAAATGCTGCTGCTTGCTTTTCTTTCTTAGGGGATGCTGAGTTGTAAGAAATCGACGATGACCCGGGTACACATTCTTGTTACCTACATATATACTTTCAGTGCTATCTAAACAGTGTGTGCATGCATTGTATCCCTTGTTCGACTGTCCTGAAATGTTACTAAGAGCAGGCCAATCATTGATGGTTACAAACAACAACCCTCGTAGGTTAAATTCCGCTTGTTTGTACTCATCCCACACAGGTACCCCTTCATCACGCCACAACTGTAAAAGTTCATCAACTAATGGCCTCAGGTAGACATCAATGTTGTTACCGGGTTGCTTCGGGCCTTGGATGAGCACTGGCATCATAATGAACTTCCGCTTCATGCACAACCAAGGAGGAAGGTTATAGATACATAGAGTCACAGGCCAGGTGCTATGACTGCTACTCTGCTCCCCAAAAGGATTAAAGCCATCCGTGCTAAGACCAAACCTTAAGTTCCTTGGGTCACGTGCAAATTCCTTGTACTCTGTATCGATTTTTCTCCACTGCGACCCATCAGCCGGGTGTCTCAACATCTCGTCGCTCTTGCGGTCTTCTTTGTGCCATCGCAACAACTTGGCATGCTCTTTGTTTCTGAACAAACGTTTCAACCGTGGTATTATAGGAGCGTACCACATACCTTGGCAGGAACCTTCTTCCTGGCGGGCATGCCCTCAACATCGCCAGGGTCATCTGCTCTGATCTTATACCGCAATGCACCGCATACCGGGCATTCATTCAAATTCTCATACTTCTCACCGCGGTAGAGGATGCAGTCATTAATGCATGCATGTATCTTCTGCACATCTAATCCTAGAGGGCAGATAATCTTCTTTGCTTCATACGCACTCTCGGGCAATTCGTTACCAGCCGGCAGCTTGTCCTTCACTATTTTCAGTAAACTCCCAAATCCCTTGTCAGATAAACCATTCGCTGCCTTCCATTGCAATAATTCCAGTGTGGTACCGAGCTTTGTGTTGCCATCTTCGCAAGTTGGGTACAACTTTGTTTTGTGATCCTCTAACATGCGCTCCAACTTCAACTTCTCAAGTGTAGTTTCTGCTAGGGTATGTGCATCAACGATGACCCCACGTAAATCATCATGTATGATGGGATCATCTGGTTCATCATCAGCTTCCCCTGTTGGGTTACCAACATATTCAGGGTACATGTAGTTGTCATCGTTCTCTTCTTCTTCGTTATCTTCCATCATAACCCCTTTTTCTCCGTGCTTGGTCCAACAATTATAGCCGGGCATGAAACCAGAAGTTATCAGGTGGAGGTGAATTCTGTCTGTGTTAGGGTAATCCTTCTCATTCCGACATTTCTTGCATGGACAACACATAAAACCATTGGGCCCCTTGTTATCCTTAGCCACATTGAGAAAAGATTGCACGCCATCCATGTACTCTTTAGAGCGTCGGTCAGCGTACATCCACGGATGACTCATCTGCAAATCACCGCTAAAACCCATTACGATAAACCAACATAATAGGAAACATATCATATTCATTAATACAAGTTCATCACATTAAAACCAAAGTATAGTAGTGACCAAATGTAATACATAGTTCTCATAAAACATAAATTAATTGAAACTAGAATACAACTATCTAAAGAATTTAAATCCAACAACAAATGCGATCAGAATCGCAACTAAGGTAACTATTGAACCAACAGCATAATGATACCAAGCCTCTTGACTAATGACATATTTTCTAATCTTTCTAAGCTTCAAGCGCATTGCATCCATCTTCATCTCGTGAACAGCGACGACGTCGGTAAGCTCGACCCCGTGAGCATCAACGATGTCGGCAATCTTCAAGTCCAATACCATCTTCTCTTCTAGGCATTGGAGACGAAGATCTTCACTTATCTTCAATTTTGCTTTCAAATCGTTGTTTTCTTTTATAAAAAACTCTACAATAGGGTCGGCTGGAATTTCCGGTTCAACTACCTCCTAAATAAAAATATATCTATGTCAATTTGGTCGGCATGATTGTTATAAACACGAAACAAAATAAATAGTGATAAAAATATACCACATCCGAATCATAGACCGGACGAGGGACGACGGGGACGGATATCAAAACCATGACACTATACATAAAAAACATAAGAAAATTATACAAGAAAAATAATTATGCATCAAATCATACAAGTAATTTTGTAAAATAACAGATAAAAGAAGAGGCTCACCGAGGTGGTGCCGGTCACGGGATGGCGGGGGCTATCGACGGCGGTGAGGACCGAGACGACACTAAAATCCACAAATAATAAATTAATTTGAGCTCAAAATACATAAAAAAATGAACTACCTAGCTTAGGCATTTCATCAAACACCTAGGTAGCACTATAAAAATGAAATGAGCTAAACTTGTATGGAAATGGCTAAAATTCGGCCGCCGGGTGAAAGGATCAAGTGTTGCTAACCCTTGGAGAGATGGGTGCCGTCTATCTTGACAAATCTTGGAAAAAAATGGGGCTACACTTGAGCTTGAGAGAGGAAACAATGGAGATGATCTTGAGAGTTCAAAATGGTGGCTGGCCCGGGGTGGGAGATGATATAGCGGGACCTCTAGTCCCGGGCTGTACCACGGCCCGGGACGAAAGGTCCACCCTCCTGTCTCCACCCTGCCGCTGACTGCCTCGGTCCCGGGTGGTATCACGGCCCGGAACTAGAGGTGCCCTACAACCCGGGACCCGACCTGCGCAGCGTCGGAGCAGCCGGCCCGGTACTAGTTCCCTCCTCTAGTCCGGGATCGAACCACGCCCGGGACTAGAGCCCAACACCCCTCTCCACCAAAGCCCCTGTTTCCACTAGTGGGCCAGCATTGGCATTTGCGCAGCAGCATGGAAGGTTCATGCTTGAAGCATCAGAAACGTCCGTGGCATCCTTCCCGTCCCTGTCGCTTACCTCGGGACGCAAGAACAGCAGTCACATTAGCAGGAGAACAAGGAACAGTTTCCATGGGAAGAGGACCAAGCAAACGGAGCTTTCACTGAACCGAAAGACTGGACCAACCACAAACAGTCGTGGCCTTGTAGGGATGGATGGAAGAACGGATCTAAGCAAAGCATGCTCATGAGCAAGGAACACAACGCGTGCACTCAAAGAAGCCTCTTCCAACTCGCTATATCACCACCTGCGCTCGCTGCTGTCCTCTTAATCTTCCATCACTGTTACCATTTGAGCGACGAGATCGGCGCCATTGTCGATGGCATCCGGCGCGTTCTTGCTAGCGATGGTGCTCGGGCTGGTCCTCGCGTCGGCGCCCCGTGGCGCGGTCGTGGAGCACGGAGGGACACATGCTCACTTGCCAGATCGCACAGGTAAAACATTTCATCTATGTTTGTAAGAAGAGTGAAAGGCACCAGAGGTCACGAAGTTGCGCGAAAAGTAAGGATTGGTCACCAAGTTGAAAAACCTCAAAACGAGGTCACGAAGTTGTGGAGTAGTCAATTTTTGGTCATTCCGTCACGGTGGGCGTCAAGTTGCTGACGTGGCAGTGTGTTTTTTTACAAAAAACACCTTGAACTTTTATATATTCTAATTGTTAGGTCCTTCTCCATATTTATTTTCGAGTGAAACGCACCAGAGGTCACGAAGTTGCGCAAAAATTAAGGATTGGTCACCAACTTGAAAAAGCTCAAAACTGGGTCACGAAGTTGTGAGTTAGCCAATCTTTGGTCACTCCGTCACGATGAACGTTAAGTCGCTGACGTGGCGGACTGTTTTTTTACAAATATCCCTTAGAATTTTGTTTCTTCTAATAGGTAGGTCCTTCTCGATAAATCTGGGCACAGTTTGGTCTCAAATTTTAATTTTGCTCGCCGTCGTCACCTCACCGTCGCGTCCAATCTCCCGGTCTCCGACCTCCTCCTCTCCCTCCCTCCTCCTACCTAACCTGCGATGGCTGCCTGCTCGCGCCCTCCGCGCCCGTCGTCTCCTTCCCGCCCTCCGGCTCCCTCTAGCCGCCGAGCACGGTGCAGTGGCGTCGTTCGCGCGGGGCAACGCCCTCAGCATAGTGGCGCACGGGCGCAGGACAGGAAGGGCGCACGAGCGCAGGACAGAGAGCCGTCGTGGAGGCGGTCGGCTGCCCCCAACCTCGCCGCGCTGCAGGCTACGACTGCGGCGTCGTTCCCGTGCTGCTCGGCGAGCCGTGCGTGGACGCCGACGCCGGACGCCGCTGCCGGACGCCGGATGTAATGCACAGAAGAGATGAACTGCTCCACGCACCGCACCAGTTTATTTGGAGTATTTGTAAGAAGAAAAAAATCGAAAAAGGACCTAATAATTGGAAGAAACAAAATTCTAAGGGGATATTTGTAAAAAAAAACAGTCCGCCACGTCAGCGACTTAACGTCCGTCGTGACGGAGTGACCAAAGATTGGCTAACTCACAACTTCGTGCCCGGTTTTAACCTTTTTCAAGTTGGTGACCAATACTTAATTTTTGCGCAACTTCGTGACCTCTGGTGCGTTTCACGAAAATAAATATGGAGAAGGACCTAATAATTAGAATATATAAAAGTTCAAGGTGTTTTTTGTAAAAAAACACACTGCCACGTCAGCAACTTGACGCCCACCGTGACGGAATGACCAAAAATTGACTACTCCACAACTTCGTGACCTCGTTTTGAGGTTTTTCAACTTGGTGACCAATCCTTACTTTTCGCGCAACTTCGTGACCTCTGGTGCCTTTCACTCTTGTAAGAAGATCAAACCATGCATTGGCACCACTGAACTGAACTGGGTATTTGATTCTATTCCAGGGTCTGCTGGAGCCTGCTGCTGCACACGCAGTGAAGAACCTTCTCCCGGAGGAGGCGGGTGGAGACCTGTCGGCGCTCTGCGTGTGGCCCGACCAGGTCAGGCACTGGTACAAGTACCAGTGGACCAGCCCGCTGCACTTCATCGACACCCCTGACAAGGCCTGCAGCTTTGACTACTCACGTATGTTTTGCTTAGAGCAAGCAGTACTGTAAACTATGTTTCTGAACTGTGTGATGACCGTGGTGTCCCATGGGCAGGGGATTGCCATGACCCCAGTGGTGCCAAGGACATGTGCGTCGCCGGTGCCATCTCCAACTTCACCTCGCAGCTCATGCACTACAAGCAAGGCAGCGCTGACCGCAAGTGTAAGCTAGCAACCGTTTTAATCTCAGCCACTGTTCCTGTATCACACTTCTGAGTTCCTGACCGCGCCTCTTTGATCTGATTGCAAATGCAGATAACCTGACAGAAGCCCTGCTATTCCTCTCACACTTCATGGGAGATGTTCATCAGGTAACTTTTCGTAAATCTAGTATTCTTGATTCTTGTGTAAATCAATTTCTAACGTAGTTTCCTTTTGTTCGTTCAGCCGATGCATGTGGGGTTCACAAGCGACCAAGGGGGCAATGCACAAATCCAACCTTCATCATGTAACCAACTCGGATAACCCTTACGCACACACAACACATTGACATGCCACAAACAACATGCTACTGAGCTTATAATTCTTAACCCGTGAATTGCACTGTGACATATTTTCCAGGTATGGGACAGGGAGATAATCCTCACAACTCTGGCTGAAAACTACGGCAAAGACATGGACGCATTCCGAAAGGACCTTGAGCACAACATCACCAAGGTGAGTGAAAATCAAACTGTCACGCAGACGTACTCTTCAAAGCCCTTAAATAAAAACATGAAATTTACCAGCTAATTCACAATATATGTCTCCGACCTCCAGGGTGCATGGTCTGACGACATGTCTTCGTGGGGAGAGTGCGCGGACCTCTTGTCATGCCCAACCAAGTCAGTATCTATACTCAAACTTCTATATACTTCCTTATTTGGACTTTTCTCTTGAAAACCATTTCATCGTGATGCAACACAGGTATGCCACGGAGAGCATAGGCTTGGCTTGCAAATGGGGGTATAACGGTGTCCATGATGGGGACACACTGTCGGGTAAACTCCCAGTTCATCATCCAACTGTCTTCCTGCCATTGGATTGCGCAAATGGTATCATTGACGCAAAATCTCTGAATCAAGAAACTCATCATGAGACGGCGCCGTGCTTTTATAATTTGCAGATGATTACTTCGGTTCGAGGCTCCCGGTCGTGGAGCGGCGGATCGCACAGGGGGGAGTGAGGCTGGCCATGTTCCTGAACCGGATCTTCGGAAAGCACAAGCGCGACGACGTTGTGCCGTTGCACTTCGCCGCTGATGACGAGCTCTAGCCACTGAGTAACGCCGCTGCATTCATGTTTACGAGTGGCCGACTGACTTGGGTACGATGGTGCATGCCTAGACTAGTGCTAAAATCGTACGGGAATGAGCAAAATGTTCCTGAATAATTGGGTGTGAATAATGTATGTCTCTTCGTGTATTGACATTTGTATGTAGGACAATTGGTTTATATGTTTTTCGAGTAAACTGCAAAGTGGCCCTCGTAAATGCGAGGCCAATATCTTTAGCATGTTGAAGGATCTAAGGAATTCAACATATTTTAATCTGCTATCATACTATGTCCTGAGAACTCATCCAACTATACCACCACCACCACAATTTTAGATATGACATATGTAGGTACGTAGTATCTCTAATCAACAGGAATTTCCAGACTACACGTACGGCTTATCATTCGTAAACACACAAGCTATTTATGTTTGATAATATATTACTAAACATAAATTATTTATATGATGCAATAGGTGGGAGTCTTCATACTTTTGTTGAATTAACAATGAGAATTGTGAGTTAGTCAACTTTAGTATGTCGAAAGTTTATGTGAAATGAAATTGTGCTTTTATGGATATCACATTATGTGAGAAGAAATAGTATGCCTCTAACGTCGAAATGATATGGTAAATAATATCTTAAATTTTTGTACCACAGATTATTGTGTCATTTTTATAAACACATATTAGTCATTTGTGCTTCATTTAAAATCAGTAAACATAATTAAATATTTACATGGTGACGGATCAATACGTGAGAGTTAATGTTGGCATTATATATATAGTTACCAAAGTCTTCCTACTGTGACTGAAATAACAATAAGGGCAGGTCAACGTCTTAAGGATGGCAATGGGTAGGGTATGGGGCGGGTAGACCAATACCATACCCATACCCGTGTAGTCAATGGGTAAAAAATTTACCCATACCCGTACCCGCGGGTATAAAACTTTACCCGTACCCATAGCCGATGGATACCGATACCCATTGGGTATCCAACAGGTAGATCAAAAAGTACCCAAGTTATTCATAATTTTACATTCATCGATAATTTTTTCATAAAAGAAAAATATTTATCTCAACTCAATAACATATATTTGAGTATGTGAGAATTATGTCAACTCAAATGGACAATTGATGACAACTTCACGTAGGTTCATAAGTTCACAAGAATAAATGTTAGACTTCCACGGGTAAAGTACATAAACGGGCAGGGCATGGGTATACCCACGGGTACGAGGTTATACCCGTGCCCTACCCACAAGTTAAACGGGTAGGGTACGGGTACTACCCATGGGTATAAAATTGTACCCATACCCTACCCGCCCATACCCTACCCATGCAGGTACGGTACCCGCGGGTACCCGTACCCATGGGTAAAATTGCCATCCTTAACGTCTATAGCTAATGTTAACGTGATCTTTTATCGAACTTATTTTCCTTGGGCACAATAATTAATATCTATAATTATGATTACCAATTGGTTATTATTTTGTACATATAGTTTTCAGAAATATCATCTCGGGTATAAAAACAGAATAGTGTACTCAAGATTCATCATTCATATACTCTTTTATGTTTTGAAATTAGAATTCAAAATGTAGATTTCTTAGAGAACAAATGTGTGCTTGGATGTTTAGTGAAGGGATCTTGTACTAATTACAACATTTTAACACCCTCGATAATTTTAAAAATATGACAATTGTGATATCCATTAGACTTCCATGTCAGACCTATATTAATCCTAGGTCATACTTAGCCTCTCATTACAACTCCTCTCCATTCCTTTTGTCACTTAGTATGTGCCGACCTCGTACATTCTGTGATCTTTCTTGGTTCTAGGTATGGATCCTATGTGACCCGAATTTGTGGCATGTATTTTATGAATACTATTATTTTTAAAATATTTTTCCTAGATAATGTATTGGTGGTCATACTTATGAATATGTATTATTAGGGTCTACAAATAAGATTAAAAGGTCAACAATCGACAATTTTTGGAAGCCTGCCAGTTTTATTGGAATTTCAAGTATCTCTGTGTATTTCAAGTTTTGCTATGATTTAATCATATAATAATTAACTTGAGAAAAACCTACCTTTTTTTGTTCGCTATTTAATCTATGTGATGCGCCATATGCCTTAGATGCTTAAAGTTCACAAATCGGGGGCCACGCTTTTCGAAAATACTCCACTTCCTTGTTTTAGAAATTAACTTTTGTAGCTCCTAACTAACGCCCATGTTAACTAAGGTCTCCTAAAGTCAGGATGGCTCTGATACCAGCTCTGTGGGGACCCCGGACTAGCCGTCCGAAATACCCGATTATGCTTAACACAACGATCCCGTGATCAGTATGTCTTTGCACATAATCCGAACTGAATATCAAAGTTTACATCCATACAATACCGATTTTCAAGTCTTACACACATGGCCATACTGGCCTAATTATACATAGGTGCCTTCAAGGGCCAAATCATCTTTATTCAGCGGAAGCTACGGTAGTAGGGCTAATCCATCCTAGCAGCACCCGACTGGCAGCTGGCTTATGAAGATCTTAGTTCGCATAGACGTCGCCAAACTCCTCTTCAACGTAGGGCTCCTTGAAATCTGGCTAAGACAATAGCCAGGGACGAAACCAATGTGAGTACATTTGATTGTACTCGCAAACTACCCCAACTAGAGTAAGCACTAGTTTTAGTTTGAAAACTTTTACTTAGCTTTGAGACATCTTAAAAGAAAGTCTTTTCTAAAAATGGGTAAGAAGAAATTTTTACAACTATCCTTTAAGAAGATATCATTTTAGCTGTTTCCCGAAACTCCTCCGGTATCCAACCATATCCCAAATCATGGTTCCCAAACCCATCACAACCTCGTACCAACTCATTGGTACAGGTATGCAATCCTTTCCGCTTCATTTTCCTTTCAAAACTCAATATTTTATAAAACTTGCACATGGTCTTAAGACATCCTCCCAACTGTCCATATCCGAGGACTCGGCTATTCGAATAGTTTTACCCTCTGCAGAGGTAGCACGCTTTTCCCACACCCATCCGGTCACTCATCGTGTCAGCCACGTCCCGCCATACCAGAGGTATGCGAAGTTGAGTTCCCGGCCATAGCCTGTCCTTTGCTCATGCTAGTATAGGACCCTGCCTCTACGACACTTTCCATCGACACTTAAATCCTCAGAAACTAAGTGTGAGGACTCGTAGTTCTGCCGGCGGACCCAAGGGAGCCCTTCAATCCTCTTTCTTCTTTACGCTCATACCGGCTTCCGGTAGACTTCTTTTAAGAGGACCCAGGTCAGGGGGTAGGTCCTCAGACCATCCCCTCATGGAACGAGGTTATCCTCGTTATTGAGGCATTCAGTACTAACACGAGCAAATTATATGACTACGCCCTTGCCCATATGTGGGTAAATGTGGTCGCACCGGTTATTGGTTGGTCGCCATAGTATTAGGACACAATGTGCACTTTTCCAAAACAACACCACCATTTTCCAACTTAATACCGACCTTTCAGCATTTCACCTTCATCCAAGTACCTTCAAAGGAGTTTTGAAAAACATTGTTTTTCCCAACTTATAGTTTTAAACAACTACTTTATACTTCTACATAAGGTGGCAAAATAGTTTTCAGGTATTTTGCAAAGGGGTTTTTCTAAAATCATTGATTTCTTGGAATAACTCTTGAGACTAAAATAGATGTATATAAATGCAAGCTCAGTGAAGTAGCTTGCCTTGTTCAACACAGTGGTACTGGTCCTGATCTTCGGGTTCAACGAAACCTCCTTCTTCGATAAATCCGTCAACGGTATCGTCTAAACGTTAAACAAGCAAGACAAACAATTACTACTATAACTCAAGCATCATCACATCATTACAATCACAAATGCTATAATTAGCTACTGCACACATCAAGCAACACAAGGTGGTTTTAATTTAATTGAATTAATCTTTATTTAATTGTTTTCAAACTAAGGCAGAAACTAGTTGTACACCAATTAATTCACCATTTAATCTATGTTGGTCACAAAATTTCAAACTAAAGTTCTATGGATAGCTACTGATGTGTAGAAGACCACCCAATTGGATTGGGGTCATTTGGAGTTACCAAACTCCCTACACATTTGTTTTAGTTCAGAAGGACTTTAATCAAGTTTTAGCTACCAAACAAATTAAGTTGCTCCAAAATTTAAATCCTTTTAGGGGTAACTAACCTTGGTTGAATGTGACCTAACAAAATTGGTTTTAGTTTAATTGGACCTACTATTAAATCACACTAATTGGTTTAGTGCAGAAGGGTGCACTGAAGTTCAACCAAAGGCTAAGGAGTTTACACTACTCAATTAATTCTACCAAAATTTGGGGAGCTAAAGGATCCTAATACAAAGCTACCAAAATTGGTTTCGAGTTATTTGGATTTATATAACTCCAGAAACAAATGGTTTAATGTTTTAAACCTTCTGGAGCATTTTTATTAATACATTTTTATTATTTATTTAAATGAGATGAGACCACTTTGGTGAGTTAAAATTTTATAAGCTTTCCAGAACAGTTGAGTTTGATTTATTTGGATTCCTAGAACTCGAGTTATTGAATTTCAAAACTAGGTCCAGTACTGAAAAGCAGAGGAGTTTGAAATTCGGAAAAACCTAATTTACTGGATAATGTTGAAAATCCTGACGGGTGGGGTCCACTCGTCAGTGACTCAACGGAAAACGTTTCGCGCGCGGGTTTAAGTTTAAAACGCTGACTGGTGGGGTCCACCAGTCAGTGTCTAATTACACGAACCGGTAAGCAACCGTGGATTTTAATCCAACGGCGCCTGGAGACCGCGATCGACGGCGACCACAGATGGGCGGCGCCGTGGCTCCGGCGACGGCGAGGCTAGCTATTAGCTCACCTGGGGAGGTCGGTTGGAAGCGGAGACGATGGGAATCGACGGCGGAGCTCGTGGGGAAGCTTCTGGGGCGAGGTGTGCTTGCTGGGGATGCCTCTGGCGTTGGGGATGATCAGCTCCTCCTCCGCGGCCGTGCGGCAACTCCGGTGAGCTCTCTGCGTCGCGTCTGTGCACGAAACACGGGGAAACTACGGCGGGTGAGTGCGGTGGTAATGGTGAAGCAAGGGCAGGCCAGAGAGGAGAGAGGGGAAGCGGGTCACGACCTGGCCGTGCTCGACCTCAACCTCGGCTCCGGCGGAAACTCGAGGATGCTCGAGGCTGCTGGGGCTTTCGAGAAAACGTCACCGCCCTCCTAGCGGTGTACTGAGGGGTGGAGAGTGAGTGGGGGGTGCTGGAGTGAGCAATGGCGGGGTGTGGAGGCACGGGTGGGGGTGGCTTTTTATTGCCGAACGCCGGCGTGCCGTGGACCGGGTGCAGGAGGGGTTTGGGGAGTGGGAGAGCACGCCGTTGGTGGCGGTGCTGCACGGTGATGACAGTGGGGCATCCTGCTAGGGCTTAGAGGGAGAGGGGTTCACGCGCGGCCTCGGATTCGAGCTCGACACGGCACGGCGTCCAGGGCGCGTGCCGCGGAGTGGATGGATCACTGGCGTCGCTGCGGCCCACTAGGGCTGACGGGGACGTGTCCCTGAGGTTGCGGGGTGGCAGGGGAGCATCGGTGATGAGTCACGCGAGCTGGGGTGCCGTGGTGGAGAAGAACGGCGTCGGCGTCCACGCGCGGCCAGAGCTCTGTGAGCTTCGACATGGCTGCTGGGGCACGGCGTCTCAGAGCGTCAGGGTGCGGTCTCCTCCTTCCGTCGAGTGCGGTGAGGGGTGAGGTGATGGAAGGTGCAGGGCTGGGCCAGCTGGGCGTCTCCTTCGCCACGCTTCCATCGCCGGCACGGGAGCAGCACGGTGGCGTGCGTCCATCGACGGCCACGGGCCTACTGACCAAATGGCGCGCCTCCTCCTTGCTCTGGTGACTGAGGGGTGTGAAGGGAGGGTGTGGAGCAAGCAATCGACGCACAGATCCATCAAATCGATTGATTTGATTTCGGTTTCAAAGAGTTGGAGATGAACTCGTTTTCTGTCTCCAACGTGCTCGATGAAATGCTTCACTGAAAATTTAATTCCAAAATCTAGAATTTCTTTTCATGGTTTGATCCTTGTATGTTTGACAAGATTTATGGTATGGTGGTGGAATTTATTTGGCATGTGCAACCTAGCACATTTTGTGATTTGAGAAAGTTAAAGAAAGAAATGGAATTTAAATTTAAGATTTTTAGAAATATTTTTGGAGAGGGAAAAGAATATAAGAACAAAGTGAGAGTGATCACATGTCACCCCACTGAATTTTGTTTTGAAAATAAAATTTGATTTTCTTAATAAGATAAAATTTGTGTGACTTTTGTCACATGATTTTATGTGGGAAACTTTTGTTGTGTTTCTTTTCTTTTCTTCATAATTTTTTTTAGCAAACAACCAACACAACAAGCAAACACAAGCAAACACACATAAAAAAACAAAAGTTTTTGTTGGCCCACATTTTTGACTAATAAAGCTGGGTTACAATTTTGGGATGTTACAGATCCTTCCCCCCTTAGGATAAATCTCGTCCCGAGATTGGCTGGGCTTAGGTGCTAAAGAGGTTGGGAAAATCGCTTCTAAGATAGTCCTCACGTTCCCAAGTGCTTCCTCTTCAGAGTGGTTAGTCCACTGGACTTTATAAAACTTGATCTTGTTCCTCCGGGTGAGACGAATATCTTCGTCGAGAATTTTGAATGGTCTCTCACGTAAGTCAGATCATGGTTCAGGTCGATGGAGTGGTGGTCAATGTTCTTGAAAACATCTGGCTGGTCAGGAACTTCAAGACACTTCCGGAGCAGAGAGATGTGGAAAACATTATGAAATTCCGATAATTCTGGGGGCAACTCTAACTGATAGGCTACCTCTCCGCGACGGGCAAGAATCTTGAAAGGTCCAATATATCTGGGTGCCAACTTTCCTTTGACATGGAAACGTTGCATCCCTTTGAGTGGTGTCACCCGAAGATAGACAAAATCTCCAGGTTGAAAGGTGACGTCACGACGCTTGGGATCAGCATAACTTTTCTGACGGGATTGGGCCGTTTTGAGACGTTCACGGATAAGTTGGACTTGCTCCTCGGCTTCACGGAGGGTATCTGGTCCAAACACTTTTCCTTCTCCGGTCTCGGACCAGTTCAAGGTGTACGACACTTCTTGCCGTAAAGTGCTTCAAATGGGGCCATTTGCAGACTGGACTGATAACTATTGTTATAGGAAAACTCTGCAAATGGAAGGCAATCTTCCCATTTAGAGCCATAGGCTAGGACACATGCACGAAGCATATCTTCCAGAATCTGGTTTACTCGCTCAGTCTGTCCTCCGGTCTGAGGGTGATAGGCTGTGCTGAATGATAAGTGGGTTCCGAGGGCTTCGTGAAGAGCTTTCCAGAACCGTGAGGTGAACTGCGTGCCTCTGTCAGATACAATCTCTTAGGCACTCCGTGCAGGCTTACTATCGGGACATATACAAGTCTGCTACTGTGATCCAGTGTGAGTGGTTTGACGGGGATAAAATGGGCAACTTTGGTCAGCCGATCAACGATGACCCAGATTGAGTCATGGCCTCGGTTTGACCTAGGAAGTCCGGTAATAAAATCCATTCCAATTTCATCCCATTTCCACTCGGGGGTCTTAAGGGGTTGGAGCAATCCTGCAGGGCGCTGGTGCTCTGCTTTGACTCGCTGACAGATATCACACTTGGCCACGAAAGAACCAATCTCTCGCTTCATTCCATGCCACCAAAACTTCTCACGAAGATCTTGGTACATCTTGGTTCCTCCGGGGTGGATCGAGTATGGGGTATCGTGGGCTTCTTTCAGGATCAGACCCTTGAGTTCCTTATCATCGGGCACACATAGGCGTCCTTTGAATTTCAGAACTCCTTCAGCATCTACGGCAAAACCAGGTGCTTTGTCGAGGGGTAGCTTCTTTTTAATTCCCTCGATACTCTCATGACCCTTCTGGGCCTCTTTGATTTGGTCCAACAGGGTTGGGGCTAACTCCAGGTTGGCAAGATATCCATGGCTAACCAATTCAAGTCCGAAATCTTCGAACTCCTTAAACAAGGCTGGTTGTTCTGCTTGGATTAGGGTATTCAGGGTGCAGGGCTTCCGGCTTAGGGCATCGGCTACCACATTGGCTTTTCCGGGATGGTAATGAATTCCGACATCATAGTCCTTAATCAATTCCATCCACCTTCTCTGCCTCAGATTCAACTCCTTCTGAGTGAAAATGTACTTCAAGCTTTTGTGATCTGTATAGACCTCGCAGCGATGACCCACAAGATAGGGTCGCCATGTTTTCAAAGCAAAAACCACAGCTGCTAATTCCAGATCATGGGTTGGGTAATTCTCCTCATGCGGTCGCAACTGTCGAGACAGGTACGACACAACTTTTCCTTCTTGCATCAGAACGCAACCAAGTCCGAGACGTGAAGCATCGCAATACACGTCGAAACTCTTGGTGACGTCTGGCATGACTAGGATTGGGGCTGAAGTCAGTCTCTTCTTCAGTTCTTGAAAACTATCTTCACACTTCTGGGTCCATTCAAACTTCTTATCCTTCTTCAACAACTGGGTCATGGGTTTGGCTATACTGGAGAATCCTTCAACGAACTTGCGGTAATAACCTGCAGTCCGAGAAAACTTCGGATTTCGTTACACTGGTGGGTGATTTCCAGTCTAGAATGGCTTTGATTTTCTCGGGGTCAACAGAGATTCCTCCTGCAGACACAACATGTCCGAGGAATGCCACTTCACTTAGCCAAAATTCACACTTGCTAAGTTTGGCATACAGTTGTGTTCTCTGAGGGTCTCCAAAACCAACGCAGATGTTCAGCATGCTCTTCTTCGTCTTGGAGTAGATAAGGATATCATCAATGAAGACAACCACGAACTTGTCGAGGTACTCCATGAAATCTTATTCATGAGATTCATGAAATAAGCAGGGGCATTGGTCAAGCCAAAGGACATAACGGTGTATTCAAACAATCCGTATCGGGTGGTGAAGGCGGTCTTGGGAATGTCAGACTCTCGAATCTTCAACTGGTGATAACCTGTCCGAAGATCGATCTTAGAAAAGACTCGGGCTCCGTTCATCTGATCGAACAGATCCTCGATCTTGGGCAGAGGATACTTGTTCTTGATGGTTACATCATTGAGCTTGCGATAATCCACACACAGGCGTGTGGTACCGTCTCTTTTGTCCACGAAGATGAGGTGATCCCCAAGGTGATGCACTTGGGCGAATCAGACCTTTGCTGAGCTGATCAGCTAACTGCTTCTTCAATTCCACCAGTTCCTCTGGGTTCATCCGGTAGGGTCTCTGGGATATAGGGGCTGTTCCAGGAATAAGTTCAATCACGAACTCAATATCCCGGTCTGGTGGCATACCAGGCAATTCCTCCGGGAAAACATCCTTGAATAGGTGGACAACACGGATCTCATCTAGAGCTGGTCGGGCTATACCTTCATGACAACAGGGTTGATTGGATTGGCTTGTGATGCATACTCCACTTCGGTTCCTTGGTCTGTGGTGAGAGATACTGCTCTTCTGGCGCAGTCGATACGACCATGATACTTTGCTAACCAATTCATACCCAGAATGATATCTATGCCTTGGGTTCCTAATGATTAGGTCAGCTGGAAAGTTTTCTCCTTTGATCTCAAGAGAGACGTCGGGACAAAACAGCTTGGTCTCTACTAGGAACTCTGGGGTTTGTATAAGCAGGGGTTTGGACAAGAGGCTCCCGACTAGACCTCCCTTAACAACAAACTCCTTGGTAACAAAGGAATGGGTAGCACCAGAATCAAACAGGACAGTTGCAGGTACTGAGTTGACAAGGAACGTACCCAGCACAACATCTGGCGCTTCCTGGGCTTCTTCAGTGTTGATGTGGTTCAGACGGCCTCTGCAACAGCGCATTGCCACGGGGTGCAGCATTCTTGCCATTTCCATTTCCATTACGGCCTTGTCCAGAGTTGGGTGCTGGTGCATTGGGGCGCTGAAGTTCCTCTTGGGATTGGGGCAGTCTCGGGAGTAATGACCCTTGTTGCCGCATTCAAAGCAGACAACGCTGGCAGTAGGGGTAAAAGTGTGGTGTTTCCTCCGGGACGATTGTTGCCATTGGGGCGGTAGTTGTTGTTGGGTTTGGGCGGGGGACATGTTGTTGTTGTTGTTGGGACGGTTGGGATAGTTGGGACGTGAGCTGGGGTGTGGTAAACTGGCTTGGGGCTGGCTGGAAGGTGCGGTTTCTGGCTGCTGGAACCTTCCTGAATATTCATCCTTCTCTTGCGGCCTTCAAACATGGATTTGCGCTTGGTCTCCAGCTGAATGGCCTTGTCCACTAGTGACTCCAGATCACGGAAGTCATGGACAACCAAGGCACATTGCATCTCATCATGGAGTCCGTTCAGAAAGCGCTCCATCTTCTTCTTTTCCGTGTCGGTATCTTCAGGAGCATACCGAGCAAGATCGGTAAACTCATCCAGATAACCAACCACATCTCTGCCTCCCTGCCTTAGCTTACGGAACTCATCCTTCTTCCTCTCGATAAGACCGCTAGAGATGAACTTCTTGCGGAATTTGTCCTTGAACTCCTCCCAGGTAATGACATGACCCGCTTGCTGGATGGTCTTGGTAGTTTCCCACCAAGCTCTTGCAGGTCCAGCAAGGTAGTGGGTAGCATACAGGACCTTCTCATTCTCTCCTACCGAGGCAACTTCCAGGTTGTTTCAATAGTGCGGATCCAGTCATCTGCTTCCAGGGGTGAAGTCCCTTGGAATAGGTAGGCGGTGTGGTCTTCTGGAAGTCACTCAGGGTAGAGCGCTGGTTTCCACCCTCGTCGCCATTGCCATTGCCACCATTGTTGTTCTGGTTGGCGTGGGCAGCAGCAAGTTGCTGCAGGGCGGCGAGATGAGCTTGACGCTCTTCCCGGGCAGCTTGGCGATCCTCCATGATGATCGCAAGCAGTTGAGCAGCGGTGGGTTCCGGCGGTGGTGGTGGTGTCGCGTGCTGGTTGTGGCGAGTGTTCGTCATCCTGGAATAGATACGATATAAGAGGCAAGGCAAAAAGGCTTTGGCTAACGATGAAGTCACAAAGGGGGTGGTTGATGAAACACTAGTCAAACAAGACCATCACATTTATTCAACACAATCATCACATCAAGGAGTTCACACATCAAGCTTACAACATCCTACTACACCTAATGTACATACAACATGGTTTCTCTAGGAACCAACACATAAACTCTACTCGCATAGGGGGTCGACACAGTCCTAGGTAGTGCTCTCGTCGCTCAACTACTGAGGTGGAACCTCAGGCTCGACGATCTCAACGTCTGAGTCGTAGGGTGGCTCCTCGGGATCCTCCTCCTCGAGAACTGGCTCAGACGGCTCCTCCTCCTCGTCAACTAACTCCTCCTCGTCGTCCTCCTCCCATAGTCCATCTCCTCTAAGTAGTCCTCATCATCGCTGATGAAGGCACTGTTCTCCTTGCGGAGATCCTCGCCCTCCTCCTCCATCTCGTTCGCCTGCTGCTCCATCTCGTCTATCATCTCGTTCTGCTCTGCTACCGTCTTGCGGAGCCTGACGATAGTCCTCCTCTGACGGGCCAGCTTCAGGCGGAGATTGTCATTCTCCCACTTCAGCTGGGTCTCACGGACTCGGGCATCGTCGAGGGAGCTACGCTGGAAGTGAACCTTGAGTCTAGCATCGCGCAGGTTCTCCTGGGTGTCGTGAAGTAGCACCTCCATGTCGGTGATGTACTCGCCGAAGAGAGTGTGCTGCGCGGGGTAGGTGGGGTTTCCCTCATCGTCACGCCTCCCGAAGTACTGGAAACGAGTGCCAACCAGCTCGTCCTTGTGCTCCTCACAAAGGCGGGCTAGCAGCCTCTGCATAACTCGGGTCAGACCGTCAACCCAAGTAGTGTCCATCGTGGAGTAGACCAAGTCCTTGGAGCGGGGTGGCTGAATCCTGCCTCGGACGGACGACTTGATGAGCCAGGACAGGTTCCCATCACCGAGGGAATCGACCTGAGTTCCCTCAAACTCTGGAACAGGGCGTCCCAAAGTCTGGCTCAACTCGTACAAGTCCTGCTCGAACATCAGCAGGCCGTCCTTCCTAACTTGGACGAACTCGGTGACGTTGGGTGCCATCTACAAGTTTAAGCAAAATTTTAAGTTAGTTAAGTGACATGAGTATCAAATGTAAACTTAATGGAGTAACAAGTGTGCAAAATTTTAAGGGTTCAAGAAAAGACAACTCTTAATGAGTATAAGGTTTTTACATAAATGGAAGGGTTGGGGAGATAAGAAATTTTCGAAAATACTCCACTTCCTTGTTTTAGAAATTAACTTTTGTAACTCCTAACTAACGCCCATGTTAACTAAGGTCTCCTAAAGTCAGGATGGCTCTGATACCAGCTCTGTGGGGACCCCGGACTAGCCGTCCGAAATACCCGATTATGCTTAACACAACGATCCCGTGATCAGTATGTCGTTGCACATAATCCGAACTGAATATCAAAGTTTACATCCATACAATACCGAGTTTCAAGTCTTACACACATGGCCATACTGGCCTAATTATACATAGGTGCCTTCAAGGGCCAAATCATCTTTATTCAGCGGAAGCTACGGTAGTAGGGCTAATCCATCCTAACACCCGACAGGCAGCTGACTTATGAAGATCTTAGTTCGCATAGACGTCGCCGAACTCCTCTTCAACGTAGGGCTCCTCGAAATCTGGCTAAGACAATAGCCAGGGACGAAACCAATATGAGTACATTTGATGTACTCGCAAACTACCCCAACTAGAGTAAGCACTAGTTTTAGTTTGAAAACTTTTACTTAGCTTTGAAACATCTTAAAAGAAAGCCTTTTCTGAAAAGGGGTAAGAAGAAATTTTTACAACTATCCTTTAAGAAGACATCATTTTAGCTGTTTCCCCGAAACTCCTCCGGTATCCAACCACATCCCAAATCATGGTTCCCAAACCCATCACAACCTCGTACCAACTCATTGGTACAGGTATGCAACCTTTTCCACTTCATTTTCCTTTCAAAACTCAATATTTTATAAAACTTGCACATGGTCTTAAGACAGCCTCCCAACTGTCCATATCCGAGGACTCGGCTATTCGAATAGTTTTACCCTCTGCAGAGGTAGCACGCTTTTCCCACACCCATCCGGTCACTCATCGTGTCAGCCACGTCCCGCCATACCAGAGGTATGCGAAGTTGAGTTCCCGGCCATAGCCTGTCCTTTGCTCATGCTAGTATAGGACCCTGCCTCTACGACACTTTCCATCGACACTTAAATCCTCAGAAACTAAGTGTGAGGACTCGTAGTTCTGTCCGGCGGACCCAAGGGAGCCCTTCAATCCTCTTTCTTCTTTACGCTCATACCGGCTTCCGGTAGACTTCTATTAAGAGGACCCAGGTCAGGGGGTAGGTCCTCAGACCATCCCCTCATGGAACGAGGTTATCCTCGTTATTGAGGCATCCAGTACTAACACGAGCAAATTATATGACTACGCCCTTGCCCATATGTGGGTAAATGTGGTCGCACCGGTTATTGGTTGGTCGCCATAGTGTTAGGACACAATGTGCACTTTTCCAAAACAACACCACCATTTCCAACTTAATACCGACCTTTCGGCATTTCACCTTCATCCAAGTACCTTCAAAGGAGTTTTGAAAAACATTGTTTTTCCCAACTTATAGTTTTAAATAACTACTTTATACTTCTACATAAGGTGGCAAAATAGTTTTCAGGTATTTTGCAAAAGGGTTTTTCTAAAATCATTGATTCCTTGGAATAACTCTTGAGACTAAAATAGATGTATATAAATGCAAGCTCAGTGAAGTAGCTTGCCTTGTTCAACACAGTGGTACTGGTCCTGATCTTCGGGTTCAACGAAACCTCCTTCTTCGATAAATCCGTCAACGGTATCGTCTAAACGTTAAACAAGCAAGACAAACAATTACTACTCTAACTCAAGCATCATCACATCATTACAATCACAAATGCTACAATTAGCTACTGCACACATCAAGCAACACAAGGTGGTTTTAATTTAATTGAATTAATCTTTATTTAATTGTTTTCAAACTAAGGCAGAAACTAGTTGTACACCAATTAATTCACCATTTAATCTATGTTGGTCACAAAATTTCAAACTAAATTCTATGGATAGCTACTGATGTGTAGAAGACCACCCAATTGGATTGGGGTCATTTGGAGTTACCAAACTCCCTACACATTTGTTTTAGTTCAGAAGGACTTTAATCAAGTTTTAGCTACCAAACAATTAAGTTGCTCCAAAATTTAAATCCTTTTAGGGTAACTAACCTTGGTTGAATGTGACCTAACAAAATTGGTTTTAGTTTAATTGGACCTACTATTAAATCACACTAATTGGTTTAGTGCAGAAGGGTGCACTGAAGTTCAACCAAAGGCTAAGGAGTTTACACTACTCAATTAATTCTACCAAAATTTGGGGAGCTAAAGGATCCTAATACAAAGCTACCAAAATTGGTTTCGAGTTATTTGGATTTATATAACTCCAGAAACAAATGGTTTAGTGTTTTAAACCTTCTGGAGCATTTTTATTAATACATTTTTATTATTTATTTAAATGAGATGAGACCACTTTGGTGAGTTAAAGAATTTTATAAGCTTTCCAGAACAGTTGAGTTTGATTTATTTGGATTCCTAGAACTCGAGTTATTGAATTTCAAAACTAGGTCCAGTACTGAAAAGCAGAGGAGTTTGAAATTCGGAAAACCTAATTTACTGGATAATGTTGAAAATCCTGACGGGTGGGGTCCACTCGTCAGTGACTCAACGGAAAACGTTTCGCGCGCGGGTTTAAGTTTAAAACGCTGACTGGTGGGGTCCACCAGTCAGTGTCTAATTACACGAACCGGTAAGCAACCGTGGATTTCTAATCCAACGGCGCCTGGAGACCGCGATCGACGGCGACCACAGATGGGCGGCGCCGCGGCTCCGGCGACGGCGAGGCTAGCGATTAGCTCACCTGGGAGGTCGGTTGGAAGCGGAGACGACGGGAATCGACGGCGGAGCTCGTGGGGAAGCTTCTGGGGCGAGGTGTGCTTGCTGGGGATGCCTCTGGCGTTGGGGATGATCAACTCCTCCTCCGCGGCCGTGCGGCAACTCCGGTGAGCTCTCTGCGTCGCGTCTGTGCACGAAACACGGGGAAACTATGGGGGTGAGTGCGGTGGTAATGGTGAAGCAAGGGCAGGCCAGAGAGGAGAGAGGGGAAGCGGGTCACGACCTGGCCGTGCTCGACCTCAACCTCGGCTCCGGCGGAAACTCGAGGATGCTCGAGGCGGCTGGGGCTTTCGAGAAAACGTCACCGCCCTCCTAGCGGTGTACTGAGGGGTGGAGAGTGAGTGGGGGGTGCTGGAGTGAGCAATGGCGGGGTGTGGAGGCACGGGTGGGGGTGGCTTTTTATTGCCGAACGCCGGCGTGCCGTGGACCGGGTGCAGGAGGGGTTTGGGGAGTGGGAGAGCGCCGTTGGTGGCGGTGCTGCACGGTGACGACAGTGGGGCATCCTGCTAGGGCTTAGAGGGAGAGGGGTTCACGCGCGGCCTCGGATTCGAGCTCGACACGGCACGGCGTCCAGGGCGCGTGCCGCGGAGTGGATGGATCACTGGCGTCGCTGCGGCCCACTAGGGCTGACGGGGACGTGTCCCTGAGGTTGCGGGGTGGCAGGGGAGCATCGGTGACGAGTCACGTGAGCTGGGGTGCCGTGGTGGAGAAGAACGGCGTCGGCGTCCACGCGCGGCCAGAGCTCTGTGAGCTTCGACATGGCTGCTGGGCACGGCGTCTCAGAGCGTCAGGGTGCGGTCTCCTCCTTCCTGTCGAGTGCGGTGAGGGGTGAGGTGATGGAAGGTGCAGGGCCAGCTGGGCGTCTCCTTCGCCACGTTTCCATCGCCGGCACGGGAGCAACATGGTGGCGTGCGTCCATCGACGGCCACGGGCCTACTGACCAAATGGTGCGCCTCCTCCTTGCTCTGGTGACTGAGGGGTGTGAAGGGAGGGTGTGGAGCAAGCAATCGACGCACAGATCCATCAAATCGATTGATTTGATTTCGGTTTCAAAGAGTTGGAGATGAACTCGTTTTCTGTCTCCAACGTGCTCGATGAAATGCTTCACTGAAAATTTAATTCCAAAATCTAGAATTTCTTTTCATGGTTTGATCCTTGTATGTTTGACAAGATTTATGGTATGGTGGAGGAATTTATTTGGCATGTGCAACCTAGCACATTTTGTGATTTGAGAAAGTTAAAGAAAGAAATGGAATTTAAATTTAAGATTTTTAGAAATATTTTTGGAGAGGGAAAAGAATATAAGAACAAAGTGAGAGTGATCACCATGTCACCCCACTGAATTTTGTTTTGAAAATAAAATTTGATTTTCTTAATAAGATAAAATTTGTGTGACTTTTGTCACATGATTTTATGTGGGAAACCTTTTGTTGTGTTTCTTTTCTTTTCTTCATAATTTTCTTTTAGCAAACAACCAACACAAACAAGCAAACACAAGCAAGCACACATAAAAAAACAAAAGTTTTTGTTGGCCCACATTTTTGACTAATAAAGCTGGGTTACAATTTTGGGATGTTACACGATGCCACCTCCAAAAATAAGTCTCGATGCTCCACACGCTGCAGGGATGACCTTGCTCGTAGCGTCGCTGTGCACCGGTAAATAACCTGCATAAGAGAAGCATTTTTATCATTAAAAACCTTGTCATTTCTACATAGCCATAGCGACCAAATAACAGCAATCGCTCCCACCCTGCTGAATAGTTTGAACCTAGAATCCACTCCGTTTAACCAGTTGCCAAAAATGTTGGCAACAGAACTAGGTGGATGTAAGGTAGAACCTATCTGGATGGCTGACCATATAGACCTAGCGAACTCGCACTGAAAGAATAAGTGCGTAATGGTCTCGTCATGTTGACAGAAAACACACTTTTTACTTCCGTGCCAATTGCGTTTGGCAAGGTTATCTTTGGTGAGGATTACTCCTCGACGTAAATACCACGCAAACACTTTAGTTTTTAGTGGTATCTTCATCTTCCAAAGTTTGTTATTATGAGAACTATCGACTGGAATTTCGGGTAGAATAAGCGTTTAAACTATTTTAACAAATTGTTACAAGTTATCAACATTGTGCTTTACTAAAACTATGATTTGACAACATTTCGATACATATAATAAGATATATCGGCAGGTGACTCATTAAAGAAGATTATATTTTGAATGGCAAATGACATTGTCATCGATATTGTGTGTGAGATCACAACCATCCATAGTGTGTTTGTGTGCTCCATTGCAGATTTGGTGTTCCCAAGCTTCAACAATCTCCCTACTTTCCAAATATCAAAAACAGAGTTTCATCTTTTTTGAGAAAAAACATGCATATCCACAATAATATATCGTATGTGTGAAAAAATTCAACGCAAATAGTTTATGTTTTAAACTATACACAAAAAGACAAATGTATAGATCTAAGTACAGTTTCTGATTTCCAACTTTTTCTTTATCCCATAATTAAACAATTCCGCATTTCGATTGTGCACCATTGTAACATATATTATTGAGAACATTCACGGTTTATTAAAGTTGTTTTTGAAACTTTTAACTATATTTTCACAAAATAATTTTCTGCAGTCTGTACCCCTACTTGTATATCGATATCACACTTTGTGCTTACAAAAAAAATCATGTAGTAGTTAACTGATACACAAACATTACACATATAACTGGCACATGTACTATCACGATCAAGCTACAGAAGTAGTTTTTTCCTTGTTAGGTGTGCGACCATGTTTTAGATGGAACTGAAGATTTTTTTAACGTGAAGCAGCAGTTTTAATTTGGAGAAGCACATGATAGTTTCAGCCTTTTTTTTCCCGGCAGAACCGCCTGCCCCCCAATTCTAAAAGAAGAGAGAGTCCAAGTTAGATTAAAGACACAACTTTTTTTTAGATGATTAAATACAACAGCTGAGGTCCAATCAGCTTATTGCGTGCACTATGCTGGCACGTACACGCCTGTGTGCAAAAAATATGTTGTAATCTTTCACGTATTAAATCGGAGCCATCAATTATTTTTTTAGATCCATGTCTTATATTTTGGTAGATCTACGTTTTAGATCCATGTCTTATATTTTGGGTAGATCTACGTTGGACGTGTCAAAGTGGATTAACTGCTTACGTAGCAATAAATCTCTTGTTAAATCTTAGCCATATATTTTAAATCTAACCATTGTAATTAATTTAGATGATGTGGCTTAACGTGGTTGTCGGAGAATGACTCCCACGAAACAGGGATGATCAAGCTCATGAAGAGAGTTCGTGTAAGGGGCTGAACACGTTGGTCAAACAACCCTCAACCTGCACGGCGACTGTGCTCGTCGAGCATGAGGAGGGACATCACGACAGAGATGAACACCAGCCCGTACCCAGGTTCACGGCCCTCGTGTGGAGGTAGCACCGCTACTCCTGCTTGTCTGTATTGCACTGCTATGGAGGTTACAGTACAATGAGCTTGCCGAGGGCTCTCTTTGGCAATGGTGTGCACAAGGAAGGGGAAACCTTGGTCTTCTTCTTCCTTGCGCGAAGGTAGCTAAGCTAAACTGGAATGCGATCCCTTGCTACGGCGGAGCACCGCCTCCTTTTATAGGCGCCTCGGGCCTCTTCCCTGCGCTTGCGCAGCGGAAGGGCTACCACATGGCGACAGAAGGGGAGCACGGTGCACCGCAGCCCTGCTGTCCATGGCGCGGTCCATGGGCGTAAAGTTGATGCCTGTGGCAGAGACACCACCGTCCATGCAGGACGGCCAGCTGGGCTGCAGAGGAACGTGGGGGTGCCCACGGTGACGTTGGCCGTGGAGCGTAGCGCCGGCCGGTCCCCTTATCACCAAAGAGGAAATCCTTGTAGTCCGGTGCGGATGGCGCAGCTTTGTTGACTCCTTTAATCACCAAAATGGCAACTGCGGCGTCGTCGTCACCGCGCGCAGAGGCGCGTCACTCTGCGGCCGCTGCAGAGCCCATGTGCGCTTTGCAGAGGTTGCTTTGCAGCGAAGGAATCCCCACGAGGGCTGGGGTGCCCTGTGGAGGATTCGGCGTTGACCTCTCTCCAGGGGAGTTCACCTTGAAGAGGGGGCAGCAGTGAGGAGGGCCTCCGCAGTCCTCTGCTGCCTCCTAAGCCCTCGCGAGGCGATTTCCCTCGCGAGTCTCTCCGAGCCGTAGGCTTGGTCCTTAGCGAAATTTGCCCACCAAGTGTCGAGGGCTGTGGGGGACAGGCCCAGCACACCCTGGTTCTCACTGGGCCGACAGTAGCCCCCGGGCCCATGATGGGCACGATGTAGTCCAGTGGACGCATGCGAATCGTCATGGGCCCAAAGTGTCCGGCCGGCCTGAGACACGTGTAGGGCAGTTACGCCGCGACGACACGTTCTCTTCGGAGATGATGGGCGTAGTGGCGGGACCCACCACGTCTTGGTAACTGCCCTGAGGTGATATAAAGCCTGCAGTGCCGGTGCAGGCAGCAGTTACTGCATCATTTGTGCGCCCGTCTCCTTGCTCTTGACTTCTGCGCTTCTTCGTCCCCGGCGTTCTTCTTCCTTCACCGAGCTTCTCCGCCGCCTTCCCTTCATCGACCATGAGTCCTAAGAAGGACAAAGCGGCGATGGTGAACAATCCTGCCGGGCGCAGCAGGAGGACGAGTTCGCGCCGGCGCTGGTGGGGACCCGCATCCACACGGCGGAGGCGCTGGACAAAATCAGGCTGATGGCCGCGGGCAAGAACATCGAGCACGGCGCCAGCGTTCTCAAGGCGGCACGCTTTGCCAAGCTCGCGGCGGGGCTGTACCCTATTTTCTTCCAGACCATATTTGCTGGTCTGGTGCCGCCATTTTCCCCTTTCCTGGAGGAGGTTCTGGCCTTCTACCAGATCCAGCTTCTGCATCTGCACCCCAACTCCATCTTGATCCTCACCATCTTCGCATATCTTTGCGAGGCGTATTTGGGGTGATGCCTTCCGTGGCCTTCTTCCGGAGCTTCTACGCGCTCCGCTCCACGGCGCCCGGCGAACGATCCGGTTGCGCGTCCTTCCGCATTGCGGATGGGATGGAGGCATCTACATCCCCATGTCTTGGGACGGCGACAAGCCCGTCACGCGGGTGACGAAGAAGGTGGACGACTTTCGCCAGCGGTGGTTCATCGTGGACGCCAAGACGCAAAACTCCTTCTTCGACGTCCCTGAGGCGCCGCCGCTGAAGAACTCGAACTGGTCAAGCGCGGCCTTCCAAAGCCCGAAGATTGCTGACTTGGTCGCGCGCATGAGGCTCGTCCGCGAAGCTGGCCTCACGGGCAGATGGTTGCTGAAGACGTCGTGAGGCGCCGCATCGCTCCTCTCCAGAAGCACACGAAGCCAGCGTGGATGTACTCAGGCCCGGTGGACCCGATGCGGCTGCACTGCAGCTCCCACACCCCCGACGTCATTGCCTCCATCATGGGCATCCTCTTCACCGCCCCGACGTTCCTGTGCCGCGCAGTGAACTTGCGAGGCCTCTCCATCAGATCACTCTGAAGAAGTGCCTCGCGATCCTGGAGCTGATGCCGGAGTTCACCCCTCAAGGTTTGGCGGGGGAGGAGAAGAAGGAGGCTGCGGCGCCCGTGGTGGAAGAGGACTGGGCCACGGAGTCACCCGCCGCATCCGACGCCGATCTGGGCGTCACCTCTGGAGGGGCGAATCCCTCGGCAGGGGAGGCGAGCTCTTCGAAGCATGCGCCTCCCGAGGAAGAAGTTCTAGAGATCTCGTCCAGCGGGGACGAGGATTTCCTGGTGGTCCCTTCGCGCCAGGCCGCAGAGGAGGAAGAAGACAGCGACCAGGTGGCCACGGCGGGGCGCTACGAGCCCCGCTCCAAGGCTAGCCATGACAGGGTTGCCAGGAGTCCAGCGGGCACTCCTCTCAAGAGGAAAGCCGAGACTGCTCCTGAGGGGTCCGGTGCCGGTGCCGCATCGTCGAGGCCGTGGCGGTCGTCAAACACGGTGTGGGTTGACTCCCGCGCCAAGACATCTGGGTAAGGGTTGACTCCCTTGTCTATTTTCACTTCTTATGAAAATACCCTTGTTACCCTCTTGAAGGCCTTTCTTGCTTGCATGTCAGGGATTTGGTGACGGCAAAGCGCCGTAGGCTCCGCAAGGCTGTGGAGGTGCGGGGCGCCGCCACGACAACCGCTGAGGGGCCTGTGGAGCCCTCAGCTAAAAAGGTTGCCAGGCCCGTGGTGACGGAGGCCACGGGGCCGGCTGTGGAGGAGGCCACGAGGCCTACGGCAGAGGAGGCCGCAGGGCCTGTGGTGGTTGTGCCTCTCTCGAGGCAGCTGCTCCGTCTCCTACCGCGGAGGAGCGCCTCGAGGAGGAAATGGTGGAGAGGACGCCAACACCGCCACGCCCTGTCACTCCACCGGAGCGGCAGGAGGAGATTGCCACGGAGACGGCGGGGAGCGGCGCCCCGACGAGGGAAGGCGCCGATGTCGAGATGGAGGAGAACGTTCCTCCACCGCCCCGCCAATTGCAGAAACTGAGGGGGCGGCAGTTTCTTCTGAGGCCTCAGCGGGCACGGCTGCGGCGGACTTGACGATGGCTGGGCAATCTTCCCCAGCCCCTGAAACCCGGGAGGAGGCGCCGCTGGAAGGCGAAGGCGCTGGTGCCCATGGCGTAAGTGGTGGAGAGGGCTCGCTCTAGAGCCCCCAGGCCAGAGTTGACCCTGGCCCAAGCACGGAGTTCCCCGTCCTTGGGTCTAGTGCGGATGTGGGGGCCTCCATGTCTCGTGGGAGCTCGTGGGCTTTGGTCCTGGGCGGCAGGAACTGGGGCGGCGCTCGTCGCAGCTTTGCTGTCCGCCTGGCGAGGGATGCGCTGGACGGGCTGGAGGCCCAACTCGCTCTCGAGGAGGCTGAGCTTGCCAAGAAGTATGATGATCTTGAGAAGGCCTGGACCCGCTTCTTCGAGACCGTGGAGCGTTGCCGCCACAACGGCGAGGCCATGCAGGCGCAGCGTGAGGAGGCGCTGCGCTTCACCAAGGAAGTCCGCGAGAGCGCGGTGCGCGAGGCTCAAGAGACCCTGGAGCCGCTCCAGGCAGAGCGCCAGGCCACGGCCGAAGATCGCGAGGCGGCCATGGCGGAACACCAATCAGCAGTCTCGGAGCGCGTGGCCCTTGAGACCACGCTGGCCGCTCAGCGCCAGGAGCTTGCTGACCTTGAGGCGAAGATCATCGCGGATTCTGAAGTTGGGCGGAAGTCCCTGGACCAGCACCACACGTCCTTGGACACCCGTGAACAAGCACTGGTGGCGCGCGAGGCAGAGGTGCTCAAGCGCGAGGAGCAGCAGCTGCAGGTCGACAGGGAGCTGACCACGCAGCGCGCGGATCTCGAGGCACGGGAGGGCAATCTAGCCGAGGCCATTGGCAAGCACAGCGAGGAGGTGGCCAGGCACAAAAAGCTTGTAGAGAAGTCCAACCAAAAGTTTGCCGAGAGGAAAAAGAGGCTGAGAAGGAGGCCGTCGCCAAGCAGAAGGAGTACCGCGCTGCCGTCGCCGAAGATTACGCCAGGAAATTTAAGAAGCAGGAGGATCGCTTCAAGAAGAAGCGCGCGGAGCACGACCTTGCCACCCTGATGGCTGATATGGAGGAGATGAACGCGCAGGTGGGCCCTACCGTGGAGCATGCTGAGGAGGCTGAGCACAATGTGCAGGCGGGACGGGTCTTGACGCAGCAGCGAGAGCGCATGTTCATGTCCTTGGTGACTCGGAGAACACTCTCGCGGCGAAGCTGGGAGCGGATGCCCCTGCGGTTCCCGCCCACGGGAATGCCGACGCCGCCGCCTATCTCGCCTACTTCGACCAGCTCTTCACCACGCTCGAGGGCCCTGTGGCGGAGATGGGCGACGTTGTCGATGAAGAGTGCCGCAAGCTCTTGACGGTGGCGATCGATCGCGTCTTCGCCAACCTTCAGCGTCTTCATCCCGGCTTCGACTTCGAGTCCGTGACCGAGCCTGTCGAGGCGGACCAAGCCCTGGACCTCTCCAACTTGGTTCGGAGGAGGTCAACGATTACGTCGACCGCTTCAAGAGGGTCGAGGCGGAGCAGGCCGCTGAGGAGGAGGAAGGCGCCGAAGAAGAAGCTAAGAGGAGGCTGAGGAGGATGGTGACGGCGATGCCCCTGCCTAGGCTGCTCCTGCAACAAGACGCGCTTGAGCGCAGCTATCTTTGTTTTAAGACTTGTTCATTTTATTCTGGTTTGTAAGACACTTTAATGTGTGCTACTATGTTGTGTCCCTGATGGGCCTTTTATCCCTGTTCCATGTCTTTTTTCGCTCTACGTCGTCAGGACCCATCTCTTTGCGCTATGACTCCGCCCTGCGGTATGCCGGAGCTTGACTCGGCAAGGCCGGGGGTGTTTAAGGCTTAGAGAGGTAAGGGCTCTCGAGTCGCGGTGCTCGAGGGCCCCCTTTGACGCACAAGCAGTCCATGAAGTGTGAGGGAGAAAAACCCGCTCGAGGGACGACAGATACTCGTGAGAGAGAGGAAAAACTCCTGAGGCGTGAGCGCTGGACTTAGCTTTGCGAGACTTTGGCCTCGTAGAGGGCGTTGGTTTCCCTGATGGTGCGCTTCCCTCTTGAGGCCGGAGCGTGGCTTCACGAGCTTGGGGGGACTCTTGTTCCCTGTATTGGTTAGAGAGGCAAACCCAAAGCAAGTACATGGTAGTAAAAACTCATGCGCGCTTATAGGTTTCCTCATGAGTATCTCGCGAGGAGAGTAAGCACCAAGGTCCTTTGGTGAGGTGGCGTGTTTGGGAGCAAGCCCTTGGGCCAGAGCTCTTTGGTGAGGTAACAGGCGTGAGAGCGTGCTCACGTGTTAGAGCTCGGATCCTTTGGATTTTGCGGTGCTGCTGGGGTGCTCTCGAGGCACAGTCACCGTACTCAGCCCCCGCTCGCGAGGTGCGCATGGGGAAAATATGAGCGCGAATGAACTAAAATGATGAAAAGTAAAACTCACCACCAAAATATTACACAGCGGCGCCTCAGCGCAATGTTTCATTGAGAAACGAATTGGTTCATTACACTTGGTATCACCAAGATAAAGTTTTCCATGTCGAGGCATGGGGACCACATTCAGTGGCTGAGACTCTTCACGGCCTGCGGCGGCACGTTATCAGGAGAGCTCAGAGGGGCTGGCCCTCGGGAGGAGAAGCTTTTGTGAAGCTTGGAGGTGAAGTTGTGTGCTTCCCTCTAGAGACAAAAAATGTCTGGCGTGACTATGATCACGGGTAGAACTTGCGTAGATGCGCGATGTTCCATGGATTCTTGACCGGGATGCCGTCCTCCGTTTCGAGGCGTACCGCGCCGGCCTGGCGATGTGTGCGACCCTGTAGGGGCCTTCCCACATGGCGAGAGCTTGTGGAGACCTTCCCTGGAGAGGATTCTCCTGAGGACGAGGTCGCCTGTCTCGAGAGTGCGTGGACGTATGTGGCGGCTGTGGTAGCGTCGCAGGTCTTGCTGGTACTTTGCTGCCCTGAGGGCGGCACGGCGGCGCAACCCGTCAAGGAGCAGCAGGTCGTCGTTGTGGAGGTCTGCTGATCGTCCTCGTTGAAGGCAAGGACCCGTGCGGATCCATGCTTGATCTCTGTGGGGAGGACTGCTTCAGCTCCATACACGAGGGCAAATGGCGTCTCACCAGTGGGCTTCGTGGGGTTCGTGCGGATGGACCAGAGCACGGACGGGAGTTCGTCTATCCAGCCCTTGCCGTAGCCCTTGAGGCGATTGAAGCTTCTTGTCTTGAGGCCCTTGAGGACCTCAGCATTTGCTCGCTCGGCTTGGCCGTTGCTCTGTGGGTGAGCCACCGAGGCGAAGCAGAGCTTGGTGCCGAGGCTCTCGCAGTAGGCCCTGAAGATGCCGCTGGTGAACTGTGAGCCATTGTCGGTGATGATGCGATTTGGCACACCAAAACGGCAGACCAGGCCTCTGATGAATTTTACTGCTGCTCTGGCCGGTATGCTGCGCACTGCTTCAACCTCTGCCCATTGGTGAACTTGTCGACGCCACGAAGAGGAAACGGTAGCCCCCTTGCGATCTCGGGAAGGGTCCCAAGATGTCTAGCCCCCAGACCGCGAAAGGCCACGAGAGCGGGATGGTTTGGAGTCCCAGTGCAGGCTGATGGACTTGCTTGGCGTGGAACTGGCACGCATCGCAAGACTGGACGATGGTGGTAGCATCTTGAAGCACTTGGGGCCAGTAGAAACCGCTCCTGAAGACCTTGCCTGCCAGGGTGCGTGCAGAGGAATGGTGGCCACACTCTCCACTGTGAATGTCTCTGATCAGCATGCGGCCTTCCTCGGGGGGGACGCACTTGAGTGCAATTCCATTTGGGCGCTTGCGGTACAGGTCTCCCTCGAGGATGTAGTATGACTTGGCTTGTCGAGCCACTCGTTCCGCCTCCGCGTCTTCTCGGGAGGACTCCCTTCAGCAAGTAGTCTTGAGTTCGTCGACCCAGCCTGTCTCTTGATGCACCATAGCCAGCAGCAGACGCTCCCCTGAGGATGGACCGCAGTTGGGTGCCCACCTACAGGAGGTGGTGGGAGTACTTCGTCTGTGCTTGTGGCTGCTGCTTCTTGTGGCTGCTTTATGGACGCCTTGGAGAGTCTCTCTTCAAAACGCGCCGGCTGGGCCTGCCTTCGTGATGCTCGCTTGGCGATGTCATCTGCCTCCTGGTTCTCCTTCGCGGGATGTGCATGAGCTCCATGCCTCTGAAGTGCTTCTCGAGCTTGCGGACCTCTTCAAGGTAGGCGGCCATGTGGTCGTCTTTAGGCGTGTAGCTCTTGTTGGAGAAGTTAACCAGGAGCTGGGAATCACCCTTTATGAGTAAGTGCTTGACGCCAAGGGCGATTGCGGCTCTGAGCCCGGCGAGGAGGCCTTCATACTCGGCGATGTTGTTGGAGATCTTGTCTATTGTGAAGCACAACTGGATGGCGTAGTAGAGCTTGTCACCTTTTGGTGAGGTCAGGACAACGCCAGCCCCACCATTGCGGCAGGCGAAAGCTCCGTCGAAGTGCATGGTCCAGTGGCTTGGCATTGTATCTCCGATGACGCGGTTTCTTCTTCACGAGGCTCTTCAGGAGTTGGGTCTGTCCACTCGGCGACGAAATCCGCCAGCGCTCTCCTTTTATGACTCTTGTGGTGTCGAAGCGCAAGTTGAATGGTTGCAGCTCGATGTTCCATCCTGCGACGCGATCAGTGGCGTTGGGGTTGCGCAGGATTTGCTCCAGGGGGAAGGACGTGACCACCGTGATGGGGTGGCCCTGGAAGTAGTGGCGTAGCTTCCTGGAGGCGATGAGGAGCGCGAGGAGGAGCTTCTGCTGCACTGGGTAACGCTCGCGAGCATCTCGCAGTACAGTACTGACGAAGTAGACTGGATGCTCGACGAGGGTCGTCGATGGCGCGCAGCGTCGGCTCCCTCGAGAGGCTCCTCAGGACCTTTGGCGAGGTTTTCCTGTGGAGGAGCCTCGGCAGGGGTGCTTGTAGTGACTCGACTTGAGGCTGTGGGTCTGGCACTGGGTCTGGAGAGACTGTTCCTTGTCGGGAGGTTCTGGACTTGGTGTGGCAGTGCTTTTCTTGGGGAGAACTGGCTCTTCTCTTTCCACCACCAGGACGGCGCTTGCAGTTTGTGGAGTGGCTGCTAGGTACAGCTTCAGATGACTGGTGAGCTAGCCAAGTATTTCTTCAGTCCTCAAATGCTTTGTCTGCCTCTGGAGTCCACTTGAAGGTGCCGGATTTCTTCATGATCTTGAAAAATGGCAGGCTCTCTCGCCGAACTTGGAGATGAAGCGGCCTAAGCTGGCCATGCATCCTGCTAGGCGCTGCATGTCCTTGAGGCGGCGAGGTGGCTGCATGTCTTCTATGCCTTGATCTTGTCAGGGTTTGCTTCTATGCCACGGTGGGACACGAGGAACCCGAGGAGCTTGCCTGAAGGCACCCCGAAGACGCACTTGGCGGGGTTTAACTTGATGTTCACCTTGCGCAGGCTGGCGAAGGTTTCCTCGAGATCCTTCAAGAGAGTGTCTCCCTCGCGAGACTTGACCACGATGTCGTCGACATAAGCTTCTGCATTTCTTCCCATCTGAGCCCCCAAGGCGATCCTCATGAGCCTCTGGAAGGTGGCGCCGGCATTCTTCAGGCCAAAGGGCATGCAAGTGTAGCAATACACACCACAAGGGGTGAGAAATGCTGTTTTCTCCTCGTCTTCCTTGGCCATTTTGATCTGGTGGTAGCCTGAGAAGGCATCCAGGAAACAGAGGAGATCACAGCCGGCGGTGGAGTCCACAATCTGGTCTATCCTTGGCATGGGGTATGGATCCTTGGGGCAGGCCTTGTTTCGTCTGTGTAGTCGATGCAGAGCCGGCCTCCTCCATTGGGTTTTGGGACAACCACACCGTTGGAGAGCCAAGTGGGGTGGGCAACTTCTCGAATGATGTCTGCTGCTTTCAGCTTCTCTACTTCTTTGATGATGAACGCTTGCTTCTCGGGGGCTTGTTTCCGCGCTTTCTGCTTTACAGGGCGTGCGTTGGACACACGGCTAAGTGGTGCTCGATCACCTCCCTTGGTACACCGGACATTTCTGACGGAGTCCATGCGAACATGTCAGAATTTGCCCGAAGGAAGGCGACGAGCGCGCTTTCCTATTTGGGAGGCAAGCCAGCGCCTATGGTGACGCTAGCCCCCGAGCCACTGGTGCTCAGCGACACCTTCTTTGTAGATGCTTGCTCTTGAGTGAACAGCTGCTTCTTCTTCTTGGGCCTCTCGAGAGGCTCCATGTCCTCGTCAGCGGGGAATGCCATGGCAGCGGCCTTGTAGGCGATCTCGACAGCGCGCGTGGCGTCCTGTACGTGACCACGTATGGTGATGGTGCCACCGCTGCCAGGGATCTTGACCATGTTGTAGGCGTGGTGCGTGACGGCCATGAACTTCGCGAGGGCGGGGTAGCCGAGGATGGCGTTGTAGGGCAGGCCAATGTGCGCGACGTCGAAGTCAATTAGCTCGGTGCGGTAGTTCTCCTGCGTGCCAAAGGTGACCGCGAGCCTCACTTGCCCCAGAGGCGAGATTGAGCCGCTGGTGACCCCGGTGAAGGGCCTGGAGGGCATGAGCCACTCGTAGGGCACTTGAAGCGTCTCGAAGGTCTCGACAGAGATGACGTTCAGGCCTGCACCCCCATCAATGAGCGTCTTGCCGACGGCGATGTTGTTGATGGTGGGGGTGCACACCAACGGGAGGGTGCCCACAGTCTTGGTCGACTTGGGGTGATCTTTGGCGTCGAAGGCGATGGTGTACTGGGACCACTTGAGGGGCGGGACGTCTCGACCCGGGAAGCGCTGCGTTGAGCTCGCGAGCGAACTGCTTGAACTGATTGTTGGACTTGGGCGCTTGGGATCCGCCGAGGATGCATGCCATGGCACCCTTAGGGGCCTGGTAACCTCCAGGCTCTTCGTCGGGGGATTGTTGTTTTTCTCGGCGGCATTCGCCTGAGTCCCCTGCGGCCTCTGGTAGTTGCCTTTACGTCCCCTTGCGGTAACCACGGCCTCTGCCGCGGCTACCGCTGCCTTCTTCTTGCTCGCGCTTCTTGCTCAGCTGCTTGAGGTCATAGCAGTTCTCTCGCATGGCCGCGCCTGTTGTGGTAGATGCAGAACGGGCGGTTGTCCACCTTTTTCTCGCCAGCCTCGGGAGAGTCCTCGCGAACGTGCTTGGCGTCGGGTCGGCCGCTAGAACAGCGGTAGGCTTGCGCTTTCTCGTCACGCCTCTTCTGGGTCTTGGATCCCTCGACAGGGTCGTCTGTGAGCCCACCTTGACGAAGAGGAGCCTTCTTCTGCCTTGGCGCACTTGTCTGCGATGTCGAAGAGCTTCACCACGGAGGAGAGGGTATCGTGGATGCCGAGCTTCTCGAGCATCCTGTGGTTGGTGACGCCCTCTCTGAAGGCCGCAATGACGTGCGAGTCCGGGATGTTCGGGATCTTGTTGCGGACTTGGCTGAAGCGCTGGATGTACCTGCGGAGGGTCTCGCCAGGCTTCTGGCGCACAGCGCGCAGGTCGTTGTAGGTGAGGGCGCGCTCGTACGTGCCCTTGAAGTTTGCAACGAACTGCTGGCAGAGCTCCTCCCACGAGTCAATGGAGTCCTCGGGAAGGTTCAGGAGCCACGACAAGGCAGAATCCTTGAGAGCGTGGGAGAACCAGTTGGCCATGACCTTGTCGTCTCCCCCCGCAGCTTGGATGGAGGTGGTGTAGAGCTGCAGGAACTCGATGGGGTTGTTCGTGCCGTCGTAGCCCTTGGGTAGGTCAGGCCTGAACTTCTGTGGCCAGACGACGCGACGCAGGCTGCGGGTGAAGGCCGCGCATCCTGTGGCGTACGAGGCAACGCCGCCCTGAAGAGCTCGGCGGTTCTGTCGCCCCGCTTGGCCGATTTCCTCGACGATGCGCTTCTGGAGGTCCTTCTGGCGCTCCATTTCCACCCGCGCGTCTGGAGGAGTCCGCTGCACGATTTGGCAATCGCGCGGCGAAGACGCGTGGGAGGCGGCCTTGTGGGCCGCAGCCGGAGGCGGTCCTGGCGGAGGCGGCGGCGGAGGTGCGCCATGCGCGGCAGTCCCTGCGCGCCCGGAGTTGTGGTGCACCAGAGAGCGCGACGTCGCCGGAGCTGCGCGCGGCGCCGCCGCGATGTCGACGAGGTGCTGGAGGCGGCCGAGCCAGTTGTCGTGCGCTCGGCGGTGGGGGGTAGCGGAAGAGCCGCGGCCATGAGCAGCGCGGTGTTTGGACTGGGTGCTGGACGCCCAAGAGTGGAGGTGCTGTGGCGCTGGGACGGATGCGAGGACTCAGCGTCCTCGCCGTGCCGTGGTCGACGTCTTCATCGTAGCGGTCGTCGTGGTGGCCGTCATCGTCCTCGGGGTGCTCCACACGCGGCTCAGCGGTGTTGCGCCCCGAAGCGCGGCTGGCACGGGACGGCCGGGGGTTGGTGGTGTTGGCAGTGGGCTCGGTGGTGGCCCTGCCTGACGCCCGCCGGGTGGCGCGAGCTGCGCGAGTGTCCGCCATGGTGCAGAGGTCGATGAAGGTTGAAGACACGCCTCAGCCCCCTACCTGGCGCGCCAATTGTCGGAGAATGACTCCCACGAAACAGGGATGGTCAAGCTCACGAAGAGAGTTCGTGTAAGGGGCTGAACACGTTGGTCAAACAACCCTCAACCTGCACGGCGACGGTGCTCGTCGAGCATGAGGAGGGACATCACGACAGAGATGAACACCAGCCCGTACCCAGGTTCACGGCCCTTGTGTGGAGGTAACACCGCTACTCCTGCTTGTCTATATTGCACTGCTATGGAGGTTACAGTACAATGAGCTTGCCGAGGGCTCTCTTTTGGCAATGGTGTGCACAAGGAAGGGGAAACCGTGGTCTTCTTCCTCCTTGCGCGAAGGTAGCTAAGCTAAACTGGAATGCGATCCCTTGCTACGGCGGAGCACCGCCTCCTTTTATAGGCACCTCGGGCCTCTTCCCTGCGCTTGCGCAGCGGAAGGGCTACCACATGGCGACAGAAGGGGGAGCATGGTGCACCGCAGCCCTGCTGTCCATGGACGCGGTCCATGGGCGTAAAGTTGATGCTTGTGGCAGAGACACCACCATCCATGCAGGACGGCCAGCTGGGCTGCAGAGGAACGTGGGGGTGCCCACGGTGACGTTGGCCGTGGAGCGTAGCGCCGGCCGGTCCCCTTATCACCAAAGAGGAAATCCCTGTAGTCCGGTGCGGATGGCGCAACTTTGTTGACTCCTTTAATCAGAAAAATGGCAACTACGGCGTCGTCGTCACCACGCGCAGAGGCGCGCGTCACTCTGCGGCCGCTGCAGAGCCCATGTGCGCTTTGCAGAGGTTGCTTTGCAGAGAAGGAATCCCCACGAGGGCTGGGGTGCCCTGTGGAGGATTCGGCGTTGACCTCTCTCCAGGGGAGATCACCTTGAAGAGGGGGCAGCAGTGAGGAGGGCCTCCGCAGGCCTCTGCGGCCTCCTAATCCCTCGCGAGGCGATTTCCCTCGCGAGTCTCTCCAAGCCGTAGGCTTGGTCCTTAGCGAAATTTACCCACCGAGTGTCGAGGGCTGTGGGGGACAGGCCCAGCACACCCTGGTTCTCACTGGGCCGACAGTGGTGGCTCTAAAAACTAACTCATTTTGCTTTTAATATATTACTAGCACAGTGGCCCTCGCAAATGCGAGGGCATCACCTGCAGTTGGCTGAAGGTGTTAAAGAAACAAAAATTTGGCTCTTTGATATCACATTATTTCCTCTATGTGTCACCAAATCATTTTTGTACAACTATCACAAATGTATAGGTAAGAAAATATCACGGATGCGAATAACATCTTTGGCAATCTGAAATTTGTGGGAAAATGATTATCATGCCATACGTTGAAACCAGTTTTAGTGATACTAAATTTGTAAATTTAACTATAGTTTTTACATGAAGTTAGACAATACGTATGGTAAGTTATCTTTGATAATAATAATAATTACATTAAGATAAAACAATATGTACTCCTTAATAGGTATGTCAAATTAAACAGTGTGAGTCATCTTGTTCTGATTATTTTTCCTCTCATTTACACACTTCATTGACAATGTGAAATGTTTTAGAAACAAAAACACGGCGAAGCTTTGGTCACTATTTTTGCTTAAATATAATGTTAAAGATACATCATTTTATTCTAGGCATATTACGTTAACATGTTTATACATATATAGTCAAATTTGCATAAGTACAATTGTAAGTCTTCCATACTCTTAATTTATCCCGATCTTCGTTCAATGTCTTTTTTTGCGAAACACAGTACAACACAAACGCTCACATACACGTGCACACACTCTCCCCTATGAACGCACACACGCACACCCTACCCCTATGAGCACCTCCGTAATACCGAGCCGGCGGGTCGAGTCTTGAGATTGACGAAGTCACCACAGGCGCCTCGCTGTCGACGGGAACGTCGCCTCCCACTGAAGAATATTCCGCCTAAATGAGAAACACCAACGTCAAACCTGGGGTTTGAACTCTGGTGGGCTGAGGGTACAACCACCCTCCTAACCATCTTGCCATAGCCAAGTTCTCAATCTTCGTTCAATGCTTCTCACACCCGACCACATGTACTTTATGTGTTATGCAAAATGACTACCCGACTTTGACATCATAATTCAAGACTCTTAATTAGTTCTCAATTTACAGTGCCAATGGAACAAAATGTGCCCTTATGTTGATGTTTTATCTGGGAGAAAGGCACATATAATAGACCAAATATGTCAACAGTATAAACCAAGCAATATCCGCCAAACAAATTAAGTGATAAACAACTCTATCCTCCTTCCTAGGTAGGTCACATTAAATGGTGTGAATTATTTTGGTCCAATGTTTCTTCCTCTCATTTACATACTCCATGGCACAATGTGCAACGTTTTAGAAAACATCATGTGCTAAACTTTGTCCAATATATTTGTATGAATATACTGCTAAACATAAATTATTTCTTCTAGGTTTATTGTTAAAGTGTGTATACATACATAAGAAAAGTTACATAAGTAAGACTCTGAGTTCTCTAGACTCTTATTTATACCGGTCGATATATTTTGTGTTATGCAAATGACTACAGGGACTGGATAGTTATTCAACTTGTGAGATAGGAATGACATGTAGTTTTTTGTTGATTTTGTTACACCAGATAAAGACACATACAATAGTCCAGATATATCTACTGTACAAACCAAGCAATATCCATCAACCAATTAATTACAATCAAGTGTATGCTTTTTAGGTACTTGGATTAAAAGAAGTATTGACACACCGTTTGGACAAAATGTAACATATCAAGCGCAAATTTGTGCTGACTTAGCCTGTTTGCTTCATTAAGCCAAAATAATTTATAGTGTATGGGATGTTCTCGTCGATAGTGTGTCGATTAATGTTATATCTTCATCAATTTTGCAGGTTTGGATGCTTTGTGTCTCAATAAATCGGAATTTTCCTTCAGTGTAAAGACATTATCATCCCTTGGAAGAATATGTGTTGACTCATCTCTGTGTGTATAAATTAAGCTGGCAAGTTTCTTAGTGTGATGGTTTGATAGTACAAATAATGTTGTGGCTTCATTATTATTAAAAGTTTAGGACTCTAAATTTTCACATGTGTTTTGTGAGAGTGTTGATCTAATGTGAGTCAAATACAATTTTTATTTATATGCACTCATTTATAGAAACAATGTACGTTATGCGATTAATTTCAAAATTCTACGACTTTGGACTTATGCTAGAGTTTTGCGAGTGTGTTCGTATGATGATAGTCAAAAAAATTATAATTAATGCATACTCAATCACATAAACAACTCCCTACATTCACAAATATGTAGAAAAAATCAATATCTAAAATATGAAATCTTTATTTTGAAATCATCATAAAATAAATTTTATATAAAATTTGATCAAATAGGTAGGACGCAATAACATCTAAAATATGACAACTTTATTTTGAAATCATCATAAATATATTTTAAATACACTTTGACCAAATATGTAGAAAGAATCAGCATCTAAAATATGAAACTTTTTTTTTTATGATATCATCATAAAATATATTTTAATTAAAGTTTGACCAAATATGTAGAAAAATCAACATCTAAAATATGAAATCTTATTTTGAAATCATCATAAATATAATTAATATTGTACAAATTTATTATTATGAATGCCGATATTTATTGCGACATCTTTGATAAAAAATTATAAATTTTGAGTTTGACCAAATTTATAACATTGACGAATTAAAACGAAAACCGTCCACATCCTTGCAGACCCTATCCGTATTGCTACATTTTTTACAAAATTTACATAAATTGATTTTGACTAAATTCATAACGCAGCCTAAATAAACCAGAAGAACGGAAGTACGAACTGATCAGATTTTTTTTTCTAAACCGCCAATCTCCAGCAGCTCTAATTGTTGGCCAGCACGTTTCTCAATTCTATCACGTTTCATCTGGTAGCTAGTCTGTACACTTTCCACCACGTCCGTTTGTTTGTTTCAACGATCAGGTTCCAGCGAAGATGTTTGTATCGCAAGTTTTTTTTTTTCTTTCAGCCATCACGTTCCATCAGGTGTTAGTATTGTGCACGGTTGGTTTTTGAAACAAACACGGCTAGGTCTTGCGGTAAACGTGTCACCACAAAATAAAACGTGTCAAGCTTGTTACGTAATTACTAAGTTTTCATAAAGATCTTAGCCATAGATTTCAGATTTAACTGCTATAATTAATTTAGATGATGTGGATCAACCTAATGCCTCAAAAATTAACTCATTTTGCTTTTAGTATATACTAGGAAAAGTGCCCGTGCGTTGCAACGGGAGGAAAAAATGTGCCATGGAGGCGTTCATATTCACGACGTCTTACATAAACCAGCAAGGTTCAACGTGTCCACTCTCCACGGTTAGGTGTGCCACCATTGCTACACTACCTCCTCTGTCCGTCGCTTCAACCATGCCACCCAGAACACACGAGCCACCACCAGCACAGTCATGCGCTGCCATAGATAGTTCGTCACGTCACCCAACTCCGTGAAGATCTGATTTGTAATTTATATGGTTGAAAAGAAGCCCCTCAACTGAAATAAGGACGATAACAGTTCAAAAGTTAGTAATCAGTGCATAATGCACACTGGTTCTATAATCAAGTGGTTTGTGACTACCTTGTAGTTCTTCTAGAGACTTCACTTAGACAAATATATTTGATAAGAAGAAACAATTACACATATTTGCATCAAACATGTATCCAAATTGAGCTAGATGATTGATTGACCTGTATAGAATTCCAGTTTCATGATGCACATGTTAGGTTAACTAACATCTTAAATACCACTATGGCAAAGAAGAGACCATACTACTCCATCATCCCGATGCGTCTTTTCTACAGTCCATAAACAGTCAAATGCATGCACATCAAGGCTTGATCAGAAAAAAGAGGAGAATACAATGAAGCACCCATAGCGCGCCAATTAGGTCTGACCGAGTTCATACATGGATGATGTATCACGATTTATGTAAATTTATCTCCAGAGCTGGGTGTCGCCAATTAGGTCTGACCGCGCCAATTATCCTCGCCTGCTTTTCTCGGATCAGATATTGATCTGGGTATGGAAAAAGAGATTTGCTTTTGGCTTTGTGCAGCATGCCACGGAGCTCTCGGCCTCCTCCCAACGAGTGCGACCTTTGGGTTTTCGATCTAGGGCAAGGCTGGAGGGGATAAGGGAGGGCGGCGGCCACTACGACGAATCTGCGCCGGATGCAGGAGCTCGTGGTGCAGGCGTGCCCTGTCCTCCTGCTCGGTGGAGTCGGAGGTCATACATATCCGCACAGAGATGAGAGGCCGCGGGGGCTGTCGGGACGCCGGAAGCAACGTGACGCCAGAGCAGGGACTGAGGCGACGACCCAGTGCCTGGCCGAAGAGGAGGACGGCGGGAGGCTGTCGCGGTAGCCGCGCTGCTGGTTCGATCGCGAGGGGAAGAGAAGCTCCGGCGAGCGACGCTTTTGTCGCGTGCCGGAGAGATCACACGCCGGCAGGGCTGCGACCTTCAGTATGTCCCAGCAGCGGAGACCAAGAACGCCGGCAGAGGTATGCCTCCATCCTGACCAATTGTGCCAGCACATGGCCTCCATGGTCCCGGTGAGCTCAGGCAGCGCACGGGGCCTCTACACGGTTCCGGTGACGGCGAGCAAACCCGACGACTAAGATGTCGAAGAGTCGTTCGAGTCCAGCGCTTGGACATCGATCACGAGGGCGTGCTCGCTTCCATGGGTATTTATGTGTAGATGAATACGGTAGGCAACACAGATTATTGTGTAGACCTCAAATTGTACGTTTCCCGATTGGCTTCCTTCCTGGACTCTGCCAACGACGGAAACATGCGAAGGGACTAAACGCGTTTTTTGAACTGAAACGACGTACTGGAGTAGATCACGGCCAGAGGCGAACGTGGCGTTTTGTTTTCCTGAGACAGCAAGGTAGCTGGGCTGGGCCGAGATTGACAGTTTCAGCGGCCAGCCCAAGGAGTTGGCTGGACAGTCAGCAATCGGATCGATGAAAGCATGCGAAGTCGCTAGACGGGAGACGGGAAAAACAAAAAATCGAACCGTTATACTATAATAACTTATGGGTGGCAGTGGTGGGTAATTTGTGAGAACTTTAGGGTATTTTCAACGACGTACGAGAAAAAGACTTAATGCTTTTATTATTAGGTATAGAATAGATAGATAGATAGATTATTCAAAGACACCATATTTGGTGAAGCCATATTATCTATGTACTGTGTCCTTAAAAAAACACCTTACCACGGAGGCAAGGACACACTGTCACACGGCCCATGCTGAAATAGAAAGACCATCTACTGAAGATCATGACGGGTGATTTTGCACCTTCAAATCTACTGAAGTTCGATGCTGATTCATTATTCAGGTGCTATTACAATATTACATCCACAATCATATTTCAAAGAAAAATTACACTCACAATCATATATCATACTCAGGATACCAATATGCATGACAAACTAAACCTATATATCCGCTGATTTAAAAAGCGAAAAGACAGTATATATATGCATATCATCTATCTCCCGAGAAGGCAGGTATCGACCCATAGCTTATGGTCGATGAAGAATATGACATGACATAGGGATCGAACCCTTGGGTCTGCATTAACGCAAGTGTCTGGAAGCTCATGTCAGGTGGCATCATTAGCTCCGGCAGTGGCATGTCGCCATTGAGATATTGCGTGACTTGACGCATGCTGGGCCTTGCGTCCATGAATGGGTGAGAGCATAACAATCCTAGTTTCAACAGCAAGCATGCCTCGAGATCCACATAGTCGCCATGGAGCCTGAAATCTACAGCATCACCAGGCGATCCTTTTTGCCAGTGCTGGAGCACCCAGTCCACTAACATGATCTGGTTCTCTTCCTCGTTTGCCCCAATAGGCCTTCGCCCACAGGTGAGCTCGAGAATGAACACGCCGAATGAAAATACATCTGTGAGGGGGCTTGCCTTCCCTGTGCTCGCTAGCTCTGGGGCCAAGTACCCTATGGTCCCAACCAGGTGAGTGGTTTGTGTGTCGACGCCATGATCGTACAGTCTTGCCAGTCCAAAGTCACCTAATCGCCCATTCATCTCAGCGTCGAGAAGAACATTGCTTGCTTTTATATCTCGATGGATGACAACCTTTTCCCACTCCTCATGGAGGTAGCACAGGGCCGATGCAATGTCTGATGATCCGAAACCTCTGATCCCAGCTCAAGGTGGGGTTGCCCTCTTCTTCACTGAACAGGTACTTGTCAAGGCTTCCATTTGACATGAGTTCATACACTAGGAGGAGTTCACCCTTTCGCCGACAATAGCCAATCAAGGGCACAAGATTGCGGTGTTGGAGGCGGCCGATGCTCACAACCTCCGTTATGAATTCCTTCATGCCTTGATTTGAATCATGCCACACTCTCTTCACGGCTACTTCCATTTCAGACACAGGCAGCAGTCCTTTGTATACCCTTCCAAATCCTCCACTTCCTAGCAGGTACTTGTCACTGAATCCGTGGGTGGCAAGAAATAAATCTTTGTACGAGAATCGATGTGGCCCAAACTCCACCTCCCAATCTTCTCTCAGCTCTGCATACCTCAGATGCTTTCTTAGGAGCAGAACAATGACCGAGCCAACAAGGAGGATTAGTGCTGCTGATGCTATCGGCAGAACTATCACTAGAACCTTGGTCAGATGATCTCTGGAGCCACCAAGACGAGGCATCTTCGGCAGCTTGGAGATATCAATTGCTGGGGCCGGACTACCCACGGCAAAGCTCCAACCGAGAACATAATGTCTCGCGTTGGCCTTGCCTGCTGCTGACGAGAAGCCAACGTATGCTAAATCTGTGAGGACCGTTGATAGGTTGTACTTGGTCGAGATTAACGCCCTTGCTGGTTTGCCAAGGTTCAGCGGGGCCATGGTCACGCTGATATGTGTGGCTTCTCGGTCATAGTCCACCCAAACTTGCATAGGGTCACCACTAACAAGGGTTAATTGGTTGAACATACCATGCTTGTCATCGTAGAAGCCAGCAGAGTGGGACTGCAGAGAGTGAAGACTGTTGATGTCGACGCCGATGTGGTTGTCGTCGATGTCCTCGAACTCGCTGTTCTGTATCGTGTCGAGCTCTAGCGCGAAGATGTGGTTCGTTGCCATGCCATTGTTCTGGTCGCTAAGGAGGCCCAGGTACTGCGTCGGGAGGGCGCCCGACAGGTTGTTGCTTGGTGAGATGAAGAAGGCGAAGCCATTGCTTGGGTGGGGGAGATGATGCCAAACACAAAGGAAACGGAGAAGGATTGGAGAGTGCTGTTGGGGAACTTGCGGAACCGTATTGGAGCTGGGTGGATCGCGTGGCCTTTGAGCCTGACAGAGCCGTTCGTTAGGTCCAGCACACCATGTGGTGCGACCATGGCGGCGCCGTCGATAGCCAGCCTAGTGTCGGCGAAGCCGGAGTACATGAACTGGTCACCCCAACAAAGACTACTTGGCTAAGGACATGGAAGAGTAGCATTACTTGCCCGGACAACAGAGGCTTCATGGTGGAAGAAAGGCTTATCGATCACCGATCCAGAGTGAACATGCAAGCCAAGATATAGAGTACTGGCGGCCGGACGCCGCAGACTTGAGATTGAACTACAGTGGGAAGCTCGTAGTTTGCAATGGAATCACGAAGCCTGTTACAAAAAGCTCTGCAAGTCATCCCGTACATTCAACGGTTGTACCATTCAACGGTTCTCTTTTTTTCCCCTCGAAAAGTGGAGCTGTGCCCCCGCCACAAAGCCAAATTTTATTGCTGAATTCTCTTAGTTCAAAGCTTACAATTCAGGGTCACAGAGGGTGGCACCATGGATCAACCAGCGGAATAATAAACATAAGAAGTTCATATATGCATCTTATAATCTACCACTAGGCACTAGCCACCCTAATTGAAAATAACCCGTAGCACATTTCTCCTATACATGGGCACTCACGTCTTGTCGTAAACATTAACTCTGTTTCAAAATATGAAATGTTTCGGTAGCCTATATCGTCTTATAATTTTGAAACAAAGGTATTAACATTTAATTTAATTTGTCAAAGTGCATATGCACGGAAATTTATCCATGCATCTCTTGTCGTAGGTAGTATGGCTTAGGGGGAAACTTCTGCTTGGTTCCCCCTTTTAACATGTTCTTTGGTTTTTTTTTTACTGACATATCATCTCGGAACACCTTTTACCCCTCCAGTCAATTTTCCATAAGAAAGGAATTGCTCCTGTAATTTACAAATTCCACAAAAAAATCCATATATGTAGGTGGCTAGTTTCAAATATACATATGCCAATATTCCTTGCAAAATACTTTCATATCACAAATGATCACAGTTCTAAAAACACCCAAAAAAATGTGCTCACTCACAACCTACACATGATTTTTTTGTATTTGCTGCAAATTTATTGATGCAACTTTGTGTGCCCAAAAACCAGATGCGGGGCTAAAGTGTTTCATCTTTTTTGAAGCGAGACAAAATATTGGCTATTTATACTGATATAGGAGAAGGAACCAAGTGGTAAAGTGGTTCATCATTCATATGGAGAAAAGCTTGTTATTGATAGAAAGTACAAAAAGTAAATTATTTACTTATTTATTTTCCTCATGTCACAAATGATCACAGTTCTAAAAAGAACAAAAAAAAAATGTGCTCACTCACAACCTACACATGATTTTTTTGTATTTACTGCAAATTTATTGATGCAACTTTGTGTGCCCAAAAACCGGATGCGGGGCTAAAGCGTTTCATCTTTTTTGAAGCGAGACAAAATATTGGCTATTTATACTGATATAGGAGAATCAAACAAGTGGTTCATCGTTCATAGTTTATGGATAAAAGCTGGAGAAATCATGAAGACTAACTAGAAATATCCAAGAGTTATAAAAGGTAGACGAATAATTGTGCCCATGTGATGGGCTTGTCCCGTAATGTGACAAGTCGATGTCACACTGCCCTTCTTCACTGGTGCACCCTAATGTCGCTCTAGTGACAGTACGTGGCCGTTGCTATAGCAGCCTAGCCTATTATGAAGTGACTGGGACCAGACGACTTGTGACCTGACCTAGCTCTGAGGGAACTTTGACTATTCAAACAAGAAGTCATTTGGAAGGAGGCAACGACCCATGACTAGCAAGTCGTCGGCAAGTCTTCAACAGGGGTCATTGTCGGTGCACAGCTAGGCTTTGATTATGGTTGCCATTACAGCGTTTAGAGCATCGTAGCCTGTTTTCAGAGATGGCTTCGTGGTTCGAGGTTGCAACCAGGGGTTCTTTTCTCAGAATTGATGGCAACATAATATTTGTATCGGCCCTCCATCATCATCATCATAGGCGTTTTTATAATTTCTAATTTATCTTTTACTTTTCTGTTGTCTTGTGAACTTATTGGGGCTGCGTGCATTCTAATTATGCAGAATCCAGATGTAATACTTAAACATAAAGATCTATTTATCGAAGAAAAAAAGTCGGCAACAAGGATATATGTCCTCTGAATGTACGGTTGGATGTGCCCTTCACCGACAATGTTGTTTTTATGAAAATACAGTTGCGGCATGCATTTCAGTACAACAATTGTTTCCATAGATAGAGGAGTACAACAATTGTTTCCATGGATTTCCTTGTTCCATAGGAAATTTTGCATCGATTCAAACCTTTTGAAAATAATTGTTTGGTTTTTCTAATTAATTTCTTTTAGATTTTGAATTGGCATGAGTTTGCAGTCCTGCACATTTCCTATCCCAGCATTTTCAAGCCCCGCAAATCAAGAGGCATTTCATCAATACAATTTTCTTATCCTTGCGGAGCTTGTTTGGTTCACATGATTCTAGAGACTTAGTTATTTTTTCAAAATGGGGTAATACCAAAAGCTCAGCATCGTTTGATTCTAGAGACATAGTAATAGGAAAACCACCAGAATATCATAGCATGTGCATAAATGAAACGATAGCTGAAACACTACAGGAATCGCATGATACGCTGACGGCCGGAAGCTGTCGGCGTACGCACGTTTGCCGTCGCGGTATCGGCGTCGGCGTAGCCTATATGCCGTCGGCGTATCCGACGCCGTCGGCGTACGCTGCGGTGGGACCCACAAGACAGCATCCGTCCGTCTCCGTCTGCCCACCATACGCCGACGGCAGTGCGTGCCACGTGTGAGCATTTGGTGCGCCTGGGAGGCATCATACGCCGTCGGCGTATCGTGTCGACGTGTCAGCATCTGGCTCGTCTGGGAGGCGTCGGCGTATCAACGCAGCTAGACGGCCGACATCGTTCCGTCACGGCGACCTTTTGTACGCCGACGGTGCTTCGTACGCCGACGGCTGCCGTTGGGCCCGAGCTGGCGCGGCTGGCCTAACTCGTACTGTACGCCGACGGCCCCGACATTTGGCCGTCGGCGTACGTTCCGGCCGTCGGCTTTTTGAGCCATTCCCGTAGTGAAAAATACATAAATTTTTTTAAGTTGGTTGTTTGGTTCACATGATGGGACTAAACCTGGAATATTAACGCTTGCATAAGAATTTAGAAAATATGTACAAGTTGATTGTACAATTTCAGCGATTTTTCTTTGAAACTGAGATTAAAAGAAGATGTCCTGCATTTTTCTTCTGCTCCATTCGAATAACCAACTGGTGACACCATTGGAAAAAAAAGTTTTCTTACGATATTGGTCAATAACTAAACGACCGCCTTTCACATACTTGGTCAATAACTAGTGACCCTTTCTGACATCTAATCAAAGACTCCCTAAACGACCGCCTTTCACAGACTTGGTCAATAACTAATGACCCTTTCTGACATTGACGCGCATTCATGTGGAAAATTGCACCGGATCAGGCACCAGCATGAGTATATTGGTATCTATCTAGCACGTATTCCTCGCTGCGAGTAGATAATCTAGTGCCAGTTTTAAGCCGAACATATCCACCGTTACAAGGTCTACATAACTCTTCGGTTGTTGCATCTCGATCTTGTGCTGAATTGCTACCTAATACACACAAGCCAGAAATGAAAGGTGTGCTCTTTCTTCTACACGCCCTCCTCTTCCTTAGCTTGAGCCTTGCATCCCTCTGTGCCGGCGAGGTAGAAGACCAGTTTGTCTACTCCGGCTTCACTGGAGCAAACCTCACCCTCGACGGCGCCGCCACGGTCACGCCGAACGGACTCCTGAAGGTGACCAACGGCACCGTTAACCTCTACGGCCATGCACTCCACCCGACTCCCCTGCGTTTCCGCAAGTCGCCCAACGACAGGGTGCGGTCCTTCTCTGTGTCCTTCGTGTTCAGCATCATCTCTGTCTACCGCGAGACGAGTGTTGACGGCATGGCCTTCTTCATCACCCCGAGGAAGGAATTCTCCAACGTGCTCGCGAACCAGTTCTTGGGCCTCCTCAACAGCAAGAACAACGGTAATTCCAGCAACCATATATTTGCGGTGGAGCTCGACACCTTCCAGAACGCCGAGCTGAAGGACGTCAACGACAATCACGTCGGCATCGACATCAACAGCGTCCACTCCGTGCAATCGCACCCTGCTGGCTTCTATGATGATGCCAACATGTTCAACAACTTGAGCCTGAATGGCGGGAAGCTATGCAGGTATGGGTGGACTACGACCAAATGGCCACACAGATCAATGTGACCATTGCTCCGCTGAGAGTAGTGGCCAAACCAGCCAGGCCACTGGTCTCAGCCACCTATGATCTGTCAGATGTGCTCACGGATCCAGCATATGTTGGTTTCTCGTCTTCGACTGGCCCAATCAGCACAGAATACATCGTGCTTGGTTGGAGTTTCGGCATGGATGGCCCCGCTCCAGTCATCGACATCTCCAAATTGCCAAAGCTACCTCATGTTGGTCCGAATAATCGGTCCAGGACCTTGGAGATCGTTCTTCCAATAGCTACTGCAACACTGGTGCTTGCTTTGGGTGCTGCCGTTATTCTGATCGTGCAGAGGCGACGAAGGTACGCTGAACTGCGCGAGGACTGGGAAGCCGAGTTCGGACCACATCGGTTCTCCTATAAAGACTTGTTCTGTGCAACCGAGGGATTCAAGAACAAACACCTACTTGGTGCAGGAGGGTTTGGAAAGGTGTACAGAGGAGTACTTCCGACGTCCAAATTAGATGTGGCCGTAAAGAAGTTGTCCCATGAAATGGGGCAGGGAATGAAGGAGTTCGTATCCGAGGTGGTAAGCATTGGCCGCCTACGGCACCGCAATCTCGTGCAGCTACTCGGCTATTGTCGAAGGAACCATGAACTCCTTTTGGTGTACGACTACATGTCAAATGGCAGTCTTGATAAGTTCCTGTACTGTGATGAAGAGGGGTACAAGCCCACTTTGTGCTGGGACCAGAGGTTTGCGATCATCAAAGGTGTTGCATGTGGCTTGCTCTACTTGCACGAGAAGTGGGAGAAAGTTGTTATTCATCGAGACATCAAGCCAAGCAATGTGCTTTTGGATAGTGAAATGAATGCGCGGCTAGGCGATTTTGGTCTTGCAAGATTGTATGACCATGGTACAAACCCACAAACCACGCATGTGGTTGGAACAATGGGGTATCTAGCACCCGAGCTGGCACAAACAGGTAAAGCGTCTCCCCCTACAGATGTTTTTGCCTTCGGTGCATTCCTTCTTGAAGTTGTTTGTGGGCAAAGACCCATCAAGCAGGACTCACAAGGCAACCGAGTCTTGCTGGTCAACTGGGTTCTTCAACATTGGCGCAACGGGTCGCTCATTGAGACAGCGGACAAGAGATTACAAGGCGAATTTGTCATGGATGAGGTCCGTCTTGTGCTAAAACTGGGGCTTCTATGCTTGCATCCTTTCCCTACATCAAGGCCAAACATGCGCCAGGTACTACAATACCTTGATAATGACATACCGCTGCCGGAGTTGGAACCAACACATTTGAGTTTCAACATGGCGCCTTGGATGCAAAGCAAAGGATCAAATACATCGGCCATGCCGTACCTCCAGCTAACGACGACGAGCATCAGCACAATCTCCGGCCTCTCGGGAGGACGATGATATTAGTTATACATGTTGTTTGTTTTAACTTTTATGACATATGGTCCGATATTTCTGTTGTATGTACTACGATGCTCATTTGTTTGATGTAAACCTTGTTCCAAATAATGATGGGCTCCTCATAATTCAGCAATAAAATATTACATTCAACTTTAGGGTCTGTTTGGTTCAAAGGGTTTCTAAAATACAGTAATAGGAAAACATATGAATAGAACGTCATGGCATGGTCAATCCTACAGGAACTGAAAACACGACAATTTGTAATACATGTCGTTTGGTTCTGTTCACTAGTAGAAAAAGGGGCAATAAAACCGGTTCTATAGGGCCTTTAGCACTGGTTGAGCAACCGGTGCTAATAAATCGGCACTAAAGGGTACCCCTTTAGTACCGGTTGCTTACAAACCGGTGCTAAAGGCCTCCACGTGGGTAGAGCAGAGCGCGCGCAGGCGGAGGACCTTTAGTACCGGTTCGTATTATGAACCGGTCCTAAAGGTTTCTGCTTTTTTTTCCGTTTATTTTTCAGGGTTTAGGGTTTCTGTTTTTTTATTTTCGTTTATTTTTCAGGGTTTAGGGTTTCGGAGGAGATCACGTCGATGCACATAAAAAAGTTTTTCGCACACGTGAAGATCACATAGCACACATACAACTTGGTATATATATGTACACATATAAAGTACTCATAATTCATTACATATGGAGATCACACCTAGTACATGGAGGGAGAGGCTACTTGTCGGTATAGTGGAATTCTCCGGATTCAGGTATGACCTCCGTAAGGAAAAATCCCGCCAATTCCTCCGTGATTGCTTTTACGCGGTCTTCTGGTAGGAGCTCGTTCCGCTTTTTGGCCATCTTAATTTGAAAGAAGGAGATCAAATCAATTATATGAAGGAAACTAACACAATTGATGGTAGCAAAATAAAGTTGTGAATGATGTTTACGTACCTCTCTAGTTCTTCGAGTATTATCTCTCTCGTTGACCATCATGTGAATGTACTCGCAAACGTAGTATCCACATAAATCCGTCCCAGGTGGTTGTTTTAGGCACCACTATACGAGAATAGAATTCAATCAAATAATAATCAAGAGATTGATAATGGTATTGAAACGTGAAGTACTTCTTACCAAGTTAGCCTTAAACTTCAGGTTTTCTTTCCACTCACCGCGTTCTTCCTCTCTGAACTTTCTCCAAACCCTGCCCGGCAAAGAAAATGAATTGAGGAGTTATTTGACCGATATATCAGGAAATGAACGAAAGAGGCCGATATAGTGCGATTGAAATTACCTCCTGAGCATTACACGCACGCTTCTGTAGTCCTCAGGATCTCTCCTTAATGAGTCCCAGACTTCAACTTCTCCAACATCGATTTTAATGATCATCAGAATGAAGTGGAACCTGGACACGTTTATATACGCGGTTATTCATAACTCATCAATTACACTTAATATCGGAAAAGCAAAATATAGAATGTGTACAAGACAGTAACACTCACTTGAAGTTGCAAGGAAAAAGTATTTCTTTTTTGGTACTTTGTCGCTTTAAAAACGTTAGCAAAACATCCTCCGTGTCCTGGGCATGCTGTTCTACGGTGACTTGATGAATTTTATCCGGGTCAATGAACCCAATATCCCAGATTCCTCCCACTCTGCATTCACGAATCTTCATCCTGCATAATTAATAGCATACAAAAGGATGTCGTGAGGATAATTACAGGCAATGAACGAGAGCTTAACTAAATAATTAAATTACACAAATAAATTACTTACAGACAATAGCAGCTGATGATAGCTTTGTCGAGGGCATGTTGATTGTACATCTGAAAAAGTTCTTCGAACTCAACCTGCACAGCATATTCTCGGAAGTAGTGCTGTTCCTGAACTCTCGCCAGAAAAAAGATTTTCCCTTCTTTTGCAGCGGCCAGGTACCAGTTATGCAACTTCCATAACTGTGTTGTTAGAGCTTTCGGATCCATGACCAGAGGCTGCCCATGAACATATTTATATGCTAGCGGAGCAACGTCGTAACTTGTCTCCTCGTGCATTTAATGAGCCACCTTATCAGAAGGCACGATGAGCGAGGCGATCGATTGTACTTCTTGTTCTCCGAACTGAGCAACTTGTTTCCCGCATTTCTTTGCTTCCTCCGTCTGTGCGCTCATCTGTGCGCTATGTTGCTTGTGAATAAAGCGCTCATAGTCTGAAAGGGGCTTCGGTGGAGGGTCATATAAGCAGTCAACGGTGTAATCTTTTTTGTCCATTGGTATAGTCTTCAGAAATTCCTTTACGGGGTGCAGTTGTGCCTGCAGTTTTTCCTGTTATTTCTGTTCAAAAAAGGCTCTTGACTCTTCTTGCAAGCTAGTAGTTATTTCCTCTAAAGTCATATCGCAAGCTAACTTCTTCTCAGGACTCTTGACTTTCTCGGGTATGTTTGCATGTGCACGTTTCTTGACAGGGACCTGTCTTTCCTGAGCATAGTACTAGTCGACATGAACAGCTTCCGCTTTGGCAAATTACTACTGGGCACATCAGTCGGCAGACGGGACGGCACGGGCGATGGACTCGCGGCGGGCTCCCAATCGTAGGGGAGGTCGGGTGGACTTTGAGGTGGTGGATTTCTACTCGGAGGAGTCGGTGGCCTTGGCGCCGCGTCTGGAAACATGATGTATTTCTTATTCCATAGAACGATACCTAACTCTACTTCTCCCAGTGTCTTCTCATCGTCACATCTAGGAATGTCAAGATCCGCTGAATGGAATCCGGGCATAACTGTTTTCACCCCGACACGAGCATAGCCAGCTAGAATCGGAGCAAAATGGAAGATTGCTCCAGGTTGATTTGGTAAAGCATACCCATCCGCCACCGGAAAACTAATGTTCTTCATCGGCATGTGTAGCACACAATTTGTCTTCTCCGTGATATCATCCATGGGGTAGTGAGCCGCCTGCGGTTCGAATGCAGGATCTTCTAGCTGCGTGGAACCCACGCTGCTTTTCCGCTGAGATGGGGCGGCATCGACTGCAGGATCTTGTACCACCAGCTGCTGAGATTCCCTTGTCTTGGTAAGTGCATTCAGTTGCTCCTGGAACCCCTTCACCTGCTGTTCTAAGGCCGTGAACCGGTCCAACTCCTTCTTCTTATTTCTGAAACGCTTTCTATAAGTTGCAACGTCCGCCAGAAATCCTTGATACTTATTAACGCCGGCTCCTCTGCCTCGACATCGTCCGTCGTGTTCAGGATTCCCGAGGGCGAGTGTCAGCTCGTCGTCCTCTCTATCGGAAACAAATTCTCCCTTTTTGACTTTCTCTATTGCGTCCACTAGTTTTTTGACGACCCTTGTAATTCTTTTCTTCCATTTCCCCTTTGCAACAATCAGCCCTGTGTCTGGGTCCAACCCTGCCCCATGCGTGAACAACCATAACTTGGACCTCTCGGGCCAGTCATCTATCTGTGGAGTGATCCTTTTTTTACGCAGGTCATTTTCAAAGGATTCCCACTTAGGCACGGCAGTCTTGTAGCCACCTGACCCCAAAGTATGGAAATATTTCTTCTTCTTAGCATTCAACTTATTTTTGGCCGATCGGGCCACAGCGACGTCCGATTTCTTATACGCCACAAATTCGGGCCACACATCTTTTATCTTCTCAAGTTGTCCAGTGAATTCTGGAGTTTTCTTCTCATATTTTTCTCCACAATGTATTCTTCCAGCAGTTGAATTGTGTGTCCATCTTCTTAAGAGTCCACTCCTTGACTTTGTCCTTCTTCTCTTTCGAGACCTACCGGTAGGCTGAAAGATTCCAAGAGCGTGTCCCAAAGCAAATCTTTAGCTCTTTTGTCGACATAACTTGCTCCAATGTTGGCTTTAACCGGCTTTTTCCATTCTGCAATGGTGATCGGGATCATGTCCCTAACAAGAACTCCGCATTGAAGTACATATCTACGGGAGGTGTCTTCGGGTTTTGTCGGTTTGCCATCAGCAACAACTTCGTCGATCGACAACTTTGCACCATCTGGAAGCTTTATCCTTTGGTTCGGGCCTCGTTGCGTCTTTGGCGAACTTGGAGGCTTAGATCCGGAGGGCTAAAAGAGAAATGATTCGTTAATAAGTGCAATATAAATCAATTAATGCATCCAGTGATCAATAAGACTTAATATATATATACCTCGCCGGAGTTTGCTAAGGGCACTTCGTCGTCGTCTCTTATTTCTTCTAGATCAAGTCCCTCACCGGAGTCGTTCAAACATTTTGCGCTGAAATCTTCTCCATCGAAATCTTCATCGGAATCTTCTCCATCGGTATTTACTCCAAGGGTCTTCTCAAAAATAATTGCTGCCATTCGCTCTTCGTTCTCCTCGTCTCGGATGAAGGGGCGTCGTCCTCCATAGCTCAATGTCACTGCCATTTACAAAGTACTTAGCAATTTAAATTTCTTACACAAAAATTGATACAATGCAATGAACAATATCCTACAATTTCCAATATAGCAATGTCTAAAATAATAGCTAATAGCAATTTAAAATACATAGCTAATAGCAATTTCAATAATAGCTAATAGCTCAATGTCACTGCAAATTTAAAATTCATAGCATCAAGGTTAGAAAGTACACAAATTTTAAGTAGCAAGCAAATTTAAATTTTTTGTACACAAAATTGCAGCAAATATTTCTTAACAAAAATATTGCAACTAATTATGGAGTATTAACAAAAATTGTTTTCCTAACACAATTTTTAACATTGTTTTCCTAACACAATTTATAATTTAACATTGTTTTAACATTATGGAGTATTAACAAATTTTAATTTTTTATACAAAAAAATTGCAACAATTTTTAACATTGTTTTCCTAACACAATTTTTAATTTAACATTGTTTTAACATTATGGAGTATTAACAAATTTTAAAAAAATTATACACAAAAATTGCAACAATTTTTAACATTGTTTTCCTAACACAATTTTTAATTTAACATTGTTTTAACATTATGGAGTATTAACAAATTCTAACTTTACTAACTTTGCTAACTTTACTAAAATGAAACACTAATAACCTAAATTTGCTAACTTTTACTAACTTTGATTTACTAAATTTGCTAAATTTAGCTGTAAGTGCTAGGTTAGAATTCTAACACCTAAAATTTCACTAACACCTAAAATTACATGTATGAGTACTAAAATAACTGTACTAATCAAAAGAACAGTACTAAAATAAAAAAAGTGAAAAAAAAACTCACCTTCGTGGAGGGCCGGAGCAGGGCTACCCGGCGGCCGGAGCACGTCGTGGAGGGCGCCGGAGCAGGAGGCGCGGCGCCGTACGTGTGGAGGCCGGAGAGCAGGGGTGGCGGATGGCGGCGGAGCAGGGGCGGCGGAGGAAGGGCGGAGCAGGGGCGGCGATGGCGCGCGCGGCGACGTACGAGCCGGAGCGATGGCTGCGCCGCTGGCGCGCGGGAGGCCGTCGATGGCGCGCGGCGACAGTGCGGTGGTGGCGCGCGGAGGATGGTGCGGCGGCGGCCGGCCGGAGCAGAGGAGGAGGCGGCGTCGCGGAGGGAGCTCGAAAGGGCGTCGTCGGTGTCGAAGTTAATTGGGGTCGATTTGGTGACGATCCCTCTCTAACGACTGCAAAAAAGACCTTTAACACCGGTTGTTGTCTACAGCCGGTGCTAAAGGTACCTTTAACACCGGCTGTAGACAACAACCGGTGTTAAAGGTCTTTTTGGGCCGCTTTAAATTAGCGCGCGCGCAGCCAACCCTTAACACCGGTTGTAGACAACAACCGGTGTAAAAGGTCTTTTTTGGAATTTCTTTTTTCTTTGTTCATTTTTCTGACTTCTTTATTCTACTGATTTAATTGTCCAAATTTGACAAACTTTATATCAAACTTAACCCTGGACATGTATAATATTTTGGTACTGGTAATTTTCAAGTTTGACTATGTTGAATATATTCAAATTTCAATTGGAATGATTTGAGTAAATTTGACATTTAAATATATATCATCAAAAAAATTAAGCAAAATGCATGTTTGATTGTTTTTTATATTATTTGAATTTCTAAAAAAGCTTTTAATATGAATTAAAAAATAGAATTTAAATGCAAGTTTGAGTGTTCTTGAAATAATATGGATTTCTAAAAATCCACCGACGGGCTGTGTATGCAGGGGAGGACACGTGACTGACATGAGTCGTGATCGCAAAGCCCACCTTTAGTCCCGGTTGGTGTTACCACCGGGACTAAAGAAGCACACGGATCGTGTGTTTCTTTCAAGCGATTGTGAGACGTTGGATCAGGGGTGTGTTTCTTTTGAGGGATTGTGAGCTGTTGGATCAGCAGTATCACGACCACTTCGTGAGGCACATGACCCGGTTGGTGTACCAACCGGGACTAGAGAAGCACACGTACCCTATATATAGCCCCCCCTCCCGGACATATTCAGCACTCAGTGTCTACTCATTGTAGTTCATTTTGGCAGTACACGGGTAGCAGAGAGCAAGATTTCTGAGAGGCAGGAGTTCCTAGAGCGGAGGCTGAAGGTGAACCCTCCCCTCGGTCGGATCCAAGCAGCGGCAAGGCGCTCTGATGATTAGCAACATCCCCAACACTTGTTCGGACGGTTGCAAATCATCAGAGACGTCTTGCCGCTGTTTGGATCGAAGGCCGATTTGCCGTCTCACGACCACGCGATGATTTGCCGATTTGTCGGTCAGAGTGGCCACTGGAGAAGGTAGGCAACTTCGATCCGACGTGGTCCTGAAAGGGGCATGGTTAATTTAGGTTGGGCTGTATGACGGGGAAACCGTGTGTTTTGTTCCAATTTTTTCGAGCGCTTGTGAGCCGTTGGTGTTTTTAGAGCCAAAAATCTGTGTTTAGATTTTTCTTCTGAGTTTTCATAACACAGTTACATAAAAGCTTTAATACATTATTACACATCACCAACAACACCCCCTATCTATTGTTGGGGTATAATTTTTTTTCTTCGCGTATGTCGACCCTTTCTTCTGATTGCGCCGTAACCATGGAGAATCTTTGTAACATCCCAAATTTATAATAAGAATAAATAAGACCCAAAATTCATAACCAACAAAAACTTTTTGAATTACTTCACTAATGATTGTGTTTTCCTTTAAATTGTTCTGTTTGACCTTGTGTAACTTGATGCTTATGATTGTTTGACTAGTAAATGTCAACCCAAGAAATCAACCTGAGTAAAAATATATTTAAAACTTTGGTGATCATGTTATGACAAGAATATATTTCATATATCTTTTACATTCTTATTTTGGCCAAGGTCCATTTCAATGATTTGGTTTTAGCAACAAATAAAATACCCTTTAATTGAGACAGTAAAAGTATTTCCAAAGTTATGTGTTTTCAAAAATATGGAGATACATATGTTGTCTCCTATCTATTCTTCAACCTTGATATTTTACAATTCCTATTTTGTAACCTCCTATGTTTCAACTCCATTTTAAAAGGAATACTAGTGGGAAATATATTACCTCACATATTTCTCTTTATCAAACCTTTTTGAAAACTATTAAGTTATGAGTTGATATATTCCGTAAACAACATCTTGTCATAATTAAGTGTGATCACTTTCAAGATAGTATTGTTAATTATGAAAAGTGTGGTATGATTACTTTGTATGATTTGATTTGTGTTGTTGATATTGTTGTGTTATTGATATTGTAATGTTGTGATTGTTATGATTGTTTGCTTGTGAGGATAATTCCTCAGTTGTGCTCAATACTAAAGTAAAACAAACTTTACCACCTATTTGTAATATGACTTGAAAAAAAAACAAGACCTCTATAATTACTTACACCCTCAAATCAAATCTTGATTACAAGAAATGATCCTATCAAAATTCCCTCTCTGTCTATATTCCTCTATTCTATGAAAACAATTATATTTTTCTTTATCAAAATTCTAGGAGTGAGATGAACTAATAATCATCCCCACTTCATAGCACTCCCTCCTCAAGTAAACCTACTCTTCGATTTAAAACAAACCCCTCAATTCAATTACCAAAAAGGAAATGAAGGTCTTGAGTTAAAAATGATCTTCAGAAATAATTTCCCTCCCTAAATTCTCTATTTCCTCCAAACAAATATTCCCTCTATGAAAATATAAATTATTTTGAAGCTACCTTATTTGTCAAGGAAGTTCCAAAAGTTTGACACAATATTTTATCACTGGTTTTAAAATACTAAAGAATGTTAATTCAGTTTTTGCCAAAAATGACATATTTAAACTCTATGAACAAATATTGCTCAAAAAAATTTCTTTTCAAAAACCAATTTTTGTGGAGCTTCCACATGTATATGGGAGGCTACCTGAATTTTCTCGGAATTTTGTAAAATGTTTTAATACCCCAAATAAATCCTTAAAACTCCACTGGTTTTGAAAAGGAAATAAAAGAAAGAGAAAAGGACCTAGTTGTGATTGCAAAAAGAATTGCAGGGGCCTCTTTGCAAAAGCTTCGTTGACCTCCTGTAGCTCCAATGCCGCACGGCATGGACGCCGTGCTCCTCACGTCGTGGTCGCCGATCGAGCACTCCACCGTGGCCCCCTCCCACCTTGCTGCGGAGGAGATAAGACCCCCCATGCCACTCCTCTGCCCCCGTGCTCCCTCACTCGCTCACTCTTCCTCTCCCTCTCCATTTGTTTTCTCTCCACGAACCGAAAACCAGCTCTGGCTCGCAGTCACTGCCACCATCGATTGAAGCTTCCCCGGCCAAATCCAAGCGCACCAGAAGGTTCCCCGCATCACCCTCTTCAACCTCGTCCAAGGAATCGCGGAGGAGAACAAGGAATCGTCCCCGTCGAGCTATCCCCTTCCGCTCCGGCCGCCGATGTGTTGAGCAAGCTCATGGGTGGTGCAGTCCACCATTTCCCGCCATTGTTGTGCCTCTGTGCTCCCCGTCTTCTGCTCTCTCTCATGCCCTCATTCATTTGCCCAGGGATCGCCGGAGCCGTCGCCGCCGTCATCATCGTGCTTCCCTGCCGCGTCTCGTCACCTCTGCATGTCGAGGAAGAAGGAGAGGCCCCGTACCCCTTCGCTCGTGCGTGTGGGCCGCTGGCTGGGCCGGCCCAGCACTGCGTTGCCTGGACCCAGCCAGATCCAGCCCACTGACCTTTTTGTTTAGGTTGTTTATTTATCTTCTTGTAGATCTGTTTCTGGTCCTCTAGTTTAAATCATTTTAAAATAGTTTAAATGCAATTTTGACCAAACCAAAAATCACACAAGTATCCTAATGAGTTTGGAGTCATTTCTAACTTACAGATCTGAAAAATATTAAATTGTGTGACCATGGTAATTACTGAACTGCCACTGGTCAAAATCACCCTTTTGGTTATAGATTGAGCTAGCATGATCTAAAATTTACGAATCCAATTGTTTTGGAAAGCTCTTCACAGTACCTTTAAATAGAAATTGGTCTCATGTGTTTTGGATGCTTAGAACAAAAGTTGCATGCATTTCTAGTTTAGGTCAGCAAGCACTTTGTGCATTTTTAATAAATTATGTAGATAACATTTTGGACCAAACTCAATTGGAATAGTTTCTAATAGCAACAGAGAACACAAATATAAATTTGCATGGTTGTTTGATTGACAGAACTCTCTAGGTGTAATATTTAGTAAAAGTGAAGTTTCTGCCTCTATTTAGAAGAAAAGAAGCTAAATGCCTTGTTTACCAAATTGTGTTTTATGATTGTTAATGATTGTTTGGTACTGTTGCTGGCATGTTATTATTGTTTAACATGTTAAGATATGTTAGTACTGTTAGTGGCATGTGCTATGCTAGTTTATCTTGTTGTTAAATTAGTTTTGTGTGAATACATTTTTAAATGTTGGCTAGAATAAATCTTATAAAAAGTATCTTTAATACTAAATAACTCCATATCTCAAGATCTAGAAATCCAAATAAATCAAACTCAAGTGTTCTGGAAAACTTATGAAATTATTTAACTCACTGAAGTGGTTTCATCTCATTTAGATTAATATTAAAAATGTGATATTTAAAATACCACAGAAGGTTTAAATACTAAACTTGTTTGTTTCTAATACTCAAATAGTCCAAATGTTGCCAATCCAATTTTGTTAGCGTAGTACTATGATAACTTAGCTCCCCTAATTTTGGTAGAATTAATTGAGCATTATTAATTAATTAGCATTAGATTAAAGTTTAGAAAACCTTTCTGGACTAAAACAATTATAGAAAAATGATGGTTAATCCAAATGAGTTAGGACCAATTTTGTTAGATCAAATTTAATCAATGTTAGTTACCCCTAAAAGGATTTAATTTTTGGATAATATTAACTTGAGTTGTAGCAAAAAATTGATTAATTAGTTTCTGTAATAAAACAATTGTGTAGAGAGTTTAATAACTCCAAATGAATCAAACCCAATTGTGTTGTCTTCTACACATCAGTAGCTTTCTGTAGAAATTTAGTTTGTATTTTTGTGACCAACAGAACCCAAGTTATGCAATTAAACATGCACCACTCGATTCTGCCATATTTAAGACCTAATTAAATAATAGTTAATTCAATTAATTTGAAATCAAATTGTGTTGCTTGGTGTGTGCAGTAGCTGTGTGTGAGGCTTGAGAGTTGTTGTGATGCTTGATTAAGTAGTTTAGTAATTGTAGGTATTGCTTGTTCATATTGATGTTAGATTATTTTGCGTGAGTAATATAATTGCCTTGCTTGTTGAACGTGGTTGCCTTTAAGTTAAGTGCTAGTGTGAGTATCTGGTTAACGCCCCTACTTTAGTTTGGTAACACATTTTGAATTACAGAGAACTTTTGTCTGAAGTATTTCCTATTTTAATAAAGATGCTTAATCACAACTTTAACCATATCTTTATAAACATAAACAGTGTGGTGATTGCCCAACTTGTTTGTTAAATGATAGTCCTCCCTCTTGATTGTTGTTTGTCAGTATTGCTTGATGTTGTTGTTGGAGTGTCCTACTGCGTGTTGATTGTGTTCCTTTCTTTTTGCGACGCTAGATATAAACGCTACCAGATTGATCGTTGGAAAGGATTTATGAGAGAAGAATCGAAGTTTATTTCTTTGGAAGAATCGAAGTTTATTTCCTTGATCAGTGAGAAGAAGTCCAGGAGCATTATGCCGAAATCAGGCAAGCTACTTCACTGAGCTTGCATTTATATACAACTACTTTAAGCACATGAGTTATTCAAAAATATCAATGATTTTGGAAAAACCCTTTTTACAAATACATGAAAACTATTTTGCCACCCTATGTAGAAGTATAGGGTAGTTGTTTAACACTATAGGTTGGGAAAAACAATGTTTATTCAAAACTCCTTTGAAAGTACTTGGACGGAGATGAAGTGCCGAAAGGTCGGCATTGAAGTTGAGAAATGTGAAGGAAGGTGTTTATGAAAAATGCACAGTGTGTCCTTGTACTTACATCCCCAGCCGATAATCTGTGCGACCACATTTACCCACATATGGAAAAGGGCGTAGTCATATAATTTGCTCGTGTTAGTAGTGGATGCCTCAATAACGAGGATGACCTCGTTCCATGAGGGGATGGTAGGAAGACCTACTCCTGACCCGGGTCCTCTAAAGAGAAGACTGCCAGCTGAGTTGGTATGTATACTGGCACGCCTACGGGGTGTCATGCATGAATTGAAGTAGAGGATTTGTAGGGCCATTAAAATTCGCCGGGCAGAACTACGAGTCCTCACACTTAGTTTCCGACGGGCTGGATTTAAGTGTGGATGGAAAGTGTCGTAGCGGTAGGATCCTATACTAGCATGAGCAAAGGACAGGCTATGGTCGGTGACTCAACTTCACATACAACTTGTATGGCGGGACGTGGCTGACACGATGAGTTACCGGATGGGTGTGGGAAAAGCGTGCTACCTCTGCAGAGGGTAAAACTATTCGAATAGCCGAGTCCTCGGATATGGACAGTTGGGAAGAACTGCTAAGACCATGTGCAAGTTTTGGGCAAGTTATGAAAAGTGTTTAATCTTAAAAATGAAATTGAAGTGTAGAATGATGTTACCTACCTATACCAATGAGTTGGTATGAGGTTGTTGAAGTTAATTGGACCATAATGAGTTATGGTCGGGAAAAAGGAGGAGTTTTGAAGAAATAACTAAAATAATGATTTCTTAAAGGATAGTTATAAACTTCTTCTTATCTTTTAAATAAAGATATGGAGATGTTTTTCATTAAAGATGTAGAGATGTATAAATCTAAATAAAGGTCTTTGAAATAAAAATAAAACTAGTGCATACTCAAGTTGGGGTAGTTTGCGAGTACAATCAAATGTACTCATATTGGTTTCGTCCCTGGCTATTGTCTTAGCCAGATTTTAAAGAAGAGCAGGTTAAGGAAGACGACTTCGATGACGTCAATGCGAACTAGGGCGCTTCCCAGTCAGTTGCTGCCTGTAGGGATTATGGCAAATGACTTGGGCTCCACGTTGTTTGGTGATATCCGCTGCAAGTATCTGATGGAGCTGATCACTTCAATCAAGTAAGTAAATAAATTCGGTATGTATGGATGTTCTTTGGTTACCAGTTTGATTGTGCTTCAGCGACACACTGATCATGGGATCGCTGATGTGTAGGCACAAGGGTATTTCGGACAGCTAGTCCGGGGTCCCCACAATCTTCATCATTTAACGGGATGCTTGGGTCAGCTTTCACTTTGAAGGGCGAAATTTTATGAAACTTATTGTAATCTTCTGACATGTCTGTCTCCTCCTCCACTCCCACGATGTTTCTTTTCCCTGAAAGAACTATGTGGCGCTTTGGCTCATCGTATGATGTATCAGCTTGCTTATCTTTTCTTTTTTTCGGTCTGGAAGACATGTCCTTCACATAGAAAACCTGAGCCACATCATTGGCTAGGACGAATGGCTCGGTGTGGTACCCAAGATTTTTGAGATCCACTGTAGTCATTCCGTACTGCGGGTCTATCTCTACCCCGCCTGACAGGTTGACCCATTTGCACTGAAACAAAGGGATCTTAAAATAAGGTCCATAGTCAAGTTCCTATATCTGATGTATGCAACCATAATATGTGTCCTTTGTCCCATTGTCGTTTGTTGCATCAAAGCGGACACCACTGTTTTGGTTAGTGCTCTTTTTGTCTTGGGTGTCCGTGTAAAATGTATTCCCATTTATCTCATACCCTTGGAAAGTCATTATAGTCGAAGATGGTGACTTGGCCAACAAGTATAGCTCTTCTCCAACAGTGGTGCTATTAATGAGATGTGTACGCAACCAACTGCCGAAAGTGTCTTCGTGTTTTCCTTTAATCCAGAAGTCGGTCTGCTCCGGGTATTTGGAGCATAAAATATCCATGTGTTCCACGATATACGGAGCCACCAATCTGGAATTTTGTAGAACTGTGTAGTGTGCTCGAGTGAAAGAATGCCCGTCCATACTTGTTGTTGCTTTCTTTCCTAGCGTTCCTTTTCCACGCAGTCTCCCCTCATGGCGCGATTGAGGAATACCGATCGGCTTAAGATCAGGAATAAAGTCAACACAAAACTCAATGACCTCCTCTGTTCCATAGCCCTTGGACATGCTTCCTTCTGGCCTAGCACGGTTACGGACGTATTCCTTTAAGACTCCCATGAACCTCTCAAAGGGGAACATGTTGTGTAGAAATACAGGACCGAGAATGGAAATCTCTTGGACTAGGTGAACTATGAGGTGCGTCATAATATTGAAGAAGGATGGTGGAAACACCAACTCGAAGCTGTCAAGACATTGGACCACATCCTTCTGTAAACTTGGTAGAGTTGCTGGATCGATTACCTTCTGAGAAATTGCATTGAGAAATGCACATAGCTTCACAATGGGTACTCGAACGTTTTCCGGTAGAAGCCCCCTCAATGCAACCGGAAGTAATTGTGTCATAATCACGTGGCAGTCATGAGACTTTAGGTTTTGGAACTTTTTCTCTGCCATGTTTATTATTCCCTTTATATTCGACGAGTAGCCAGACGGGACCTTGATACTGCTCAGGACTTGAAAAAAGATCTCCTTCTCTTCTTTGGTAAGAGTGTAGCTGGCAGTACCTTGATACTTCTCTGGATTCATGTTGTCTCCTTCGTGTATACGTTGCTGGTCCTGCCGTGCATCCGCTGTATCTTTCGTCTTCCCATACACGCCTAAGAAGTTTAGCAGGTTCACGCAAAGATTTTTCGTCACGTGCATCACGTCGATTGCAGAGCGAACCTCTAGCAATTTCCAATAGGGTAGGTCCCAAAATATAGATTTCTTCTTCCACATGGGTACGCGTTTGTCAGCGTCATTCGGAACAGATTGTCCGCCAGGACCCTTTCCAAAGATTACTTTTAAATCCTTGACCATGTCATATATAACATCACCAGTAGGGAGGGTAGGCTTCGTCCGGTGATCTGCCTCACCTTTGAAATGTTTGCCTTTCTTTCTTACGGGATGCTGTCTTGTAGGAAATCGACGATGCCCCAGGTACACATTCTTGTTCCCCCTAAATATATACTGTCAGTCTGACCTAAACAGTGCGTGCATGCATTGTATCCCTTGTTTGACTGTCCTGAAATGTTACTAAGAGCAGGCCAATCATTGATGGATACAAACAGCAACGCTCGTAGGTCAAATTCCTCCTGTTTGTACTCATCCCACAAACGTACACCTTCTTCACGCCACAACTGTAAAAGTTCGTTAACTAATGGCCTCAGATACACATCAATGTCGTTGCCAGGTTGCTTTGGGCCTTGGATAAGCACTAGCATCATAATAAACTTTTGCTTCATGCACAACCAAGGAGGAAGGTTATAGATACATAGAGTCACGGTCCAGGTGCTATGACTGCTGCTCTGCTCACCAAACGGATTCAAGCCATCTGTACTTAGACCAAACCTTAAGTTCCTTGCATCAGCTGCAAAATCTTTGAACAAACTGTCGATATTTCTCCACTGCGACCCATCAGCGGGGTGTCTCAGCATCTCATCTTCCTTACGGTCTTCTTTGTGCCATCGCAACAACTTGGCATGCTCTTTGTTTCGGAACAAACGTTTCAACCGTGGTATTATAGGAGCATACCACATCACCTTGGCAGGAACCCTCTTCCTGGGGCTCGGCTCGCCCTCAACATCACCTGGGTCATCTCGCCTGATCTTATACCGCAATGCATCGCATATCGGGCATGCATTCAAATTCTTGTGCTCACCGCGGTAGAGGATGCAGTCATTGATGCATGCATGTATCTTCTGCACCTCTAATCCTAGAGGGCAGACAATCTTCTTTGCTTCGTACGTACTATGGGGCAATACGTTATCTCTTGGAAGCATCCTCTTTAATATTTTCAGCAAGTTTTCAAATCCCTTGTCAGATAGTCCATTCTGTGCCTTCCATTGCAGCAGTTCCAAGGTGGTACCCAGCTTTTTCTGGCCATCTTCACAATTTGGGTACAACAATTTTTTGTGATCCTCTAACATGCCCTCCAACTTCGACCACTCGTTCTCATTTCCGCAGTTTATCTGTTCATCAATAATGACCCGATGAAGATCATCATCGGACTGATCATCAACAATGATCTCATGTTCAGGTTCGTCTTCCTCCATTATAGTACCACCGTGTTCAGAGAACACATGATAGTTGTCATCATCCTCTTCTTCATTGTCTTCCATTATAACCCCTCTTTCTCCGTGCTTGGTCCAACAAAAATAATTGGGCATGAAGCCTGCTCGCAACAGGTGGGAGTGGAGGGTTCTTGAGGAAGGGTAATTCCTCTTATTCTTACAGTCGTCGCATGGACAAAATATAAAACAATTATGCTTGTTTAACTCAGCCACACGGAGAAAATTATGCATGCCATCAATGAACTCGGGACAGCGTCAGTCACCGTACATCCATTCCCGGCTCATCTGCATTATACAAATATATCAAATAGAGATATGTGACAAAATTCATTAATACAACAGTTCACCACATTTAAACAAAAGTAGAGTAGCGACCAAATCTAATACATAGTTCTCATAAACATTCATTAATTGAAACTAACATACAACTAGCTAAAGAATTTAAATCCAACAACAAATGCGATCAAAATCGCAACTAAGGTAATTATTGAACCAACAGCATAATGATACCAAGCCTCTTGACTAATGACATATTTTCTAATCTTTTTAAGCTTCAAGCGCATTGCATTCATCTTGATCTCGTGATCCAAGCGCATTGCCTCCATCTTGACCTCGTTATCATCGACGACGTCGGCAATCTTGAACTCCCATTTCATCTTCTCTTCGAGACGAAGATCTTCACTTCTTTTCAATTTTGCTTTCAAATCATTGTTTTGTTTTACAAAAAACTCGACAATAGGGTCGGTTGGAATTTCCGGTTCAACTACCTCCTAGATAAAAATATATGTACGTCAAGTTGGTCGGCATAATTGTTATAAACACGAAATTAAACAAATATATAGTTATAACAAACAATTATACCACATCTGAATAATAGAGCGGACGAGAGCCGGTGTGGACAGATGTCAAAACCATCACACTATATAACAAAAAAATTATACAAATAAGAAAATTGTACAAGTAATAAGTATGCATCTAAATCCCCCAACTAAGATTTTTTAAAATAAAAGATAAAAATAAGAGGCTCACCGAGGTGGTGTCGGTGACGGGGCGGCGCGGGCGATCGATGGCGGTGAGGATCAACGGGACGAGACGACACTATAAAAAACCACAAATCATACTTTAATTTGAGCTCAAAATGCATATAAAACAAATGAAATCCCTTACTTAGGCATTTCATCAAACACCTTGCTAGCACTACAAAAATCAAACTAGCTAAACTAGCAAGAAAATGAGCTAAACTTGAAATGCCTGAAGAGAAGATGAAGTTGCTAACCATTGTATATGTAGGTGCCACCAATCTTGAAAATGTTGGAGAAAAATGGGGTGAACTACAGGTCGGGAGAGCAAAGAGAGAGAAAAATGGAGTTGTGTTTGAGCTGCAAAAATGGAGCTGTGCCTCGGGGTGGAAGAAGGTAATATAGGGAAACCTTTAACACCGGTTCGTAACACAAACCGGTGATAAAGACGGGCCTTTAGTACCGGTTTGTGTTACGAACCGGTGTTAAAGGTTCTGGCCGTGGGGCCCCCCACTGCAGCTGCCTGGCCCAACCCTTTTGCACCGGTTGGTAATACCAACCGGTGTAAAAGGTCCGCACAAACCGGTACAAAAGCCTGCCTCTCGCCTCACCCTCTGGAACCGGTACTAAAGGACCCTTTAGTTCCGGTTCCTGTCAAACCGGTGCAAATGGGGCCGCACCGAAGGCCCTGTTTCTACTAGTGGTTGCAGAAAAAGTAATGGAATTTTCCCAAAGGATCGTGTGTTTGCTATAGTTGTCATAAAACAAATAGCCAAAAGGAAACTTTCCTATCGAATTGCATGCACTGTAGACCATAGAAAAAATCCCTATGGTTTCACATCCTAGAAACCAAATAAGTTATAAAGAGAAAAGTTCTAAAGAATGGAACCCTAAAAAATTCCTGTTAATTTTTACGAACAACCATGCCTTGGCCTTTTTTCATTTTGACTTAGGCCACTGCTCTATGTTTACTCTTCCTTTATCAATATAAAATGCAAATATTTTACTTGATTTCAGAAAAAATCACGTCCTTCTTTAACTGCACATGTATATGTCTTGTTCCATGGTTTACCCATATAATATTTTTTTTCTATTCTAAAACCCATGTGGTAGCTGAACTGGATGCCACGTGGAATGCACATGAGAAAATATCTAAAGCCTCTCGCAATGCTCCATTGTGGCATGTCAAGCAGGAGAGAGGATGGACCCTCCTTCCCCCTCTTGATATCTATCTCTACCAATAGCAACCCATATTATTGTGGTACTAATGGATGAGGATGGGTATCACTAGCAGGAAAACTCTTTGTGTAGTACTCGTATCAGTGGCGCTCTTTTTTTTCACGCGTCACTGCTATTTTCGGTGGCGTGTCGAATTTGGGTGTGCCACAGTTGTTCGTGTATTAGTGGCGTGCAGATAAGGACGCCACGCCCACTGGTACATGGGGCCCACGAGACTACACGGGCAAAAAGTATCAGTGGCACGTGCTTTTCATGACGCACCACTAGTAATTTTTCATCGGTGACGCGTATGTTTGACACGCCACAAGCAGGTGGTGAGGGGTGGCGCGCGCGTTCAATGCATGCCAGCACTTTTCACTGCCCCGCACGACGCGTGGACACGCTGTTGGAGGATGATAACCCGGTAGGCCCATGAAGAGGGAAGCGTGACCCGCCGGGCAGGAGGCCCGGCTAGGCCAGCTAACCATCAACATGGGCCAGGTTACATTGATGGGCCGGAGAGCTTGTCGGTGACCCGGCCTACACAAGGAAGGTTCCAGAAGACCCAGAGGTGGTACGCGTCATGGAGTACGAGACTTGGAGGGTACGAAGAGCTAGAGGAGATAGAGTAGAACTCCAGTATGGGTAGAACCCGGGCTTACCTTGTAAAGGATCAGGAGACCCGGCCATCTATATAACGGGCTCCAAGGTCATAGATAAGCAGGTCGAGAGAGACAAACCCTTTGTAACCCTAGACTTGAGACTCGGTGACATTGCAGTCCGGGTCTCGAGATGTCCCCATCAATAACAAACAAGCAGGAAGTAGGTCTTTATCTTCTATGGAGAGGCTGAACCTGGGTAAATCCTGTGTCCCCGTAGAGCTAAACAATCTCCTGTACACCAGAGTCGCCATGTCCCTCAATCTTAACTACCCCCAGGTAGTATCTGCCGTGACAATCCCACGACAGTTGGCGCCCACCGTGGGGCCAGCGTCCAAAGGTGTTTACATCACGGGAGAAGCTCGGCGAGGTATGTAGAACCTCGCCATTGGAGAGGTCATCACCAGCCCAGAAGGAGAAAGCATCATCGACGATTTCGGCCGAGGGCCGGAGTCAGATCTGTTGGAGATAGGCACGGTCATACCAATCGGCCGGGTCAACATCTTTGTGGGTATGGTACGTACGTCTGAACTAACTATGGAAGATATTGAGTATGATTCTGTGCAGGAGCCGCCACCATTGTCCAATCGGACGATGAAGAGTCTGTAGGCACGGCAGAAATCGAGCTAGCACTTACCACGGAGAGGGAACAACTAGAGGAGCCGGCATGGACCCCGCGTGACCAGATCGAGTACGACGAGGATACGGAGTTAATCTTGCCCCTTTTCGAAGACCGGTATGGATACGGAAGCAAAGAAGAAGAAGAGCACGAGCCTTCCCCAGGTCTGGTTCGCCGGGCCTCGGTTTACACGGCTCCAGTGACAAATCTGGACCCGGCTTCGGTGACGGCAGCAGCCACGGCAGCAGTCACGGCAATGGCCCAGCAACAACCTTTGATGATTCAAGACCCGCCACGGGCCCGGGTCGACGGAGAAGCTGCTTCAGTTACCAGTGAAAGTGACGATGATGCGCACCACATGAATACGTTTGGGTTCCTGATGAATAGGGCTCCGGGTGAGGGGACTTCCAATCCCCAAACCCGGCTCTGTTTAGCAACAACTTGTTATTGGATCCTACTGCAATTGCGGTGGTGGTGACCCCGGAGAACGCTCCTGTACGAGCCAGAGAGTTGGACACCGCACGCCGGGCCTTGGAGCAACAGCGGCGAGATGTCGAAGTAGAGAAGCAGAGGATGGCAATCCGGCAGCAGCAGTTGGATGAGCAAGAAAATCGCCTGCGACACAATGCAAGCATCCTGGAGAACCGCCAGAACGATATGACCCGGGTGCAGAACAGGAGGCATCAAAGCCGGTTACCCCTTCAAGGTGAGACTTCAAATCCGGCTAATTGATTTGTTACTCCGCAGGACCAGCCAGTCAGGATCGTGCAGGAGATCCCCGCTTATGGAACAAGAGCAGGACAAACCGGGGGAGCCGGTGGAACGAGACCCGGCACCGTTCCAGCTGGGTCACCGCGCGTGCCTACCGGAGGAGCCGGAGGAAACACTGGAGCCATGCCACCACCTCCACCCAGATTCCACACCCCGCCAGGTCACTACAACAATCCAACGGATAACGTGTACGCCGCAACTTTAGCGCTCGACTGTATTCCTTTGGGGAATTCACCTCGTGAGGTGGAGACCCGGCACGCCATAAATATGCCGCGCACAGCTGTGGTGCAGCAAGGCAACTATCCTGATAATAGAAGTGGTTTACATGGAACACCATACAACAGCCGCTCGAGGAGCCGCCAAGGAGAAAGCCCGAGGCATATTCAGTCAAGTTCAGCACGGCGGAGAGCAGAGCAGGAAAATCAACAATTGCCGCCTCCGCCGCCCGGGCAAGCCGCACATGCAGCATCGGCCGCACAAGCAATAGTTGACAATTCAAGAGCTAGCAAGGCGTGCAGCACACTCTGCAGCGCGCACTGGAGGAGTCGGCGCGGCACCTGCAGTAGGAGTAGCAGTGAGTTCACCTGTGCCAGAGGGAACAAATTTGGCCGGGCCAAAGTGCCTTTCAGATGCCATCAGAGCAGAGCCTTACCCGGAAAAGTTTAAAGAACCCAGCAAAATTGCAAACTATGATCCCAGCATGGAACCAGAAACGTGGTTGAGTAGTTATGAGATGGCCATGTGTATTCGCAATGCTTCAGAAAATCTTCATGCCAAGTTCATGTATCTTATGATGATAGATGGTGCGGCCAAGCTTTGGTTTAATACCCTCCCTGAAAAGTCCATCAAATCTTGGAGCGAGCTCAAGGCAGCTTTTATCAAGAACTTTCAGGGAACCTGCAGGCGGCTTTACACAATCGAAGACCTGGATCGGTGTGGGCACAAGAAAAATGAGTCAGCTCGCAGCTGGATGCGCCGGGTCACAGAGATCCTTCATTCATCTACAGATATCCTTCCCAGGAACGCAATACAATCCATGGAGAAAACTTGCAGATATGACCCCCTGGTTCAGAAATTAGGACGCATGAAGTCCAGCAGCCGGGTTGCAGAAATCACCATGGGAGAGTTGATGGATGCATGCAATAAGCACGCTTCCACTATTAAGACCAAGGATGATAGCGAGGAAGAAAACGGGTAGTGCAATGTGAACAATGCAGGAAAAACCCACAATGGTGGAGGACAGAACAATAACAACCTGATACGTGCATTTTATATCATCATTTATATAACTTTTAGTATCATACTAGAATGTTATTTGCATGATTATATGATTGTTTTTACATGTTTTAGATGATTTTGGGGACTTTCACACAAAGTCCCATTTTTGGTATTTAATATCTGGGAGGCAGAAAACCCCCTTTTCTTGTTTTATTGTTTCAGGAGTTTCAGGAACCCAAATAATAAAAGGAAAAATACGTCAGTTTTTCATCGGGAGAAAGGCAGAGGGAAGAAGACCGAAGAGAGGAGAGCCACGAGGCCAAAAGGGGTGGGCCCACGCGGCCAAAACCCTGGCCGCGTGGGGCCCACTAAAAGTGGCCTCGGGCACCTCCTCGCCTGGGGCTTTTTATCGACGCCTTCGTCTCGCCCAAAAAGTAACGCCCTAATTTTTCCAAGTCCATCCGAGGTCGCGGCGGCGGCGAAACTCCTGATCCCTTCCGAGGGGGTCAGATCCTGCTGCTCCGGAGCTCCGGAGAAGGGGGAAATCATCGTCATCATCATCACCTCTCCTCCTTGGCGTGGGAGGAGGCCTCTACATCATCACCCCCATCAAGACCAGCACCATCTCCATCATCATCACCGTGATCCACTCCGTTCCCCTCGCAGTTTGAGAGTTGCTATACCCTAGATACTTGTCTTGTGCTACTATTCATGTTTGTGATTGAGTACTTGTCATTATTTGGTGGTGAAGTTATAATTTCAGATTGTGTTGTACCACTTATGCCACTGATTATGATCATGTTTGCACGTTGTGAGTAGTTCCCGTATGTTCCTGAGGGCATAGGATGAATTGGCAATGATTTATATATGACATGTGTTGGTATTTTGTCAAGAGTTTATCTTTTATGTGATTCTATGATGGTGTTGTGCGAACGTCGACTGCACAACACTTCACCTATATGGGCTCATAGGAGAACACCGTAGTATAATGAATTGAGGAGACTTGGGAGGACACGTAAACCTGAGAGAATCATGAAGTTATATTATGAGGGTATTAGTATCGGGGACCTTAGAGTGTAATGCTATGGTGGGACTTTATGTCTTAATAATTCTTGTGCAGTCATTTACTTGGCCACATGATCCATCATAAGGGGTTGTAGTTTATTTATTTAGCTATACCTAATTATGGCTCCGTCCAAAAAGATTAAAACTTGACAAGATATTCAACGTGTTGTTTAATAAATCTCTATGCCTAGCATATCCATGCCGCCCTCGGGAACGTTTTCCACATATAAGTTACACATCACTTGAGCTTGTCCTCTTGCACATAAGAGGATTGGGCTTTCTCTCTTTGAGAGCTTTCACTTGCTACTGTTACTTGCTGCATTGAATTATACAACCGAAAATACCAAAAACACTTGCATCTTTATTGTTTTATTTATCAATCTTACTAACCAATACCTTCAGCTCCTCGTGGGTTCGACAACCTTTTCTATTGAAAGGTACTACAATTGATCTCCTGCACTTGGGAGTCATCAAGATACTTTTCTGGCGCCGTTGCCGGGGAGCGTAGCGCTATTGGTAAGAAGTTTGGTAAGGAAACTTGAAAGCTGTTTTATCTCATTGTTACTATGGCATTTATGAATCGTGCCTCGCTGCATCTTGCTCTATATGAAAGTGCTTATGCCACTACTGCAAAGGTGGTTGAAACTGTGTGCCTGAGATACCTAAAGTGGGATTTAAAATTCCCATGGGTCATGTTAAAAGAGTTATGAAAAATCCATTTACAGGGATGGAACTAAGTCTGCACGCGAACACATGGAGTTAATTGAAGACATATGTGGTTTATTTAGACTACCTGGTATTCTGAGGATCAGGTAAAAAGAAGTTACTATATTTGTCTTTATCTGGTAATGCTCGTGTTTGGTACAGGTCTCTGGATGAAGAAGTACTATTGAATGGAATATCTTGAGGAAGGTTTTCTTTCTTAAATATTTTACTCCTAAAGAAGCTTATGAGAACCGCTGCTACATATTCAATTTCTGGCCACATCTGGGAGAGAGTATTACTCAAGCTTGGGGGAGGTTAAAGGAACTCCTTCGCAAGAATCCTTGTCATGATCTTACAAGGAAACTTATATTGATAAACTTTTATGTGAGACTACCTATGAAGCACAAGGAATTCTGGATAATTCATCTGGTGGAAGTTTTACAAACAATACTGAAGAAGAAGCATGGAATTTATTGGAGACTATTTCTGAAAATACTAGTCATTGGGATCTTGATAAAGGTAATGAGCCTTATTTTGATTATGGATATTCATGTGTAGAGAACTTCTCTACTTCTATCTTGTTTAAAAATATGAGTGATATTTTAATCTTGATCCTTATGTTATAATTGAAATAGCTAAATTTTGCTGATCATATCTGTGTTCCAAAAAGTGGATTTGAAGTTTATGTTGAACCTGTTAAACAATCTATTGTTGTTCCTAAAGTTATTAAACAGGTTGAACCGTGTCATCTGTGACAATTGAGGAGTATGTTGAAGCACCACCCTATCCAAACCAAGTTAAGGAGAATTTACTTATTGCTGTTACTAACAAAGTAATAAAAATGTTCTCAGCCTTATGAACAGGTGGAAGTCAACACTCAAATTTCTGTATCAAGCAACTAAATGAAGAAGACCCTGTTGATGTTTATCTATGTGAAGATGCTACTAAAGTCATCAAAGGTAATTCGGCCAAGTTGGGAAACCTGTTATATCATGCTCTATTGGGACTTCAAGTTATCATGGTCTATGTGATATTGGAGCAAGTATTAGTGTCATTCCATATTCTCTTATCTTGAAATCAAGCCTGATATTGATCCTATTGTTATGGAAGAGACAGGTATGACAATTCAACTTGCTAATAAAGATATATTAGTCCATTTGGAATTGTTAGAGATGTTGAAGTATTGGTTGGCAAAATAAAATATCCTGCTGATTTTATTGTGCTTGGTTGTCCTCAAGATTCATTTTGTCCTATCATTTTTGGTAGACCTTTCTTTACTGTTGGTGCTGAAATTAATTTGCTAAAGAGAAAGTGTTTATTAAATGTTGGTGAGAAACTTGAATTCAACTTTTCCAAATTTGCTGATAAACATGTTGAAAGAGCCTTTCTGAAGATTTAATTGAAACTCTTGCTCATATAGCTGTAGCTTCAACAGATGTTGTAGAACGTTATATGCTTAATCAAGATGAACCATTTAATGATGAGGAAAAAGAGGCTTTGGAACAAATATTATGGCAACAACCACCACAATTACAATTGCATATCCCACCTGATAATTTAGGAGTGCTACCACCACCTAAAGGGGATCCTAGTTTTGAATTAAAACCTTTGCCTACAAATCTGAAATATGCATATTTGGATGAGAAGAGCATATATCCTGTCATTATTAGTGCTAACCTTTCAGCTGAAGAAGAAGAGAAATTACTTGATGTGCTAAAAGCTCACCGACCAGCCATTGGATACTCTCTTGATGATCTTAAAGGTATAAGCCCAGCTCTATGTATGCATAAAATTAATCTGGAGAAGATGCAAAACCTGTTGTTGATTATCAACGCCGTCTCCATCCAAAAATGAAAGAAGTGGTAAGAAAGAGGTAATAAGACTTATTGAAGCTGGTATCATTTATCCTATAGCTGATAGTAAGTGGGTTAGTCCTGTTCATTGTGTTCCTAAAAAGGGTGGAATGACTGTTGTTCCAAATGATGAGGATGAACTTGTGGCTCAACGTACTGTTGTTGGTTATAGGATGTGTATTGATTTCAGAAATTAAATAAAGCAACTCGAAAAGATCATTATCCATTGCCATTTATTGATCAAATGTTAGAAAGGTTATCTAAACACTCTCACTTTTGCTATCTAGATGGTTATTCAGGTTTCTCACAAATTCCTGTCCATAAGGATGATCAAGAAAAGACCACTTTTACTTGCCCATATGGTACTTTTGCTTATAGGAGAATGCCATTCGGTTTATGTAATGCTCCTGCTACTTTTCAAAGATGCATGAATGCTATATTTGCTGATTATATTGAAAAGATAATGGAAGTTTTATGGATGATTTTTCTGTGTATGGTACTTCCTTCGATAATTGCTTGTTCAACCTTAACAAAGTTTTGCAGCGTTGTGAAGACCAACACTTAGTTCTTAATTGGGAGAAGTGTCACTTCATGGTTACTGAAGGTATTGTTCTTGGGCATAAGATTTCTGGAAAGGAATAGAAGTTGATCCAGCAAAGATAGAAGCTATTGAAAAGCTACCATACCCAAGGGACATCAAAGGTATAAGAAGTTTTCTTGGGCATGCAGGTTTTTACCGTAGGTTATTAAAGATTTCTCCAAAATATCAAAACCTCTAACCAATCTTTGCAAAAGGATGTTCCTTTTCTTTTAATGATGATTGCATTGAGTCCTTTAATATTTTGAAGAATGCTTTAATAAGTGCTCCTATTATTCAACCTCCTGATTGGAAATTGCCTTTTGAAATTATGTGTGATGCTAGTGATTATGCAGTTGGGGCTGTTTTGGGCCAACGTGTTGATAAGAAACTGAATGTTATTATTATGCTAGTAGAACACTTGATGCTGCTCAAAGAATTATGCTACAACTGAGAAAGAATTTTTAGCAGTACTGTTTGCTTGTGACAAGTTTAGACCTTATATTACTGATTCAAAAGTCACATGCATACTGATCATTCTGCTATTAAATACTTGATGAATAAGAAAGATGCTAAGCCTAGATTAATAAGATGGGTACTTTATTGCAAGAATTTGATTTACACATTGTTGATAGGAAAGGGGAGATAATCAAGTAGCTGATCATCTCTCTAGGATGGAAAATATACCTGATGATCCTATTCCTATTAATGATAGCTTTGTTAATGAACAACTTGCAATTGTTAATGTTTCTAGTGCTAAAGTTGCATCTCCTTGGTTTGCCAACTATGCAAATTTTATTGTTGGTAAAGTTTTACCTCCACACTTCACTTTCAACAAAGAAAGAAATTCTTTTATGATCTTAGACATTATTTTTGGGATGATCCTTTTCTTTATAAGAAAAGTGTGGATGGTATTATTAGACGTTGTGTACCTGAGCATGAACAACAGGCTATTATAAGAGATTGTCATGATAGTCCCTATGGAGGGCATCATGCAGGAGATCGCACAGGAGCAAAGGTATTACAATCTGGTTTCTATTGGCCTACTTTATTTAAGGATTGTGCTGAATATGTTAAATCTTGTGATAAATGTCAAAGAGTAGGAAATATTGGTAGGAGAATGAAATGCCTATGAATTATTTTGCCACTTGAACCATTTGATGTGTGGGGTTTTGACTTTATGGGCCTTTCCCAGAATCAAAGACAAAGCATACTCACATTTTGGTTGCAGTTGACTATGTTACAAAGTGGGTGGAAGCAATTCCAACCAAAAGTGCAGATCATGCCACAGCAATGAAGATGCTCAAGGACATCATTTTCCCCAGGTTTGGTGTTCCTAGGTTTTTAATTACTGATGGTGGTTCTCATTTCTTGCATGGTATTCTTAGAAAAACTTTGGCAAAATATGATGTTAACCATAGAATTGCATCACCTTATCATCCTCAAACAAGTGGACAAGTTGAATTAAGTAATAGGGAAATTAAACTTTTTGGAAAAGACAGTGAATAAGTCTAGATCTGATTGGCCACTAAAATTAATGATGCTTTATGGGCTTATAGAACTGCTTTTAAAAATCCTATGGGAATGTCTCCTTAAAATGGTTTATGGAAAGCTTGTCATTTACCTGTTGAGTTAGAACAATGCTAGATGGGCTATTAAACAATTGAACTTTGATTTTAAAACTGCAGGAGAAAAGAGATTCTTGATTTGAGCCTACTAGATGAATGGAGAAATGAAGCTTATGAAATGCTAAAATGTTTAAGAAAAAGTTAAAATTTGGCATGACAAGAAAATTAAGAGAAGGAATTCAAAGTAGGTGATCAAGTTTTGCTATACAACTCTCGTTTAAGTTTTCTGCAGGGAATAGCGTTCAAGTGGCAGGGACCATTAGTGATACAGGAGGTGTACCGTTCAGGAGCTATCCGTCTTCACGGTGATATGAAAGGTAAACCTCATGTAGTTAATGGACAACGCCTTAAACCTTATATTGCAGGAAAAGCTTTGTCGGAATGGTGGAAGAGTTGAATTTACAAACACCGGAGGAGGTAATTGAGAGAAACCGTGCAGTTTCAGAAACCCCAAATCAATAGAAGGTAACTTACTGTTGGAAAGTTTCTCGGAATTGCATAATATTTTACGGAAGTCATTTTTTATGGAAATTAACGTGTGGGACAAGAAAACTAGACGAAGCGGAGACCCGAGGAAGGAAAGAGGGGTCCCACGCGGCCCATGTACCTGGCCGCGTGGGCCCACTCCTTTTCCACCTCGGAGTCCCTTTTCGTCTCGTTTTCGATCCCGACGCTTCGTCTTGACCTAAAAACCCTCAATATATACTCCTCTCTGCCGATCTAATCTCGCACCGAGCGTTCTCGAGCGATCTTTGTTTCTGCTGTTTCTGTCTGTCAGGTTTTAGCCATGTCTTGCTCCGGATCCAACCAAGAGGGGGAGAGCTCTCCCAAGGAAGGTGTTGTGAACCGCTACCTCAACTCCGTGATGGCACCACCAAAGACCGTGTGCTTCAAAGATGCTCGTGGAGGAGGTGAAGGCTCCCAAGGCCACCGGCACGGTGGAGGAAAGGCTGGATGAGTTAGAGGACAAGACCTTCAGGTATGGCACTGTGGTTTACCGCAGCCTTGATGCTCACCACTTCATGAACCTGGAGCTGGAGAAGAAGGTTGAAGAGTACAAGAAAAGGCTTGAAGATCTGGAAGATAGGTACAAGGACGTCATCAACAAGTGGGAGAAGTTCCAATGCTTCATGTGGGATGTAGAGAACCAGAACTGCGAATATGAAGAACGCTTCAAGAAGATTGCAGCAGCCGCCACCCTCAGGTACAATGATCCACCTACATCTTTCCGTGATGGAAGGCCTTTCCCATGGAAGATGGCTGAATGGGAGGAAGAATATGAGAAGGAGGAGGCTGCAGCAAAGGAGAATCTGGAGGAACGCCAAGCTTGGGGGAGTTCCATCTAGTCTTTCTCTTTATCAATCTATCATATCTATCTAGTCATGGTGTGCTTTGCTTTTATCGATTAGTTATCAATATCTCTTAGGCGTGTGTGAGCTCATGGAGCATTATCATGTATCTCTATCTTATGGTTTATCAATGAATATTAAAGTATGGTGTCATCCATGATTCTCTTGTTTGGGGATTTATGGGTAACACTCATGCAAATGAGCGTGGCATATTTAGAGTTTCAATCACATCTTGCCTTGAAATTAATTAACTTGAGTGTGTTGGACAATTGTAGAATCATCTCATAATAAAATAAGTAAAAGTCAACTTATGACTTGGAATTAATAGTTTGAGGTTGAGATATTGTCTTGTAGGAAAAAGTTGAGAAGGGATAATGAAAAGGATATAAAACACTCTTGTTAGACTCTAGTATCTTTTGAGCAAATTAATGATCATGGATATTTCAATACTTATGCTCTTGAATGTGTATGAAAAGGAAGGCACCTGAAGTTTCAGTTAGCCATGGAAAGTGTAAGATAAAGGTTGTATGGAGCATAGGAACTTGATTGAGATATCCATGACTAAAGTTTGTACTAGTTACTAGAAGCAAGGTGATAACATCTTTTATATTTATCTTTTCATTTGTCTTCTTGAACTTGTTATCCAATGAGAGTTTATCTTGTCTTTAAATTTCAGTAAAGATAAAAGATTATAATGCTTGCTAGAAGAGCAAAGCATGTGAAAAGTATATGATTCAATTGTCCAACATACAATGGTTATTTGCTTTCAAAAGTAAGGGGTGATTGCTAGAGCTTCTACTTATGTTGCCCTCATATGCATGAGTTTTATTCATCCATCTTATCTTGCAAGTGAATATGATGATGATACAATGCTCGTATTTATTTATCAACCATAAGTCCATTGATGCATGTAATGATCTATGTCCTTACTTACTCGAGGACGAGTAAAGGTTTAAGCTTGGGGGAGTTGATACGTGCATTTTATATCATCATTTATATAACTTTTAGTATCATACTAGAATGTTATTTGCATGATTATATGATTGTTTTTACATGTTTTAGATGATTTTGGGGACTTTCACACAAAGTCCCATTTTTGGTATTTAATATCTGGGAGGCAGAAAACCCCTTTTCTTGTTTTTATTGTTTCAGGAGTTTCAGGAACCCAAATAATAAAAGGAAAAATACACGTCAGTTTTTCATCGGGAGAAAGGCAAGGGAAGAAGACCGAAGAGAGGAGAGCCACGAGGCCCAAAAGGGGTGGGCCCACGCGGCCAAAACCCTAGGCCGTGTGGGGCCCACTTAAAGTGGCCTCGGGCACCTCCTCGCCTGGGGCTTTTTATTGACGCCTTCGTCTCGCCCGAAAACTAACGCTCCGGAGAAGGGGGAAATCATCGTCATCATCATCACCTCTCCTCCTTGGCGTGGGAGGAGGCCTCTACATCATCACCCCCATCAATACCAGCACCATCTCCATCATCATCACCGTGATCCACTCCGTTCCCCTCGCAGTTTGAGAGTTGATATACCCTAGATACTTGTCTTGTGCTACTATTCATGTTAGTGATTGAGTACTTATCATTATTTGGTGGTGAAGTTATAATTTCAGATTGTGTTGTACCACTTATGCCACTGATTATGATCATGTTTGCACATTGTGAGTAGTTCCCGTATGTTCCTGAGGGCATAGGATGAATTGGCAATGATTTATATATGACATGTGTTGGTATTTTGTCAAGAGTTTATCTTTTATGTGATTCTATGATGGTGTTGTGCGAACGTCGACTGCATAACACTTCACCTATATGGGCTCATAGGAGAACACCGTAGTATAATGAATTGAGGAAGACTTGGGAGGACACGTAAGCCTGAGTTAGAATCTTGAAGTTATAGTATGAGGGTATTAGTATCGGGGACCTTAGAGTGTAATGCTATGGTGGGACTTTATGTCTTAATAACTCTTGTGTAGTCATTTACATGGCCACAAGATCCATCATAAGGGGCTGTAGTCTATTTATTTAGCTATACCGAATTATGGCTCCGTCCAAAAAGATTAAAACTTGACAAGATATTCAACATGTTGTTTAATAAATCTCTATGCCTAGCTTTTTCCATGTCGCCCTCGGGAACGTTTTCCACATATAAGTCACATATCACTTGAGCTTGTCCTCTTGTCACATAAGAGGATTGGGCTTTCTCTCTTTGAGAGCTTTCACTTGTTACTGTTACTTGCTGCATTGGAATTATACAACCGAAAAAATACCAAAAACACTTGCATCTTTCATTGCTTTGTTTATCAATCTTACTAACCAATACCTTCAGCTCCTCGTGGGTTCGACAATCTTTTCTATTTGAAAGGTACTACAATTGATCTCCTGCACTTGGGAGTCATCACAACCATAGTAACAACAAGGGTGGAAATCAAAACAAGCGGCCGTATGGTGAAGGGAATTCAGAGTTGGTTGCCAATGAAAATACCGGGTTTCAGAAGCCCATGACAGAGGGAAATTATAATGGAGGAAACAATTATCGAGGCCCGCCACGCCCAACTAGTCACATTGAGGCCTTCAGGATGTCGTGTCCTCGCCATAGCAGGAACGACAGACCCGCCAATCATTCTTTGGAGCAGTGCGTTGATTTACAGAGATGGAAAAGCGAGGAGATACAGAGATTGTTGCACGGCGGCGGCCGTGGTGGAGGACCCAGCCCGGGTGGTAACCCGGCCAATGGACCACCACCAGGTGCAAACGTAGGAGCCGGCAACGCAGGGGCTGGTCTGAATAGCCAGGGCGGATTTCAGCAACAACCAAAGCAGCTTGGCCAGTATAATGTTCATACCACTGGTACATCCAGGAGGGAGAGGAAGTTAATCAAGAGAGCTATCAATGCTGTTTCCACCGCAACCCCGAGATACCTGAGGTGGTCAGAGCACACGATAACATGGAGTAGACAAGATCACCCGGATGTTGTAGAGCACCCGGGGCTGCTAGCCTTGGTGGTTGCACCACAGGTGCATGGTTATGAGTTGAAGAAAGTATTAATGGACGGTGGAAGTAGTATCAATATCTTGTACTGGGAAACTTTCTTGCGTATGGGTCTCAAAGAGTCACAGCTGCAGAAAAGGTCTACAGTTTTTCATGGTATAGTTTCGGGCAAGTCAGCCTGCCCAGAGGGAAAGATCTCGCTGGAAGTTGCTTTTGGTGAGTCTAGGGATAATTTTTGGTCAGAATGGATCATGTTTGAGGTGGTGAAGTTGAAAAGCCCGTATCATGTGTTGTTTGGTAGGACGGCCTACGCAAAGTTCATGGCAAGGCCATGTTATGTGTACTTACAATTGAAAATTCCGGGTCCTAAAGGGATCATCACTGTCCATGGAAGTAAGGATATGGCTGCAGAATGTGACGAAGGAGATGCCGCCTTAGCAGAACAGGCTTGCGCAGAGGAAGAGCTTAAGTATTACAGGTCCAAGGTAGACCCGGATGATCGCACAACCCTGAAGAGGCCAACAGTAGAAGATGACAGGGCAAAATTCAAGGCGGCCCAAGACGCAAAGATGGTAGATTTTGTACCTGGCGATTCTTCCAAGCAGTTCGCCGTGGGGTCCAACCTAACTGATAAATAGGAAATCGCACTCATTGAGTTCATCCGTGAGAATCGGGATGTTTTTGCATGGAAACCTAGTGACATGCCAGGCATACCGACTGAACTCGCTGAGCACGGTTTACATGTTGATCCCAAAGCAAGACCAGTAAAGCAAGGTTTGAGAAAAATGAATGAGGAAAGAATAAAGTCTATAGGAGAGGAGATAGCCCGACTATTGGCAGCCAGTTTTATCATGGAGGTTTTTCATCCCAAGTGGTTGGATAACCTGGTTCTAGTATTAAAGAAAAATAATGAGTGGAGGATGTGCAAAGATTTCACAAGTTTGAACAAGCATTGCCGCAAAGATCCGTTTGCATTGCCACGGATTGATCAGATTATCGATGCTGTTGCAGGAAGCAAGCTGGTGTGTTTTTTGGATGCGTATTCAGGGTATCATCAGATCAAGCTCAAAGAGGAGGATTGGGAAAAAACTTCATTTATAACCCTCTTTGGTGCTTTTTGCTACAAGACTATGACTTTTGGGCTGAAAAACGCAGGTGCAATGTATCAGAGGTGTATCCAGAATTGCTTTGATGACCAGATTGGGCACAATGTCCATGCTTATGTAGATGATGTGGTGATCAAGACAGAAAAAGTTGGGTCATTCATTGATGACCTAAAAGAGATGTTTGCAAATCTGCGAAGGTATGACATGAAGCTTAACCCAACAAAATGCGTGTTTGGTGTCCCAGCAGGGAAGCTCCTTGGTTTCATCGTGTCAGAACGAGGGATCGAGGCAAACCCGGAAAAGTTCAAGGCCATACAGACCCTGAAAAGGCCAGAAGAATTGAGAGATGTCCAGAAGCTTACAGGGTGCGTAACAGCGCTAAGCCGGTTTATTCCCCGGCTTGGAGAGAAGGCAATTACATTATACCGGCTCTTGAAGAAAACAGATAATTTTGTGTGGAACCAAGAAGCAGACAAAGCATTCGAGTTCCTGAAGAAGCAACTGTCAGAGGCGCCAATCCTGGCAGCCCCGGGTCCCAAAGAACCCATGCTGTTGTATGTTGCTGCCGGGCCTCGAGCAGTCAGTGCCGTGGTCGTGGTTGAGCGTAAAGAGGAAGGAAAAGAGTACTCGGTCCAGAGGCCGGTCTATTATGTTAGCGAAGTCGGAAGTTGAAGCCTTATTTGCAGGAACATCCAATCACAGTGGTTTGTTCTATTCCAATGGCAGATATCATTAGAAATTTGGAAGCTACTGGACGAATCGCTAAGTGGGCAATAGAGCTGGGGCCGTATCACATCAACTATGAGCCTAGGACAGCCATCAAGTCACAGGCACTGGTAGATTTTGTCAACGACTGGACACAGACAAGCGCACCTCCAGTTTCTCCAAGTACAAAATCATGGGTTATGCATTTTGATGGGTCCAAGCAGTACGAGGGCTCAGGAGATGGCGTTGTTTTAACTTCAACCAAAGGCGATAAATTGAGTTACGTATTACAAATTCACTTCGATTGCACCAACAATGTGGCTTAATATGAAGCACTGTTGCATGGATTGCGCATGGCAAAAGAGATGAACGTCAAGCGTATCAAGTGCTATGGAGACTCAGATCTCGTGGCACAGCAAGTATCTGGAACATGGGATAGAAAAGATGCAACCATGGTAGCATATAGGAGGGAAGTGGACAAGGTGGTCGGGTTCTTCTTAGGCTACCAGGTGGATCACATTGATCGTAGGAAAAACGAGGCGGCAGACGCTTTATCAAGACTCGACTCACGAAGAGAGCCGGTTGCACCTAACGTTTTCTTGGATGAATTGTGGAGCCCATCAGTCAAAATTCAAACAGAGGAAGAACTTGCTTACCCGGATGATCCTGAATTGGAGTTTGTTGCCGCCTTACATGTTATTCAAGAGTGGACAGAGCCATACTTGGCGTATCTTTTACGAGGAGAGCTACCACAGCAAGAGATTATAGCCCGACAAATCCTACACCGGGCCAAGGCTTACGTAGTCATTGATGACGAGCTTTACAAGCGGAGCATTTCAGACGTATTTCAGAGATGTGTGTCACCAGAGGAAGGCCGGCAAATTTCGAAGGAAATTCATGAGGGTGATTGTGGTCACCACGCATCAACAAGATCCTTAGTAGCAAAAGCATTCAAACACGGTTTTTTCTGGCTCACTGCGTTGGCAGACGCGGAGCGCCTGGTTAGCAGATGCGATGGATGTCAGAGGTATGCAAGGCAAATTCATGTGCCGGCTCAAGAGCTTCGAACAATACCATTGACTTGGCCATTTGCAGTCTGGGGTATGGATATGGTGGGTCCCTTTCAGATGTCCCCTTGCAAGAAAACCCACCTCCTAGTTGCTATTGATAAATTCACCAAGTGGGTTGAAGTTATGCCAATTACAAATTGTGAGGCGGTCACAGCAGTGCAGTTCTTGAAGAAAGTCATACATCGCTTTGGATATCCTCACAGTATAATCACGGATAATGGAACCAACATGTCCTTGGGAGAGATAGCCAAGTTTTGTGGAAATAATGGTATTCGTCTTGATGTTGCTTCAGTATCTCACCCGCAAGCCAATGGTCAAGTGGAACGTGCAAATCAAGAATTACTCAGAGGATTGAAGCCACGTCTCCGGGTCCCGTGTATCAGGCCCGCTGGAGCTTGGGTAGAGGAGCTGCCCTCCGTAGTTTGGGGGCATCAACACGACGCCAAACAGATCCACGAAAATGACACCGTTCTTCATGGTATATGGTGAATAAGCTGTTTTGCCAAGTGACATTATTCATGACTCGCCAAGAGTGGCGGCTTATGTTGAGGTGGAGAACGAGCAGACCTGGCAAGATGCTCTGGACCTATTAGAGGAGCACAGGGAGCAAGCCCTAGAAAGATCCGCAATATACCAGCAAGCTGTGCGGCGTTATCACAGCCGCTGGGTCAGAACACACAATTTTCAGGAAGGAGACTTAGTGCTGCGATGGACGCAAACAAAAGATGGGATGCACAAGTTATCTCCTCCATGGGAGGGACCCTTCATCATAAGCTGGAATCTGCACAATGGCTCGTACAACTTGTGTAACATTACAAGTTTTTCAAAAAGTTGAAAAATCAGAAAAATTTAAAACTTTTGAAAACTATTATGTATTTGGCTTTGAAAAGAAAAAAAAATCATGCATGCATTCATCATCTTATTGCATTATTGCATTTGGATACTTCAAAAGTGAGAATTAAAAATTCCACTGGAAAACATATTTAAGAAAGTATAATAAAAGGGCAAATTATGCCCTATATATATTAATTGGACTTTTATTGTTTTATTTGTTCTATTCAAATTTTGGCGGTGACTTGATGATACTTGTTTAATCCCAAATTTACTTGTGTGGTGTTTTATTTAAGAAACAAATTTTGTGTTCCAAAACCTATATTTTAAAATAGACATTAAGTTTCAAAATTCCTTTTTACCACATTTCAAAAATTCTTGTGACAAAATAATAGTTAAAATTTCATTCGAAAGTTTCAAAACAAAGACTTTGATTTTATAAAACTATAGGAGTTGGTTTGATTTGATTTGGATTTATAAATCAAAGGTTACTAAAGTTTGGAAAAAAAATTGAAAAGGAGAAAGAAACAAAAAAAAGGAGAGGAACCGAGCAAATGGGCCGAGCCCACTGCCTCTCTCTCGCGCGCGTGCCCTGCAGCAGCCCAGCTCCAGCCCAACCCCGGCCTCTCCCCTTTCTCTCACTGCCAGGTGGGCCCCGCCCATGACGCCAACCATGCCGTCACGCGTCTTCAACCTCTCTCGCAAGAAACTCTCCCGAAACCCTAACCAAACTCGGATCAAATTCGTTGAGATTTGCTGCGTGTTTTGCACGAACTCCGGCCCCATATAAACCCCCATGATCTCCGCGTCAAAAGCCCCCAAAAACCCTAGCGAATACGCCCCCAGGCTGCTCGCATCGATCCCCGCCGTGCCGCCACTGCCGCCGCCGTGTTCTTCAAACTCCGGTGAACATCGACCACCTCGAGCCTTCTCCCCTGCCCCATCTTCTTTGTAATGTCCATGCGCACCCGTATGAATTTTCCCGTGGTTTGTTTTGCCCCAGATCACCGTGTCCGTGCTCGACCGAAGCTCGCCGCCGCTCGCTCGACTCCAGCGAGGTTTTCACGACAAACCAGCATGTCCCCGTCCACCGCGAGACCTTCATCGACTTCGCCTCGACGCGCTGCACCCAGTGGTACGACTCGCGCATCTCGAACTCCTCTCCTCCGCCGCATGCATCCACGCCGGCCATGGCGCCGCCGCGGGAGCTAGGTTTCCGGCGAACAACGCCGCTCGTTTTAGGTCAAACGAATCTCGGCCGTCCGATCTCGTTTTAACGCGTGAGATTAGATCCATCCGATGAACCGGTACCGGCGAATCAGAGCGCGCCACATCGATAGCCCAGTCAGCAGCAGCGTCAGCAGCACAGTCAGCAGCTCCGCACCAACCAGAAGACGCCACGTCGACGGAGGACTTCAGCGCGAGGATCTTTTCAGTTTTCTTTACGTTTTAGTCCCTGCGCATCGCAGATTAGTCCCTAGATTTTAGATTCATTATTATTTTTTATTCCTTTAGCCAAAATTTATGAAATTTATATTTTTGGAAATCTAATAATGTGTAGAAACTTTCTGTATGCTTAATTTGGGGTTTGGACGAAATTAATTTAGATAAATTTTAAAAATGGTTTAATTGATATTTTGGCTATAATTTAATTTTAAAAATTGATAATTGAGCAAAATATTTTGCTATATTTTTGTTTGTATAAATAATGGCCGTAGCATTGCTCTGTATTTTTGTAGAAGTGTTTTTATGTGTTTTGCATGTAAATTGTTTTTATTGCTTTTTAGGTGTTATTTTAATAAGTAAATTATATTAAAATTGTTCTCCACATTAATTTCGAATAGAAATTTTAGCTAAGTCATGATGATCATGTTAGATGCAAAATAACTTAGAAATATTTCACCTCTCCCACAAAAGTGTTATTTCTTCCTTAGAAAAATTTTGAGTAATAAAATTTTGACAACACTTTTCCTTGGAAAATTTCCTTAGAAAATATTTGATAATTATTTTGACAACACTATTTCCCTTAGAAAATTTCAACATCTTAAAAGTGTTAAATCTTTTCCTTAGAAAAATTTAGCATCTTGAAAACTTAGTGGTTTTAGAATATTTTCCTAAGTGTTATTTTTGACAAGTGTTTGTCCTTAGAAATTTTATCAACTATGGTTTTAAAAGTATTTTTCCTTAGAAAAATACCAACACCTTATTTTATGAACTCTTACTTAGAAATTATTTTGACTTATTGTTGGACCTCTTTGGTCCTTAGTTATTTTTGGAACCTCTTGTTTGCTTGCATTTCCTTAGAGCTTTTACATAAGCATGGCATGCATAATTAAGTCCTTAGTATTATTTTATACTTTCACATGACCTCCTCCTTAGAAATTTTGAGGATGAATGCTAGCTCTTTTGACCCCTCTAGTTAAAAACACTAAGTTAGAAATTAGTGGAAACAATCAAGAACCAAAGAAGGACTTAGCCAAGAAGACAAGACTCAGGAACATCTCCAAGAAGAAAAGTACTTAGAAGAAATCAAAAGAAAGTTCATGAAGACCAACCAGCTACATTTTCTAAGTCTTTCTTTCCTTTCTCTCCTTTCTTCCTCCTTCTCCTAAAAACTTCATGGTGGCTAAGTTATATCCAAGATCAATCTTCTGCCAACATCATCAAGTCTTCAGAATCAACAAGTCCACAAATGCGCAATGAAGTCATCACATCAAGTAAAACTACAAGGAAGCAAAGAGAAGAATTTTAGAAGACCAACTACTTCTTTTCTTTCTATCTCCTTTTGTCTCACTTTGGACATAGGCCAAGTCCTCGGTGTTTAAGACTAAGTTCATAGAGTGCTATTTGAAGATCAATGAAGCTGCAAAGGAGTTGAAGATTATTTGAAGACCAAACTTGTGAAGAATTAGAGTAGCTTTACAACCTTCAATTGGTGGTTTTATCAGAATGGGATAATGTTATTTTGTTGTCTTTCCCTTATTTTGTTTTGCTTGTCTTTTATACCACATTTCTCTTTGTCATCCTGCATCACATGCATATCATATTTTTCTAAGTGTTGCATTTATGATTGTATGTTTATTTGTGATTTGTTTGACTTGTTAGAAATTCCGGAGAGAGACGAAGGTGGTTGCAACTGCTACACCTGTTCTTCTGTTTGCCAAGGCAAGTGGCACACCCCCATAAATTTCCTAAGTATTTTTCTATGCATGACTTAGCTGAAACTACTATCTCCTCTACACTAGTTGTGTCTAGAATCCTATTGATAACTTAGTAGAAATTATTGGTGCTACGCAAAAGTGTTTTATTGAAAAGTTAAATTCTACTAAGTTAATTTATCACCTGGTGGATTTGGGCTTGCATGGCTGTCAGAGTTGAGTGTTTATTCACTTGTGGATTGCCACCCAGGGTATTAAGGGGCCAAGGTTTTCTCTAAGTGAAGTTGCTTACCGTGCAGCCATTAGTCATATGGGCTCTGGCTAGACGGATTAAGTTGCGTGGACTCGTCCCGACTTGACAGGTGGTGGTAGAATGGTTAGAATGGGAGCGCGTCAAGTCGGTATGGGATGGGAAAATGCTTCTGAAAAGTCTCGTCTCAACTCTCTCCTTTTCCTTAGCACAATTTGAGTGCTTGAGGATAGTTTGGGTTTGTTGGGTCTAATGGTGAAAGTGCACAACCTCTGCAGAGTTAAAACTAAGTACTTAGCCGTGTCCCCGGTTACGGACAATTTGAGCAGCTGATCAAGGATTCAACGGAGGCTCCCAACATCTCTTTTCTCTAAGTAAAATTTTGATGGGTGAACAAGGGTAGATGAGACTATGGATTTCATACCATATTGTCTCAAACATTTGAAGAAAATGCATTACAAAGTGTTAGGAAAAATTGGCTTTTATGCAAAATAGCCTTGAACCCCACCAGCCAAATATGCATATAGGCTATAGAGTTATTCCATTAAGTGTCCACATAGTGTCACTTGCCAGATCCATTTTTAATGGTATCTGACCCACTCTGTTGCAAAATTTTATTTGTTGCAGATTGTTCTGACGACGAGTGAGTTTACGTTAAGGGTTTCGAGTCTGCAACCAACATGTTTTCGCCTGTGGCACATGCTAAGGATGAGGACTCCATGAAGATTATATTCCGCTGCTTTACTCTTTCAAAGCTGGCTTCGTGCTATGCAATTTGTAAAGGATATTTTCCTAAGTACTGGATCCCCGTGTAATAATTGATACAATGTTGTGATATTACATCTTAGACTGTGTGTGCAAATGAATCGATCCAGGGGTTTGCACTATACACAGGTACCTTGTCAATTTATAAGTGCAGGTACGCTACAGATGGTATCAGAGCATAGTGTTGCATGTAGGTTCGAAACCCTAAGTCTGGTTAGAAATAAGAAAGCCCATAGGACAAAACTTATTTGCTTTTTGTCTAAAAACTTTTGATATCATTCTTGTAACTTCTTAACTATTCGAGTTCTAAATGTCTTCTCTTATTTATAGATGTTCCGCCTCCTGGAATCACTCAAGAAAGGTCCAGCAATGACCATGACCTTGGAATGTGAGACTGAGTTTCCAAAAGCTTTGAAGGACCTCATGTTGAGCATGGGACTTGAAGGAGCAGCAGTCTACAAAGGATTTCCTTTCAAGGGTGAAGGTCAAGAGTACTGGTGGGTACAACTCCATCTATACAAGAACAAAGACGATGACCACAAGACCAAAGGTTGCTACATGTTCACAAACCCAATAATTCGAACGTCATTCTTTGATTCAGCAAGAAGTGCAGCATGGGAGGCCATCGAGCACCTTGGAGGAAGACTTCAATTTAGACTTCACAACACTCAGAAATACCTTGATGAACTCAATGGAATAGAGGAAGAACTCGATACAATCAGGAAGTAGATAGAATAGACCCCCTTATGTATTAGAATAAAGAAACCATGTTGATGTATTGACCTATCAAATTGTGGTATGGCAGTACTATCATATTGCTTCCCCATATCCTAGGCATACTTTCGATCCAAAGACGACTAGTTGTTTTTCTCAAAAATTTGTGAGTTTTATTCTGTGTGTTTGATTGTTAAATTGCTTGTATGGGTAGGAAATATTTCTCTTAGATCTGTCTATCTTTTACTCATCTATGCTAAACCTAAACATATGCCTTGCCAAAGTATCAACGATGATGAGAGGACAAAAGCAATGCAACTATTAGAAGCTCAGAGTCAGTTGATGCAACTCATGGCCCAAAATCAAGTCAACAACTGCAACAAAGAGTTACCCCAAGGGATGCAACAACTGTTGGATAACCAGACCCACATTGTGCAGCTGATGCGTCACCACATGGCCAACAGTAACACCAAAACACCACAGATTGACATAGGTAACACGAAATTCAAAGGAAGTGTTTTGAGAAAACCTCAAGCCTGCCAGACGTGTGGAGAAATAGGACACACATCCAAGGAATGTCATGATGAGTGGCCCCATGGTGTCTCTCTCCAAGACGGATATCACACAACCCTAGTTACTTGCTTTTTGTGTGAGGCAACAAACCACATCCCATCACAATGTCAACTCTATTCCATAGTGCAGCAAGCTAGGCAGCAAATACAAGAGGGGATGCAACATACTATCAGGAAGACCTTGGAAGTAGAAGAATCGGAGAAGAAACTCCAGAACAACCCCCACAACAGAGACATTAGTCAAGTGATGTGCTTCAAATGCAAGAACACAGGGCACTATGCCAATAACTGCCCCGAGAAAATGAATGAAGCCAGACTCAGAACTCACCCCCACACTTCGAAGGTCACCACTAAATGTTGTTACTCATGTGAGGAGGAAGGTCATTTCTCTCGAGATTGCCCCATTAAGCGAACCAGAACGTCAGCCTTTGTGATAGAATATGATAAACAAGAGATAGAGGACCTTTTAGCACTACAAAGACCTAAAAAGAACAGAAAGCGGAGTTACAATAAACATCTTTCTGAGCCTTCATTCAAAAGGTACATTACTCCTGATGTGAACCATGTTCACAAATATGAGAATCACCATGGTGGAGGAAGTCACCTCAAGCAGCTTATTCACAATGGTGGATTCAAGGGAAGTAATGGAGACCACAAGGGAAATGGACATGCTGGCCATAACCATAATAATGGACAGCACCGCCCAAATTCCGAGCTCAAGAGAGATATCAGCCAAGTGCTTTGCTACAAGTGCAGTAACAAGGGCCATTATGCCAATAAGTGCCCAGAAAAGGAAAAGATAGAAGGAACAACCAAGTCAAAGCCTTTTGGTAAAGGATATGTGAACCACGCCAATATGGAAGAGGTAATTGAGGAACCTAGCATGGTGAACGGTACGTTCTCAATAAAGTTTGCACCCTGAAGTTCGACTACCAACAAAATTCCTTTTAAGGGTGGTAGCTACCCTGACATCCCAGTCATAACCTTTTGCTAGCCTTCTCGAATCTCGGGGACGAGATTCTTTTAAGGGTGGTAGTCTGTAACATTACAAGTTTTTCAAAAAGTTGAAAAATCAGAAAAATTTAAAACTTTTGAAAACTATTATGTATTTGGCTTTGAAAAGAAAAGAAAAAAATCATGCATGCATTCATCATCTTATTGCATTATTGCATTTGGATACTTCAAAAGTGAGAATTAAAAATTCCACTGGAAAACATATTTAAGAAAGTATAATAAAAGGGCAAATTATGCCCTATATATATTAATTGGACTTTTATTGTTTTATTTGTTCTATTCAAATTTTGGCGGTGACTTGATGATACTTGTTTAATCCCAAATTTACTTGTGTGGTGTTTTATTTAAGAAACAAATTTTGTGTTCCAAAACCTATAATTTAAAATAGACATTAAGTTTCAAAATTCCTTTTTACCACATTTCAAAAATTCTTGTGACAAAATAATAGTTAAAATTTCATTCGAAAGTTTCAAAACAAAGACTTTGATTTTATAAAACTATAGGAGTTGGTTTGATTTGATTTGGATTTATAAATCAAAGGTTACTAAAGTTTGCAAAAAAAAATTGAAAAGGAGAAAGAAAAAAAAGGAGAGGAACCGAGCAAATGGGCCGAGCCCACTGCCTCTCTCTCGCGCGCGTGCCCTGCAGCAGCCCAGCTCCAGCCCAACCCCGGCCTCTCCCCTTTCTCTCACTGCCAGGTGGGCCCCGCCCATGACGCCAGCCATGACGTCACGCGTCTTCAACCTCTCTCGCAAGAAACTCTCCCGAAACCCTAACCAAACTCGGATCAAATTCGTTGAGATTTGCTGCGTGTTTTGCACGAACTCCGGCCCCATATAAACCCCCATGATCTCCGCGTCAAAAGCCCCCAAAACCCTAGCGAATACGCCCCCAGGCTACTCGCATCGATCCCCGCCGTGCCGCCACTGCCGCCGCCGTGTTCTTCAAACTCCGGTGAACATCGACCACCTCGAGCCTTCTCCCCTGCCCCATCTTCTTTGTAATGTCCATGCGCACCCGTATGAATTTTCCCATGGTTTGTTTTGCCCCAGATCGCCGTGTCCATGCTCGACCAAAGCTCGCCGCCGCTCGCTCGACTCCAGCGAGGTTTTCACGACGAACCAGCGTGTCCCCGTCCACCGCGAGACCTTCATCGACTTCGCCTCGACGCGCTGCACCCAGTGGTACGACTCGCGCATCTCGAACTCCTCTCCTCCGCCGCATGCGTCCACGCCGGCCATGGCGCCGCCGCGGGAGCTAGGTTTCCGGCGAACAGCGCCGCTCGTTTTAGGTCAAACGAATCTCGGCCGTCCGATCTCGTTTTAACGCGTGAGATTAGATCCATCCGATGAACCGGTACCGGCGAATCAGAGCGCGCCACGTCGATAGCCCAGTCAGCAGCAGCGTCAGCAGCACAGTCAGCAGCTCCGCACAACCAGAAGACGCCACGTCGACGGAGGACTTCAGCGCGAGGATCTTTTCAGTTTTCTTTACGTTTTAGTCCCTGCGCATCGCAGATTAGTCCCTAGATTTTAGATTCATTATTAATTTTTATTCCTTTAGCCAAAATTTATGAAATTTATATTTTTGGAAAGCTAATAATGTGTAGAAACTTTCTGTATGCTTAATTTGGGGTTTGGACGAAATTAATTTAGATAAATTTTAAAAATGGTTTAATTGATATTTTGGCTATAATTTAATTTTAAAAATTGATAATTGAGCAAAATATTTTGCTATATTTTTGTTTGTATAAATAATGGCCATAGCATTGCTCTGTATTTTTGTAGAAGTGTTTTTATGTGTTTTGCAAGTAAATTGTTTTTATTGCTTTTTAGGTGTTATTTTAATAAGTAAATTATATTAAAATTGTTCTCCACATTAATTTCGAATAGAAATTTTAGCTAAGTCATGATGATCATGTTAGATGCAAAATAACTTAGAAATATTTCACCTCTCCCACAAAAGTGTTATTTCTTCCTTAGAAAAATTTTGAGTAATAAAATTTTGACAACACTTTTCCTTGGAAAATTTCCTTAGAAAATATTTGATAATTATTTTGACAACACTATTTCCCTTAGAAAATTTCAACATCTTAAAAGTGTTAAATCTTTTCCTTAGAAAAATTTAGCATCTTGAAAACTTAGTGGTTTTAGAATATTTTCCTAAGTGTTATTTTTGACAAGTGTTTGTCCTTAGAAATTTTATCAACTATGGTTTTAAAAGTATTTTTCCTTAGAAAAATACCAACACCTTATTTTATGAACTCTTACTTAGAAATTATTTTGACTTATTGTTTGACCTCTTTGGTCCTTAGTTATTTTTGGAACCTCTTGTTTGCTTGCATTTCCTTAGAGCTTTTACATAAGCATGGCATGCATAATTAAGTCCTTAGTATTATTTTATACTTTCACATGACCTCCTCCTTAGAAATTTTGAGGATGAATGCTAGCTCTTTTGACCCCTCTAGTTAAAAACACTAAGTTAGAAATTAGTGGAAACAATCAAGAACCAAAGAAGGACTTAGCCAAGAAGACAAGACTCAGGAACATCTCCAAGAAGAAAAGTACTTAGAAGAAATCAAGAGAAAGTTCATGAAGACCAACCAGCTACATTTTCTAAGTCTTTCTTTCCTTTCTCTCCTTTCTTCCTCCTTCTCCTAAAAACTTCATGGTGGCTAAGTTATATCCAAGATCAATCTTCTGCCAACATCATCAAGTCTTCAGAATCAACAAGTCCACAAATGTGCAATGAAGTCATCACATCAAGTAAAACTACAAGGAAGCAAAGAGAAGAATTTTAGAAGACCAACTACTTCTTTTCTTTCTATCTCCTTTTGTCTCACTTTGGACATAGGCCAAGTCCTCGGTGTTTAAGACTAAGTTCATAGAGTGCTATTTGAAGATCAATGAAGCTGCAAAGGAGTTGAAGATTATTTGAAGACCAAACTTGTGAAGACTTAGAGTAGCTTTACAACCTTCAATTGGTGGTTTTATCAGAATGGGATAATGTTATTTTGTTGTCTTTCCCTTATTTTGTTTTGCTTGTCTTTTATACCACATTTCTCTGTGTCATCCTGCATCACATGCATATCATATTTTTCTAAGTGTTGCATTTATGATTTTATGTTTATTTGTGATTTGTTTGACTTGTTAGAAATTCCGGAGAGAGACGAAGGTGGTTGCAACTGCTACACCTGTTCTTCTGTTTGCCAAGGCAAGTGGCACAACCCATAAATTTCCTAAGTATTTTTCTATGCATGACTTAGTGTATTTCTTTATATTCATGTGTAGGATAGTATTGCTATGCTGAAACTACTATCTCCTCTACACTAGTTGTGTCTAGAATCCTATTGATAACTTAGTAGAATTATTGGTGCTACACAAAAGTGTTTTATTGAAAAGTTAAATTCTACTAAGTTAATTTATCACCTGGGTGGATTTGGGCTTGCATGGCTGTCAGAGTTGAGTGTTTATTCACTTGTGGATTGCCACCCAGGGTATTAAGGGCCAAGGTTTTCTCTAAGTGAAGTTGCTTACCGTGCAGCCATTAGACATATGGGCTCTGGCTAGACGGATTAAGTTGCGTGGACTCGTCCCGACTTGACAGGTGGTGGTAGAATGGTTAGAATGGGAGCGCGTCAAGTCGGTATGGGATGGGAAAATGCTTCTGAAAAGTCTCGTCTCAACTCTCTCCTTTTCCTTAGCACAATTTGAGTGCTTGAGGATAGTTTGGGTTTGTTGGGTCTAATGGTGAAAGTGCACAACCTCTGCAGAGTTAAAACTAAGTACTTAGCCGTGTCCCGGTTACGGACAATTTGAGCAGCTGATCAAGGATTCAACGGAGGCTCCCAACATCTCTTTTCTCTAAGTAAAATTTTGATGGGTGAACAAGGGTAGATGAGACTATGGATTTCATACCATATTGTCTCAAACATTTGAAGAAAATGTATTACAAAGTCTTAGGAAAAATTGGCTTTTATGCAAAATAGCCTTGAACCCCACCAGCCAAATATGCATATAGGCTATAGAGTTATTCCATTAAGTGTCCACATAGTGTCACTTGCCAGATCCATTTTTAATGGTATCTGACCCACTCTGTTGCAAAATTTTATTTGTTGCAGATTGTTCTGACGACGAGTGAGTTTACGTTAAGGGTTTCGAGTCTGCAACCAACATGTTTTCGCCTGTGGCACATGCTAAGGATGAGGACTCCATGAAGATTATATTCCGCTGCTTTACTCTTTCAAAGCTGGCTTCGTGCTATGCAATTTGTAAAGGATATTTTCCTAAGTACTAGATCCCCGTGTAATAATTGATACAATGTTGTGATATTACATCTTAGACTGTGTGTGCAAATGAATCGATCCAGGGGTTTGCACTATACACAGGTACCTTGTCAATTTCTAAGTGCAGGTACGCTACAACTTGCTGGATGCAAGAGAAGAATCAGAGTATCTGAATAACACAACCCACTCCACTAAATCATTAGAAGAGCGCGAGCGGCCGTGAAACATCGCCCAGCTGCGCCCATACTACACCTGGTATCAGATCAAGTTTATCAAGTGTAATACACGATGTAACAGGCGGCAGGTTTCAGACACGCTCTTTTACTTACCAGGGTACCTAAGGGGACTGGAAGGTTTTTAATGAGGCGGCTTGCTGACCTAACCTTTCATATTAATAAAGTGAAGGTTGAAAGTTATCTTATTATTCAGTTTTCATTTTTGTTTGCATTATTACTTTTTGTGTATCATTTTTGTTTCACATGTTTAACTTTTACAGTATTCACATATTCAATTTTTATATTACTGATTTTTGTATTTCTATGTTTTATTATTGTGCTATCTTTTTACATGCACTTATTTGAAAGCCGGCAGGTTTCAGTTGAAACCCACCGTTGCGTAGTAAGATACATTTTAGGTCTTGGGGGCTGATTACTTGAATAGTACAGTTGTATACTCAAGACCCGGCGTCTATGTCACTTGGGTCATGGGGGCTGATTACTAACGAAAAGGTACAACTACAATCTCATGACCCGGCTAAGCCTAGAGCTACTATTTTTCTTGGTTGTCTAACTGAAGCTTGATGTGACTCGCATTTATATGGCCTGATTGCTCACCTCTAAATTCAATCAATCATGATGCCCATTGGGACTTGCCTGACCCTGTTTTTATCAGAGAAGTTAAGACAGAGAAAATCCATGCGAAAGCCGGCTTATAGTTCAAAGAAACCAAAAGGGTCGTCAAAACCACAAACTTTGCAGGACTAAGTGAAGGCACTAAGGTTCATTACATATCAAGCAAAGTTTCAAGGTGTACAGACACACCATCAAAAGAATAAGAGCCAAAAGTATTAAGTTATTACATAACTGCCCATCAGGGCCAAATAGATTGTTTTTTGCAGATATTGAGCATCTGCACAGTTTTTCAAGACTCGGCGTCCGGAGCCGGGTTACCAGCGGAAGCATCGGCCAGGTTATCTTGGGCGGTGGCATTGGAGCTATCTTCTTTTGCTGCAGCCGGGTCATCATGTGCCGCCTTCGCAGCCTCGGTCCGGGTCTTGAGGGCTCCTTCTCTGCGCCAAGTGACAAGGTACAAAGATTCAAAGTGGTTCTCATCGTCATCTTCAACTGCAGCACGGCCCGGAGGTGGCACAATTGGTGTAGAAAAGCTTGGAGTAGTCTTGTCCTTGGCAACCGAATCCTTGTAACTTTGGAGCAGATCGATGCGGGCCGGCTGAGGATCAACAATTTCTTCGTTGTTTTGAGAGTACCCGTATTGCAACGTGGACAGCTTCATCTTGTTGGCGATTTCTGTGGCCACGTACCGGGTCTGCTTCACGGCTCTGGCGTAGGATTTTTGTCGAACTTGCTGCCATCAGAATTAAACTCAGGAAAGCCCCCCAAGAGTGGCGCCGGGTCAAAGGTTGGATGATATGCCTTGGCTAGTGCAAGCCCACGCATCACGCCGGCTCTGCAGGAGGACCTCTTCCACAATTGAATCCACTCAGGCATGGTTGATAAATGACCAAGTACTTCGAATAAGTACTTGGCGGGTTCTCCCAGTTCCTAGCGGCTTTGATAACTTCACAGCTGCCAAAGTATAGTTGGCGCACTAGAGTATACAGGCATTTCACCTTACCAGCAACAGTTTTGCGAAGAGAAGAGTCTCGTGGGCCTGCAGAAGAGAAGATCAGTTATTTGGCACAAGAAACCGGGTTTCAGTTAATCAGAATTGCAGTAAAAATACTTACCAACTAGCGAGGTGACCATGAAGTTGATCATCTTCTTCAGGTGGCTCAGCTCTGCAGTGGTGGAATCCAACGTCTTTTGTACTTCTGAGAGCTGCTCCTTCCAGTTTTCTTCGTGCTCTTCCATCTCCTTCTTCAGGTCCGAGTTATCCTGAGTCAATTTAGTGAGATTTTTCTAGAACTTGCAGTTGCTCTGCATCTGTAAGGCGGGCACTGGATTCGGATTTCAAGATGTCCTTGAGCTGGGAAATTTCTTCACCGGCCTTGGTGACATGCTCCTGTCAACAAAAAGCAAATATATGGTTAAGCCCGAGTTACTGCAGGAAAGTTAACCCGGAACTTGGGGGCTACAGAGTTGAAATTCTACCAACAGAGATTAAAAAGTGAAGCCCCAGGTTGCTGCAGGATCACAACCCGGCACTTGGGGGCTACACACGTGAAGCTAATTTTTTTTCTAAGTATGTTATTAGTCCCAGGTTGCTGTGAACAGACAACCCGGCACTTGGGGCTACATATTTTGAAGCTTATTTGCAGATGTAAGAAAGTTTATGCAAAGATGAAAATTTTCGTCCCAGGCTGCTGTGAACAGATAACCTGGCACTTGGGGGCTACAGGATTGAAGTTTCTTTTTTTCTGACCATGAGTATTATAAGCACCAAGTTCATCAGCAAGTGATAATCTTAGAGCTTGGGGGCTACACAGTATATAAATATGGGAGTAAAAGTAAAGATAAGTAAAAAAGGGTACCTGGTAGCGCTTCTGCATCATGGTAACCAGTTCAGTCTCAAAACCTTTGTGCTGAGCAAGCCGAGAGAAATATTCATCGCAAAGAGCTGGCATGGACATAGAATCCAGAGCCGGCAAGTCAGCATAAAGAACCGGGTCCTTGCCACGAGCAGAAGTGACCGGCTTAGCTTCAGGAGTTGTAATTTTGGCCTCACATTGGAAGTGCCAGTAACTGGGACCTTCTAGGACCCGGTGATTTGCACTTCATCTTCGTCCTCTTTGGTGCCAGACCCTAACCCGGGTGATTGGTCAGCTGGAGAAGGTTCAGGTGCAGGAGCAGGAGAGCTTTTTGGAGATGCAGCAGGAGCCAAATCCTCCATTGGTTCATCCCTCTGAGCCGGCTCTTCAACATGTGCCTCCATTGGAGTAGGCTCTGTTACGGCTGGAGGAGGAGACGCTGGTGGAGGGGAATCCGTCTTGTCATCTAGAGAAGTTTTGGCGCTGAAATAAAATAAAGGATATCAATGAGTGTGTAATGAAAGAAAACAATGTAGAAAGAACAAGAAGCAAGTGTGCCTTACCCGGTGTTGATCTGGAAATCCTCGGGCGTGCTCACGCTGTCCGAGGAAGAAACTGATAAAGAATAGGATTTAGCGGCCCAGATTTTGCCAGCTAAAGGGTGCGAAGTACTGGGAGTCTTCTGAGGCTGTTTGACCCGGCGAGATGGAGCAAAAGGGGAAATACCTGCGCTGAGGGATTCCTGGCTCATCGAGGACCGGGTCCTGCACTTTTTGTTGGCTTCAGCTTCCTTCTCAGCTTTCTTTTCCTGTGGTTGATCTTCAGTTTGAGAGTTGTTCATCATATAATTAGAAAGGCGAGAATAAGGCACCTTTATAACCGCAGCCCAGGTTCTCTTGGCAGTTGGAGGCTCAGTGGCTTGTGGACCCGGCAGATCAGAAGCAGTCGGGTCAATGGGACCTGGAATAAGAGTCGTCGGGTTATCAGTAGAAGAGCCTGTGAGAGTGGCTTCGTTGTTGATCAGGTCAAGGAAGAGCCGCCCAGCGGAGCCGAGCTCACCTTCATCCTCGTCATCCTCAATAACTTCAACATCGTCACTATCAGGTGACGAAACAGGGGTATAGTCCTCAATAACCCGGATGTCAGAAAATACCGGTTCAGATGTTATAAAGATAAAAATATAGAGGTTTACCGTGGGAGGTTTGTTCTTGGCGCTGAACGGGGCAAGCCCGGTCAGTGCGATAGCTGATTTGTTCTCGCCAAGAAGCTTCTTGGCGGTCTTCACGAGTTGATCATCAGTAAGCGTTACTTCAGAGTAACGCATATCATCAGTGGTTTTGCCGGTGTACTCGTGGAATAACCGGGTCCTGATACTGAGCGGCTGAATAAACCAGCCGATCCAGCACTTGACCAGGTCAGTGCCCTTAAGGCCATGAGCAAGCAGAGCTCTGGCCCGGCGAAGGAGAGAATCTACCAAGACCGGTTGGCGTCTTCCGCATAGCTATTCATTTTGGAGTCGTAGATCAAAGGAGAGTTGCGGAAGGCCGGATACCGGGCCTCGTCAGTTGCAGTAGAAGTATGTGTTTTGCCATCCCTTGGGATGGCTGGCTAAAACTAGAGCCGGGAAAGTGCAGTCTTTGCGGCGTTGGATCGAAACACCCCCATGGACCAAGAGGTTGATCTTTGCGGGAGGGGTTGCAGTAGAAAATTTCAAGGAAAAGCTCGAGGCTAGGAGCCATCTGGAGATAATCCTCACAGAAAACAACAAAGTTGCTAATGTTTAAGATGGAGTTGGGAGCAACATCTAAAGTAGTGAGGCCATAGTACTTGAACACTTGGCGGAAAAATAGAGAGCCAGGAGGGCGAAGACCACGAGTAACATGATCTAGCAGAACAACAATTTCACCTTCCATTGGCTCGGGACGAATTTCCTCCCCGGGTGCACGCCAGTGGATCTCATCCTTGTGTGGTAGTTCACCGCAATCTTGGTGAACTTGCAGCATGAGCTCTGTCACAGTGGACTTGGTCCAGTTCATCGGAGCTGGAGCAGAGGCCGCGGCGGAGCCCGACGCGCCGCGGCATTTTTCTTCGCAGCTTGGGGGCCTTCGCCTTGATCTTATCCCTCGCCAAGGCTGAAGAACTCGAGGTGTGACCAATTGTGGCTATGCACTAACCCTAGCAATGGCGCGGCGGTGGCTACGGCGTGGAGAGGATGTGGAGGTGCGGCGGCGGGGAAATCTGAGGAGGAATCAGAGGAGCAGTGGTGTGAGCTGGCCTGGGAATGGCCGCGGCCGTGCTGGTTCTCTCTCTGGTTCTCGATTCACTAGTACAGAACGACACATCGGAAACGGGCCAAAAACCCCATCGGAAACGGAAAAAGGGTCCGTGTCCCCGCCTCCGTGACTGATGTGAAGGCCCTCATCGGTTACGGAGGTAAAACACCGTTTCCGATGAGGTCTCCATTTGGCAACGGTTGTGCCCAACCTCTGTTTTCGATGTATCAGAACATCAGAAACGGAATTCTGTTTCGACTCGTTTGCGTTGTGGTTTCTTCGTAAGCCTAGAGCTGTAATAGAGTTGCCACTGGACATTTAAAATCTGACAGCAGAAGCACAACAATGCTAACAAATCCATTCATAATGTATATAACAATTGTAACCATTACATAGCATCAAAAGATGATCAATTACACATATCGAGACTTCTCCTTCTTCCTCAGCTCACTGTCCGTTTATAGTCCTCCACTCTTCTCCTTCTTCCTCAGCTCGCTCTCCAAGTAGTGGTTTCATGCTTCTCCAAATCACATATGCAGCATAATTTCTACACATCCTGAAGATAGATGGAGAAACTAAAAACATGAAACCATACCGAGATCGCAAGCCTCCGTAGCAAATATATTTTGCCAAATTCTTCATTTTGAGGCTTGCTCCATCTTGGACAGTGTCACCGAAATAATTCACAATCTAATACAAAACCAATAGAACATTTCATGAGTTGCTAATACAAATCACTCCATCTTGGACAGTGTCACCGAAATAATTCACAATCTAATACAAAACCAATAGAACATTTCATGAGTTGCTAATACAAATCACAAATCAAAACAGAGCACAATTGACCGAAATAATTCACAATCTAATATAAAACAATAGAACATTTCATTAGTTGCTAATACCAATCACATATCAAAACAGAGCATCTCTAGTTCATGAGATCTTGCCTATGCCGCTGCAGAATATGACATATAGAGACAGCACAATTGATGAACAATCTAATATAAAACCAATTGATGAACTAGTTCATGAGCTGAGCGATTTAGACCTCATATTTTCTTTCTGTACGACGCCTCCAGATCGGCCACCTCCTCCACCATGGACGGCGCCTCCACATCGGCCACCTCCTCCACCGTGGACGGCGCCTCCAGATCAGCCACCTCCTCCGTCGACGGCGGCCCCAGATCGGCCTCCGTTGACGGCGGATCCGCCACAACTGCTGCATCACCACCCGATGAATGATCTGTTCCAGCTCCGCGTGGCCCAGAGGACGCGGGGCATCACCGCAGGTGATCAGCCTGACGCGCTCCCACACCTTCCGCATCACAGCCGCCTCCAGATCTGCCTCATCACAAAAGGATGCAGCTAGATCGGTGCGGCCGCTGGAGCCGCGACTGCGATGGCGGGATCTTGAAGCGCCGGCAGAGGAAGCCATGAGAGAGTGAGGAGAGCAAAAAGCTACAGTGTGCAGCGGCTAGGGTTGAAAGATAGACAGTGAGGGAGTGAGAATGAGACTGATGGCTTTCTCTGTCGGTAGTACATTTATAAGCGCCCAATTGGCAACGACATTTTATATAACCGTTTCCATTGGATACAAGTTCACAACTACTATGTGCTATTGTTCCGAGCTGCATACGAACCTAATACATTCTACTGATTTTCAAAGTGCATACGAACCTAATACATTGTACTGATTTGCATAGTACATACAAATCTAATACATTCTACTGATTTTCATTGCTGCATACAAGTTCACACCTAACACAGCACACAAACACAAAATCATTCTAGCAATGCTCACAAGAACATTTAACTGAGCTATTTATGTTCCTTTATGCCGCTCCTTGCGCACAACAACAACAACATGGTCAGATTTAGTCAAGTGTTTGTTGGGCTCCATACCAAACCAGCTAGAGCTGCTGCAGTGTGCGGCTTCATCTCCATGTTCGCCTTCTTGACTATCAAGGCTACATTTTCCAGCTCTGCAGCTTCCACTTCGACGCCATTAGCAAGCAGCATCTCAACATAATCTTCAATCCAAAAAAATAATCACAGCTCCCAAAATACTCTTCGTCCCTCCCCTGCCAAATGGTAAATCGAATCCAGAGGCAAATCACATCACACATAGAATAGAATCAATCAAAACTGGTCGAAGCGTCGAACTAACCCTGTGATTTGGACACTTGAAGTAGATCCGGCCTGGATTCAGATCCGAACGCGACACTTGACGAATCGTGTTCGACAGCGGCAGCAAACGCACTTCACAAGCGGCAGATCTGACCTGGCCCCGGCGGCGCAGGAGGAGGACGCATTCGATCTCCCCGACGAGCTCATGCTCTTGGCCATGGAGGACACGAGTGCGGAGTAAAAACAAGCTGGAGCAGAGGAACAAGGGCGAATCGACAGTCTTTTATAATATCCAAGATAGTGCTAAAAAGGAATTTTATATACGTAACCTCGCCAATGGTTGTATACAAATGTCCGATGCCATTGAAGAACATATCGCACACGGAGTCACAAGAAACTCCGTTACCAATATATTGGCAACGGTTAATAATTCGCGACCGTTGCCTATGAAGGACGGGACGTGGCCCAGCGGCGGGTTTTCTCACGCGGAAAGCGCGATTCTCCGTCGCCTAACTCGTGCGTTTCCATAGAGGGTATCCGATGTGTCGTTCTGTACTAGTGATTGGAGATTGAAGATACGAGGTGTGCGTGAGGTAGAAGATGAAGAGGATGAGGAATGGGGAAAGTGAAACCCGATTTACCCTAACCTCAGATTTATAACCGGGGTGAAAGCCCTAGGGGTAAAAAAGTAAAGAGTGAGAGGATAAGGATCTTTGACAGCAGTCAATGATAAAAGGTAAGACAAAGAGAATATTCTCTGAAAGATATGGAGTAAGATTGACTGGAGGTTGATCGATGTTTTTTACTAAGTGTTGAGTATAAAACCGGAGGTGTATGAACCCGGTATGACATAGCCGGGTTATGATATGGACCGCCAAGAAGAGCCGGCCTAGCCAAAGAAAAGGCAATGTAACCCGGTATTTAATGTATTATGTGTTATTCTTATTTTCAGGTGGTTAACCCAGACAGCCAGGGCAGCGGCTCTCATTAAAGAAATGAAGTTTGCAGCTAGAAAAGGAGCGCGCCAACCTGGTGACCAAGTTAACCTGGGGGCTACTGTTGGGGGATAATAACCCGGTAGGCCCATGAAGAGGGAAGCGTGACCCGCGGCAGGAGGCCCGGCCAGGCCAGCTAACCATCAACATGGGTCGGGTTACATTGATGGGCGGAGAGCTTGTCGGTGACCCGCCTACACAAGGAAGGTTCCAGAAGACCCGGAGGCGGTACGCGTCTTGGAGTACGAGGCTTGGAGGGCACGAAGAGCTAGAGGAGATAGAGTAGAACTCCAAGTATGGGTAGAACCGGGGCTTACCTTGCAAAGGATCAGGAGGCCCGGCCATCTATATAAATGGGCTCCTAGGTCATAGATAAGCAGGATCAAGCTATTAGAGATTCGAGAGACAAACCCTTTGTAACCCTTGACTTGAGACTCGGCGACATTGTAGTCCGGGTCTCGAGATCTCCCCATCAATAACAAACAAGCAGGAAGTAGGTCTTTATCTCCTATGGAGAGGCTGAACCTGGGTAAATCATGTGTCCCCGTAGAGCTAAACAATCTCCTGTACACCAGAATCGCCATGTCCCCCAATCTTAACTACCCCCAGGTAGTATCTGCCGTGACAATCCCACGACACGCAGACTCGGAGATGGCCCACTTGGTAGCCTCTCCATCAATCATATTCGTGCGCCGGAGCCCGAGAATGCAGCCTTTTCCCACGCGGGCACACCGCCACTTCGAGTCCTTCGCGTCAAGTCAAAGCGCCAATGCTTTGACCACTGATGCACGGAGGCGTTAATGCCATGGCCGCTTAGGATTAAGGGTGCTATAAAATCCTCTCTCGCCGGAGAGGTTAGCAACTTCTTCTCGATGTGCTCTTATCGCCGTTTCCAGATCGAAATCCTCCTCTATCTCCACCCATCAGTGGCGAACAACCACGAGGCGCGTGGTAGTTCCGGGAGGCAGGGGCGCCAGTACATCTAGCCCGCACTCTCGAGGACCAATGGCGGAGGAGTTCACCCGTTATGGGGTGGGGGAGGGCTCATGGTCGCCTCTCCGCGAGCATGGTACTGCCGAGCTCGAGCTCCTCATCCAGCGCCGGTGGTTGCCCCCCCCCCCCCCCCCGAATGACCTTGAGGCGACCCGGAGTACTCCGTCGACAACATTGGCGGTGGTTGTCCATGCCGCAGCAGAGCGAAACCGCGATTATGAGGGCGACAACTCGAAACCCCATGGACGGTGGGACTTCTGGGAGGGGCGCACCATCGATGAGTGTGACACCCTGACCACCCCTGGGCCGGGCCTCACCCCTGGCAGCTCTCTAGGATCTCTAGACTGGCCCAGAGATCACCACTTGTCTTTTCTGCGCACTTTGTCCTCACTCGTGAGCACCCGGGAACAAGTTCTGGTCGGTCACCCATCCTTGGAGAGCTTCGGGCCAAGCACGCTTAACCTCGGAGTTCCTTCCAGATGAGCTTCCAGAAAAGAAGTTGCAACTTATTGATATGAGTATTCTATCAATCCTATTAAGCCCTGTGCCAGGATATCACAACCTTCCCCCCTTAGAAGACCGACGCCCTCGTCAGTCAGCCCCCAGTCCAGGAACTTCCCCTCTTGGCACCGTTTGTGCGCCAGTTCCGGTACATGTCCACATGTCGCGCCTTGACCCGCACACGCCCGAGTTACCGCGAGGTCAGCTCCGATACCAAATGTAACACCCCGACCCACCCCTGGGCCAGGCCTGTCACCCCTAGCAGCTCTATAGGATCTCTAGACTGGCCCACAGATCAACACTTTTTTTTTGCGCACTTTGTCCTCACTGGTGCGCAGTCGAGAACGAGTTCTCGGTCGGTCACCCATCCTTGGAGTGCTCCGGGCCAAGCACGCTTTACCTTGGAGTTCCTTCCAGATGAGCTTCTGAAAAAGAAGTTGCAACTTGTTGAAATGAGTATTCTATCAATCCTATTAAGCCCTGAGCCAGGATCTCACAACGAGGTCCTTGACGCCGTCCGTCCTGTCGAGCGTCACTCGCAGGTCAGCTCCTCTCCCATCGGTGTATCGCGCGCCGCACAACCCCTCTTCATCTCATGGCGCGTCGTGAAAGGAATATGCCCGAGAGGCAATTATAAATAGGTTATTATCTTATTCCATGTTTATGATAAATGTTTATTTCTCATGCTAGAATTGTATTAATCGGAAACGTTAATACATGTGTGACTAATAAACAAGTAAGAGTTCCTAGTAACGCCTCTCGTTTAACTAGCTCATTGATTAACCAATGATCAAGGTTTACTGGTCATGAACATTGGATGTTGTTAATAATGGGATCATGTCATTAGGAGAATGATGTGATGAACATACACCCAAAGTAGATGTAGCAATGCAATCAAGTCATTAAGTTTACATTGTTGTATCAATCACATACGAAGTAACTCTAATCCTAGACCATGAGATCATGTCAATCACTAACACCGGATGAGTGCTTTGATGACATCAAACGTCACACCGTGAAAGAGTGACTATAAAGGTGGCATTGGGTACTCTGAAAGTATTAGTTGAGGCTCATGGATCAAGAGTGGGATTTGTCCATCCAAATGACGGAGAGATATACTCTGGGCCTCTCGGTGATATCACATCGACACCGCTTGCAAGCACGTGACTAGGTCACAAGGATGTCATATCACGGAACGAGTAAAGAGTACTTGTCGGTGACGAGATCGAACTAGGTATGGTCGATACCGATGATCGGATCTCGGACAAGTAAAATATCGCGAGACAAAAGGATTTGGTTACGACGTTTTTGGTTCACGTGATCACAAGATTCATCGTTGAATGTGTAGGAGTCATTACGGATCTCCAGGTCCCTCTGTTGACTATTGATCGGAGAGGTGTCTCGATCATGTCTACATTATTCACGAACCGTAGGGAGACACACTTAAGTTTGCCGACGCTTTTGGGTAGATACGGAATATCGGAGAAAAGTTTGGACAGCCCCGAAATTGTTTCGGGCATTATTCACGAACCGTAGGCCTTAAGTTCTATTACTCTATGCTTTAACTAGCTCTAATCTTACCAAAAAACGAGCTGAAACTGGACCTGCATCTATTATGGCAATAGAACTATAGTAACTTACTAAGATTAATTTTATTTCATAGCCTGATGATTTTGTTTTTAATAGTCCTTCTACATTTCTCCCTTGGTTTCATGGAACTCCAATGACTAGCCATTGTCCCTAGAGTTAACTAGGGTATTGTGGATGATGTATGTCAACAATCAAACTGTGATTTGCTAAATCTGCAAAGATCATAGGTGAAATTGTTCTCGAATTAATGCACTTGATTTATGTAAGGTCTTCACGGTGGCTAACACAAAACTCTGAATGCAAAAATACTCAGCTATCTTGGACCATGTTCGTGTGTATCATTCTTATCATGACGATTTTGCACCCATGTTGAGGTTAGGGATATTCTTCATCATGTGTTTTCTCAAATTCTCCTCTTATTGTGTGAAAGATATTGACCAATTTATCTTTCTGATGCTTTTCATGCAATAGTTCTCATAAGGTTCAAAGCGAGATAGCTACCATAGCCTTCTCAAATTTTCATGAAGATTTTGTGTTCCCGCATTTTGAGGATGTTTCGATGTATTGCTTACACATTTACCTTGCATTTGCATTATCTTCTATATATTTGTGTTGTTTTAATAGTGTTATGAAAAATAATGGACATGTCATGAACGATGTGCTCTCCTATCCTGCAATAAGATGCTTTACTTGGTGTTTGCTGTGTCTACGTACAATGATTACTGCTCAACCTCTATGGAGCATGAGTTGACGAAAAGAGCTCTATAGAGAGCTACCTTTGGATAAGCTTCCATAAGTGGTTTCAACCCACAACTCTATTGCACAAGATTTGGCAAGAAGAGCACGTCGACATCTTTCTAAGATGAGTCCCTTCTACTTACACAATACTTCTATGAACTACAAGAATTGGCTACTCTTTGACAATTATTTTGTCTTTTTTATGAGATTCCTAGGTTACATGAAGGTCGGAGCAAGATTGAATATTTTCCATACCATTTTGGTCAATACCGACTACATGGTGAACCAGAATTCAATGACAAGCCATCTACCTCCTCTACATGTTAAAGACGAGTTGGCATTGAGGACAAATCTTTTTGAAGGGGTGGGGGGGAGATGATGCAGCCCAACCTACGATCACCACCATGTCTAGCACTCCAACATATATCAAGTCACCATGGACCTCAAAGGTGAACTTCCTCTCTACGAGCCCATATAATATGCCTTTGGATGTATACTACTTGAGCATCTTCTATATGAGCCCATATATATAATACGCCTTTGGATGGTATACTACTTGATCATCCACCCCTTTACATTGCTAGGTTTTCCATTACGAGTACGGACATGTGGGAGGATTTCAAGAGATCCCAAGAACATAAGCCATCCAAGGTGGAAGCATGGAAGAGGAGGAAGACGTGGAAACTCGAAGAGAAAGCTGAAGAAACTCTTGTCGGTTCCAGCGTAGGTTCAACCGGCCACGGTCAGTTCCAGATACTGTACCACAAAAACCATATTGGTTTCATGTCGGTTTAAGGTCGGTTCAAATCAACCAATATTGGTTCCGACGTCGGTGAACCAACTTAATTACCAACCGGCTTGGAAACCGTCGCAAGTAAAGTGGGGCTGAGGTCTTTGTGTCTTTCACATACCCCCTATACTATAAATAGGACCTCTCCCCTTCAGTTCTAGGGTTAGAAACTTAGAATAGAGATGAACATGAGATAGACTTGATCAAGTGCTCCTTCCCTCCCTGTGCGGAGAAGATCCCCATTAGATTCAAGAACTCTTTTTAGATTTATCTATTGTGTTTTATCAAGGCTCCTTTTGTGCTTAGTCTTTCCAAGGGAGCGGAGCTCCCACCCTATCCACCAGATGTCACTTGTGCATCTTTTCCTTCCGCCAATAGGGGAGAGCATTGGCGCCGCCGGTGTACTTTGAATTGGCACACGCACTGGTGCCCTTCTTACACTCCTTTGCGTTGTGTATGTATTGTTTCCACCGCAAGCACTCGATCCGGTTCTCGCACATCCCCTCGACATGACAAGTTACGCGCTTGTAGCCCATGCCCGCAAGATCCGCCAGCAGCCCATTGCCAAACATAGATGTCGGCCATAGGGGAAAATGTTGCTTGCCATGTGCTTGTTTTTATTTGGAGCCGTACAAGGGGGAGTGAGGGAGGGGTGAGGACGGCGGAGCGCCTTCGACTCGCTTCACTGCTTGTAATCATCACTAGGTGGTCTGAGACTTATTTATAAATTTCGTTACTTTTGAGATCTTTGTACCGTTGTTGATAATCTATAGATCGGTCGGGCATTTGGCAAAAAACCTTTTTTACATTGTACGCCTGCAGGCATGCATTACTTGTATTGATAAAAGTACGGATACATATATGACGAGAATACAAGCAACATAAAACTAGGAGAAAACAAACGATTAAACTGCCGCAAACCGCCATCGCCGCAACTATCAAGCATCCACGTCTTCCACCGTTGCCAAATAAGAAGAACACCAGCAGTAGGTCCACATATTGACGCTGAAGAAACCCCTTACCATAAGGCGTTATTGAGCCGAATAGCCACCAGCCCCGTAAGGCTGGATCTATCCCGATAAATAACATCGCCCGGAGGAGCCCTCCGAGTCTCTTCAACGTCGGATCCGGGGCCAACACCACCCCACCCTTCAACAGATGGCCGGATCCCCCACCGTCTTCCACATATCCACAGCAGTCAGCACCACTGCACTCCAAAAGAAGCCCATCTCCGCCGCCACGCTAAGATATTGAAACTGTTCCAACAGATTGGACTTCACAAGCCTCTCGCCGGTGTCAGCAACAGCTCCGACTAGCAGGAGCATGGGCTGGAAGACCATTATTCCTGCTAACACCATCGGTATCAGCCCCACCATGACACCAATGGAGAAAACTCGAAAAGCTAAAATGCTTAGGACAAAACTACACGCACGAACGAGAGCCGGAGCTCCCTTCCCCTCGTGCCAAAAAACTTTTGAAATTGGGCTGGAGTGGACACGCAAAGGTGTGTGTATCTTTTTTTCCTTTTTTGAACGTAATCCGTAGTTCGTTGCGACTTGCGAACATGGCGACCGAAGAGGCACTAGGTTTGGGTTCGCGCGGAGGTCGGCGGAGCCGTTTGTCTGGCGCAAGCGCGGGCCCACCTGTCGGCGCGTACGTGGAGCGCTCGCTTACCAGGTCGGGGGCTGACCTCGACGGCCCTGCCGCACATGCATGGTGTTCGTTCGTTCGTCTGTTTGTTTTCCGTCTTCTCCGATCTCGGCGCGGCGTTCCATCGATCGATCCGTCGCGTTTCGCCGTCCGGATCGTGTGCGTGACTGATCGATGGCGACGACGACGAGGGTGCTCGGATCCAAATCGCCCGACTGCTTCCAGCTCCGGGACCCTAATTCCTGGTACATCCATCATTCTTCTCTCATCATCTCCATGGTTTTCCCAATCCCACCTTCGACTCGCTTCCTCCATGTCTTCTGAATCCTTGTAGGATGCGATCGATGTAGCCATCGAAGTCTTCTAAATTCGTCGTACCGTCACTGCTGCATTTTGTTCTTGTTTTGAAGAAACTTTCACTAGTGCATTTGGTGAAATTTGTCCGGTGAGATCTCGTGGGAATTAATCGGCCATACCCCCAATCTGACGACCATCTTCCCCCTTACGAAAATATCTGAGTGACACCTTTCGGTAAATGTGCATGATAGTAGAGGGAAAAAACGAGGCATTCGTCAAGAGAAAACTTGCAGATTGATGTCAAACAATGCATAACCTTTAGCTGACAGCCACTGCTATTCCAGCACTTTGTCACTGGAAGCATACTGCGAAACAAAAAGGATTCATACTAGAATATTCAGTTGTTCTTGGTTTGCAAATAAATCATAATGGTCGCACATTTGCAGGATTTGCTTGACTGAGCTCGCGAGCGATGTGGTCGTCCAAGTAGGAGAAGTGGCTTTCCATCTCCACAAGGTAAATTTGCTTCCCCTCGTTTCCCTGTATATATCTCTGTCCCAGTAATTCTTCCACTGTTATAAGATCCAATGTTGTACCATGCTCACATTTTGAATTTTACGTGTCATAATCTAACTTTATGAGGTACAAATGTACAATACATGAATGGTTATGGCTCGACTCCTTCACTGCAATGTGCGCTCTGTTTATCTTCACTGACAACATGACTTATCTCTGTATTTTCATCCAGTTTCCACTGATCAACCGGAGCAGCACGCTACAAAAGCTCATCACCGAGTCCAGCACCGCATCCGACGACGGCAAGCCGTGCACGGTGCACCTGGACGACCTCCCGGGCGGCCCGGCGGCCTTCGAGCTCGCGGCCAAGTTCTGCTACGACGTCCGGTTCGAACTCAACGCGGCCAACGTCGTCCCGCTGCGCTGCGCGGCCGAGCACCTCGGCATGGCCGGCGAGGACAACCTCGTCGACCACGCGGAGTCCTTCTTCATCCGCGACGTGCTCTGCAGCTGGGACGCCACCGTGCGCGCGCTGCAGGCCTGCGACGGCGCCGACGGCGAGCTGCTGCCGCTCGCCGAGGACCTTTTCCTCGTGGCCAGGTGCATCAAGTCGCTGGCCAGCAAGGCGTGCGCCGACCCGACGCTCTTCGGCTGGCCGATGGTCGAGAACTACACGGCGAGGAGCAGCGTCGACGGCGTGGCGGCGCCGCCGGTGATGTGGAATGGGATCACCACCATCGGCAAGCCGCGGTCGCCGGGCGCCGGGTGGTGGTACAGGCAGGCGTCGTCGCTGCGGCTGCCTCTGTACAAGCGGCTCATCTCCGAGATGCGGTCCAGGGGCATGAGCCCCGAGGGCATCGCCGGCTCGCTCACGCACTACGCCAGGCGGCACCTCTCCGGGCTCAACCGGCGCGACGTCGTCAGCGGCGGCGCGTCCGAGACGGCGGCCGCGCTCTCGGACGACGTCGTCGGCGAGCAGCGGGAGATCCTGGAGGAGATCGTGGCGCTGCTACCCGCGGAGAAGGGCGTCGCCGCGACGAGGTTCCTGCTCGGCATGCTCCGCACGGCGACGGTCCTGCATGCCGGCCCGGCGTGCAGGGACGCGCTGGAGACGCGCGCCGGCGACCAGCTGGAGGAGGCGACGCTGGAGGACCTTCTGATCCCCAACACCGGGTATTCCTCGGAGACGCTCTACGACGTGGACTGCGTGCAGCGGATGCTGGAGCAGTTCCTTATGTCGAACACGACGGCGTACGGCGCCGACGTTCGCTCCCCAGAGATCACGGCGGACGAGGCCCCGTCCGGCGATCTCATGCCTGCCAGCACGGTGGGCAGGCTCGTCGACGGGTACCTCGCGGAGGTCGGCACGGACGCCAGCCTCAAGTCCTCTAAGTTCCAGCAGATCGCCGCCCTCGTCCCGGACTATGCACGCTCCTTCGACGACGGCCTCTACCGCGCCATCGACATCTTCCTCAAGGTAAATGAAGCGAGAGAAAGAAACCACCGTGGCCGGCCATGGATGTTCTTGAGCTTGCATTTGACACCGCTGACATGGCATGCAGGCACACCCGTGGCTGACGGAGTCAGAGAAGGAGCAGCTGTGCCGGCTGATGAACTGCCAGAAGCTGTCGCTGGAGGCGTGCACGCACGCGGCGCAGAACGAGCGGCTGCCGCTGCGGGTGGTGGTGCAGGTTCTCTTCTTCGAGCAGCTGCGGCTGCGCACCACGGTGGCCGGCTGGTTCTTCGTCACCGACAACAACAACGCCGTCGAGCAGGGATCCCCAAGCTCCCGCCGCTACGCGCCGACGAAGAGCCGCGGGGAGATTAACTTCGTCGCCGGGTCGGAGGACAATAACGACGACTATGATGACGAGGTGGTGGTGTACACGCCCGGGAGCAGCGAGCAGCCGGCGTCGGCGATGAGCGTGGAGGAGATCCGGCAGAGGGTGGTGGAGCTGGAGGAGGAGTGCTCCGACATGCGGCAGGAGATGCACCGGCTCGGGAAGCCCAAGGGCGCGCTGAGCAGGCTGTTCAGGAAGCTCGGGCTCGGCGGTGGTGACACCAGGTCATCATCGTCGCGGCAGCAGCAGCAGCCGCGGCTGCCGAGCTCCGGCAACGAGAAACGCATGAGGTTCTTGGATTTGGGGTGTTAATTTTGCAAGATTTTACTTATGTAGTTCGATCGCATGTTATTTCCAGATTGTAGAATTAGGTAGCGAATTTGTTGGGTTTTTTTTCAGAAATAAGAATTTTAGAGCGTACATTTTTCTTAGGTTGAAATTTCTTTGCTTATGTTGCGTCTTTAGATGGAAGCAGATATACATTTAAAAAGATTTTTTCGGCACAATTTTTTGCAAAAAGTTAGATGCAGAATCTGAACATATATTACTCTGACTCAAGGACGTTAGCTGCTTAAACTATATCGTTCTACCAAATACAATGTTGAATTACAAAGTTCCAAGTTAGCAAATAAAGTTTCCGAAAGTAAAAGAAAAAGGTTGACCAAATGCTGAAATGGACAACCACATTTCAGCAGACAGTAGAACTCCACCACATGGTATTAGTGTTTCAGGATGAAGATAACATTTCATCAAAAACGTTGACATCTATCCAAACGTAGCCTTTTCTCTGGTGACTACAATGTCAGAGTACCAAGTAGCTACACGGCAAAATTTATTATCTCTGTTTACAAGGGGGGCCTAGGGGAACATGCATTTGCACCATGGTATAGAGAAACATGTGATCATTGACATGTAAATCTCGCCGAAAAAAGGGGAAAATGTCGATGATCGAGATCACGAAAATGTAATTGAAGAAGCGTACGAGTGAAGCAGGGTAAGCGTCTGCTCTGCAATTGCACGTTTCTTCGCCTGATTCACCCATTCGGTAGCTATTTCCTCTGCTTCAGTCCCGTGCAACCCTCCTTTCAGGGCATCCGCTGCTGCACTCAAGTCTCCAGCTACAATCAAGTCTTCCACTCTGCTTATAAGAGCCTCGATACCATCTCCAGATTGATCCTCTTTGATCTGAAAACCATTTGCACCAGAATTAGAAGTATAGTTTCAAAATTTAAGAATATCTCGCCAGTGTGGGTATTCTGTCAAGGACGAGAGAATTTACAAAAATAAGATGATCGCTAGTACAATTGTACTGCTGCCACTGCGAAAAGAGAAGACAAGCTAATTGTAGTCATGCCAGACGGATCCATTGCTAGGTAACCCAACGGATAACTGTGCTCTATCAAATCCTGGTGGGGTCAAGTGTGGAGGCAATAGGATGCCTATACAAGTCAAAAGTCTGGAGGCAATACTATGCCTGGACTTGAAACTAGATGATGATATTTGAATAATTAGCATGAGATAGTGCTTGATCAGAAGAATCAAACACAAAATTTCAGGTGCCTCAGTACAGAATTTCTTATTGACTGGTACGAAGTTACTTGTATTAACGTACCTTGATGGTAGAAGCAACATGAGCAACAGCATGTGTCAAGATACCACCACCACCTGATGGTATAAGGCTGAAATGTCTGATTGTTTCCTTCAGGGAATTAAACTGCAACAAGAAATGATGGTAAAGGATAGCCAAATTAGTGTTGCTCAATAAGCGTTCATGACAACTGAGAGTACATCATTGCATGATTAACAAGTATAGATATATGTAAGATGATACAGTACAAGGGGATGATATACCTTTCACCTAGTATTTAGAGTCTCACATGGGAAAGGTACATTATTTTTTTCATCAAAAGTACTTGCGTATAATTATAATTAGTTTACATATAAACTAGAAAAACATAGGTCAAGGATATGGATGTCAAAGGTGTGTATTGCAGGGTGTACGACTGAATAAACATGATCTAGGTATGGTATAACTTCGACCTAGTATGTAGATTCTCACATGGGATGATATATTATTTTTGTCATCAAATGCACTTGCATATCATTATATTTATTCCCGTCGTCCCATATTAATTGATGCTAAAACGGATGTATCTAGAAGTATTTTAGTGCTAGATACATCCGTTTTAGCGTCAATTAATATGGGACGGAGGGAATATTTTACATGTAAATAGAAAATATTGGTTAAAGTATGGATGCCAAAGCTGTGCATTGCAGGGTATAAGTCTGAAAAGACATTGTCTATTAGAAACAAAATGAGTAATTAACATCTGCAAGCACATAATAATCTCTTATATTCAAAATGATACACCAATCAGGAATGCATTAGTATTGCCTGATTTTTTCACACTAAGAATGTTGATTAAACAGCAGTACATCACATGAGAACTTACCTTTTGCTTTAATTCCATTCGGGTATCTGATCCATACTCGAGAACATCTTCTGGAAGCGATGAAAGAGCCAATTCTAAGAGTGAATCTTTATCAATGCCTTCAAGAGATTTACGCAACATATCCACCTCTGTACGGATTGGTGAGCCACTGGATAGAGCTTCTTCAAGAGCAAGAGTTCCCTGCAGAGAATTAAGAATTATGGCACAAGAAAGACTGAAAGCAGAGGGTGAGAAGGCGATATTTAAGCTTCCAGTAGTTAGAAGCAAGCACGTAATAGCAACAAAGTGAAAAACTTACTAGAGCAAGCTTATGAACTGAATGACTCTGTCGAGCTTCTTCAGACCGTGCATAGAATGCCATGCACAAAGCATCTATCTGAAAAATAAGCCCAAGAGCCAATCAACAAGTGCAAGAAAGCTAAAATTGTACACCATGAATATATTGTTGGTCTAACAGCCATACTTGCAATATAGAAAACAGTTCACCTAGTTACAAAAGAAGGAAAGAAGCACTCCCTTGCATGCTCTAGTGTAGGTAATCGTGCAAATATGTAGAGATGCAAGTGGGCCATCATTAGGGTACCCTCTACCATCGTTAGTTGAAAAAAAATGATCTAACTTTTCCAATGACATCACCATTTGAAAAAGTATTCATTTTTTTACCTAAAGAGGGTAGTGGGTACCCTAATGATGACCCACTTGCATCTCTACAAATATGCATACCACTAACTCATAGCTAACCGTGTATCTCTAAGGTGCAGTAGGGTACTGGGGTCGCAGCATGCCAACCTCTAAAAATCGTTTACAACATTGACCACCCAAAAAAAAATGGAACAGATTCATACATTGAGATTTGCTTCAGCAATCTGTTCGATCTGGGATGCTTTCTCTATTGCAAGAGCTGCAGCCAGTTCAGCTTTTGCCAACTCCTGAACCTTCTCAACTTGTTGACTTGCTTCCTCATCCTATTGAGTCAGCAACAGTATAATAATTACATAATGAAGTAATGTAAGGAATAGAAATTGTATGGTGCATGCAAGGAAATATGTAGGACCTTCCGCTGCAGCTCCTCCACCAGTTTTTGTTCAGAATTTTCCTGAAGTTTTTTAATAGCGGCAGCAGCCTTCTCTTTCTCTTTATTCAGCTCCTGAAGTAACATCATGAAATTAAAATGTCACAAAATTAAAGAATTCTTCTGATATTAAAACATGAACAAGAAATATTAATATGCATTGACAAGAGTAAAGAAAAACATGCACATAGTGCAAACATAATTCTGCTGTTTTGATTATAATATTTGATCCACATTTCACTAACATTTGAGAAATATCATTAGAGTACTACTTCAATCTCTACATGTATGTCGTTGTGATATCTGTTGGGTGAAACATTTAAACTTTCACAATCCAGATACATACAAATACCTGGATTGGCCACAATAATGGCATCTGAATATATCGGACGAAAAAGATTATGCAGGTATTGACATTTTCATGAATTTTTACTAATAATGCTAACAATTTTGCGTCTAGCAAATTGGCTCCACATAGAAGAAACACGGAGGCCTAAAAGAATAAAAATCAGAACAAAGCATGTCCCTCACCTTTTCCAGAATTGCTGCCTCTTCGGTGACCATAAGCACCCGAGCCCTGGTGTCCTTCAGCTCCTTTTCGTATTTCTCCTGACAAAACACAAAGCATGAGACAAGATATTAAATACAGTGACGACCGTACTACTTCATTCAGAAATATAAGGCATGTTTTGGTTGATCACGTGGATTAAGAATGCAATGAAACCAACAGATTACTAGAGGGAAATAAACATGTTACCCATGATATTAAACTCTTAATGTATTGGGATAAGAGAGAGATAAGTTCATGTCAGTGTACAGTTATAAATTTGAATAAAGAGGAAAAATAAATTATGGAAAAAAGGGAGAAACTGACATTAAATTCGCATGCAAGCCTTATAATGTTGGACAAGATCGCTCATATTATATCCTTATATTTTTCCACTAGGGAGTACTCCCTCCGTATCAAAATATAAGACTTTCTAGCTAGTTTCTGCATGCATGCATCTAGACATGTTTTAGTGCACAGAAACTAGCTAGAAAGTCTTATATTTTGATACGGAGGGAGTATATAAGATCAAAATATTGAATGCCTATTGGCACACTATCAATGGAAGCATGAACAAATATAACAGTAGTGCAGCAGTTTTCTAACTGCTGGGATGTCCATGACAACTAAAACAGTTCAATAGTAATATTGTAAAACCACGAAGGCATGCCATGCTACAGTTGAACCTTGATGTGCAGAAAACAATGACCATGTCTAAGCCTACGAAGCACCGATACGGCAAAAGTTGCCGTTTCCGCGTATAATACGTCGCCGATACGCCGATACGCCCGATACGGCTCCGATACGCGTATCGCTGGAGTATCACGTTTTCCCGATTAAAAAAAAAGAAAATAATGCCGATACGGCAAGAGGACGGCGGCGATACGGCCCGGACACGGGAAGAGCCCAGCGACGCGATACTAACCCTAACCCCTCGTGCTCTATCCCTCTATTCCTTCCGGTCAAAGCAGATCGAACACGCGCCTCCGCCGCCGCCAGGAGCTGCACGCACCTCCGCCGCCGCCAGGAGCTGCACGCGCCGCCGGCGCCGCCTGGAATCTCTCCGCCGCCGTCCGGATTGTCCTCTCCGCCGCCTGGATTCGCCCATCTCCGACGCAGATTCGCCCCTCTCCGCTCCAAGGTAACCGCTTCCGACCTTCCGTCCTGCATCCGACATCCCTGCTTGCTCTGCTGCTGCTACGTGCTGCTGGTCTGCTGCTACGTGTTCTGCACTTCCGCTACATCTTGCCTTGATGCCTTCTTGCAATCTTTCTTACTCTGCTGCTTCTAGATCGGGCATGGCATCTCCTGGTAGCCAGTCTTCGGGTTGTGGTAGTGGTAGTGCTAGTGCAACGGCAATCTACCGCACTGATGCTGGTGATGCAGAGCCGCCGCCGCCCGGAATCGAGCCGCCCCACCCGGATTCGCCCCTCTCCGCCGCCGCCGCCCGTCGCCAGCACCAAGGACCAAGGTAACCGCTTCCTCTGCTGCTTGCTTGCTCCGCTGCTGCTACGTGCTGCACTGCTGCTTGCTTGCTCTGCTTGCTGCTTGCTCCGCTGCTGCTATGTGCTGCTTGCTCTGTGCTCATGTTTTGATTGTTGGGGCTTGGCCAGGTAGTGAGATTCCGGCATGTCATCTGCTGGCAGTGGCAGTGGCAGTGGCAGTCAATCTTCGGTTAGTGGTGCTGCAACCGGCAATAACAATGGTGTTGATGATGCAGAGGCTGACAATGGTCTTGTCAATGCAAAGTATCCTCTATGGTCTTGCATTGCACATGATCTATTTTGCAAGTAATCCTTGAAGAGTTGGAGTGTGGAAAATGATGAATTGATGATCATTCAGTCATTGGGAGCTTGCAAAGGAGACAAATGGGGCAGTATTTCGATCCCATCTCATGCATTCAATTATTCTTGTCTTTATTACATGACATTTTATTATTTTTATATATATACTTGCCGTATCGCCGTATTGCTGTTTTCTGAAATTGCCGTATCCCGTATCGCCGTATCCGTATCGCCGTATCCTTCTCGCCGTATCGGTGCTTCGTAGGTCTAAGCACAACCATCACGTGCAATGGATGACAAACCTTCAACTTCCTTTTCTCTTCAGAATACTTGTAAGCATCTGCATCTGCCTGCTTTTTTTCAGCAGCATGAATAGCCTCTATAATATCAAGCATAACTTTCCCATCATCTGAAGCTTTTACACCATCAACAACGCCATCACTTCTAGTCTCCTTAGCACTCTGTTCAACAAGAAAAACAAAAGGATAAACACATATGTAAACACCGAAACATGAATACTAAGTACCATCAATTTATTTCCATTGACCTCTCTATCAATAAAAAAATTGTTAATTTGTTACTGTCAAGTTTTTCAAAAGTGGGAGGACATACCACATCTTTAGTAATATCAGGTTGCTCCTGTAGTAAATATGTTTCAGCAAGAGATTTCTGATCACCTCCACCAGCGGCTAATGGATCCTACAGAAGGATTTATTCAATTAGATGATTCTACCAGCGTCATTTCATACATACTTATAAACAACATCGAAAAAAATACAGAAGCAGGATAAGAAAGAAAAACGGTACTGTCAGATCATGCAACATGGAACAACTAGTGGTAGATAAGAGTGACTTATAAAAATATAGGACAAGGTAAACGGAACGAGATTTTCAATCTTCAACAACCGTCTGCTAGTTCTCAACTCACAGTGATATAACTCAAAAGCTAATATACAAGTAACACTGAGTTCTGCAGGTCAAATTCCAGTCGAACAAAAAATTCAGAAATAGCAAGCATGAGAGGATAGTATGGCGCAACCAATAAACTGTGACATCTGCATACTACAAGTACATAATACAAAACTAATCAGGTTTATTACTGGAACATTTAATTCAGATTTAAATTTCTATAAATAATTCTATGCAATCATTAAGCATAATTTCTAAGCTAGAATCTATAAATACCAAAAAAAACACAATAATCCTTGTTAAGCCTGCAGAATCTGTACGCAAGTGCCAATTTGTAGAAGATACACTGATTTATCAATCAACATGCAACTATGATGATAAAGTAGGGCATATAACAAGTTCAAAATGAACCCAAACCTTTGGTGCATCCGTATCTGTGTGTGAATCATGGGATGCACCAGCCATTGTTGGGCTTGATTGCACTGGAGAAACCGTGCTGCCTATCTTGTGAGGTTGTTCAGGAGGAACTTCACTGGCTGCCTTATCATGAACAACATTTGGCTTTGTATCAAAAGAGAGAGTATCTTGAGACGGCAGTTTATCATCAGATTCATGCTCATCCTGAACTGGCAGTGTCCCCTGAGTGAGGGTTTCTGTTTCTTTTTCTTCTGCAGGAGTAGGCTGCTCAACAGCAGCTGGACTCTCTGCTGCACCCATCCCTTTAGTTGGAAGGTCCTCAGGTGTTTCCTGAACAATCCCATTGTTTGGATCCGACATGGTTTGTTTCTGATCAACCTTTTGTTCAAAGGGGGACTTCAGAGTTTCATACACCTTTGAGAAATTTTGCTCCCTGATGGTCGAAGGCAATTTTTTATCCTTAAACTGAAGATCTATGTAGCCAGCTTGATGAGCAGCCACAACAGCAGCAGCCCCAACCACCAGTGTTCCAAGCAAAAGCTTTGGAACCTTGCTTCCAGACTGAGGATGTTCTTCTTGAGGCCCAGGGACAGGCTTCTGTGCTGAACTCTGCTGAGATGTTTTTGTTGCATTTCTTCTCGATTGAAGGAACGTTGGATTCTGGACCTGATAAATAGATTATTCTGTCATTTGCAGTTTACACCAGTAATAGACAGGCAAAAGATGCAAGGAATTTTTACAACTATTGTGCAAACTTCCATAGCTAAGGAATGGGTCAACAAGGAATACCGGTAGCGCAAGCATTACCAACCTAATTACAAAAATGGGTGCATTCACTGCACAGGGAATATGTCTGCATTTATGTAAATATATGTAGTGGGCACATGAAAAAATAAACAAGACAGGGATTTGCGATATCCAACAGGTCCGCTGTATAAGTTTCTGCTGCATTGCTAATGTTCCTAACAAATAGGTAAACATAGCATGAAAATAAGAAAGTGTGGTCCCATTTATTATTTCTAGAGCATCCATCAAGGGTTTGCCAGTAAAACAGTATTCTGTAAGAAAAAACAAACTGCATAATTTAGCAAAATAAGACAACAAATGACATGATTCATTTGAGCCCAATCTAAGTGAATTCTTCTGTTACCGCACTAAGATGAAGTCAAACTCCTACTAAGTTCCAAAATTGCTATTACAACCACCATTACTAGTTCACTACAGCAGTACGTAGCAAATCAAGCTCGTAAACATCAACGAACAATCGTTCACTAAGTTTAGCCCGCATTTTCCTACTGCTTTCATCAATGCAAGCAGAAATAACTGTGAACTTAAGTCCTCAACGTCACCCTAAGACCTTATAAAAGCTAAACAAGTAAGCTGGCTCACATGTCACAGCATTCTGCTCCAGATAGTCTTCCCTTAGTTAATCTCATCTCAAATCAGAGGAGCGCTAAACGAACTGTGTTAAAAATACAACTCACAGCATGAGTAGCATTCCCAAACTAATTGCACATCAGCACATGACTTCCATCGGCAATTTTTAGCAACAAATACACCAATTCAAACCCATGCCTAGTGAGCTCTAACAAGCAACCAAACTCTCGACACAGGAAACTCCAAACAGAGGAAACAACTCGATCAGCTGCAACCAGCAGAGATCGCCCTAACGGAACCATCGGACAGAACGGGGAGGGGACGCATACCTCGCTGGAGATCGGTCTGGGGATCCTCGTGCGGGTCCGCAGCAAGTACAGATCTCGCACGCACCTGCAATAGCAGATAGAGCCGGGCATTAGGCGTCGAAACCCTAATTCGGCGTGGCGAATACCTAGGTCGGTGCCCTTACCGGCGCAACATGGCGGGCGACGGAAGTGCAGGCCTCCGCCTCTCGGTCTACTCGCCGCTGGGGAGGGCGGAGGAGGCGCAGAACGACGAGGCTCCGATCGTTATGTCAGGTCACCGCCTAGTGCGGCAGGGGCGTGCCGGAGACGGCGGGGAGAGGTGGAGCGGCGGGAGGGGAACGAAGACGGCCAGGGTGAGGCAGCGCCCTTGTGCGGCTTCGGGAATCAGGCCCTTCGTGTCAGGTAAACGAAATGTGTGGAGTAAACTGCAAATATCGCCACCTCTTCGTCATTCATATGGAGCACTAATAGTACCATGTTGCGACTAAAGACCCCCAGGGGGCCCTGCTTTTTATTGAAAGCAAGGTGAACCAACACACACTGGGAGAACGAGTGTAGCAAGTTATTACAGAACCCACCACTCACACAAAGCTCGGAAGAGTAAAACACCACCGTCAACAGGTTTAGCAAAGGAGCAAAGCAACAAAGAAACTGCTCCCGCTACCACAACAGGGCCCTAACCAACACCACTACGCGGGCTAAGGATGAAATGCGTCGTCTTCGTCGCAAACTTCAGACGCTCCAGAACGATGTCCCAGTCCTTCCTACGCTTGGCAGACACCAACGGAGTCCACCGCGAAAGAAGAGAGATTGCTTTATAGATGTTAGTTCCAGGAGAGCTGCAGAGATTATTATTAAAAACATAATCGTTTCGCGTTAGCCAGATGGTCCACACCATCTCGCCAAACAAAGCCCATCCTATAAAATTCTTGTTATTGCCTGGTGCTGCCAGCCCCACCTCCAAGAAATCATCATGACAAACTGGAACTTTCTCCCAGTTCATCGCCATCTTAATCCACCACCAACAAAAGTGTGCTAACGGACACCCAAAAATCAGATGATTTGTAGTTTCTGGCTCACCGCAAAGCTTGCAATTGGGTTCTCCCGGCCACCCTTTCGCTTTAAGATCTACCGCCACTTGTATTCTGCCTCTAAAACACATCCAAACAAAAAATTCACTTTCAACGGCATATTAGTCTTCCACATATCCAACATGCGAATATCTTTTATACCAGGATCCACAATCCTATCATACAGAGATTTAGAGGAGTATTTACCCGTAGAAGTCAAAGCCCAATAACCAACATCAGGCTGGTCCGACAACCCCACTCCCTCGAGCAAGCTCTGAAGCTGTCTCCACTCCGCCATTTCATTTTGGCCAAAAGCTCTACGGAAATTCAGATCCAGCCTAGCTCCGTGATTACATCAGAGACCAAATCTCAGGATTATCGCAACACTTAAAGATTTCTGGGAAACAGATGCCCAACGGCACTTGCCCCACCCAGATGTCTTTCCAGAAACACACTTTTTTCCATTACCCACTTTATAAGCCATACCCGTACGCGCCCAGCTTTTAACCGCATGCAACCCCTTCCAGAACTGAGATGCACCAGCACTCCCAGATTGGAAAAAAACTACCCTCCCCGAGATATTTCTTCCTAAGGATTTGACAGCTGAGGTCATTATCCCCTCTCTCCAATTTGACGATCCATTTAGCCAAGAACGCCTAATTCCTGGCTCTAGTATCAACAAACCCCAAGCCACCCATGTTTTTTGGTCTGGACAAGTTAGCCCAGCGCACCATGTGATACTTACTCTGACTGCTGTTTCCTTCCCAAAAAAAACTTCGCTCTAACCATATCTGCTTTATAATGGATCCCCTCCGGCAACCAGTAAAAGCCCAGAATATGGTTTGGAGTATTATCAAGACAAGAGTCAATTAGCACCGACCTCCCACCCGAAGAAGCTGGTTGCCAAGTACCAAGCCTTTTTTGGATTTTGATGGGCCAAAACTCAAAGTCAGAGGAAAGCAACTTCTTATACGAGACCGGGATGCCTAGGTATTTCATAGGGAAATCCCCAACCTCACAATTAAACATATTCGCAACCCGCACTAATACCATGTTTGGTTGGAGCCTATAATAAAAGTTTAAAACGTTAAAAAAATTGTGCTATGAAGAAAGAGCTATAAGGCCGTCTACAAAAGCTGACTCTTCTTGCCACCTAGGATACGAGAGAACAAAAAACAAAGTTGATTGTTAGTTAGGATTCAAACTCTTAGTAAGAGTCAGACCAAGAGTTCTATGTAATATCTTTGTACATTGAACGATAACTACTTGAAACAATCAGTTTAAGACACACCCTATTTATGAACTCGAACCAAGGGCCTCTTTTGTTCAAATAAAAAGTGGAGCAAGAATAAATTTTCCTACTATGACACCATTCATATGTTTGGCATGCCTTCATGGGAATGGAGCTAAGAAAAAACAAATAAAATTTATTTGATCTCAGTTTTAAAGAAAAATGTAGATCCACTTAGGCCTCTTTTTCAAAATTCTACGCACAAAGGACGAGACGAGATCTTTAGTGGCATAGTACATCATAATTATAATGTCTCATGTGGTTTGGCTTTTATTTGACCACGTTTAGTAGGATTCATGTGCTTTTCCCTTTTTTTGTGAACCAAACACCGATGTTTATAGGATTCATGTGTTTTCTAAATCCTCTATTTTGCAAATGCATTCCAACCATATTTCTGTTTATTTAAAACAAATTCAAGAATCTTGCGAACCAAACAAACCCTAGATGATTTACTTGCGCCATGATCAGTTCGTAAGATCAATCTGTACACTTATTGTTGTGCAATACACCAGACATTCAATTGTCCCACTATACCTTTCTAGGTGCCGTAAGTGTAATAAATGCCAAAAACTACATCAAATGAGTCGTATAGCAATGAAACTGTTGTGGCAGCAAAATAAACATAAGTCAATCTTTTTTAGCCATCTTGTGGCTATCTTACCATCAAGTCATGCCATGATTCTAAACAACCATGAATATATAGATCGATGAACTTTTTTTAACAAATTCGCTATGTCTTCATCTTTTTATCCGCAAACAGGATCGATAACATGGCGCGTTCATATTTGAGCACCACATAGAAAAGTTTGTTCAAGTTAAAACACTTTGATGCTTTGAACCTTTTGATCCTGTACCGTATTTGCCTATTGGCTAAATATGGACATCCTTGTGAATCAGCCTACGAGGCCCAATTCAAGGGTCCAACTCCGTTCAAACTAAGTCAAACTAGAAAGATAGAGAGGTGAGTCTTGCAATTCAAGGTTGGAATAGCCTAATATGCAACCATTGTTGTGTCCATCGAGAATTTGTGCTTGAGCTTTGAATGTACTTCTTTTTCGCTAAAGGGTTGCTCGTGGAATGAATAAATGTCACCTTCGCTCGGACAAAGATTCTTCGACCAATGCTTGGTGGAATTAGTTATTGAGTAGAGGAGAAGAGAAGATCACAAGAAAATCAGTGGTTCGTCAAGGGATCAATGTTTTAATTCTTTAATTCTTTTTTAAGTAACAACGTACATTGACACAACATACATGCATTATGTCCTAGACTTTTAGTTGTAGATTCAACTCAGAACTAGGGAAATAGAAAGAAAGAAGTCATGTTGTGAATGGTGGTTAGTTCATACGAGGCTATGAGTTGAGTCCGCTAACATTGTCCCAGATGACTTTATTATTTTGTTTGTTGAGTTGTAAGTATAATTTGTAATAGAAATTATGTGACATGTTAAATAGATCATATGCCTATGTAATCAATTGTTTTCAAAGATTTGAAGAATTCGTAGCATGTGGTTTAGACGTTATGTGCACCGGTTTACACATGCACTAGGATTGCACGGATAGTGGCCTCGTGGGTAGTCGCCTACAATGTCATATTCTTCTCTCTTTGTGTTAAGTTATAATAAATATTTATTTTCTATCTATAGTATATTTTGAAAGTATATTTGTGATATGTTCTCTTTTATCTGTACGACAGGCAGCCCACCAATTTCTTCTGAAGAAGACATGGACGAACAGACGTTACTTTCTCGTGCAATCTTCCTTTCGGAAGTCTTGTGGATTCAGAAGTAAAAATACCTCGGTCATCAGGACAGGCTTGTCGTTTATCCGCCAATTACCATCAATTATTCTATTAGTGGCCCACTTGCAGGCTATTCAACTTGCATTACCATGCTCACTAGTCAAGTATCAACACCAGAATTGCACGAGGCATCAACAGTATCACTTTGCCTCATTTCAGGAGACATGGACAATGTGATTCTGCCATATTGTTGTAATTTTCAAAAGTTTTCCATAACCAAGATTTCACACAGAATGAATGATGCCAAGAAAGGGATAAAAGAGTTTGACATATTCAGTTTCGAGGCTTTCGCCACTCAGGTAGAATTATGTTAGCCAAACATCTGTTCGGTGAACGCCACAGAAACAACAATGACACAAAGTTCCTCTACTTGCTTCAAACCATAAATAAAACTCCTACAAAGCCCCATTCATTGTGATCGCGTGGGGCATTTTTAAACTCTAAGCAAAGTTCGGTTCCAAGAACATGATGGAAACCAGGCACAGATCTCATCGCATGGAAACTAAAGCCGCATCGAAGAGCTTCACTTCTTCCTCTTCTTTGGGGGCTGGAGCGAGTCTTCATCGTCATCTTCCTCCTCGTCGTCCTGGTCCTCATCATCTTCCTCCTCCACGCCATCTTCATCATCTTCACCAGCATCCTCTTCGTCATCGTCATCCTCGTTGTCATCGTCGTCGTCGTCATCATCATCATCACCTCCTCCACCCTCCTGCTCTTCAGTTTCTTCTTCTTCCTCCTCGCCCTCTCCTACTTGTTTCTTCTTGGTATCACTGGCCTTAAGATTGTCATACTCCTCTCCTTCTGAGATTTCCTCTTCGCCCTCCGCAAAGTCACCGTCCTCATCCCCGCCATCCTCATCATCGTCGCCGTCTTCATCCCCGGCATCAGTAGGAGCATCATCATCTCTCTTTGATCCACCCATCTTGAAGTCGAAGTCAGTCATACCATGGATAAGACGCTGTACAACGATCAAGCAAATATAGTTAGTCAGTATACCAACACCCCTATCAAAGCTTCACAAAAACTGCAAAAGGCCCAAGCACTGAAGCACCAACAAAGGATTAAGACAAGCCATTTTTCTTTGTCATCAATAGCTAGACGATAACAAGGGAAGGCACATACTAGCAGATCACTCTTCTTTCTAATGGTAAACTAAGATCACAAAAAGAACAGCTCAATAAACAATAAACAATAAACAGCAACTTGTATTGCTATCCTAGAACTGGCTGCTGTGTACTGTCGTCGGCACGAAAGGAGCAGGCTAGCAGAGTTTTTATGTAACCTGATCTCACTCCTCACTTCCTCCTATTTCATAGGCAGGCTCAACAACCACAGCTCTATACATAGCTCGATTTACCTCTCAACTTATCTTGCGAATGAGTGAATCTATTTCTAAGCATCAGAAAAGTATCTACACAGTTTCAGACTTCGTATGCTAACCTGAGCATGTGTTTTTTGATTATAGAAAGTGAAGCATCGCCATATGGTACACAGCCAAAGCAAATCAAGCCCTTTTCTGTACATTTCATTCAGAGACAAAGCTTGGACAGTGACCTTGTACATTTCATTCCAAGAGTCTTTTTCACGCTTGAGGAAGTGATTAATCATGGCAAAGCACACACATGCTACCATTACACTAAGTAATTCTGCTGCCTACAGGCTAAGCAACTGAGTACTAAACACACTATGGTTTTGTTTTGAGAGAGAGCATCTAGGAAGGCATATTCGCATAGGCAAGTGGGCAGAGAATATTCGGGCTGGGGAGGGGAGGGGCAAGGAGATGTAATAAAGAAGTAACAACAGGGCGCTTTCTCTACTACGCTCTCCGGGGCCCACCCCCACGGAACTCAAACCCCGAGCTGAGAACCGCAGTCTAGACCCGCCCCACAGTTCCGCATCCGACAAGTCCGAACCATATCTCACTCAACGGTAAACACAAAAGCAGCATGATTACTATTTTTATTTTCTCTCATAATAAAAGAAATACTTACTAAGCATGGTAGTAGGTTGAACAGAAAAGGCTAATAGAGCAGTCCAAACGAAACAGAGCGAAACGACGAGGGAGAGATTTTTGGAGCGAGTTCGTTTGGTTATTTACCTCGGCTTGCAGGGCGCCGGTGAGGTCGTCGGCGAGCAGCTCCGGGAGGGCGTCGTCGCTCGCCATCTGGGCGGAAGGCTGCAACTGCAAGGGGGACACGTGGGCAGGCAAAGACAAATCAACACGTCAGATGGGGTTTACCGTTAGAAGAGAGCAGCAGAGAAAACCTTAAAACCTCGGGAACATTTTTTTTTTTACAGTTTACACAAGGAGAGGTCGGCCGAAAAAGGCGTTTCCTTGGCGAGATTTGGTGCTACCTAATTTTGGCAAAAATCCATGCTAGCGCTAGAGGTTGAGAGAAGAGAAGAGAAAACCCATCCTCTTTTTCTTTTCTGTGCTGCAGCTAACTGACAGACAAAATAAGAAAGAAAATGGAGAAAAAGCGAGATATTTTCTCATGGGAGATTCTGAAATGGGCAAACTCGTAGTACTATCACTGAAGTTTGCGAGTGTGTACATAGAGACTCATAACACAATTGCTACGGTGAGCAGGAGCCCCAAGAACTAGTGAAGAAAACCTCTCTCAACGAGGGCTAACAAGAAAAATATACAGGAACATCATGATTCAAAAAAGTAACGGAGATGTATGTATGATGATGAACAGGGGTGAAGAGAGGCACCTTGTTTTGGGGAAGCAGGCGAGTGAAAGGCCACAGATCTGGAGGTTTGGAGGATTCTCAACGGGCAGAAAGAACTAGGCGGACTCCATGGGAGAGCAGAGAAAGAGGATGGTAGAGAGAAAGGGAGAGAGAGACGAGGATAGGGAGCAGGGCAGGTGGTGACGACGGGTGGAGGGCAGATACGCAAATTGGCCGCTACCCGAGGACCAAAAGGAGATTTTGTAGCCCGGACTGGACTACTGGGACGTGGGGTCCGCTGGCTACTGGAGTGTGGGGTCCACCGGCTGACAGACACAAAGGATTTTTTTTGTTTAACGGCTCGCCTGAAGCAGGGGAACCCCACGTTGCGTTTCCGACGGGAGCGGCTATGCCTGCGGTGCGGACCCCACAAGAGAGAAGTAACACTCATACACGTCATCTGGGGCTTCCATGTGACGTGTCCCTCCTCCTGCTGGCACCGCCGAGAGAGCTCCGTGCAGAAAAACTAAATATGGCCGCAGAGTTGAATACAAGCGGCGCGTGTAGCTGAATACAGTTGTGGCCAGGCACAGTGCCGTGTTAACAGCCCGTCAGAGATATTTTTATCAGAATATAATTTTATTTTGGGGAAAATATCTGTGTACCATCCAGGCGCCTCTGCTGACAGTACACGGTAGACACAGAACGTAAAGGGTGAAGGAAACTACAAGGGGAGATTAGCATCGTCAGGAAAGCTTCAAAGTACCAGCGACCACTTGCTAATAAAGTGAGGTGGATTAGTGGACGAACAGGAAATCAGGAATACGATTCCTTGGTTCTTCTGTAAGCTACACATCTTTAGAGATCAGCTGATAAACGTTCAAGTCCGGATCAGCATCCATCAGTCCCTGATTTGTCTGATCCACCAACAACCGCTCGTTCTGTACGTATTATCGTCACAACTTCCCTTTCCTGCACTCCTGATATGCACCAATTCGACAAAATAATGGATGTTTCCATTAAGACCATAAGTATGCTTTGGAGTCGTAACGACCACCATATTGGCTTCACCTTTTCACTATTAGTGCAGGTATAGAAATCCAGTTGAGTCATCAGACTGAAGTCGAGTTTCTTAGGAAAAAAGACAACAGGATACAAGTTAAAACTTTCTATAATAGAAGAGGATCCTCCTTCCAAAAACAAGGATCTGAAGCAAATGTCCTGCCATGCAAAATACATAAGCTCGACGAAGCTGTATGCATACTTGGAACTGCATCGTATAATAATCTTCACTTCTCAGTAAGATGCAAACAATTGTCAACAGAAGGGTCAAATAACAAGTTTCCAAATTAGGAAGACATCGTTACCAACATTACATGACAGAAGTATTATCATCAAACAGTAAGAATGCAGCCATAACGATATCGTAAACAGAAAACAAAGATACCAAATGCAGCAGAATGGTGCCACAGATAGGCTGCTCACACTTGATAGCAATAGTTAAGACCTGAACAAAAAGACTCGAAAGCATAACCATGACAGTAAATGGTTAAAATGATAAGCGAAGAAATACAACTAAGAATCAAGAATTAACTGGTAACAAGAATAGTTCCATCTCAGAAAATCTGGGATGGGCAAGAAGAAAATGTGTTTAGCAGATGATGCTTTATTGCATGGGACTTCCTATTTTAGAGAAGTTACCTCTGCCCAACATGGCCCTCTTTCAATAAAAAAAATATAACCAAATTGATATTTCAGCGTTGAAATTTAGAAGTTGCATCACAAATAATGAAAACCAAGTTGATGCAACATAATTTATATCACAACACATACTTGATGTAAATATTAAGCTATATACAAGGAAATCAGGTCACGAGTAATCCAATCGTGACTCAAAGGCTACAACTCAACATTGCATGCATCCTGACGTTGTTAATAAGACAGCTAATTTGATAGACTGGCTAGGTTTCAAAACGTTCTAACAAGTGTCAGCAACTTTATATTAAAATTCAAGTACTAGCGAAACATAGACATTCATTGATTGGTAAGACCGTATGAGTACTCAGGAAATACTTGCCAGAAGTAAACAGATAATACACACTATCAAGGGCTCAAAGCATGAGCATTGCCAGATCACAATTGGTAACAGACAAGGAATCACCACTCCCTATAAAGAACAGGACTAAACTAATGAAGGAGTAATAATAGCCAAGGTATGATTAAATTCTCCATTTGAATCTAAATAAGGATTTCCGGATCTGCTAGTCATGGCCTAAACATGGCCTCAACATCACACACACAAGAGAGAATTGCATATAACACCAAGGTTTGGTGCGTTTGGTGCACAAAACACAAAATTAAATCACTTGTTGCAGCAAACCCATGTTCTTGTCTAATCAGTTGTAACCAGCCCAAATAACTGATTTAGAGACTCTAATAAGTATCTGAGGCCTGCATGTTTATACTGTATACCAAAAGTATACGACAAATTTTTGAGAATTACAAATTAAAAAATGGGCAGCATAGCTGTACGAAATATAGATTATACATGCCAAAATGGGCAGCATAACTATACAAATATTATAGAGAGCATCAACTAGTTCCAGTATAACAGTATGTATATCATAAGAGTTTACAAGTTTCAGTTAACCCCACTAGTAAGGTACATGTTAAGCCCTAAATCATATATTTGGGCTAGTTGCAACGTATTAAACAGAAAACTGAGGTTTGCTGCAACAAGTGTTTTGTTTCTGTGTTTTGTGCTTTGGCACCAAACCTTGGTGTTATGTGCAATTTTCTCCACACACAAGGACCAAGAAGAATGATCAAATTGTTGCAGATCAATACCACAAGATCATTGCCGAAAAAATAGCAGTTTCTTGTACTTGTTTGTGGTCAATTAATCAGCATATCCAAACACAAGCAATTACTCTTATCGAAAAATTGATTCAAGTAGTGTGGTAATATTTTTAATGAAAAGTGAAGGCAGTCACTGTGCAGAGACTGAATAAAAATGAAAGAGTTCAAACTTTTATGCTTTGATCGCATAGTTCAAAATCCTTTAGTTTGCCAAGAACATACCTTGAAGAGGTCATGTTGCTTATGAATTATAATCATTTAACAACTGGGCATCGACCAATTGATTAGAGGTGTGCGCTTGGGTGCGCAGTGCACCCTGCCACCCGTGTTCGAGCCTTGTGCCCCGCAAGGGGTGCCACATGGTTGTCTCTAACAAAGCCAAGCAGTCCAATTCATGTTGGTCTATTTTCTACTCTGTTAATGAATAAGGATCATATAATTACCATCCTTAAGAGCATCTACAGCGCATGCCGCTTATAGAGGCGCTTAAGTAATAAAATCAATTCCCACGAAAACAATTTTCAGTTAAGCGTCTTTACTTGCAACGCTAGGCGTTTGTTTACATCTCTAGCCAGAGTGGTTTACTAGCCAAAAACACAGCTAGCGCCAGGCGCAAAACTTGGCACCGGGCGCCCAGGATAGAGAGGTGCAACCGCTGATCAAGCAGGATTTTAATCCTAGTGCCGGCTGACAAGCGCCGCAGTATGCGCTAAATGCAGACCACTATGTCAAGATAGTATATAACACGAGGTACCCTTTAAGCCTAATTTCCATGGCTACAGCAAACATAGAACACTTCAAGAAGATGGTTACAAGGAGACTAAAGCTCCCTATCATCAATCAAAGATTTTAAAGGCCACATATGTCAAACTCAACCTGAAGCTAAGAAATTTCCAGGATGAATGCAAAACATATGAATATTCCATTCCTCCCAATCCCACTGCAACCAAAGTGAGATCAAGTGTCCGGAAACCATTCCACATTATCAATAAGACCAGATAATAACCCAAGTAGTCAAATACAGATACTTCAGTACATGAAACCAACTACAGAACCATAAAGTACATGATGAAGTTGCAAGGGTAAAACTACATAGCTGGCAATAAAAACAACATAAATACTTCAACAAAAGTTCCTTCTGCAAACACTGCCACAAAGGCATCTGATTCAAAAGCATCTGACGGTAAAAGTCAACAGCAGGAACCCTTCCGTAAAAGCCAACAGCAGGAACCCTTCCGCAATACTTCGGCACCAACACAGGTTCAAAATCCATCCGAATGCAAAACCACACGAACGAACCACGACCAGCAGATGCCAAACTAAAACACAGGAAGAAATAATCAGAAAGCTATAGAGCGAAATTGACCAAATAACAGATAATGCATAGAGAATTGAAGAACTCCAATCAATAGTAGTTGATGGGGCATTAGAATAGAAGAGGTTGCGAGTTATACCTAGTGCTGTCAATAGCCACCCTGAAAGCCAGTCTGAGAACTGGGCACTTGACCCTGCCCAGCAGCACCAGCCTGATAACCAGCAGCACCAGCAGCCGCAGCAGTGGTACCCGTTTGGGATGCTGCTTGGCCAGCCTGAAAGCCAGCAGAAGTTGGGAAGCCAGGCGACCCCTGAAAACCAGGAGGGCCTCCTTGATATGCTGCAGCTCCCTGGAGACCTGTTGCGGTCGGGAAACCGCCAGCTGCAAACCCTTGTGTGCCAAAACCTTGCGCTCCAAAGCCAGGAATGCCACTGCTTTGCCCCCCAGCACCCAATGCAGAAGCGGCAAACGCCGGATTCAGTGCTGCAAGCATTGCTGGGTTCTGCATCGCAGCTGCCATCATCGCAAACATTGCAGCATTAGGCTGCGCGTATGCTTGCTGCTGCGCACCCATCCCCAGCATGGCAGCTTGCTGGGCGAAGCCCATGTCATGAACCGAAGTGGCGCCATATGCTGATGGATCATATGGGTTGATGGCAGCAATAGAAGGCGCAGTCATCTGTGCAGACGCAGCGGTGGCGCTGGTATTAGCATTGGAGTTGGACCCAGGCGTGCTCTTGGTCCTCCCATCTATTGCCTTCTGCACATTGAGCACCTTGCCATCAAAATTCTTGTTAGGGTCCTCCAGTGCACGCCGGGCGCTCTCCACAGACTTGTAAACGAACAGCGCAAACCCCTTGGGCTTGCCAGTGCTCTTGTCAAAGCCCAATGGCCCCTCCTCAATCTCGCCATATTGTGAGAAGTATGAATAGAGGCGGTCGACATCAACATCAGCATGCACGTTGCCAACAAAGATTTTGCGCTGCATGTTGTCAGGCTGCGAGGACGAGGAGGAAGCAGGTGCGTGGTTGTTGGGGGTACCGGAGCCGGCGTTGGCGTTTGAGCTAGGGTTCTGGGACTGAGGTGCCGGGGGCGCAGGGCCCGAGGCGGCGAGGTGGCAGTGGGCAAGGCGGCCGCCGATTTGGAGCTGGGGGCGGCGGAGGGCGCGGAGCGCTGCGGCGCGGGACTGGAAGAGGACGAAGCCGTAGCCCTTGGATTTGCCAGATTGCTTATCTGTGATGACGCGGCAGTCCTCGAGCTCGCCGAAGTGGGAGAAGGCGCCGCGGAGGTCGTCGGCGCCGGCGCCCCAGCCGAGTCCGTGCACGAAGAGCTTCCTGCTGGCGGGGTCGGACTCGGCGGCGCGGCGCACGGCAGCCATGGTCGCTGGGCTCGCCTCGGCGGCCGCGCGGAGCAGCGCCACGAGCTGCTCCCTGGAGAGCGGCTCGAGCAGCTTGGTGACGTCCTCCTCTTCATCGCCGTCCTCCTCGGAGGCGGCAGCCTCGGCGGTGGGCTCCGGGGGGTCGTCGGTGATGGGGAAGTAGATGGTGCCGCGGGGCTTGAGCTCGGAGGACGGGGGCTCCTGCTGGTGGTTGGTGGCGGAGGGCTCGGCGGCGGCGATGGCGGCGGACTGGGCCGGATCTGCCTTTCGCTTCTTCGGCGCCATGGGGGGAAGCGAGCTAGGGTTTTAGGTGCAGGTGCGGGGAGAGGTGGAGATTGGGATTCCAGACACGCTGTCACGGCAGAGGGTCGGGAGGATTGGGTTGAACTAATAAATAACGTGGCATATCAGAACTGGCGGCGGCGGCGTGAAGCCCATGAGAATCTCTGGGCTAGATTGTAGCTAGAGTAGCTCTATAACGTCTGTAAGCCCATCTGCTTGATCTTCTAGAGAATTGGCCATCTGGGCGCACGAAGGTCCGCGAAAACCTATAGGACGCGTACCGCGAACGGTATTAGCGTTCGCGTACCCCTACTGGGCCGGCCCAGAGCGACGAGGAAGAAATCGAGCGAGAGCACAGGAGGAAGAAGACGACGCGGTGCGGCGCCATCGCCATTCCCTGCATTCCGACCGCGTCCGATCTGTTTCTCCCCCGACCGCGCCGCACTGTCCGCCCGCCTGCTTCTCCCCCGACTGCGGCGGCGCACGGGTCCGCCTGTTTCTTCTCCCTTCCTTGTCCGAGGCCGTGATTCGACTTGTTTCTTCCCCGATTCGTCTAGCCAGCTCTGCGCACTGCTTCTGCTCCATTCGCTCCCCAGTCTTCCCGCCCCCCACAATGGCCACCCGCGCCCGCTTCGTCTACGCCCGCCGCCGCGCAGCTGAGGAGGAGGAGGAGGAGGAGGAGCAGCAGGAGGACGCTTCCTCCTCGTCTTCCTCTGACGACGAGCAAGTGGAGGAAGAGGAAGCGGTGGTCGAGGCACCAGCGGTCAAGAAACCCGCATCTGCGGCGGCGCTAACGGGGAGGGTCGGGAGGAAGGGCCCCATCACCATCACCCTCAAGAAAAATCTGCAAGGTACCGCCCGCCGCCGCCCACCAGGGGCTTCCCCTCACCGGTTTGCTATCAATCTCGCTGTCTGGCTGTCCGCTGCCGATTGCCTCCAGCCTCCGCGTCGAACCGCGGCAATCGCTTCCGGAGTGAGCGCATGTGGCTGATTTGGGGTTCAATTAGAGCAGAGCAGGAGCGGCCTGGTGCTTCTCCTTTGCATTCGCGGTGAAAATGGCTGCTCCATTTCGCAGCGATTTGAGTTCCGTGGCTTTCTGACGTTTGGTTTTCTGATGTCTGGCTGCAGGTGTGCAAGAGGACGGGGCACGAGGCAGGGTTCAAGGGGCGCCGTGTACATCGACTGCCCCATGAAGCCCTGCTTCCTCTGCAAGATGCCAGGTCCTTATACCATCTCTGTAAACATGCTTCTTTCTTTGTTTCCTTTTGTGTTGAACACAAGAGTACAGTGATTCGAGCTGTAATCTTTCGGTAGTTCAAGGTCTCAGGCAGCCTAACTGCTTGTTCCACATAGTCTCTGCAAGAATCTTTACAATTGTGGTTAGATCAGTGGGATGAAAATGGTCCGGTGTTGATGATCCGCCGCCACATGGTAGTTTCTCACGCGTCTGCATACAGAAATTTCCAAATAACTCTTTCTTTTCAGTTGTTCATGACTAGTTTGTGTACTGCCATTTACTACTTGAAAGCTTCACATGGAAGGAGATTAACCCGATTCACTGGTACCGTGATGTTTCCACCTCTCTTCCGCTCTGCAGGTCACACGACCTTGACCTGCCCGCATAGGGTAGCGATGGAGCACGGCGTTATCCCAGCCCCTAGGAGGAACACAAACACTTCATTGGATTACGTTTTCCAGAGCCAAGTGAAAGGCAAGATCCCCATGGTGTGTTACCTGCTTGGAGTTTCATCCAACCAAGAACAATGTGCTTTTATCGGGCGACAAGGTATCACAGTCCTTCAGTTGGGCTTTGTTTCGCACTTAATTCCTTAGAAGTGTGGTCGCTGCAGGTACATATAGGCGACTGCTGATCATCTCTTTGTTTCTCTGTCCATGCAGAAAGGGATACTAGGCATCTAGGATTATGTTAAGTTGCATGAGAAGATCACTTACGATTCTGTGCACTCCTGCATTCTGAACAGTATGAAGTAAGAGCTTTACCTTGCTGGCTATCATCAGTTCAAGTTCAACGAGCATCAAGTTCCTATTTTCTTTATCATGAAAAAGCATGTATGCATGTGCATGTGCCACAATATTTCAATTTTCAATTTCATTTATCTAAACAAACAATAACTTTACCTCACTACTTCAAACCCACAGGCACCATATCTTCTTCATTAAGCTGAAACTACTTTTAGTTTTGTCCCCACATCCGAGTTGAAAATGGTGCGTCAAAGTAAGTTTTCCTCCACTGAAAATAGCAATATCAGGGGCATGATGTTCAAGATGAACATTCTAACAAAACTGATTCTAACTTAATAATTTGCCTTATTTCAGATTCCCAATCAGAAGAACATTTTTTTTCGATGAGACACCAAAGGGAAAATATTTTTCGGAGAGACAAAACAATGTTTCACCTGGAACAGATTTTTTGATTCAGAGTGTAACCTGGAACAAACAATAAAAAGCTCATTTGTAATCTTTTTTTCCAAGGTCCTTTTTATATGAATTTTCAGTAGAAACATTCAGAAGTAATCTATATTCTCAGATTGTTTCATTACAAACTGAGAAAGCTAGCAGTTGTTTTCTTCATTCGTTCCATTTTGTTATCATTACAAACTGTGAGAAAGGTATGTCAACAAAACAGATTTCAGTTGCTGCCATGCTGGGAAGTAACTGTTCGAAACTATCTGTTCAAAAAGTATGTGTTCAGAGAGAATTTTTAAGGTGAACTGTTTTTTCTTCTTTATGGTAAAAGAGGAAAAATGTTTTCATGTTTCTTTTAAGATAATGTTTATGCTAGCAAATTTAAAATGTTTCCAAATTTAAAAAATGATTCCAAATTTAAAAATGGTTCCAAATATAAAAATGGATCCGAATTAAAAAATGGTTCCAATTAAAAAATGGTTCCAAATTTAAAAATGGTTCCAAATTATAAATTGTTCCGATTTTAAAATGGTTCCGAATTTAAAAATGGTTCCAAATATAAAAATGGATCTGAATTCAAAAATGGTTCCAAATAAAAAATGGTTCCAAATTTAAAAATGGTTCCATTTTGAAAATGGTTCCAATTTAAAAATTGATCCGATTTAAAAAGGTTCCAAATTTAAAAATTGGTTCCAAATTTAAAAATGGTTCCATTTTGAAAATGGTTCCAATTAAAAAATGGTTCCAAATTTAAAAATGGTTCCAATTTAAAAATTGTTCCAAATTTACAATGTTTCCAAATTTAAAAAATGGTACCAAATAAAAAATGGTTCCAAATTTAAAAATGGTTCCATTTTGAAAATGGTTCCAATTTAAAAATTGTTCCGAATTTAAAAAGGTTCCAAATTTAAAAAATGGTTCCAAATTTAAAAATGGTTCCATTTTGAAAATGGTTCCAATTGAAAAATGGTTCCAAATTTAAAAATGGTTCCATTTTGAAAATGGTTCCAATTTTAAAAATTATTCCAAATTTAAAATGTTTCCAAATTTAAAAATGATTCCAAATTTAAAAATTGTTCCAAATATAAAATGGTTCCAAATTTAAAAATGGTTCCAATTTAAAAATTGTTCCGAATTTAAAATGGTTCCAAATAAAAAAAATGGAACCGAATTCAAAAATGGTTCCAATTACAAAATGGTTACAAATTTAAAAATGGTTCCATTTTAAAAATGGTTCCAATTTAAAAATTGTTCCGAATTTAAAATGGTTCCAAATTTAAAAAATGGTTCCAAATTTAAAAATGGTTCCATTTTGAAAATGGTTCCAATTAAAAAAATGGTCCCAAATTTAAAAATGGTTCCATTTTGAAAATGGTTCCAATTTAAAAATTGTTCCAAATTTAAAATGTTACCTAATTTAAAAACTGATTCCAAATTTAAAAATGGTTCCAAATATAAAAATGCATCCGAATTCAAAAATGGTTCCAATTAAAAAATGGTTCCAAATTAAAAAATGGTTCCATTTCAAAATGGTTCCAATTTAAAATTGTTCCGAATTTAAAAATGGTTCCAAATATAAAAATGGATCCAAGTTCAAAATAAAAAATGGAACCGAATTCAAAAATGGTTCCAAATTTTAAAATTGTTCCATTTTGAAAATGGTTCCAATTTAAAAATTGTTTCGAATTTAAAATGGTTCAAAATTTAAAAAAATGGTTCCAAATTTAAAAATGGTTCCATTTTGAAAATGGTTCCAATTAAAATTTTGTTCAAATTCAAAAATGGTTACATTTTTTAAAATGGTTCCAATTTAAAAATTGTTCCGAATTTTTAAAAATGGTTCCAAATTAAAAAATGGTTCCAAATTTAAAAATGGATCTGAATTCAAAAATGGTCCCAAATTTAAAAATTGTTCCATTTTGACAATGGTTCCAATTTAAAAAATGGTTCCAAATTTAAAAATGGTTCCAAATATAAAAATGGAACCCAATTCAAAAATGGTTCCAATTAAAAATGGTTCCAACTTTAAAAATGGTTCCATTTTTTAAATGGTTCCAATTTAAAAATTGTTCCGAATTTAAAATGGTTCCAAATTAAAAAAAAAGGGTACAAATATAAAAATGGATGCCAATTCAAAAATGGTTCCAATTAAAAAATGGTTCCAATTAAAAAATGGTTCCGAATTCAAAAATGGTTCCATTTTGAAAATGGTTCCAATTAAAAAATGGTTCCAAATTTAAAAATGGTTCCATTTTGAAAATGGTTCCAATTTAAAAATTGTTCCAAATTTAAAATGTTTCCAAATTTAAAAAAATGGTTCCAAATTTAAAAATGGTTCTAAATATAAAAATGGATCCGAATTCAAAAAATGGTTCCAATTTAAAAATGATTCCAAATTTAAAAATGGTTCCATTTGAAAATGGTTTCAATTTAAAAATTGTTCCAAATTTAAAATGTTTCCAAATTTTAAAAATGGTTCCAAATTTTCGTCTACACATTATTTTACTTTAAAGTGCATGGCACTGTAACTTTTTTTTGACCCAGAACGTGCGCAAGGAAATGCTGGCACGAAACTAGGACACGTAAAAAAAAGCAGCGAACCAGGAAAATGCAACCAAATCCGCCGAACCATTTTGTCGAGCGAAAGCCGTACGTGAAATGAAACATGAAACAGGAATCAGGAATCAGAACGCCATACGCGAAATGAAACACGAAACGGGAATCACGAAAGCAGTATGCGCGACATGGGCCGAGCCCAATAACTACTTCCGCAGGCGGGGGGTACGCGGACGGAACCATCGCGCACGCGTAGCGCGCGTTATAGGAGCTCCCCGAAGGTCCAGTAGCCTGAAGGCCTTTTATTAGGATGGACAATATAAGTGAAGCCCGTTACAACATGCACCCATAAGGCCATAACGAGTTCGATAGCGTACCTTGCAATTTTGGCTCCCGGGAGCATATGCTCCCGGTATATTCGAAAAAAATTCAAAAATTGAAAACTTATCAAAAAATTCCGAAAAACATCATGCACGTACCTGACCATGGCACGCACCATCCTGAAAATTTTCGCACCGAAATGTCATCGTATGCGCCCTGGGCAAAAATGACAAAATTCTGACAGAAAATGAGATCTCAAAATTTGAATTTTCTGTCAGAATTTTGTCATTTTTGCCCAGGGCGCATACGATGACATTTCAGTGCGAAATTTCACAGGATAGTGTGTGCCATGGTCAGGTACGTGCATGATTTTTTTTTAAATTTTTTTGATAAGTTTTTCAAAAAAAAATTATGTTACCGGAAATACCGGGAGCATATGCTCCCGGGAGCCAAAGAGAATTTCCGACCTTGCAAGGGTAAAAAACAAAAACAAAACTTGCAGGGTAGGTCCACGCATAGTTATCTAGTTTTCGCAGATGAGCGACTCAATGACTATTCAAAATATTAGATGTTTGTGGTCTTATATCTATGTCATTTTTCTACAGTTGCCTTTAGAAAACTACGGACTGTTTGTGGTCTGGAGTATAATATTGTGTCACGTAAGAAGAAAGAGTTTAAAAATCTCGAAGATTTGCTCATTTCTCTTATATTTTATTTTGTAATCGCTGTAGTCAACTCATGTATGTCTACCATGTAGATCACTACTCTAAATATATCATGGTTTGATTGTAAAATAAATAAATTCTTATGCGTGTTTGATTGTTTACATTTTTTCATCGGAGTTTTGAAAAAACATCGAGATTCTATAGGTGGATCTAGGTTCGATGACTTCAAAGATCTACAATATAATTTTTAATTGTTATCAATATGTTTCTGGTGTACTCTTGTTAGTTAACTAATGAAATTGGATAGTATGCTAAAATCTGCTTCTGGTGTTGCCCAACGGTTGACGTTGAAAGTAGGGTTGTGAAGGAGACGAGCTCAAGCTAGTTCTTTAATGCTTGGCTTGGATCCGCTTGGTTTAAGTTTATATCAAGCTTGGCTTGAACGTATCTTGTGAACGTACTTAAACATTTTATTGGGTCGGGACTTGGCTCGAAAAACCTTACGAAGGTTTGAGATCAGCGGTGCAATAATGCTCTATCATCACCACTAATATAAAAAGGGAGAGAGAGGGGTGATCCAAATGATCCTAGCCATCAAACGTAAATATGACGGCCCAGGCAAAAAAAAAAATGGTCAGTCGGACGGAAAAGGCTCAGTCCCGTCGAAACGGGAATGGGTTCCCGTAACCCCGCACCCTTTCCCCCAACCAGCGCATCACATCACCATGCCGGACGCTGCCTCAGCCCTGCACGCCGTCGCCTCAGCCGGAACTGCCTGACGCGACCACACCGCCGCCGTGCAATCCTCCGTTGCAGCCATGCACGCCCGCCCCTATAGCACTGCACCTCGCCGCTGCCTCCGACTCGCTGATCATCCGACGCGCCGCCAGTAAGACTCAAGCTGACTTCGCAGCCTACAGATTCTGTGAGCGCTGCCAATCCACAACATGAATTGAGACGCACCACACCTCAGCGCTGTCCTTCGTCATCTGCCTGCAGCGCCGCTGACACCCCCTTTCTTCTGCTTCGGGCCTTTCTTCTTCCTAATCTGAATCACACGAACAGAGAAAGGTCAAGAAAATTTCTAAACGGTGTCATTTTTGGATTAGCCTGCTAAGTACATGTTCTCTTATAGCAATGGAGGGGACCGCTGTAGGATTTCGGTTTAGGAGTAAATAGTCCTTAACCCCTAGCCCTGTTAATTGCAATGTGAGCCGCACCACGGAACAAGCAAGGGAATAGGGGTTAGGCTAATTACTCCTAAACCGAAATCCTACATTGGTATCAGAGCAACCAGGTCGATCTACAAGCTTCCGCCGCTTACCACGACCTTGCCTCGCCGGAATTGCTGCTCGCTGCTCGCATCCTGCCCGCCGCCGCAGTCTCGTCCGTCCTGCCGTCGGCCGCCCGGAACTCGTCGCCAACTCGCCGCCGCAGGTCTCGTCCGTCCTGCCGTCGGCCGCCCGGAACTCGTCGTCAACTCGCCGTTGCACCTGCATCTCACGAACGCCACGGAAGAAGGGGATCAGATTGGAAACTAAGGTCTGCTTCATTAACGATCTGCTGTTTTCTTTTTCCTGATTGAATCTGCACGATGTCTACAAACTCTGTCTTCGCTGAGTTGCTGAGGGATGCCAAGCTAGATGGATCTAATTTTAATATTTGGAAAAGGAAGATTATGTTCTTGCTCACTGCTGAAAACATTGATTACATAGTCACGCAGTCTGAACCAAAAGCACTGGGTAAGGATGCATCTGTTGAGGAAAAAGAAAATTATGCAGAGGAGATGGAAACTTGGACAAAGGACAACAAAAAGGCTAGAATATTCATATTGGGTTCGATGACTGATTCATTGGCAAGTGAATATGAAGCTGAGAAAGTAGCTTACAGAATTTTTCGTAGGCTGGAACAGGACTTTGGAGAGGTTTCTCTTATTAAAATACTTAGCTTGGTTAACAGATTCATCACTTTGAAAATGTCAGAGAGTTCTCCTGTCAATGAACACGTGAATAAATTATGTGTGTTGGTAGAAGACTTGAAGAATGCTGGTTACCCATTTTCTGAGGAAGTGCAAGTCATGGTTGCTCTGAATTCTTTACCTCATTCATGGGAGCAGTTCAAGATATCTTTCTGCCACTCGGAGAGGAATTTAAACATGAGAAATTTGAGGCATCATTTGCTCATGGAAGAGGACAGGAAGTACTCTCAAGGAAAGGAAAGAAGTGCCAATAATGCTGAACTACATCTTGGAGAAGATAGATACAGCCATAAGAGGAGCTGGAATAAAAACAAGCTGGGTGCTGATCTGAGAGATAAGATTAATAAGAAGAGAGACAGGGATGACAGCGGAAGAAATCACTCTAGTCAGAAATTTGACAAGAGGAACTATAAATGTCACAACTGTGGGACATATGGTCACTTCCGGTCTGAATGTAGAAAGAAGAAGAGGGTCACCGACAGGAAGGATCAACAGAACAATTCTAATGATAATAAGCATCAGGACAACCGCAAAGGGAACTCATCCCTGATGGTACGTGTGACGTTTTCGTTTGCACTGAATCTTTATTTACTTCTGAATTGTCAAATACATGGGTAGTGGATTCTGGTTCTACTTCCCATATTGCTAGGAATAGTAGCTCTTTTTCTTCCATGAAAATATCCCAAGCGGAACTAGATTTGTATATCTAGGAACTACAGCTAAGGCTGATATTCTTGGGGTTGGGGATTACGTTCTGAAACTCCCTGGTGGAGGAAAACTAGTACTAAAATACACGGTTTATGCACCAAGCATGAGAAAGAACCTTATTTCTGTCTCAAAATTGGAATCAGTTGGTTATAACGTACTGTTTGGGAATAGACAAGTCAAAATATTATTTAATGGAAACTTGGTTCAGTCTGGTGATCGTTTTGAAGGTTTATACTATTTAGATGACATCTGTAATGATGGAAACATGGATTGCTTGGTTGGCGAACATAACTCAGTAGTGAGGAAAATTAACGGCAATAATAATTGTTCGGAATCATATTTATGGCATCTGCGGCTAGGACATATCTCAAAGAACAGAATTAAAAGACTCATTAGTTCTGGAATATTGGATTTTAAATGGGTGGATTACGGCATATGCGAAGCATGCATTATGGGTAAAATGACAAGAGCGCCTTTTCCTAAAGCTGCTAGGGCACAGGAGCCTCTTGCCATTATACATTCTGACATATGTGGTGAAATGTCTACTGCTACCTTTGGACAGAAAGTCTACTTCATTACTTTTATAGATGATTATTCTAGATTTGGCTACGTGTATCTTCTCAAGCACAAGTCGGAAGGGTTTGATATGTTCAAGATATTCAAAACTGAGGTAGAGAATCAATTAAACAAAAAGATTAAGGTGTTACGAACTGATCGTGGAGGCGAATACACATCAGGAATTTTAGATGAATTTTGCAAAGAGCATGGGATCGTTCATCATTACACCTTGCCCTATACACCACAACAAAATGGCGTAGCAGAGAGAAGGAATAGAACATTAATGGACATGGTTAGGTCCATGATGGCTTATACTGATTTACCTTTATCCTTTTGGGGGGAAGCTCTACATACTGCTGTTTATTTATTAAATCATTCACCCTCAAAGGCTGTTAAAGTCACTCCCTATGAGTTATGGAAGGGGAGGAAGCCAACTCTGCGCAACCTAGCTGTATGGGGATGCAATGCTCAAATAAGAGTGCCCAGCCAGAATAGAACCAAGCTGCAACCTAAAAGCACACCTGGGATTTTTATAGGCTACAGTACTGGATCAAATGGTTATAGATTCTATGACCCAGAGAACAGGAAGTTACTGGAAAGTAGGGATGCCATCTTTTTAGACCAAGATACACCTCGTCGAGCTAAACGCCCCAGAGTGGAATTGTTAGTTAATAACTCAGGACATTCTGAAAATATTTCTAATCCTGAGGAACCAAACCCTACAGAACAAGATGAACCTTCTACTAGCATGCCTAGGAGAAGTGGGAGGAATACTCAAACTCCTTCATACTTGGACGATTATTTTACTTTTTTGGGGGAAGTTCATTCTAAAGCAAGTTTAGAAGAGGAACCTAAATCTTTTAAACAAGCCATGAACAGTCCAGAATCTAGTCTCTGGATGGAAGCAATGCAGGAGGAACTAAACTCCATGAAAAGGAATAATGTTTGGGAACTAGTGGATTTACCAAACAACAGAAAAACTATTGGCTCTAAATGGATTTTTAAAAGGAAAAGGAATGCATCTGGCTTGGTGGAAAAATTCAAAGCCAGGTTAGTAGCTAAGGGGTACACACAAAGGGAAGGTATTGACTTTGTGGAAACTTTTTCCCCTGTAGCTAAATTCACTTCTATTCGCATTCTTAGTGCTTTGACTGCTTACTTTGATCTTGAGCTTCATCAGATGGATGTTAAAACATCATTTTTGAATGGTTACTTAGAGGAAGAAATATATATGGTTCAGCCGGATGGTTTCACAGAAAAGGGAAATCAGAACAAAGTGTGTAAATTGAACAGATCTATATATGGGCTGAAACAAGCTTCTAGGCAGTGGTACAAATTGTTTGATAATGCAATAACGTCTTATGGGTTTTCTATGACGGAAGGGGATCACTGCATTTATCTGAAGATAGTGGGAGGTTCCTTTGTTATGTTATCTCTTTATGTTGATGATATTCTGATTGCCTCTAATAACAAAGCGACATTGTTGGAAGTTAAGTCTTGGCTGTCATCTACTTTTGATATGAAGGATATGGGTGAGGCCTCTTATGTTTTAGGGGTAGAGATACATAGAAATCGTGACAAGAAAGTGTTAGGATTATCTCAAAAGGCTTATCTTAACGCTGTATTGAAACGATTTGATATGGAAAATTGCAACCCTGTAACTGTACCAATGTTAAGGGGAACTAAACTCAGTGAGGAACAATGTCCCAAAACTCCTGAGGAAATAAAGAAAATGAAACATATACCATATTCTTCGGCTCTAGGATCTCTCATGTATGCAATGTTATTCACAAGACCTGATCTTTGTCACACTGTTGGAATGTTGAGTAGATATCAACGGAACCCTGGACAGGCGCATTGGAAACAAATGAAACATGCACTGCGTTATATTAAAGGAACAGTGGATTATGCCTTGTGTTTTAATGGTCAAAATCTTCAGCTGCAGGGTTATACTGATGCTGATTGGCAGGGAGACCTTGATGAACGGAAGTCAACTTCAGGTTATCTATTTACTTTAGCTGGTGGTGCTATTTCCTGGAAGAGTAAGAAGCAAGAGGGTGTGGCGTTATCTTCAATGGAGGCTGAATACATAGCTGCCTCTGAGGCAGTAAAAGAATGTGTTTGGCTGAAAGAGTTTTTATCTTCACTCAATATTGTGGAAAGTGCATCCAGACCGGTGACAGTTTATTGTGATAATCAGGCGGCGATCAAGGTGTCAAGGGATCCTAAATTTCATAGTAAGAGTAAGCATATAGAAGCAAAGTTTCACTACATTCGTGATGTAATAAATAGGCTGAAATTTGTTCAGCTGGAATATTTGCCCAGCGTCAACATGGTTGCAGGTCCACTGACTAAATCCCTTAGTCAGGAAGCATTTCGCAAACATGTTGGTGACATGGGTCTTAGGAAGTTTGATTAAATGTTTTTCAGACAAGGGGGAGATGTAGGAACTATTTGTGTCTTGCAAACATTATACTGCATTATTATTATTATACATATATGAGTTTTCAGTCTCAATATGGAATTGTTTATATTCTGGAATTGTTGAATATATATTTGTACTTGAGGAATAATCTCAAGGTGCTGAGGACGACTATGCCGGAATACAGTATTATTATGTATACTGGAAATATATGCCCGGGCACGGTATAGGGTGGAAAATACTAGGCTGTTTACAGTATCAGCTCTGTAAGTTGTTAATGCCTACATGATTAAGGAATCGCACGACTCACACGTGCGTGTGGAGGACTTGTATTGGGATCGGACTCTGGAAAGGATTAGTTATGATCGTGGTTGTTTAACTTAATCAGGAGTCTATCTGGAATCCTATACGTACTGGTTTAAACACCAGGAAGTGGAGTATAAATAGTCCTTAACCCCTAGCCCTGTTAATTGCAATGTGAGCCGCACCACGGAACAGGCAAGGGAATAGGGGTTAGGCTAATTACTCCTAAACCGAAATCCTACAACCGCGTGTTCTCTGATCCATCGAGCGCCATGGTTGGAACTGGTGAGGTCAGACATGGTGTATTTGTGTCTGCACTAAATTCTAATCATGATCTAGAAGCCCTCAAACCAGATCAAATTATTTCCTTCTATAGCATTTAAACATTAAATTAGCACCGAGCTCTGTGATTTGTATCCCTCTTTTGTGGATTTTCTTAACTATAGAAGTTGGTCGCAGCGATGGAACTGCTTGTGGAAAACATGCAATAACAAAGTGGCCAGTTAAATGATTAATTCACCACGCAAATTGAAGCATTCAAGGTTTGTTTATAGCCTTATTTGATACAATTAGATATGTTCCGTCAACTCTGAGAGATTATCATTTGCTCTGACATCTCCTATCTGTTCTTGGAATGACCTTCATCAACCAATGTTAAATAGATTGGCAGGGCCGGTCCTGACATTTCTAGGGCCCAGGGCGAAACTAAAATCTAAGGCCCCTCAATATCTATGTTAAGTTTTCCCAAAAAATTAACATCTACATTAAAATAGTGATAAACAAATTAATGAAATGTGACAAGTAAATACTATCCAAAAGTATATTCGAATGAGATAATGTAAACCTAAGTTACATGTACACATTGAAAACCTACATATACTTTTGGGAATTTTTGAAATCTACACATCAATCGGATTGCCATATCTTCCATAACTAAAAAGTAAGTAATGTCAATCTCATTGCAGGGAACAACTAGAGAAAACTACAAAACTACATGTGAAGCTATAAGAAATTTGACCACTTTTTACTAATCATGGGGCAGTAGTTTCAATTAAAAACTCACCCTCCTAACCAGCGCAATTGCTAGCACTATTCAGGGTATATCACCTCTATGAATTGTGAGATCGTCGACGCTGCAGCAGAATTATCAGATAAATAACACGAGAAAATCGGCTAATCCGCAATACGAATTAGCGTCGGTGTTACACACGTACCTGGTGGCAAGGTCCACTGTTAGCAGTTAAAAAAAGGTCAACTGATAGCAGCCCCTCGACGCTGCAGACAACATGAAGGTTTGACCGACGGTGGCGGCCGGAAGTGATTTGCTTTTGCGACCAACTGCGCAGCGAAACCGTAGGCGGTGATGAACAAATGGGGTTTGTGCTGCGAACTGATTCATGAGCCTGCGTACCACGATGGTGCGCATGAAATAGAGATCCGAAGTATAGGAGATCAGGTGACGAGATCTCTTCCATTTTAGCAAATCAAGCACCGCGATGGTGAGAAGTCGACTCGCGTGGCCCACATTAGGCCAGGCTGCGCGTCGCTGCAAAAGGCCTCTGTTCCGCCTACACTATAGTGGGCCAGTACATAGGGTAGCTAGCAGCTGGGGGCCCCTACGTTTCACGGGCCCAGGGCGGCCGCCCCTCTAGCCCTGCCCCAGGGCCGGTCCTGACATGGCCACATTGCATGACCGCTGGTGGTATGGGAGATAAGCCGGTTGTTGATGATCTTGAGCACGTGACGAGAGTACTATGGGAAGTATTTGCATAACTGAGCCACAAATTCGTATTCAAGATGCATACTTGGCAGGTGGGGTCATGGGGGCATCCCCTGTTCAAGGATTTGTGGGCTTGCATTTAGACATTCAGGCCTTTAGCAAGGTGGAAGATTTGTTGCCCGTCGATAAATTGGGCATCTTGAGTTGATGCAACGTGGCCTTCTCAAGAGGTAATCCAATCCCAAAATATAGAGTCAGCGCGATTGAGATAGGGTCCCAAGTTTTGGAGCAAGCTATAAAGATCAACAAACTCGCATAGCTCCTCCGAGATGGATAGTCACGCCACAGAGGTGATGCAACATTGATCCACCTTTAGCGATCCATTGCCATTTAGATCAGAAATGTTTTTTTTAGCGCCACGGTTTGTTAATTTCAAAAAATCATTCAAAATGAGGGTATCGTTGTTAGTTAAAAACACACTGAAAGGGGCCATTTTGTTCATTCTCAAAAGAAATTGCAAAAAGGGGTTCTTTTTTTTTGTTAATCTTCAAAAAGAACATTGAACCCTTGTAGATGAAGTAATGATGCTAAACCTCCTAGTTAAGAAATCAAGAAGTCACCGCTAGCCCCACCAAAGAGATAGTTCGATCTCCTCCTACCCTAAAGTGTGAACCCAAAAACTCCTAAGATATCCAACCACGGAGGGACTTTTTTTTTTTTTGGTTGGGAACCACGGAGGGACTTGACTCATCTCAAGAGGGAGACACAGTCAGGCAAGTTCGTCAAAGCCAAAGCCCATGTGTAAGTAGCATATCTCGGGACGCAGACCACGTACGCATTTCGCGTATATCTAAGGAAGCCAAACTTTTGACTTCACTGTTGAATATATGTGATTATTAATGAGTACTACGTCTAGAGTTTCTGGCAAGCTGAACTCTTGGAACAAGCATGCATGTATATCCGTTAGGTGTGCGTGTAAACTATGATGAACAGCATTAACAATGTGGACGGCCCAGTATATATGAACATGCGCTACTTGAGCTCGAGGGCCAACTATTATTGGAGTATAGTCTTCAACAGCTAGTGGATTCTGGTAAACTAATCAACGTTCTAGAGTCTAACATTAGCATTATTTTATCTACAAAACATGGACCAAATTATCTTCTTCTTACACAACCTTCTAGAGACTAGAGGTTTGTACTTGTAAACACCTCACCGGCCGTTTTATATGAAATAATTCAGAGAGTTATGCATGTGGAACAAATGCAAATGGAATTATAGCCTTTTCCGGAAAAAATTGGTTTCTTTACAAGGACAGGAAATGGAGGTTCAATTGCGAAAATTGGCAGCAGCACCCGAGCTGCAGTGATCATGATATCTTGACCGGCCATCCATCCCTCGATGCTGAGCTGCACTCGGTATTCATGCACCAATCTTTGTGGTATTTCATATGGATATTATCGTATTCATCTAATTATTTACAGGGTGCGAACATGAAGATTCGGTGCCAGGAAACAGTAAATTTGTCGTTGTGCCATCTCCCAAGTCCCAACTACCCGATACCTACAAGGACAGGAAATGGAGGTTCAATTGCTCCAACAAAGTGTGAGTTTGGTGGGGCAACCCTTCTCCTATCATATACCCTGACTTTGTCCCACTAAGTACAATAATTTGCACAATGTGTATCCAGCAAATGGAGCAGCCAGTGCCATCTCTACCTCACTTTTTTTTCTTTATTTGGACAGGCACAAGGCAAAGGTTGGTAGGCTCCCTTTGGCCCTTGTGCTCACAAGCAGGGGGCACCAAACCTCACCTCGTGGAGAAGAACACTATGTGCGTCACCAAGGCTGGCCGCCGGTTGCTCTTGCACCTGCTTTAAGCTGACTATTGCTCTGGCTAATGACCAGTACTGCAGCTCTCATGAGTAGATTCCTTGTGCTTTTGACTACGCTTCTGAATTATTCGGCCCATTGTACATTTGAGGCTTTGACTTGGTGCTATATGTGGGTGGATTTTAGTTTGGCCTACCATCAGGTTAGAGATATTTTTCCTGCAAATAATGGTTGCAGCTATATTGCTTTTCTTTGTTGTTGGACCTTTTCTACCTAAAGCATGGTAAAGTTAATCTCGAGTAGATTTTTTAAGGAAACATCCGCTTATTCTTATTGACAATTCAAAGAGCAAAGTGTACACATAGATCCTACTTCCGCTTGTAATATATAGAAATACATATAACAGACCATCGTCAAGTTAATAAATCGATGAAGGTATTGGACTTATTTATCTTCCTCGCTTACAACTATGTACCTTGCAAAGACTTCTTTGTGAATGTTGTCAACGCCACTAGAAAGAAGATTATCAATTATCCCAAATGATCAAGACTCTCATACTTGCAACTAACATAGCATGGTGTCGGTTTACTACATATAACATATCGTGCTGTAATCCAGTTGGGTTGGTATATAAATGCATCATAAGTAAGAATGAAAACATAAAGTTGATGGGCAAATAACACTAGGAAAGTAAAGAAAACTATATTTCCTAAAAAAAAGAGTCTCTCTGGAGGACATGATACTTCGTCAAGTCTATAGTCAAGCTCGCGAGGCTATCTTGAGCTCAAATAGTTTGATAAGACTCGTTTGGATATGTATCTATGTAACTTTTTTTCATATTTTTCCTATGATGCACACTCAATTGGTTGTTTTGTGCTGGAGCCTTCTCAACTTAGTACATTTTTATGATGGTATTTTTTAACTACTAGTAATCGGGCACGTGCAATGCACGTGTAGCCTAATATAAGCTAGATGTCTAGATATTTATTGACTCCAATTTAAATGAAGTGAAAGTTTTATGAAGAATGAAAAATATTTTAGATCGAATAATGAAACGAACCCAATGCAAATCTCGTGGCTATAGGGTTGGTCAACTAAGATTTAGAAAATCTCCCAGCTGACCATTAACAACTTAATTTCAAAAATCATGTACTTAGACATTAGGCCATGTGAACCTTTGGTGTAAAAAGCTCCTAACATCATCATCACCAGTCAAAGCTCGGTAGCGCAACAATCATCTCACATATGTCTTGTGGTTCAGGTTGCACAGCGACGCCCGTACCCGGCCCGCATAACGTCAAAATAGGCAAAACTTTGTAGTGTGGGAACCTGCTCAGATTCGATCAGATTCGGTCAGTTTACTAAAAACGTGTTTTACGGGCCTATGCGGGACTGCCGCAGACACCTGTACTTGTGGTACATCTAGAAAGAAAACCACAGTGTGCTTAGGGGCAAGTGAAAAGCTTACCTGGAGGTGCCGAAGCTCACGCTGAGAGCCATCCGTCTACACAAATCTAGTAGTTTTGTCCTTCAGGAGTAGTCACCATGTCGTGGTGTTGCGCTTTGCTAAAAAAAAACTCTGAAATAGCACAATACCTCTTATTTTTCTAATTGAAAGACGGTGCCCCTTTACTCGATTTTTTTTTGATATACCAAACTCAGTGCCACGGTCCTTGGATGTAACCTAGAATCATAGTTTCTTGTCACAATTCGAAATGTTTTTCAACATGAAGACATATAGTGTACCTGTAATAATAATAAATGTACTTAGCTGGTATTCCCTCCATTTCAAACTACTAGGCATACTACATTTGGTCAAAGTCAAACATTTTAAAGTTTGATCAAGTATATAGAGAAAAATACAACGTCTACAAAATCAATTTAATATTGTTAAAACCATCATAAAACACACTTTCAAATTTATGCATTTAGTATCGATGATGCTGATATGTTTTGTAGATAAAATTTTAACTTCGACCACATCTAATATACATAATAATTTGAGGGAAGTATTGTCTTTTAGTGAGGAGTATATACTGTTTTTGTTCGACATGTCATGTCAACCGATTTAGGATTACACGTACGCAAACGCCCTGACCCTTGAGCAGGACATGTCAGGACTGGCCCTCTCATCTTTGATGCCTACCTAGAAATGTGAATAGCTTAATCCTGTCGGCCATGAAGAGTTTTTCCTCGGGAGAAAAAGAGAGGCACCATTGGCGGTCCGTTTGGAGCGCATGACCAATTAAAGGCATTTCCTCAAAACCAAAAGGGAGAGAGACTCACACACAAGAAAAGCCACAACCATTTAGACGGCCGGGGATCACCTTGCTAACATGTTTGTTTATTCTTCACTTGTCACTTCACAAGATGTCACGGCTCACGTCGTCGTTGGCCTTCTTAACATAGTCCATCGGGAAGCAACTTGGAGTTCAGTGGAGTAGCACCAAGCTAGGAATCGCGTCCCAGGCATGCTTGCCTCATGGTACAAACCAATAGTCGAAAGCATTCAGCTTCCATTCTCTCTACACAAAAGATCAAGCCAAGTTGCAAAGCCAAAACCACCATGCATGCATACACCCTCCACCCCCAGCTTAATTAGACCACATCTACTCACTCATCAGCACTCCTAAGACGATATAAAGCAAGCAGCAAAGATCCATGCATGCTTGCTTTGGGATCCAGCAAAATACTATGTTTAACTAAACCTTCACTTTCAGGAATTGTATAACTTATCGCTATGCTCACTTTGTTCGATTCTTTTGATCCTAAGGAACAAACCATGACAACCACGGACAGGTAGGTAGCATGCGACGTAGTATGTGATAAATAGGCTAATGCATGGCATGTACATTTATAGGGGTCAAGCGCACCCAGCCCGATCACGTGAGGATCTTAGTCACGCGCCATTACTTGCTTCGGTGCGTCACCCTAGGGGAAGTGCAACTAAACGCCTTGTGCTACTGTTGCATTTGTTGTGACCTTTTTCGACGTATTGTTGCAATAGATGTGGAATTTGTTGCACGGGCCTTGTTTGAGACGTCCCATACGTGCAAGACCAGCAACACCACTGCGAACCGAGAAAAAGAATCATGGTTGACGACTCTCCCTTGCAAACTGGCAGATCCAATCTAGGGAAACCAACCCTCAAGTTCCCATAGAGACACCCGAACCATGGTTACCACGACGAGACATGGCCAAAGATAGTAATCCACAACATTGTTGCCTCCACGTCGAACCAAATTAACGACATGATAACACTGAAACCTAAAGAACTATACCAAGACTCTACGAGCGCGAAGATCCATGGTCTTCCCCACCTCCCGGTGGCGAAACCAACCACATGAGGCGAGGCAGACCGGCAAACTCAGCCGGTGAGGATGAGAGTTTTGCAGAGTCTAGGTTTTGTCGCCCCGTTATCAAAGCTCTCGTTTGCCCGCAGAAAAATAAAGAATATTTTATGTGGGAGCGGAGTTGACATCACCACAACTGCGGTGGAAAGCGAAACCACAACTTGTATCCATCGGGCAAGTAATTTGTTAGTTCAATAACTCTACGGTGTTTGGTGAATTGTTGGATCTAGATAAACTACAAACTAGGAACTAACTGAGTCTCCTCCTCTGAAAAACCCTATCCGCAACCACAAGTAAGTTCTCTGCCTCCCACCGGCGAGACTGTAGGTTCCCCTTCCTTCGTCTGTTGATCTAGCGGCAGGAGGTGGGGTGATGGGGGGGGGGGGCATGGTTCTTGGTGTCCGACGTGTAGTCGAGAGTACATTTCTAATTTTTGTGGCCACACCGTCTTGATGGGGTGGCAGTGGCCCATCAAACAAGGTCTCTCGGCTCCCTTCTCGATGGTATACTTGGCGACATTGAGGGCCCGTGGGAGTTTTTCAGCGTCGGGCCGGTGCGTCGACTCGTAGTGGTTCTTTGTCTTCGTCACCGGCGGATCGCTCATTCCGATGGTGATACGTCCATTTTGCATCACTATTTTATATCATAATTTACTGTTATTCATTGATATATTTCATATTAAGATGTGTTACTTATGTTATTTTGTCTTATTTTGCATGTTTGATGATTATTGGATAATTAACTGCCGGAGTCAGATTTCAGCTGGAAAAAGCACCGTCAAGACACTATATTTCTGGAGCTCTAAAAATCTTTCAAAATACAGAAGTTCCTATTTTATCAGAAGATGGACAGCCAAAAGGGGAGGCTGAGATGGGCCAGGAGGGGCCCACACCACCCCTGGGCGCGGGGCCCACCTTGGCCGCGCCAGGCAGGTGTGGTGCCCCTGGCCCACCTCAGGCGCTCCCCCTTCGCGTACTTCATCCCCCAGAAACCCTAAGACAGGGGGAGTCAGAGAAAATATTCCGCCGCCTCCACGGCGGAAACAACAGAGAGAGAAAAAGCTCTCCGGCAGGGAGAAATCTGCCGGGGAAATTCCTCCCGGAGGGGGGAGATCATCGCCATCCTCATCGTCATCACGCTGGACTTCATCGGGATCATCATCATCATCATCTCCACCGCCATCACCACCATCACCGCTGCACCATCTCGTTCCGCTGTAACATCTAGGGCTATACTTTGTTTAGTTCATAGGGGAAACTCTCCCGGTGTTAATTACTCCTTGTGGTTGATGCTATTGAGTTTTATCGGTGAATTAAAGTATATGTTCAGATTGTTATCCATCATTATATCACCTCTGATCATGATCCATATGATGTCTGTGAGTAGTTCGATTAGTTCTTGAGGACATGGGAGAAGTCACGCTAGTAGTGGAATTATGTTGAGTAATATTTAATGGTTTGATATTTAAGTTGTGGTGCTATTCTTCTAGTGGTGTCGTGTGAACGTCGACTACATGACACTTCACCTTTATGGGCCTAGAGGAATGCATTGTGTATTTGGTTGCTAATTGTGGGGTTGCCGGAGTGACAGAAACCTAAACCCCCGTTAGTATACCGGTGCACAAGGGAGCGTAGGATCTCAGAGTTTAAGGCTGTGGTTAGATTTATCTTAATTACTTTCTTGTAACTGCGGATGCTTGCAAGGGTATAATCACAAGTATGTATTAGTCCAAGTAAGGGCGGTGCATTAGCATAGGTTCACCCACACAACACTTATCAAAACAATAAAGATTAATCAACTATGTGAAGCGAAAGCACTTGACTAGAATCCCGTGTGTCCTCAAGAACATTTTGTCATCATAAGTAAACCAACCGGCTTGTCCTTTGCTCTAAAAAGGATTGGGCCACTTGCTGCAATTATTATTACTGTCTTTTACTTACTCGCATTTTATTTACCTGCTATATCAAAAACCCCTAAAAACTTGTCTGCTAGCATTTACAGTGAAACCTTTACCGAAACTCCTTGTCAGCACCTTCTGCTCCTCGTTGGGTTCGACACTCTTATTTATCGAAAGTACTACGATACACCCCCTATACTTGTGGGTCATCAAGACTATTTTCTGGCGCCGTTGCCGGGGAGTGAAGCGCTATTGGTAAGTGGAATTGGTAAGGGAAACTTTTACTGTAGGTGCTATTTTTATTTCTGCTTGCTACTTTATTTTATCATGGAGAGATCTCCATTTGAATCCCTGTTTGGAAATACTACTACCACTGCTACGGTAGTAGAAGAGGAACCACCTGATCAAGTAATTCCATTTAAAATACCTATGAAAATTGTTGAACGAGTTACGAATAACCGCTATGCAGGAGATGGAACTGTCCCTCCTGGGGATCATTTGCTATTTATTCATGAATTATGCGAGTTGTTCAAGTGTGCAGGTATTTCAATGGAAGAGGTCAAGAAGAAATTGTTTTCTATATCGTTGACTGGTAAAGCTGCAAAATGGTATAGGATGCTGAAAATGGGCGTTCTATTGGCTGGGAGGAGATTGTGCCTCTCTTTTATTCTAAATTTTATCCTCCTAGTGAAATTCATCAAGATCGGAATCATATATATAATTTTTGGCCTCATGATGGAGAAAGTATTGCCCAAGCGTGGGGGAGATTGAAATCATTAATGCTCAAATGCCCCATTCATGAGCTTCCTGGTAAATTGTTATTGATAACTTCTATGCAAGGCTTTCTCTTCAAGATAAAACTCTATTGGATACCTCTTGTGCTGGATCATTTACGCGTAATAAAGAGGAAGTTAAATGGGACCTTCTTGATCGGATTGAGGAAAATACTGAAGGATGGGAGAACGACAAAGGTAGAGAATCAGGTATAAAGTATGATTACGAATGCATTAAAACTTTTATGAATACTGATAATTTTCGTAATCTCTATGATATGTATGGTCTTGATTCTCAAGTTATTGCAAACTGTTACAAGGCTTTTGCCTCTTATCTTGATGTTCCTAAAGAAAGTTGCAATAAGTATCATTTGCCTTACAAAGATAATACTAATTCTGCCAATATTAAAAACATTGAAGTTCATACAGTTGATCGTATCTTGCCAGAACCTTATATTGAGAAACCACCTTTTCCTGTTAAAATTAGGGAACATTCTATCATAGCTAGTGTGGTTAATAAAAGTGCAAAGAAAGCTTTAGAACCTGCTGAACAAATAGCGGTTGAACCCACAATAGCAATAGTAAAGGATTTGGTAACTGAAAATGTAGAAGGAGGACATATTATCTTTTGTGAAGATGCCTCTAATATTGTTTCACATCCCAGTAGAGCTAGGAAAACAAGTGTTCCTGTGCTTTCAGTCAAAATAGGAGAACATTGCTATTATGGTTTATGTGATATTGGTGCAAGTTCTAGTGCTATTCCTTTTGATCTTTATAAAGAAATTATGCATGAAATTGGTCCTTGCGAACTTGAGGAGATTGATGTGGTTATTCAGCTTGCTAATAGAGAAACTATCTCTCCAATTGGTATTGTGAGAGATGTTGAAGTTTTATGTGGTAAGACTAAATACCCTGCTGATTTTCTAGTACTTGGTTCTGTTGCTAGTAAAGCTGTCCCATTATTTTTGGTAGGCCTTTCTTGAATACATGTGGTGCATTATAGATTGTAAGAAAGAGAAAATTTACACTAAATTTAATGGAGAATCTTATGAGTTTAATTTCTCTAAGTTTGGTAAACAACTTTATGAAACTGAATTACCTAATGAGAATTTCAAGTTGAACAACTTGCTTCTATTGCTGTTGCTCCTAACAATGCCTTGCAGCAATTCATGGAGGAACACGAAAGTGAAGTATTTATGGAGGAGAGGAATGAGATTGACAATGCCTTTCTTCGTCAACCACCAATACTTAAGCATAATTTGCCTGTGGAAGATTTGGGTACCTCAGCGCCTCCTAAGGAAGATCCTGTCTTCGATTTAAAACCGTTACCTGATAATCTTAAGTATGTTTATCTTGATGAAAGGAAAGTATATCCTGCTATTATTAGTTCTAAACTTTCAGGTAATGAAGAAGCAAGGTTATTAGAAGTACTAAAGAAACATCGAGGAGCTATGGGATACACTTTGGATGATTTAAAGGGGATTTCTCCTACTATATGTCAACATGCCATCAACATTGAACCCGATGCAAAACCTGTTGTTGAGCATCAGCGTCGCTTGATCCCTAAGATGAAAGAAGTGGTAAGAAATGAGGTATTAAAACTTCTTGATGCTGGTATAATTTATCCTATTGCTGATAGTAGATGGGTAAGTCCTGTGCATTGTGTCCCTAAGAAAGGAGGAGTTACTGTTGTACCAAATGAAAATGATGAACTTATTCCTCAAAGAGTAGTAGTTGGGTATAGGATGTGCATTGATTTTAGAAAGGTCAATAAAGTAACTAAGAAAGATCATTATCCTTTGCCTTTTATTGATCAAATGTTAGAAAGGTTGTCTAAGAAAACCATTTTTGTTTCCTTGATGGTTATTCTGGATTCTCACAAATTGCTGTTAAAGCACAAGATCAAGAGAAAACTACTTTTACTTGTCCTTATGGAACTTATGCTTATAGACGTATGCCTTTTGGTTTGTGTAATGCTCCTGCTACGTTCCAAAGATGCATGTCTGCTATTTTTCATGGTTTTTGTGAAGAAATTGTGGAAGTATTCATGGACGATTTTTCCGTCTACGGAACTTCCTTTGATAATTGCTTGCACAATCTTGATAAAGTTTTGCAGAGATGTGAGGAGACAAATCTTGTTCTTAATTGGGAGAAATGTCATTTCATGGTTAATGAAGGAATTGTCCTAGGGCACAAAATTTCTGAAAGAGGTATTGAAGTGGACAGAGCTAAAGTTGAAGCAATCGAGAAAATGCCCTGTCCAAGGGATGTGAAAGGTATCCGTAGTATTCTGGTCATGCCGGTTTTTATAGGAGGTTTATTAAAGATTTCTCTAAAATTTCAAAACCCCTCACTAATCTTCTTCAAAAAGATGTACCTTTTGTTTTTGATGATGATTGCAAGGAAGCTTTTGAAACTCTAAAAAAGCTTTAATCACAGCTCCTGTTGTTCAACCTCCTGATTGGACTTTACCTTTTGAAATAATGTGTGATGCTAGTGATTTTGCTGTAGGAGCTGTTCTTGGACAGCGGGTAGACAAGAAGTTAAATGTTATTCATTATGCTAGTAAAACACTTGATGCCGCTCAAAAGAATTATGCTACTACTGAAAAGGAATTTTTAGCAGTTGTTTTTGCTTGTGATAAATTTAGACCTTATATTGTTGATTCAAAAGTTACTATTCACACTGATCATGCTGCTATTAGATACCTTATGGAAAAGAAAGATGCTAAGCCTAGGCTCATAAGATGGGTACTTTTACTGCAAGAATTTGATTTACATATTGTAGATAGGAAAGGTGCTGAAAATCCTGTTGCTGATAATTTGTCTAGATTAGAAAACATTTCAGATGATCCTATACCTGTTAATGATAGTTTTCCAAATGAACAATTGGCTGCGATAAAGGTAAGCTCACGCGAAAGTCCTTGGTATGCTGATTATGCTAATTTTATTGTTGCCAAGTATTTGCCTCCGACCTTTACAGCTCAGCAAAGAAGAAAGTTCTTTTATGATTTGAGGCATTATTTTTGGGATGACCCACATTTGTATAAAGAAGGAGTAGATGGCATTATGCGAAGATGTGTTCCTGAGTATGAACAGAAAGAAATATTGAGCAAATGCCATGGAAGTGCTTATGGAGGACATCACGCTGGAGATAGAACTGCGCAAAAGGTTCTACAATCAGGTTTTTATTGGCCTACCCTTTTTAGAGATGCTAGAAAATTTGTTTTATCATGTGATGAATGTCAAAGAGTAGGTAACATTAGTAGACGTAATGAAATGCCTATGAATTATTCTCTTGTTATTGAACCTTTCGACTGTTGGGGATTTGACTTTATGGGTCCTTTTCCTTCCTCAAATGGTTATACTCATATACTTGTTGCTGTTGATTATGTTACTAAATGGGTAGAAGCTATACCAACTTCTAGTGCTGATGGTGAGACATCATTAAAAATGCTTAAAGATATTATCTTTAGGTTTGGTGTGCCTAGATATCTCATGACTGATGGGGTTCTCATTTTATTCATGGTGCTTTTAGAAAAACTCTAGCTAAGTATGATGTTAATCATAGAATTGCTTCACCATATCATCCCAAACAAGTGGTCAAGTAGAATTGTCAAATAGAGAGATTAAGTCTATTTTGCAAAAGACTGTTAATAAATCTAGAAAAAATTGGTCTAAAAAGCTTAACGATGCTTTGTGGGCTTATAGAACTGCTTATAAAAATCCTATGGGAATGTCTCCTTACAAAATGGTTTATGGAAAAGCTTGTCATTTGCCTTAGAATTAGAACATAAAGCCTATTGGGCGGTGAAAGAACTTAATAGAGATTTTAAACTTGCCGGTAAAAAGAGATTGCTTAATTTGAATTCTTTAGATGAATGGAGAAATGCAGCTTATGAAAATGCTAGGCTCTTTAAAGAGAAAGTTAAGCAATGGCATGATAGAAGAATTCTTAAGAGAGAATTTAACGTAGGTGAAAAAGTTTTATTGTATAGGTCTCGTCTCAGATTTTTTGCAGGAAAATTACTTTCAAAATGGGAAGGACCTTATATCATTGAGGAGGTCTATCGCTCAGGTGCGATTAAAATCAATTCACTAGATGGGGACAGACCACAAGTGGTTAATGGTCAAAGACTCAAGCATTACATTTCTGGAGATTCTTATAATGAAGATGTTGATTTATCAAAGTGGTAACTCCAGAGGATTTTATAAAAAGTCAAATTCAGACAACTGCAAAGCTGATTTGGAATAGGTAACAGTTTCGGTAAGAAAAAGTTCGCGATTTACTTTCAACCTAAATATTTGTTGTTTTTACATAATATGGAAAATTATGAGTCGGAAAAGGGTAGGAAACGGTGCCCGAGGGCACCACACCACCCCTGGGCGCGGGCCCCACCCTGGCCGCGCCGTGGGTGCGTGTGGGCACCTCGGAGCCCGTCTCCGACCCCGTTTCGTCCTGTACCTTCCTTTTGTTGTAAAACTTTTTGCTATATATCACCCGGATCTCCGAGGTCCGTATATCGTGTTTTCGCCGTTTTTTCAAGCTGTTCTGACAGGAATTTCAAGTCCCTACATGGCGTCGCGAGGAGTACGGTGAGAAGTATGCAGCAAGGCGCCGACGTGAACTCGAACGCGATGTGGAAGAGGGAACCTTCGTCGGTTGGGCGACGGAGGAGGAGATTGCTGCTAGGAGAGCTGACATGGATCGAAGCATCAGAGAGGAGGTGCAAGCTGGCCAGCCTCGCCAACAAGGAGAATCAAGGCCGAGCAACTCCACCTTTGTGGGATCAATTAATCCTCAACGTGCTTTTTCTCATAATGTGCAGGGAGTCACCCCACCAATTCCAGATTTGCGGTTTTTCCCTGCAGCTGCTGAAGCTCTCCGAACCACGAACGAGTTTTGTGACCAATTTCGTATCCTGAGAGCTGAGGTGGAAATACTTCAAGATGAGAATAACAGGCTCCGCCGGATGCTCGAACGTTTCCTAACCCCGATTGTGTGGTACCACCGTCACACCAAGAGATCAAGCCTAAATCGTCAAGGGGTAATGGCACTCCCTTGGCTTGTTCCAAGCTTGGGGGAGTGCCCAGTATCATCTTTATCCTTTCGTTTTTATAATTTCGTGGTCATATCATGAGTAGAGAAGTTATCTTATAAGATGGTTTGCGATGTGGAGTGTCAATCCTTTAGTTATCCATGTATCCGTTGGTTTGAGTGTGTCTTTGTTCAGAATATTAATGAGAAGTTCCACCTTTACTTTCGGTACATTTTATTTTAGCCTGCAATCTTCTTTATGTGCTGATCTTGCCATTAGTATTGACGCCACTTTTGGGTACATTAAGTAAATTATATTAGTTGTGGCAAACTTAGTATTGGTCAGTAGCAACAATACCATGAAAACTTAAGTAGAAGGAGGGAATTACATGCAAAAATATTATCCCTTTATCTTTCTTTCTTGCTAGCCAATAAGATTAGTATTCTTTGAGTTAAAACATTTGTGCTTACAGGGAAGATAGCATGGTTGCTTCTATTACATTATATTTGTGTGTATCCCCCAACTTTTATGCTTGCTACATGACCTTGCTAGCCTTAACCACCGTACTGAGAGGGAATGCTTCTCGTGCATCCAAATCCTTGAGCCAAACCCATGCCATTTGTGTCCACCATAACTACCTATATGTGGTATTTCTTTGCCACTCCAAGTAAATTTTTCATGTGCTACCTTTAAATTATTCAAAATGTTATTATTCCCTTTTGTGTCAATGTTTACTAGCTCATGAGGAAGTAGTGTGGTTATCCTTTATTCTACTTGTCAAACAGACTTTACACCTGGACTAGTGGCATATACATCCGCTTATCCAATAACTTGCAAAAAGAGCTGGCAACGGGGTGCCCAGTCCCAATTAATTACAACTTTAACGCTTAATTCTCTTCACACTTTTGCCCTGATTATCAGTAAGCAATGACAAACAGTGAAATATCTGTGTGTAAACCAAAGAGAAAGAGGGATGATCTGCCTTGCTGGTAGAAATAACGTCCTTCATGGGAGCCGCTCTTAAAAGTCTGTTTGACAGGGAGAATACTGTTTTCACCCGCTACCATTCGTTGACAATTAACAAACACCTCTCAAAACTTAATTTTTGCTCTCTATATGATTTCAAAAACTTAAAAGCTCTAGCACATGACTTAATCCCTGCTTCCCTCTGCGAAGGGCCTTTCTTTTACTTTTCATGTTGAGTCAGTACACCTATTTCCTTCTTCCTTGAGCAAGCATTTGAGTTGTTGTGATTCAACCATATATATCATTAATATTGTCAATCATGTCTTTTATCCTTCCTTGTCTTAGCACAAAGACTTTTGCCTCTAAGAATATAGCTTTGCAAGTTATCAATGACTGTAAAGAAGGTGTGATAATTGAGTGTAAGTTCTGCAATATAAGCTCTAATATAAAGACTCCTTTCGAAAGATAAGTATTGATTGCTTATTGTTCTATGACCAAGAATGAAGTGTGCCATTACTAATCTATAATTTCCTTCGTGTATTTTTATTGTGGTTGTTTCACTACTCATGTTCAAGTTAGGTTATATGAAGAGTAGTTGCTGTTTAAAATGATTGTGTTGTTTAGTAATTACTGATGCTTCTTGTCCGTATTCTTTATTATCGACGCTTCACTCCATAAACTTTTGTTCTAGTTTACTGAGCTCAGCTTTCGCTTGGGGACAAGCGAGGTCTAAGCTTGGGGGGGTTGATACGTCCATTTTGCATCACTATTTTATAGCATAATTTACTGTTATTCAATGATATATTTCATATTAAGAGAGTTACTTATGTTATTTTGTCTTATTTTGCATGTTTGATGATCATTGGATAATTAACTGCCGGAGTCAGATTTCAGCTGGAAAAAGCGCCGTCAAGGCACTATATTTCTGGAGCACTAAAAATATTTGAGAAGACAGATGTTCCTATTTTATCAGAAGATGGACTAAGCCAAAAGGGGAGGCTGAGATGGGCCAGGAGGGGCCCACACCACCCCTGGGCGGGGCCCACCTTGGCCGCGCCGGCCAGGTGTGGTGCCCCTGGCCCACCTCAGGCGCTCCCCCTTCGCGTACTTCATCCCCCAGAAACCCTAAGACAGGGAGAGCCGAGAAATATTCCGCCGCCTCCACGAGGCGGAAACAACAGAGAGAGAAAAAGCTCTCCGGCAGGGAGAAATCTGCCGGGGAAATTCCTTCCCGGAGGGGGGAGATCATCGCCATCCTCATCGTCATCGCGCTGGACTTCATCGGGATCATCATCATCATCATCTCCACCGCCATCACCACATCACCGCTGCACCATCTCGTTCCGCTGTAACATCTAGGGCTATACTTTGTTTAGTTCATAGGGGAAACTCTCCCGGTGTTAATTACTCCTTGTGGTTGATGCTATTGAGTTTTATCGGTGAATTAAAGTATATGTTCAGATCGTTATCCATCATTATATCACCTCTGATCATGATCCATATGATGTCGTGAGTAGTTCGATTAGTTCTTGAGGACATGGGAGAAGTCACGCTTAGTAGTGGAATTATGTTGAGTAATATTTAATGGTTTGATATTTAAGTTGTGGTGCTATTCTTCTAGTGGTGTCGTGTGAACGTCGACTACATGACACTTCACCTTTATGGGCCTAGAGGAATGCATTGTGTATTTGGTTGCTAATTGTGGGGTTGCCGGAGTGACAGAAACCTAAACCCCCGTTAGTATACCGGTGCACAAGGGAGCGTAGAGTTTAAGGCTGTGGTTAGATTTATCTTAATTACTTTCTTGTAACTGCGGATGCTTGCAAGGGTATAATCACAAGTATGTATTAGTCCAAGTAAGGGCGGTGCATTAGCATAGGTTCACCCACACAACACTTATCAAAACAATAAAGATTAATCAACTATGTGAAGCGAAAGCACTTGACTAGAATCCCGTGTGTCCTCAAGAACATTTTGTCATCATAAGTAAACCAACCGGCTTGTCCTTTGCTCTAAAAAGGATTGGGCCACTTGCTGCAATTATTATTACTGTCTTTTACTTACTCGCATTTTATTTACCTGCTATATCAAAAACCCCTAAAAACTTGTCTGCTAGCATTTACAGTGAAACCTTTACCGAAACTCCTTGTCAGCACCTTCTGCTCCTCGTTGGGTTCGACACTCTTATTTATCGAAAGTACTACGATACACCCCTATACTTGTGGGTCATCAGATGGTGATGATACTTCTCGTTTTGGCTATCCCTTCTCATGTCTTCCTGTAGGCCAAGTTCCCGGTTCCGGCTGACAGGCACGCCTACATACACCCGATTGTCACAGTGGATATGGGAGATACCCCGTCAATATGCTTTATTCCCATCATGTTTTATGCGGTGGCATGTCGGCGACTCAGCAATTGCTCCGGTCTACTATGACCCCTTCAGGCTTGACGACGGCGGCGTTTCGAGCGACGACGGATTCTGCTCAAAAGATGTGCTCCCAAGGGATTTTGTATTTTTTATATTTTGCAGGCGCATATTTGTTACTTGGGGACACTATCCCACGTTTATTTTTTTTTTTTGACATGGAACACTCGTATTCCATTAAGACATGCTAAATCGCCGGTCACGTTTAGATGTTTTGGTGTACTAGTTGGCATGTACATGCAGCGCACGTTTTCGTAATTAAAGGGACAATTTAGAAGTAGCAAAGAATTTGCATCTAGAAATTGATCCAAAATTATGAACCAAAAAGTGTAGTGATTTTATAATGCACGTACATAGAGAATCTAAGATGCAATGTGATAACATAGTCAAGAGGGATTTCATTGCAGTATTAATTAGAGATCACCTAATATTCTACCACATAACAGGATAATAACCTTCGTAAGTAAATTCTAGGTCATATGTAGGGATAATTACTGCATTTGGTTTAGTTTCCAAATAAGTAAGATTTATGTAGAAAAATGGAAAGCACAGAGACTAAATTTTAGGAAAGCATAAATATAATTTGTTAATACAAAGAGATTTAGATGTTATAGATGATGAAACAATCAATTCAGTAGTTTTCTTTATTAAATTAGGATAAAATACATAATCGAGAGAGATATAAATATAGAATGGCCTAACTTTAATGTAAGAATTTTCTCATTGACAATGAACTGACAATCTAAAAGTAGTTTGAGAAACAAAATTCGTTGGATGTACGAAAAGCAGGTGAGTAAAACATATGTATTGCATGGCTTCCGATTTGTAACGGCAAACAATGGCAATTCGAATTAGAGAGCAGCAAAGCATAGCGACTGGTAGGTTCTTAGGAAGTAAAACTTACTGGAGCAATACCTTCTATTTAACTGCCAGTCCTTCTAGTTTTTTTTTTAACATATCGATGCATAGCCATGAGCCCAAATGTAGATTTCCCCAACATGTCATGCCAAGAAGCCAAATACTCAAATGGAAATATATATTACCAGAGGAAAATGACAGAACAGTTCTAGATATGGCCTGCAATAAAAACGTTCATAACTTGGAAGACATTTTCTCCTCAAAGTAAATATATAAATGTAAACATCAGAGAGAATGAGTTACCTACAGTGCATGTATGCAGGCATATATAATCAGTTCTGATTTGTGGGTACGCAATACAGTTTGTCAGTTTGTCGCTGTGACAACAGGGACATGTGAAAACAGGCTATGTCAACCTCCTGCCCTCTCTTTTCTTCAGAAATAATGTATTTGTATATTGTACACTAACTAAATGCAACACCTGAAAAAATTCATAATTTTTGAAAATTTGTACGTAGGAAACTTTAGTACGGAACATCCCAATCTTCTTATCTTATTCATATACTAGCAAACTGCCAGTGCGTTGCAACGGGTGAAAAAAAAATCATTTTTTTAGTTGATCAACCCGTTGAAGTGGCAAATTTACCTATGTATATACCTATTCGTGAAAGTCGAGCCTTCGCCTACTCTGATGTCGCCGTTCTCTAGCAGGACTCCGAGTCTTCGCCTACTCGGATGCCGCTGTGGCAGCGATTTTGAGCGTTCCCTTACTTGAATGACATTGTTTCCTGGCGCAGAGCGACTCCATTATCATGAATGACAACAACTTCACTGCTTAAGCAATCTAAAAGCACATAACGAGAAGCCAGTGTCAAATATAGCTAAGCCAGTGTCAACTTCTCTGCCGGTTGAATACTCTCTGCAGGTGCATCTTCATCTCCGAACAAATGCAGGTGTTTCTCTTGTATATGGTCCAAAATAAACACACAATTCTGCAGTTCAATGGAGAAATCAGTCTATCAGAACAGAACTGACAGTGCACCAAAAAGGCAAGAAAAATAGGCTCAATTCAATCATATGGCATTTTGTACCACGTACCAGTGTAGGCTTTGGCTATTGTTTATGAGGTTGGATGGCTAGGCAAATAAATAAGAAACTTGTTGAACTTTATTTTCCCCTTTCCTCCACATCTGACACTGGTACGCTCCAAAGAACACAGGAACTCAGAGAGATAAGGTAATTTACTTCTTTGTGAGCCTCATCGGAGATCTCCAACCAAACATGAGCATCCTAAACAGACATACAGACGCTGGGTTAAAAAAAATCAGACTTAGCTAGATTGGCACGAGGCTGATGGATCAGAGCCAACAGCCTTCCATGAAGTTGCTGAGAAGGAAGTCATCGAGGCCGTGGAAGAAACGGCGCTCTTGTCCCAGCACCTTCCCGAACGCGCGCGCGAGCCCTTCCTCTTCGAGCGAAGCGGCGTCCTCCTCCACAAGCGACCTGCTCGAGCTCCGAGCAGCAGAGGTCGAGACCTGGTGAAGCTCGGCCAGCATGCGGGTCGGCGAACCGAACCGGCAAAACTGCCTCACTACAAGAAATATGCTACTCTATGACCCTCAATATTGGTCACCGAATGGTCACATATTTTAATTTGTGACATTTTTGTGACCAAAATCACTTGGTCACGTTATGGGCGTCACTAACTAGCCAAGATGACCTTTTTTGGGGATTGGTCATAGAGAAGAAATGTCATAGATTTTATGACCAATATTTTGGTCACGGGCAATCTTGCCACGCCACATCAAATCCAACGTGGCAAAGCTGACGTGGCAGATTTGTGACCAAATGAAAAGGTCGTAGATTAGATTCAGCCCGGTCCGCTTCGGCCGTTTAAATGGGCCGGGCCCAATAAATCAGTCCATTTAATTTTTTTCCATCAGCAAATTCGACAGCAAGATGGGCCGAGCCCTGCTATTTGGCCTTTTAATTTTTGGGCCGTGGCCTTTTTGTTCTCCATTTCGAACAGGCTTTTTATTTTGATTTTTTTGAAATACAAAATGTTCCAGTTTCACAATCGTTTGGGCCACAGCCTTTGTAAAGCCCAAATATTACATGGGCCATTAGAACGATTGGCCTTTTAATTCACAGGTTTAAATTTCACACATATCAACTGCAAACAATTAATAATTCTCTCGCATAAATGAGTTAATCATATATTCACAACAGCATACAGGTCTAGTTACAGTTTAGTTCCAACAAGTGTACAAACATTCAAGAATAGATACACAAGCACTAAACATGATCTTCTAAAACTGCAGTGCACATCTCCAGGATTCTTCTGATCTGCTGTCCCAGCAGCAGCCTTCAATTCCAAGAGGGAGTACTTCTGATTTATATTTACCCTACATCAATCTACATACACAATAGAGGGTATTAGGGACAGCTATAAAAGCAAAGTAATGGAAAAAAGAACCAGCAAATCAACCTACGAAAGTAATACACACGACATAACCAGTAACTAAACTTTCAGCATGCTTATCAATTTGTGAAGCTCCATAAATATAGCAGCGAACAAGCCTACTGAACCCCGCACCCACATGGATGATTGATCTTTGCGGATACACAGTATATGTACCCTGGGACAGATTATCTTCGTGAAGCAGTCACCTAGGATGGAGACCATCCCGCTCATCTTTGCTAGTGGCACTGGCCAACTTCAGCGAGAACATCTCCACCATAGTCTGCTGGAGTTTCTTGTCGCAGTCTAACATGAACACCAAAGCAGAATTTCAGTGGTAGCATTGGTATTACAATTATAGCTATAACCAGAAACAAAGAAAGAATGTATCACTAAACATAAAATGCAGCAAGATAGCACAGATACATTACACAAGAGGCATATGTTGACAGACAGAGATGGCATATATATAGGACCTAGAAGTAATTTAGCTCATCTTTTTATGTCAAGAATAGAAATCTTATACATTTTCTTGAACATATGAGAAGAACAATGTTCAGCGAATATCTATCACAAATTTTCTGATGACACACGACTAGATAAAAGACGTTTCTAATTGACTAGTACCCAGATATATGCACCAGTTCAGGAAATTCATGACTTGGACAGTGTATTAATAGTAGATATGACGCAACTGCACAACATTTGAATCATATACTAACATGTCTGGACAATCCTGAAAATGGTGGATGGTAAAAGTGGTAGACAAATGGTCCTTGTCACATACTCAGTTGATATTTAGATACATAGTTGCAAGGCAGGCAACAAGTGTTCATCTTGTGTTGTGCAGAGTAGTAGGATTCTATCCAAACTTGCCTCAAGAGATAAACTGTTTCTAGCAAAATATTCATCGCATTTTGGCAAGCACATGGATAATGCACACATACATGGCAGATGATGCAGCAACCATACATACATACATACATGGGGAAAACCTGCATTGGGCAACCACAAGTGCCAAAATAGAAGGGTTGAAGAGACTGAGACTACCTGGTTGCCTAAGTATTTGATGGCGATGCAGTAGTCTTGAGGCAGGCGCCACGCATGAATTAGCACAACGAGCATGCGAGCAGTGGGATCTCCGCCCGGCCTCGATGGCAGGAGCATGCAAGCTGATACCGGTGGCAGCAGCTCCGGCTGTTGGAGACCTGCAAAACACACAAGCAGATTAGCGTTCAGGTTGAGAATTGAGCAAATTAGTCTAACCAAGTTCATGCTTGGAAAAGTAATCATCTATTGCGATGGTACGAGCAAACATGAGGAGCTTTATATTCGTGGCATATTAGTACAAATATATACTTTGTGCGATCTGATTTCACAACCAAGCAAACAACACTTAAACTTTATAAATTTTGATAGTGTAACTTATGCCTAAGCTTCTTAGTTAAAAAAGACCCAATACAAAAACATAGTTGCAAGGCAGGCAAAGTGTTGATGCTCAAGACAAAGAATGCCTTATGGTAGCAACGTTTCTACTCATCCCTAAGCACCTACTACTCCTGGAGTTTGGTGACAAGATACACACAGCAGCAGATGATGCAACGTAGCATACAGAGCAGCGTCAGGGAGAGAGTGATACCACCTGGTTGCCTAAGTAGTATTTGGTGATGGCGGTGCAGCAGGACATTGTGCTTGAGGAGGTACGTGTCTTGCACGGCGAGCAGTCCGGTGGCCAGTTGGGATGGTACAAGTCCGTCCTGGCGTCCAGCAGCCGTAGCTCGGTGGAGGCCTGCAAAGCACAAATGCACAGGCAGAAGCAGATTAGCTTTGAGGTTCACAATCAGTGCTGATTCACGTGCCAGGTAGTGCAAATTACCACAAACATGAATAGTATAAGACGGTGCTGTCTAAATCAATTAACGCTATGACAGAACAGAACATGTACTGCAGGAGCGAGGAGAGGACGGGATGCACGTACCGAACAGCAGAGCAGGTCGAAGCCCACGCCTCCTCCCATCCTGGTCTGCCCGGATCAGAAGCTGTAGCCACTGGATTCAACCTGGATCCAGTGAAAGCTTAGGCTTCAGTGACGGCAATCGGTGAGGAAGCCACGGAGGAGCGTGTCCAAGACATCCAATCGCGGGGTCTTGATTCAACAGATGCGTAGGGTTAAGAGGTTGATAAAGAGGTGATAGAGAGAGATAGATTGGAGAGGTGGAGCAACGCCGGCGAAGATCAGATCTCGGGATCGAGATGGCCTGCAGCGGGCGGGTTGGTGAGGCCGGTCGTCTCTCCTGGCGGGCATCCCTCCTCTCTCATCTTCGTGTTAGGGTTTGTGCGCACAGCCGGATGTTCGGGCGCGGTGCTGCTTCGTGAGCGCGCGCGTGCTTGATCATCTGCGAGATCCAATCCCCATTTTAGCTGCTAGAGGTCGAGATGCAAGATGTACAGATTGAGGGGAAGAGGGGAAGGGAGCTTGCCTTGGTGTGTGTGGGGTGGCCGCGCCTGGGGGCGCATGCGGCAATGGCACCGGCTGCGGCGATGCGGCGGCCACCATCGATCGGAGACGGCGAGGGCCGTGTTGCTTTCTTTCGTCGTCCGATCCTTTTCCCGAACGGAGCACCGTAGCCGGAACGGCCGAGAGCACGCGGAGGGGAGGGGAGGACGGTGGTGGGAGGAGGGGTTGCCGGAGGGGAGGCGGCGGCGCCACGCTCGCGAGGGAGGAAGGACCTAAAGGGGCTAGGGTTTTCCGCGGAGAGCTGCCGACGGGCGGGTTTTATTCCAGCCTAGCGCGCACAGGACCGTCGGATCGGTATCCGACGGCTCACGGTACTCCAGAGCTGCCCATAGGGCCTAAGGCCCAGGCGAGGATCGGTGCAGTAAGAACTGGGCTGGGTCAATTTCGGCCCAGTTCAGCAGAATATTAATACCATAAAAAAAACTTAGACCACAAGATTTTTTATGAAGGACCTACCAAATATATGTTGCAAACTTAGACTACAAGTTTTGAAATCGGCATAATAAATTCAAAAAAATTCAAAAAATGGAAAATCTTTGTTGTGTTTCATTATATGTGACCTAGTTTTGGTCAAAAATAATAAACTTGTAATACGGGAAATATATTTAAAAAGTGTTCTCAGAAAATTCTGCCGATTCAGCTGAAAGCGGGTCAAATTTGAACTACAGGTGCCTCGTAGTTTTCTCGTGAATTTTCGCAAAAATTAGTTTTAGATACAAAACTAGCTATTTCATCAGAGATACACCAAGAGTTTGGCAAGGTTCAACTCCTAACTACGAACGGTCATGTCCGCCGTTTTGACCGTATTTTGAAACAGGCATAAAGAATTAAAAAAAAATCAAAAGAATAGAAAACCTTCTCATTGAGTCATTACATGTGACCTAGTTACCATAAAAAAATATAAACTTGGAATACGACAATTATCTTGAAAAGTGTTCACAGAAATGAGCTATCATGAACGAAGATTCATGGCTTTCAGGTCAAATGACCAATGTTATGGCCACATTCATTGCATAGTTTCTTCAAATGACCTCATATTGCGCACAAACGTGCATCTTGAAACCACGAACAATGTTGCCGAAGAAAGTTTTTATTTCCCTTGCATAAAAATAATTATTTTCATTTTCGGAGTGCAAAAAATGAGTTTTTTTGTGAAGCACATACCAAAAATATGTTGCAAAATGGGGAGCACTACATTTAAAAAAATTATTAGACCATATTTTATGTACAAATAACTAAATATATGCCTCTCAAAGGTTTCAATCCACCTCTTTTGAAAAAGACAAATATCTGCCGATTCAGCTGAAAGCGGGTCAAATTTGAACTACAGGTGATCCGTAGTTTGCTCATGATTTTTAGTAAAAAATATTTTTAGGTATAAAAGTAGCTATTTCATCAGAGATATGCAAAAAATTTCGCAAGATTCGGCCCCTAGCTAAGAACGGTCATGTCCGCCGTTTCAGCCGTATTTTGAATTTAGAAGAATAATCTCAAATTTTCATTTCAAATTCCACAGAACCCTATATAAAAAATAGATTAGCTTAGGGGTATTTTTTATTTTATTTTGACTAAAACCAGTCCCTAATAGTATATAATGATAGAGGAGATCTTTACAAAAATTTCAAAATTTATTCAAAAGTTATTAAAGAAAACAAAAAAATAAGAAAAGAAAAAAAACGGCTGAGCCAAGCCGACCTAGCCCAGCCCAACAGTGCAGGCGAACAATTGAATCTCGAAATGGGCCAAGGCCCACTGGACACAGTTAAACTGTTAAAAGAAAAAAATGGAGTCGTGCCATGAGGCCAAAGCCCACTCGACTCGGCTTAAGTAAATAGCAGTGGTGCGCTTGATGGACACCAAGTTGTTCGTGGCCTAGTGGTTACGCTAGCCATGGGTGAGGCACACATCGCGGGATCGAGTCCGCGGGAGCCTATTTTTAGGTTTATTCGGAAATTTGAGTCTCACTGCATGCCATGTCCGTGGCCTACCTGTTCGGTATGTGGTGGGTCCCACTGGTCAGTGTAGTGGGTCCGTAGGTCAGGTGGGTCCCACGGGACAGTTTCGTGGGGGCTACCTGTCAGGTCGGTGGTGGGTCCCGTGTGTCAGTTTCATGGGCCCAGGTGTCATGACACGGTGGGTCCCACATGGCGGGTCCCACAGGTCCCACGGTGGGTCCCACATGACAAGTCACATGGCGGGTCCCACTGGCCTACTTGTTCGGTATGTGGTGGGTCCCACTGGTCAGTGTAGTGGGTCCGTAGGTCAGGTGGGTCCCACGGGTCAGTTTCGTGGGGGCTACCTGTCAAGTCGGTGGTAGGTCCCGTGTGTCAGTTTGATGGGCCAGGTGTCATGACACGGTGGGTCCCACATGGCAGGTCCCACAGGTCCCACGGTGGGTCCCACATGACAAGTCACATGGCGGGTCCCACTGGTCCCACATGGCAGCATGATGGGTCCCACATGACAGTTCACACGGTGGGTCCGACCAGGCGGGTCCCACATGGAAGCAGGGTGGGTCCCACATGGCGGGTCCACACTGGTCACACGGTGGGTCCCACATGACAAGTCACATGGTGGGTCCCACCTGTCAGTGAGATGGTAGAGTATTGACACGTAAGCGAAAATGACACATAAACAAAAATGACACCTAAGCAGTGACACGTAGGCGAGACTGCTGAGTTGGCTGTCAACTAATACGAATGACCATTTAAATTGGTCGTAATCGGGTAGAAAAAATATATTAAATTAATGTTATTGGCATTATGACCAATTCATGTAAGACGATTATGACCTTTCAGACAGATTTGGTCGTTATATTTTCGGGTTTAGACCCTTCAAAACAGCGAGTGACCAAATGATACAAAATGGTCATAGATCTATGACCAATATTTTCAGGGTCACTATCAAAAGGTCATAAGTTAGCATATTTCTTGTAGTGCCTGGCTGCTCCTGGCCGCGCTCGTCTGCGCCTATGCCGTGGCCCGCCTTGTGTGGGAATTGGAGGAGGGAATTGGACGGATCGATGATTCGATGGAGTTTCTTGCTTTGACTTGGAACATAGGACGAAATTTGCAGTAACTGGCGTGAGGGTTAGTGGAATTACGATCTCCTTCCGGACGATGTAGAACGTGTCCTGCGTGAGCCCCATGCCGAGGAATCCGCGGGAGGGGCTGGGATGCGCAATGCAGGGGGACGCTGGAATTCGATTCCCCATCACGAACCCTACAGATGGGATTTGGGGCGAGGGATGACATGAACTTGGGCATCTTTTTGGCGGCGAACGGCACCGCCGTCGAGGGGAAGGACTAACTCCGGCCTCCAGCACTTCGACCCCGCCTCGGGCCTACACCACCACGGCCCGCCCCCCGGCCTCCTCTCCGCGCCAGACCACCAGCCGCCATCGCGCACCAGCACGACCGAACATGGCCGCATCTGCACGACAACCACCAATTACCGCCAACAGGCGCCACCACGCCGCCCGCTGCCCTCCAGCCGCCGCCGGGAGCGCACCCTGCTCCCCAGCCTCGCCTCCACCCGATATGCCCGCTACCGCCGCGCACGGCCGAAATCAGCCGAGATCCCCGCCGCGACTCTGATAACCGGTGGTGGGGACCGGTGGTCTGTGCTCGCGGCCGCGCAGGTGACCCCTGTGCGCCGTCTTGATGCGGCTCCTTCGCCGGATTTGGCGGCGTTCCCTCGGAGATTCCGCCGCCGCGCGCTTCGTCCCCGTCGGTCGCTGCGGAGAAGGGAGGGAGGGGATGGTGGAATCGAGTCTGGGAATAAAATAGCGAAGCGATCCTATCACTTAGCGGTGGCAATTGTCCGTAAATAGCCTAGCAAAACCCAGGGGTAAAACCGGAAAAGTAAAAAACGCACCAACACCTCCTCAAACAATATTATATAGTAGAGATTTTTGATTCCTACAATCAAAAGAGGCCGTCTCTCTTTTGACACTCATGTAGGGACTCCACAGTTTTGGATTTCAACCTTGTCGTACTCCTCCTGTAGAGTGTCAAGCCTGATGCACATGAACCCGCTCCGGCTCTCAGCGGTCATGGAATTGTTCCAGTAATCTTCGGCCAGCGCAATGATATTGAGAACCAGTTCACGAAGCTGCCTGGAGAGCGGGACCATCCTCGCGACAGGATCGGCCCCACTGACTGATCCAAGGGACGCAGTCTTGATCGGGGTCATGGGGGGTCTCCAATGTGAGCGCCCGGCCGCACTCGCTCTCGGCAGCGTCGTGCTTGCCCAGGAGGAACAGCAGCTTGGCGCGGAAGGCGGTAATCACGACGGAGTTGGGGAAGCTCTGCGCCGCGCGGTCTATGGAGGCGAGAGGACGCCGCAGGCAGGCCCTCTTGTCGGTGCCAGCGTCGAGGTCACGGACGAACTGGAGATCCACGTTTTGTTTTTAGCGGTGGCAAATCCCGTAATTATCACGAAACAAAAAGATGTGTTGAGTTGTCAAACATTGGAACGATCTGGACCGTTAGCCAAATATTGAAGTGCTCAGATTTAATGTATCAACACAAGTTTGCTCTTTTAATAATAGTATAGATATAGACAAATCCCGTAATTATCACGAAACGAAAAAATGTGTTGAGTTGTCAAACATTGGAACGATCTGGACCGTTGGCCAAATATTGAAGTGCTCAGATTTAATGTATCAACACAAGTTACGAAACGAAAAGATGTGTTGAGTTGTCAAACATTGGAACGATCTGGACCGTTAGCCAAATATTGAAGTGCTCAGATTTAATGTATCAACACAAGTTTGCTCTTTTAATAATAGTATAGATATGGACAAATCCCGTAATTATCACGAAACGAAAAAATGTGTTGAGTTGTCAAATATTGGAACGATCTGAACCGTTGGCCAAATATTGAAGTGCTCAGATTTAATGTATCAACACAAGTTTGCTCTTTTAATAGTAGTATAGATAATATCTTTCCAGAAACATTACAAGGAAAAACCTAACGGGCTATAAATTTCCCCTGAAATCGTACACAAACATGATGAACATCGAAAAGCGACAGCAAAAGGCAGGGGGCGACTGGAAAGAAGGGCGCAAACCGATCAAGTATAAAGGGAAGGCGTGGCCACGAAGGAATCGTCCGCCGATCGACGAAAAACACAGCAACAAAAATGCAGCCGGACAGCGATATGCCTCCACGAACAGCTTCAACACTATCAATGGCTGCCATCATCGAGGGCCCCTCCTTCGCGGTTTGCATTAAGTTAATATCTGATGATCTGAAAATTAAGTTAATTTTCTTCTTTATTATTAGCTTTACATCCGCGGTAACGAAGACCGCATCGTTGGAGCTTAATTACACGACGCCACTAACCAATTGATCATCAATCAATCCTTCCTCCCCCTTGCTAGTGGTTTTATCTTATCTTTAGGTTGGCCGTCGAAAGATTCCCCTTCTTTTTGGCGCCTTTATGGCAAAGGGAATTCTTCGTCGTCACGCACCAGCCTCTTATTACGCAATTCACAAAAGGGAGCTGGGTGCATGCCTTCTGCGTCTCTGTTTCTTAATTCAGAGTGTTTGTGCAGCCTAGCTCGTTCCTGCTTTTGAGAAAGATATGGGCAATCATTGCCCAATAGTGAGAAAATTTAGACCAGATATGAGAAACCGGGTGCAATTTTGCATTATGTTTTTTAAGAGATGTGTAATCTGATTCAACTGAATTTTATGGCACTTCACTCACTCGTGCTGATTTGATAAGCATCGCTACCGCTCAATTATGCAGAGCATCAACAAAGCTCAAGACTGATCAGTATGGCGTGTTCGTCTTGAGAACGAACTCATCAAGATGAATGATTAAAGAAAAGATGTCGATACACCGGCAAATGAGCATGTAGGAACGATGACAGGTTAGCAGGCTTCTTTTTTTGGGATGTTTAGAGGGTTGGTGATCAGGGATACCCCAGAAATGGCAAGTTCCACCATGCACCCTCCCAAGCAGGTGAATCTAGTGACGATGTCCCTCGATTGCATCATGGAATCTAACATGATCCCCATTATAGGGTCATCACACTTCAAAATGGTGCTTATTACTTAAATCCTCCTTGCCTTAATCAGCCCTAACCCCACCAAAAGGCACACCCTACTACCCTAGCAATATAATTACTGATAGAAGTTCAGTTTACAATTTTGTGTGACCTTAGTGCTGTAACCCTGTAACTAGCACTGTCCGGTTCCTGTGGGCTGTGGCCTGTGGGTAACAATCTTACAAAATTTAAGGGGATTTAACATGTGTGAGTTTTTATACCTTGTCTGACGAGTCTTGTTTCTTGCATGTAACTTTCTGCCTAATCAGTAGTGACAGTGGATGCAGTGCAAGATCTAACCATCTTTGCTTGGCCGTTTTGCAGTATAATGTGCTCGGAGACTGCTTAATTCCATGCCTTTCCCATGGCAGTTTCAGTCACTGGTTTTACCTGAAATTATTGAGCTGACAATGTGTCGATCTGTCCGAGTAACCAAGTGTGCGTGCCTGAAAAAATGCGGCCTAAAAAGCCCATGCTTCTTTTACACCTGAAAGTTACCATCTTTCTACTCTGTCGGAATCATGTGCACACTTTCCTGCCTCTCTCCGTGGTTAGGTGATGAGGTGTGTAAGAGTCCCTGTGTGCAAGCAAGCAACTCTGCACGTACATGGCCAACTAGCTTACGGAAAGAATAATTAGTGCATCCTAACTTCCTCAGCATGAGGCCCAGGTGATAATATTACATACTGGAGGCTCTTTATACTTTGGCTAGCTCCTCCTTTTCGAGGGAGGACAGCCGGCTCTTTATATAACGCTGCATCGCTTCATCTGCCCAACTTGGTGCCCTCTGGTCTGAAGCTCAGCAGCTACAGCACACACACCTGTGGATTCTCTTGTGTTCTGTGATTCGCCTTCGAGTTCCTGGCTGCAAGCTTGGAGGTCATCATCCTCTGTCGACGGAAAGACCGCAACCGGGTACTGATTTCTCTGCCTCTGTGATCCATTTATTTTGTTTTCTCACTGAGTATGCATCCTTCATAGTCAAGATCGAGCTCAGTCCTACTCTCTGCCTGCTATATTTGCGGGCTAGGATCAGTTATAAGTGAGGTTTATGCAGGAGTTAGTTATTATCTGACTGATAAGGGAAAACAATCATACTACAGCCTGCAAAATCCTACATGGCTTGTGTATCTTCTAGTTCTTTCTAGAGTGAAAGACAGGCATGATTCCTCTTGGTGCTCAGACAGAACTTCTTCAACTTCTGTCTTCTCACCAATACCTCTGCTGTCTATTTTAGGCTACTTCCGTCTAATTTCTTGCTTGGTTTGGTTACCCTGAATGGTACAGCAAAATTGCTGCAATGATACAGGGCCAATCAATCATATTCCCTCCTCCAATAAGCCTGGAATAACACTCCTAAACCATACATACGTTGGTGAGAATCTCCCCTTTTTCTTCTGCCAACCAAGTTCATGAGAATCTTCATATCGTCGGAATAAAGCGCGTCGAGCAAGTGATCATAAATTCTATGTTTTTTTTCAAAGAACGTATCTTGCTTAAGAGTAGTTTTCTATGACCATATCTTCATCCTTGTTCCTTCGACGCTAGACAACTTTAGGCCGGACCGCATAACTTTGAGTACTCATGAATCACACACAGCTCGTATTCCCAACGTTTTTTTTTTTTTGCTAAATGAGTTATTGTTCTTCAACTGACCGATAGGTATGAGGTGATCAGTTCAAGTAGTGGCATGTTATGATGGAGCTGTACCCTGGATATCTCGAAGACCATTTCAACATCCACAAGCTCAGGTGTGTAATCCATTCGATCCATTGCGAGTTCAGAAACATTAAGTTGCAGCGGTTGCATTAGCACACTGTCACTGGAGTAGAACTATCTAGGTGGCAGACAGATAGGAGACTTATTGACCGCCCACTGTTTAACTACACGCACTTGCAGCGCAAGTTCCATTAGATTTCTCGCAACCTGTGGCGCCGCATGATGTGAACTGATTACTGGTCTCTGCATAGCTATCAAGCAAGTGGGCGAGTGCACCAATTAAATCAAGATCATGTCAGCCAAACATAATAAAACAAACCAAAGGAAAACCTACACCCCTAAAACCACCTTCCTTCCCTGTTTAGGAGCTCTCGAAAGGGGGGAAAAGGATCGCCGTTTCTAGGATCGAAATGCTATATCAGGCTAGCGAGATAGCTTGCGCCGATTCTCGGAAAGCATGAGGGGGAGATGATGCCATGCTTTGTTCTCTGTCGTAGCTAGCAACCGTAGCAACCCCCTATGATGTGTCGACGGACAAGTTAGTGGCTTCAAATATCTGAATAGGACACGTCAGTGATGGATCGACTGGTGGTGAGCCTGGGCATCAGGTCTCTTTAAAGATGCCTTCTATTGTGTGTAACTGAGGCATACTGAGAAAATGCCTCTACCAAAATGCCACCAAACGAGGGACGTGGTATAGTGTTTGGTGGAGTGCTGCAGGTTCCATGGGAGGCCGGTGATAGTTGACTCCCCAGCGGGAAAGACCAAAATGTCTCCCTTGGTTAGGTCTTGATTTGGCAAAATATATAGATCGTGCTGCGGCACTGGGAGGAGAAGAGGCGTCCCGCGTCATGGCCAACCCAGGAGAGGAGATGCCGAAGGTAGATGGAGACGAGCGAGGCCACTCGGGCACTGCTCCTGGTTGCTCTGAATCCGAAAGCGGCGGTGATCGGTGAGTCAGTGGCTGTGAGTGCATCGTCAGCGCTCACCACCAACTGGCTTGTCAATCAGACGTTATCGTGCTTGCCGTACGAGCCCCGCACGTGCGGCGAGCGAGGGCCGGCGGTGAACCTGGACGCTGCGTGGCCGGCCTAAAACTTGCTTTTGCTCCAAAAGCGAGGTGGCCATGCCAATAATTGGGGGATGAAGAAGCTCCTGCTTTCGCCGTGCGTGCGTCCGTGTGTGCGGCGCAGATCAAGTGTAAAATCCATCCGACAGCGTTGTTTAATTTAGAGAGATTATGCTAGTACGATTTTACCATCGACCTCTATGGAATTGGTTGGGGATCGATCTTGGGTGAAGCTTCTTCAGCGTCGGAGGTCTCTAAACTACTTTGCTAGCATGAGTATTGTGCTTTCTGCGGCGTGACGTCACCCGTGAGGAAAGAACGAACTAACAATAATTTGGCGTCGCCGTCACCGGACTGCGCACGTAAACAAACTCTACTGCCAACTTGGCGTCCATTTTGTCGTGGAGCCCAAGAGCGAAGCAAACAAAAGCGAAAATGAAACAAAAGTCACTAGCCATGGCCCCGCCTTTGCAAGCGCCAAAAGCCAAAACAAAACAATGGCCGGCCGTCCACGGCCACTCGCCGTGGCCTTCGGTCCTTCGCGCCTCCGTTTCGTCCCGTCACTCTCGGAGTAAAAAAGTTACAGTACATGCCACGGCCGGATTCCAGATTCCGGCCACCACTCGAGCATCCACGGTAACTCGGCCGGAGACGGCCGCATCTTCCGCAGAGCGGTCGCCGTCATGGCCAGGTCACCACCGGCATATGCCATTTTCGCGTACCTTGTCAGCTCTCACACCCGCCGACGCTTTCGTGGACCTCACCTCACTCATTCGGAGAGCATAACTGGCTTCGCAGCTGCAACCTACTCTCTTCTGTACGCATATACTCTGAATTCTGATTGTTTCGCTGCTTCTTCTCCCGGTTGGCATCCATCAGCGGCACCGGCGCCTCTCCGCCGGAGTACATGACCTCGGCGTCCACGCAGTTCGCGCCGGCGCCCCTCAGGATGGGGATGTACGAGCGCCATCACCACCACCAACAGCAGCAGCAGCAGCCCCCGCCGCAGCCGGCGCCCGTGGTCGGCATGTGGAACAGCGAGCCCTACAAGGTCGACAGCGGCGGCCAGGCCACCAGTGGCTCCACCATCATGGAGGGGGACACCAAGTTCGACCACACCGGGGTACGGATCCTCGTCACTTTCCATGATTCATTCAGTAGTTTTCTTCTGCGTTTTGTCGGTGCCATGTATGTTCATTAATTTCGGTGTGGTTTGCAGCTGGAGGGGGTTCCGCATATGGATGAACTGGAGCCCGAAGGGGACGATGACCAGGAAGCAAGCAAACCCAGAGACAAGGTAACCATCAGTCAGTCCATCACGTAGTAGTATGATACTAGTACAGGAGTACAAATAGACGCATATCTGAACTGCCCATCTGGCAGTATTTTAGTTGCATGCTCTCCATGCTATTGTACTACTGTAGCACTGTGCACATATTTCTTCAGTTTACTAGGCAATGGAGATTGATTCTCCAAACCAAATTAGCTTCAGCTTCAGTTGATTAGATTTATTCTTGCAACAGAAAAAAGGATATTATTGCTTGCACCTATATAAACTCGGGAAGATTTTATATATTCAGGTCATGAGAAGGCTTGCGCAGAACAGAGAGGCTGCCCGGAAAAGTCGTCTCAGAAAAAAGGTACACTAAGCTGAGCTTAATTAACTAGTCTCGACTTCTCATAATGCTAGCTACACTGTACATACATAGCTCATCACATCACTGACGCCATTGCTGTGTTTCATTCCATATATAGGCTTACATCCAGCAGCTGGAGACGAGCCGGATAAAACTAGCCCAGCTAGAGCAAGAACTTCAACGTGCCAGACAGCAGGTACATACACATTCTGTCAGTTATTTCATTGCCACAACTTGATCATGAATCGATGTCGCATTTGCTGAACAATTGCTGTGCCGATGTCGCTCCGACCCGATGCAGCAAGGCGGCGTATACGGCGGTCCGAATCCGGCCGGCCTGCTGCACGGCGGCGGGTTCGCGGCTGCGCCGATGGACCCTGGTGTGGCCGCGTTCGAGATCGAGTACGGGCACTGGGTGGACGAGCAGAAGCGCACACTGGCGAGCTGCGCTGCGCGCTCCAGGCGCTGGCCACGTCGGAGCTGGAGCTCCGGATGCTGGTGGAGACCGGGCTGGCCAACTACGACCACCTCTTCCGGATCAAGAGCGCCGCCGCCTGCGCCGACGTGTTCTGCGTCATGTCCGGCCTCTGCCGCTCCCCCGCCGAGCGCTTCTTCCTCTGGATCGGCGGCTTCCGGCCCTCCGAAGTCCTCAACGTACGTAACACCTAGCTATGAACGACACGTACAAGTTCAGTGACCAGAATACTTGTATGTAGGATAGTGTTCTTGGAAGCTGAATGGTTTTGGTGTGTCTGGTTGGGCAGCTTCTGCACCCGCAGCTGCAGCCGCTGACGGACCAGCAGCTGATGGCGGTGTACAAGCTGCAGCAGTCGTCGGCGCAGGCGGAGGACGCGCTATCGCAGGGCATGGAGAAGCTGCAGCAGACGCTATCGGCGTCCCTGCTGGCCACCGACGACCCCTTCGCCGCCCCGGACGCATACGGCATGGGGACGAACAGCGCGGTGGAGAAGCTCAAGGGACTCGTCGGCTTCGTGCAGCAGGTAACTCATCAATGGCCAATCGATCAGCGCCACTGATTGACCCTTCGCTCCACGCATGGCCTGAACATTCTTGATTTTGCAGGCAGACAATCTCCGGCAGGGGACGCTGCAGAACATGCACAAGATCCTGACGACGCGGCAGGCGGCGAGGGGCCTCCTCGCGCTGGGGGACTACTTCGAGCGCCTCCGCGCGCTCAGCTCGCTCTGGGCGGCGCGCCCGCGCGAGTCGGCCATAAGCTAAGACGTAACGACGGTGGAAGTTAAAATGCTGCAGAAGCTAGCAGTGAGCCGTCGTGTAGTTCCCAGGTGAAGAGCTAGCCAGTGGAGGATGAAGAGATCCATCTCGCTGGGTTTCGGGACAAGCTCGAATCTAATGGCGTTTCAGCCGCGCCGTCCCCGTACGTGCCAGGTGACAGAGTAGACGAGGGTAAGGTCAGTCATATGGGCAGATTCAAGCGATCGAAGATGTGTAAATACATGTTTTGGTGTGATAGTTATGTACTGATGAAATTGGCAAAAAAGAAAAGAAGAAGTGGAAAGTGTAGTGTGATTCGGTATATACGTATATGATGTAATTATCTGCAGATTGTAACTAGTGTTGATCCCTTCCTCTTGCTTAGTACGGCTGTCCTGATGCCATCGTATTGTATTTTTTTGAGTTTTAAGACGGTCGTATTCGTTGTCCGATTAGATAGAATAGAATGTTATTTACAAAGTTTGAGACTACCTTTTAAAAAAACAAAACAAAAGGAACCAAGTTACTTTACCCCTCTTGTTTCTTACCTTCGCCGTGCTGGGAGGGGTTTGCCTGCATCAGTTGCATGTTTTTGGCTTGTTTAACCAATCCCGCCAAATTCTTACAAATATTACTCCATCTCGATACACTAATATGGTGTAATATTTTTAATACACTACAAAAATGAAGCGGTTTGCAAGAGATATCTTGGTATTGTCCCAACCAAAAACGGCTTACTAAATGGATAATTCGGAATTTTAGGCATCGAGGATATAAGCTCGCTCGGACTTTTTAAAATACACTTCAAACACAACATACACGTAAGACATTTCTAAATTGAAGGTAGTGAACAGTGCATATTTCAAAAAGAAAAATCAAGATTTGTCATTTTTGTGTAGTCATGTATACTTCTCATTAAAAATTTGCAACTTCATTGTCAACCTCCATGATTTTTCTCTGAATTTAAAAAAAATGTAAAATCTTTAATTAAAAAATAAAAAGGAGCTACGATTCTTTTTCTTACCTTTGTTGAAACAAAGGTGCTGATGGTTCCTGTGTTGTTGGTAGTTGAATAACTAATTGGGTCGATTTTATTTTCATAAAGAAAGCCGGTGATGTTCTTCCGACTGTCGAGAGGATCCGTTGTTGAACTGTTTCCGTAGTGACAGTCACATCATGATACACCAGCTCGGTAGGGTTTCACCGATCCTGCATGCCATTTTCCTTTTATGGAATCCATTCAGTCAGCGTATGGAACTTGTTTCAAGTTTATTTACGCGATAGTGGAAAAATAAATATTCAAAGAAAAATCCGGATATCGTTCAGGGATTGAACCCTACGTGAATCGAACACGCAACCTTCTGATCTGGAGTCAGACGCGCTACCATTGCGCCAAGGATCCGGTGGTGACTACAAAGGCGCTGCCGTTTACTTATTCTAAAACGTGATACACGTGAACGTCAGGTCGGCAAGCCCAGAGGGTATCGCGGGTGTTGTCGCTGCGACTTCAAAAGGAAGAAGCCTATGATTCCTTCCGAATTACTATATCACATAGTTTTGGCATACGAGTGGAAACAACCAAATTACGTAAATGTGGAAAAACTTCACATGTACTCTGAAACTGGCATCTCCCTGGGCTGTTCATCGTTGTCCATGCTGCACAGAACCGAAACTGAACATTCCCCCTGCCTTCTCCATAAAACTGAACTGCTGATCGATTTGTCATCACGGTCGATCACGGGACCATCGCACGGCCAACAGTTCACTCGGTGAAGGCAAACAAACTCTCTCCAGGATCATCACTATTAATCCACACCGTTTCCTGTTCCACTCCAGTTGTAGCTATATTCCGAAGAGTACAGGCAAGGCACACAGGGAAAAAATCAGAAGAGTAAATGAGAGCGGCTTCATTCAAGGCAGCGGCGGGCATCCGCTCCGCTCTGGGCGCACGCAGCCCACGGTCACGACGAACCCGGCAGACACAGGGAGGTCACCTCCGTCACTCCGTGAAGATTCAAACGAACGAGCAACAGAGATCGTTTTCCCGCGCCGCGGCATGGCGGGGCCGTGGCCGCGGCCGCGCTCGCCATGTCCGTGCACGGGAGCACCCCCATTAATGAAAGGCTCTGCGCCTGGCCCTGCGGCGCTGCGTGCGCGTATCCTCGCCAGACGAACCGTTTAATGACAGTTTCTCTCTCGCCTGCCAAAAGTCCCGGCGCGCAGGAGGTCATTGGATCCGTGTGACGAAAGCCGCCGGGGATCATGTGACGCACAATCAAAGATCCCCGCCGCTGCCGCTGTGCGCCTCTCCCTTTCTCATCAATGGCGCCCAGGCCGCGGGCGACACGGGTATATATGTGCGCGCGCGGCCTGCGTCCTCCATGTATCCCCTGTTCTTGCGTTGCGTCGCTGACATATATCGCCAGCCTCTGGCCGGGTAGGAACTGTTCAAACTCTTGTACCCGTTCTTGAGCTGATGAGGAGGCACGCTCTTGTCGCTCGAGTTCACCGCGCTCCTCTTCTTCTCGCGGTCGTGATCTTGCTGCTCGCCGCCGCCACCGATGGCATCAGACCGAGTCCCGGTAAGTTAACTGAATCTCAGTTCATGTATACTCTGAACACGTACTTTCCTGCTGTGCTAACTTGATTACATCTCGTTTCTGGCAGATGATGATGTGAAGGCGCCGGTGCAGCGTACGCAGGGAGAGGCCGGTGGTGGGAACGACGCAGCGGCGGCCGGCAGGACGAAGGGGTTCCTGCAGGAGGAGGTGTATACGACGGGGTCGAGCCTGCCGGACTGCGCGCACGCATGCGGCCCGTGCAAGCCGTGCAACCGCGTCATGGTCAGCTTCAAGTGCTCCATCGCCGAGCCCTGCCCGATGGTCTACCGCTGCATGTGCAAGGGCAAGTGCTACCCCGTACCTTCCAGCTAGCTAGCCGACTCACCCGCTCGCGCGCCGCTTCACCTCTCCGCCGAGCTTGTCAATGCCGGTGCACAGCGAGGGAGCATGAACTACTTGTACTTCTCAGTAAAGTATATGCCAATATGGCAATTTTTCTATGCCGGTGCAGACGTGCGGTGTTCGTTCACCATCATGTTTTTGTGCTGAGTTATGAACTCTTCTAGAGACTATGGCCGGCCTGCAAGCGAAGGGAAGGTGATCAGATTGTGTGCCCTGTCGTTATGAAATCTCGGACTCTCTAGTGATTTTATAGAACAAAGGCTCGTAGAGCCCAATTTTAAATTAACAAAGCCCTCAACCGGACAGAAATTACAATATCACCGACCGAAAGATACGAAAGGAGATGGAAATTAAGAGCAGCTTACAACACAACCCCCACCTACAGGCAAAAGATAGAAAAAGAAAGCACATCTTGTGGGTATTGCTGCCCACTACAAAGGGGTCAAGAACAGCTAAGATGGGTAGACGAAGCTCAGCATTGCCGCGGGAAGGGTCGAGGCCGTGACTTCACCGTCTCTAATGCCGAAGAGGTCCCCTGCCCTCTCGTCCTGACTCAAAGGGCGCCGCACCGAGGCGCTAACCCTAGAGCTAGGATTGGAGCCACCGTCGCGTCACGAAGAGAGCACCACCATCGACCAGCACGTCGCAGGGAGGTTGCCCGCAACAAAGCTCCTGCCTACGAACATCCAAGTGAAGGGAAAGCTACTAGAGGTGTCAAACATGAAGAAACATCACAAAGGCCAAAGGCCTTGATAGCGAACGGGCACCTCGAACACAGGCCGGTGTCACTGCAGAGATCCAGGTGTTCAAGCCACAGTCAAGCCACTGCCACCAGGAAGGGGAACCCTATCCCCTTATGCCCGGGATCAAGGGTGTCGGCCCGTTGGGCCAGTGAAAGCCGCACTAGAGCACCACCAAAGAAGACGGGCACAGTTGCACATGATTTTTTAGCATGCAATTGCACATAATTTGTTTTGTCACGTTACTCTCTATGTGTTTTTTTTTTGAAGCAAAGCCCATTGGAAGTGTAAACCCAGCTAACTATACCCAAAATAGAGGAGTCGCACAAAGTCCAAACCAGTTAAACATCCGCAGAACAGAAACAACTATAAAAAAAAGCCCACAAATTAAGGTTCGGGGGCAGGGGTGAGAAAATTGGTTTTGTCTAGGCTTGCGATGGCGGCTGATGTAAGTCGACCGAGATCTAAGAACAATCTCGATCAGCCGAGCGTTAGGCACATCCAAGTTTAAAACTACAACACTTATTATGGATGTTAATAGCCGTATGTATAGTAGCAAGACTAACTCTTGTTCCTTTTAACTAATGTGCTATTAATTCGAAAATTAGGCCCATGATTAGCAGTATAGCTTGTATGCATCTATTGAAAACTTCAAGGCTTTCCTATTTATAATTGAGCTTCCGCCCATCTTAATATGTGTACGTATCAACTCTTTAGTTTTCAAATGAAGTAATAATGTACTAAATTTGATTGGCTCTTGCTGATTTGGTCACTAGTATGGAGCTGACTAGGAAAACGCGGTTTTGAAGTCATATATACTGTACTCGCGCCTGGAGCGGGCGGTCATGTGCGAAGCGGCCTAATCAAAGAGGTAGTGTTATTTTTCTTATTGTTTTTCTAATGTGAATATTATTAAAATCATAATAAAATTTAAATATGAACAATTTCGAATCTAAAACATTTTTTGAATTCAAACAATTTCAAATCGGAACTATTTGTGAATTTGAACAAGTTTCAAATCGGGGTAATTTTTAAATTTGAACAAATTTTAAATCGGAACAAATTTGAAATCGGAATAAATTTCTAATTTGAACAAAATTCGAATCTGAACAAATATAAAATCGAATCATTTTAAAATTTTAACAAATTTCAAATCGTTACAAATTTCTAGTCGGAACAATTTTGAATCGGAACAAATTTTTAACCAGAAGAATTTTAAATTTGAACGAATTTCTGATTTGAACAATTTTTGAATCAGAACAAATTTCAAATTTGAACGAGTTTCGAATTTGAACAAATTTCAAATGAGAACAATTTTTGAATTTGAAAAAATTTCAAAGTGGACCAATTTTAAAATTTTAAGAAATTTCGAAAATCCGAACAAAACAACAGAAATAAAAATAAATGAAAAAGAAATAGGGAAAACAGAAAATGAAAGCTAACCGGGCCGGTCCAGTAGCGTAGCTATCCCGCATCCCTTACGGCGACGAACCGTTCCGCGTCGCCGTAAGGCGATGTATAGGATTTGCCCGTGGAGCTGACGAGCAAAATGACACTCTCGGCGGCTTCCCTCACTATGTTTTTTTTTTTGATAAATGTAGAACACTTATTTTGAAACGGATTGATTACTGTATATGACATCATATACTGAGTGTACATATGTCGGCCTAATTAAAAAATGTCATTACCACGAACTGTAGTAGTGAAAGTAGAAGAGCAAATTATTTCTTCAAATTTGTATGTTTAGCAACGCAAGTTGATCAGTCATCAGTGAAGGAGGCGGTTCCACAGAGTTCCAACGAAACTTGGATTTCGTCGCTGCTGCCTATATATATGAAGTCTGTCCAAGCTCCAGGCCAACCACAGAGGTTGCAAAATATCTGTCATGGATGCGTGGTTACGCTTGTGCTTCATTGCCTTATCCACGCTACTGGCACTTTGGTTTCACAAGAGCAAGCCGAAAGAGGAACCTGCCTCCTGGGCCATGGTCCCTGCCGATCATCGGCAGCCTCCACCACCTCGTCAGTGTCCTCCCGCACCGCACCATAACGAAGCTGTCTCGCCGGCATGGGCCGCTGATGCTCCTCCGGCTAGGCGAGGTGCCCACTGTAGTGGTCTCTAGCGCCGAGGCGGCGGCGGCGGTGATGAAGATCAACGACCTCACGTTCGCCAGCCGGCCATGCAGCCCGACGCAGGAGGTCTTCGGCGGAGGCGGCATGGGCATCCTCTTCGCCCCCTACGGCGACCATTGGCGTCAGATGCGCAAGCTCTGCATCGTGGAGCTCCTCTGCTCGTCGCAGGTGAAGCGCATGGATGCCATCATGGACGAGGAGGTGGGCAACCTCGTCTGCTTCATTAACGACACGGCCTCCACTGGCGCTAGCTTCAACTTCAGCAAGAAGGCGAACGAACTCGGCAACGTCATCATGACGCGGGCCGTCTATGGCGGCAAGTTCGCTGAGATGGACGAGTACATCCGCGAGTTGTACAAGGCGTTCGATGTGCTGGGTGGCTTCTATCTGAGCGACCTGTTCCCGTCGTCGCGGCTGGTGCGGTGGCTCAGCAACGGCGAGCGCCTAATCAAGGTTTTAAATAGCGGGCTATTGCATTTAGCCCCGGTGATTTTGAAATCTATGAAAGGCTATAGCCGGACTATAGCGCGGCTATGACCTTATAGCCATTTTGACATATAATGATAGAAAATTAACTTTTAAGAGCGTGTATTTGTATATATATGACTAATTTACTGATACATAACATATTCACATAAGAGATACGAATAACTAGAGTACTAAACGTAGTTCAAGATAAAGTTCTACGCCCATATTACATGCCAAAAACAATATAGGGTTGAGTTTTGCTCCAAATATGATTGATCGGAAAATTTTGGTCCAAACTTTTTGGGCGTCTAAGCCGAAAATTTAGCGGCTACGGGGCTAAATCGGGGCTAAATCAATTTAGCCGGGCTATTAGCGGCTATTATCACTATAGCCTATAAAGGCCATAGCCATAGCGCGAAGCCTCTCGAAAGGCTAGCCACGGGAGGGTTGCCGGCGTCGGGGAGGAAGTAATTGAGCTCAGGGGAGGTGGAGCTGGCTGGGGTGTGGCTGGGGGTGGCCGTGGCGTCGCCGGCGACACCTGGCGCGCCACTGGACGCGTCGATGCCGGCGGTGAGCGCTGCCAGGGGCGTGCCGACAGCGGCATCGAGCCATAACTCGCGAACCCGTGATCCAAATCGAGTGGGGTTTTGATCCTCGTGCGCCAAATGAGATTATCTACAACTTTCCCAACTAGTGTTTGGTCCAAAACGAAAGTTGGTCTATAGAGATTTTGAAAAAACAGTACTGCCCAAAAGGGGACAAATGGTTTTGGTGAAGCAAATGAAATTTAAAAGGGTTCACAAAATTCCCTGAGGTGTGTGTGTCCATTGTGGTTGTGCCTAGGGCCTTGGCTCACAAGAAAACAAAAGTTCCCTTTGCACTTTGAAAATAAGAAGAAAATGGGCAGAAACTTAAGTGGAGAGTTACTCCAAAATTTTGCAAACAAGGTATCAAATGTTTTTGCACATTTGGGCTATATATTGCCTAGGGATCACTCCCTAATTTTTGCAGAATTTTTGGAAAGATTTTTAAGGTACTTCCTTTGTAAAGCCAAAATAATAGGATTTTGGAAATGCAAAGAAAGGAAAATAATTAAATAATGTTTTTGGGTGAAATGAGCCAGCAACAAGTTTACCAAGTGGGAGAGAAACCAAAACATAAGATCCCAACCTTGGACAAGGTTTTGAAGTTGCTTGAGAATTTAAAAGGAGCAGATCAAATCAAAGGAATTTAAATCCCAAATTCCAATAAATGATTTTCCAGGAAAGATTTTTTTTTCAAAGGGCCAAATTTCAGGATGTTACAGACCTTCCCCCCTTAAGATGAATCTCGTCCTCGAGATTTTTGTTGCTCGTTGAAAAGATACGGATATTCTGCTCTCAGCAAATCTTCGCGTTCCCAGGTTGCCTCTTTCTCGGTGTGCTTGTCCCACTGAACTTTGTAGAACTTGGTGACCTTGCTGCGAGTGCGGCGTTCTGACTCATCCAGGATTCTGACGGGGTGTTCCTCGTAAGTCAGTTCGCTGCTCAACTCCAGTTCCTTAAAGTCAGCCTGCTTGGTTGGAGGTGAGATGCACTTTCTTAGCTGGGATACGTGGAAGACGTCGTGTACTCCAGCTAATTCCTCGGGGAGTTCCAGCCGGTAAGCTACTGATCCCTTCTTCGCCAAAATCTTGAAGGGTCCAATGAATCTTGGGGCCAGCTTTCCTTTCATGTGGAATCTTTTCAGGCCTTTGAGGGGTGTTACCCGAAGATAGACATAGTCGTTTTCCTCGAACTGAATCTGACGGTGTCGCCGGTCGTAGTAACTTTTCTGGCGGGACTGCGCTGCCTTGAGCCGGTTTCGAATCAGACGTACTTGCCTTTCGGCCTCCATCAAATCATCGGGCTTAAAGAGCTTGCGATCCCCAACTTCAGACCAGTTGAGCGGGGTTCGGCACTTCCTTCCATACAGGGCCTCGAAGGGAGACATTTTCAGGCTGCCTTGGTAGCTGTTGTTGTAAGAAAACTCCGCGTAGGGTAAACTATCCTCCCATCCTGCTCCATAGGCGAGCACACACGAGCGGAGCATGTCTTCTAATATTTGGTTGACTCGCTCGGTCTGGCCGTCTGTCTGAGGGTGATAGGCGGTGCTGAAGGATAGTTTTGTTCCCATGGCATGATGTAGACTCGTCCAGAATTTTGAGGTAAATTGTGTACCTCTATCCGACACAATGGTCTTCGGGACTCCGTGGAGCTTGACAATCTTGTTCACATAGAGTTGTGCTAGTTGGTCCGAGCGGTATGTAGTCTTGACGGGGATAAAGTGGGATACTTTCGTCAAACGGTCGACAATAACCCATATAGAATCATTTCCACGGCTGGACTTGGGAAGTCCGACAATGAAATCCATACTTATGTTGTCCCACTTCCACTCGGGTACCTTTAGGGGTTGGAGAAATCCGGCGGGTTTCTGATGCTCGGCTTTTACTAGGTTGCATACATTGCAGCTTGCGACGTAGTAGGCGATATCCTTCTTCATACCAGACCACCAGAATGTTTGTTTCAAATCTTGGTACATCTTGGTGCTTCCTGGATGAATGGAGTAGGCGGACTCATGGGCTTCTCTGAGGATCTGTTGTATCAGCGGGGTCTTGTAGGGTACACAAAGGCGGGTACCGAAGCGGAGTACTCCTTGGCTATCCAATGAAAAGTCCTTAGCCTGGCCCAGTGGTATCTTGGCCTTGATCTTGTCTAAGCTGGGGTCGTTGGCCTGCTCGGTTTTTATCTCGTCCTCAAGGTCTGGCTTTACCTCTAAGGTGCTTAAATAGGCCTTGTTTCCTACGCACAAGTTTAGCTTCGCGAATTCCTTCTCCAGACTTGGCCGGATTTTAGGGGGCTTCCTGCTCAGGGCATCTGCTACCACGTTGGCCTTCCCTGGATGGTAATGAATTCCGAGGTCGTAGTCCTTGATCACCTCTAGCCATCTCCTTTGCCTTAGGTTGAGATCAGGCTGGGTGAAGATGTACTTCAAGCTTTTGTGATCAGTGTAGATCTCGCATCTCCGACCAATAAGGTGATGTCGCCAAGTCTTTAGGGCGAGAATGACGGCAGCTAACTCCAAGTCGTGGGTGGGATAGTTGAGCTCGTGGGTCTTGAGTTGCCTGGACACATATGCGATGACCTTTCCTTCTTGCATGAGTACGGCCCCTAGCCCATTTCGGCAGGCATCACAGTATACGGTAAAATCCTTGGCATCATCGGCAATACCAGAATTGGTGCGGTGGTTAACCGAGTCTTCAACTCGTTGAAGCTTTCCTCACACTCGTCTGTCCAGGCATACTTGCGATTCTTCTTTAATAACTCCGTCATGGGCTTGGCTATCTTGGAAAAGTTCTCAATGAATCTGCGGTAGTAACCAGCCAATCCTAGGAAGCTCCTGATTTCTGACACATTGGTGGGAGTCTTCCAGTTTAACACATCGGAGATCTTGTTGGGGTTTACAGCCACACCGGCTCCAGATAATACATGTCCTAGGAATTCCACTTCCTTTAACCAGAACTGGCATTTGCTGTACTTGGCATAAAGTTGTTGCTCACGCATTCTTCCAAGAACCATTCTGAGGTGTTCGGCGTGCTCCTCCTCATTTTTGGAGTAAATGAGGATGTCGTCGATAAACACTACAACAAACTTGTCGAGATACTCCATGAATACCTTGTTCATCATGCCCATGAAGTAGGCTGGGGCATTGGTTAGGCCGAAGGACATAACTGTGCACTCATATAGTCCATATCTGGTGGTAAAAGCAGTCTTGGGAATATCGCTCTCGCGAATCTTCAGCTGATAGTATCCCGTGCGAAGATCAATTTTTGAGAATACCCGGGCACCACGGAGTTGGTCGAATAAGTCATTGATCCTTGGGAGTGGGTACTTGTTCTTGATGGTAACATCATTGAGAGCACGGTAGTCAATGCATAAGCGGAGAGTGCCATCGCTCTTCTTAGCAAACAAAACCGGTGATCCCCAAGGTGAAATGCTCGGGCGAATGAATTTCTTCTGAATCAGTTCGTCAAGCTGCTTCTTCAGTTCCACTAGCTCGGGACTTGTCATACGGTAATGCTTTTTGAATATTGGGTTTGTTCCTGGTACGACTTCAATAGCAAATTCAATATCACGGTCAGGGGGTATTCCGGGTAACTCATCTGGAAAAACATCTGGGTATTCACTGACCACATACACTTCCCCTATTTCCGGGGCTTGAGCAAGAAACATCTTGCATTTATCTGGTGAGGTTTATTTGGCACATAAGTGGTACGGATGCCTTCTGGGTTGGTGAGAGTAACTGCTCTGGTTGCACAGTCGATCTGAGCCGCATGCTGAACTAACCAATCCATACCAGAATAGCGTCGAGGCCGGGTACGTTGAGAGTGCTGAGTTGAGCTGGAAACTTCACTTGGTTGATGCTGATTGTCAAATCTTGACACATGGTGTTTGTTTTCATCTCCGAGGCGGGGGTTTGTATCACCAAAAGATGGCCCAAAGGAGAAACGGGAAAACGGTGTTTGGCAACAAAATCTTTCGAGATGAAAGAATGGGAAGCTCCGGAATCGAATAAAATCAGTGCGGGTTTAGTGTTGATAGTACACGTACCGAGCACTACATCCGAAGCCTCAAATGCTTCCTCTGCCGACATGTGGTGGACACGGGCAACTTGAGGTGGCTTGGTTGCCCCGGCAGGGTGGTTGTTGCTGGAGTTGTTGCCGCTGCCATTGTGGAGGGGCAATCCTTGATGTAGTGTCCTGTCTTGCCACACTTGAAGCAGGAGTTCTCCCTCTTGCAATCATCCACTAGCGGGCGCTTGTGGTAGAATCCTTCGCGTGGGTATCCCTCCTTCTTGGGTTGGTTCCAAGTGTTCGGATGTGTTGAGGTAGGGTTGCTGGGCTGCCATGAGCGTGGCTTTGAAGACCCTCCTTCATGGTGGCCCTTACGGGGTTCAAACTTTCGTTTGTGGGAGTCATAGATTGTGCGGTGCTCCTTTTCTGAAATCAGTGCCGTGTTGATCATGGACTGGAAGTCTGGAAACTGCAGAACACTGAGCTGAGTCTTGATGGTCTGGTGCATCCCATGAAGAAACCTGTCTTTCTTTTTCTCCTCTGTGCTGATGTCATCAGGTGCATAGCGAGCAAGGTTGTTGAACTTAGTCAGATACTCACTGATGGATTTGCTGCCCTGAGTAAGTGCCAGAAATTCCTGCTGTTTCATTTTTATGATGCTAGAAGGAATGTAGGCTCTGCGAAATGCTTCCTGAAATTCTGCCCAAGTGATAGGTGGTGCATCGCCTCTGGCATCCTTTTGGTTGTCCCACCAAACGTTGGCAGGGCCCTCAAGGTAGTGAGTGGCGAAGGGCACCTGTCTTGCTCGTCCACGCGAGCGAGCTCTAGCTTCTTTCCCATGGCACGGAGCCAATCGTCAGACTCAAGTGGGTCATCGGCATATGAGAACTTGGGTGGTTGCGTGCGCTGAAAGTCTTGCAGCTTTGAGCGGCCCGGGAGTGGAGCATTACGGGCTTGCATGTACGTGCCAAACTCCCTCATGATCTGTGTCAGATGCTGGTTGTGGCGTTCATCCATCATCATCATAAACTGACTTGGGCTTGGTTCCTGAGTTGGAGGAGGAGGAGGTGGTTGCGGCGGCTCGGGATCCTCGCCAGCTTGTCGCGCGGAACGACGAACCGGGGTTCCTTGGCTGCCACTTGCACCAGTATTGGGCCTCATCCTGAACTGTTGGATGTAACGGCGCGTATCATGAGCATCCATATGGGGAAGGGGTAACATCCAAGGTAAAACCAAATGGGAAGCACAGTTTGCAAACGAAACACAAGGATGATGTTATACAATGGATGGTGGAGATACAAGATGCAAGCACTCGCTATTTTACAAAAGATGCAAAGTAAAGGTACAAGCTACCCGTACAGGATACATGATACAAGATGCGAGATACAAAGCACTTGGTACAAGATGCAGGATACAACCCTACCACTACATTATTCAAGCACGCGATACACCGGAAGGTATAGTGCACTAAGCGATGTCGTCTCCGAGCGTCTAGAACTCCATCTCGAGGGGTGTCGCTGGCGTGGTGGTGTCGAGAGGCTCCTCTGCGGGACTGTAGTCGGGTGAAGCGCGGTCGTCACGGGAGTCTCCGGAGTAACTCTGTGGCTCGGCTGCCTGGACGCGACGACGCTGAGACCGAACGGGGGAGGTGTGCGAGTAGTAGTAAGTGGCGCTGCTACGAGTGCGGGAAGGTGGCGTCGGAGCAGCGGGCGAGGAGTGGCGGGCAAGCCCCCTCCTAATCTGCTCGAGGGAACTGAGCCTAAAGGTGGGGAGACGAGGTGGGCGACTAGGAGTGCCGGGCCCAGAAGCTCGCGTAATCTCGGCCAAGGCCACGTTGGCGCGAAGTGAGGCAAGCTGGAGGAGAGTGGTGTGGAGGTACTGGTGGAGGTAAGTGGTGTACTGAATAAGGGCGGAGAGGGGTGAGCTAGGGTCACCTGGGTTGGGGAAAAGGATGTCCCCGCTGTCTACAGCCAACCTCGGAAAGTAGATGTAACGGTGCACTGCCTCATCACGGGGTCGACGGTGCGGAGGAACAGGATGGCATCTCCTGCAGCCTCCTGGATGGCGCGAGACGCCTGTGTACAGACACCGGAAGTGAGTCCGTGCTCGACCCCAGCGGACAAGGGCTGCGGACGAAGGCGGACGGTGGCGGTGAACTCCGAGGTGACCCTGTCGAGACGGTTGTGGTACACGTGGTAGGTCGGGGGAGGTGAGCCGGGGTAGAGGTGGTCCCAGATTTCCCGAAGAAACTGCGGAAAACCGGGAACGTGCACGGCGGTAGTCTCAGCGAGCAACTCTGCCATCTGTGACAGAGACAAAAAATCAAACAAGGTGAGCGTTAAGTTCCAAAGCACAAACAGACAGAGAAACAGTGAAAAAGTTGGCAACTCAACGAGTTCTATTTACGTCGTCCAAGAACTAGGGTATCCTACAGGCAGTTGGCTCTGATACCAAGCTCTGTGGCACCCCGATCCAGATGATCGAGTTACCCCATATACCAGTCCCAGAAACACTGGATATATGACAGCTTGATACAAAAGCATAACCAAATTTATTCAAAGGCTTCGAGTTCGGACAGATACAACATATTACAACACGGGGTGAGGCCCCAGCTTTGGCGCAACGGCGCACACAACAGTATGTACATTATTTTTCTAACATCGGCCTCTAGCGGAAGTCGTAACGGAAGCATAGACGGTAGCGTGGCGACAGCGGGCATTACTCCACAGGGTTCTGCCTGGAATACGGGTTCCTAGTTCTCGTAGAGCGGGTACTCGGCGACTGGTTCAGCAGGGTCTGGCCACATGAAAAGCCAGGTAAGTACTTGAAGTACTCGCAAGACAACAGCCCAAAAACAAGCAAGGTCTACCTATATGGCATGGCATGGTTCAGAAAGTAACATGGCAGGAGTTCGGGTGCGAGGATGAGTCCAAGCTTAACGGTTGGACATAACTTACCTACTTACCTTTGTAGGGGTGTTTCATGTCATCGAGTGAGATCACGTTTCTCACTCGATAACTCGCAAAGCAACAAGGCTACCAAGCCTCTAGCCAATTCCGGCTTAGATCACAACTTTCCAAGTCCTTAGCCAACTTTGGCTTAGACTCACAACAATTCCCGTAATCACTGGGTCTCAGATTAATTATTTCTCCAAGTTCGACTGGACTGACCCCTAGTGTGACTTGACCCAAACAAGTCCCATAACCCGGGGACAGGGCTAGAATCTAGATTACACTCTCGAGAGGTTGCAACTTTTGTCCACACGCTGAAGTCTAGGCTTGTACCGCCGGTACCGAAGTACTAGAACCAACCATGGCGGCAGCACAAACCTGTACTTCCACAGTCGTTTACTCCACCAAGACACTCCCTGTATAGCCACCGACATAACTCTATGCCTTATGCAGAAGTGAATCCGGCACGTCCCCAACCCATGAGCGACGCCTAGCTCCGGAACCTTCGCAAGCCTAGCCCCGACCAACTATGGTAACCGACTAGACTTGCCAAAGGGGTGGCATCAAAGGAGGCTGATAAAATACCCGGCCATGGTCCGCCCACACGGACGACGCATGGTTGTGCGAGGTGTTTGGTGAGTGGCACTAAGTGACTCAATCTAGTCGAGGGAGGTGATTATCTTCTTAGTCAAATTTTATATCCAGTTTCCAACCAACAACAAGCAACACAAGCAAAGCATATAACAATAACAACATAATACTTGCATGAATAAACAACAACATAACAATAATAACAATAATACCCGGGTGACGGTGGCGGGCAACCCGGCCGGTGTTACTCGGGGGTTAGTGATAAAACAATAACAATGATAGCATATAATTCCCCCACTTCCTCGGCTGAGGCGGGAGACCCTGCCATTGCCCCGGAAGTGTGAGTGTCACCGTAAAAGAATAACCGAAAAGCACTCAAGAAAATGAGAGAGCATCCATTCCACTCGAAGGTTACTTTGACGTGGTGTCAGCAATCTCGGCAAAAGAACCGCGGAAAAGTCAGCTCCCAGCATCGCAGTCCGGATGGCCTAAGCCAGCCATATTTGACGGTGGGACAAGAGGCAACTAACACGAATGCCCCCATCCCCGAGGATCATAAGACGACATTCGTCCGCTCCTCACCTCGGCGATGAAGAAGGAGAAAAACCAAACAAAGCCCCGCAAAGCGAGACGCACAGTTGTAATAATTTCCCCCACTTCCTCGGCTGAGGCGGGAGGCCCTGCCATTGCCCCGGAAGTGTGAGTGTTGCATAGGTAAACGATGTAATAGAGTGCAGTAATTTAACATGCAATATGACATGCGAGGTGCAGCAGACATTAATTCAACAGACAAAATATTTTCTAAGTCGACCAAGTTTGAAGTTGGGTTGGTGGCTTGCCTTCGGGTTCGGGAATAACTTCTACTCCGTCGGAGGGGTTTGGATCTAAAAGCACAGGACAAAAATGCATCAAAACAACTCCTAAATGATTTCAAATAAATGCAAAATCAATTAATTCCAAATAAATTGTTTCTGGTCCCATTGGAAAGAGAAAAATCAAACTAAGCCAACAAAATTGGTTTCATATTTTTCTGACTATTTTTCAAAAGATATTGCATTTTGAATTTTGACTCATTTTCTGCCCTTTTCCAATTAGAAAATAAACCAGAAAAACGGTTCAGGAAAAAGAATAAAAATCTGACAGTGGGACCCACCCGTCAGTGACACGGTTTTAAACCGTTATTACGTGCGAGTTTGGACGCGGCACTGTGCGACTCCGGCGAGCACTCCAGCGGCGTTTTCCGGCGGCTAGGGGGTAGGGGAGGCGAGGGAGAGGGTGCTGGGCGGCTCAGGGTGGCTTGGCGGAGCTCGACGGCGTACTGGTGGGTGCTGGAGAGGCCGGGCTCGAGCGGAGCGTCACGGACCGCGGCGGTGGAGGTGTGTCGACGACGAACCCGTCGATTCCGGCCACGGCTTGCCACGGCGAGGACAGCTACGGGTCCGCCATGCTCCAGAGAGGCTGTGGGTGGAGGGAATCGAGCAGGGGAGCTTCTACGGTGGGGGAATCGTGTGGAGGCCGTGCGGCGGAGGTGGGGCGGATTCCGGCGATGGGAAGCTTCCCAGGAGCTACGGCTAGGGGAGAAGGAAGCTGAGGGGCAGGGGAGGGTGGTGTAGTGGTCTGGGTGCTCCGGGGTGGTCCTTTTATAGCGTTTCGCGAGCGTCCGCCATTAATGGGGCGCGGTGGGGACGACACTGCTCGCCGTCGCTGTTCTGGGCGGTGCGTCGCGGCGTGGGTGGCTGCTTCGCGTGTCCTGCGGCATTGACGAGCTTGCAGGGGAGAGGGGAGGCCAGGAGGGGGTGGACGGCTTGGGCGTGGCGGGAGCTGCCGACACGCGGCCGCGACGGCCACTGTGCTGCGCGGCGCGTCGCCTAGCCGCGGCGAGGCTAGCGGATGGCGGCGTTGCTGGTGTCCTTGCGCCTTAACGCACGCCAGGAGGACGGCGCAGGCACGGGGAAGCAGGGAATGGCTCGGGAGGGGGGGACGGCACGGCGGCATCGACATCTGGCGGCGACAGTGCGCGCGGCGCGTCGCCGTGCGCGTGGAGGCTAGCCACGGGAGGGTTGCCGGCATCGGGGAGGAAGTAATTGAGCTCAGGGGAGGTGGAGCTGGCTGGGGTGTGGCTGGGGGTGGCCGTGGCGTCGCCGGCGACACCTGGCGCGCCACTGGACGAGTCGATGCCGGCGGTGAGCGCTGCCAGGGGCGTGCCGACAGCGGCATCGAGCCATAACTCGTGAACCCGTGATCCAAATCGAGTGGGGTTTTGATCCTCGTGCGCCAAATGAGATTATCTACAACTTTCCCAACTAGTGTTTGGTCCAAAACGAAAGTTGGTCTATAGAGATTTTTGAAAAAACAGTACTGCCCAAAAGGGGACAAATGGTTTTGGTGAAGCAAATGAAATTTAAAAGGGTTCACAAAATTCCCTGAGGTGTGTGTGTCCATTGTGGTTGTGCCTAGGGCCTTGGCTCACAAGAAAACAAAAGTTCCCTTTGCACTTTGAAAATAAGAAGAAAATGGGCAGAAACTTAAGTGGAGAGTTACTCCAAAATTTTGCAAACAAGGTATCAAATGTTTTTGCACATTTGGGCTATATATTGCCTAGGGATCACTCCCTAATTTTTGCAGAATTTTTGGAAAGATTTTTAAGGTACTTCCTTTGTAAAGCCAAAATAATAGGATTTTGGAAATGCAAAGAAAGGAAAATAATTAAATAATGTTTTTGGGTGAAATGAGCCAGCAACAAGTTTACCAAGTGGGAGAGAAACCAAAACATAAGATCCCAACCTTGGACAAGGTTTTGAAGTTGCTTGAGAATTTAAAAGGAGCAGATCAAATCAAAGGAATTTAAATCCCAAATTCCAATAAATGATTTTCCAGGAAAGATTTTTTTTCAAAGGGCCAAATTTCAGGATGTTACAACAAGCATCAAAAAGCTTTGCATAAGAGTTAACTCATAAAGCAATAGATTCTAAATAAAGGCATTGAAGCAACACATAGGAAGATTTATGTTTCAGCAATCGCTTTCAACTTTCAACATGTATATCTCATGGATATTGTCAACACAAAGTAATATAATAAGTGCAATAAGTAAGCATATAAGAATTAATGCACACAAATTTGACACAAGTGTTTACTTCTGAGATAGAAAGGAGTAGGTAAACTGACTCAATATAAAGTAAAAGAAAGGCCCTTCGCAGAGGGAAGCAGGGATTAAATCATGTGCTAGAGCTTTTTAAGTTTTTGAAATCATATAGAGAGCATAAAGTAAGTTTTTGAGAGGTGTTTGTTGTTGTCAACGAATGGCAGTGGGCACTCTATCCCCCTTGTCACCTAGACTTTCAAGAGCGGCTCCCATGAAGGACGTTATTTCTACCCAAGGGTAGGTCATCCCTCTTCTCTTTTATTTACACATGCATATTTATAAATTGGTATGACACTCCTCCCAACCTTTGCTTACACAAGCCATGGCTAACCGAATCATCGGGTGCCTTCCAACAATCACATACCATGGAGGAGTGCCTATTTGATAAAGTTTAACATTTTGGAAATTTTGCTTTTGATAAATCATTGGCAAACATGTGAAGAGAATTAACAGTTATAGTTGAAATTAATTGGGACTGGGCACCCCATTTGCCAGCTCTTTTTGCAAAGTTATTAGATAAGCGGATGTATATGCCACTAGTCCATTGGTGAAAGTCTGTCATGAGTAAATGACAAGGTGATAGAGGAAACGCCACAAACTTCCTCATGAGCTATAAAACATTGACACAAATAAGGAGTAATAAAGTTTTGAATGGTTTAAAGGTGGCACATGAAGTATTTACTTGGAATGGCAAGAAATACCACATAATAGGTAGTTATGGTGGACATAAATGGCATGGGTTTTGGCTCAAGGTTTGGATGCACGAGAAGCATTCCCTCTCAGTACAGAGTTTAGGCTAGCAAGGTTGTTTGAAGCAAACACGGGATATCAACCGGTATAGCAAGACTTACATAAAAACATATTGCAAGCATGATAAGACTCTACACTGTCTCCCTTGTTGTTCAAACACTTTACCAGAAAATATCTAGACCTTAGAGATATCAACCATGCAAATCAAGTATCGACAAGTTCTATGGTAGTTCTCCACTAATAGGCTTTAACTACATGATGCAAGAGCTTAAACATGATGTACTTGAGAGCTCAAAACAATTGCAAAGTATCAAATTATCCAAGACAATGATCTACAAGAATGAGTATGTCTTTTCAATATACCATCTACCACATGTAGCATTTTCTGTTTCCAACCAAACACCAATCAACTTATTTCAACACAAAACTCTCTTAAATACTACAGCAAAGAAACAAGAGAGTACTTCTCCACAAGAACTAACAGCTCTGAACAAGAGATGCATGAAAAACAGGAGCTAAAAGCATACGAGTATTCACATGAAAAAGCGGAGCGTGTCTCTCTCCCACACAAGAATGCTAGGATCCAAATTATTCAGAAAACAAAGCAAAAATAAAAGCACACAGACGCTCCAAGTAAAGCACATAAGATGTGAAAGAATTAAAATATAGTTTCACTAGAGATGACCTGATAAGTTGTTGATGAAGAAGGGGATGCCTTGGGCATCCCCAAGCTTAGACGCTTGAGTCTTCTTGAAACATGCTTTGATGCACCACGGGGGTATCCCCAAGCTTAGGCTTTTCACTCTTCTTGATCATATCATATCATCCTCCTCTCTTGATCCTTGAAAACTTTTTTCACACCAAACTTAGAGTAATTCTCATTAGAGGGTTAGTGCATATCAAAAATTCACATGTTCTGTGATGACACAATCATCTCCAACACTTCTAGACATTACCTACAGCCATTGATATTTTGTGGAGCAAAGAAATCCACTCAAACACAGTAAAAGAGAGAATGAAAATCAAAAGGCAGAATCTGTCAAAAAGAGAACAGTCTGGAAAGATGAATTTTTTCGAGGCACTTAAGTTGCTCAGATGCGAAAAGTCAAAACTAATGAAAGTTGTGTACATATATGAGGATCACGCCTGAATTTTTTTCAGAATTTTTGGATTTTTCGGGAGTGCATACAGCACAAAACGGTGGATAGCAAAAATCTATCTCTGCGCAGAAATCCAAATCTAGCATCAACTTTATATTAGAGGCTTTACTTGGCACAACAATGCAATAAAATAAAGATACAAAGGAGTTGTTACAGAAGTAAGCAAGCTCCTTGACTAAAACTGAAAACAAAAGATAATGGGTTGCTTCCCAAAAGCGCTTTCTTTAATGCCTTTTAGCTAGGCTAGAAGATTTTAATGATGCTTGATGCATGTAAAATGCATACATGAACTTTGCACTATATCACTCATATTCCAATCATATTTGCATCATATAAGGGTTATACCACTGTTATTTAATGATTTTAGGAAATAAAATAATTGTTTCCTATTTTTATGGAATTAACCCTGCGCAGGCAGAAAACCCTATTTCTTTCCTTTTATGTTTCAGGGACCTAAACGACGTCATAAAAATCTGGAAAAATACAGGCGTCATTATTTTGGAAGGAGGACGATGTAGCAGCGAAGGAATCAAGCAAATGGAGGCCAGAGGGCCAAAAGGGGTGGCCCACACGGCCACTATACCTGGTCGCGTGGGGGCCACCAACTCGGCCCTCGAGGCTCCACAGACGTCGATCTTTTCTCCGCCGCCTTCGTCTTGACCTAAAAACACCTATAAAAGAAGTCCCACGGCGTTCTCGAAAATAAGCGCCGCCATATCACAGAAACACGGAAACGAAGATCTGGAGCTGCAGATTGGTGGGGGAAAACTCTGGCGAGGCGCTGCCGGCGTGGTCTCCATCTTCTCCATCGACATCTCCACCATCTCCATGATGAAGAGGGAGTAGTCCACCTCTGGACTATGGGTTTGTGGAAGTAACTTATGTATCTCTCCTCTCTTTGAGCTTCACTAATTAGTACCGTATGAGCTGCTGAACATGATTACGGTCATATATGTAATTCCTATGTGGTGGATCTTTTTATGAGTTAATATATGTTTGAGATTGCAATGTTTGTTTCAGTTATGAATATAGATGCATATTATGTACCCCGTTCTTATTCACTTGTTATGATCAAGCATGTTTATGAGAGCGTGTGTGGGGTGATGTGTGCATTAGTTGGAGTAACGGGGGGTGGTGAGTGCGGTAAGTTGACAACTGAAATATCGCGATCCACTTGGGTGTTTTACCTTACTTTGTTGCCTCACTAGGGATAAACAAAAATACCATGCTACAAGGGTTGAGGGTGACCAAGCTTCTTCCTGTGACTAGATCTAGCATGTTCTTATTTTCACTTCATGTCATGATACTTAAAGCTATACTCTGAGTTATCTTAATTACTAAGGTATTATGATTTAGTTCGCATCTTGGTGGAGTATAAGTGAGATTAATAACCAAAAGTTCTCTATGTTAGAACGTGATGTCCATATAATTAGTAACTTGATATCAAACTTTGTGTTCCAACCTCATATGTCAACTCTATGTGTCCATTGCCTGCCACACCATTAAAAGAGAGAGTGCATTTGTGAAACCATGAACCCCGGTCCATTTTGAATCATAAGAAACACCTTTCCAACCACTTTTCCATTTTCTGCAATTATTAAATCCGAAAATACAAAAACACTTTTCCATCTTGCATTCATCATTAAAAACCCAAAAATATCATTTATCATCGTTATCATCATCCTTGCACATTCATTCACCACCATTGCATATTTATTTCTTGTTTGCATTGCATATTTATCTTGATATCATTCATACACCTTGTGCTTGACAACCACAGGATAGGTTGAGGACCAAAACAATTAACCTCGTTTTGTAGGTGACGAAAAGAAGGATAGGAAGATAAATCTTTCACTACTGATTCCCCGAGAGTTCGATATTAAACCCTCGAGTCACCCTCGTGGGGAAAACACGTCTTCCACTTACTACACACTCTGCACTTGGAGTCTCAACCTAACCCATTTACTTTTGACGCAGGTAACTGATGACCCACAAGTATAGGGGGTGTATCGTAGTACTTTCGATAAATAAGAGTGTCAAACCCAACGAGGAGCAGAAGGTGTTGACAAGCGGTTTTGATGAAGGATTCACTGTAAATGCTCACAGACAAGTTTTTAGGAGTTTTTGATATGACAGATAAATAAAGTACAAGTAAATAAAATGCAGTAATAATAGTTGCAGCGAGTGGCCCAATCCCTTCTATAGCAAAGGACAAGCCGGTTGTTGTACTTATAATGACCAAACGTTCTTGAGGACACACGGGAATATTGTCAAGTGTTTTCGCTTCATATAGTTGATTAATCTTCATTGTTCTGATAAGTGTTGTGTGGGTGAACCTATGCTAATGCACCGCCCTTCCTAGGACTAATACATACTTGTGATTATACCCCTTGCAAGCATCCGCAAATACAAGAAAGTAATTAAGATAAACTAACCACAGCCTTAAACTTTGAGATCCTGCTATCCCTCATGCATCGATATACCAACGGGTGTTCAGGTTTCTGTCACTCCGGCAACCCCACAATTGGCAAACGAATACACAATGCATTCCCCTAGGCCCATAAAGGTGAAGTATCATGTAGTCGACGTTCACATGACACCACTAGAAGAATAACACCACAACTTAAGCATCAAACCATTAAATATTACTCAACATAATTCACTACTAACATCAGGACTTCTCCCATGTCCTCAAGAACTAAATGAACTACTCACAAGACATCATACGGAACATGATCAGAGGTGATATGATGATGAATAACAATCTGAACATAAACCTTAATCCATGGTTTCACCCAATAGCATCAATAACAAGAGTAATCAACACCGGGAGAGTTTCCCATATGAAATAGACAAGGTTATGCCCTAGATGTTACAGCGGAGACGGGGTGCAGCGGCGGTGATAATGATGTTGGCGGTGGAGATGATGATGATGATGATCCCGATGAAGTCCAGCTTGATGACGGTGATGATGGCGACGATTTCCCCCACCGGGAGGGAATTTCCCCCGGCAGATTTCTTCCTGCAGGGGAGCTTTTCGCTGTCTGGTGTTTTCCGCCTCATGGAGGCGGCGGAATATTTCGATGGCCGTCTCCCGTGTGTTAGGGTTCCCAAGGGGTCAACTACATGAAGGGGGAACGGCTGAGGTGGGCCAGGGCCCCCAAACCACCTGGCGGCGCGGCTGGTGGGCCCGCCGCGCCAGCTGGTGAGGAGGGCCCACCTTAGCCCTTCTCAGCCTCCCCTTTTGGCCTCCTTCGTCATCTGGTAAAATAGAGACTTCCATATGTCTCCTTCGATTTATTGATCTTCAGAAATAGTGCATCTCGACGGTTCTTTTTCCAGCAGAATCCTGACTCCGGTGTCCAATTCTCCATTATTCATCAAACATGCAAAATAGGTAAAATAACATAAGTAACACTTCTAAATATGAAATATATCGATGAGTAGCAGTAAATTATGATATAAAATAGTGATGCAAAATGGACGTATCAACCCCCCCAAGCTTAGACCTCGCTTGTCCCCAAGCGAAAACTGAGCTCAGTAAACATGACCACAAGTTTATGGAGCAAAGTGTCGATAAATAAAATACGGACAAGAAGCATCACATTCATTGATACACAAGTCATTCTAGATAGCAACTTCCCTTCATATAATCTAACTTGAAATAAGTAAAGGGAGCCACGATGAAGTGCATAAGGTGAACCATGATTGGTGAAGGCAAACTTAAACTCTTGGTCAGAGAACAATTAACAGATCATACTTATCTTTCGAGAAGAGTCTTTATATCAGAGCTTATATAGCAGAACTTACACGCATTAATCATAACAGTCTCCTTACAGTCATTGATAACTTTCAAAGTTATATTCATTCGGATAAAAGCTATTGTGCGAAACAAGGAAATGAGAGATATGATTAGAAGTATCAACACATATAACTAATTGGATCTCAACAACTCAAATGCTTGCTTGAGATAGAGAGGAATGGGTTTACTGACTAAACAATAATGTAAAAGATAGGCTCTTTGCAGAGGGAAGCAGGGATTAAATCATGTGCTAGAGCTTTTAAGTTTTGCAAAGCATATAGAGAGTATGAAAATAGTTGTTTGAGCTATGTATGTCGTTGTCAACGAATCGTAGTAAAGTGAACACTAACCCCTTGTCAACCAGACTTTCAAGAGCGGCTCCCATGAAGGATGTTATCTCTACCAGCAAGGTAGATCATCCCTCTTCTCTTTTGTTTACACATGTATTTTAGTTTTTTATAGTTGACACTCCTCCCAACCTTTTTCTTACACAAGCCATGGCTAACCGAATCCTCGGGTGCCAGCTCTTTTTGCAAATTGTTGGATAAGCGGTGTATATGCCACTAGTCCATTGGTGAAAGTCTGTTTGACAAAAGTGCTAGAGAAACTCTACAGAACCCTCATGAGCTAATAAACAGTGACACAAAACTAGGAGTAATAAGTTTTGAATAATTTAAAGGTAGCACATGAAGTATTTACTTGGAATGGCGCAAAATACCATATAGTAGGAAGTTATGGTGGACTCGAATGGCAATGGTTTGGCTCAAGGTTTGGATGTATGAGAAGCATTCCCTCTCGATACAGGTCTTTGGCTAGCAAGGTTATGTAGCAAGCATAAGAGTTGAGGGATACAAACAATTATACAAGTGATAAGAATAATCATGCAATCTTCCTTAGAAGCACAAATAGTTTAACTTAAGAATACTAAGCTTATGAGCTACAAAGAAAGAAAGATCATGGAATAATATATTTGCATGCACTCCCTCTCTCTACTTAAGTCTCAAAGTATTGTCTACTACTGACCAATGCTAAGTTTGCCAAAACCAAAAAGATTAACTTGGTGCTCTAAAAAGTGATCCCTATACTAACAACAAGGTTATCAATATGAAAGAGAATTGCAAGCTAAAATAAAGTATGCAGAAAGTAAATGATAAAACTTCTCATTAATATTTCATAACGGCAACTCACACCAAGGGATACATAGATAACCAACTAAAAGAGAGATACTTCCACATTGCAAACCATCATATAAGATAACTTCCCTACTCACGATATGACTTTATGGAAAAGTAAAAGGTAAAGATAATGATGTGATACCGCGGCACTCCCCCAAGCTTGGAACAAACCAAGGGGATGCCAATACTTATGATGAATTACTCCTTCGGTGGTGGTGGTGAATTGTTGATAAGCTTATCAACCAGCTCCTTCAGTTCATCAATCTTGTAGGTGAGGGCGCGAATCAGCTCAGAGTTGTGTTCGATGCGATTCATAAACTTGTCAGACTGCGAGTCCCAACTCTTGGAGTTGTTTCCCCACTCCTCAGCAGCAGAATCCCTCTTTCCTGTATTGTTAGAACGATCTATATTCCAACCACTAGGCAATTCAGCCTCCGGGATCCTCTCAATTTGATGCTTATGGATAAGAGTATGGAAGGGGTTATTTATGCCTGGGGAAGATGTCCTGGGAGCCAAGAAGCGTCGTGGAACCTTCCCTCCGGTGCTCATCCGCGCCCTTGCCTGGGCTTGAATGGATTTGCCACCACTCCGATGCTTGCAACGGTAGCGCGCGGGTATTCGCGCGGGTCTTCCTCCACTTCTCCTTCATCTTCGCTCTTGACTTCCTCCTTCAGCTTGGGGTCTTGAGTCTCGTCTTCCAAAGGCTCCTTGCCCTTGTTGTTGTTGTTGGAGACCATGGCGCTTCTAAATCTGAAAACAATATCTGGACAGAAACAGCTCGAAACGAAACACGATGAAAAGGCGAGATACGAACCTCGGGGGTTCGGGTGAGTATATAGCAAAAAGTTTTACAACATAAGGAAGGTACAGGAGGAAACCTGATCGGAGACGAGCTCCGGGGTGCTCAAACCACCAGGCGGCGCGGCTGGGGGGCCCACCGCGCCGACCTATGGTTTGGGCACCACGGGTGCCGTCTCCCATCCGGTTCGGTCTCTTATTTTTCCATATTTAATAAAAACGACGAAAATATCTTCTAGAAAGTTATTCGCGAAACTTTTCTTACCGAAACTGTTACCTATTCGAATCGAATTCTGCAGTCCCAGAAAAATGTTCTTCAATGAAAGTTTCCGGAGTCACCACTTTAATTGTATCAACCTCTTCATTAATAGAATCTCCAGAAATATAATGCTTGAGTCTTTGACCATTTACCACTTGTGTAGAGTTATCTTTCAATGAAGCAATTTTTATTGCACCTGAACGATACACCTCCACAATAACAAATGGTCCTTCCCATTTTGAGAGTAACTTTCCTGCAAAAAATCTGAGACGAGACCTATACAATAGAACTTTCTCACCAACATTAAATTCTCTTTTAAGAATTCTCCTATCATGCCATCTCTTAACTTTTTCTTTAAAGAGTCTAGCATTTTCATAAGCCTCACTTCTCCATTCATCTAAAGAACTTAAGTGCAACAACCTTTTCTCACCGGCAAGTTTAAAATCTCTATTAAGTTCTCTCACTGCCCAATAAGCTTTGTGTTCTAATTCTAAAGGCAAGTGACAAGCTTTACCATAAACCATTTTATAAGGAGACATGCCCATGGGGTTCTTATAAGCAGTTCTATAAGCCCATAAAGCATCATTTAACTTACTAGCCCAATTTTTTCTAGATTTATTAACAGTCTTTTGCAAGATAGATTTAATCTCCCTATTTGACAATTCTACTTGTCCACTAGTTTGAGGATGATAGGCTGAAGCAATTCTATGATTAACACCATATTTAGCAAGAGTCTTTCTAAAACCACCATGGATAAAATGAGAACCTCCATCAGTCATAAGATATCTAGGTACACCAAACCTAGGAAAAATGACATCTTGAAGCATTTTTAAAGAGGTCTCACCATCAGCACTTTTAGTAGGTATAGCTTCTACCCATTTAGTGACATAATCAACAGCAACAAGTATATGAGTATTACCTTGTGAAGAAGGAAAAGGACCCATGAAGTCGAATCCCCAACAATCAAATGGTTCAATAACAAGAGAATAACTCATAGGCATTTCATTGCGTCTAGAGATATTACCAACCCTTTGACATTCATCACAAGATAAAATAAACTTTCTTGCATCCTTAAAGAGGGTAGGCCAATAAAAACCTGATTGTAGAACTTTCTGCGCAGTTCTATCTCCAGCGTGATGCCCTCCATAAGCACTTCCATGGCATTTCCTCAGTATTTCCTGTTGTTCATATTCAGGAACACATCTTCGCATAATACCATCGACTCCTTCTTTATATAAGTGTGGGTCATCCCAAAAGTAATGCCGCAAGTCATAAAAGAATTTCCTTCTTTGCTGAGCTGAAAAGGTTGGAGGCAAGTACTTGGAAACAATAAAGTTAGCATAATCAGCATACCAAGGACTATCTCGCGAACTTACACTTATTGCAGCCAATTGTTCATTTGGAAAGCTATCATTAACAGGAATAGGATCATAAGGAATGCTTTCCAATCTAGACAAATTATCAGCAACAGGATTTTCAGCACCTTTTCTATCTATGATATGCAAATCAAATTCTTGCAAAAGAAGTACCCATCTAATAAGCCTTGGCTTAGCATCTTTCTTTTCCATAAGGTATCTAATTGCAGCATGATCAGTATGAATAGTGACTTTCGAATCAACTATGTAGGGTCGAAATTTGTCACAAGCAAAAACTACAGCTAGAAATTCTTTTTCAGTAGTGGCATAATTCTTTTGAGCAGAATCAAGAGTTTTACTAGCATAATGAATAACATTTAACTTTTTATCTACTCGCTGCCCAAGAACAGCGCCTACAGCATAATCACTAGCATCACACATAATTTCAAAAGGTAAATTCCAATCAGGTGGTTCAACTACAGGAGCGGTGATTAAAGCCTTTTTCAAAGTTTCAAAAGCTTCCTTACAATCATCATCAAAAACAAAGGTACATCTTTTTGAAGAAGATTAGTAAGAGGCTTGGAAATTTTAGAGAAATCTTTAATAAACCTCCTATAAAAACCAGCATGACCAAGAATACTACGAATACCTTTAACATCTTTGGGACAAGGCATCTTTTCAATTGCCTCCACTTTAGCTCGATCAACTTCAATACCTCTTTCAGAAATTTTATGTCCAAGAACAATTCCTTCATTAACCATAAAGTGGCATTTCTCCCAATTAAGAACAAGGCTAGTTTCTTCACATCTCTGCAAAACTTTGTCAAGGTTGTGCAAACAATTATCAAAGGAAGTTCCATAGACGGAGAAATCGTCCATGAAGACTTCCACAATTTCCTCACAAAAGCCATGAAAAATAGCAGACATGCATCTTTGAAAAGTAGCAGGAGCATTACATAAACCAAAAGGCATACGTCTATAAGCATAAGTTCCATAAGGACAAGTAAAAGTAGTTTTCTCTTGATCTTGCGCTCTCACAGCAATTTGAGAAAACCCAGAATACCCATCAAGGAAACAAAAGTGAGTTTTCTTGGACAACCTCTCAAGCATTTGATCAATAAAAGGCAAAGGATAATGATCTTTCTTAGTTACTTTGTTAACCTTTCTAAAATCAATGCACATCCTATAACCAACTACTACTCTTTGAGGAATTAGTTCATCATTTTCATTAGGAACAACGGTAATTCCTCCTTTCTTAGGAACACAATGCACAGGACTTACCCATCTACTATCAGCAATAGGATAAATAATACCAGCTTCAAGAAGTTTTAATACCTCATTTCTTACCACTTCTTTCATCTTGGGTATTAAACGACGCTGATGCTCAACAACAGGCTTTGCATCAGGTTCCATGTTGATGGCGTGCTGACATATAGTAGGAGAAATTCCCTTCAGGTCATCAAGAGTATATCCCATAGCTCCGCGGTGTTTCCTCAACACTCCCAATAACCTTTCCTCCTCTGTACCTGAAAGTTTAGAGCTGATAATAACAGGATATATTTTCTTATCATCAATATAAGCATATTTAAGATTATCAGGCAGAGGTTTCAAATCAAAAACAGGATCCTCCTTGGGTGGCATTGTGGTACCCAAATCTTCCACAGGTAAATTGTGTTTGAGCATAGGTTGACGAAGGAATACTTCATCAAGCTCATTCCTTTCTTCCCTGAAGTTCTCACTTTCATGATTCTCCATATGTTGCTGCAAAGCATTGTTAGGAGCAAGAACAATAGATGCAAGTTGAGCAATTTCAAAATCCTCACTAGGCAATTCAGTTTCATAAGGTGCTTTAGCAAATTTAGAGAAATTGAATTCATAAGATTCACCAGCAAATTTAGTAAAGATTTTCTCTTTCTTACAGTCTATAACAGCACCACAAGTATTCAGAAAAGGTCTACCAAAAATAATAGGACAACTATCATTGGCAGCCGACCCAAGTACAAGAAAATCAGCAGGGTATTTAGTCTTACCACAAAGGACTTCGACATCTCTAATGATACCAATTGGAGAGATAGTTTCCCTATTAGCAAGCTGAATAACCACATCAATCTCTTCAAGTTTACAAGGAGCAATTTCGTGCATAATTTCCCTGTAAAGCTCATAAGGAATAGCACTAGAACTTGCACCAATATCACATAAACCATAATAGCAATGATCACCTATCCTAACAGAAAGCACAGGAACACTAGACTTCCTAGAACTTTTAGGATGTGAGACAATATTAGAAGCATCCTCACAAAAGATAATGTGTCTATCTTCTAAATTTTCAGTGACAAGATCTTTAACCAATGCTACAACAGGTTCAACAGTTATTTGCTCATCAGGTTTGGTAGTTTTCTTATTACTTTTACTAACAACACCAGTTATGATAGTATGTTCCTTAATCTTATTAGGAAAAGGAACTTTTTCAATATAAGGTTCTGGAATAATGCGATCAACAACATTAACCTCAACACCTTTAGATATATGAGAAACAGATTCATCTTTATATGGTTCATGATAATTTTTAAAACCCTCCTTCGGCAAACCGAAATAGGAAGCAAAGGCTTTATAAAAGTTTGCAACAATTTGAGAGTCAAGACCATAAGTAGTGCTAATTTTGCGATAATCATCAGTATCCATAAAATTTTTAACACACTCAAAGTCATAGTTATACCTGACTCCCTACCTTTGTCATTCTCCCATCCTTCAGTGTTCTCCTGAATCCGATCAAGAAGGTCCCACTTAAACTCTTCTTTATTACGAGTGAACGATCCAGCACAAGTGGTATCCAATAGAGTTTTATCTTGAAAGGAGAGTCTTGCATAAAAGTTATCAATAACAATATTACCAGGAAGCTCATGAATGGGACATTTGAGCATTAATGCCTTCAATCTCCCCCACGCTTGAGCGATACTCTCTCCATCATAGGGCCAGAAGTTATATATGAGGTTCCGATCCTTATGAATCTCACTTGGAGGATAGAATTTGGAGTAAAAGAGAGGTACAATTTCCTCCCATCCAAGAGAATACCCATTCTTCAGCAGTTTATACCAATGTGCAGCTTTACCAGACAGTGATAGAGAGAATAATTTCTTCTTAACTTCTCCCATCGAGATACCTGCACACTTAAATAACTCGCACAATTCATGCAGAAATAACAAATGATCTCCAGGATGGACAGTTCCATCTCCTGCATAGCGGTTATTTGTGACACGTTCAACAATTTTCATAGGAATTTTGAACGGTATTACCTGCTCATCTGGCGCCTCCTCTACTACCTTAGCAGTGGTAGTTGTTTTCCCAAATAGGAATTCAAGAGAAGACCCCTCCATAATGAGATATAGCAGCAGGCAAAAATAAAAACAGCACGTACAATAAATGTTTCCCTTACCAATTCCACTTACCAATAGCGCTACACTCCCCGGCAACGGCGCCAGAAAATAGTCTTGATACCCACAAGTATAGGGGGTGTATCGTAGTACTTTCGATAAATAAGAGTGTCGAACCCAACGAGGAGCAGAAGGTGTTGACAAGCGGTTTTGATGAAGGATTCACTGTAAATGCTCACAGACAAGTTTTTAGGAGTTTTTGATATGACAGATAAATAAAGTACAAGTAAATAAAATGCAGTAATAATAGTTGCAGCGAGTGGCCCAATCCTTTCTACAGCAAAGGACAAGCCGGTTGTTGTACTTATAATGACCAAACGTTCTTGAGGACACACGGGAATATTGTCAAGTGCTTTCGCTTCATATAGTTGATTAATCTTCATTGTTTTGATAAGTGTTGTGTGGGTGAACCTATGCTAATGCACCGCCCTTCCTAGGACTAATACATACTTGTGATTATACCCCTTGCAAGCATCCGCAAATACAAGAAAGTAATTAAGATAAACTAACCACAGCCTTAAACTTTGAGATCCTGCTATCCCTCATGCATCGATATACCAACGGGTGTTCAGGTTTCTGTCACTCCGGCAACCCCACAATTGGCAAACGAATACACAATGCATTCCCCTAGGCCCATAAAGGTGAAGTATCATGTAGTCGACGTTCACATGACACCACTAGAAGAATAACACCACAACTTAAGCATCAAACCATTAAATATTACTCAACATAGTTCACTACTAACATCAAGACTTCTCCCATGTCCTCAAGAACTAAACGAACTACTCACAAGACATCATACGGAACATGATCAGAGGTGATATGATGATGAATAACAATCTGAACATAAACCTTAGTCCAATGGTTTCACCCAATAGCATCAATAACAAGAGTAATCAACACCGGGAGAGTTTCCCCTATGAAATAGACAAGATTCAGCCCTAGATGTTACAGCGGAGACGGGGTGCAGCGGCGGTGATGATGGTGTTGGCGGTGGAGATGATGATGATCCCGATGAAGTCCAGCTCGATGACGGTGATGATGGCGACGATTTCCCCCTCCGGGAGGGAATTTCCCCCGGCAGATTTCTTCCTGCAGGGGAGCTTTTCGCTCTCTGGTGTTTTCCGCCTCGTGGAGGCGGCGGAATATTTCGATGGCCTCTCCGTGTGTTAGGGTTCCGAGGGGGTCAAGTACGCGAAGGGGGAACGGCTGAGGTGGGCCAGGGCCCCCAAACCACCTGGCGGCGCGGCTGGGGGCCCCCGCGCCAGGGTGAGGAGGGCCCACCTGGCCCTTCTCAGCCTCCCCTTTTGGCCTCCTCCATCTGGTAAAATAGGACTTCCATATGTCTCCTTCGATTTATTGATCTTCAGAAATAGTGCATCTCGACGGTGCTTTTTCCAGCAGAATCCTGACTCCGGTGTCCAATTCTCCATTATTCATCAAACATGCAAAATAGGTAAAATAACATAAGTAACACTTCTAAATATGAAATATATCGATGAATAGCAGTAAATTATGATATAAAATAGTGATGCAAAATGGACGTATCAGTAACTACGCACCTGAGATCAAGACTGTTTTCTGGTGCCGTAGATCAACCTCTTCAAGGGCCATCAAGACTGTTTTCTGGCGCCGTTGCCGGGGAATCATAGCTGAGAAGGTTTATCCAAGGAGATCACAACAAAGTCAACATCACCAACTTGTGCTAACACCTAAGCTTGGGGAGGTTGCACCTACGTGAGCATCATCTTATCCATCTTTACCTTCAAAGCAAAAATTTTTGTTTTGTCATTGTCTTGCATTTGTAATTCGGTTGCATTTGTGAGACTCATTTTATTTTCAGTTTTGCATATTAAAGTAAAAAAATACAAAAAAAAACTTGCTAAAATGGGAGAAAGAACTAAATTGTGTGACTACACAAACACTCCTAATGATCAATTCATCTCTAAAGCTATTGCCACACCTGAGATTAAACTGATAGCTATGAAGTAAGTCCTAGTTTGTTGAACTTGATAACTAGGGAACAATTTGGTGGTAGTGCTATGGAGGATGCCTCTATGCATCTTCATGATTTTGTTGAAATATGTGACATGCAAAAGTTTAAGAATGTTGAAAGTGATATCCTAAAATTGAAGCTATTTCCTTTTTCACTTAGAGGGAAAGCTAAAGAATGGTTGCATTCATTGCCATCGGTAGTATTAATTTATGGGATGATCTTAAAGAAGCTTTTATTAAGAAATATTATCCTCCTGTTAAAATTTTGCAAAATAGAAACAACATCCTTTCTTTTAGGCAAAATGAAAATGAACATGTTGCTATGGCTTGGGATAGGATTAAACTTATGCTTCGAACTTGTCCTCACATGGGGTTAATGAATGGACCATATTACACTCTTTCTACAATGGTTTAAACTACATGTCTAGAAACATACTTGATTCTGCTGCTGGAGGTGCTTTTATGAGTAAGACTATAGTAGAAGCTAAAAATATATTGGAAAGCATTTTGCAAAACTATAGTCAATGGCATACTGATAGGGCACCAATCCTTCTAAGAAAGTGAATTTATTGAGGAAACTAATGATTTGTCATCTAAGATGGATACTATTCTTGCTTTGCTTAATAAACCTAGTGTTGAAAATGTTCCTTTGCAAGAACTAGTTGGTAATAATTCTGAAAATATTGATGTCAACTTCATTAGGAACTATGGTAACAATGGGTATGGGAACAACAATTATAACTCCTATAATAAACCCCCATATGTGCCAAATAAATATGCTTCTAGTGGTAATGTTTCTAGTGATTTGGAAAACACCATTAGATCTTTTATATCTACTCAAAAGGAGCTTAATAAGGAATTTATCTCAAAGTTTGAAAAACAAGATGCTTTGTTTGAAAGGGTAGATCAGCTTGCTAAGGAAGTCTCATCATTAAAGAGTATCATTACAGCCCAAAAACATGAGGAAACAATTAAATATTGCCAAGAAGTTATCAATAAGTCTTGGGAACACATTCATGAGCAAGAAGAGTTGCTAAAGAATCTATTGGGGTAATGAAAGAGAGAGAAGTTGAGGAAGTTAAAATGCTTAGTGAAGTCAAGGATCCTTTGCTTGACTTAGAAAATTGTAGCTTGCATGAATTAATCTCTATCTTACAAAAGTTTGCAAGTGATCCTTCCATCAACACTAATCAAGCTGGCTTTGGTTCCTATATTGCTAATCATGTCTTGAAAGAGAAAATTGCTAGGTACAACCAAGAGGCCATGATACCACCTAAGCTTGGGGATATATGGATTCCCAAGGTACTAGTAACTATTGGAAAAGAGACACAGCATGCCATACTTGATCTAGGATCTAGTGTCTCTGTTTTGTCTAAAGAACTATATGAAGTACTTGAATTGAAAAATCTTGAAAAATGCTCTATTGAACTTGCACTTGCTGATGATTCCATTAAACATGCTTTAGGGAAAGTAAGTGATGTTATGGTAGAGTTACATATGACTTTTGTGCCTGTGGATTTTCTAATCATGGACATGGGGAATAAAACCTCTAGTCCTATTATTCTTGGAAGACCTTTTCTTCGTACTACAGGTGCTATCATTGATTCAAAGGAGGGAATGAAGTTTCAGTTCCCACACAAGAAGTGCATGGAACACTTCCCAAGAAGAGGGAACATCAAAGTTCAAGCTCCCTCATGAGCTTCATCTTCAATAAACAACAAGTAAGAAGCCTAGCTATATGGCTATAAAGAAAGCGCTTTGCGGGAGGCAACCCGGTTATTTTTATGTGTGATTTTTTTGTGTCCTCTTGCTGTATCAAGAGAGTTTGTTTTTAGTTTAGTTTCTGGAGTTTTTAATAAAGTGCCAAGTTTTACCCATTTTGGTCTTGAAAAGTTGCTTATAGCGTTCGGAGATTTTATTCCTGCACGAATCTGTGCACGGTATGATTTTTAATTCTTATTCTGTAACTCCGAATGAGCTCATATTTGAACTGTAGTTGCAACTTTTCATCCTCTGTATGCATGAATTTTGCAATTTTTCGGCAAAGTTTGGTAGGGTAGAAAAATACGTTTTCTGCTGCTGTTTTTCTGGACAGATTCTGTCCCATTTTGTTTTATGCATGTTTTGAACTTTTATCTTGAATCTTTTTATTCAAATGAGTTTATGAGTAGGCATACAACATTATATACTTTCTGGACATTCATATGATTTTTTTAAGGATTATATGCAGCAAGAAACCTATTTGTTTATCACTACTAATGCACCCCACAGAAAAGAAAATGGGAGAAACGGTGTTTTGAAGTTTTTTCACAGGGATTGGAGGAGATGCACCAAGAGTTATCCAAGGATGGTGAAGACCATAAGCTTGGGGATGTGAAGACAACCCCACTGGACCTACACACTCTCGGTTTGCACACGTCTAACTTCTGTTTTTCGATCGAAACACTTTATCGCATAAACTTGGAGCGTCTTTTTGTTTGTTTTTGGTTTGTTTGTTATTTTGTGAGACCACCACATTATCATTTATATGAAAGAGCTACTGGAAATATGGGTTGAAATATGTTGGATGCTTTTATCATATTGGGAAAAGGGATGTTTGAGTTGATTTTTAATGATACATATAGTTGCATGATTCATGAGCTTGTTTATGAGTAATAATTTGCAAATTCTTTATCAAGAGCTATCACTTATTCATGTTTTGATGCTGAAAGTTATTTTACTTTGTTTAACATGGATTAGTTAGTTCTATGGACACTCATGCATGCATCTAGATGGTCAACTTTCTCCCTCTTGCTAGCCCAAACATTCCAACAAGCAAAAACTTGTTTCCAACACCTTCAACCAAAGTTATTCCAGTGAGTCCACCATATCTACCTATGGATTTATGCTATTCCGAGTATGTATATCATGATATTTGTGTTATCTATACCTCTGAATGAAAATGTTTATGTTATTGATTGTTATGGAAAAGTTGGTTATATAGCTCTCACGAACTTGATGCACAACTCTATTTTTATTGCATAAATAAAACATGACCCATTGTGATTAATAATATGATGCTAGTGGCTTGATAAATGTCCGAGGTTGGGAGTTAGCCCATATGTGCTGTCACATGCAAAGCTTTCAACATGCTCCTTCATCATTTAGTTGATATCATGTGCTTTTGTTTATGGATGCCTATCATGGTGAAATGAGGTGGAAATGAAGTAGTTTAAATGAGTTTGTATAAATGGTTAGAGAGACGCCTGGGCCGCTAATCTAAGCCATGCATCATTCATGGTGGAAATTTACTTACATGCTATGGTGAACCTTCTGTGATGCACCTTATAATAAAAAGCTATTCCAATGGTAAATAAAAAGGGTGTTGAGGTTGTTCATCTTGTTTGTTTGTCTTGTCATTTTGATATGGGCTTGTTCCATATCCTGGGACAAGAGGTACCCCAGTTGACGCTCTTGATGATACTATTATTACTTACAATGATATAACTTGAACTTGCTTTGTTTCCTAAGTTGAGTAATCATGGTGTAGGTACTTGTATTCAAGGGGCATGAGACACCTAACCTTTACTTTATCAAGCACACTACTCATATTTGCTTTCACATTAAACTTTAATCATTCAAGATGCTATGATAGGGGTAATGAGAGCTTGACACCAAGAATTCCACATTGCAATCATTAACTTAAGTAGAAGAGTTTGGAAGTTAGATGAAACTTATGCATGCTTTACCTCTACTCACATATACATCTTTCCAAAGTGTCCACCTTTTATATTCAGATTTTCATCTACACTCTATGACCAATGTAGGATGTTCTTACTTATCATTATGCATACATGTGGTCCATATTACTATCTTCTATGTTACACTTTGTGAACTATCATTGAACATCCTTACTTGAATACTTGATATCACTTCATAAACTATTTGCATATTGCTACTCCTTTGAAGAATGAATCATTTGACTCTATGTAGCAGTAGCAATCATCTTTGATATCATTGTTAGTGCTATATTGCAAAGCCCATGTTAGTTTTATCACCTTCATACTCGAGGACGAGTATTGGTTAAGCTTGGGGATGTTGATGCATGTAAAATGCATACATGAACTTTGCACTATATCACTCATATTCCAATCATATTTGCATCATATAAGGGTTATACCACTGTTATTTAATGATTTTAGGAAATAAAATCGTTTCCTATTTTTATGGAATTAACCCTGCAGGCAGAAAACCCTATTTCTTTCCTTTTATGTTTCAGGGACCCAAACGACGTCATAGAAATCTGGAAAAATACAGGCGTCATTATTTTGGAAGGAGGAAGACGTAGGAGCGAAGGAATCAAGCAAACGAGGCCGAGGCCAAAAGGGGGTGGCCCACGCGGCCACTGTACCTGGCCGTGTGGGCCCACCAACTCGGTCCTTGAGGCTCCGCAGCCGTCGATCTTTTCTCCACCGCCTTCGTCTTGACCTAAAAACGCCTATAAAAGAAGTCCCACGGCGTTCTCGAAAACAAGCGCCGCCATATCACAGAAACACGAAAATGAAGATCTGGAGCTGCAGATTGGAGGGGGAAAACTCCGGCGGGGCGCTGCCGGCGTGGTCTCCATCTTCTCCATCGACATCTCCACCATCTCCATGATGAAGAGGGAGTAGTCCACCTCTGGACTATGGGTTTGTGGAAGTAACTTATGTATCTCTCCTCTCTTTGAGCTTCACTAATTAGTACCGTATGAGCTGCTGAACATGATTACGGTCATATATGTAATTCCTTATGTGGTGGATCTTTTTATGAGTTAATATATGTTTGAGATTGCAATGTTTGTTTCAGTTATGAATATAGATGCATATTATGTACCCCGTTCTTATTCACTTGTTATGATCAAGCATGTTTATGAGAGCGTGTGTGGGGTGATGTGTGCATTAGTTGGAGTAACGGGGGGTGAGTGCGGTAAGTTGACAACTGAAATATCGCGATCCACTTGGGTGTTTTACCTTACTTTGTTGCCTCACTAGGGATAAACAAAAATACCATGCTACAAGGGTTGAGGGTGACCAAGCTTCTTCCTGTGACTAGATCTAGCATGTTCTTATTTTCACTTCATGTCATGATACTTAAACTATACTCTGAGTTATCTTAATTACTAAGGTGTTATGATTTATTTCGCATCTTGGTGGAGTATAAATGAGATTAATAACCAAAAGATCTCTATGTTAGGACGTGATGCCCATATAATTAGTAACTTGATATCAAACTTTGTGTTGCAATCTCATATGTCAACTCTATGTGTCCATTGTCTGCCACACCATTAAAAGAGAGAGTGCATTTGTGAAACCATGACCCCGGTCCATTTTTAAATCATAAGAAACACCTTTCCAACCACTTTTACCACTTTTCCATTTTCTGCATTATTAAATCCGAAAATACAAAAACATTTTTCCATCTTGCATTCATCATTAAAAACCCAAAATATCATTTATCATCGTTATCATCATCCTTGCACATTCATTCACCACCATTGCATATTTATTTCTTGTTTGCATTGCATATTTATCTTGATATCATTCATACACCTTGTGCTTGACAACCACGGGTGAGGTTGAGAACCAAAACAATTAATCTTGTTTTGTAGGTGACCAAAAGAAGGATAGGAAGATAAATCTTTCACTTCCCCGAGAGTTCGATATTAAACCCTCGAGTCACCCTCGTGGGGAAAACACGTCTTCCACTTACTACACACTCTGCACTTGGAGTCTCAACCTAACCCATTTACTTTTGACGCAGGTAACTACGCACCGGAGATCAAGACTGTTTTCTGGCGCCTTAGATCAACCTCTTCAAGGGCCATCAATGCTCTCATAAGAATAAGAGTTGAAAAACAGAAGAGAGCATCAAGAGGCAAATATCAAACACATTTAAGTCTAACCCACTTTCTATGCAAAGGAATTTTGTAACAAAATAAATTATTGAAGCATAAAGCAACTAGCATAGAAAGATGAAACAAGTACAACTTCAAAACTTTCAACATTAAGAGAGGTGTTTTAGTGACTTGAAAACTTTTACAACCATATTTTACTCTCTCATAATAACTTTCAGTAGCATCATGAACAAACTCAACAATATAACTATCACATAAAGCATGCTTTTCGTGATCTATAAACACATAATTCTTATTAAGCTAAAAAACAGTGAGGTTATTGAACCCACTTTTGACAATAGTAGTACAATTAATATTATCAGGCAAACTAGGACCATCATCAAGAGAATTATCATATATAACATTAGGGAGCCATTGTTTTATTGCTGTAATTTCCTCTTCTCTTTGAGTCAAGGAGCTTGTTATTTCAAATTTATCAAAAGTAGATATTTCAATAGAATCATGACATTCAACAGTATAGCACTCTTCCTCCTTAGGTAGGCATGGAGGGCAATCAAATAATGTAAGAGTTAAAGAGTTACTATCATTAGAAGGTAGATCCTCCTTTTGTTTTTCACTCTCCTCCTCTTTTTCATCAAATGAGATCACAATTTCAGCAATTTCTTCTTCCATAGGTTCCTGAAAGGAAGCAAGTTGTTCTTGAGAATAAGTTTTCTCTAGATATTCAGTAATATAAGGATTATCATTGTAATATTCAAGGCAATAACCAAGTATAGCATAATTCTCAGTTCTACAAGGAGCATCATCATTTTGAATATAACCAGCAATTTCATAGGCACCCTTAAAAACAACAAATTCTTCAATTTGTTCAAGATTACCAAAGTCATAGTTTCCTTTAGCATAAGCAGCTAAGGTTTCATTATCATTATAATCACATTGGAAAGGGAGGTGTTTATGCCTTCTACAACAAAAAGATTTATTAAATCAGTAGGATTCATCATATGTAGAACACAAGTTCTTAGCAAAATCTACTTATTTGTTCCCATAGATGTTTCCCTTTTTGAGACAAGCGGTATTCCTCATAATAATTTCGTTGCTCCTTCGTGAACCCACCGTGCCAATAAAATTTTGTATCAAAAAGAAGCCATTAATAGCAAGTAAACAACTAGATATAATAACAAACCGAAATAAAACTAGATCCAAGTAACTAATTTTTTTGTGTTTTTTGATAAAGAGAGCAAACAAGACAAAAAAAAATAAACTAAGAAAGACAATAACAAAGTAAAGAGATTGGAAGTGAGAGACTCCCCTAACAGAAGCCTTGATCTCCCCGGCAACGGCGCCAGAAAACTTGCTTGATGCGTGTAAACCACACGTTCGTTGGGAGACCCCAAGAGTAAGGTTTGATGAGTGTAGCGGCAAGTCTTCCCTCAGTAAGAAACCGAGGTTATCGAACCAGTAGGAGATGAAGACACTTCTGAAGGTGTCAACGGCGCCAGAAAACTTGCTGCGTCGTAGGGGAGGAAGAAGTCCTGACAGTTGACTTGGAACCTGCACACAACACAATCAAACTACTTTGCCCCAACGAAACGGTGAGGGTGTCAATCCCACCGGCTTGCTGAAAACAAATGATTAAACGTATAGTGTGGAAAATGATGTTTAATTGCAGAGAATGAAAAAGAACAATGATTGCAGTAGGATGTATTTCAGATGTAAAAGAATGGACCGGGTTCCACAGTTCACTAGTGGTGTCTCTCCATAATAAATAACTAACATGTTGGGTAAACAAATTACAGCTGGGCAATTGACAATATTGATAAGTGCATAACATGCATGTGCAAGTTGTGGTGTCTACTATGAGATTCATTTGGGCATTACGACAAAGTACACAGACCGCTATCCAGCATGCATCTGTGCCTAAATAGTCCACCTTCAGGTTAACATCCGTACCCCTTCCGGTATTAAGTTGCAAGCAACAGACAATTGCATTAAGTAAAGTGCATAATGTAAACAACACATTCATCCTTAGACAAAGCATCATTAGGTTACCCCTAGTAGCAACATCACATCCACAACCTTAGGGGTTGTTGTCACTCCCCCAGATTAAATGGAGACTGAACCCACTATCTAGCATAAATACTCCCTCTTGGAGTCACAAGCATCTACTTGGCCAGAGTATCAACAAGTAGCGGAGAGCATGCAAGATCATAAAAGACATAGACATAATATTCAATATTCAACTTGACATAGTATCAATATGCATCGGATCCCAGCAATCACAACATGTAGCATTACAATAAGATGATCTTGATCATGATAGGCAGCTCACAAGATCTAAACATGATGGCACAAGGGAGAAGACAACCATCTAGCTACTGTTATGGACCCATAGTCCAAAGATGAACTACTCACACATCACTCTGGAGGCAGGCATGGCGATGTAGAGCCCTCCGGTGATGATTCCCCTCTCCGGCAGGGTGCCGGGAAGAGCTTCAGAACCCTCCCGAGTTAGGGTTGACGGCGGCGGCAGCTCTGGAACTTTTCATGGAATATGACTCGGATACTTAGTGTTTTCCCGAGGAAGGCAATTTATAGGCGAAGGGGCAACGTCGGTGGAGGCCTGTGGGCCCCTCACCACGTCACGGTGCGGCAGGAGGTGGGACCGCACCGCCACGTGGTGAGGATGGCCCACAGCCCCCCTTCATCTCTCCTTCGGTCTTCGTGTACGTGTCAGGAAAATAGGAACTTTGGCTTTTGTTTCGTCCAATTCCGAGAATATTTCCAGAACAACTTTTCTGAAACCAAAAATAGCAGAAAACAGGAACTGGTACTGTGGCATCTTGTTAATAGGTTAGTCCCAGAAAATACATAAAAATGAGATAAAGTGTGAATAAAACATGTAGCAATTGGCATAATATAAGCATGGAACATCAGAAATTATAGATACGTTGGAGACGTATCAGTGGCCTATGCCGTGCAGCAGGTCTGTTTGCATATGCATGATCCGCGGGAGCCTCATCTCACCGCTGTCAAACGAATTATGCGCTATCTTAGCGGTACCATCGACCATGGTCTACAGCTTCATCGCTCTTCGACGACTGCTCTCACACCCTACACTGACGCAGATTGGGCTGGCTGTCCCGACACCCGCAAGTCTACCTCTGGATATGGCGTTTTCCTCGGCGACAACTTGGTCTCTTGGTCGTCGAAGCGCCAACAAACTGTCTCTCGGTCAAGCGCGGAGGCTGAATATCATGCGGTTGCTAACGCCGTCGCTGAGACCTGCTGGCTGCGTCAACTCATGCAAGAGCTTCGTCGACCTCTGCAACGTGCTACGGTCATCTATTGCGACAACATCTCCGCCATCTACCTCTCCACCAATCCTGTCCAACACCAACGCACTAAGCATGTGGAGATCGATCTCCATTTCGTGCGTGAACGGGTTGCGTTTGGTGATGTACGGGTTCTGCATGTGCCCACAACTTCTCAGTACGCCGACATCTTCACGAAAGGGCTTCCGACGGCTATATTCGATGAGTTCCGCTCCAGTCTGAACGTCCGGTGTCCTCCCGCTCCGACTGCGGGGGGGGGGGGGGGGGGGGGGGGGGGGGGGTGGGTGGGTTAGAATACGTATTTGCATGGTGTCCAGGCAAGTCACGGCATCCCAAGTCAAGGATTCCTAATCGCATACAATTGTAATAGGCTCGGTATAACAACCGACCTCTCCTTGTACTTTATATATCCCTGCTGGGATCGTATCAATCTAAGCTCTGCAATCCAATTTCTATCACAAATAATTTATGCTTGGATTGACACCAACTTTCCCAGATCCAGCAAGAAGGTGCATGTGTGGCAATGTGCTTATTAAACTACGCATAATAAATCGAAACGTATAGAGTATCTTTCTTTAGGGTAACAAAATGAAGAGAGTGTATCTTGTTCAGCATATAGTATCTCCCAGTTTCAGGAAAAAAAAACACATAGTGTTTCATCGATGGCCCAAGGTTAATTAATTCCCCGCCTGGCCTGGCGCTCGTCCAATCTTTGACCAAGGCCGAAGCAGCAATTATATTTAGGCCCACGCACAGATACAGCCCATTATATAGCTGCGTATTGAAGCAAATACTCAACAATTACTGCTCGAACAGCGCGCAGCTGGATCGTAAACGTCACACGGCTGAGCAACATGTAACTGCCAACTACTCCCTTTTTGCTAAATATAAACATTTTTACTTTTGTCTTAATTCACGTATCTAGATATATTTTACTGTATCGAATATTGACTCACTTATTTTATTATGTATTTAGTCTCTGACATATGCCGCCAAAAGACGGCGGCAACGACCATAGACTCATCGATTTTAGGTGGCGGTAACGAGCGGCTACCGAACCGATGTAAAAAAGAGGACGACATGTGCTACGGCGCTTAGTAGCCGTGGAGGCACGGATGACAGCACCGGAGTGGACAGCACCGGAGTGGACGTAGGCAAGCAAGGGACAACGACGATGGAGGGGTGAGTGATTTCCTTTTACTTTGAGCGGGCGATGTCGAGTATATTTAAGAGTCGGTCGACGGGTGGAGCACTCCTCTAGCGCCAATTGAGTTCGACTAGATGCATTTTAGAATAGTAAATGAAATTTTACTCCTCTAACTAATTTTGATTTTGAGAAACCGGTAGGGATATTTTATTGTTCGTTTCATTCACCCACCTCAGGCGACGAAATGTGATGAGTACATTGCACATCGATCAACTCCCTCCGTCCTAGTTTGTAAGGCATAATACCAAAAACAGTTAGTCCCAAATCTTCCCACCTCTTAGGCACAATTATATTGTTTTTTTTCTCAATAATTGGCTTGTTGCTTCTCCAACCAATGAATGCAAATATTAAAGCCAATTAGCTACTCCTTGATGGATGAAGTAGCAACTTGGTTAGAGATTTATAAATTATGCCTTACAAAGTAGGACAGAGTAAGTATTATAGTTATATATGCATCCTTGATGGCTATATGCCTATATATGAAATAAATTCATGTGCCCTTCACACCCCCACGGGCCGCCGGCGGCTGGCTGCGGGAGTTGATCGCATCAAAGTCCAGTTGTAATATCTGGAAGGCGGTCCAAGATGGCCGCCGGCCGCATGTTCGCGGATGGCCGTAAACTCGTCGTCAGCAACACCACACTTGTCTATAAATTAGCAGGAGTTGCTGCGCGGCCGTGGAAAATTGACAAGAAAGTTTTTTAATTTTGCGGGTATAGACAAGAAAGTTGAGTACCTTCTAGACTTGGCATCTGTCTAGCAGGTCGCCGCTGCCGTAATCCGGTCACAATGGGTCTCTCCACATGGGATGGCGCGGAAGAAAAGACCAGCTCGTTGCCGATTGGCGATTGAGATGGACACATCTTGCCGACGCCGCTGCCGTAAATTGAGATTGTATCTGGGATAAGGTAACAGGATTCCCCATGATTTAATCTAACCATCTACTGAAAAAAGTTCAAAATGAAACATAACAAAAAGATAGAACAAACACTTTTGCTTTGGATCTAGTTATAATTTCCGAGTATATTGATAATTCCCAAAACTGCTCGCACAAGACATCATCGAGATATTCATATGAATATCAAAGGAAATATTATTTGCAATAAACGTAAAAGTCCCTGAGAATTAATAATTTGTTGCGTAGACACAATTTTTTATTTGTTGCATGGGTATATATAAAATGATCTAAGACTTTTTGAAAAGACCGTACGTACAGAAAATTATAATGCATGCATGCAACAAAAAAGAAGCAAACTTACCTGGTAGTACTGTAGGAATCAGGTGGGTCTGTTCATGATGCTAGACTTGATTTTGGACTGGAGTTAAAAATGTGATAAAGGGCAAATTTGAACTTCTCTCCCAAGAGCCGGAGAAAATGTGAGCTCCTGCATGCTAGCAACTTTCCACCCACGTGGTCTCCGGTCTCCACACACGGGGCGATTTTTTCTTTTCAGATGTTCCCGGCGGCCGACGACTCTCGCTATCCTATATCTTATGGTCAAAGTTATAAACCCTACAAAACAAATAAGATGTGTGCTTGATATAGAAGAATGTCAAGCAACAGTAATGGTGGTAGTAACTTCCCCGATTTCGTCAGCACTTCATTTTGAAATCGTAGGATCTCTTGGGTCATATCGTCCGACGGGAAGGGGAAAACTTTGAATTTCCCACAGCTTATAAAAAGGCCACTCCGTTTGTTCCTAGCCAAGCAGAAGCTGCAGCAGAAATCAAAGCAAAGCGCATGGCCATGGAGCTCAACGCAGCCACCGTCGTGGCCATCTCCCTGGTCTCGCTAGCAATTCTCGCGTCGTTGCTCCGCCGCAAGAATAGTTACCAGCGGCCTCCGGGTCCACGGAGCCTCCCCTTCATCGGAAACCTCCTCCACCTCCTCACGACTGAGCCGCAGGTTGCGCTCCGGGACCTGGCCAACAAGTACGGCCCGGTGATGTACCTGCGGCTGGGCCACGTCGACACCGTCGTGGTCTCCTCGCCGGCCACGGCGCAGGAGGTGCTCCAGGACAACACCGTCAACTTCGCGTCACGGCCCAAGCTCCTCTCCCCGGAGATCATGTGCTACGAGAACACCGACATCGCCTTCTCCCCCTATGGCGCCTACTGGAGGACGCTCCGTAAGCTCTGCGCCGTCGAGCTCCTCAGCGCGCGCAAGGTCAGGCACTTCGCCGCCATAAGGGACAGGGAGACCCAAGCCATCGTCTCCAGCGCCAGGGCCGCCGCCGACGCCGGCAAGACCGTCAACCTCGCACATCTTCTCCTCACATGCTCGAACGAGATCACTGCAAAGGCGGCGTTCGGCGAGGGGTGCGGCCCCGAGCTCCGGGAGAAGTTCCTGTCCGCCATGGAGCTCGCGCTCATGTTGGGCGGAGGGTTCTGCTTCGCGGACCTCTTCCCGTCCCTGCGGTTCGTCGACACGGTGACCGGGATGAGACGACGGCTCTGGGAAGGGCGCCGCCAGCTCGACGCCGTCTTTGAGACCATGATCGCTGAATGCCAGGCGCGGCGAGAGGAGAAGAAGAAGACTGGGACAGCAGACAGAGAGGATGACCTTCTCAGTGTCATTCTTAGGATCAAGGAGGAGGGGGACACTGAGTTCCCCATCGGCACCAAAAACATCAAGGCAATCATAATTGTAAGTGGTGACCTGATTCATGAATAATTTCTCTCTAATATTATACTAAAGACCCAAAGTGGTCAGACTCTTCCCCGGACCCTGCGCAAGCGGGAGCTACTGCACCGGGCCTGCCCCCTTTATTGAACTATATATTTGAACTGGTTAGGTTAAAATGTTTTAAAAATATACGCACCAATATAATTTTGAAGTCTAGTTAGCTTTAATTAGCATGTTAAAAAAAGCTGTAATTACCATCTAGGTGCAATTATATGTTGGTTTTGTTCTAACTTCTAAGTCAAAGTTTAATTTGACCAACTTTATAGAAAAAATACCCGTATTTATGACATTAAACTAGTATCACTAGATTCGTCTTGAAATGAAGTTTAAAAATATACCAAGTTCATGTCATATATGTTGATATTCGTCAATTTTTTTTTAAATGACTTAGCACAAAAGTATAATTAAAAGTACACTTATTCGTTGTAGTGAGTACATACATGTCTTTTTCCTCATTTGGTTCTGCATGTTGACTTGGATTAGGATTTGTTCACGGGAGGGACAGACACGACGGCTTCAACCGTGGAGTGGATCATGTCGGAGCTCATGAGGCATCCGAAGGTGCTGGCTAAGGTACAGGAGGAGGTACGACGAACATTGGACAACAAGAGCCCAGAAGACCATGAGAGCCACATGCATGAGCTGCCTTACATGAAGATGGTGATCAAGGAAGGTCTAAGGCTACACCCGGCGCTGCCGCTCCTTCTTCCTCGGGTGTGCCAGGAGACCTGTGAAATCGGTGGGTTCAAGGTCCTTGAGGGTACCAGGGTGATGGTCAACGTGTGGGCGATAGCGAGGGACCCTGGGTTATGGAAGGACGCCGAGGTGTTTAGGCCGGAGAGGTTTGAGGATAGCGCGGCAGACTTCAAAGGCATGCAGTTTGAGTACTTGCCATTCGGCAGCGGGAGGAGGATGTGCCCCGGCAATACCTTTGGGCTGGCTATGGTGGAGCTCATGCTGGCACGAGTCCTCTACTACTTTGACTGGAAACTCCCGACGGGAGTTCGGGCGGATGAGCTTGACATGGGCACCGTCGTTGGTATAACGATGAAGAGAAGGAGTCCACTGCACCTGGATGCGACACCATATAATGTTCCTCCCATGGGCATTTGAAGCTGATATATATGTCGAGAGGCGCAGGCAACTAGCAGAGGATCTTCAACTTCGACGAATCATGGTCGCGACTGATTGTCTGGCGATGGTGAATAATATGGAGCCGTCTTTTGAGAGAAGCTACAGGTCGGTAATCTCTACAATAAATATCAAAGCAAAGCGCTTGTTGGAAGCGCCGTTTAGATGTGAGAATAGAACTTCCAGTATCAAAGCACATTTCGCTTGTATATATTGTAATATTGGACTTTGGGTCTGCCTTCTTCGGTCCCCTGATAGTCTTTGTATACTGGACAACATTTTAGAGTAATAAAGTGCCATGTTCCCCTTGAAAAAATAAATTGATATAGGTTTAATCAGTGGCAAAGCTCGAACAAAATCTGGGGGGGGGGGGGGGTGGTGGGGGGTTATGTAATCGAATAGCAGAGCGCCTGCATTAAACCCTCAAAAAAAATCTAGGGGGGGGCGAAGCTACAAAATGACATGGAAAAAATGGAACACCAAATGATATTGTCAACAACAAGCTGGAAGCAGTAGCATTTTGATATCTTGTTGACAAAATACATTTGTAACATCAATATATGTATAAGATACTCCAAAGATAAATAAATTGTCTCATGTTTAAATTCATTTCATGACTCTGCTGTTTAAGAGCAGGCTGAATGGGGGCTTGTTCAGGTACAAGTTCTGCCACTGCTTCTTGGGCTTCGGATCACTACTCTTTATTTTGAAAAATGAGTCGAATTTTTCTCCTTAACCATCATATCCTCACTTCATATTAAAAATCAATCTGTAAACAACAATTTCAATGACCTATTTTGAACTTCACCCAATTTTAGATGCAAAACTTCACCCAATTTTAGATGCAAAATTCAGAATCAAGAAGGCAGCAAACGCAAAATCAGAACACACAATTAACTCAGGGAGAGGGAGAGCTAAACCAGGCACGCGCCGGCATCTAGGTCGGAGGAGCTTGAAGGAGTGCAAGAGCTAGCATCTAGCCATCTAGGTCGACGGCGCCATTGCCAGGAACCTCAAGATCGTCTGGCCGCTGCTCACCGCGCACGAGCCGGAGAACAGCCTGAGCTGGGCGCGGCCGAGACGACCCCCTCCGCCACTGCTCGGCCGGCCGCCACCCACCGGCGACCCCGCGGTGTCGCCATCCAGTGCAGGGGAGTAACCGAGTACACAGTACGGGATGGATACGAGCAATGTGGAGACGAGAACAGAAGAAGCACCTGCTCCTCAGCAAATCCTATAAGAAGTATCCGGTGAAAACCTCCGTCCGGTGAAAACCTGAAAACTTCTGTTCCCTGCCATCGGATCGACAACAGACAGCCCAGATTGAAAGTAGGGAAACGTCCAGCCACTTAAACGTACTTTTGATGATAACCCCCTGGCCTAACCCTTTTCGTTAATTCAAAAAAAAACCTTTTCTTTAAAACCGAATAGCGACGGAGGTTTCCCTGTGGCATCAGTTATCCATTGACTCGTCCTCTTCGAATCCGGTGCCCCGGTGGAGAATAGCGACGGCGAGCCCGCTGCGCTTCTCCCATGCCGGCGAGTCTGTGTCTTGGCTCCGTGCGGCGACAACTCGGAAGTCGGAAGCCGGTGTTGGCCCACACGACAGCGACCAGGTGGCGGCCACGGCGATGCCCGCGCGCGACGTCAGCCCGGCGGCGACGGCACGGCGACAGAGCCCTGGAGCTACCACGCAGCGACGGAAATACGAAGCTTACCCCACGTACGGATACCCGGCGGCAGCAGCGCTTCCCGCACGGAGCGGCGACCTGGCGGCGTCGTCGCACTTCTCTGATCCTTTGGTTCAGGGCTGTTTCTCTGAAGCTTTTGTACTGATGCCAACACACTGAAGATCATGTACTGATGCCAGTATAGAACAATCGACAGTTATGACACTGAGTATGAAGGTTGTACCTAAGCATTGTATTAATCTGTCAACGCGATGGCGTGTGTGTACCAGCTTGATTCTGTACGGAGGCATTGCAGCATGGTTCTGTAGATTGCAGCGTCTACTTACTTCTGAACTTGTAAGCTGTTGCCGACTTGCAGTTTTCTACTATGCAGACAAGCTGTGATCTAGAATTGTAATTGTTGTGAAAACATGTTATTTCTCAGACTCATTGTTAATCTTGTACTGAATTGGCTGTATGAAAATGCTCTGGTGCAATCTAGATGCTGTAATTTGTTGTTCTACTCGGTGCGGTGTTTCAGTTGCACAAATATGCTGAACCAAGCTCTTGACAAATAAAGGCATGTATGTTGGATTATTTTGCTGACTCAATTGCACAAATTACTAGTATGTGTGCTTCGGCTCCAATTGCTTGTTCCGGTGCAAAATATTTCTCATATAGAGTGATTGTTGAAGCTCCAATTGCTTTTTTCGGTGCAGTCCAATAAAATCGCAATCAGGTCCCTGGCCGGCCATGGCGGTGCTGGTCGTGGCTGGCCGGCCATGGCGGTGCTGGTCGTCGCTCGCCGGCAGAGGAGGCGGTGCAGGTCTGGTGGCGGTGCTCGTTTGGGTGGAGGCCGGCGAGAGAGGAGGGCGAGGTGGAGGCTGGCCGGAGGAAGGCGAGAGGAGGGCGAGGCGGCGGCTCGTCCGTGCTCGTCGAGGAGCCGGTGGTGGAGCTTGGTGGCGAGGAGACGGTGCTCGTCAACGAGGAGGCGGCGGAGGCCGCGGCGGTGCGAGGGGAGATGGCTGCGGCGGTGCGAGAGGATGAGCCGGAGGACGCAGCGGTGCGAGAGGAGGAGCTTGCGAGGTGCGGCCGGCTGTGCGAGAGGAAGAGGTGGCGGCTGCCCAGCGTCGAGGAAGAGGCCGGAGTTGAGGAGGTGGTGGCCGCGGTGCTCGTCAACGAGGAGGCGGCTGTGCGAGAGGAGGTGAGTGAGAGAGAGCAGCCTGGGGGGGGGGGGGGGGGGGGGGGGAATGAGAGTGGGGCGTTTGACCCCTGTCGGGCGGAGGCCCAGGTGCGGGGCGCGGGGATGATTTTCTGCACGAGGCCAGCCCTGCCGAGTTGCGAAGCTCGATTCGAGCTTCTCTACCGGGCAGGGCTGAGAGCTCTTTTTCGTGTGAGTTGGGCAGTGCCCACGCGAGACAACCGGGCTACCAAACAGCCAAATTTTTGGAAATCTCGGTTGAGGTGGGAATTGTTGGGTTGGCCCGGGCTACCAAACACGCCCTAAGTTTCTTCTTTTGTCTTTGTTTGCTCTATGTGCCATCTTATTTGACCAAGCCCAAGCTGTTAAATACTGCAGCAAACATGTCATGTACTCATGTTGCTCCAGGTTGGCTTCCATGATGAATATTGAAGTTCAACAGCAGGATATGGCAAGTAATCATCAGGAAAAGAGCTCAACACTGATTACAGCAGAGCATTCTCACACAATTTATTCAATAAAATGCAACATGTATATTGCAACAGTGATTTTCAGTCAACAGATTTGATACAGGTTTCACACTGAGTCATGACTCATGAGAGACAACATTTACACAGATTGCAGCCGAGATTGTCTGCACAATTCTCCAGCAAAATTGCAACAATCAGATATATAGTCTTCAGAAAAAGAAGCGCTACAAAGCTTAAATCTTCAGTCCGCACTCCTGAATCAATCGGCCATGCACGCGCCATCGCGATGGGCAGCACGGTGGCCGCCGAGTTGATGTCGCCTGGAGAAGCAGCGAGGACGCGGAGCCGCCGTCGCACAGGCTGAAATAAGGCGGACGCCGAGCCACCGTTGCGGCGTGGGGGCTACGCGAGTCCGCCGTTCCGTGGGAGCAGCGACGCGCCCATTGTAGCATAGTGCTTCGTCCGCCGATTCCGCGGCCGTCTTCGCGTGGGAGGGCAGCGCCGCGCCTCCCAGCCGCCGTCGCCGTCGCGTGGAGACAGGCGGCGTTGGGCTGGGTAGGTTTTAATTAGGCTCCACGAGCGCGACAACTCCTCCCAAATGGCTTCCTGGTCGTGGGTAATTCATGGGGTTAAGTGCAAAAGTGGGTTAAGTTGCTGGTGGGAAGTACACCTCTGATCTGTGCCATCAGTTGAGAATCCGACGGTCGACGATGGTAGTTTTCAGGTTTGCACCGAATGGTGATTTTCACTGGATACGTCGCCATCCTATAATACGCGTACCGCGTTCGTTACAATCGCGCGCGTACCCCCACCCGACTCCACATGGGCCTGGCCCAATTTCCCCCGACTCCTTCTCCTTCCTGACCCTGGGCGGCGCGGCTCCTTCTTCTTCTTCCTCCTCTTCCTCTCCCTTTTTCCCTCCCCCGTGTTAGCTAGCTTCTCCACTGCTTCCACTCCTTTATTCGATTCGGCGATCTACTTCCGGCGCGCTGCTTCTGCTTCTCCGTCGCCGCCACTGATAGCGAATCCAGGTTCGTGGTTCTCCGTCGCCGTCGCCCGCAAGCTACTTCAATCCAGTCTCCTTCTACCGCAAGCTCCGTCGATCATCTCACCTCTCCATCAACTTAGGAAGATGGTCCATATTTTACCCCTCTCAATCCACTCCAACTTTGCAATCTGAGTTTCGGAAATACAGGTAAACCAAGCAGAACGAAATCCCTAATTTTGAATCTGTTCTCATGTTGTTGGTATGAGTATTCAATTTTTTTTTACCGTATACCCATGTGGATACACATCATGTTAGAACGAACTGGTAGGATCTAATGGTTCCATTTTTTTGGCCGTATCAATTTTGCAAGCGACCACATATACGTCAATATACGGAAACCTAGGGATATGGACATCTCTATTACATACGATAGATTTTCCCTTTTTCACTACTGTTTCGAATAGCACATTTTTGCTCTGATTATTTCTGTAGGTCAAATATGTGAATTCATTTGTTTTTAGTTTTCACCAATAACATCTATGCTTTCTATTATCATTTTAGATCAGATGGAAGGTCAAAATAATAAAAAGAGGGAAGCTAAGCATGTTCATTTTGAAAACATCCCACCTGAGAAACAAAAAAGGATAAAGGTAAGAGTTCAAAATACTCTTTTCACTGAGCATAACACATATCTTATATCTTACTGTATGACATCAATAACTTCTGAAACTATTTTTCTGTTTTTCTTACTGATTCTTCCACAGACGTCCAATGGAAACTACTATTGGTTGCTACTAAATGCAATTTCCAAGCTATCTGACAAGAAAAAAGCCATTGTTATAAAACTTGGATTTTGTAGTCTACTAAGTTTTTCATGCTGTACCAATGTGAATGAAATCTTCCAGTGGCTTTGCAAATCATGTTGATTCAAAAACGGGTACTGTTACAGTGGATAATGGGTTCACCTTCACTATAACTACTTCTTTTGTGCATACTTTGCTTGGTCTACCCATCGGGTCAAAGGCTGTACAAATGAATTCTAGCAAGGAAGAATGCGAATTCATCAAGAATGTGCTGCAGAATGAAAACCCAACAGTAGAGTACCTATGTTCTTTGCTAAACAATGAGCTAGATGAGCCTACTTTCAGTCGAGTCTTCATGGTCATGGTTCTGGATGCATTCATTGCCCCCACAGGCTATGGTGAATCAAGTCAGCAATTGTATCACAACCTAATAGATATTGCAGAAATTCACAATCGAGATTGGTGCGCCTTTGCATTGAAGTGGTTATTGTTGTGCATTAAAAAGTTCAAAGCAGGAAAGTGGCCTCAATAGCAAGAAGAAATAGGAGGGTGCAAGCTTATTCTAGTGGTACGTTACCAAACACCTACGTTATTTATCTATAGCAGTGAATTACATGGTTCCACAATTCCATCATTCCTTTCATTTCAATGCTTTCTTCTCTACTGCAGATATCATATTTTGAGTTCCTTATAATGTCTGAATTCAACCTGGGGGTAACTGTACCAAGGCTTCCACAGTGGACAACACATGTTGTGAATTCTTACATTGCGTTAGACTCCGTGAATGGATTAGAACCTTGTTTTGGAAGGCTAGCTGTAAGTACTACAAAGCATGTTTAATTTTGAATCTGAGGATTCAGTTTTTCTGTGTTTTATTTATGTGAATGGATTGAATCTTGTTTTGGAAGAACAGGGGAGAATAACTAATGTCTTTTCTGCCTGTCATATATGTTCAGAAAAAACATATCTCGTCTACAGTATTCAGAGGTTTAAGCCAGCCGGCTCAGCTACAAATGCCAGAAGAAATAAAACAATACATTTGTCAAAAGTTCAAACAAACCTGATCAGCTAATCTGGAGGTGGACTGCCAACGGCACATATTCCGCCAAGTCCTGCTATGCGGCTACTTTCCAAGGATCGACAACAAGCTACTCCTGGAAATTAACTTGGAAAAATTGGGCGCCTCCTCGCGTCAAATTCTTCCATTGGCTGGCCGAACAAGACAGGTGCTGGACCGCCGACAGGCTTGCACGACGTGGTCTGCAACACCCTCCCCGCTGCCCGCTTTGCGACCAGGAACCTGAAACCATACAACATCTGCTGTTACACTGCCCCTTCTCTCGACAAGTATGGCATGAAATACTGGCATGGCTAAGGTTTACCACCCCCGCGCCTCACATGGAGAGCTCCCTCATGGACTGGTGGCTGAAGGCGAAACAACACACCCCAAAGCAAATGCGCAAAGGGCTAGGCTCGATCACCCTCCTGACGCCATGGATGGTGTGGAAACATCGCAATGACTGCGTGTTTGAAGGAGTGCAACCTTCAACCCAAAACCTCATCGAGAAGATCAAGGCCGAAGCCAAGCTCTGGGCCACGGCAGGGGCGAAAGGACTGCGCGTGATACTGCCGTCCACCTGGGACGTGCACTGATGTATTTTCATTTTGTAACCATCTTTGGAGAATGTAAAACAAACTCTATCTATTCAATGAAATAAAACGCAAAGAATCCTTTGCGTTTTCTCCAAAAAAAGTTCAAACAAAATGATGATACTGAGGTAACACACGTCGGAACTGTTTGCTGCTCAGAACTCCCATGTTACTTCTCCCCTAAAATGTTTGCTCTCAGAACTCCCATGTTACATTTTTCTATCTAACATGCTTTTCACTTTTTTGTTGGCAGGGCAAGAACAAACTAGAGAAACTATCAAGAGGGAGATTTTGGTTCAGGGAAGACATAAAAACGAAAAGGATACACAAACAAAGCAATGCACCCATCGAACCGAAAAGACTATGTCGCTTACCTTCTGCCTAAAACAGATTTGATATGTACTGTCATCCCAAAAGTTCGAAAAACATGTGCTTTCATTTGCTACAATGAGTGATTGATACATAGTTAAATTGTTTTTCAGTAAAAGATTTCATTGTTTCTGAAGTAATTATGTGTTGTCATCGTTTCATCATTCTTCCATCGTTTATCATAGTTGTCATCGTTCTTCATCTAGAAATGGTTCCATATATTTGAAAACGTTTCTAATTTAAAAAAGAACTATTTTTAAACAAAAACAACCATAAAATTGGTACTGTCTTCTTACAAATGGTTCCATATTGGGAAATGGTTCTAATGCAAAAGGAACCATATTAAAAGTGGTTCCGGTTTGAAAAATGTTTTGTTTATAACACATGGAACCAAAAAGTAGTTAAACCATAATTCAAACGTAAACACGAAAAATATAAATGGTTTCCAATTTGAATTGGTTCCCTATTAAAAAATGGTTCTATTTAAAACTAGGTTGCACATTTCACAAACAAAAGGAAAAAAGAACCGGTTCCGAATTATACATTGGTTTCAAATTTAAAATGGTTCCATTTGCGCAAAATAGTTTGAATTTTATAAAAATGGTGCAGTTAAAAAAATCGTGCAAATTGAGTGTTTTAATACAGAGTATACAACAAAGCGTCAATTTCTGATCGTGGAAAAGAAAACAGGATTCGTCAAACCAAACGAAATGATGGCGAACCAGAAACAGGAAACATGAAATTGTTAATATTTGGAAAATGGTTCCAATACCTCAGCCAAAATGAAACTGGTTTCAGTTTAAGCTAAAGGGAAACTTTCTGAACTGTCTCGGCAATGAGATGTGAACCTTCCCGCGCATGACATGTGAACCTTCAAAAGGACCATGAAGTGAACTTTTTTTCTGAGCAATTTCGGAACGAGGTGAACTTTTTTCCGCAACTACATTTGAACTTTTTTTCCTGAATCAGTCAACCTTTTTTTATGACCGAAGTGAACTTCTTTTTGTGAACAAAGTGACAATTTTGAACCACCTCGGTAATGATATGTGAACCTTCTCGCGCATGACACGTGAACCTTCAGACGGACCATGAAGAGAACATTTTTTACTGAACAATTTTTCTGCACAAGGTGAACTTTTTTCTGAATCAAGTGAACCTTTTTATGACCGAAGTGAACTTTTTTTGTGAACAAAGTGAAAATTTCTGAACCGTCTCGGTAATGATATGTGAACCTTCTTGCGCATGACATATGAACCTTCAGACGGAAGATGAAGTGAACTTATTTTCTGAACAATTTTTCAAAACGAGGTAAACTTTTTTTCGCCTCTGGACATGAACTTTTTTCTTAACCAATTGAACCTTTTTATAAACGAAGTGAACTTTTTGTTTAACGAAGTGAACTTTTTGCTGAACCTCAGAGTAATAGCATCAGGGTCATATAAAAAAGTTCACATCAGGGCCTAAAGCAGGCCACGCAGGAGCTATGCACGGTGGTCATGGGCTCATGGAGACATCCAGGAGGGGCAAACTGAGTGGAGCATACGGGATAGACGGCTGCGATAAAACAGTTCTGCCTCGACCACCCATACGGCTGACGCCCGTCGGCGCCGAGCAGCAGGTGAGGTAGGGGCCACGGTGACCCCACCGTCGTCGAGCAGACGGGCCAGCCAGGCGCGCCAGCGCGGGGAGCCGCGGATGAGGGCAGGTACCAGCGGCACACGATGCGGGAGGTCACCGTAGTAGCCTGAGGCGGGAGGTATCCAGGGAGTCGCGGCGGGAGAACATGGCGCGGTTGGAAGTTACCGGGGCCTGCACGCGAGGGTGGAGGCCAGGGGCGGGTCTCACGGATGGAGGCCGGGGTAGGCGAGCGCGGCCGTCAGTGGGGGAGGGGCGCCGTGGCCGCCGGTGGGGGAGGGGTGCCGCGGCCGCCGGAGCACCCCGACAGCAGGAGCTCGATCTGATGGCGGGAGGCCCAGCAACAGTGGGGGAGCAGGGGCAGACGGGGTGGGCGTGCGGCGGCGGAGGAAGGGAGGCCGGGGGGGGCGCGCGACGGCGGAGCTGGCGAGGTCGGGAGCATGCTCGGCAGCGGTGGAGGGGAGGCCGGGGTAGGCGAGGGGGCGGCGAAGCAGGTGAGGTCGACGGTGCGCGCGGTGGTGGAGGAGAGGAGGCCGGGTCGGCGCGCGGGTCGCCGGCCGGGCGAGCGCGGGGGTCGCCGGCGGGGCGGCACGGGGGTGATTGGCCGGGGTGCGTGGGGATGGGTGGCGATGGGACGTGGGCAGGATTGGAGTTGGTGGGGTTCGGTCGGTTGCGGGTTGGTGGGTCTAGTTTTTCTAAACTAGGAATAGTTTCTGTTTAGTCTTAAACGGAAACTAAGTGTAGGTTTCTGTTTAGTCCTGCCCATGGTTCCAATTTGAAAATGGTTCCAAATTAGAAAATTGTTCTTTTTTGAAAATGATTCCAAATTTGAGCATTGTTCATTTTTGAAAATGGTTCCGAATTTAAATTGGTTCCAAATTAAAAAATGTTTCCGAAATTCAAATGATTCCAAAAAATGGTTCCATTTTGAAAATGGTTTCAAATTAAAAATGGTTATAATTTAAAATTGGTTCATTTTTTAAAATAGTTCCAAATTCAAAAATGGTTCCAATTTTAAAATGGTTCCAAATTTGAAAATTGTTCATTTTTAAAATGGTTCCAAATTTAAAAATGTATCCTTTTTTAAAATGGTTTTCAAATTTTAAAATGGTTCCATTTTGAAAATGGTTCCAGATTTTAAAATGCTTCCAAATTTGAAAATTGTTCATTTTTAAAAAATGGTTTCATTCTGAAAATGGTTCCAAATTTAAAAATGGTTCCTGATTTGAAAATGGTTCCAAATTTTAAATTGATCATTTTTAAACGGTTCCAACCTTATAAAAATGATTCCATTTTAAAAAAGGTTCCAACTTTTTAAAGTTTCTAACTAAAAAATGGTTCCGAATTTAAAATTGTTCCAAATTTAAAAATGATTCCATTTTTGACAATTTGAAAATGGTTCCAATTTAAAAAATGGTTCCGAATTTAAAATGGTTCCAATTTTGAAAAGGTATCCATTTATGAAAAATGATTCCAAATTTTAAAATGGTTCCATTTTGAAAGTGGTTCTAAATTTAAAAATGGTTTCAAACTTAAAAAATATTTGAATTGAAAATTTATGCAAATTCAGTTTTTGTTTCTATTCTTAAATTATTCAAATTCGAACATGCATGTACTGTGGTGTGCATGTCAAACTCGTACTAGAAAATATGAAATGATCCGTGCTACTCAAACTCAGGCTAGCTCAGCTTTGATCGATCGAAGGAAAAAAAAACAACGAGCGAACGAAGCAGGAGAAGGAAGCACAAAAAAAGGTACATGGGCCAAGCCCATCTTCGCACCAGCGGGGGTGATGGGGGGGGGGGGGGGGACAGGGGTACGCGTAACGAACGAATTGTGCGCGTACCGCGCACTATAGGAGCTCCGGGAGCCCCTATATATCGACATGGTCGATGATAACAACGACTCGCACACCTGGTCGCGCTAGTGGGCCTGGCCCATTTAGTCCGTTTGATCGTTATTGCTTGTCGCTTCGACTGTTTATTTGTTTTGTTTGGACTGCTTCGTTGCTTAGCCTGTTTCCGCTTCAATCTGTTTCTTCTTTCCTTCGACTGATTCGTTGTTTCGCCTGTTATCGACGACTGACGGAAAATGCTCATCCTTTTTACTTTTTGAAAACTGAATTATAGTCGAAACTAGATTCGTAATTTCGTTTGGACCTCTCCGGATGATGACATAAGCATGTAAGCATCTAGAAAACAGATGTAGTTCAAGCAGAGCCATCCCTTTGACGAAACTAGCTTATTTTGACAGAAAACCATTCATCGACTGTTTGACGACGACTGACTCAAAATGCTCATCATTTTTACTTTTTGAAATATGAATTATAGTTGGAACTATAATAAGTCATACTATAAGAGAAAAAAACCGGTGAACGGAAACTATTTTGAAACTATTTTAAAAAATGACCAGAAAAATACTTGTGAACGGAAACTATTTTTGAACGATTTTTAAAATGAACTGAAAAGGGCGGTGAGCTGAATTTTTTGAACAATTTAAAAAGTGAACAGAAAAAGTCTATGAACGGAAATTATTTTGAACGATTTTCAAAAAATGAAGAGGAAATGACGGTCAACGAAACCTATTTCCGAACGATTTTAAATGTGAACGGAAAAGGCCGGTGAATGAAAACTATTTTGGAATGATCTAAAAAGATGACTAGAAAATAGAGATGAACGGAACCATTTTGAACGATTCTAAAAGTGAACAGAAAAGGTCGGTGAACGAAAAATATTTTTCGAACAATCTTTAAAAGTGAATAGAAAAAGTATACGAACGAAAATTATTTTGAAAGATTTTTAAAAAGTGAACCAAAAAACTCTACGAACGGAAATGATCTTGGACGATTTCGAAAAAATGAACATGAAATGGCGGTGAACGAAACCTATTTTTGAACGGTTTTAAATGTGAACAGAAAAGGCCGGTGAATGAGAACTATTTTGGAATGATTTTAAAAAGATGATCAAAAAAATAGCGGTGAACGGAAACATTTTGAACATTTTAAAATGAACAGAAATGACCGGTGAACGAAAACATTTTTTGAACGATTTTTAAAAGTGAACAAAAAAAAATCTATGAACGAAAATTATTAGGATTTTTCGAAAACCAATTGAACGGGATTTGGTCTTGAACGATTTTTGAATTAGTTTTGAAAACTCTATTGAGGGGATTTGGTCTTGAATTTGGGTTTAGCCAGAAATTATTTGAACATAATCTAGTTTTTAAGATTTTGAAAATCCTAGAAGAACACGATTCTAGTTTTGAACGATATACGAAAACCCCGTAGAAGAGAATTTGATCTTGAACAAAATACCAGGTTGAACATACTCTCAAAGATAGTTGAGATCGATCTAGAAAACCCTTGTTTAGAAATCCATTGAACAGAGCTTGGTCTTGAACACAGTTTTTTTTAAACATTCTGCTGATTTCAAAAAATAAACCATGTCAAATCAAAAACCACAAACACGTACGGACTGGCGTGTTGGTTGAGATTTTTACGATTTCAGGCTGACACGTTATGCAACAGCTGGGAACAAAAAGAAGGCAGTAAGAAAGTCATTGCACTACATGTGCTATGCTTTTATATTCTCACAGTCTGCAAAAAGGCAAGTGTGCATCAAAAGCACCCACACGGCCAAAAACATTAATTCTTCAGTGTCAGGGGTGAAGAGTTCCTCAATGCAGAAGAGGACTTCCACAAAATATAGACTACAACTTCCTCCTCTTATAGAAATCGGTAAACAAGAAAAGCCGACAAAACTAAACACATTCAACACAGTGAAAGCCCTCTAGCTATAGACTACAACATCCTCCTCTTATTGGTCTTCTCAAACATTTCAACTTTAACCTCATTCTTGGATGAGTGGAACATGTTGTAGCCTTTAGCATCCTGTATTTGGGATTGAGATCAGGAATCGTACGAGATCAGGAATACACCTTTAGCATCCGATATATCCATACAACATAGGACAACATGTGTGTACAAAAAAGAAAAGAAAAAGGACTTATGATAATCAGGAATACGTACGAGATCAACGCTGGCAATGTCGATTTCACGGCTAACCCTGGAAAACTCTGCAACTACAGAAGTCTTGTCAAACAAGTTAGGATCCTTCATTAACTTCACCTGGCACAAAAAACAAAGAAATGTGAAGAATTTAAATATCTTGACAAAAATCAGTGAACATAGCTTATGGAAATTTGAACTGAAGTTGAAAATGGGGAATAAATGAGAAGACATCTTATGGAAGTGAAGGAACTAAACATGTTCTTTTTATGAGCGATTTCTTTGATGCTGCAAGATTAGCGCCTTGGGTAAACGATTGAGCTTGTGCACACACTACATCGTCTGCAACATTTTCACGTGCTTTGAAAGAACTGAAGAATGTGTCATACAACACTCAATCTGGATGAAAATAGGACTGCCAGGAAGAAAAACAAGAGTAATAATTAGTAAAAAATGAGACGAGAAAAAGATCAGTGATACATAGATAAAAACCACTCCTGGAAAAAGAAACCACACATACATGGACTGCTGGACAAAAAGTAGCATTGATTGCATATATAGTTGAACATATGTAGGAGGCCTAGCAGTAGTATTAATTTGAAAAAAAAAAGCTTAAAGGGAAAAGTGGGGGGAAATCAACAAAGCTCCGAGATGGATTCATACATCAGAAACATGTATTGAAATGGTAGTGACACAAGAGTAACTCTGAAAAATGTTTAAACAAAGCATCTATTTACTTATCCCATCACGGGGGAAGCCAGCACAAAACCGGGTAGAGTACTGGTGCTAATCCATGTGTAGCATCTATATAAACATCTACATACCCCCAATTGCCCAGAACAATGACAGATAACTGAAAAAATGCCCTGTAATTCGTCCCCATTTACCATGTACTAAGTACCCCAAGACCAACTACATCCCCCCAAAAGATCTATGTTCACAAACCAGAAGAGTACCACACACACTAGTAGAAACAGAGGCATTGGTGCGGCTCTTTAGTACCGGTTGCAACAAAACCCGGTACTAAATGGGGCATTAGTCCCGGTTTGTGTGACAAACCGGGACAAAGTTCCCTCCTTTTTATCTTTTATCTTCTGTGCCTCTGGGCGAGGACCTTTAGTCCCGGTTTGTAATACAAACCGGGACAAAATTTCCTTCTTTTTATCTCTGTCCCGGTTTGTATTATAAACCGGGACTAAAAGTCCTCTATATCTTCCACCCGGCCCGGCCAGCTCCATTTTGAAGCAACTCGACCCCAACTCCATTTTTCCTCTCTCCCAAGCTCTAGGTCACCCATTTTTTCTCCAACATTTGTCAAGTTTGGTGGCACCATATACAAGGGTTAGCAACTTCTTCATCTTCTCTTCCGGCATTTCAAGTTTAGCTCATTTTCGTGCAAGTTTAGCAAGTTTGATTTAGGTTGTGCTTGCAAGGTGTTTGATGAAATGACTAAGTTAGGGATTTCATTTGTTTTATATGCATTGTGAGCTTAAATTGAAGTATAATTTGTGGTTTTATGTAGTGTCTTCCCGTCCCTGATCCTCACCGCCGTCGATGCCCGCGCCGCTCCGTCGCCGACACCACCTCGGTGAGCCTCTTTTTTATCTTTTATAAAAAATGTTAGTTATATGATTTATATGCATAATTATTTCTTGTATAATTTTCTTATGTTTTTATATATATAGTGTCATGGTTTTGATATCCGTCCCCGTCGGCCCTCGTCCTGTCTATGATTCGGATGTGGTATATCTTTTTAACTATTTATTTTGTTTCGTGTTTATAACAATCATGCCGACCAACTTGACGTAGATATATTTTTATTTAGGAGGTAGTTGAACCGGAAATTGCGGTCGACCCTATTGTCGAGTATTTTAAAAAAGAAAACGACGATTTGAGAGCAAAATTGAAGATAAGTGAAGATCTTCGTCTCCAATGCCTAGAAGAGAAGATGGAATTGGACTTGAAGATTGCCGACATCGTTGATGCTCACGGGTCGAGCTTGCCGACGTCGTCGCTGTTACGAGAGGAAGATGGATGCAATGCGCGAAGCTTAAAAAGATTAGAAAATATGCCATTAGTCAAGAGGCTTGGTATCATTATGCTGTTGGTTCAATAGTTACCTTGGTTGCGATTCTGATCGCATTTGTTGTTGGATTTAAATTCTTTAGATAGTTGTATGTTAGTTTCGATTGATGTATGTTTCGTGAGAACTATGTATTACATTTGGGCACTACTCTACTTTGTTTTTAATGTGATGAACTTGTATAATTAATTTGGTCACGTATCTCTTATTTAGCTGGTGTAATGGTTTTTGATGTATTTATGTAATGCAGATGAGCCGAGAATGGATGTACGGTGATCGACGCTTCCCGAGTTCATTGATGGCATGCATCGTTTTCTCGATGTGGTTAAGTTAAACAAGCTGAAGAATGGTTTTATGATTTGTCCATGTGATGAATGTCGGAATAACAGGAATTACCCGAGCGTAAGAACCATACACTCCCACTTGTTGCGACAAGGCTTCATGCCCAATTATTTTTGTTGGACCAAGCACGGAGAAAGAGGGGTTATAATGGAAAACCCTGAAGAAGAGGATGATGACAACTATCCCGTGTTCTCTGATGAACACGGTGATACTACAATGGGGAAGAGCATGAGGTCATTGTTGATCAGTCCGACGATGATGATCTTCGTCAGGTCATTCGTGATGAACAGATGAACTGCGTAACTGAAAACGAGTGGTCGAAGCTGGAGCGCATGTTAGAGGATCACAAAAAACCGTTGTACCCAAATTGTGAAGATGGCCAGAAAAAGCTAGGTACCACCCTGGAATTGCTGCAGTGGAAGGCAAAGAATGGAATATCTGACAAGGCATTTCAAGAGTTGCTACAAATATTTAAGAAGAATCTTCCAAGGAATAATGAAATGCCCCACACACGTACGAAGCAAAGAAGATTGTCTGCCCTCTAGGATTAGAGGTGCAAAGATACATGCATGCATCAATGACTGCATCCTCTACCGCGGTGAGAAGTACGAGAATTTGAATGCATGCCCGATATGCGGTGCATTGCGGTATAAGATCGCGCGAGATGACCCAGGTGATGTTGAGGGCGAGCCGAGCCCCAGGAAGAGGGTTCCCGCGAAGGTGATGTGGTATGCTCCTATAATACCACGGTTGAAACGTTTGTTCCGAAACAAAGAGCATGCCAAGTTGTTGCGATGGCACAAAGAAGACCGTAAGGAAGACGAGATGCTCAGACACCCCGCTGATGGGTCTCAGTGGAGAAAAATCGACAGTGCGTTTGGGGATTTTGCAGCTGACGCAAGGAACTTAAGGTTTGGTCTAAGTACAGATGGCTTGAATCCGTTTGGGGAGCAGAGCAGCAGTCATAGCACCTGGCCCGTGACTCTATGTATCTATAACCTTCCTCCTTGGTTGTGCATGAAGCAAAAGTATATTATGATGCCAGTGCTTATCCAAGGACCGAAACAACCCGGCAACGACATTGATGTGTATCTGAGGCCATTAGTTGACGAACTTTTACAGTTGTGGTCTGACGAAGGTGTACGTGTGTGGGATGAGTACAAACAAGAGGAATTTCCCCTACGAGCGTTGCTGTTTGTAACCATCAATGATTGGCCTGCTCTTAGTAACATTTCAGGACAGTCGAACAAGGGATACAATGCATGCACGCACTGTTTAGATAAGACTGACAGTGCATATATAGGTAACAAGATTGTGTACATGGCATCGTCAGTTTCTTCCAACAGGCATCACGTAAGAAACGGAGGCAAGCACTTCAAAGGTTTGGCAGATATCCGGACGAAGCCTACACGCCGTGATGGTGATGTTGTATATGGCATGGTCAAGGATTTGGAAGTAATATTTGGAAAGGGTCCTGGCAGTCTAAATGTTCCGAAAGACGTAAACAAGCGCGTACCCTTGTGGAAAAAGAAATCTATATTTTGGGATTTACCCTATTGGGAAATCCTAGAGGTTCGCTCTGCAATCGACGTGATGCACGTGACGAAAAATCTTTGCGTGAACCTGCTAAACTTCTTAGGCGTGTATGGGAAGACGAAAGATACAGCGGATGCACGGCAGGACCAGCAAAGTACGCACCACGAACAGACAACCTGAATTCAGAGAAGTATCAAGGTACTTCCAGCTACGCTCTTACCAAAGAAGAGAAGGAGATCTTTTTTCAAGTCCTGAGCAGTATCAAGGTCCCGTCTGGCTACTCGTCGAATATAAAGGGAATAATAAACATGGCAGAGAAAAAGTTCCAAAACCTGAAGTCTCATGACTGCCACGTGATTATGACACAATTACTTCCGGTTGCATTGAGGGGGCTTCTACCGGAAAACGTTCGAGTACCCATTGTGAAGCTATGTGCATTCCTGAATGCAATTTCTCAGAAGGTAATCGATCCAGCAACTCTACCAAGTTTACAGACGGGTGTGGTCCAATGTCTTGTCAGCTTTGAGTTGGTGTTTCCACCGGCCTTCTTCAATATTATGACGCACCTCATAGTTCACCTAGTCGAAGAGATTTCCATTCTCGGTCCTGTATTTCTACACAACATGTTCCCCTTTGAGAGGTTCATGGGAGTCTTAAAGAAATACGTTCATAACCGTGCTAGGCCAGAAGGAAGCATGTCCAAGGGCTATGGAACAGAGGAGGTCATTGAGTTCTGTGTTGACTTTCTTCCAGATCTTAAGCCCATCGGTGTTCCTCAATCGCGCCATGAGGGGAGACTGCGTGGAAAAGGCACGCTAGGAAAGAAAGCAACAAGAAGTATGGACGGGCATTCTTTCACTCAAGCACACTACACAGTTCTACAAAATTCCAGATTGGTGGCTCCGTATATCGTGGAACACATGGATATTTTACGCTCAGAATACCCGGAGAAGACTGACTTCTGGATTAAAGGAAAACACGTGGATACTTTCGGCAGTTGGTTGCGTACACATCTCATTAATGACAACACTGTTGGACAGAGCTATACTTGTTGGCCAAGACACCATCTTCGACTATATTGACTTTCCAAGGGTACGAGATAAATGGGAATACATTTTACACGGAAACCCAAGACAAAAAGAGCACTAACCAAAACAGTGGTGTCCGCTTTGATGCAACAAACGACGATGGAACAAAGGACACATATTATGGTTGCATACATCAGATATGGGAACTTGACTATGGACTAAAGGTCGTTTGAATGCAGTTTTAACTGGGGCTCGACGAATCGATCCCCATTTTCTCGACTCCTCGACGCTGCGCTCCTCGACGCGACTCCGCCGGCGAAGCCCTGCCGCTCTCCAGCCCCGCCGCGCTCCGGCGAGCCCTGCCCCGGCGATTCTCCGGCGAGGAACCACCCCACCGCCGCGTCCCGGCCCCTCTGCCACTGCCACGTACTGCGCCGCCCACTGCCTCTCTGCCACTGCCCAGGCGCCGCCCCACTACCTCTGCCACCGCCACGAGGCCGCCGTCCATCGGCCCCTCTGCCACTGCCACGAGGCCGCCGCCGTCCGGGTCTCCTCCACACAGCACCACCGCCGCCGGCCGCCCAAGGTGAGAGATTTAATTTTGCATTCTCTTTTTTTTTCTCCATAGTTGCATTATATAGCTATTGTAGTTGTAAATTTTTTGTTATTTAGCCATTAGTTGCTATGAAAATTTAATAGCTATTGTAGTTGTAATTTATGTTATTTTTGTTAATATTTTTGTTATTTCTCCATAGTAGTTATTTCTCCATTTGAAATTGAAGCAAATTTAGCAAAGTTAGAAAATATTGTCAGTTTAGCTATGAAAATTAGATTGCAAAATTAGATTGTCAAGTTAGAAATATTGTCAAGTTTGAAATATTGCTAAGTTTCAAATATTGCTAAGTTTCAAAATTTTAGCTAAATTAGAAATATTGTCAAGTTTCATAATATTGCTAAGTTTCAAAATTATTAGTGTAGCAATTTTCCTAAGTTTCATAATATTGCTAAGTTTCAAAATTATTAGTGTAGCAATTTTCCTAAGTTTCATAATATTGCTAAGTTTCAAAATTTTAGCTAAGTTTGAAAATATGCAGTGACATTGAGCTATGGCTGACGATGCCCCCACCTTCGTCCGAGATTTGGAGGAAGAAGACCGTTTCCAAGAAATAATATATAACAACGCTGCCGGACCCAATTCCGATGGAGAATATTCCGATGGAGAAGATTCGTCCGACGAAGAAGACGCCGAAGAATTCAGCGCGAAATGCTTGAATGACTCCGGTGATGGACTTGAGTTAGAAAATTTCAGAGATGACGACGACGAAGAAGAAGAACCGTCTGGATCACTAGCTAAGCAGAAGGTATATATATTAAGTCTTGTTGATCACTATAGCTAGATGCATTAATTGATTTATAATCGCACTTATTAACAAAACATTTTTCTTTCAGCCCTCCGGATCTCAGTCGTCAATCCCCGTACGAGGCCCGGCCCAAGGGATAAAGCTCCCGGACGGTGCAACGTTGTCGATCGACGAAGTTACCTTCAAAGGCAAACCGGAGAAACCCGATGGAATCTACACTAAATATGTACGTCAGTGTGGAGTTTTTGTAAGGGACAAGGTCCCGATCACTGTGACAGAATGGAATGAGCCGAAGAAAGCCAACATAGGCGCAAAATTTCTCGAGCAAAGAATAAAAGATATCCTTTACTCAAGATCTCCCACAGAAGATGAAGGATAAAGTCAAGGAGTGGACCCTTAGCAAGATGGCCCAGCAATTCAACCACTGGAAGAACACATTGTGGAAAAAATATGGGAACAAAGATATAGTTTTCACTGGACATCTAGAGAAGCTAAAAGATGACTGGGCTGAATTTGTGGCGTATAAGAAATCGGCCGTCGCTGTGGCCCGATCGACCCGAAATAAGTTGAATGCTAAGAAGAAGAAATATTTCCATCATTTGGGCTCCGGTGGCTACAAGACTGCCTTGCCTAAGTGGCAAGCCTATGAAGACGAGCTGCGGAAAAACGGAATCCGTCCACAGACAGATGACTGGCCCGACAGGTCCAAGTTCTGGTTGTTCGCGCATGGGGCAGTGTTGCACCCAAAAACAGGCTGATTGTTGCAAAGGGAAAATGGCGGAGAAAAATTAGAAGAGTCATCAGAAAAATAAAAGATGTCATAGAACTAGTCAAGGAGGGAAAATATGTTCCCGATAGAGAGGACGACGAGCTTTCACAAGCCCTCGGGAATAAAGAACGCTGGGGGCGATGTCGAGGCAGAGGAGGCGGGGTTGGTTTTCTTGAAGGGTGGCCGGAAGACGTTGCAACTTATAGAAAACATTGCAGAAGTAAGAAGAAGGAGGCCGATAGGTTTACCGCATTAGAACGCACGGTGCAGGCTGTGCAGAGGCAACTGGCCTCAATGACCCAGACCAGGGAATCTCAACTGCGAATAGAAGCTTCTGCAGGCGATACCGGCCCATCTCAGCGGAAAAGCAGCGTGGGTTCCACGCAGCTACAAGATCCTGCAGTTGATGAACCAGTTGCTGAACCATCGGCGGCTCACTACCCCGTGGATGATATCACGGAGAAGACAAATTGTGAGTTACATGCGCCGATGATGAACATTACTTGTCCGGTGGCGACTGGCTATGCTTTACGACATCAACCTGGAGAAACCTTCCATTTTGGTGTGATTCCGACTGGATTTGCTCGTGTCGGGGTCACGAAAGTTCTGCCGGGATTCGGCGCAATACTTCTTGCCATTCCTGGAGCTCAAGGCGAGAAGACATTGGGAGAAGTTGAGCTTGGTATCGTTCTATGGAAGAAGGAATACATCAAGTTTCCAGACTCGGAGCCAAGGCCACCGACTCCTCCCGTTAGACATTCACCACATCAAAGTCCACCCGCCTCCCCCCACGAAGATTGGGAGCCCGCCGCGAGTCCATCTCCCGCGCTGTCCCGTCAGCCGACTGATGCCCCACTAGTAAATTGACAAAGCGGAAGCTGTTCCCGTCGTCCTCCCCTGTTAAGAAACGTGGAAAAAGTGTGCGGGCTCCTGAGAACCCCAAGGAAGTCAAGGCTCCTGAGAAGTTACCTTCTGAGATGACTCAGCAGGAATTATCTGAGAGCCTACGTGAAGGGTCGAGAGCCTTTTTTGAGCAGAAAAAGAAGGAAAGAGTCGAGGCAAGACTTGACCCCATAAAGGAACTTCTGAAGACTATACCAAATGCGGTAAAAGATCACACCGTTGACAACCTATATGACCCTCCACCTTCGCCCATTACAGACTACGAGCGAGGTATTGACAAGGTACTTTCCTCACAGAATGAGCAAGAGAAATTGCGCGGGAAAGGAGTTGCCCAGCTCGGAGAACAAGAAGCACAATCGCTCGCCCCGCTCGTTGTACCTTCTGAAACTCGGGAAATCGAGCATGGAGAAGTTGTCATTGGCGTTGCAGGTTACCCCATGGCGGAGAAGGCCACACAATTTGATTTTGAACTCGGGCTGCCTATGGTGGAAAATCCGAGCCTGCTGACAACACAGTTATGGAATTTGAATGGCTGGTACATGACCGCCGTAAAAGAAGGGAATTCTCTATCATGGCGGCGGTTAAGGAACAACACTACTTCCGAGAATATTGTGTGCATGTTGAGTTCCGAGAACTTTTTCAGATGTACAATCAACGTGCTCTCGACAAATCTATCATCAGCTGCTATTGTCTGTAAGTAATTTATTCTGTAATTTAATTATTTATAGTTATAATCTCTTATTCATTGCTTGAAATTGTCCTCACAAAATTCTTGTGTACGCTAATTATGCAGAATGAAGATACGTGAATGCAGACTCGGAGGAATCTGGGACATTGGTTTCATTGACCCGGATAAAGTTCATGTCAAGACCGTGGAGAAAATCCCGTGAACACAGAGGACGTTTTGTTAACGTTTTTTAAGCGACAAAGTACGAAAAAGGAAATACTTTTTCCTTACAACTTCGGGTGAGTTTTACCGTCTTGTCCACATTCTATTTTGCTTCCCCGATATTAAGTGTAATCGATAAGTTCTGAATACCTTCGTATATAAATGTGCGCAGGTTCCACTACATTCTGCTAATCATTAGACTCGAGATAGGAGAAGTTGAAGTCTGGGACTCATTAAGGATAGATCAAGATGAATACAAAAGCGTGCGTCTAATGCTCAGAGGTAATTTCAATCGCACTATATCAGCCTCTTTCGTTCATTTCCTGATATCAAAAGTATAAGTAATAACTACTCAATTTATTTTCTTTTCCGGACAGGGTTTACAGAAAGTTCAAAGAGGAAGAACGCGGTGAATGGCCAGATAAGCTGGTGTTCAAGACTAACAAAGTAAGTACTACTACATGTATCTTTCTAATACCGTTATCATTCTCTTGATTATTATTTGATTAAATTATATTCTTGTATATATAGTGGTGTCTGCGACAACAAGAGGGGACAGAACTATGTGGATACTATGTTTGCGAGTACATTCACACGAAGGTCAATGAGAGAGTCAACAGTGTAAGAAATCGAGAGGTGCGTAAACATCATACACAACTTTTATTTTGCAACCATCAATTGTGTTTAGTGGAAATCATAGCTAATTTCATTTCCTTCTTTTAAAGATGTCAAACAAGCGGAACCGCCTCCTACCACACAACCGCGTAAAAGCTATTGCGGAGGAATTGGCGGGATTCTTACTTACGCATGTCATAGATGAACTCGGTGAATTCTACTTTGACGACAGACCCCCTCCACCCCCTGCAGTCGATGCTACAAGGGAACCCCCTGCAGTCGATGCTACAAGGGAACCCCTGCAGTCGATGCTACAAAGGAACAGGCTCCATTGTAATTAATTAGGTGTACTTAAATTTATATGTGACGAGAGTACTTTGTATGTGTATAATGACTACTTTATATGTGTAGTGAGTACTTTATACGCGATCTCCTCCGAAACCCTGAAAAATGAGCGAAAAGGAAAAAACCAGAAACCCTAAACCCCGAAAAATAAACGAAAAGAAAAAAAACCAAAACCCCCCTGAAATTATATGCAAAAAAAGCAGGAACCTTTAGTCCCGGTTTGTATTACAAACCGGGACTAAAGATCCTCATGGTCGCGCGCCCCTGTGCGCCCACGTGGAGACCCTTTAGTACCGGTTTTATTTTGGTACCGGTACTAAAGGGTTACCCCTTTAGTGCCGACCCTTTAGTACCGGTTGTGCAACCGGTACTAAAGGCCATCTACAACCGGTACTAGAAGTGGGTTCTCTACTAGTGCCAAATCGGCATCCTAGATATGATATAGAGCTCGAAAAAACTAGATCACGACAAAAACCAAAGCAAATCACTAAATCAGGAACCCCTGGCAGTGAGTGCGTATGATTTGGACAAGAAAAAACAGGATCCCCGATTCAGGCAACCCTATCTGCGAGTGCGTGCAAAAATCCTACCAGCTTGTGCGAGCGATTTGGTAAACAAAAACGGGATCCCCCGATTCAGGAAACCCTATCAGCGAGTACGTGCGATTTCATCACAGAACAATGGGACCCTCAGGTACGGAGATGGGGAGGATACGCGGATGGGGAAAAGGACGGTAAATCACAGAAAGAAGAGACAGAAACACGAACCTTGAGCGCCATCGACCGCGATGAGGAGTCGCCAGAGGAAAGAACGAGAGAAGCAGTCGCCGCGGACGGCAGGAAAGAACAGAAAAATGAGAAAATGACGATGGGGACGAATAACGCTACGGACGGAACTGGGCCAGGCCCATACGCGGGGGTGTGCGACGCCTGCCTATCATTGACCTGGTCGATGAATAGGGTTTGCCGGAGCTCCCCTGCTCCTCTCTCTTTGCTGCCACGTAACTAAACAGACTAAATGGGCTTTATGCTATGGGCCGGCAAAGTCATAGGGGTAATAGAAATTATACAATTTTGCTGGGGGTGCATAAATATTTATGGAGGTAATACTCAAATACAAAAATTATACAGCTTCGCCTCGTGAAGCTACGCCAGCATGTAATTGTTCTGATTAAATGTTTTGGCCCCCTCGCGCCGCCACCCCACGACGACGCTAGGGGGATCCAATCCCGGCGCCTCCACTCCCCCTCTTGGCTGGTGAAGACTGCCGCTGGCCTTGGCCACGGTGGCGGCGGCGCCCAGCGCCAAAGGCGTTAGGGCAGGAGGTGGTGGCGGCGACCTCCGGGCGCAACTGGGGCGCCTCGGGCGGGCATTGTGCACGGCGGCCAGGGTGGCTGCCTGGCCGTGCGGTGACGGCAATCGACAGTCGCTATGCGGTGGCGAAGGCCGTGGATCCGGCATCTCGGCCAGATCCGTCTGGGCTCGGTTTCGGCCGGCCGGGGCGCGAGTTGAGGCTGGGGTGGGGCGGCCGGAGCTCCTCTACCGGCTTGCCGTTGGCGATGTTCGTCTTTGGGGCGAGAGTGCTCGCGGAACCATCCAGCAACGAGATCTGGGCGACACGGCTCGGTGAAAACCGCGCCAGTTGCGGTCTTCGCGGACGATGGCGGCGTCTCTGACGTCGTTCCCCTCTCGAGGCATCGTCGTTGCACGCCGTGTAACCAAGATCGGATTGTTCCGGGAAATCCTAGATCTGGGTCTCCCGGATCGGACGATGACATCCCTTTTAGGGTCGTTCTCCCTCCTAGAGGCATCCTTTTGGAGCAGCTGCTGGTTGGGACGGGCAAGGAGAGGTGGCGTGTGCGGCATCTAACACGTCGTCGACGATGAGTCTTGGCGTTGGACGTGTCATGATGGTAACGCGCATATCGGATATGTTGTCTGGCGTCGTGGTGACAAGGTTTATTAGGTGACATGCCTGACAAGGTTAATACTTGGTCCCTGTCCTATCAGGCGACTTCTGTAGCAGGTGCATCGGTGTCGCTAAGGGTCTGCTGGACTTGTTGTGCCCCTCGGTCGCTATCGGGTGGCTTAGTGTGGCCTACGGTTTTTTGATGATGTGCGTTGGTGTGTATCACCCCCTTCATACGTGTTGTGGGTGTAGCGAGCTGTCACTAGTTTGGTGGTTCACTTCGGGTTGATCCATGTATTTCTCTTGTAAGGTGTTGATTGAATAATTACGGATGGCTATGTGCATCACTCGATGCAGGGGCGGGATCCGCACCCCCTTTTCTAAAAAGACGTGTAATTTTTCTTTGTACGTCTTGCTAATTTTTGCCTTGGGATGTTTATAAATATTTATTTTTAAATATGTAATGTGGTGGTAAATAACTTCTTCTATGAAAAAATTTGTTGGTTAAGAAAGAAGGATACCAAGGCCTTGCATCTGGGATCCCTTTAAAAACAATATTGTGTAAACAAAATACTATAACAAGTATTGCACATTATATCGTCGACAACAAATATGAAAAATTCAATTGATCATAGTTGAGATACTAAATTTAATAGACACTAGTGATTCCGGTGGTTTTAGATATCGTAAAAATTTTTACAAGTTTCAAAAAATTCTGAAAAAATCACAAGTCTAGCTAATGATGTGTTCCATAAACTTGCAAGATATCAAATTCAAATACTTTGTATTATGGGCTACATAAAAATGGTAAAATCTGTAGATCTGAATATGTATATTTTCAAATATTTAAAGTTATCATATTTTGTCATTTTCTTGTAGGGAAGAAAACAAAGCATCTGAACTTTATATTTTACACGTTCGTGGGATACATCGTTGGCTACACCTGGATTTGTTTCTAGAACCTTTTGAGACATGTCAATATTTTTTCTATTTTTTAAAGCACCGGGATCACTGGTGCTCGATGCATAAGACACTTTCCGTAAAATGAGTAAATATTATAAATTATTAATACTTAGAATTGGATGATGTCTAACTTGCATGTAGAGATAAATAAATATCAGTGGAGAAAACATCGAAAAATAGCCCCTAGTCATGGTGGTCACCTTAGTTTGACCAACCCATTTATATACGTCACGAAAAAAAATACTCAAGGGGTGGGGATCTCAATATTAGAGTTGATAGGATTGTCCAAAAGTATCTGAAATTTCTTCAAGTAGTTTTTACAACCCGGGCTTATAAGAATCAATCTCTCTATATATGTGGTGACGAACGATGGTGCCGTGATGGATCTTGAAGAAAATGATCGTGGATCGGATCTAAAGGTTTTTCTTAGCAAATATCAGATCTAAAGGTTGCTCTTCTCTTCATATCTCCTCTTCTATGTTTTGCCTATATTTGTCACTTGTCCTGGTTAAAAAAAAGCGCTATGTATATGAGTATATGTAACGAGACAATTCCCTAGAAGAAAAGGGCTAGGTAATTACGCCTGTATTGACCAGAGTTGTAAGTAACCGTTCACACCTTCTCACGAATACATTCTGAACTACTCACACGAAAAAGGGTACTGAACTCAATAACCTTTCTTTTGTAACAAATAATACCTTACAACAACAACTAATAGCACTATGATGATAACAACACATTTGCTTGGTTCATCAATATATTTTTTCATATAAATAATGGCACACAAGTTCCTTTGAACCTGATTGAACACTAATATTGTAAAAACAAGACCAATTGTTACACGTATGTACTAGTTGGAACGCTAATAGGGATGCCTAGTTTTGATGTCATGAATACATCTATTTTATTGGTGAAATAAATATTTATATGCATCCAGATACCCTGACATTTCTCCCTTCTTGATAAGAAAATCTATTATATTGGGACCACGAAAAGCTCCCGTATAGTATCTTTGAGTGTGCTTGAAGTGGTGAATGCATCGACATACTTGTACATATTTTCGGAAGCCTTTGACAGGTCAAGTATCATTTGTGGCACGACCACTGGCAGGTCAGTTGGGGCAAGAGAAAGTTTCAAACACATCTTTCCATGAATATTCAGCAAGTTCTTTTAACTTTTCACATGCAACTTCTTTTGTTGTCCCATGCTCCTTCATGTAACTTTGGACGGTAGAGACAATGTGCTCTGCTGTTTGCTCACGCTGCAACATATGGTTGTAAGAAAATGTCAATTGAAAGCTAGTGCAGTGTTTAGTCTAATCTTTTGACTTAACTAGTAATTATAGATTTAAAAGAGTTACACTCCAGCTACACTTGAAGCCAGAAACTTTGTGATTATGAGTAAGATTCCGCTATGTGCATTAGAAGCCACAAGTTGAAATACTACAAAGATGTACTTTTGCGTTAAGATAACATTGTGTTGAAGTTTATATAGGCTAGCTATACAATAAGAACATGTATAAGATTAAGAGTATAAAATGATATTGATAATACGTGTTTGCCCTTACGTTTTTCACATTGTTACCATGTGAATGATACGTGTCTCCACTAACATTAGTAGTGTTTGCACTAACATTAACGTGCTTCGTAGTTACTACCTTTTTCTTCTATAAATATATGTGTTTGCACTTAGGTTATTCACCTTGTTACGATGTGAATTAGCATGGAAAGGCAAAAAAATGTGTAAGTACATATAATTACCTTTGTTGATACAATATCATTGGTGAGTCGAACAAATATACCAAAAGAGTTCATAAGTTCTGAATCTCTCAAAGCCCACTTGTAAGTATCCACCGTTGGTATGTCATCCATTCCAACAAATAAAGCAATTGCTACCATGACATTTCCGATACTTATCATTGAAACTTTAAGATGTTCATTCACTGTTGGAACATATTTTCCATCACGCCATTTTATTTCCTCGCTGTAAGCCCGAACTAATTGCTTCATCTGCATTTAATATTAAACTAATAACTTGAAATGCTTCTATCAATTGATATCATGAAATATTAATTACATAATATATTTTTTATTCAAATGAATATAGTCATGAAGATAGTCAAGTTTATATGATGTATTCACTGGCACATTCTTAATATCTAATTAAGCTCTATTTCTTGGATAAAGCTTCATAAAATACATAAAAGAAAGCTTTACTTAGGAAAAACACCTTCCACAAAAATACGATATGTACATGCATAAAGAAATTCGAATGATGTAGAGGCTACAAAACTATCGTTTGTAAATTTTGAATATAGTGATTCCACATTTATTGATTTGGGCTCATGAATACATATGACTGGGGTAGAACCTTTTTTTTTGCCAATGACCACGTGCAAAGTTGACCTTATCCACTCTCTTCATTAATTAGTATATCATGTCAACAAAATACATATGAAAGATTTCTATAGAAACTTTCATTGTCATAGGTCATTTAGAAAAAAACTTGCAAGCTTTTAGTTATCCTATTTGATAACCTTGGGAAACAAACTTATCTAATATCCAAATTCATCAGTTAAAAATGTGTTTATGTTTTCATTGTGTAACAACAATACAATTTTATTGAGAGAACATATCATACTACAGCTTGCTCAATGATAGCCTATCCTGGAAATGTGGAATAAAATAAACTAATCAGAGCATACACATTAAACCTTTTAAGTGCATATATCCATATGACAGATTAACCGTGAGATAAAAAATAATGCTCACCGCTTCTTTTAGATAAAACACACGATAACTCTTTTCAGGTCCTAAGTCATCCTCAAAAGAATTGTATGCCTCCAACAAATATAAGTAGAAGTCCTTCATGTAATATGGAAGTAGAGCTACTGCACTTTCATCCCACCTATATTTCACCATGTTAGAATTTATGGCCTTATCATACATAACTATGCAAACCATATTGAAACTAACTCTCCGTTATTTTCTTATAGATCATTTTTGTGGGTTTACTTCCATGACTAATAATGGCACTCTCCATTACGATCTTACTAAAAGATAGACATGTGGAAGATAAGAGACACCTCACCACTTCAGTTCAAGTATGTCCACAATTTAATTAATTTAAAACCTATGGATTAATAAAAGTGTTCCTTTTTTGGAATCATAACAGTTTGATGGTGCTTACTTACTTTATTGGTACCTTTGTTTGTGTATTTAATCATTTATAGAATCTTTAGTATTTGGGAATGGAAATTTATAATATGGGTGAAATATCAATGATGCCCTGCAATTGTTTTGATGATCATCACGTTTTTGCATGTCTATAACATAAATGGCACTTCTATCCAATGTGTCAATAAGACATCTCTTATAATACAATACCCCACTAATATGCATTCAAGTAGTCTATCTCTACATGCAAGGTGTCCACATCATCCACTATTTGAGCCACTTATTTATCCATGTCATCACCACACAATCAACGATTTGAGACCATTTATTCATGTCATCCGATATTTATTAATGATACTTATCTATACATGCAACATATTCAATTATAAACTCTAATTTTTTGCATCATCATTTTCTAGCGCGTAAATATACGAACATTTCATATTGATTTAGATTTGACTATTGTGGCTAATCAAATCCTCCCTATTCCCAAGATTTTTTTTTATTTCATGCATCAAATATCCTTTATTTTATACTACAACTTTTTTAATCTCTCAGCTCCAATGTGCGGGGTCTTTATAGTTTAAACACAAATGAAAGACATATGGCTAGTGAATAATTGACCATTTCACCTGATAAATCCCGATTAAAAATTATGAATAACGTAATAAAATGTTCCTTACAATGTATGTTTCTTTATAACATTATGATCCCTACAATGTGCGATGCAAAAAAAGTTTTTGTAGTGTTAAATAAACTTACGATAAATTAGCTATGTTTTACAAAAAAACTTTATTACAATGCATTTATAACAGTCATGGGTCTCTTTTGATCATGGCACTCAAACTAGTGAAACACTTCACTTTGTTTATTTTATGTATTTCTATAACTTATTAGGTTGAAATCTAACATTCAGTGTAATATTACCGGATATATTTGCACACATATTAAAATTCTTAGATAGATATTTGTAGAATGGAATGAAGTTTATGACCTTTCAATTGCAGCTGCAAGCTGCATGCTCTCTTCAGTGGTACCATATGTGTCATATATGTCGTCGATTATGGTAATGAAAGCTGTGATCTTTGTAACTATAATTCTGGCGAATGAATATTGTGGTTTGAAGCTCCCCCCAATCATCCAAAAATATATTTCAACTATTCTGTCTCTAACAAAAGACAGATTTGATTTGCCGTAGAGCTTCTTCCACCACCTACCATAAGGATACAAATAGATCACTTGTAATTTACCTGATTGAAATAAAGGAAGTGGAATAAATTGAGTTCACCATGAATCATTATCTTAAACCTACAATGTGACTTCTTTTAACTCCTCACAAAAAAGGAGTTGCAGGAGGTTAAAATTCAATTTTGCGAGCTCATATATGGCTTCATTTCGCAGAGGATATTTTCCATAAGATGGTATGTATCTTCTTGCTTCTAATATTCCAACCCTTTTGAAAAGTGGAGTAACAAGGGCAGCGGAGACCTCCTCTGCAAATGATGAATCAAATTGTTCCAATGTAACTAGAAGACATCTCCTAGTGAAAGAAATTGCATCATCAAGTATGTCCTCCCCGTGAGTCCTTAGATGTGCCGCGTTATATAAGCTTAGCAAACTTGTTGTATCAGAGTGAACAAAATTCCCTTCTTTATCCTGAAACTCCCGGAACACCTCTGCAAAGTTGATTGTCAAAATATATTCATATTATGTATCTCATAAGTGAAGTATTTATCTTCTCCCTTGCTAGTACTAGTTTAGTATGCCTTACCGGATGAAACATCATATCTATGTTTTCGTAGAAGATAAAATCGAAGTGAGACCACATGTAGATTATTTTCATCATAATCGGAGTTGAAAACTGCATCCAATCGCTGACTGATCTCCTTCTCGTAGTGGTAGTCCAAACCAAGTCGTTCAAGCGTGATTATAAGGTCTAATGTTTTCTCTGTATCATTTGTATCATTTATTATCGCTCGTACTTGTTCCTTTAACACTCCAGCTCTTTCTTCCATTTGAGGTTGCTGCACCACATCCATGCAAGTGTTAGGCAATATTGTGAAGCGCTATGGTTTGGTAAATTTTAAAATCTTAACAGGTACTTCACATAATCATATACATTCACAGAGGACAGTAAAATTATTAGTGACAGGTACGTAGCGTATGGTTTACTATGGAGCATGGACAATACTACGCACCGGATAATTATGATGATAATATATATAAACAACACAAACGAACAGCCACAATATGAACAATAATGATTATCTTTTCTGTTAAAATTTATTCTTTTCTTGTCGCTGCAGGCATGCACGTATTGCATTTTCATAGATACCTGCGCTGAAAACGGTGGCTGGTAAGTGAGGAAATAATCCCGCCACAGGCTTGGGTGAAACGTGCTCTTCCGCTTCTGCCTAAGCTCAACGTAATCTCCAGTTGGTGCTGCCATCTGACCCTTTGGTTGCTTTGTGCTTGGTGATCAGTAATTAGTACGTGGGCATGAACAAGCTGCGAGAGAGCTGCACTCGCACCATCGGAGCATACTGAACAGCCGGTATATATACTGAAATAATCCCTTGGAATGGTTTTATTTGCTGTCGGTGCAAGCGGGGACGGCTGCCAATTAACCCCCTTTTCCAAATGACATTGCATTGTAAGAAACGGCATCGCTAATGTTAAACATCAGCTATTTCCGTCCAAAGCTTCCAGGGAACACCGCCGACGCTTTGGAAACATGCTGTTTTCCGGTGGATCAACTGAGGGCGAGTGAAAATCGGAGTAACCGCATGCGCTTTGCTAATCACACGATGCCACGACAGTTAAACACAGGACCGTCCAGCCACCAGATCCATTGGTTAAGATTAACTAGGGGTAGATGAAAAAATAAGTAAGCCACCAGATCGGTGAGCACTAGTATCTTTGCTGACCAAGCAAGGGCAAATTAGGTAGATGAAAAAACGAATTACCGCGATCAAACCATCAGCCAGTAAAAATGGGAATATCCCGCTTGGCTACGCCCTCTTTCATGCTGCCGGCGGCGACCACTAGGACCGCTAAGTTGACCCCGTGGTCGTGGAGATTCAGGTGTGCAGATGGCTAGAAGTCTAGGAACCAGCTGCGCATTGTTCGCCGGCGCTGGAGAGAAAACATGCCAGTGCTATATAGTGCGAGTTGGCCACCTACGCGGCCCGTCACTTTGGCCTGTCAGGTCCCTGGCCTGGCACATGGCTAAACAGGCCGTGCCTAGGGGCATCTCCAGCCGTGCCTCCCAGGACCCCCCAAGGCCACTTTCTGGGTCAAAAAGCGCCGAAAAGCGCCGAATTCTACCAGCCAGCCCCAGGACTTGAAAAAACGCCGTTTTAGCGTCGGCGCACCCAAGGCGAACCCAACAGGCTGGGTTTGGCCTGGGTGGGTAAAAAGCGCCGTTTTGCATGCAAAAAGGCATTTTTCTCCTACTTTTTCTCTAATTTGCATGCAAAGATGCATCTCTCTCCTACGGCTGGAAAAATGACCTCCCAGGTTTTGATTTTGCGCCGTTTTCACCCAGTTTTGAATCCTAGGGGGGCAAAACGATTGGAGATGCTCTAAGAGGCTAGGCACGCGGCACAACCTGTTTTATCATTTATCCACTAAAAAAAACCTGTTTTATCATTTTTCGTTTTATTTCCCCCCCCTAAAATCTCTACTACTAATAAAAGAGCAAACATATTCTTTGCTAAGCGCACCCAGCCCAACTTACACAGAGTAAAACCGAGCATTTACAGCCTCAGGATCTGGGCCACCAATTTGGATCTAACCATCCAGATCACAACTCAGCCCTACCTGGTGTGCATCTAGCAAATAAAGATAGCGGACGAAAACTCTGCCATCCACACAGACGCTACGTGAGAGCAAAATCAACATGAGAGAAAACAGGAAACAGTCCGCTCTAGCCCAGTTAAATAAATCCCAGAATTAGCGGCAATCAATCTAATTTGTCCCCTACATTTATACGAGCTGCCATCACTAGCGGGGACGTGGATGTCCGGGACGGCGGTGGCTGCGGGGCACAACGGCGGCACGGAGGAGGCTGGGCCGGCGGCGGTCACGGAGCACAGCGGCGCCGCGGCGGAGGTCTGGGCCGGCGGCTGTCACGCAGCACAGCAGTGGGGGGCGACTAGGAGGCCTGGACCGGCGGAGGCCTCAGGGCACAACACCGGTGACGAGGACGTCCGGGACGGCGGTGGACTACCGATTATTCAATCGACCTTCGCGCACCGCCGAGGGTTCCTCCCCGACACCCTGTCGTTCCTCACCGATCAGATTCTCCTGGAGATGCATGAGTCAGGCAACAACATCATTCCTCACCGATCAGATTCTCCTGGAGATGCATGAGTCAGGCAACAACATCAGCCGTTCCACTCCTCCTCTTGGGAAATCAGAAAGCAAGTTGCAGAATTTTCCAACTTCTCGTCACAGCTCCAAGCTAAAGTCTTTCATATTAGCAGGGAATTCAATGGAGTAGCCCACACTTGTGCTCAGCAGGCGAGACGATCCTCTGGATCAGAGCCTATCTTTAGTTGTTCCAACTCAGCTCATAGATCTAGCTCTTGCCCGACTATTGATGCCATCTCTAATCTTCACTTGTCTGGCATTGTACTGAACCATGTATACTGCTTTTGAGCTGAATGAATTGGCGCCTTGTGCGCCTCCCTCTGTTCAAAAAAAAAAAAAAAAAATCTCGGCTCTCTCTATTTCTCTGATTATTCTTCTCTCTGTGTGATGCAGCAAGACGGGATGAAGTTGTATCACCGTATGTCTGATGCCCATCAGCCCATGTAACGGAAATTTCTCACTGTCATCTACATAGACGTGTAACTTATTCTGTTGTGTTTCTCTCTCTAAACTCAATATGTTCTTTGTTGTTCAAAACTGCATATTTTATTTGGTAGGTTACTTTTAGTGCAAGATTCATGGTTGACTGGTGTATGTTGGTGTAGTTCATTGTAACGGAAGATTAGCAAGGTTATGGGAGGGAAATTATTTGTTGATTAATTATCCTAAATGAGTTCGTATATGCAGCTGGTAAGAAAAATTCAGTGTTATGCAAAAATGATGATCGGATGATGGTTTGGTGCCCAGTATGATTTGATTATTTGTTAATTGTGTCAAGGCATGATGATTGCGAGATATGCAAAATGGTGCTGTTGGAGATGGTACACATTTTTCATAACCTAATCAGTGGACATCGATGATTATTTTGAATGGATCAAAGCATAGAGAAAATGAAGTCACTTTCTACATTTTAGACTCATACTCCTTTATTTACTTCGTAGTGTAGATTTCTTCCTCCGGACTACTTTTGGTGTGGTTTCCTGAGCTGGCAATGCGGTGGTCAGCTGTGGCCAAAACTGATTTAGGCATCATGGATATTTGCAAACTATGTAGTACCACTGGTATTTCTCAATCAATTTTCATTTAGGCCAACGCGCGAGTCTAAAAATACTTTCATAAAAAAATACCATTATAAATAGTAAGAACTTACATTATGAATAAATTCATTTAGAAGATTTGGTTATTGTAAGACCCAAGGCAACACCTATTGTGCAAATAATTGGTTATTTTTTGGCTTAAGAATTTCTCCCTCCATATGAAAATATAAGATGCTTTAGCATGTTTGGGGCGCAAGTGTACAACCACACTAATTTTGTTTATGTTTTTAGTGAACAGTGCATCGCACGTGCAATATTCTAATTGTACTGTCTTGTATATTGGCTCCTTTAATTGTTAAAACGTGGGTTGCACGTACATGCTAACTAGTAGGTGTAAAAGGCCAAAATTACTCAAAACATATCAAAATGCTTAAACGGGCCGACCCGTTATTAAACACACGGACTCGAGGCGAGGCATGTGGGTTGGCACATCACGGTCCGCTAAACGGGCACCATTGGCCACCTATAGTGCTGCACGTGCCTCAGGTTGTCTGCTTCGAGATATGCCTGTGTTGGCACAAAAGTAACCAAAACTTTTGAAACTTAAGGTAGCAATATGAGTTGGAAGAATATGGATGTTTAACGGTAGGCACATAAATTGTTTGCACATTGTACTACGTTCTACTGCACACAGTTCTAAAACTATTTTCATATCCACCTAGAAAGTGCACATAAGGATTTTTTGGGTTCTACTTTCAAAATTTAGACTGTATGATTTTCGAAAGACTTCGTTTCACTTTTTACCCCATAGTTGTGTGAATGTGACACCTATGACCCCATTTAGTGACATCTGCCAAAACACCCCATCCAGATTTATTTTTGAGAACCCATCTAGAAAATTTTGAACATGTTTTTTTACCCCTGTTTAGCATTTTGACTATAAATGCTAGGTAAGTCCGATATGTTAGGCCAATTTGGCGTAATTTTTCTTGTAAAGCTAGGAGGTCATCATCAGTGATCACATATAGGCTTCTCTTGTCAATTCATTCCTTTCATCATTGTTGTCCTCAAATTCATCGAATCCTAATCATCGCCTCACACTTTACCCAATGGATATGCATCAGAAACGGAAGGTTCAAAATGTCAAAATAGATTCTATATGAATTTTGACTAGATGGAGTAATTAGTATCACAAATGTATAACCGAGGGGTAAAAGGTCACTCCTTTTGAAACAATCCGACTATCTATATACCTAGATATTCATATATAGTAAAACAATGATTGATGGTTTATAGCAAAGTGGCGTCGCTTGGGTTCTACAATTTGTGCACACCAATAATTCGGGGCGTTATTATTTTAATGATGTCCACACAATTCTCTATCAATTTTAACTTACATGTGTATTTAAAAATGATTTAACGGTGTTGATCGGTTCTACAAACCAATCAACATCAAGCAGCATTCTCATCCACCAGGAAAATGAGCCACCAACATTTTTTTTGCAAGTTTGCCTATTGTACGTATAGTGAAATTTTGGTGGACATCTTTCAAAGAAAGCACAACTATCCAAAATCATCACCCTTTCTCATTCCTAACGCATATATAAAATCTTCAAATGGCCAATCAGCAACCACATCCCCACATGACACTCTCAAGCATCCACCTAAACTAATGCTCTAAACCATAAAAGGAAAACATAGTGCCCATCACAAACACCTCAAGAAGAACGAACACGCACAGAGCAACAAAGTTGTGTCGATTGGGTTTTACGTTTTGTGCGCACCAACATTTCGTGCGTTAATATTTTTAGTGATGTTTACACAATTTTCAATATATTTGCAGACGTATTTAACAATGATTTTTTCGGTACACCTCCATTTCGTGGGGTACACCTCCATTTCTAAAAAAAAAAATATTTTTTGGTGTTGGTTGGTTCTACGAACCAATCAACATCAAGAATCATTCCCATCCACCTGGAAGAAGAGTCACATCTATTTATTTCTAGTAGTATTTATAGTAAAATATTGTTGGAGATCCATAGAAAGCACAACCAACCAATGCTCTAATGGCCATAGAAAACCCATAGTGCCCATCACACAAAGCAAACAAGATCGTGAGACAAGTTTGGGTGCGGCGAGCGTGTGCACCAAGGGAAAAACGACCAGACCAGCAACGCTGCAACGGTGACGCTGGCTGGCTGTCCCCGCTTCCACAGATACGCCGCGGGATTCCGCCCTCTCTGCTTCGCTGGCTGCCGTAAACCCTTCCCCTATCCCCCAGCCAAACCCCCGCCCCCTCCTCTCCTCCTCTCGCTCCCCCCCGGCCTGGTATGCCCGCGCGCGCCGCCGCCGCCGTCGCCTGCCCCGAGCGCTAGCCGCGGTTGCCCAGCACGGCGCCCTGCGGCTTCGGGTGCGGCGACGGGGGAGCCGGAGGTGTCGGTGGTGGGGCGAGGCTGAGGCGGCTCGTGCACTCCGTCGCCATGGCGCCCGCGCAGCTCCGCGGGTGCCCCTGCTCCGCGCCCCTCTGGGCGCCCTCCCCCTTCCACCGCCGCCTCCCGCGCCGCCGCTCCGTCGCCTCGCCCTTCTTCGGCGGCGCAAGGTAGCCGCCCCCTTCCCCCTTGAAATATTATTTAATTGATTCGGTGGAGTGCGTGCGGGCTTACTGGATGTACGCTTGCGCGATGGTGCCTTGTTGCTGGGTGATTGGATTGGGTCCTCTGTTAGGTTTGGCCCGATGCTGGTGTCGATAGCGACGAGTTACCTCTGCGATTACTGATTCTAGTATTGTGTTTCTGTTGTCGAGCTGTTGTATGTGTTTTTGTAGCCAGTATGTATGGGTTTGAGCTATTGCATCTGCTCCCTGGGGTGAGGATTGTTCTATTTTTGTTCCAGCTACCGAGCCGTTGCACCTGCCCCTTTGGGATTACTGATTGCAATTGTGTTTCTGCTCCATGGGTAGCGTTCCACTGTCTCATCTTCCGGTGGAACACCAGTACAGTAGTTTTTATGAACCAATCCCGATACGAGTGAGGCAGCGAGCTAGCATTTGGTACTCCTTGCTGTACATTTTATTTGTAGCCGGTATGTATGGGTTTCAGCTATTGCATTTGTGCTATTTATGTTCCAGCTATCGAGCTGTTGCGTCTGCCCCTTCCTTTGGGCCGACATTTGAGCTATTACGTTTGATGCATTGCTTTGGTGCTCTGTACTGTTCCTAACGTCGGAAATGGTTATGGCTGGCAGGCGCGGACACTCTCATAGTTCAGGCCTTGGAACTGAAGATCTTAGAGCCCTCACGCCTGGGATACACCTCAACCTGCAGCCGCAAATCAAAGCGCAGAGTAAACAAAGTAATGCAGAAGAATGGTTAGAGGAGAGCAAGAAGCTGTTTTATATCAGAACCACCAATACTGTCATGAATAATCTCAAAGCCGCTCATCAACGGCCAGGAATGTTCCACCCCAATCCGTTGTTGGAAGATTGCAAGAGCCCCAACCAGTCTTCAGCGTACAATGTAAGAGACAGAATGGCTCCTAGCTCTCTTCCAACGAGACACGCTGGTGTGGAATTGGCAAAGCACCATGTGATGACTCCTACTGCAAGTGCTGTGTCAGCACTAACCAGCGTTGTTCATGATGACGTGAAACTGCTGAACAGATATAGTGGCTCAGAAGTGGAGACCCATTGGCCTAATGGTTCCAATATTGATGCTTCTCTGCCAAAGATTCGTGAAGTCGAAAAGAGCCTGCAGTTTGATGGCAAGGCTAGAGATGGTTATGATGAAGTCGAGCATGAATGCACAACCAGTACAACGGTTGATGATGACATTAAACCGCTAAACAGGCCTAGTGGCTCTCAAGTGGAGATCCAATTGCCTAATGGTTCCAAGGTTGATGCTTCTCCGCCAAAGATTCGTAAAGTCAAAAAGAGCCCTCGGTCTGCTGACAAGGCTGTGGATGGTTATAATGATGCTGAACATGAATGCTCAGCCGAGACAATGGTACAGCCTCCTCCAGCTAAAGCTCCCTTGTCAGAAGAGGCTAAAGAAGCACGGAAGGCTCTTGCTACCATCTACGATAAAGTTCTGGTGGTTGACACCATCAAGTCAGCTAGGAGCGTTGTTCAGTTACTTACCATGAAGTACAAGAGCTTTATTCATGCATGTGATACTGAGGTAAAGCAGGAAAACCATTTTGTGACTAGAAAGTGGTTATGCTAACGTTTATCCGTCATTACTTGTTGCCCAATATCAACATTTTATTTGAACAGTAGATACAAAATTTACCTGAAACTGCCCCCTCTACTACGACTTGTCATGGCTCTACATATAGTTCCGCAGCAAAGTTATTTACTACTTATGCAGTTATGCTGCTTCTCAATTCTCAGTATCCACGCCAAATAAGCAAACAAGTCATTGTGTCCTCATTAATCTTAAAGAACATCAGTTGCTGCTCAGTATCATTTGATTCAGTGATATATAGTAGTACTTGAAATTGAGCTATGTTAAAAACTTCTTACATTTTGACCACATCGTGATTTCTAGCTAGCATCCTAATTCACGGGAGCTCAATGCTATGCAGGTAGCAAATATTGATGTTAAACAAGAGACACCAGTTGCCCATGGAGATATCACATGCTTTAGCATCTATTCTGCCAGCTCTGGCGCTGAAGCTGATTTTGGAGATGGTAAAACATGCATTTGGGTGGATGTACTGGATGGTGAAAGGGATGTCCTCATGGAGTTTGTTCCCTTTTTTGAAGACCCGTCGATTCGGAAGGTGCATCTTTGTTGCTTGCTCTTTTTCTTTCTCATGCAAGGAAATGCATTTAGGCTTGTTTGCTCTCCTTGATATGCCTAATGCAGTACTAATGAAACTAAATACAATGTTATTATTTATGCTTGCAACTTCAGAACTAGTTCAGGAATGTGATTGCATCATGATCAGCTGTTCAAGCTCAATGCTGCAAGCCTGCAACTTCACGTTTCACAGATCCTTTTATTGAATGCTAAATTTGCTGCCTCACTCTAGATTGATATCACTTTCTTTATCGTTCATAGCCAACTTTACTACTTCCATGAACTTACAGGATTACTCACCTCATCGGTAGCTTCGTTAATTTTCTAAAAAAACATACCATTTTCCTCATGTAGGTTTGGCACAACTATAGTTTTGATAACCACGTCATTGAGAACTATGGAATCAAAGTTTCTGGGTTTCATGCCGATACAATGCATCTTGCAAGGCTTTGGGACTCTTCGAGAAGAACTGATGGAGGATACTCACTTGAAGGACTCACAAATGATAGCAGAGTCATGGGTGTTGTCCCAAAGGAACTACAAAAAATTGGAAAGAGATCAATGAAAACCATCTTTGGCAGGAAAAAGATTAAAAAAGATGGTAAAGAAGGAAAGATAACAACCATCGAGTCTGTTGAGATTTTACAAAGAGAGGACAGAGAGCTGTGGATCAGCTATTCTTCGTTAGATTCAATGAGTACCTTGAGGCTTTATGAAAGCTTGAAAAACAAGCTTAAAAAAAAGTCCTGGACTTTTGATGGTTGCCCCAGAGGTTCAATGTATGATTTCTATGAGGAGTATTGGCGTCCTTTTGGTGCCATTCTTGTGAAAATGGAAACAGATGGAATGCTTGTTGACCGTGCTTACCTGTCAAAGATTGAAAAAGTTGCTGTTGCAGAACGAAAATTAGCTGCAGACAAGTTTCAGAAATGGGCGTCTAAACATTGCCCTGATGCAAAGTACATGAATGTGAATAGTGATACCCAGATTCGCCAGCTCTTCTTTGGTGGCATAGAAAACAGGTGCAACTATCTTTCTGTTCTCGTCTCTTTGTAAATATATCTTGTTTGATATATGCATAATTTATCTGAAAATATTTGACATAAGGATCTTTCAGCATGTAGTTAAATTAGTCAATTATCCATGATCTAGTCAGTTTATTCATTAGACATGTTTATCACTCCACATATGAGTTCGAGTAGGCATGAGCTGTGTTGTCTTTATAATCACTGAGAAGAAAAAGTGATAAAAGTGTGACTTGATTTGTCTACCTTTTGTACGTAGTAAAATTTATTGTTCTTATTTAATCTTTCTGCAGACGCACACCTGGTGAGTTTTTGCCAAAGAGTAGATCTTTAAAAGTGCCAAATGATGACACCACTGTTACAAATGGCAAGAAAGCTCCAAAATATCGCACAATTGAGCTTTTCAGCATTGTGGAAGGTCTGGAACCAGAGATATTCACTGCAAGTGGCTGGCCTTCAGTCAGTGGGGATGCATTGAGAATTTTGGCTGGGAAACTGAAAACTGATCTTGTTTACAAAATGGAGGATACAGAGGATGATGAATATGGCAGTGATTCAGAAATTATTGAGGACGATGTAGAAGATACTACCGCATATGGGACTGCATACAAAGCATTTGGCGGAGGAAAGAAAGGCAAGGAAGCATGTTATGCCATTGCAGCTCTCTGTGAGATCTGCTCTATTGATTCGTTGATATCCAACTTTATTCTTCCCTTACAGGTGAGCTTGCTCCACTTACTTTAGTGTATGAATGTCGATTGCTGTATTTGTCAACTTTATTTTGTTCCAGTTTCGTTCCAGTGGCTAGTATTACAGTCTTACTTTTATATCTGGTTCTTAATTATAAATATCTTGCTTGTCCACATAGGGAAATCATATATCCTGTAAGGAGGGGAGGATCCATTGTTCGTTAAATATCAACACAGAAACTGGACGTTTGTCAGCAAGGGCACCGAATTTACAGGTTAGTATCTATTGCTTTTTGGTCAGGGGAGGTTTTGCATGTCTGTGTTAATATAATATTGTTCCCAAAGGTTGTCTATTTGAATGCGCAAAAACTCTTCTTAATCCTAGCACTGAACCATGCACACCGTTTTCATCGAAACAGAGGGAGTATAATATATAAGTAAACTTTCAGAATAGCACCTCGATCTGTGAGTTAAAGTTCATGTATGGACGTATGGTTATGAAGTTCGAATTGTGGCAGTTTCTGATTGTTCAGTGTACGCAATTGGGCGAGCACCATTAAACTGACAAAAGTTCTGATGCTGTTAATTACCAAGGGCCTGATCTGCAGCTGGATGCACTGCTCATCTTTGAAGTTTACACCTATTTGCATGCGTGACTGGTACCTGCCAGAATAGTGTAGAGAAAAAATAACATGCTGATTAGCGTATCCATTCAGGCACCCTTCAGTTAAGTAAACACTTGCTCAATAAATCTTATCCAATCGAGCTAGCTCAGTGGTCATTGGGCCCTTTTTACTCATTAATTGAGATTTATCAAAAGCAAGTACATGTATTTCACTGAATGTCTATGAGATGGTTTTAGTTGCTGTAAAATCTTGGGCAGTTATTGTAGACCTTGGTAGTATTTGCAATATATCATTGAAATAACTTGTTGAATTCTTGAATTATGTTATGGCAGAATCAACCTGCACTTGAAAAGGATCGGTACAAAATCCGTCAAGCTTTTGTTGCAGCTCCGGGGAACTCTCTTATTGTTGCTGATTATGGTCAGGTATGCTAGTAACGCTCAAGACAAGTTGCTGAATGTTTCTAAACTGATACAGTTAAGACAAAAGAATACTTCTGTTCCATGTAGCTGGAGCTCAGGATCCTGGCACATCTTGCTAATTGTAGAAGTATGTTAGATGCTTTTAAAGCTGGTGGTGACTTCCATTCCAGAACAGCCATGAATATGTACCAGCATATTCGTGAGGCTGTTGAAGAAAAGAGGGTACTTCTTGAGTGGGATCCTCAACCAGGTCAAGAGAAACCCCCTGTGCCGATGTTGAAGGTACTCCAGTTTAAATACTATTTCAAGAAGTTGTAGTGACTCCATTTTGATAAAGTCCACTTTTCAACTCCAACTGTAAAATCAGCGAAAATTGTTTCCAAGTTTGAAAAATGAAGTTCTGCAGTATTATGACTACCCTACTTCAATGGATCAGGCATATCACATTATTGTTTTTATTGCCAATTTGAAAACTGAAGTTCTCCAGTATAATGACTACCCTACAGCTATGAATCCAGGGTTGAAAAGTTTATTTTGTTTCTTAAGGGTACTGATTACAATGATCAGGCATATCACATTATTGTTTTCATTGCGTACCCTACTTCAGTGGAGGATCAGAATCCATAATTTGTAGCCTGTGGAGCTTACTATGATTAGTACCACCTTTAGGATTTGTATTTTCTGACTGGTCCATTCCATTAATATTAAATTGGTGTCTTTCTTTGTGAACACTCTTAACAATCCTCGCTCTTAGATCTCATGTCTCTGTCGTACTTCAAGGCTTATTTTTTAACTTTTCATTTTGGGGTCTGGACAAGCGTGACATCTGTTTGAGGCCTGAACTTAGCTTTAGTTTCAAATGGACGGATGTTTTCTGCAATTTTTGTCCTGTCACTCTGTTTTCTTTTTTTTGTATTCTATTTGAAATTGATTACCTCCAATTGTTACTTCAATCTGTTTCAGCCCACATGATGCTCTATTTAATGTTCTCTGCATTTCTTTGGAATTAGATCCAGGAAATGTTAATCATATATTACTTGTATGGATTCAAACAGAGTTTGATGTTTTACTTGTGATTTAGGATGCCTTCGGTGCCGAGAGGAGGAAAGCTAAGATGCTCAATTTCTCCATAGCATACGGAAAAACAGCTAATGGGCTTGCTCGGGATTGGAAGGTACACCTCTTCATCAGCTAATAGCAAGAAATAAACTTCGGCGCACAGTTGTTTTGATACCAGCTTGGACTACTTGGTTAATGTTCACTGGTGATACATGTTCGTTACTCATGTTCATTAATATTCAGCTAGAAACTGGAAATAGTAATTACTCGTGTTCATTATATTCACCTGTGACACTGCCCACATTTTCAGTGATTTTTATATTTATCTTAACATATGACAGCTATAAATTATCTCATTAATGGAACCAAACCTTGGTCTTTCCTATTAGCTTTCCTGAAAGTATTGCGCAAGTTGTAACCTGTTGCCTTTGCTTCGCAGGTAAAACTTAGGGAAGCACATGAGACACTGGATCTCTGGTACAGAGACAGAAAAGAAGTTTCGGCATGGCAAACGAAACAGAGAGAATTAGCACACGAGAAGTCTGAAGTATATACTTTGCTTGGACGATCACGCCGTTTCCCCAATATGGCCTATTTGACTAGCGGTCAAAGGAAGCACATCGAGCGTGCTGCTATCAATGCCCCTGTACAGGTAAAATCTTGTCTAGTGTCAGAAAAAGTGGTCAAGCTTAATGTCGAAACTGATACTGTACTTTTTTTTAACATCACAGGGCAGTGCAGCAGATGTTGCCATGTGTGCAATGCTTGAGATAGAAAGGAATACTCGTCTGAAGGAGCTTGGCTGGACCCTCCTGTTGCAGGTATATATGCTTCGTGAGCTTTCGTAGTAGTACTGGAGCGTGGAGCGTTTCCACTAGTTTTGGTTTTCCTTTGGTACTAAAAATAATAATTTGTGTGTATGATGTCCCTATGCCGCTCCACTGTTTGTATTTTGTCTAGTCAAACTGGATGCTGTCGATGATTTCAAAATAGGTGTCTGTTCTCGAGATTTCAAGTTTATTGACTGCAAACGCACATGCTGCACCTAGTTCCAATTGTTGCCCTTTTCTGTGATAGTTATTTTTTGATCTTCTAATGCAATATCTAGCTTTGAACCTGGCAGAACTGACAGATCCACCTTTCAGGTGCACGATGAAGTGATACTGGAAGGACCTTCAGAGTCAGCTGAGGTGGCCAAGGCGATGGTGGTTGAGTGCATGTCTAAGCCCTTCTACGGCACCAACATCTTGATGGTTGACCTGGCTGTTGATGCAAAATGTGCACAGAATTGGTATGCGGCCAAGTAGGCTCCCGGCATCGTATGAACCCATCCGTCGACTCCCCAGCATGGCGTAGTTGCGCGTCGACTCCCCAGCATGGTGTAGTTGCGCCCCAGACGGGCATCTACTCCAGCCAATTTTGGTTCCATTTGAGCTGGTGTCAACTGCTGGCCTGTGTGTGGCATGAAAGCTATGGCAGCACAGAAATGATAGTAGCAGCGAAGGCATTGTACACTACCACATAGGTTGGATAGCTCTGGACTCCCCCACCCTTCTTTAGTAGGACTCTGAAGGTAGAGGAAAGTAGGAAAGACTTGGCATGCATTTTGTCTATATCATTTCCTCAGTATGCTAATGTATTAGGTTAGATGACTTATTCTACTAGCGTGTAACACGATCGTTGCGTAATAACTTATTTTGATCGTGAAATGAAGCTTAGGGTGAGCTTTCTTATGGGAATCTTGCACCATTTGCATAATTTTGTAGATGGTTCTTGATTTGCCAGCACTGCCTAGATCCAAGCTTGGAACGGCTGGGCCCTCGTCGATCATCGACAGAACAACATTGCCACCACGCAACAAGAGGTGCGGAAAGAAATTCTTAACTGCGCAAGGGTGCAGAACGAAACAATGGAAAGGGAAATTAGACAAATCATGAATGGTAATTAACAGTTGCACAATTATAAGCTGACCAGCCACTTACGTTACAAACTCATCTATACATAAAAAAATTGAAACCACATTTCATTTTTCGAGGAATCTTGAGCATTGGAGTGGCATGTACATCAAATTGACAATATTGATGAACTGTCCGGGCATAAGTTTCTGCCCGAGAACACCTCATACAGTGGCACAACAAATACAAAAAATGTGCCTCGCAATGACACAAATGTCAGAACGAAATGGTGATTTAGTCACGGTGTTTGTGTCTGTCCTTGAACTTGAGCATACAGCTCGAGGAGTTCAGGCACATCTTCTTTGTACTTCAGTATGTACCTCTCCACGAAGCTGTCCTCCGGGAGTCTGACTATGGTCGGAAAGCTCGTCTTCCGGAAGTCGACGCCTCTGGACCGCAAGGCCTCGACGACGCGGCACCGCGGAGCCAGCCGCTTGTCAAGGCTGAAGGTCAGCAGCACGGGGCTCCTGACGATGGACCCTACGCTGCACCGGGTGGTGGTCCTGAGGAGCTCCACCTTCCGCCGCAGCACCTCCTCGGAGGCGAACATGAAGCAGGGCGCGCGGCTGAACATGGCGGCGAACTCGTCCTCGGTGCACCCGAGGCCACGGATCACGACCGCCTTCTTGGACTCGAAGGCGCGTACGCCGATGTTGTGGAGCGCGAAGGGGCACCAGGTGTACATCCCGGAGGCTGGCGGGACACCCGCGCAGGCCTCGACGCGGCCGACGAGCGCCTTGAGCTTGGCGGGCGACTGCATGATGATCGACGGCTTCCTGCGCACCATGGCGGTGAGGCGGGCCTCGGGAAAATTGATGATAACCCCCCCAGTTGAGGGGGGGTACCCCTATGTGTCACTGACATGTGGGGTCGGGGCCCACAAATCAGTGACACAAGGGGGGCATATGATAAAAGCCCCCCCAACTTGGGGGGTTATCATCAATTCGCCCGCGGGCCTCCGGCACTCCAAGGACACGGAGCGTGGCGAGGTTCTGCAGGAGCACGCCGACGGTGTACTTGAGCAGCCACGCCTTGGCGAGCCATTTCATCAGTAAGGTGGTGGAGCCGAGGAGGTCGAGCCAGAAGAGGACCCGCGGGAGGAGGTTGGAGTGGACGCCGTAGGTGAGCGCCGACGGGAAGAGCGCGAAGAGGCGGGAAGCCTCGGCGCGCTTGAGGCCGAGCGCGCGGAGGGCGGTGAACTTGAGGGAGAGGGTGGCGTCCACGTCGCTGAGGAGCAGCCCGGGCTTGCGGGACACGATGGTGCGGACCTGCGCCTTGCCGAGGCCGTGCGAGCGGAGGAAGGCGAGCACAGCGTCCGGCCGGTCCGTGGAGCTGAGGTGCGAGAACCGCGGGGCGGCCTTGGCGGCCGCCGCCGGCGAGAGGCCGCAGGTGGAGACGAGGTACTCGGCCATGAAGTGCGGCTTTGCTTCCCGGGTGGAGAAACTGAGGTGGCCGGGGAAGTAGAGGATGAGGAGCCGGGGCGGGAGCGGGACGGACGCGAGGCGGCCGGCGAGACGCCGCAACGCCATGGATGCGGCGGACGGACGGCGGCGGCACAGTTAGCCTGGCGCTGGCAGGAAGGAACCTGGGCGATGTGAATTCGTAAACGTCCGGTGGAAACGCCTTCAGTTCAAATACGCCTTCTAGCGCACGTAACGATAAGCCAAATTGAAACGGAAATACGCAACTTGAAACCCACCACGAAGTCCATGGCTCGGCTCGGTCAAGCTCGACAAAACTCGAGTCAAGCCTGTCTCGTGGCTCGGCTTGGTCAAGCTCGACAAAACTCGAGCCAAGCCTGGCTCGGCTTGGCAGTGAAATTTTTCGTCCGGTCAGGCTCGCGGCTCGGCTGGCTCGTGGCTCGGCTCGAGAGCTCGACGAGCCCGTCAGCCAGAACACAACCTACCGCCCTCTTCCCCGTCGATCATCTTCTGTCCCAACTCCATGTCTTCTTTCCCTCGCTAGCATTAGCAATTAGCGCCGGCCGCCACCATCGCTGGCCGCCACCATCGCCGGCAGCCACCACCGAAGAAGTGTACAGCCAGCCCGCCACCACCCGTCCACCTCCCCGTGTTCCCAGATTCCTAAAATGCACACAACTACGATTCGCGTGGACCGTCGGCGCTCCGCTGCCCGCCGTCCGTGTACAGCAGGGATCTGTATAAACTACGATTAGCAATTTTTCCCCGATCCATGTCCTGCTCCTTTTGGTCTATTCCCCGTGCGTGCTCCTTCTACTCATTGTCTCGTTCGATGGATCTGTATATGGTCTGTTTGTAAGTAATTTATAATTCACCCAGAAAATTTAATTTAGTAATCCTACGATTGATTTGTGTGCTTTAAACAGAAGTGCCTTTTTTGTCTTGGCTTCTTGACTGCTTGTATATACTACTCCCTTTTGTTGACCTATAGTTTTCTTTGAAAAGTCAAATTTGACTAACTTTGACCAAAATTTTAGATTCATCATGAAGTATATTATTGCATTTTATATTCCTAGTATTTGAAATATTAATGGTTTTTTTCTAAAATCTTGGTCAAAGTTAGTCAGGTTTAACTTTTCAGAGAAAACTATAAGTCCTTACAATCAGGAACGGAGCGAGTATGATAAAGTGTCTGAATATGCTATTGTAGCTGCAGATATTCTCTTGTTATGTACAATTAAGAGACTTTCTGGTGCTCAGACGACTGAGAACTGGTTAGTTCTCAGTCGACCGTGGAGCGATTGTTTTTGTCCAGTCAATTCAGTCAATGCGTAGGCTTCCATAGATTATGGGCCTTTGGTTTTTGGGCCTGCTAGCTGATTCTCTTTTATTTTTGGCCCAGGGCATGTTGGCATAGATTTTTTTTCCACTAATGGACGGAAGGTAGCTATATAGTATGATACACTACTAAAAAAGGACGCTCCTCATTAAAAATAGTTTAGAATTATTAAACGTTATTATTAATTATATGATGTCACCAAGTCTTAGTTGCAACCCGCTTATAACTCTCATCATTGGCAAGTCACTTGCAAATAAAAACTTAGTTGCAACTCACATGCAATCGACAAAAAAAACCTAGTTGCAACTGATCTGTAACTGAAAAATCTTAGATTCAATCATCCGTAGATGGTAAAACTATTTTGCAACCCACTTGTAACTGCAAATTATGTTTCAAGCAATAGGAAAAAAATCAGTTTCAATCCACTTGCAACTCAGAAATCCTAGTTTCAACCCACCTGCAACTAAAAAAACTCAATTGCAACACATTTGTAATTACAAAAAATCTAAGTTACAACCCACTTGCAACTAAAAAAAATCAGTTGCAAACCATTTGGGACTCAAAAATCTCAGTTACAATCCACTCGCAACTAAAAAATTCAGTTGCAAACCATTTGAAACTCTAAAATCTTAGGTCAACTCACATGCAAATTGCAAAAAAATGCAACTCAAAATCTCAGTTACAACTTACTTGCAACTCGTAAAGTAATTTAATCGCAACTCACATATCTCTGTTACAACCCACTTGCAACCCACATGTAGTTAGAAAAAAACTCAAATGTCTGGTATAACCCACTTGCAACTCAACTGCAATCGACATGTAACTCAGTTATAACCCATCTACAACCCGCAAGCTATCACACTTCACGACGCAATCAACATTTCATGAGTTGACCGAGCTCTAAGTTAAATCTTCGTCGACCAAGAATCGATTTTTTTGATAAATATAACTTAGTTGCATTTCATAGAAAAAACTCAGTTGCCACCCACTTGCAACTAAAAAATCTCAGTTACAATCTAGTTGCAACTGAAAAAATCTTAGTTGCAACCCACTTGCAACTAAAGAATTAATATATTCCTTAGATGCAATCCACTTGCAACTGAGAAAGCTTGGTTGCAACCCGCTTGCAACTCACTGCCAGCACACTTCACAAATACAAAGACGAACATTTATTCTCAGTTGGAACCCACTTGCAATTGAAAAAAACTCAATTACAACACACTCGCAACTAGAGAAAACTCAGCTACAACCCACTTTCAACCGGAAAAACTCATTTGCAACCCAATTGCATCTCCCAACCAGCACAAACCAACCGCAAATCCCACGGTCAAAAACATTTCCCCCCAGTTACAACAAAATTATAATTAGAAAAGTGAAAACTCAGTTACAATCTACTTGCAACTGAAAATTCCGGTTGTAAACTTCACGCTAGCATGAATCAAAGGGGCGATTCAACAATTGAGGAGTCGACCGAGTTCTAACTTCATTATCTATCAACGTAAAATAGCAAAACAAAAAGAAAATGAGGAATACAAAACACAAGGCACAAGATAGATGTACACCAAGTTAGGAACATATAAATAAAGAGAAAATGCAAAAAAAAAAAAATCGTGAGATAAAAAAAACAGGAGTAAACACATATGCAACCACTAAAACCAGACAAACACCTAGTTACACGTGACATGTAATTTCTACTTAGTTACACATGACAAAGCAACTTCAATATATTGTTTAATTTGCACATAAAAAAGTAGAAGTAATTAATGTAAAAGTGACTAGGTAGAACGGTGAAACAAATAAGACATGGAAATAGATGATAAGAAAGATAAGAAGATAATTATCGTGCCATTATTTTGAAGCGATATAACCATCAATCAAATAAAAAGATTGCTTAAAAGAGAAACAATATGATCGTACAACTAAGTGGTGCGCACCAAATACAACAAGCAAAAAGAAAAGAAAAAACAGAACGTAAACATCAAAAATAAAAAAAAGGAAAAATATATCGTGCAGCTGAATACAACAGGGAAAAAAATGAGCCGTATTTTTTTTGAGAACTAAAAAATGAGCCGTAGTCAAAAGAATAGCAACGAGCAAAAAAAAAAAGAGTTACTACTAAAGCCCATGATACAGGACATTGCGTGCCAAAAAAGGCCCACAGGCCACACGTCTGGGCAAGCACGGTCGCACGATCCCAATAGACAAACAGGAACCGAAAATGCTAGACTTACGGACGAGATTCCTACGGACTACAGGCTACGGACGTACGTGTCCCCGTCCCATTCGCCCCTCCCCTAAAACTGCCCCCCGTGAATTTCACAACGGGCCCACTCCCTGATTATCTCACCTGATCCCGTAAGTTTTATCCGTAGATGGGAAAACTATTTTGCAACCCACTTGTAACTGCAAATTATGTTTCAAGCAATAGGAAAAAAATCAGTTTCAATCCACTTGCAACTCAGAAATCCTAGTTTCAACCCACCTGCAACTAAAAAAACTCAATTGCAACACATTTGTAATTACAAAAATCTAAGTTACAACCCACTTGCAACTAAAAAAAATCAGTTGCAAACCATTTGGGACTCAAAAATCTCAGTTACAATCCACTCGCAACTAAAAATTCAGTTGCAAACCATTTGAAACTCTAAAATCTTAGGTCAACTCACATGCAAATTGCAAAAAAATGCAACTCAAAATCTCAGTTACAACTTACTTGCAACTCGTAAAGTAATTTAATCGCAACTCAAATATCTCTGTTACAACCCACTTGCAACCCACATGTAGTTAGAAAAAAACTCAAATGTCTGGTATAACCCACTTGCAACTCAACTGCAATCGACATGTAACTCAGTTATAACCCATCTACAACCCGCAAGCTATCACACTTCACGACGCAATCAACATTTCATGAGTTGACCGAGCTCTAAGTTAAATCTTCGTCGACCAAGAATCGATTTTTTTGATAAATATAACTTAGTTGCATTTCATAGAAAAAACTCAGTTGCCACCCACTTGCAACTAAAAAATCTCAGTTACAATCTAGTTGCAACTGAAAAAATCTTAGTTGCAACCCACTTGCAACTAAAGAATTAATATATTCCTTAGATGCAATCCACTTGCAACTGAGAAAACTTGGTTGCAACCCGCTTGCAACTCACTGCCAGCACACTTCACAAATACAAAGACGAACATTTATTCTCAGTTGGAACCCACTTGCAATTGAAAAAAACTCAATTACAACACACTCGCAACTAGAGAAAACTCAGCTACAACCCACTTTCAACCGGAAAAACTCATTTGCAACCCAATTGCATCTCCCAACCAGCACAAACCAACCGCAAATCCCACGGTCAAAAACATTTCCCCCCAGTTACAACAAAATTATAATTAGAAAAGTGAAAACTCAGTTACAATCTACTTGCAACTGAAAATTCCGGTTGTAAACTTCACGCTAGCATGAATCAAGGGGCGATTCAACAATTGAGGAGTCGACCGAGTTCTAACTTCATTATCTATCAACGTAAAATAGCAAAACAAAAAGAAAATGAGGAATACAAAACACAAGGCACAAGATAGATGTACACCAAGTTAGGAACATATAAATAAAGAGAAAATGCAAAAAAAAAAAAAATCGCGAGATAAAAAAAACAGGAGTAAACACATATGCAACCACTAAAACCAGACAAACACCTAGTTACACGTGACATGTAATTTCTACTTAGTTACACATGACAAAGCAACTTCAATATATTGTTTAATTTGCACATAAAAAAGTAGAAGTAATTAATGTAAAAGTGACTTGGTACAACGGTGAAACAAATAAGACATGGAAATAGATGATAAGAAAGATAAGAAGATAATTATCGTGCCATTATTTTGAAGCGATATAACCATCAATCAAATAAAAAGATTGCTTAAAAGAGAAACAATATGATCGTACAACTAAGTGGTGCGCACCAAATACAACAAGCAAAAAGAAAAGAAAAAACAGAACGTAAACATCAAAAATAAAAAAAGGAAAAATATATCGTGCAGCTGAATACAACAGGGAAAAAATGAGCCGTATTTTTTTTGAGAACTAAAAAATGAGCCGTAGTCAAAAGAATAGCAACGAGCAAAAAAAAAAGAGTTACTACTAAAGCCCACGATACAGGACATTGCGTGCCAAAAAAGGCCCACAGGCCACACGTCTGGGCAAGCACGGTCGCACGATCCCAATAGACAAACAGGAACCGAAAATGCTAGACTTACGGACGAGATTCCTACGGACTACAGGCTACGGACGTACGTGTCCCCGTCCCATTCGCCCCTCCCCTAAAACTGCCCCCCGTGAATTTCACAACGGGCCCACTCCCTGATTATCTCACCTGATCCCGTAAGTTTTATCCGTAGATGGGAAAACTATTTTGCAACCCACTTGTAACTGCAAATTATGTTTCAAGCAATAGGAAAAAAATCAGTTTCAATCCACTTGCAACTCAGAAATCCTAGTTTCAACCCACCTGCAACTAAAAAAACTCAATTGCAACACATTTGTAATTACAAAAATCTAAGTTACAACCCACTTGCAACTAAAAAAAATCAGTTGCAAACCATTTGGGACTCAAAATCTCAGTTACAATCCACTCGCAACTAAAAAATTCAGTTGCAAACCATTTGAAACTCTAAAATCTTAGGTCAACTCACATACAAATTGCAAAAAAATGCAACTCAAAATCTCAGTTACAACTTACTTGCAACTCGTAAAGTAATTTAATCGCAACTCAAATATCTCTGTTACAACCCACTTGCAACCCACATGTAGTTAGAAAAAAACTCAAATGTCTGGTATAACCCACTTGCAACTCAACTGCAATCGACATGTAACTCAGTTATAACCCATCTACAACCCGCAAGCTATCACACTTCACGACGCAATCAACATTTCATGAGTTGACCGAGCTCTAAGTTAAATCTTCGTCGACCAAGAATCGATTTTTTTGATAAATATAACTTAGTTGCATTTCATAGAAAAAACTCAGTTGCCACCCACTTGCAACTAAAAAATCTCAGTTACAATCTAGTTGCAACTGAAAAAATCTTAGTTGCAACCCACTTGCAACTAAAGAATTAATATATTCCTTAGATGCAATCCACTTGCAACTGAGAAAGCTTGGTTGCAACCCGCTTGCAACTCACTGCCATCACACTTCACAAATACAAAGACGAACATTTATTCTCAGTTGGAACCCACTTGCAATTGAAAAAAACTCAATTACAACACACTCGCAACTAGAGAAAACTCAGCTACAACCCACTTTCAACCGGAAAAACTCATTTGCAACCCAATTGCATCTCCCAACCAGCACAAACCAACCGCAAATCCCACGGTCAAAAACATTTCCCCCCAGTTACAACAAAATTATAATTAGAAAAGTGAAAACTCAGTTACAATCTACTTGCAACTGAAAATTCCGGTTGTAAACTTCACGCTAGCATGAATCAAGGGGCGATTCAACAATTGAGGAGTCGACCGAGTTCTAACTTCATTATCTATCAACGTAAAATAGCAAAACAAAAAGAAAATGAGGAATACAAAACACAAGGCATAAGATAGATGTACACCAAGTGAGGAACATATAAATAAAGAGAAAATGCAAAAAAAAAAAAAATCGCGAGATAAAAAAAACAGGAGTAAACACATATGCAACCACTAAAACCAGACAAACACCTAGTTACACGTGACATGTAATTTCTACTTAGTTACACATGACAAAGCAACTTCAATATATTGTTTAATTTGCACATAAAAAAGTAGAAGTAATTAATGTAAAAGTGACTAGGTAGAACGGTGAAACAAATAAGACATGGAAATAGATGATAAGAAAGATAAGAAGATAATTATCGTGCCATTATTTTGAAGCGATATAACCATCAATCAAATAAAAAGATTGCTTAAAAGAGAAACAATATGATCGTACAACTAAGTGGTGCGCACCAAATACAACAAGCAAAAAGAAAAGAAAAAACAGAACGTAAACATCAAAAATAAAAAAAAGGAAAAATATATCGTGCAGCTGAATACAACAGGGAAAAAATGAGCCGTATTTTTTTTGAGAACTAAAAAATGAGCCGTAGTCAAAAGAATAGCAACGAGCAAAAAAAAAAAAGAGTTACTACTAAAGCCCACGATACAGGACATTGCGTGCCAAAAAAGGCCCACAGGCCACACGTCTGGGCAAGCACGGTCGCACGATCCCAATAGACAAACAGGAACCGAAAATGCTAGACTTACGGACGAGATTCCTACGGACTACAGGCTACGGACGTACGTGTCCCCGTCCCATTCGCCCCTCCCCTAAAACTGCCCCCCGTGAATTTCACAACGGGCCCACTCCCTGATTATCTCACCTGATCCCGTAAGTTTTATCCGTAGATGGGAAAACTATTTTGCAACCCACTTGTAACTGCAAATTATGTTTCAAGCAATAGGAAAAAAATCAGTTTCAATCCACTTGCAACTCAGAAATCCTAGTTTCAACCCACCTGCAACTAAAAAAACTCAATTGCAACACATTTGTAATTACAAAAATCTAAGTTACAACCCACTTGCAACTAAAAAAAATCAGTTGCAAACCATTTGGGACTCAAAAATCTCAGTTACAATCCACTCGCAACTAAAAAATTCAGTTGCAAACCATTTGAAACTCTAAAATCTTAGGTCAACTCACATACAAATTACAAAAAAATGCAACTCAAAATCTCAGTTACAACTTACTTGCAACTCGTAAAGTAATTTAATCGCAACTCAAATATCTCTGTTACAACCCACTTGCAACCCACATGTAGTTAGAAAAAAACTCAAATGTCTGGTATAACCCACTTGCAACTCAACTGCAATCGACATGTAACTCAGTTATAACCCATCTACAACCCACAAGCTATCACACTTCACGACGCAATCAACATTTCATGAGTTGACCGAGCTCTAAGTTAAATTTTGTCGACCAAGAATCGATTTTTTTGATAAATATAACTTAGTTGCATTTCATAGAAAAAACTCAGTTGCCACCCACTTGCAACTAAAAAATCTCAGTTACAATCTAGTTGCAACTGAAAAAATCTTAGTTGCAACCCACTTGCAACTAAAGAATTAATATATTCCTTAGATGCAATCCACTTGCAACTGAGAAAGCTTGGTTGCAACCCGCTTGCAACTCACCGCCAGCACACTTCACAAATACAAAGACGAACATTTATTCTCAGTTGGAACCCACTTGCAATTGAAAAAAACTCAATTACAACACACTCGCAACTAGAGAAAACTCAGCTACAACCCACTTTCAACCGGAAAAACTCATTTGCAACCCAATTGCATCTCCGAACCAGCACAAACCAACCGCAAATCCCACGGTCAAAAACATTTCCCCCCAGTTACAACAAAATTATAATTAGAAAAGTGAAAACTCAGTTACAATCTACTTGCAACTGAAAATTCCGGTTGTAAACTTCACGCTAGCATGAATCAAGGGGCGATTCAACAATTGAGGAGTCGACCGAGTTCTAACTTCATTATCTATCAACGTAAAATAGCAAAACAAAAAGAAAATGAGGAATACAAAACACAAGGCATAAGATAGATGTACACCAAGTTAGGAACATATAAATAAAGAGAAAATGCAAAAAAAAAAAATCGCGAGATAAAAAAAACAGGAGTAAACACATATGCAACCACTAAAACCAGACAAACACCTAGTTACACGTGACATGTAATTTCTACTTAGTTACACATGACAAAGCAAGTTCAATATATTGTTTAATTTGCACATAAAAAAGTAGAAGTAATTAATGTAAAAGTGACTTGGTACAACGGTGAAACAAATAAGACATGGAAATAGATGATAAGAAAGATAAGAAGATAATTATCGTGCCATTATTTTGAAGCGATATAACCATCAATCAAATAAAAAGATTGCTTAAAAGAGAAACAATATGATCGTACAACTAAGTGGTGCGCACCAAATACAACAAGCAAAAAGAAAAGAAAAAACAGAACGTAAACATCAAAAATAAAAAAAGGAAAAATATATCGTGCAGCTGAATACAACAGGGAAAAAATGAGCCGTATTTTTTTTGAGAACTAAAAAATGAGCCGTAGTCAAAAGAATAGCAACGAGCAAAAAAAAAGAGTTACTACTAAAGCCCACGATACAGGACATTGCGTGCCAAAAAAGGCCCACAGGCCACACGTCTGGGCAAGCACGGTCGCACGATCCCAATAGACAAACAGGAACCGAAAATGCTAGACTTACGGACGAGATTCCTACGGACTACAGGCTACGGACATACGTGTCCCCGTCCCATTCGCCCCTCCCCTAAAACTGCCCCCCGTGAATTTCACAACGGGCCCACTCCCTGATTATCTCACCTGATCCCGTAAGTTTTATCCGTAGATGGGAAAACTATTTTGCAACCCACTTGTAACTGCAAATTATGTTTCAAGCAATAGGAAAAAAATCAGTTTCAATCCACTTGCAACTCAGAAATCCTAGTTTCAACCCACCTGCAACTAAAAAAACTCAATTGCAACACATTTGTAATTACAAAAATCTAAGTTACAACCCACTTGCAACTAAAAAAAATCAGTTGCAAACCATTTGGGACTCAAAAATCTCAGTTACAATCCACTCGCAACTAAAAAATTCAGTTGCATACCATTTGAAACTCTAAAATCTTAGGTCAACTCACATGCAAATTGCAAAAAAATGCAACTCAAAATCTCAGTTACAACTTACTTGCAACTCGTAAAGTAATTTAATCGCAACTCAAATATCTCTGTTACAACCCACTTGCAACCCACATGTAGTTAGAAAAAAACTCAAATGTCTGGTATAACCCACTTGCAACTCAACTGCAATCGACATGTAACTCAGTTATAACCCATCTACAACCCGCAAGCTATCACACTTCACGACGCAATCAACATTTCATGAGTTGACCGAGCTCTAAGTTAAATCTTCGTCGACCAAGAATCGATTTTTTTGATAAATATAACTTAGTTGCATTTCATAGAAAAAACTCAGTTGCCACCCACTTGCAACTAAAAAATCTCAGTTACAATCTAGTTGCAACTGAAAAAATCTTAGTTGCAACCCACTTGCAACTAAAGAATTAATATATTCCTTAGATGCAATCCACTTGCAACTGAGAAAGCTTGGTTGCAACCCGCTTGCAACTCACCGCCAGCACACTTCACAAATACAAAGACGAACATTTATTCTCAGTTGGAACCCACTTGCAATTGAAAAAAACTCAATTACAACACACTCGCAACTAGAGAAAACTCAGCTACAACCCACTTTCAACCGGAAAAACTCATTTGCAACCCAATTGCATCTCCCAACCAGCACAAACCAACCGCAAATCCCACGGTCAAAAACATTTCCCCCCAGTTACAACAAAATTATAATTAGAAAAGTGAAAACTCAGTTACAACCTACTTGCAACTGAAAATTCCGGTTGTAAACTTCACGCTAGCATGAATCAAGGGGCGATTCAACAATTGAGGAGTCGACCGAGTTCTAACTTCATTATCTATCAACGTAAAATAGCAAAACAAAAAGAAAATGAGGAATACAAAACACAAGGCACAAGATAGATGTACACCAAGTTAGGAACATATAAATAAAGAGAAAATGCAAAAAAAAAATCGTGAGATAAAAAAAACAGGAGTAAACACATATGCAACCACTAAAACCAGACAAACACCTAGTTACACGTGACATGTAATTTCTACTTAGTTACACATGACAAAGCAACTTCAATATATTGTTTAATTTGCACATAAAAAAGTAGAAGTAATTAATGTAAAAGTGACTTGGTACAACGGTGAAACAAATAAGACATGGAAATAGATGATAAGAAAGATAAGAAGATAATTATCGTGCCATTATTTTGAAGCGATATAACCATCAATCAAATAAAAAGATTGCTTAAAAGAGAAACAATATGATCGTACAACTAAGTGGTGCGCACCAAATACAACAAGCAAAAAGAAAAGAAAAAACAGAACGTAAACATCAAAAATAAAAAAAGGAAAAATATATCGTGCAGCTGAATACAACAGGGAAAAAAATGAGCCGTATTTTTTTTGAGAACTAAAAAATGAGCCGTAGTCAAAAGAATAGCAACGAGCAAAAAAAAAGAGTTACTACTAAAGCCCACGATACAGGACATTGCGTGCCAAAAAAGGCCCACAGGCCACACGTCTGGGCAAGCACGGTCGCACGATCCCAATAGACAAACAGGAACCGAAAATGCTAGACTTACGGACGAGATTCCTACGGACTACAGGCTACGGACGTACGTGTCCCCGTCCCATTCGCCCCTCCCCTAAAACTGCCCCCGTGAATTTCACGACGGGCCCACTCCCTGATTATCTCACCTGATCCTGTAAGTTTTATCCTTAGGTGCGATCCGTAAGTGTAGCATTACTCAACACATATCGAGCGAGGTGTTGATAAAAAGGAAAATGCACCCCGTAAAAAAAAGGAAAATGCACGAATCTTAACGCTCACATCTAACGGTGACAGACGCGACTGAGAACTAACGAGTTCTCAGGCGACTTAGAACTAGCAAATCCGTAAAATTAATGCTTTTGCCATCCGAAAACTATACTAGACTAGCTCTACATGTCAAACTAATGTCCAATTTTGACATCGCCATACTAGATGATCTATTCATGCTCAATTGTTTGTTGATTATAATTGTAAACTATCCATTTTTAGTAAAAATGATGTCAACCATTCGTATTTCATCGAGCCTTCGAGCCGGCTTGCGAGCTTCACCGAGCCGGCTTGTCGAGCCTCGAGCCTTGCACGGAAGGTTTAGGCTTGGCTTGTCTGACCTTCGAGCCGAGCCCGAGCCGAGACTTGTCGAGCCCAAGCCGAGCCTCGAGTCTCGAGCTTTGTGTCCACCCCTACCACCGAGTTACGTACAGCCATTGCGCCACGACGAGACCTCTGATCGAGAAGCTTCAGTGAAGCCAGAGCTCCATATATCCACGCAATGGTGCACGTAAATGAAATATCCATCGTCCCTGAAGGTCATCGAGCCCTCCCCGATACTCGGTAACCTGAAAATTAAACTTATAATGGATTGTATTATTTGCATGGAGTGTCAACTGAAATTCAATTAATTATTTGACTATATTTAACATTTTCTAGCTGAATTTGTATGACTTATATCGGCCTAACTAAACTTTCCCCCCGACAATTAGGATGTTTTTTCAACATATGATGTACACGCTATTAATCTATGTGGACTTGTTTTTACAAATTGAGTCAATTTTAAAATTTTAATGGTATATTAAACACAACTAGTACTAATAATATAGTGATTATTACTAGTACACTCTATTATCGGGCCTTCCTTTTGTCGGGGCCCGGGGCGGTCGCCCAATTTGTCCGGCCTATGGGCCGGCCCTGCCTTCAGGATCGCACTTACAAGCGTTTCCTCCCTGATGTATCCCTCCAGAGTCTCGGCTCGCACCCTCTCCACGGCCGTAGTGATATTGAAGGCGCGCCTTTTGATGAAGGGTGTAGCCTTAATCACCGCAAGCTTCTGCAGCAAAAAAATCGGAATGACTAGTGTTAATCATCTTGCCAAAAGTAGTCAACTCTTCCGCGTCTTAAGTTGAAGAGGAACATACCATTCCCTCTGTATACCCACAATTCGAATCCGCATCGACAGATAATCGATCAAATTACATCGGAGATGAACTCAACCAGAATTGGGGTAAACTCCTTGACGGCATATTTCGTGATTTCAGCGCGATCGACAAGATCCACCAGAATTTGATGATGGCCAACCAACATGGAAGAGTTGATCGCACGGAGAATGCCAGCCAATTCGATTTCGAAAATCTGAGTAAGAGGTGATGAGACAGACAGACGCCGGCTGCCGGACCATTAGGTAGGGCCGGTCCAAATATAATTATAGGAATATATATTTTTACACTAACCTTTTTTACTTCATACTCATTTGCATCATGATACAATTTTATTGAATATAGTTTTTATTATTTATTTGTTATGGTTAACTACAAAATAAAGCTTCTACATATTAGTTAAGTGTTGTTCGTTACACAATTAAAATGTGTATCGATGAATAATACACTTATATTGCACTAAATTAAAACACAAGTTTTGTGATATCTGCGTCATAAATTTTACTTTTCGAATTACTTAGACAATATATTATTATAATATTTATGGTGATCTCTAACTCATATAATTAAGCATATATACTCGTAAAAACTTCTAGAGCGTCAATTGAATTGTGAGTAAGATTCTTTATTAGTTTTTTGGTGGCCGACTGTGTTTTGCGAGTTATTATGGATTCAATACAAAGTAAAAAGCATGTGTATACTTTGTATTTGGTATTGAAATAGAATCACTAATAATAACCAGAAAATTAAACTTATAATGGATCGTACTATTTTGCATGGAGCGTCAATCTATATCTGTACCTAATAATACTAGGAAAAGCGCCCGTGTGTTGCCACGGGTTTGAAATAATCGAAATGTGCTTATGAATATCAGAAACAACTTTTACAAACATAAATTATATTAGTTCCGTTTTCATTTAATCTACTATGAATCTCGTTTTGTTCTTTTTTGTATATATAAATTCTTTATACTATATAATAGATTGCTTGGTTGTTTCCATGGCCTATTAATTCATTTCGCTTTCACAAATGAACAAGTTTATTCAGAAGAGAACCACATAATTTGACATTCAATTCTAATGCATTTCATAAGTTTTAATTTGATAATCTATGTATATATAGGAAATATGGCCGTGCGTTGGTATGGGTTATTTATTTTGTATGATATTTCTTCGGAGTGATTAACCTATTCATGTGCGAGGCATTGGCTGCACCATGTTAAAAGCTGCTGGAACTTTCGAACTCATGCCAAAAACAACATTTAATAAAAATCAAACTGTAGCCAAGTGGATGAATAGGACATGGTTCATGGTTTGTTCCCCTCAACGTGATGAAACGGTGTGAATATTGATGATTTTTGGAACAGTGAAATCCCTTTGTTCGCCCCCCACCGATTCCTGGCTAGTTTTATTTTGTGAAGACCTGGCTACCTCGTGGTCGCCTCCTCTTCTTGCTGCTAGTTTTAAGTCAGATGAAGACTGAATAAATCCATCAGATGCGAGGTCTGAAGACATGCCGTCTGAGAGTTCAGAGCTGGATGCCACGCATGGGTTCACTGTCAGTGTTCCTCTGGGCGGAGGACGGGGCGGCGGACTGAGATCGGGTGACCAGCTCCCCTAGGACGGCGCGGTGGACTTCGGTCGGCGCCCGGTGTCGACCTCCCGTGAGCGGCGCGCTGGACTCCGTGGGCAAGAACGGCGACCGGCCGTGCGCACAGCCGCCCTGGCCTCCAGCTCGACGCGGCAGCTCGGGCTGTCGGGCACCTGCCCCGATGCCCGCCCGTGGCTCCAGCTCCACCGGCGAGCTGCCGCTTCCGGCCTTGCCTGCGCGCTGGTGAAGTGTGAGCAGCGGGTTCCCCTCCGCATTTCCTGTAGGCCGGGAACGACGTGTCGTGTACAGCGAGCAGAGGCCAGCTTCCGCGTCCACCTCCTCGACGGTGAGGCTATGGCGCGCCACTTTCGTGACGGATCCCACCTCAACTCCAGCTTGTTCCCCGTCTCCAGTCTCTCCAACTTCTCCTTCTCTTTGGTTCCCTCTCCAAAATTACCCCCAGCACAATCATGCGATCTGGAGGTGCAGCAGCAGCGTTGTGGCTGGGAGGAATAAAAGGCAGCGTCGCGGCGCATCTGCCCAACCTCTTGGAGCCCTGTCGCTCGACGGTCGTCTCGGCGTCGGCCATGCTGTTTTCTTTTTACGGGTTCGTCTCAACGCGCCGTGGAGAAGGAAGCCGCCCGGTAGCTCTGCTCCTCGAAGCGGAACCTCCGCATGCCAGAGCGAGGTGTATTTGGTATTGAAATAGAATCACTAATAATAACCAGAAAATTAAATTTATAATGGATTGTACTATTTTGCATGGAGCGTCAATCTATATTTATACCTAACTAGCTGAATGCCCCTGTGTTGCAACGGGTGACAAACGTGAAAATAGGAATCATCATATTGTCGAAACAAATATCTTCTACTTTTTGAGTTTGTGTACCAGGAACATGATCCAGGAAGGGACAAGATAAGTAAGGCCATAAAATTTGATCGACTGAATGAAGAAAGTAGAAGGGACAAGAAATGTAAGGCCGGAAAATTTATCGACTGAATCAAGAAATTACTGAGACGCAATAAAAATATACAAATTATTTTCTATATATGTGTTAACATGTCTTTTATAACACATATTTCTTTCACCGTGATAAACGGGTATAAATAAAAATAGTTCTGATTTGGAAGTGGGACGGTAGCGGATTCGAATCATGTCGGCTTATATCGATTTTGGACGTGGTACCGTAGAGTACTCAAAATAATTGATCCAAAACGGTCATATCTCAAAATAATTGATTCAACAAAATCAAACAGGAAAAGACATGGTAAGAAAAAATAAGGCGATGTATACTACATGAGAATCACCTTTATCTTTTTCCTGGTTCATTGAAGCGTTTTTCGACAAAACTCTTATACAATGACAGCGACAAATTCTTTCCAAAGGAACATGCAGGTAGTTTAAAAAAAAGGAACTATGCAGGTCTAGTCCCCAATTTGTTCTAAGTGATCATGGAGTTTGCCGATAAGAGGTGTTAGACTCAAAGTTATATCTTCCAGCTTCCCAAACAGTATGGGTAATCTTTCATTTTTCGAGACACCGCTGATGTAGTTTGCTGACCCAAATACCAAGTGAACCACCCCTAAACAGAAATCAAAACATGAGGCTACAACTACAACACATACAACAAAGCAAAACAAGTCATAATCTGAAGGTCATATAGGACCACATGCTTAGACCGGGCATCGATAGCGCACTTCAAGCTCTCCTCCCACATCTTCATCAATCTGGTTAGCGAGGAGGTGAGGTCCATGCTCCAGTTCTACAGAATCTAGCACATGGCCAAATTCCCAACAGTCTCTGCACCTCCAGCAGTCCGTGCACGCCCGAAGGAGGTATTCCTAGAAAGCCTTCACTCCGAGCAACACCTGGTTCACGCCCACGCCCACCCGATCCGTCAGCTTAATGCCGACGGCGAACACCACCGCACACCAGCTCCTCTCTTCTTGTTCCTCCTCGCCATCTCCACGAGGGGCCTTCTCACCAACACGACGGCTAGGCTTGAAGGTTTTATTTGTTCATTAAGCAGTACATCCTTTGAGCTCCTACAAGGCTGGGATGGTCTCTGGCCGACCCATCAGCACACGTCGTAGCAGGATATGTGTGTCGCTGTTCTCATCTGCCTTGGCTCACATCGCACTGAACAAAAAGGATTTCATACCCGCACATTAGTCTTCTGACGACATGTTTAGCTTGACATTAAGAACATATTCTGAACCTATTTAAATCGCCAGCCTAGAGAATTTTATGAACTATTTCAAGATCTATAAAGCAAAAGGCTGAACAAACATGAACTGAATTGATGTAGTGACGACTATGAATATAAACGAGCAGCTAGAACCAGAATTTTTCAAGCTATTTAATTATCGATAAACCAGAAATCTAAGTAGACCACGAATATTTCTGAAACGCTACGATAGTATCAACGCAAGTAGCAACCATTCCCCAACTGGTAAACTGTGTGTGTGATGAATTTCGCCCAGCTATATCTATACCTGTCATCGAATAAAACCACAAATTCGGAAGTTTGAACTCACCTGGCATAAGGAGACCGATGCAGCGGAGACCATGGAGGGAGGAAGGAGGCGGCAGCTTGCGTGCGGAGGCGACAGAGCAGGGGTTACGGTCAGGGAAAACGGACGTCGACTCCAATCTGGAGAACGGTGGTTCCCTCTGTGCGTCTCCTGTCGGCTGTCGGCCGCACGCGGCTTGAAGCTGCCGTGCGTGGGGTGAGCTTCCCTCCTCTGCTGGCGGCTCTTCTCTTCCTCCATGGGAACGGCCCCGGAGAGCAGGACGTCCAGATCCAATGCACGTACAGCAGCTAGGAGAGGCGCGAAGGAGGAGTGGTTGCTTCGTGGATTCCGCCGGCCGCCGCTGCGTCGCCGTCGGTCGCCACCGCTCAAAGGAGAAAGGGGAAAGAGCATCGGTTGGAGGCGTGTGTACTGCGGGTTGATTTGTGAAGGCTTTGGGGACTAAAGTGCAAAACTACGGCGATGGAAAGAAAAAATCCAACCGGTAAGTTCAACTTGGCGGTGGTATAGGGGATAATATTTTCTGACTCAGCCTAACAATGCAGGGGCAAAATTGGAAAATTTTAAAAACGTACCACGACCATCACCACCTCTAGGCATATTATATAGTAGAGATAATAAAAGAATTAAGGTTTCTTGTCGTACGTCGTTGAAAATACCCCTAAAATTCGAACAAATTACCCACCGTTGCCACCGTATAAGTTTTAAGTCACGTACCGTTTCGATTTTTCCTTTTCCCGTCTCCGTCCTCGCGTGCTTGGTCAGAGTTTTTCTCTCGCTCGTTTCTGCCGTTCGTTTGTTTTTATTGTTTACATAGTTCGGAGAGGAAAAGAGATCGTAAGAGTATTGAGTTATTCTGCCGTATTCATCTATAAATAAACATGCAGGAAGCCCACGACCTCGTTATAACCGCTAGAGCCGAACGACTCCTCGCACAGGTCAAGGGCTTCGTCGGCAACACGCTCTTCATTGGACCTCCGGATCCTTCCATCTTCCGCGGAATCAATTGCTGACCGAGGACGACATGATCCGCGAGTCAGGTCTGCTTCGTCGTCGACGAGAAGGAGAAGGCAATCGGCGTCGCCTCAATAGGACATGGCCGCCCTGCTCCACCCCAAGATACTCGGTAGTGGGCACATCCCGCCTCCATTGTCCCGCCGCTGCATCTCCATAGCACAAAAAGCATCGAGCTCAACGACCATGGATGGTGTAGGTCTGTAGCCTAGACGTTCTTCTTCTCCCACAACTACGCGTCTACGCGGTCGTTGGTTGGTTATTCGATGGGGCAATGGACAAATTGTTGGTGAAAACTGAACCCCCACTCCCTGCTCTGCACCACCACCGATGGAGCGCACCTCCTGTGTGCTAATTGTAGCGGTCGTCGTACTCCTGTATGGCACCAGCGTGGAGTACCCGTCGATCGTGCGTGGCGCCAAGAACCTCACCTCCATTTGCGGAGTGCAGCACTAGACGATCAGGGGACGTCAGGGAACAAGCGGGTCTCACTCCACACCGATGAAGAAGTCGTCGACCGTGTCGGCGAGGTCGTCATCGACTACATCCCCGGCGACGCGTACATAACCTGAGTCCTCCTGAGTGGTGTCCAAACTCCAGAGAGGCCAGATGCGAATTGGCCGACGAAGCCTTCGTGTGTATCAATTGCGGCGGAGATGAGGTCAGCAGTCAGCTTTTTCCCTCCTGAACAGCTCGCGGTGTCTGCGCAGGATGCATGCAGATGCAGCATTGCGTAACATCGGCGTTGTGGCGGCTAGAACAATTGCCGGTTGACGACGTCAATCTCCTTGGTGATTGGGAATCATTGACTCAACACTGTCGTCACCGTCGATGTACTAAAAACTGTTCAATTATTTATTCCATATCTTAACTGAAGCTAGCAGATCATTCCAGCGGCAATAGATAAAGTGCAGCTTTTAACTCTCCAACTTAGCCATATAATTTCTTGGGTATAAGTACAAACTATTCAGATCCTTGAGGTCACAAATTGGTGATAAAGATCGTCCATGTTTTTTTTTTGCGGAACAAGAAGACGATTACATCGGAGATATTACAGAAAGAACCCCAAAGAACACAAAATTATAGCTTCATCCTTCTGCAAGTTGACCATGACTTCGACACGCCGTTGCCGTCGGTGGCGCGCCGCCGCCGCTGCCTCCCTTGATGCCTTGGATCGGAGGCAGTCCCCAGGCGAGCGGGAAGTCGCCGAGCGCCGGCCCCAAAGGACCTACACCGCCGAGCACCGCCGCAGTCGATCAGATGCTCCTCATCTTCTTCTTCAAGATCTTGAACTTCGAACTCCGCCGCCCTCGGAGCTGAACACGGGGAAGACGCCCACGGCACCTCCACAGAGGTGCGAGGACGAGGATGACGACGGATCGGGGTCGAAGCTCCACAGAACGTCGACTCCGGAGAGGAGATCCGCCACCTGCAAACCAAAAACCAGCCGACGCCGACTCCACCTCCAGGACGCCACCGGCCAGCTCGAAACCTACCCCTACACTATATACAAGCCTAGATCCGTGGATTCCCCGACCTCCCGCCGCCGGAGCGGCTGTCGGAGGCGGAGGAATCCACGGATCGACGACGAGCGAGGTGGGGAGACTCCGGACGCCCAAAAGTTCACCTTTCTTCTTCGGGCGAAAGAAAGGGGAACGGCCAAGGTCCGTTTTCTAAAAGATCTCGCCTCCATGTTAGGTTCAGTTAAATTATAGCTTTAACTACTGTATCACTTTGCCCGCCCACGAACTAATGATTTCACTTTTCCGTTTTTATGTTAATATTTAAATATGACTCAATTGTTATCCAAACGATGTTCACCCAGTTCATCTGCCGTAAAAAATCATGTTTCAACGCACGTGCACTTTACAAATGAAAGTTAGAATCACATGGGTATATTGATTGTGGGGCAAAATTTAGGTCCAGCCGATGTTTTCAGCAGGTTGATATTTTCTCTCCCGTTGCAACGCGCGGGCACTTTTGCTAGTTGAAATTCAAATAATTATTTGAATGTATTTAATATTTTCTAGCTGAATTTGTATGACTTATATCGGCCTAACTAAACTTTCCCCCGACAATTAGGATGTTTTTTCAACATATGATGTACACGCTATTAATCTATGTGGACTTGTTTCTACAAATTGAGTCAATTTTAAATTTTAAATTGTATATTAAACTCAATTAGTACTAATAATATAGTAACTAGTTGAATTCCCGTGCGTTGCTACGGGGCGTCATATTAGTTTGTGCTTCAAATCTGACATATAAAATCAATCAAAATGCATCATGTTTCATTAAAGTGTTCTCATACGGCAACACCTGTGTACTTTTGAACCAAGCAGCGACATACTAAGCCTTCCTCCCAAATTCCCAAGGGTTTTAGTTCCAACTTCGATCAGAACTGAGAACAGATTGCTGAACCATATTATAGCACACAGTTGAAAGTTATACTCATAACCACGGCTGGCATAAAAAAGATGACGGCCACTAAAAAAATTAGCCCTTAACCGTGACTATCCATAATCCAAAGTAGTAACAGAAGATTGATTATGTTTCATACAATCTAGGCCCAAAATCTAGTGTGCAGCCGGATCCATCTTTCTTCTGAAAATCATCAATCCACCTCTTCTTCGGTGACGGTGAGGACAATAGTGGCCTGAGAGTTGTCACTCTACTCTGCGTGGTCGGGGAACTGGAGATTTAATCAGGTACATATTTGCCATGATTACAATGCTGTAGAACAGAACAAAGATTAAATAATTATGATATATGCTTCTTATGCCCATGATTGCAAATACACAAATAATAAACAAAAATATGAAAATAGACTACAGAAGAACAAAAATAAGATGCACCTCGATCCGTTCTACTATGACTACCTAAATCCTCTAATATGCTATAGTTAACTGCCCGTGCGTTGCAACGAGAGACACCTATGTTTTTCGCCATCACACATGTAAACATAACAACATTATAATATTTCAATGGTAATATATCCAGCCTAGAGGAAAATATTTATTTTAGCTGAATGTCCGTGAGCATGGTCCTCATGTTTTTTCTCCAGTCACATATGTAAACATACAAACATTCCTATATTGCAATGGCAATATCATCCGGCCAGAGGAAGAACATAGTTTGGGTTACTTATCTCTATCTATAACTAATCCCTCCCACTCATATACACACTCGCACAGAAAACAAATAATCGTAAAGGCATGACAATGATGCATTTGTCACCCCTTCTTCCTAACCAGCCCACAAGATTCACCACTTTCAACATTGTGCCGTCATTGTGCTTCTTGATCGCCGCACTCAACAGCGCCGCATTGTACTTTGTAGTCACCCAACTCCAACAACGCCCCGAGTCTTCGTTTTTAGCATAACCACACCATATAGGATAAACTGAATCAACACAGAAACAAAAAAAATAGAAATATTTCCCAATAAAACTGCTGCCCTCCCTGGTCTTTAAACAACAACGTGGTTACAACCTAGAAGCTTACACACATCGACTATTTTAGTATTTTGTGGTACAGAAAAATGACTTAACTGAGACATCTCTGATCACTAAAGAGCATACACGACATGCACCACCTAACAATAACTTAAGGACACATCTACACAATCATACATGCAGTGCAACTGGAAACCAAAGAGTAGAAAAAAGCGCAATTATGTACCAAAAAAGATACTGCCATTCAGAACGATTTCTATCGAGAGGCACAAGCAGGGAATGCTCATCTTATGAAATACTGAGTATCGAGAATAAGTCATGTGTATCCACCTGTAAAGAGCAATTCCAAACAAAAGTGGATACTGCTTCGGCGTTATTAATTTAACGTTGGGCCTTCCGGACTTGTATCTAAAAAAAAGTCCCAAGATATGGAGTTAAACGTGAACACTTCGCATCAACTTAGGTGACATTACTGATTAATATGCATATAGGAAATGAAGTGATTAAACTTAGAAAGCACATGACCTCAAGATGTGAAAAGTACACAATGTATGAAACAAAACATGCATAATGCATAGATAGTTTCCATGGTAGAGGCCAATATCTCAAATTTGCTGATAGAGTAGCTTTCTTAAGTCAAGTGGCTTCAGCTTTCAAAGAAAAAAAAGTCAAGTGGCTCCAGCATTGCAATCAATCAATTCAACTTACTCGCTATTGTACTTGTGCGTCCCAACTGGATAACCAAGAATATTGCAGTCTCCTCTCCACTCAGTGAATATTGTTCCTGTTAGTACACACATTGCTCCAATCAAATACCCGCTTCATAAGCATTAACAATCTAATAATGTATTAAGCATATATTAACAACATATTTAGGACTACAAAAAAGCTTTTCATATTGCAATGGAGTGGCTGCAAAGGAAAGCAAATCTGTATATTTTGACCGAACTGACTATGTAAGATTAATTTCTAATTAGACAACCAGCAGACAGCAGATACCTTATCATCAGCATACAACCGTTTCTAAAGCAAAGTTGATGCAAAATTCCATTGGGAAAAATCGATGCACTAAAACTACACTGTGTATATACAAAAATCATGGAGCTACAAAGGAGAACCATCCACCTGGAGCCGCTCATGGCCAGGCGCGATAGGAGGCAAAGTTTGGACGTTACCCAGCTCTCCTGGAGCTGGGGGAGGCGATGTACCGATGAAAGTCGAGGTCATGCCTGTCGCTGGCCAGACGTAAAGGCTGCAAACCTACATCAATGTTTTCCTTATACACACTATCAACCAAGGGAGCGGCACAAAGCAGTGTTGTCAAGGATGACGAAGTCGGTGTCGAGGAAATAATATAGTAATTACTAGTACACTCTATTATTGGGCCCTCCTTTTATCGGGGCCCAGGACGGTCGCCCTATTTGTCCGGCCTATGGGTCGGGCCTGCCTTCAGGATCGCCGAGCTGGCTGGGGAAGTAGGGGATGCCGAGCTGGGGTGGGTGCAGGACGGACGCTAAGCGGCAGGCGAGACGCCGCAACGCCATGGATGCGGCCGACGGACACAATTAGCCTGGCGCTGGCAGGAAGGAACCTGGGCGATGTGAATTCATAAACGTCTAGGTGGAAACGCCTTTCATTCATACGCCTTCTAGCGCACATAACGATAAGCAAAATTGAAACGGAAATATGTAACTTGAAACCCACCACGAAGTCTTGGTCAAACCAGCACCGAGTTGTGCAAGGACCTTAATGCGAAGTATCATGATGTCGTCTACTTTTTAGAGGCTGGATGACATCAAAAGAACATCAACAAGGACCGGAGTCTGTTAGACGGTCGGTCAAGGCTCCGGCGAAGAAGCGTCTTCGCGGTTGCGCCCCACCCTCTGCTCGAGGTACATACAACCATTGTGCCATGGGACCCCTCATTCGATCGAGAAGCTTCAATGAAGCTCGAGCTCCATATATCCACGCAATAGTGCACGCAAATGACACATCCACCGGCCCCGAAGGTCGTCGAGCCCTCGCCGATACCTGATGGCCTTCTTGGGCGACAGCGAGGCACGGGGAAAGGTACGAGGGTGTCAAAACAAGATCATAGGAGAGGTGATCCAGGGTTCCCATCCCCCGCGCCTGCAACGCCGACAGTCCGTCCCATCATCAGTAATGCTTGGGGCCTTTGAGGTGCTGTGGACCATGGCCCGTTCCTCTTGGGAGGCTTTCTGTCCCTTTGTTTAAGGTAGTTTCAATGTATTCCTTAAAATGGTGAGACGACAACGGCATCTTGAAGTCAGAATAAGGTTCCCCTTTCTAACCCTGCTCCAAAGGTGAGACATCTGCCCGGCGGATCTCCTAGGATCCGGTCAGTTTTTTCTGCTCGTTCTTATTATTGGCGGTGGTTGTTGCTCGCTGGTCCTTTTGAGCCTTAGCAATGAGCTATACTGTACTGTGACAAGTTTTGTCCGTCTCTGGTGTTGGAGAGGATGGTGGCGCGCATTCGGCTCAGTGCTTGCAGTCGTCATAGATTGTCCAATGACCTATTTATAACTTTTACAAATTTGGTTTCTTGGAACTGTTGATGACTTAGCAAATATTCAAATTCGACATATAATTTGAGAAATAAAGAAGGATAATCATGTTAAAGTAATGAATAAGTAGTTAATTCAAAGTAGCCCCAGTAGGACGGTGTCGTATTGTACCCTTTGAACAAACGTGGCCATATCATTGCAATATAATACCACAAATCTGCCAAAGGACTTCAATGACTTCTAGTCTACCAATTTAAAGATAATCAACCAGCACTGCTATTTCACATAATTTGCTTTGGGGCCCTTGTAATTTAATTACATTAAAGATCACCCTTGCTTAGGATCACACGCTTCAATCGGCACGGATGCGGAGCAACAGGTAGGAGAGAAGGGTAGGCAGCGTATCCTTGCTTCCCAAATACTGGCGCCCAGACATCTCTGAAGCGTTACTCTTATTTCTCAGGCAACAACGACTATTTATCATCAGATGGTGCCCTTGCTACCTCACCTGTTGCAAACAACGAGTACTACCGGTAAGCATCAACATAAGCGGCGGATGATTCACTTATTCATGTGGTGAAAAAAAAAGGATGCACTATAAACTAACCTCGCATCTGACGTAGTGCCATTTTGAGCGTACCAGTCATCTTTGTAACGCAAACTTGTGTACGCCTCGTTGCTTCATCCCCTGTAGGCTCCAGAAGCTGCACGATCCAAACATTTGGCGTGATCGACGTCAAAATTATGAAGGGAATATGAGAAGAGAATATTATCATATGTACCTCGTATACATCAACCGGGTGAGCCGCTTTGAGTTTATCTTTCAAATTGTTCATTTCCACCTGATACTCAAGGTGAGCTCTATCTACATCAGAGTCATTTATCTGGTAATCTGATGAAGTATCATTACTGCCAATAAGAGTACGATATGCCAGAGTATCTTGTACCAAGATGTGGCTTATGGATGCCACACCTTGAAGAGCACCAAGAAAGGAGACAAGAGTTTCCCTTGAAACTTTTTTATGATGGCTGTCCTCAGCCGTCCTAACAAACAAACTCACGTACGCTCGCATGATCTTTTTTTAGCAATGGAGTTAGTGCATAATACCAATACAATTTTAAATGCAAAAAAACAAGGTACTGAGTTACCTGTGTTGTTGTATGCAAAGAAATTTCGTCCGGTGAACCAAGCCTTAAAGCCGCACAATCCTGGAATCATCTCAGAAAATAAAAAATGATACACTTGCAAAAGGGGATAATAGACATATATACAAAGGAAGGTGTGGGTGTGTTCTTGGGCAAAGAATGTGCTTACCACCACTTTGGAAGCCAATACTGCGGCATGTCGAACCCACAAGCAAAGAATCCATGACAATGATGCTCCGTTTGCATGCTGCAACCCTCACCAAAATGAACGAAGAGAGAACACATTAAAGTCATGTTACAGAATAGTGAGTAATTTCCGCTCTATGCTTAACTTTTTTTTTCCATCGGACAATAATTTCTTTGCTAACAACAAGGAATTCCCATGGTGATTATATGTTTTTGCCAGCTGACATGTTGGGTCATGAGGCCAACCCTTGATGGCGAGGAGATCGGTGGCGTGAATGTGGTTGTGGAGGACCAACCAAGCAAAGAACTTGGACTTTGGCTCAGCAAAAGCGTGCCAGATCTTTGTAGACTCAAACTTGGGGGTGGAACCTCCAAACTGCACGTGCTATGCTGAAGAGACGGTGTAGATTCCATCATTGGTCAGAAGCCAACAAATAGTGTCCTCCTGATTCTCGACGAGGTGGGTATCGTGGATGAAAATCGCCAAATCAATAAACTCCGCGAATTGGGCTGGGGTGGAGATAAGCGCAATGGACCGGATCCATGTGTCATTGAGCAGTTCGGCGTTGACGGATCTGTTCTTGTGAGTGGCAATCTTGAAGAGGTTTGGGGGGCAGGGGCTGACCGGCGCCCAGTTGTCGTGCCAGAAGCGAGCAGACATACCATGTCGGAGGCGTCGCACGTAGATGCGCGAAAAAGATCCATGTCTAAGGCGTCGCACGGTAGAGGAGATCCCTCTCCGGGGCGATGCGCATCCATCCATTGGAGCCAAGGCCATCTGAGGCGGAGAGCCCTTCTGAACCGGCCGAGGTCGGCGATTCCCAGCCCCCCAAGCTGCCTCGGCGACAAACCGTCTTCCAGTTGACCAGAGAGTGGCCCCCACTAACCCTCTCCTGGTCGTCCCCGTGCCAAATGAAACGGCGGGAGATGCGCGCTTCGCCCACTTGGGAAAATGCAGCGATGAAGGTGTAAGGTGATGATGGCCGTGAGCACGGACTTGGCGAGGACCACTCTAGTAATTCGATTCATTTTCTTCCCCATCCAGCCAGGAAGACGGCCACGGGCTTTGTCAATAAACGGTTGTAGGTCAACACGGCGGAGGAGCTTGAAGTGGAGGGGTAAGCCTAAGTAACGTCCTGGGAAGGACACAGTCTTCGCCGGGAACGACGCCAGGGTGGTCTGCATGTCAATGTTGTCGCATCTGAGGGGGAAAACCTTGGAGTTTGTCTTGTTGGTGATTAGCCCATTAGCATTGCCAAAAACACCTAGAATGTCTGAAAAGCCTGAAGTTCCTCAAAAACCGGATTGGCAAAGATACCAGCATCGTCCGGGTAAAGGGAAACGTGAAACCGCGCCGATTGGCAAGGATTGGCTTGAGGAAGCCACAAGCAGCCGCACGCTCGATAATACGCTGTAGAGGGTCGATGGCGAGGATGAACAATATGGGGGACAGTGGGTCGCCTTGCCGCAAGCCTGTAGCATGACTAAAAGGCGGTCTCGGGCTCCCATTCAGGAGGACACGGGAGGAGGAGGATGCGAAAAGGTGGCGCACCCAATTCCGTCAGCGTGGTTCCAAAACCCAACTACTCAAGCACCTTGAGCATGTATGCCCAATTGACCGAATCGAAGCCTTTGGAAATGTCCAACTTCAGGAAGAGCCCTGCGTGCTCGACCGCCATAGCTCTTTGATGACATTTCGAGCATGGAGGAAATTGTCGTGAATGCAACGTATTCTTAACAAAAGCACTCTGAATAGTGGACACCAACGTTGGTAGAAGGGGTGCAAGTCTGTTTGCTAACAACTTGGAGAATATCTTAGAGATGCTATGGAGTAGGCTGAGGGGGCGGTAATGACCCACAGCTACGGCTTCCGCTTTCTTTGGGATCAAACTAATATTAGCAGACTTCACGAGGTTTGCGCACCCACCACTATGGCTCGCGAGTTGTTTAATGGCTAGAAAAACGTCGTCCTTGATGGTCTCCCAACATGACTTGAAAAAAGCACCGATGAACCCATCGGCTAGGAGCTTTGATCGAAGGAATGGAGAAAACAGCTATCTTGATCTCGTCTTCATCGAAAGGAGCCTCGAGGGAAGTGAAGTCATGTTGATGGTATCCGAGGTTTGCCCAATTAAGGGACGTAGTCCTAGGCGTAGCGGTGCCAAGGTGTTGGTGGAAATGCTTATGTAGTTTGGTCTCCTTGTCCTTGTGAGAGATGGCAAAACCCGACGTGGTCGGAAGGGATTGGATGAAGTTTTTCCGGCGTCTTCCATTTGCTTTCTGGTGGAAAAATTTAGTATTGGCGTCTCCCACACGCATCCAAGTGAGTCTTGATTTCCTGCGGATTTGGACCTTCTGGACTGCAAGATGCCCAAGGTAACGCGACTTCAGAGCCCCACGAAGACCTTGCTCCTCGGTGGTAAGCCTCTTGTTTTCCTCCGCAACGTACAAGCGACCAATAATCTCCTTGGCGACTCCCACTTGCATACGAATATTTCCGATAGAAGCTCGGTGCCATTTCTTGAGAGCTCTGGCCGTGCGATTAAGTTTGATGTGGATGTGTCCAGAGACGGATCCAGGATTTTAACTTTGGGTGTTCAAATTCCGACCAATACAAAACATATAGGTGAAACTCGTCCAACTTTCCATGGAAACATGAAAAAAAAAGTATGGCATACAAATTTTCCTATCTCATAATGTGAAGAAATTGCAAAAGCCACTTTCTAATGGGCTGATCGGGGAGTAGAAAAGGGTGGGCGGGTGACTGCTGCCTACTTAGCTACTTCTACTGGTTTAAAGCTTGTATCTATCCAACGAAAAGCTTATATAGGACATTCAGCCAATGCTAAGATATAATAGAATATTTATTTTGCCACAACATTTGGGTGTGCATCTGCACACCCATGAACCATGCTGGATCCGTCCATGGATGTGTCTGATGGGGTCGGTGGCCGTGCGATTAAGTTTGATGTGGATGTGTCTGATGGGGTCGGTGGCCTGCACGGGTTTGGACCATGCATCAAACACAGTCTCATGGAATCTGGGCATCTTAAGCCAGAATTCCTCGAACTTGAAGGAGGGCTTTCTTCTCTCGCTTGATGCCCCAAGAGGAGAAGCGGGCAGTGGTAGAGCAAGTGGACGGAAGGCCTTGAAGATAAACATCAGGAAAAAGCATATCCCAATCATCTACGAAGACGTGATTCCTACCAATAATCCGTTCTATGCTTAGCATTCTTTCAGAAGCACATCGCAACTTATACACATAGTAATAACTATTCTCAAGCTTTTGCTTCCAATTAAACTAATTTAATGTGCTCCAAAACAAAAACGAATCAACACTTCTTACAATTTTACCCAACATATATTAGTAAGAGGACTTACCAAAATGCTGTTATTATGGAGGAGCTCATCAAGAGCCTTGTGGCAGTACTCATCAATTATGTCAATTTCTTCACGAAATGGCATGTCCTGTTAAAAGAAAATAGAACAAATAAACGACCGTGACAAAAAAATTGAAGAAAATGCCAAGCTATATATATTTCAATAGTTGAATATAGTTCATTATTTAATCCTACAATGTTTTGTATGGATTTTTTTCTATATATTTTCTTTGCATGGTCACTTTTTTATCGAAGTGCACCTAATATGTTGACAAGTACATTTGTGAACTTCATGATTCTAGAACTTTAGTTAAGAATGTGTATAAACAAGCCTAAAACCACATCCATGTTTCTTTTAATGGTCTTTTAATGGTCGATTGCACATGCTTCAAAGGAAATAAGAAGTCACTTGTAAATAGATAAAGTGCATAAATAGTAAAACAGTATGAACTGAGATATTAGTATCCTCAAAACAAATAGCAAGAAAAAACATTAAATTGCCGTTTGGATATCAAGTAGCAAAAACACACCAAAAAAGTGATTCTCTTCCATGATTTTCTGGGCATGCTATAGGCCTATTAAGCAAAGAATCATGAACATAAGATGCAATGAGAACAATATACATAGAAGTAACACTGACAGGTGGCCCCTTTGCGATTTTCTTTACTTTCTCCCATATTTTCTTCTCTTCTGGAGTCTGAAATAAAACAGTAGCAACATAAAACAATAACCATATTAAGGTTAGAACAGGGGAAGAGAAAGTTACCAAGCGCATGCGCTCCTCCGGATCCGGGCTAACGGGCTGGCCGGCAGTGCCGCTGTGAGCACGGATCCCGTGGCTGATCTTGAGCTGGGTGTTACTCCGGTCCATTGGAGCGCAGATCTTAAGCATGGTACTACTCCGGTCCATTGACAGAATACTTCCATATCGAGGTCGGAATCTGGTTAAGCTGGTGGACACAGGTGCGGTGATGCGAACGGGGCACGGCCGGAGGGCGGCCATAGCAACCGACCTGGCGGTGGCGTGAGGCGGCTGCTTGGCAGATGAGATGAGAACGGGGGATAGGAGGAGGCGCGAGAGATCGATCTTTGCAACTTTTTATTTTTTGGGTAGGCTCGAGTTTAGAGCACAAGCTGAACAATATGGCGGTGCCGTACAAAAAACCCAATCGATCTGAATCCGTAAACGCCACAGCGGAAACGCCTTGTATCTTTTTTCTCCCGTGAGAAACACGGTACAACGCAGATACTCACATACATGCGCATACACTCACCCCTATGAACGCACACACGCACATCCTATCCATATGAGTACCTCCGAAAGACTGAGCCAACGGTTAGGTCTTGAGATTGACGAAGTCACCACGGGCGCCTCGCTGTCGACGAGAACGTCGCCTCCCACTGAATAATATTTCGCCTAAATGAGAAACACCAGCGTCAAACCTGGGGTTTGAACTCTGTTGGGTTGGGGGTACAACCACCCTCTTAACTATCTTGTCACAGTCCTTGTATCCATTGTGGTCATAATGATCGACAGGAAAAAAAGTTACGATAAAAGCCCTGCGCATGACTTTGAATCGACGTACACGCCCCATTCTTTCGTTGTACTATTAGTGTTTGGAAAAGCTAAATTAAGCTAGCTTTAACCAATTTTTAGAAAAGAACTATCAATCGATGCAAAACTAAGTCCGTATCATTAGATTAATATAATCATCAAATATGTTTATATATTTTTTATTTATTTGGTCAATATATATGTCGATAATTTTTCATCAGACCACCCGTACCAGGATATTAGACTTTCTAAACTTTCTGACTTTGTTGTAATTGATAGTGTGTGTAGACATATTTTAGTGTGTTGATCACTAGTTGAATTGGAATAAAATCGAAAAGATATGGATGGAGTAATACATAAGGAATACTGGGTATAAAATATTCCGAAACTTAGCCTATTACAAGCATACATGTCATAGGAACCAACCATTTTTGGAGAAAGGTTAAATACCCTAGTAAATTCTATGAAACTATACTTTCAGTTAAACTTTTAGCACTTTTCAACAATTTATACTACCTCCGTTTTAATGAATAAGGCGCACGCGCTTTTCAAGACGAAGTTTGACCGAAAAATTTGAGCTTAAATATCTTGATTATATTCTACATAATTGGTATCGTTGGATTCGTATTGAAAAACACTTTGTAATGATGCTAATTTTCTACCAATAATCTTTATATATTTAGAGTAATTCTTGGTCAAACAAAAAACACGTAAAACGAGGGCGCCTTACTTATTGGAATGGAGGGAGTAGGAAATATTACAATACCACAACTTTTGAAATTAGGGTATCAGCTTACTTCAACTTGCTTAATATATGCTAAATTTGGGTAAGGACCGAACGAGCTTCACCGATAGTGTACGGTCGAGTATATGCTAAACCGACAGTAAACTTAAATATATGACAGGAGTTTAGCCCTCGGCTACATGGAGATATCTAGTAGTGAATTCTTCACAATTCACAACCAATTATGTGGCTCAACATTGCACTAGATGTGTAACCCCACATTCGACGGCTGCACCCTTTGAGCCTGCACCAGAATCTCTCGACAAATAGATGGTAATGGTGGTGACTATGTGGGACAATCGGTGCTGGTTTTTTTTGAGGTCAAAATCGGTGCTGGTTTGGGAGGCAAGGCATTTGGCTGACGAAAGGTGGACTCCGATGCAGTCGGAGGACGATGACGACACCGATCTGGTTGGAAAGACTCCTGGTTGGTGAAGATGGTTGTTTTCTAGGTGGACTACCAGCGATGCATGGGTCCGTGTATTAGATTACGCAACGACGATGACGCTGATAAGTTCAAACTTTGTGACGACAAGAATTTGGTAGTTGACTCTTGTTTCAGCAGGTTCGTAATTTCTTCATGAGGTCATTGCAGGAATGGCACTAGATGGACTTTCTTTAATAAATCGGAGTCGCTGGTTCGACTTAGAGTGACGACGATGAAGACGACAAGTAAGCTAGACGATGCTCTTCGGTTCGGTGTTGTGTGTGTGGTTTATGTTAGTAGGCAGGTTGGTTGTGTTTGTCCTTTTTATTTTTTTCTTTTTTTTTATTCAATGATGGGCATTGATGATGTATGTATCGGTTATCGTCTAGTTTCCCGCTAAATTAACCGGCCAAGTCTTGTCTACTTGATCAGTGAAAGTGGAAATTATGGGAGGAGGCGATTTGGGTAGTGGGTCTAGATACACCCATTAGGTAATTTATTTTTTTTTTTTCAGAACGTCAAAAAATTTCAGAAAAAATTCCGAATGTATATTACAGCGTGATGTGTTAGCACAAAAATTAGAATGGTGAAATAACTTTTTTAGAAACCTGTACAAAAAAGACAAAATTCTGACACGTATATATACATTTCGGTATGTCCGAATTTATCTTTTTCGCACAGGTTGCAAAAAAAGTTTTTTCTTCACGTAACTTTTTGTGCTGACTTGAAATGTGTTGGACTACATGCGAAAATATTATTTTGAATTTTTTGACATTTGGGAAAATGTTTTTTGGGTAGTGGGTGCACCCACTACCCATTTTGAATATCCGGAAATTATGTGCCTTCTATCAAACACTTATAATCGAACTTGTTGCCAAAACACAAGCGTGCAGCTCACCACTGAGATTCACAGAACGGTCAAGCAAGATTTTCTAGTGACCGTCTCGAGTGGCATCCATGGGCGGATGAAAGGAGGAGGGTGAAATTTGTTGTGCAACCCGACACAAAGCTCGAGGCTCGGCTCGGGCTCGACAAGGCTCGACTCTGACTCGGCTCGAAGGTAGGACAAGCCAAATTTAAACCTACCGGGACTGGCTCGAGTTTCGACAAGTCGGCTCGGTGAATCTCGCAGGCCGGGTCGAAGGCTCGATGCAATACAAAAATTTGACATGATTTTAGCTAAAAATATAACAATTCACAATCATAATCAACAATAAAGCATGAAATAAGACTCATATACATTATTTTGCTTCAGCTTTATAATGTATATAAATTTTCAGCAAGTAGATACATCAAATAAGAACATCTGACACTATTTTGCTGATATTTTTTTATTTGCTCTAAAGCACCCGTGTTCAGCACAAGATAGATACAGGCTTATAGTTTATTTCATTTATTGGATCGACGAGTTTTGTGACACAAACCACAACCGATATATGCATATGCTTGCTCATTTGATGCGTTAATCAGTTCACATGATCTTTGGCGAGCGAACTCCTGGTCATCGGGCAGAACATGTCTTCAGTGGAGGAGAGCAGCAAATGGCAGGCCAGCAGTGCAGCCGGAGACGGCGGTGGCCGAGGAGACTAGCAGCTAGTCAGTGCCTCGGTGGTGGATGAAAAGAGCAGCTTGCGTGCCGCGCCGGTCGATGGAGTCCTGCTGGTCGATCGAGATCCCTCTGCCATGAGCGGTTGCCATGAGGCTCCATGAGGCTCCAGATTCTGATCTGGGCTGGGGCGGACTTGGCCGATCAGACCTTCTTGTGGGCGGGGGCCCGTTCCGTCGTGCCCTTTCTGGTGTTCTTAGCTGGGTCTAGGGCACCGTGGTTCCGAGGTTCGCAGGCCGGTGGCTGCGTCCTTTTTTTTGTCCTCTTCGCGTCCTCATGGCGGCGGCCGACGTTTGGTTCTGGATGGTCTCGGTGAAAACCGTCAATTGGCTGCGACCATTGATGGCGATGACAACACCTTCGGTATCGTTTCCCTTGTTGAAGGCATCGCTGTGAAGACTACTCCTCTTTCTAGACGGCCGGTCTCCGCCTCTCCGACCCACTTTGCTTTCCTCGGCGTGTCCGTTCGATGAAGACTTCCCTTGGTATCTTGGGGCCTGGGCGAAAGCTCTGCAAGACTTGTTTCTGTCGGCAACGACGACGTTTTGAGCGCCGTCCACCTTCTTGGAGGCGTTGCTGCAAGCCCTCGCCTTTGGAGTGTCCCTTCCCCAATGGCGTGTCGTGACGGTGGCGATGATGGTGCGGTCGAGGTTTCGTTGGTGCGGACATCTTCGACGTCGTCTCTGTGCAACATAAGTCGTTTTCTCTGTTGTTGTGAGGTGTGAGTGTGTGGTGTGCGTGGGTGTTGTTGTTGTAAGTTGTAACCTTAGCCGGTTGTTGGCTTCGTTAATTCAAAACCGGGCTCTTCTCGAGCCTTCCGTCTAAAAGATCCCTCTGCTGCTAGAAGGCCGGCGGCCGCTGGTACCGGTAGAAGCCCGGCGCCGCGAGCATCTACGAGAGGAGCAGTGAGTACGTGGAGGCGGGGAGACATGGCCGGGGCGGATCCCGGATGCGATCCGGCCGTGCAAGCGGCCGGCAGGGTAAACCCAGGCTACCTCTTCTTGCGAGCAGGAGGGGATCGATTCAGAACATATGAAGTGAACTCTCTCTGAAAAACAGAACGATAAGAACTGGGAGGTGAATAAGCCTTCGGCTCACAAGCCGGCCGAGCTGAGCCTCGAGCCCACTTTCTAAGAAAATTTCATTCCCGAGCTTTACCGAACCCTCGATTCCATCCCTACTTCAACCCGTGCACCAGCGGTTGAGACACATTATAAACCTTTTTACAAAAATATCAAAATAATTTAATACTGCACCCATTCCAATAAAAGAAGGCTTATATTTTTTTTTTCCAAAACTCAGAATAATGTAAAGCTGGACTAAGTTTTTAGAAACAAATCATAACATCTATAATACCAAATCAATACCTTAGACCCCCTCAAAAAAAAATCAATACCTTAGATACACCATGAAATGTATTTTTTCATGTGATAGCAACATACCCCTTTCGTTCCAACTTATAAGATGTTTTAACTTTTTCAATGCGACTAGCTGTTGGTAGTTTTTAAACCTTGATCAAACTTTACATTTGATTGAATTTTGGAATAATATTCATTTCCAGGAATGAAGGGATTGGTAGATAACACATACTTGCCACGCCGATTCAAATTGGACCTATAGCTTGAGAAACAAAGAGGGCATGTCATGTGAACATTATGAAAAATAGTTAGTTCAAAGTACTCCCGATAAGATATAATATCATGGTGAAACTTGGTCATATCATTGCGATATAATATCACAAATCTACCAAAGGACTCTAGATGACTTCCAATGTGAGTTATAGAGAATCAACCAGTGCTATTTTACATGATTAGCTTCGGGCCTCTTGTAATTTAATTACACAATAAATGTCGCCCTTGCTTAGGATCACGCATGGATGCCAAGCAACAGGAGAGAAGGGTAGGCCACATATCCTTTCTTCCCAAATATTGGCGCCCATGCATTGATGCATACATCTCTGAATCGTTGGTCTTATTTCTTAGCCTCCCAACTGTTTATAATCAGCTTGCTGCCGCACCTGCAGGCACGCAACTAGTACCAGTAAGCATCAACATAAGTGGTGGCTGATTCACTTATTCTTGTGGTGAGAAACAGACAAGGATGCACTATGTATTAACCTCCGGTATGGTGTATTGCCGTTCTGAGCGTCCTAATCATCTTTCTAACGTACACTTGTGTACGCATCAGAGCATCATGCACTGTAGTCTCCAGAAGCTGCACGGTCCAAACACTTGGTATCATCAATCGACACCCAAATTACGAGGGGAATATCAGAAGAGAATATTACCTCGCATACATCAGGCTGGTGAGTCGTTGTGAGTATATGTTTCAAATTGTTCATTTCCACCTGATACTCAACGTGGGCTCTATTTACTTCAGACTCATCTATCTCGTAACCCGATGAAGTATCTTTATGGCCAATAAGAGTACGATTGGCTAGACTATCTTGAACCAAGATATGGCTTATTGATGCCACACCTTGAATAGCACCAAGTAAGGAAACAGTAGTTTTCCTTATAACCTTTTTATGATGGATGTCCTCAGCCATCCTAACAAACACACTCACGTATGTCCGCATCATCTTTGGGAATGGAGTTAGTACATAGTTACCATTACAGTTCTAAATGTAAGAAAAAGGTACAGAGTTACCTGCTTTGTTGTATCTACAGAAATTTCGTCCGGCGAACCAAGTCTTGAAACCGCACAATCCTGGAATCATCGCATAAATAAAATATACGATATACTTGCAAAGAGGTCAATGGGCATATATAAGAGAAAGGCGTGGGTTGTTCTTGGCCAGACAATGTGCTTACCACCACTTTGGAAGCCAATACCGCGGCATTTCGAACACTTCTGCAGAGTTTCCATGTCAATATTGCTCCTTTTGATGCTGCAACTCTCGCCAAAAATAAACAATAGAAAACACATTGAGATCAAGTTTAACAGAATAGTGGGTAGTTTTCCTTCTATGCTTAACGTTTTTTCGAATTGCTAACAATAAGGACTTCCAATGGTAATAATATAATCTTAGGATTGTCTTTCCAAAGCACATCAAGTTTAAGGTTGTGTTGGATGAATGGCAACGATCCAAAAAGCAATACTCCCTATTTTGTTTTTGAGAAGTGAACCAATGACAAGTTTGACAAAGTTTTTAGAAAAAACTATCAATAAGTATAAACTGTATAATACTATATTGACATCATATGAAAATAGATTTATGGTGTATCTAAATGGTATTGTGAGTTTGTAATGTAGGTTTTTTTCCCCAGAGAACACTGTTTGACTTCTGCAAAAAAAATGCCTTACTTTTAGAACGGAAGGAGTAGGATAATTTAATGATTATTTTATGCTACAACTGAACTGATTTAATTCTACCTGACAGTGGTTCGTTGTGAAATAGTTAACGATAAACTCTAACCCTCTTCCACCTCCTGCCGGATCCATGTCTTGATCTTCTTGTCTTCGGCCTCCTGAGTCCTGATCTAGCTGCCACCACCACTTGCGATGCAATCGGCCACACCCCATGTTTCCCTCTACCACCGCCTGAGAGTGGCAAGGGAATAGCGTGGCACAGGCCACCTCGATCGGGCAAGGGTGGTAAAGTGCCTGGTGGCCGCCTCCCTTGGCACCATTGGTGCACTTTGACGTGAGCTAGCTTTTGAAGGTTATTCTCGGCGGGGAGGACTAGGCCTAAGATCAACATCTTCTACCCGGGGTGCAGGTCGTGGCCAGTAGCCTGTTCAGCACGTCAAGCGCTGACCACACCGAAGACACCCCTGTTGAAGCAGTATCGACGTGCACCGGTCGCCTCTTTCCACGGGAGAGGGTCCCTGAAGCTGCATGTCAAGGTTGCGGTGCTTTAGGAACTCGTAGGCAAGGAGGTGAGGCGACCCCGACCGGCATGGAAGTAGCTTAGCAAGCACGCGAGGTCGTGGTGGCTAAGATTGCTGACCCGAATGGCATACGTAACTTGAGAAGACAAGGGATACGCGAGGAGGTGCAAGAGAACTAGAGTTTGTCGCTAAGTATTTCATAATCAACCACAATCCATTAATATCACCCCCCAGGCCCCCACTAATTAATTACTTTAATTTTTGGTACAAAATAAGAATGTAATTTTATACCGTTGCAACGCAAATGCATTTAGCTACTAGATTATAGTACTCGCTGTGTTAATTCGCCGCAAAAAAAAACATCATTGTTCTCAAGCTTCTGAGCTTTTGCTCCAATACTAAATTACTTTTATGTGCCCGAAAGGAAAAATGAATTTCAACAGTTCTTACAATTTCACCGAACATATATTGCGAAGAAGACTTACCAAAATGCTCTCACAGTAGAAGATCTCAGCACGAGCCTTGTTCAGGTACTCATCAATTATGGCAATCTCTTCACGAAATGGCATGTCCTTTTAGAAGCAAATAAAACAAAAACAATCATGACTAAAAAAGAAATATTTTGCTATATTTTTCAATAGTTAAATACGTATAGTTTATTATTTAATCCTACAATGTTTTGTGTGGATGTTTTACAGAAATTTTCTCTACATTTTCTTTGCATGGTCACTTTTCTATCGATATGTGGTAAATGTGATGATTAGGACAGTTGGTGAACTTCATGATTCCAGAAGTTCAGATGAAAATATGTATAAACTTAAAAGCCAGAAACCACATCCACGTCTCTTTTAATGGTCTGATTGTACGGGCTTTGAATAGTGTAAATAGTCAAAATGCAGAAATAATAAAAACGTATGAAATTGAGATGTTGGTATCGAGGAACAAAATCACAAGAAGACTTCAAAATTTCGTTTGTATGTCAAGTAGCAAAAACAGGAGATTTTCTTGCAAATTTATTTAATCTCTTCCATAATTTTCTGAGCATGCTTTTAAGCGAATCATCATGAACATAAGATGGGATCAGAACAATATGCATAGAAGTAACACTGACCGGTGGCCCCTTGGCAATTTTCTTTACTCTCCCCCATATTTTCTGCTGTTCTGGAGTCTAAGATAAAACAATAGGAAAAAACACATAAAATTCCCCTGTTGCAGAGCCATCGACATTGCTAATATGACGTTGAGTTTACAAGCTAGTTTCTACTACTCCCTCCGTTCACAGAAGGATGTCTCAGTGTAACTTAAATTTGCATGTATCTCGAGTTCTCGACATAATTTAATGTCTATATATATGCAGATTTGACATAGGTTGAGACATCTTTTTTGCGAACGGAGGGAGTAGATCTTAAAAGCAGGGGAGGAGGAAGAGCTAAAAGTTACCAAGCGGCTGAGGAAGAACTCATCCGGGTCCGGGTTGACGGGCTGACCGGCAGCGCCGCTGTGGGCACGGATGCTGTGGCTGATCTTGAGCAGGGTGCTACTCCGGGCCATTGGAGCGCGGATCTTGAGCTGGGTGCTACTCCGGTCCAGTGGCAGAATACGGGCATATCCTCGAGGCTGCGATCTGGTTAAGTTGGAGGACGCAGGTGCGGTGATGCGAACGGGGCATGGCCGGAGGGCGGCCATAGCAACCGACCTGGAGGCGGCGTGGAGGAGAAGCGTGAGATCGATTTTTATTTTTCTGGCTCGAGTCGAGAGCAAGATATATTAAGGGTGTGTTTGGTTCAGATGTGGATTCTAAAAAAGCTGCTGTGAACTGTTGGCTGTGAAAAATCAGCTGTGAGATGAGAACTGTGGCAAATCTGAAAGTCGTTTGGCTGGAACAACTGTGAAACTGTGAATTCTTATGCGAATCATCTGTAATATCCTAAGACCGTGGGAGAGTCGTCGGCCGGAATTTCTCGCTAGAGTTCCACCTAGCCCCGCCGCGGCCACCTAGGCCTCGTCTCCGGCCACCTCGCTCATGGCCGTACCTGGCCGGAGCATTGCTGGAGTTGGTCGGCACTTCGTCGGATTTGTTGGAGCTCGCCACGCCTCGCCAGTCCACCACGTCGGACCATCGTCTCCGGCCACCTTGATATCGCCGAACCCTCGCCGGAGTTGGTCGGACCTCGACGAAACCTCGCCGGAGATAGGAAAAGACACGCCAGACCTTGCAGGATCCATGTTGGAATGCCTCCGGCCACATTGATATCGCCGGCCCCTCGCCGGAGTTAGCTGGACCTCGCCAGAGATGACCAAAATCTCGCCGGAAATCGTCAAAACTATCGCGGGACCTTTTGCTTGTTTAATGATGCATTTTGCAAAATGTAAATTTGCACCCAGTATTTGAATGACAAGATCTCAGTTCAGTTTATTCCAAACATTAATATATCTCCGATCACTTTCAAACATTGAGACAAGGGAATCAAAATCAATTGTATCATGTATACAATTTCACAATGCCACGTTGCCACATCTTCCCATGATCACATCGATATATGTATATATGATCAAATATTAAAAAAAATCAGCGATCTGCACCTTGGGAGTTTGTGTATGTGTGCACGCGAACCATCTGCTCTCCGCCTCTCCTTGCACGCGAACACCTGACGGCTCGTCGGCTGCAATCAGAGAGCATCTACGCCATGCCAGCGACCACTCTAATCCGCGTGCTATGCCGCCACGACCTCAGTCCGAGTCTTCTTCCAGGCGGTGGCCGGGTAGAGTAGTTCGTGTTCTCAGTTCTCACTACGAGGAGCGGATCTTGAGGACGGATGGCTTCCCGAGATCTAGTCTAGTGCTGGAACCAAAACCATGGTTAGCAACGCCTCCATCTCACTACAAGGAGAAGATCTTTAGGCGGCAGCGGGAAGGCCTGTGCGGCCGTGGGCACACGTATTGGTGGCGCGATTCCTGGCCAAAGACGCCGGAGTCGTGTAGGCCTGCAAGGACGACGAGGGGAGGGTCGCTAATTCAGGATGCGGTCTCATGGAGGTTGTGCCTGCGACTGTAAGACGGCGGAAGAGGCGGAGCACCGGTGGAAGACGGCCGGCCGTTGGCGGTTCGGCAGCAAGAGCGTGGCGGTGGGGATCCTAGCGCCGTGTGCGGTCTTCTTCTGTCTCCGGTCAATGTGTGTGTGGAGGGGAAATTGCTTCCTCGCTCCCGTTGAGGGAGAAAAGAGCCGAACCGGTACGACTTACCAGTGGCGGTGGGTAATTTTCCACCGAAAAATGATTCCCACCGCGATGGAAGCAGGGGTCAACCTGCTGCGAAAATTACATTAGCGGAAGTAGTTGCGTTCGGATAATCAGCTGCGAAAATTAACCCCTTTGGTTCAACTTCTGCTTTTCCGCAGCGGAAGTTGGTTCCAAAAGCTAAACCAAACGGACCCTAATACCAGGGCCGGGCCGACAGAATCCGAGGCCCTGTGCGAAACCCTAAAACAGGGCCCTACCCCCTCTACTAAATTCACGACCGTTCCCTGCCAATGTGCCGATCGGAATTCGGCGATTGGTTGATTAAATGCGGAGCATTTTAGCAAGGAACATACGATGAATTGGCGCTTGGCGGCCTATCGCTCGACGGTTCGGTCGCTATCATGATTAATCTACTGATCGGTGGAGGGTGTGTGTATGGGAAGGGGCTCATTTCATGGACTGCATGACCTCGCTAGGCACTACAGGTGACGACATAAAAACCATTTAATATTGGTACTGTTGAAATAAGATATTTTAAAATTTAAAAACAGATGCAAATGGATAATGTATAGGGCCGTACCAATACATCTGAATTTTTTTACCTGAAGATATTTTTAAAACTTAAAAACAGATGCAAATGGATAATGTATAGGGCCGTACCAATACATCTGAATTTTTTTTACCTGAAGACACTTCTGGTTGGCATCATTTCTCTCTACCTTTTTTTTGGCGCTTAGAAAAAGGAAAAATGTTAAGATGGAGGAAAGAGGATTCGAACCCACTACCTAGACCTGGGCTAAAAACACATTGCCGCCACGTTCCAACCAGTTCACCATCTATTCTTTTGTGCATTCTGTAGGACACGACTACATTTAGTAGAAGCTAAGAACTACTAATTCAAATTATGGGCCCCCAAAAATTTTGGGCCCTGTGCGACCACACAGGTCGCACACCCATGGGCCCGGGCCTGCCTAATACTGTGTCGTACAATCAGTGGTTTCCCGTGTGATTTAGAGTGGGACTCGGACTTCTTGTCGTGGTTCAGCTGACCTCTGTTTTTTCTGAATCTCTAATCTCCTAGGATCTGTGCCCTCTCCTTCTACCACATATCAACATCATGGTAGACCCCACTTATCTCACTTTATTTATTTATTTATAGTTCATATTTTAAATTTGAGTTTGAAAAAATTCTAATGGATATATATCCTCTCCTTCCCACATGTCCACATCATGATACACCCATATAGCTCACTTAATTTATTAAATTATAGCTCATAGTTTTAAATTGAGTTTAAAAATATCTTTCTAATAATTAAGCTCTCAACCGTATGCATCAGTTTGATGTAGAGCCTGGGTCAAGGCTCCCATTTCTAAAAAAATGATAATTAAGCTCTCTAAAATAGAGCTTATTGGTTCATCCACGTGGCAATAGTTCATAGTTTTAATGCGAGTTTGAAAAAATTCTATTGGATATATATCTTCTCCTTTCCACATATCCACATCATGATATACCCCACTTAACTCACTTTATTTATTAATTTAAAGTTCATAGTTTTAAATAGAGTTTGAAAATATCCTTCTAAGCTCTCTAAAAATAAAGCTTATTGGTTGCTCCAAGTGACAACTTTCTATTGGTTACATCCGATCCAACTAGAAATAATATTATTTGTCCGTTTAACTGAATACAAAATTTACTTGTCTATCTACTGCACATAATGGTGTCGTCCCTCTTATATTTCAATAGCTGCTCTATTCTATAACATAAATCATTTGGGGCAAAAAATATTGCTCTGATAGCTATTGCCGATGTAAATTTAGCAACAAAAATTGTCAAACAAAAAACACCAAGTGCGGCAAATATAAAAAACTTGGGTTGCTGCTATATAACAGAAAGGGCAAAATACGCACGCTAACTGCCATTGGGAAGTTTCATGTCGCTGTCACGCCTCTTCTCTCATCGATTTGGCCTCTGATCTGATAGTTCCTCCACAATTCTAACCGATTCTGCAACAAATTCAATACCACTGGTCCACTGCTCAAGGGCACCACATATCGGGGGCCGGCCGCCGCTTTCTTCCCGCGCGTGGCCACCATCGACTCTCGTCTGTATTAAGTCATTTGGGCCAAAAAAAATGTTCCCCGAACAACTAATCGGTCTTGACGAAAAGTATGTCAATTTTTTTGTCAAAAAGAAAAAGGCAAGTGTTGCCTATATAGAACACTTGGACAGAAAGGCCAACACGTGCACGACAACTAAAAATCTGAATTTTCAAGTCAGCCTCATGCCTCTACTCCATTGACCATTGTCGCCTCTTCTCATTGATTCAGTTTCGAATCTGGCAGTTTCGTCAAAACTCTAACCGATTTGGCCGTGAACCTACCATCACATCTCAAGGACACCATGGATGGTGAGAGATTTGGCCTTTTCTAGCTCCGGTTGACGAGCCACCCGAAAGGCCCTCCTCGCTTCCCCCTCCTCGGTGCCTCCTCCTTCCCTACAAGCACGAGCGACATACGTCAGCTCTGCCTTTGGCTGCACCTCGACTAGCACTGCATCGCGTGACTCCTTCGCCTACAAACACCAGTTGTCGGGCTGGCCTTGTTTGGAGATTAACAAACTAAAATTTATTACTTTTGTATTATACAGTTTATACTGTAGTTTGCTAGACCAATTCGTGCAATACTTTTTAAAAAATGGTATGAATTTGTACTGATGATGTATCAAACAATAATCTTACTCAGATCATCATGTCATGTATTGATAACTGCATTAATAACCTCGGGCGCAGCAAAGCGCGCCAACCTCTTCTAGTATTCCCATGACTTGCGATGGTTAAAGATTGTGATTATGTGTAGTAGACGCGCATACGCTCATCCTAATGAAGGTATACACGTACACCCTACCCTTATGAGCACCTCCGAGAGATTGAGGCAACGGTTAGATCTTGAGATTGACGAAGTCACCACAGGCGCCTCCCTGTCGACGGGTACATAGCCTCCCACTAAAGAATATTTCGTCTAAATGAGAAATACCAGCGTCAAACCTGGGGTTTGAACTCCGGTGGGCTGGGGTGTAACCACCCTACTAACCATCTTGCCACAGTCAAGTTCTCTATTCAGAGGTATACTGAATTACATATTTTTGTACCTTCTGTGGTCGTCTCCGTTGTTCCAAAAACTTTGTACATAGTAATATGACTACGTTTTCCAATAATTGTGATTATATCTGTAATAAAAACCACAGCCAGCGGTTTATGTGTTTAACACCTTACCTAATGGTTTGCCCCTCATTGTCTGTATTTCCATTAATTACTTGTATGTTCTGGTATTCATTTGGAACAAGAATTTAAGGTATCTTCATTATACTCGACTAAGAGTTTCCTCTCTCCTGAAATCTTGATGAGGCTGAGATCCTCACTGAGCAGAAGAACATTAGCTGATGTCTGCTTCCATTGTATTGGTTTCATTGAGCTGACAAGTGATGCACAATAGTCAATACATGGAACTATTCTCTTATGCAACAACATATTGAGACCAACCGTTTGCACATGTTCTGATTCACATCAGTGTATTTCATCTGCTAATTAACTATTTAACTCATTTTTTGTCACAATGATTTACGTGTTTCTTCCCTGCATGTATACATGCCCCAATGGAGCAAACAATAGAAGCCATATTGTCGAGGGGTTACCTCGACAGATCCTAGGTTTGAGTACCCGGGTTGATTGAAGGGGGAGAGATTGTGAGTGCTGGTAGTTACCACGGCTAACAAGCAAGGCAATTTACCCAGGTTCAGGCTCCCGTAGGATAATACCCTACTTCCTGCTTGTCTGATCTGTATTAATGGAGTCGAAGGTTACAATGGCGATCCCGGCGAGATGGCGATCTCGCTAGGGTTTCGGTGGTGAGTATGGATGTACCCTCGACAGAGGTCCCTCCTAGCCTTTATATGGAGGCTAGGTCTCAGGAGTTCGGTGTCGGTTAGGTTTACAAGGTTTGGTAAGTATCTACCGACCTAAGCTTCGACTTCCTTGGGACGTACGTTGTCCTTGTTGGGCCCTTCACGGGCCTGCAGTGGCTAATCTTGAGGCTTGGCGTGCTCCAGGTATCTCATAGTGGGGCACCCGAAAGGTAGGCCCACGTCAGTAGCCCCCGAGTACTTGGTCGAATCGTAGAATCGGATAAGGACTCCTTTCTCTGTGCACGCCTTTCTTCATGAGTCGAACGCTTGTCGACTGCCTTGATGTGTTTCCTCTTGAGTTGATGACTCGAACATGTGATGTGCGGCTGAGCAGCCTAATCCTTTTGACAATTTCGACTGCATTCTATCGGGAGCACGAATAGTGCTCCCGATGGGAGTAGCCCCCGAGATTAAGCTGAATTGATTGTAATTGAGGTTAATCTCAAAAAAGTCTCCCAGTCGAAAAGAAATTCTTGAACCCCTCCCGATGGGAGTAATTGTAAGAAACTACTGATAAATCAGAGTCCTTTTTCAGCCTGCTTGGCTTACTATGTGTTTGCACTTTTTGAGTGCTTGCTCAGCCTGACAGCTTACTCGTGTAACTCGAATGGGTTCGAGTGTTTGCTCAGCCTGAAGGCTTACTGGTGTGACTCGAATGTGTTTGAGTGCTTGCTCAGCCTGAAGGCTTACTGGTGTGACTCGAATGTGTTCGAGTGTTTGCTCAGCCTAAAGGCTTACTGGTTTGCTTCTTTATGCTGATGTCATGGATGACGTTTTCTTCTCTGCCACCGATGGGACATGACACTGCGGTCCCGCTGTCAGTGTTGACCTGCGGCGACGTTTGTGGTTCCTGATTTGACTACTCTGCGCGAAAATTTTGCGGCGTGATGATGGTTTCCTCTTTTCCCATGCGTAGTGGGCGGCGTGGCACGCGACGGTTGCGTTCTCCACCTGCCACGTGTAGGGATGGATGGAGCGCGCCATTTGTAGATGCCGATTGGATGGTTGCGATGCGCCGCTGCCTCGGTATATTAGATTCACTGCAGCGTGGGGAAAGTTATCCCTTCGTCATTCTCGCCGCTTCCGCTCCGAGCCTTTCTTCCTCCTCGCGTTCCATCGCCATTGCTACTGCTTGCAAAGCTTCCTCCACCCATATGATGAAGAGGGCCGGTGACAAGAAGGCCAAGAAGGCGAGCAAGGAGAAGGCCGCCGATGATCTCGACTTGAAGAGGGTGGATTGCGACTGGTCCAAGTCCTCTGTGAAAGCCTCGGATCTTGACGATCTTCGCGAGAAGAATTTGCTCCCACCACTGGAGCAGCTGAAGATGCGCGCCCCGGGGAAGGAGGTAATCCCATCTCCGCGCAATGGAGAGCGCGTTTGCTTTGTAGATTTCTTGTACAGGGGCTTCTCCTTTCCTCTGCACGATTTCGTCCATGGTCTCTTGTATGCCTATGGGATTCAGATGCATGATCTGACTCCCAATGGTATCCTGAGCATCGCAAGCTTCTTCGTGCTCTGCGAGTGCTTTTTGGGGATTACCCCCAACTGGCTGCTGTGGAAGAGAATCTTCAATGTGAAGCGCAACGTCGGGAAGGGGCGCATTGTCTACCCCATCGGAGGCTTCACATCCAAGTGCGCGGCGACATTGCTTTCTTCCAGATGAAGAAATCCAACTCCGTTCAAGGCTGGCGGAAGATGTGGTTTTATGTTAGCTGCAAGCAGGCCAGGCTGCCTGACTTCGTGGCTGACAAACCGTTGAAGAAGACCAATGCCTGGGCGCACTCCTTGTCGAAGGAGGAGAAGGCGACTGTGAAGCCGCTGGTGGCGACCATCGCTGGCTTGTTGAAGTCGCTGAGCAAGGAGCCAGGTGGCATACACCTCATCGCCACCTTCGTCCAAAGGCAAGTGCAGCCGCTGCGTGCCCGCGTCCACCCAATGTGGGAGGATCAAGGTGCCAATGACCCTACTCGCTTGTCTTCGACTGAGCTGAGTGATGACGAGGTTGTCCAGAAAGTGAAGGCCATCACCAGCCTGCGGGCAGCTGACCCATGCAACATCAAGTGCCCCATCACTCCGTATGGGGTAGAGAGGCGACTGCCTGAGGTAAAATTTTCTTGCTTTATGTATTGCAGCACTCCATTGTTTAGTTGTTTTCTCACTCGAATTTTCTTCGGATGACAGGGTCACCCTAGCTTCGAGTGCCTTCCACCATTAATGGAAAATGCCCCACATGAAGAAGCCGCATTCCCTGAAGAGGAATCGGCAGATGATGAAGAAGAACTTCCTTCCGCTCATTCTCCTGAAGAAGAGCTGGAAGAAGTCGAAGTTGATGAGGACGAGGCGCGGCCGCAGAAGCGCCCACGACAAGGTGATTCTGCTGCGAGTTCACCCTCGAGGCACACGACTGCGCTGGAGGATGATGATGACACGGGTTCTTCTTCTCCGAGCGCCAGGGAATCGAAGGATCCTCAGGAGCCGCTGAGTGTGGATCCCCTCGACTCAGCGCTTGTCTGGAATTTGGCAGGATGCCCTCTGTCTCCATCGACAGTGATGACGAAGAGATAAGGTAAGTAAGTTGTCTTGAATTTGTTATCTGTAGCGTTGTTCGAATCTTGATCGTCTTTATATTGTGCCGTAGTGGTCACACTGGCGCTGCGTCTCCCACACAAGGTACATAGCACACTTCTGCTCCCCCCATGGAAGAGAAACAGCCGGAGGCTCCAGATGTGGGTGCCGCGGCCACGACTGAAGTGGCGAAGGCTTCGACTTCTGTTGTACCGGAGGAGCTGGTCGTCCCCACACCTAGTGCAGCATCTGTGCTCGAGCACGTAAGTACTCTTATGTAGATTATCATTGGAGCACGAACAGCGCTCCCGATGGGAGTAGCCCCCGAGGCTGTGTGCAACTAGTATAGTTGGGCACAGACTCAAACTTTTACTTCTGTACATTGCAGCCCTTCTATCGCCAGCAGGTGGCGGGAGCCGAAGCTTACATTCTTCTGGAGCAGGAGAGGAATCAACTCCTTGCTGACCTGAAGCAAGCGAAGCGTACGCTCTTTCTCATAATGTCCTATTCGAATGTTTGTTTCTTCTCTTCCTTCTCAATGTTCTTTTCTTCCCAGTCGATCAGCAAACTGCGGCCACCCGAATGGCCGAACTAGAGCCTGAGAACGAGAATGCCAAGAAGGCACTCGAGGAGGCCAAAAAGCGCGAAGATGAGAAGCGCGACTCAGAGAAGACTCAGGTGGAGCGCTTACTCGCACTCGCTGACGTTGTTGGCCGTAAGTCTCTTCCTACTTTTTTGATATGCTATTTCTTCTTATCTGCCGATCGAATGCTGATCCTTTACCTTGATGTAGGTGCTTGTGGTGGTGCTCCTCCTGTCGACTCTTCCAGCGACAACAATACCTTGGAGCAGGCTGTAGGCTTTGTCGACAGGGTTTGCGCCTATGCTTTGGCTGCGATGGCCAAATCTTCTGGAGCTCTCGCGACTGTCTACTAGGGCATCTTCCCCAACAAACCAGCGCCAAGTGGCATCGACACGATGGCTTCGCCGTTCGGCACTGGGTCGACAATCATGGCGGACTACACCCGCGCGCAGACGGTACGCGGCTCGGAGCTCACCTTCCAACTGTTGCTTGGGCATCAGGTTGCAGGTGACTTTGACAAAGTCGTTAGCCAGTTCCCCAAGAAGCCTGATGGCAAGACGCAATCGCTGAGTGCGGTGAAGCCATAGGCGAGTAGGCTGGCGAAAGAGGTCATGTCTCTTTTTGAAAAGCGGGTCGCCAAGGCTGCTGAAGTGGCGGCTCGAAAAAGTAGATCGATGTCCGAGTTAGTGTCATAGGCTAGATGTATCCTTCTGCCTGAGCTTGTCTTTCTGTAATGAACTCCTAAATTCGATGTTTCTCGCTGCTAAGGCCTTTTATTTTGTGATGTAAACATTTGCTTGAACTGATGAAGTCGAATCTTTGCTGTATTAAGTATCTTTTGCTCTGATGGCTTGTGCAATGTCTCAGTTCTTGATTCTTGACTTTTCCCGTCTGTTTAAACAGGATGAGCCGATCATAGATTCCGAGAGAGTCAACTGGCCAGAGGCTGCTCCAACACCAACTGCTCCTCGGCGAAGGGTCAAACGTCGTCCTCGTCTCACTCGAAGCCGGAACGACCAGAAATTGATATCTTGGATGAGGAAGCGGATCGTTGACTTGGAGAAGTTGTTGAAGGATAACCAGAAAGAACTCGACCAGCTAAGGTCACGACATACTCCTTCAACTAAGCGCGAGCAATACTTGCTTAGTGAAATGGATTTGATCTGTCGACAGCTGCAGAGTAAGTACCCTAAGTTGGTTCTTTCGACTTGTACAACATTGTCTTCGAGTTCGAAATTGTAACTTTTCTTGCTTGGTTGCCTTGCAGATGTGAACCCTGACTGGAAGGCTGAACAACTCCGTGTGGAGCAACGTGTTGAGCGAGAGGCGAAGGGCACTGCCTTGGGTGCTCAATATTTCTGGTCTGATACTCCCAAGGCCATGGTGCTGGCTCTGATGTTGGACCGCACTTGGCGCGCGGCAATCTTACTTATAGGGTGCCAGAAGACCTTGTCGAAACTGCACCGGGTGATGTTTCCCCATAATCCGCAGCCGCAAGGGATATCTGCGCTGATGGACCAGTTTCAAGATGGTGCGACCGTGAATCAGATTGTACACGCTCAACTGGTGGCTGGAGCGAATATCGCCTTGGCATACTTCCGTAAGCACCGGCCACACTTTCCGCTCGATAGAGTTGTTGATGACTTGCCCGACGCCGAGAATTACGCCGAGTCTTTGGCGTATGCGAGGCAGATGGTCGAACAAGTCCAGCGCCATACTGAGCAGCTTGTAGGTCCCTGGATGCACCCAAGGATGAACCTAAGTGGTAAAGATAGTAAAAAACTTGTTGTATGTTAGTAACTTGTAATTGAGAGGGTTGACCTCGAAACTCATATGTGAATATGATGTATGTAACTGTGAATGCATCTTCGAGTATGTCGAAAACTTTCGTTTACACCTGTGCGGCGCAGCCCCCGAGCATTCAGGTGTGGCCTAGGCTTTGATTTGTATGCTTGTGTGGCGCGGCCTCTGATCGTTCGGCTTTTCTTTCGACTTGTGTGACGCAGCCCCCGAGCGTTCGGGTGCAGGCTAAGTTTTTCATTTGAGCTTGTGTAGCGCAGCCCCCGAGCGGTCGGTGCGGCCTAAGCTTTTCTTTCGACTTGTACGGCACAGCCCCCGAGCGTCGGGTGCAGCCTAAGTTTTTCATTTGAGCTTGTGTGGCGCAGCCCCCGAGCGCTCGGGTGCGGCCTAAGCTTTTCTTTTGACTTGTATGGCGCAGCCCCCGAGCGGTCGGGTGCGGCCTAAATTTTTTCTTTTGAACTTGTGTGGCGTAGCCCCCGAGCGTTCGGGTGTGGCCTAAGCTTTTCTTTCGACTTGTATGGCGCAGCCCCGAGCGTTCGGGTGCGGCCTAAGTTTTTTCTTTTGAACTTGTGTGGCGCAGTCCCCGAGCGTTCGGGTGCGGCCTAAGTTTTTCATTTGAGCTTGTGTGGCACAGCCCCCGAGCGTTCGGGTGGGCCTAAATTTTTCATTTGAGCTTGTGTGGCGCAGCCCCCGAGTGTTCGGATGCGGCCTAAGCTTTTCTTTCGACTTGTATGGCGCAGCCCCCGAGCGGTCGGGTGCGGCCTAAGTTTTTTCTTTTGAACTTGTGTGGCGCAGCCCCCAAGCGTTCGGGTGCGGCCTAAGTTTTTTCTTTGAACTTGTGTGGCGCAGCCCCCGAGCGTTCGGTTGCGGCCTAAGTTTTTCTTTGAACTTGTGTGGCGCAGCCCCGAGCATTCGGGTGCGGCCTAAGCTTTTCTTTCGACTTGTATGGCGCAACCCCCGAGCGTTCGGGTGCGGCCTAAGTTTTTCTTAGGAACCTGTATGGCGCAACCCCCGAGCTCAGGTGCGGCCTAGTTTTTTCTTTTGAACTTGTGTGGCGCAGCCCCCGAGCGTTCGGGTGCGGCCTAAGTTTTTGGTTAGGAACTGTATGGCGTAGCCCCCGAGTGCTCGGTGTGGCTAGGTTTGGTATTGTTTTTTGACTGCAAAAAGTAAAGGAAAGAGCTTGCTTCTTCAAACCACTTCATATATTAAGCTAGCAAGCCTCCTCATTAAAAACCTTTCAGTCCCCTTAGGTACTCTGAAAGGAAAAGAGCGCGTCTGAAACCTGCTGCTTGTTGACGTGCGAGTACAGTTACATTGGGGTGTCGACTAAGCATAGAAGCGACGGAGCTGCGCGCGTTCCATGGGTTGCTGCAGGGCTCCAATGTCTTCGAGTTCTTCAGGCGGTAGGCACCATTGCCAATCGCTTCCGTGACGATGTACGGTCCTTCCCAGGGGGATGCGAGCTTGTGCACCTTCTTCTGCTTGAGTCGCAACACCAGGTCACCAGGGACAAAAGATCTGGCTCGCAGTCGTCGACCGTGGTAGTTGCGAAGGCTCTGCTGGTATATGGCTGTGCGAGAGAGCGCGATGTCCCGAGCCTCGTCGAGCATGTCTTTATCATCCTCCATTGCTTCATCAGCGTCTGACTCGTCATAGAGCACTACGCGGGGTGCGTCAAAGCGTATGTCGTGTGGCATGACTGCTTCGGCTCCGTAGACCATGAAGAAGGGGGTGTACTGGGTGGATCTGTTGGGTGTGGTGCGCAGGCTCCACAGCACGGCTGGTAACTCTTCCACCCAGGCTCCTGCGGCATGTCTGAGTGGCACGAACAGGCACTTCTTGAGGCCACGACAGACAAGTCCATTTGCCTTCTCGACTTGCCCGTTGGATTGGGGATGTGCGACTGAGGCATAGTTGAGTTTGATGCCTTGGTCCGCGCAGAACATCTTGAATTCTTCAGCTGTGAAGTTGGTGCCATTGTCGGTGATGATGTTGTTGGGCACGCCGAATCTGAAGATGATGGACCTGATGAAGTTGACCGCGGACGATGCAGTCGAACTTGTGATTGGAACAACTTCGATCCACTTGGTGAACTTGTCGACTGCGACGAGCAGGTGCGTGTGCCTGCCAGGGGATGACTTCTTCAAGGGACCCACCATGTCGAGCCCCCACTGGGCGAAGGGCCAAGCGAGTGGTATTGTCTTGAGCTCGGATGCGGGTGCATGTGGCTTGGTGGCGAACTTCTGGCATCCGATGCATCTCTTGACCATGTCCTCAGCTTCTTGCATGGCGGTGGGCCAATAGAATCCCGCTCGAAAGGCCTTGGCAACGAGGGCGTGACTGCTGGCATGGTGCCCGCAGGTACCCGCGTGGATGTCGAGCAGGATGGCCTTGCCGTCTTCTGGGTCGATGCAATGCTGCTGCATTCCTGATATGCTGCGCTTGTAGAGCTCTCCATTGATGATCGTGAAGGCTTTGGCACGGTGAGTGATGCGCTTGGCTTCTGTCGGGTCTTCTGGTAGTTCCTTTCACAGCATGTACGCGAGAAAAGGATTAGTCCATGTAGGTTCGATCAACAGTACCTCGATGGGGTGCGTGTCAGGCGTCTCCTGGTCCTTTGCTGGCGAGTCGGGCGAGCTTGAGGTCGATGTCGAAGGCTCGTGCGGCTGCTTCAGCTTGATGGAGCGCTGCGTGATGCGCTCGAGGAAGACTCCGTCGGGCACCTTCTCCTTTCTTGAGCCAATGTTGGCGAGTATGTCCGCCTCTTCGTTGCTTTTGCGGCCCACGTGGCGCAGCTCGCAGCCTTCGAAGTTATCCTCCATGATGTTGTACAGGTCCCGGTATGCGATCATGTTGTCTGCGATGGCATCGCAGTCCTTCATGGTTTGCTGCACGACAAGGTTCGAGTCCCCGTAGATCATGAGATGAGTGGCACCGCAGTTCTTGGCCATTCGCATGCCGTGGAGGAGACCCTCGTACTCTGCTTCGTTGTTTGTTGGTCTCTTGAAGGTCATCTGTAGCACGTAGCGGAGCTTGTCGCCTTTAGGTGAGATCAGAATGACACCTGCACCCGCGCCATCGTATTTCTTGGAGCCATCGAAGTACATGGTCCAGGCGTTGGATAGGTCTGGGACGGATGGCAGCTGTGCTTCGATCCACTCAGTCGTGAAGTCTGGGAGTACTTGTGCCTTGATTGCTCTCGGGTGCGCGTACTTCAGTTCCCATGGGCCTAACTCGATGACCCACTTGGCGACTCTTCCCGTGGCATCTGGGTTGGTGAGGATGTCTCCGATGGCGAATGAGCTGACCACCGTTATCGGGTGCCCAGAGAAATAGTGCACCAGCTTCCTTGAGCTCATGAAGACACCATATGCTAGCTTCTGGTAATGCGGGTACCTTTGCTTGGACACGGGATAGAACCTCGCTGAGGTAGTAGATGGGTCGCTGCACAAGGTGCCCTTTGCCTTCATCTCGCTCGACGACGAGGACTGTACTAACCACTCGATTGGTTGCTGCGACGTAGAGGAAGATGGGTTCCTTCTTAGCGGGTGCGACGAGGATGGGCGGAGTCGACAGGACGCGTTTGAGTTGCGTGAACACTACCTGCGCTTCTTCCGTCCACTCGAACTTGTCCGCTTTTTTCATCAGTTGGTAGAAAGGGAGTGCCTTTTCGCCTAACTTACTAATAAATCGACTGAGTGCCGCGATTCGACCAGACAGGCGCTGGACTTCTCGGAGATTGGTCGGAGGTGGCATCGTCAGAATGGCTTCTATCTTCTCTAGATCTGCTTCGATTCCTCGTGCTGACACCAGATACCCGAGCAGCTGTCCTGCGGGTACGCCAAAGCGCACTTGTCTGGGTTGAGCTTGATCTGGTACTTGTTGAGGTTCACGAATGTCTCGCGTAGGTCTTGGAGGAGCGTGTCCTCCTTGCGAGTCATGATGACGATGTCGTCGACATAGACTTGTACGTTCCTCCCGATCTGCAGCTCGAGGCAGTTCTGCATCATGCGCTGGTAAGTGGCACCAGCGTTCTTGAGTCCGAAGGGCATCGTCTGGTAGCAGAAGACGCCGTGAGGCGTGATGAAGGCCGTTTTCTCCTGGTCTTCGACTCTCAGCTTGATCTGGTTGTAACCCGAATATGCATCCAGGAAACAGAGGCGCTCGCAGCCTGCGATTGAGTCGATGATCTGGTCGATGCGTGGCAGAGGGAAGTGGTCCTTCGGGCAACACTTGTTGAGGCCGGTGAAGTCGACGCACATGCGAAGCGTAGTCGATTTCTTCTTCTCGACTAAAACTGGGTTAGCGAGCCAGTCTGATTTCTTGATCTCTCGAATGAACCCAGCGTGACGTAGCCTGTCGATCTCTTTGGTGATGAAGATTCGCTTCGGCTCGGGGACGCGGCGCATGGTTTGTTTGACTGGTCGTGCATCATCTTTTAACTGGAGAGAGTGCTCGGCAAGTTCCCTGGGTACTCCTGGCATATCTGAAGGCTGCCAGGCGAAGATTTCCCAGTTCTCACGGAGGAACTTGACGAGCGCGCTTTCCTATGCGCTAGTCAGGCTTGTTGAGACTCGAACGGTCTTCTCAGGGTCCGTCGGGTGGACTTGGACTGCTCTTGTGTCATTGGTTGCGTTGAACACTGCGTCGTACGCTGGTTTCTTGGCAACAGGGAAAATGGTCCTGTCATTGTCGCGAGACACCTCTTCGAGTTGTTCTTGCATGCCGAAGGACTCGGAGATCTTGTTGAAGTCTCTGTCGCATCTATCTGATCGATCGAAGTCACCGTTCACCGTGATGACTCCTTTCGGGCCCGGCATCTTCAGCATGAGGTAGGCATAGTGAGGTACGGCCATGAATCTTGCGAATGTTGGGCGTCCAAGTATTGCGTGGTACTGCGACGCCCAGTCGACGACTCGAAGTCGATTGCCTCCTTCCTGAAGTGGTCAGGTGTGCCAAAGGTGACGTCGAGTGTGATCGTTCCCACGGGTAGGACTGCTTTCCCGGTACTATGCCGTGGAAGGTGCTTCCTGATTTGGCAAGGTTCGTCAAGGATCTGCCCATCTTCCGGAGAGTGTCAGCGAATATGATGTTGATGCCGCTGCCTCCATCCATGAACACCTTGGTCATTGCAAAGTCGCCGATCTGTGCTTCGACCACGAGTGCAGCGTGTCCTGGCCGTGGCACTTTTGGCGGTGGTCGTCTCTTGAAAAGATGATGTCGGTCTTAGACCCGCGCAGGTACTCTGGGGTTGCGGGTGGACAAGCGACAGCTTGGTAGACTTGTCGACTGATCAGCTTCTGGCACTGTTGGTTGGGCACCCCTTCTGGATCATGTTCAGTTGCCCTCGTGCGACTAGGTACTGGTCTTCTCTCACTCGAGCTTCTTCCTGCTGGGGTTGCTACTGTACGTATTCTGCTGCTGCGTGCGCTGGTGCAGCCGTGGGTGCGGCTGCGGGTGCAGCCTGGATAGCCAGCTGTGCTGCAGGTTGTGCCACGGTGTTTGTGGTTGAACCTTTTTCTGATGGCCTCGTATATCTTGAGGGCTTTCCTGCAATCTTTCAGTAGGTGGTTGGCACTCCACTTTCCTGTCTCAAGGTTCTGGAACATGTGATGCTTGCATGGCTGTTCGAGCTCTTCTTTAGGGGAGAGGGTGCGGCGTTTCCACTCGCGTTTCTACCCCCCATCATTGCGGTAGTTATCTTGATTTCGGCTATAGTAGCCTTGGCTGTTTTGGCGACTATTGTCGCGACTGCCGTCCTCACGGGGGTTGCTGAACCCGGCCGCTACTAGTTCGATTGTGTCTCTTCCGTCGTAGCGGGGTTTCTTCTTGCGGCGATCATCTCTCCAGTTGCTTGGGCCACCTTCTTCTTTTATCGTGTAGGGCGGTTGTCTCGAATGGAGTCTTCTCCATCCGCCCATTGGTTTGCTATCTTCATGACTTCGACCATGGAGGTTGGCTGGAGTCGACCGAACGTTTCCCTGAGATCTTGGCGCCACACGCCACGCTGAAAGGCGTCCATTGCCCTATCTTCCGAGACGACTCCGATGCTGTTACGCCGCAGAGTCCATCGCGAGATGTATGAGCGCAATGGCTCATCCCTTCCTTGCTTGTAGGCCTGCAACTCGACGAAGGTGCCTGGTCGCGAGTATGTTCCAAGGAAGTTCTTGACGAAGGCTTCTTCAAACTGCTCCCACGAGTTGAAGGAGTTCTTGGGCTGGGTCTGGAGCCACCCGCGTGCAGATCCAGTGAGCATCAACTGAATGTACTGCATCGTAGTAGTCGTGCTGCCCCCTTGACAGTTGCAGGCGATGAGGTAATTGATAACCCCCAAGAGCAGGGGATCACTGTAGCACCTCTCAATGTGGAAGTAAGGTATCGATCCGCAGGAGCAAGAAGGAAAAGTTATCTATTCCCCACAACTAAAGTGTAACAAGTTTTAGTTGGTTATGCACTAAATAAGTTTAAAGAACAAGGTGGTTGATTTAATGGATGTAAGTTTAATGTAACAAAACAAGAATGTAAAAGTGTCCCAATCCTCTTCAATGCAAGAGGACAAGACAAAGGTTTTCTCTTATAGGAACAATGGAAAATGGTTCATGGGTTCACTTAATCCTCTCTCTCTCATCTACGGTGATTATCATGTTATAGATAAAGTACACACAATTGTCATGCTTTAATGGTAGCTTTTTATGACGGCTATATGTCCTAAAACACATAGTTGAAAGAGGTACTCATTTGTGTTGCTAGGTCACCCTCGTAAGGCTAGCGTGGTTGCTGTCACTCCCACATCAAACTCTTCCTTTTCAACCCAGATAAAGGATGTTGGGCGGTACCGTGTCACTCAATACCTATACCGTGTCACATCGGCCATCCCATACCCACATACATCATACTTCTTAAAGAATAATATTCTATCAAAGTATGACAAGTCATAAAAGTTCCAACACAACAGTAAATGCATAACAAATCATCTTATACCACAATATCCACCATAAGAATTACATAGATGACCGTAATCATATTCAGCAGCTCATACGGTACTAATTAGTGAAGCTCAAAGAGAGGAGAGATACATAAGTTTCCACCACAAACCCATAGTCCAGAGGGTGGACTACTCCCCCTTCATCATGGAGACGGTGGAGAAGTCGTTGGAGAAGGTGGAGACCACCCCGGCAGCGCCCCGCCAGAGTTTTCCCCCTCCAATCTGCAGCTCCAGATCTCTCTTTCGGTGTTTCTGTGTTTCGGCGGCGCTTATTTTCGAGAACGCCGTGGAACTTCTTTTATAGGCGTTTTTAGGTCAAGACGAAGGCGGTGGAGCAAAGATCGACGGCTGCGGGGCCTCGAGGGCCAAGTTGGTGGGCCCCACACGGCCAGGTATAGTGGCCGCGTGGGCCACCCCCTTTTGGCCTTCCGGGCTCCGTTTGCTTGATTCCTTCGCTCCTACATCTTCTTCCTTCCAAAATAATGACCTCCGTATTTTTCATATTTTTCTGACGATGTTTGGGTCCCTGAAACATAAAAGGAAAAAATAGGGTTTTCTGCCTGCGCAGGGTTAATTCCATAAAAATAGGAAACAATTATTTTATTTCCTAAAATCATTAAATAACAGTGGTATAACCCTTATATGATGCAAATATGATTGGAATATGAGTGATGTAGTGCAAAGTTCATGTATGCATTTTGCATGCATCAGTAATCTTCGAGCCAGAGCCTCGAGTCTTGCTTCCCGTCGAACTTGGTTGCTTCGGCTGTGAGCTTGAAGCCTTTCGGCATCCTTGTGTCGCGGATGCTGAGGGTGAAGCACGAGGCGCCGCATGGCTCGTAACTGCCGCTGGAGTACTGCTCTTGATCTTGCGAGCTGCTTGTTCTCTTGGCGCGGTTGCGGTCGAGCTGCTTCTGCGTGATGTAGTTGCGCGCGTCTTCTCCTTCTTGATGGTGTCGCATGGGCCGCTCTACGTGCAAGGCACGCTCGCGGTCGCGTCGACCTGGATCTTCCGGTGCTTTATCGGCTGCGTCGGACTTGAGTAGAGCGTCTTCCGCCAGTTTGAGTGCCTTGATTTGCTGCTTGTGTACGTTAACGCGCGGGTCACCCTCTGGAGGTTGGGTCAACTGCAGGTATGTGCCTATTGACATCAGAGCGGCAGAAGATGTTCTTGGGATCGGAATCCCTTCTGCGTCTTCTGTCACGTACGACGACTCGAGGTTGCGGGTGACCGCAGTTCTTTCCGCTTCTGGTATCCGGTTCAGGCGTGTTCGATGACGCCTTTGCGAGACTGCAGTTTCTGAGGAGGCGAAGGAGAAAGCGGCGCGTCGGGCACTCGAGTTGTCGGCGATCTCCCTGCGTCGGGCCAACTCAGCTTTTTCCACGCGAATCTTCTCGGTGTCCTTCCACATTAGGTACCGGTATGCCATCATGTCTTCTCTGGTTGCATCTTCTAGGGGCACGGTGTACTCTTCCATGTGCTTCAGGGCTCTGATCCCCATCTCGCGAGTGATGGTGAGCTTTGTCACCCCGTGTGGCATGGTCACCTCCAACGGGTACGCCGGAGGTTCTTCTCGACGATTGTTGTTGGGGGTGGTGGTTTCGATCATGTAGATCTGCGCTGGTCGCGACTGGGCCGTCGACTACGCATCGCTATTATCGGAGTTGTCCCCGGAGTCGAAGATGGAAGCAATGTGATACACGCCGCAGTCGTTGCAGAACTCGTCGGGTGAAGAATCGTTGTTCTTCGTTGTCTCCGTTGCCGATGGAGGTGTGGTGGGTGGTGTCGATGCGGGTGCGATCTGCCCAATCGAAGTTGTGGAAACGAGCGCGATCTCCATAGTCGAAGGAGATGCAGATGATGTCGATGATGCGGGTGCGATCTCCGTAGTCGACGGAGACACGGTCGATGTCGCTGTTGCAGATGCGATCTCCGTAGTCGACGGGGACACGGTCGATGTCGATGATGCGGATGCGATCTCTGCAGTCGATGGAGACACGATCGATGTCGATGAAGGGGATACGATCTCCATGGTCGATGGAGACACGGTTGATGTCGATGATGCAGACACGATCTCCGTGATCTATGGAGACGCGGTCGATGTCGATGATGCGGATGCGATCTCCTCAGTTGATGGAGGCGCGGTCGATGTCGATGAAGCGGATACGATCTCCGTGGTCGATGGAGACACGGTTGATGTCGATGATGCAGACGCGATCTCCGTGATCGATGGAAGCGCGGTCGATGTCGATGATGCGGATGCGATCTCCGTAGTTGATGGAGGCACGGTCGATGTCGATGATGCGGATGCGATCTCCGCAGTTGATGGAGACGCGGTCGATGTCGATGATGCGGATGCGATCTCCGCAGTCGATGGAGACGCGAGTCCCGCCGCCGTCATAGGCGCGAGAGTAGAGGGCCGGAAGACGCCCCACTTGTTCACATGGAGATGCATGTTTCCAAAGGACAAACACATACCTCCATAGAGATCGGCGTACACCGAGCGCTGGGCAGCGGGTGCGGATCGTAGACGAAGGAGCCAAAGCGGATCGACTTGTTGACGGTCGGAGTGTCGATCTTCATTGCCGATGGAGCCGGTGCAACCATGATTCCAGCACTCGTCCTTCCCACAGACAGCGCCAAATGTCGAGGGGTTACCTCGACAGATCCTAGTTTCGAGTACCCGGGTTGATTGAAGGGGGAGATATTGTGAGTGCTGGTAGTTACCACGGCTGACAAGCAAGGCAATTTACCCAGGTTCAGGCTCCCGGAGGATAATACCCTACTTCCTGCTTGTCTGATCTGTATTAATGGAGTCGAAGGTTACAATGGCGATCCCGGCGAGATGGCAATCTCGCTAGGGTTTCGGTGGTGAGTATGGATGTACCCTCGACAGAGGTCCCTCCTAGCCTTTATATGGAGGCTAGGTCTCAGGAGTTCGGTGTCGGTTAGGTTTACAAGGTTTGGTAAGTATCTACCGACCTAAGCTTCGACTTCCTTGGGACGTACGTTGTCCTTGTTGGGCCCTTCACGGGCCTGCAGTGGCTAATCTTGAGGCTTGGCGTGCTCCAGGTATCTCATAGTGGGGCACCCGAAAGGTAGGCGCACGTCACATATTTTTCGTGTCACCGTCCCGTAAGTCCTCAGTTTATTTGGCAAGCATCACATACAAAGGACTTACGAGACGGTGCACAAGCAATTTTATTGAACTTAATGACGGAATCGTCGACACCAAATGAAGGGGGTAAATGGCTCATGTGAGACTTTTCCCTGAAAATGGATAGAGAGCGACGTCGTTGGCAAGAATGGTTGTCATGTGCCATTTTTCAGAGCACAAATAGCCCACGGCTGTCATGTTCGTTAAACTCAACTAATCGTTACCTCGTTTGGATTATGTGGGCCGAGCTAACATTGGACCCAACACTTATCCATGTTAGCATGGGACTCATCTCATATCCACCTTACCGCGCGGGACCCACCTTATCGCAGTTAGACCAGAGCCGCGCCCGTGTCCACCCGCCCGCCACCATTGTTTCCTCTTTCCCCAATCTTTCTCTTCTCCGTTGACAAAGCACAGATGTCTACCTCTTTCGCCTCGCACTCAACATGGTGACGGTATGGTGTAGTGCCGCTTACAAGGTGCCCTGACTGCCCACACACAGATCCTCTTAAGCGGTGGGTCAGCAAGACTGGTCAGAATGGCAATCTTGGACCCGATTTTGTGATATGCTCAAGCAAGACACTGACACAGACAGGATGAAAAGGTTAGATCTAAGTTCTTTCGTAGACTTTTGCTCTGATTTCTCCACAATTTGTTTTTCTGTCAAATTTGGGATTTAGGGTTCATGTCGCTGTTTTAAGATCCTTCAGAAATGGGAGTATTTCAAGTGGATGGATGAGTATATTAAGAGGATTCAATTTGCGGGCTACATTGATTCAAATGGGGCGGCAACCTGGGAGGTCAATTTGGGGTTGCCGCCGCTTGTTGTGGAGAGCTCGGACAAAGTGACGAACAGAGTGCTGCCGACGGCGAGGAATGCGCGCAATGCTGAATTGCCCGTGGAGTACGAACTAAACGAGAAACTGAAGAAGATCAAGAAACATCTGAGGCAGATAGTCGATTTGCAGAAGAAAACACATATCATGGCAGTAGGCTTTTATGTTTCTATCATTGTTATGTTTTTCTTTTACCTGTTGTTTATCCATCGTTAGATTGAGCAGTTAGGCTTGTCATGGCAGAGGACACGATTTGTGCGCCATGCCTAGTTCATCTACCTAAATAAAATCAGCAATTTCGAAAGTTCTTCAGTTCTTACTGAACATACACTTTCAGTTATTCATTAACAGTATGCAGACCAAAGTTCAGTTTGTAGTTAAAAAACCTTCTGGGCTGGTAAATAGATGTTGGGCCGTGACGATGACATTGAGAAAATAACCGGGCCCAAACAGAAAACAAGCCCATCCGCGTAGGGGCACCTTTTTTTTATAGCAGAGAGGCACCCATGTTGAACAAAAATTATTTTGACTAAAACATCTAAAATAAAACGTGGCTCCGAAAAATAAACCTCTAACAAGCATATACTTCTTTACTTGCTTTACTTTGGCCCTATTTTGGTTTACGGACCAATTAAAAAAAGCGGCAATGTAAAAAACACATTTATCTTGTCTTAGCTCATAGAAAATTTACATCTTGTTATTGTTTCTATTATTTCACTTCTTCATAAATATATTTATGAGTTGCATGGTTCATGGATTTTTTACTCCCATAAAAATGTTGGTCCATGAGGTGTTACTTTGCATGTTGCTTATTTACACGAACTTGAGCTATTTGCATGTTACTTTATCACACGAACTTTCTTGCACGAAATAAGAACAAGAACTTGATTTTTTGTACTTTGCTTTTTTACACGGATTTCTTCCACAAAATAAGAACAAGAACTTGAGTTTTTTGCACTTTCCTTTTTTACACGAACTTTCTTGCATGAAAAAAGGAAGAAGAACTTGAACTTGTTGCACCAACCTTTTTCCACAAACATAAAGGCATGCATAAAATAAGTAGCAAACCTTACATGAGTAGCACCCTTACATAAGTGAGAAGTCCATGAACAAAAAAAATAGTACTAGATCATACTCCTTGGACGTGACAGCTTTGACAAGCATCTGGGCATCTGTTTCAATCTGCACCCTGGATATCCCCCACTCTTGGGCTATTGTCATAGCCTTGAGGCAAGCTTCTGCTTCTGTATGGAACGCCTCTTGTGCAAAATTCAGTCTGCCAGCAGCTGAGACACAGACATCGGCATCTGAATCCCTTGCTACAACTCCCGAGACTCCTATTCCTTCAGTCTCTGAGAAACTCCAATCGATATTGAATTTTATCAAATCTGTCTCTGGAGGTTTCCAACTACTAACTGGTTTAGGTGCAGAATTGTCAGGCTTACTGAAATATTCTTGATACTCCACAGCTGAACGACGGACTTGCGCCAGAACCTGATCATGTGTCCTCGGCATTTCCTTTATTTCGGGCACACCACCAATTCCAACACAACGCAATACATAATTTTTTTTTTGTTCTCAGACTCTTCTAGAATGGCCTCAATCACCTGTCGAGGATCTGCAAACTGCGCCCAGGCACGCCTCTGTTCCTCTACAACTCGCGCCATAGTTTCCTCACCGGCTTGCATTTCAACAGTAGGTGTGCACCATCTTCCCTTCTGCAAACAGGACACGGTTTATCCACCTCCATACCACGATAAGCTAGATTACGCCAGACCGGTAGACTATTATGGACAATTTTCCAATGGAAACACTGAATTTTCAGAGGACATGGGGCCTTCCAGATCGCCTGCCAATTAAACAGCTTTGCATCACAACTGATCTCCTGTCTCCACTCTAGCCACATTCCTACATAGCTTGTATGCAGTTCTTACCGAGAAACAACCCCTCTGATCCGGGAACCACGCCCATGTATCCTCATGTCACTTCTGATCGGAAGTGCTAGGATAAGATTTGCATCCTGTTGGCAGAAAATATTATTACCAGCTGACTGTCCCATCCTCCCTGGTCTGGATCCAACAGTTCATCAACAGTCTGTACTAGGGCATTGCCTCTCCTGGTAATTGGCGCTCGAGACCAGTTCCTAGGCAACCATGGATCCGACCAGATATTGATCTACATTCCGTCACCAACTCTCTTGATCATACCAACCTTCAGAACCTCTAAACCCTTCAGAATAGATCTCCACGTATAAGACATGCCCTCCATCGGTTCTGCACCCAATATATGTGAATGAGAAAATATTTTTTGCCTTCAGCACCCTAGAACACAAAGACTCCGGTTCATCAGGTTTTGATATACGAGTAAAAAAAAGACTCTGGTTCATTCAACATACGGCACCCGACGCTTTTCGGGGTGAAGGGACACCACACGGTCCTCCTCGCGTCGCCCTCTCCAGGCGACCGGGGAGGCGAAACCCTAACCGCGCCGCCGCCGCCCCACTTCCCTCGCCCCCATCTCTCGCCGTCCCCGGAGGCGGTCGCCGGCAAAGGCCTCACGCCGCCGGTGAAGGGGGCGGCGGGGGTCTGCTGCCCTGCGGCCCGTGCTGCTGCTTCTGGAGGTAGATGCGGCGCACGGTCCTCCCGTCCCTGTGCGGCGGCGACGGCGGCCGTCCTCGAGCCCGTGGCTTCCATGGAGCGTGGTGGCGTCACCTTCGTCGCGCCGCCTCGTACTATGGGCTCTGGACGCCGGGGCAGGTCCGTTTCTCGGCCGTTCTGGCCTCGGCCGCGCGGGCGGCGAGGTCGCGGCGAGTGGGCGCAGCTCTCGGAGCTCCCCGTCGACTCCCGCCTGCCTTGGCGGCCACCGCAGGCTGCGGCCCGCCGGGCCCGATCTGGGCTCGATTGGGCCGGGCGCGCCATCGACGACCTCTCCCTGGCGCCCTTTCCACCCTTCGGCGGCCGTTCCAGTGGCGCGCGTGGAGCGCGTCGGCGCGTGTTGCAAGGTTGCTGCCGAGGTTCATGGTGGACCTCGGGCTCGGGCAGCGCTACTCTGCCCTACCGGCATGGTGCTCGGCAGGTTCAGTAGGTCGCGTTGCGTCCGGCGGCCCTGGTGGAGCTGGTGCCGTGTTGTTGTCTCAGGCCGCGTGTAGTCTCGGCGAGGTGTCGTTGGCTGCAGTGGTTGTTGGTGTTGATCGATCGCCGTCTCTGTAGATGTGCTCTTGTTCCGGGTGAAAACCCAGCATCGACTTTGTCGTTGCTGACGGTAGCGGCGGCTTTTGTCGTCGTTTCCTCGCAGGAGGTGCCGTTGTGGAGCTCCAGTACCTACAGTTTTGGCCTCCGGGTGAAAACCTAGGACCCTGTTTGCCGGGTCGGATGACGGTGTTGTGTCGACAACACTTTCTCCTTGGAGACGTCGTCTTGGAGACCAAATCTGATGGCCTTGTTGCTGCGGGTGGTGATGGTGTTGTGTCTGGTGGTGTTGGTGCGGCCATTTTGGGGCCGATGGTGGTGTTTCTCTCCTCGGCGGGTCTTCACGTGGTCTCGGCCGCATGGATGTGCTTGCTCAAGACCCTTCCGGTGGTTGCTGTTGCGGTGTGGTAGCTTCGTGCTTCTGGTGGAGTCTCGACTCACCTTTGCTCAACGTCGAAGCAATGTATGTCTCCCCCACCTGCTATTCGTCTGGACCTCCGTGGCGGAGCTCCCCGTCTAGGGTAGTGCTAGGTGCTAGGCTTGACACTCCGACTCCGATGATGATGGTGGTGCTCCTGAGTTGTGCTGTGGGGCTCGAGCCGAATGCTGGTGCGGTGCGCGAGGCTGATTGCCGAGTCTTGGCATTGTGATCTCTCGACTGAACCCCTCACCTCTTGTGTCTCTTGGTGGCTCTTGCTTTACCTCTTCTAGTTGTATTTGTTTCATGTATTTCTTTGTTTTCTCTTCCCTTGTATCCCCCTGTAATTGCTATTCTGTTGTAAGAACATGGCCCGCCAGGCTACTTTTCGATGAATGCAACAAACAGTGGGGAATTTTATTCCCCCCTGTCAATCTCGAAAAAAAAAAAACATACGGCACCCCTATTTTGCTGGCATTGCAAGTTAACAAAGTAAAGATCTTTATAGCCGAGTCCGCCCTCCTTCTTTGACGTGGTTAATTTTTTTCCAAGAAAGTCAATGGATCTTATTCTCCTTGTCTTGTTGAGCCCAGGAAAAATTACACTCCATTGCAGAAATTTGCTCGCATAAACCCTTTGTAATATCAAACTCCGACATAGCAAAAGTGGGTATGGCCGAGGCACAACATCAAAATTTCTTTGCCAGCCCTGACAACATTTTCTCCTTCCAGCCTTGGATCATTTGCAAAACTCTAACTTCAAGTAGCTAAAAACTTGCATCGTTGATTGCCCAACATAAACCGGCAAACCTAATTATTTCTCATTCCAACTCTCCCTGTTCAAACCGAATTGTGCCATCATTCTCATCTTGTCACGTCTTTTTGTATTCTTGCTGACAATTAGCGATGTTTTCTCCACATTGATTGTCTGCCCCGAACATCTTTCATATAGAGATAGAAATTTTGCAGATGAAGATCCTCAAAACATTCAAGAGGATTGCTATTTCGTAGGCTCCAAAGAATTTTTCGAGTACTACTAGCATTGCAATTAGATTAATAATATAAATATAATTTAACTTTGCAAATCAGTGCACACTGTGAATCATACACTAAACAATATTGGCCAATAAATTATAAGGCACCAAATTGTACATAAGCATGGCAATAATGTACATGACTTGCCACGACAAATATTGGTTAATTGAAAATATGATCAGGATATACAAATCCAGTTCTACAACCTCATGTGACACACCATCAAAATTCAAATGGATGAACCATAATAACTGATTCCTTGCAAAGAAAAGAAGATGCACAAAAACGGGTGGCTTATACCTACGGCATCCACGCACAGAACGTGTACCTGAAGCTCTGCATGAATTGTGCTACGACGACACAACAAAAATTAAAGGACACCGCATGGAACACATATGCAGAGCAGTACTGAACAGAGGAAAACTGAAAGCACATGGTATGGGCTCCATCTTAGTGCACAGGAACAAACTTGACAGCGTCAGGTATTGGAGAAATTGCATTGCGCAATAGCACAATCGGTGAGTCGCAGCTTAAGACTGACAGAGAACAAAAGTTGGAGTATCCAATACAGTACGCAACAACAATAAAAGGCACGGCAGACAGAGATGCAGGGCAAAACAACATAATGCTAATTCAGATGTTCACGACTGCAAATTAACAGTTTCATAACGATAAGCTTCCACGCAGATGCGAAACAACATAGCAAGCGAAGTACCAGATGCTAAAATGCAGCGGGGCCTAATTGCATTACTTGAAGATCTAGATAGCGCCCTACTTCTTGAAAAACTCGCGGAAGCCGCCCTCCAAAGCCAGGGCGATCGACTGGAACTCATCGGCCAGCATCTTGAAGTGCTCGATCTTGTCTTGCTCCTTGGCGGCAGTGCCTGCATATGCTGGGGGGAGGAGATCGACGGAGCGCCCGAAGCCTGAGTTCCGGAGAATTTGTGAGGCCGGGCCCCTGACCTTGACGATCGCGGCGACAAGCGATTCTTCCCTGATATAGCCTTCCATGCATGGCCTCGGACCGAGCCACTTCCAGAGCAGTTGCGATTTCGAACGCACGCCTTTGGATGAAGTCAGTAACATCCTGCAACCAAATTTTCCAAACGGTTAGTATCACAAAACAAAACGGAGGATCCAGTACTGCGCCGTAATTTGAGCAGACTTACCATCCTTCCCTTGCCCGGACCCAAAGACGATACAGCAGACATTATAACAAACTCCATCAGTGCGTCGTTGCACAGGAAGTCAAGCACGATGGGGGTGAAGTCCTTAAGGACAGACAGCGCGATTTCGGCAGAATCCGCAACTTCTTTCAGGACAGTACGTAGGATGGCCAACCAAAGCTGACGAGTTGACCACGCGCGAAACCTTCTCTAGATCAATGGCGAAAACCTGAGGAGTGAGTGAGGAAACACATGAGAAGCAAAGAAAACGAGAAGAGTAAGAGACGGCGGAAGACATGGCAAGCAAATCCGAAAAGAAAGAAGACATAGGATCGGTTCATCGGGTGGGGGCAAACGAACCTCCTCGGACGGGACGAAGCTCTCGCCGGGAGTGCTGGAGCTTGCAGTGCAGCGCCCCACCAACGCGTGGCGGGTGGCCGCAGGGAGGAGGAGGCCCCAGCAGACCTCCTTGGGCGCCTGGACAGAGAGCAGGCCGCGCCCGCCGGTGATGGCCTGCCAGTGCATGGTACAGTTCAGTTAGGGGAAACACGAAAAGAAGGGCCACAGGAAGCAAACAGGAGGACGGACCGAGAACATACCATGGAAGGAGAACCAGCAAGCCTCTCGGAGCAGCGGGCCACTGGGAGAAGGCCGATCCCGGACTTGGACTTGGAGCCTTCCATCTCGGCGAGGAGGCCGCCGGCGAGGAGGCCGCCGGCGAGGTCCAGGAGAGAGAGCGTGGACGAGTCCTGCGAGATATGTCAATCGGACGTAAACAACGACCGGGGATCAGGGAGGGCGCATGGAGGGGATATGGCCGAAACCATACCTTGGTTCCGTCGAGCACGGCGAGAGGGATGAGCCGGACGGCAGTCGAGTCCTGCAAGAACACCGGCAAGGGCACGTCAAGAAACAACAAGGGAAGGAAAAGAAAACGTGGGGACGGGCATAAGGACGAAAGACTACCTTCGCCTCGTCGCCGGAGCAGACCACGAAGTCCGCCGGCGCCGGGAGGATCTCCTCGTTGTCCTCCGCAGGCGCGGCGAGGCCAAGGAGGCGGAGCACGTTCTGCAAGTAGCATGTCAAACCAAAGTCAAGAAACGGCCAGGCAAGGCAAGAAAAGGTGGGACGGACACATGGACGAGAGACTACCTTCGCCTCGTCGCTGGAGCAGACCACGAAGTCCGCCGGCGCCGGGAGGAGCGCCTCGGTGTCCTCCACAGGCGCCGCGAGGCCAAGGAGGCAGAGCACGTTCTGCGAGTAGCATGTCAAGCCAAAGTCAAGAAAGGGTTTATAGCTCTCATGCGACGTGTTTTCAGCGAATTGGAAGGAGAGGAGCGAATAGCTGCCATGCGACGCATCTGAGCGGGTAAATAGCCCACGGCCAACATGGCCCTTAAACGCTCGTTAGCTGTTAGGTTGGGGTTACCGTTAGGTTTCGGTGATCGTTGGGAACATTGGACCCACCACTTATCCACGTACGCACGGTGTGGGACCCACCTCAGCGCAGCTAGAAAAGAGTCCGCCGTGCCCGACCGCCCGACGCCGCCCATTGCTTCCCCTTTCCAGCATCTCTCTCTTCTCCGGCGACGACGCGCACCGATGTCTAGCTCCTCCGCCTCGCAGTCAAGATGGCCAAAGTATGGTGCAGTGCCACTGACACGGTGCCCTAAATGCCCACGCCCAGAGCCCCTTAAACGTTGGGTGAGTAAGACGGATGAGAATGGCAATCTTGGGCGCGAGTTTGTCAAATGCCCGAGCAAGACACTGCAAGGAAGGGATGGCAAGGTTAGATCTCAGTTCTTTCGCAGCCATTTGCTCTGATTTCTCCCCAATTCGTGTTTTCTCGTCAAATTTTGGATTTAGGGTTCATGTGGCCGTTTTCAGATCTTGAAGAACTGTACCCATTTCGAGTGGATGGATTTATATCTTGAGAGGCTTAAGAGGGAGGGCTACATTGATTCGAACGGGGCCGCAACCTGGGAGCTCAATTGGGGGCCGCCGCTTGGTGTGCAGAATTGGGATTTTGGGAGCTCGTCCGCCCCGGACAGAGACGTGCCGACGAGTAATGCGCGCAATGGTGCAGTGCCCGTGGAGTGCGAACTGAACCAGGAACTGAAGAAGATCAAGAAACATCTGAAGCAGATGATCGATTTGCAGAAGCAAGCAAATTTGATGGCAGCTGGATTTTATTGTTGTATCATTGCTCTGTTTTTCTTTTACTTGTTGTTTATCCGTCGTTAGGGCAGAGAACGCGATCTGTGCGCCATGCCAAGTTCGTGTAACTTAATCGAATCGAAGCAGCAATTTGGGAAGTTTGTGAATTTGTTCGGGCCCGATTAGATGTTTTCAGTTAACAGTTCAGACAGTTCTTCAGTTAACTTCAGTCGACAGCTCTGTTTTCAGTAAAAAAAACGTTCTGGGCTGCCAGATTATGTTGGGCCGTGAGAAAACAGGCCAACAGTTCATACCAATGTTTTGTTTTCCAGTAAAAAAAACTTTCTGGGCTGACGAAGAGATGATGGGCCTTGAGAAACTAACCAGATCCGAAAAGAAAAAAGCCCACCCCGTGTGGGCACTCTTTTTTAATAGCATAGAGGCACACATGTGTAGGGAAAAATGCTTGGATTATTCCTGTAAAATAAAATTTTGCGTAGAGGCACACATAGAGGCAAATGCACATATATTTACTTGTTTTAGCTTGTTGTAACAAATTTTGCTTAGAGGCAAACTTATTTACTTGTTTTAGCTTGTTGTAACAAATTTTGCTTCGGCAAAAAGGTAGCACATGTTTTACTTGTTTCCCTTGTAGCACATGTTTTACATGCTTCGGCAAAAATTTTGTTACTTGCATGGCAAAAGGCAAAAATCACATATTTTGACCTTTAAAAAAAATATTTCTGTTTCTTACATGGCTCATGCAAAAAATTGTTTTGAACGAAACAAACATATTAGGACCAACAATACATTTTGTTGGACAACATAGTAGCACTAACAGCATCACACATATAACTTGTGCCCTCTTACAACTTACGAACCTTACACGATAACTAGCATCGACTCAACACATAGATATATAGCCCGATATATAGGGGCATCATCTTACATGGAAATAAACTAAAGAGGGGCATATATGCCCAAGCAAGCGACAAACCGAAACAAACATGGAAATAAACTACATTGAAATAAACAAACCGAAACAAACATGGCAAACAAACATATAACAGCTCCTCCTTGACTCCTCCTTGACTTCTCCTTGGCTCCTCCCTCGGGGTGGCTCACTCGTCGTCCTCGTCGTCCTCCATGTTGTAGGGGAGGGTGTGAATGCGGCCGTGGTAGTGGAAGATGTCGCTGAAGTTCGTGTAGATGTTATAGTTCGTGAATGCGATGAACTCGCACCCATACCAAAACACCTGCCCGAGGAGGTGGTAAGCGTCGAAGCTGTTGGTGAAGGTGACGTAGTAGCCGACGCCGAGACCGTTGTCAGTGTACTCCTCAAGCCGGAACATGCGCGGCGAGCCCCGGGGAAGGTGGCGGTAGCCACACGAGAGGAAGTAGAGCGCCCAATCCCTTGCGCCCCTCCACCTCGAGAAGGGCCACACGCGCAGCTGGTTCGCAACGAGGACACCGGGCGGATACCGCCACTCCGGCACGGCGGCAGGGCGTTGGAAGGTCGGGCCGTTGAACTGCATGGTGGCTAGGGTTTGAGAGAAGAGGAAGGATGCGGCTTGAGAGAAGAGTGTGAGAGAAGAGGAAGAAGAGAGGGCCTTATAAAGCCGTGGTGTGAGAGAAGACGAAGGAGCGGTGGCGTTTCTTCCCCGTCGATGTGTGTATTAAGTGGGAGAGATGAAGAGATGAGCGGCGCGACGGCGTTCAGACTGGGCGGCCTTCGGACTGCGACGATGAATCGATGAGACGCGGGCAGCATCGATGAGAGCGGGCATGCATCGATGAGACGCGGGCTGAATCGATGCATCGATGCATCGCTGCTAATAGCGTGGGTGCGACGCTTTTTTGAATCGAGGTGTGCAGGGCTGCGTCGAGGGCTGGGGCGGCGGCTGCGGCATGCATGCAATGTCTGCATGTATCGGGCTGGTGAACGGGGCCCACTAGTCAGTGGCCATTGGTGCATGCAGTTTCGTTGAGACAAACACACGGAGTCATACACTCCTACGCCCAGTCCATGCACCGCATCATTTAGAGTCGTTTGATCGTAATGAACGGTCCAGATCGAGCGCACGGGCCGATCCAAACCCCACCAATTGAACCAATCAGCGCTCCACGCACCGCTAGCCAATCAGAGAGCAGAACGAGCGCAGACGCGGATCGGCAGTCACATGCGCACGGAGCTAACCCTAGCGCCAGATCTGAACCATCCACGCAGAGCGATCAACGGCCCAGAAGGGTGCGGGGTTTAGAGGGGTTTCGGACGGGGTTTAGAGGGGTTTTGAGCAGTTACTAGGGTTAGGGTTAAGCATAACTAATTCAAAAAAATCAAAAAATATAAAACTTGTGCCCAAAGTCTTATTATGTAGTGTAGTAACGATAAAAAAATATACATATGATTTACATCCATTTTTGTGAAAAATCCTCAAATCATGTGAGAGACCTCGAACAACTAGGGTTAGGCATAACTAATTCAAAAAAAATCAAAACATCCTCAAACCAACGCACATGGTCTTGTTATGTGATGTAGTAACGAGAAAAAAAATATAAATATGGTTTACATACATTTGGACGGAAATGCCTCCACTAAAATGTGAAACTTCGAACAATGTACTATGGTTTTCAATGGAAGAGGATGTGTGTTCTAGTCACTAGGGTCGAGCATAACTAATTCAAAAAAAATCAAAACATCCTCAAACCAACGCACATAGTCTTATTATGTGATGTAGTAACGAGAAAAAAATATAAACATGATTTTAATTTGTTTTATATATGATTTTCTATTAAACCATGTTATTTATAAAAATAAATAAAAAAATAGAATATTTATTCAATACATAATGAAACTTCAGATTTACACTACATAGGTAGGATAGAGGTGTAGGAATTTTATTTGGATGATTTAGAGAAGATGCAAAAAAAAGTTGCTTAGAAATGAGGGCGTTTACCCTACCTTTGGAGGTCATTTGAAACACACTTTTGATGACTATGAGTCTAACTTAACAAAAGGGCTCAGAATGATCAGATAACATACATATTTGAGTTGAGGTAGCATTGAAACATCATACCCTAGTCAAAAGTTCAACTTGAGTCCAAATTTGAATTTAAACCGAAATTTGAATTTTGCATCAAATTTGAATTTCAGTTTGAAAACAATAACCAAACAAGTTCGGATGGAAACATGTGGATACATAGTGCCCAACAAATGTTATTACATGCCATAAATTTCAAATGACCAACAGTTCTATCTCTTCCGACCACGCCGTGTACTCTTCTTCGCCTTAGCATTTCTTGTTTTTGGTTGTACTGCACACACAAGTTCACTGATCATCTTGGTTTTCTTCATTGGACTCGATGCTATCACCTCCTGAAACTCGAAAGCAGGTTCAGTTCGATCAAATTCTTCAGTGTGCACCTCGACATCAGTTTCTTCAGTGACAACAGCTGCAGTTTCTTCAGTTTCGACAGTGTGCACCTCGACTGCAATTTCTTCAGTTTCAGCACCAAACTGTTGCCACTGACTTCTCTTCCTTCTGCAGCCACTGACTCTTGCTCTTTTTGTTGGCCAACACTGTTCAACAACAAGAGGCTGACTTGCAAACTTCCTCCTGAAAACAACAAAGCATGCCACATATTTATAATTGAAACAAAAGCACAATATGAAAAAACACAAATAAACAAGCACATACTTTGTGGGCTTAGGAGAAGAGTAAATGCATTGTCTAGATCCCTCTCTGTGCCCAAGTACTTGGCACCGCTTGCATCTATTTTTGCTACCCTTTTGAACCCTTTTTGGCTTTCCATCTTTCTTGTCATTCTTGCCCTTCTTACTACTCCCACCTTTTTCAAACCATGCCTTGAATCTACTCTGTTTAGGTCTGCCTGCCTTTCTTTTTGTCAGAGGAGGACACATGGAAAATTCAAGCGGCACTTCTGGCCACTGAGACTGATCTGTAAGAGGTGGAATTGGAGTTGCATATGCAGCTTTGAATTTTGCTACCGAATAATATTCATGCAGATATGGATGCATGTTTATCTTCGGCTGTGAGGCTAAGAATAGAATGGCATGCTCACATGGTTTACCAGTGTGTTGCCACTCGAGGCAACTGCAATCATGCAATTCAGTGTCAACAACATGCCTCCTTCCAGTCTTGTTATCTCTAACTTCAGCACCCCACAGTGATGATTTTTCAACAGACAAATGTGTAAGACTTCTGCTTCTGTTGACCACCTGTTGCACCACTGCTGGAAGTTTATCACCTTGCAGACAATCACCAATCTTTTTTCTCAATTCCCACAGCCGCATGAGCATGATCCTGATTTGGTCAACCATGTCATGCACAGGCAAATCTTTTAGCTGCTTCACCTTGTTGTTGAAACTTTCTGCCAAATTGTTGTTGATATGATCACACTTGATGGCAGTGTTGAATCCTGACCTGTACCATAATAAAGAATGGTAGGTGTTCAACCATGTACCAAACTCCTCGCATGTTGCCATTACCTTACCAAGATGATATGAATGTGTCTGTTTAGTGTAAGATCTTGCTGCTGGCCACATTCTCCCAAATTCATCTCCTCTGAATTTTTTGATCAAATTCATCCACAAATGGCCAAAGCACTCCCTCTGCTCAGCATGTGGGAACACATTTTTAACTGCATTTTCCAGACCTTTGCATGCATCTGTGTGTATTGCCAAAGGTGACACTGGCCCTAAGCTTCTTTTCAACTGCATCATGAACCATGTCCATGAAGCCTCTGTCTCTGACTGAAACAAGCCAACAGCAACAGGAAACATCCAGTTGTGTCCATCTAGAGCATTGCATGCTGCAACTGACCATTCCACTTGCCTGTCAAAAATGATGAGTCTATGCTCAAATATGGACGACATCCTGCTTTGAAGCCATCGGTGCAAGGCTTTAAAGCCATAAAGAATTTGGAGAAATAAACCTTGCCATCCTCTGATACCTCTGTATCTATCTCGACAATACTGCCAGGTGACCTTTTCTCCACCTCTGCTTTGAAATTGTAAAGCATCCTAAATGTGTTTGCCCAATCACCATACAAATTCTTCATTGCCCTTTGTTTAGCCTTCCACACTGTGGTATAATTCAGTTTAATGGGGTACACTTTTCCAAGTCTACTTTCAGTCTTTTGGCAGTAGTGTTCGGTGTTTTCGCCAAAATTGGAGTTATCTTTTCTGCAACCCAAATCTGTGATGTCATGCTTGATATTTTTGTGAACTTGTAAGACAAGTATGTTGATGAGGGATTTGGTTAACCCTGACTGTACTTCCATCAGGCTGCAGTCTAGCAGATATGTACCACTTGCAAGGCCTCACACCACTACCATCAAAACCTCTGCACTTAGCATAAAACTTCTTTCTATCAGTCCAAAGTGTCTTGGCATCAAACTGATGTCTGACTGCATAAGTCTTGAAAGACAACCTGAACTCATCCATGTTTGGCCACAACTTTCCCACTTGAATGACAGGGTTTTCCTTGTCATACACATGCACCAGCTCATCATTATGTGCATCATCTACATAATCTGCAGCATCTTCCATCAACTGTTCATCTACATCTTCACACAAATCTCTGTCAGAATTATCACTAGCTTCATCCCTCTCCTCCTCCTCTCTGTCATCGACTGGAATGCCAAATAGTTTGGCCATCTCAGTGTCAGCAATTGGTGCAATGACCAAATCAGTATGCTCCTCCAATTCAACTGCATTCCAATCAACAACAGCAACATTTCCCTCTTGTGCATGTGCATTAGCCCCATCGGCTATTACTGTCACATCGGTAATAATGGGAACAATCTGCCTCTGTGAAGCCCAATCATCATCTGCCTTCTGCATAGCCAAGTGTGACGGCACATAACCCACCTTCGAATCAATATTCAGATCAACGAGCTCAGCAAAAAAATCAGCCCTGAGGCTTGCCCAGCCCTCTTGCCTATCGATTTCATCAATAATCTGTTCACCATCTTCAATTCTGACATACTCTCCTTTGAAATCATCATACCGCAATAGTGAAACCTCTTGCTCTGGACCCCAAACCACAGTTTCCCCAATTTTCTCCACCAATTTCCTCACCGCCTTCTCTTCCATCTTCTGTAGTTCAGTGGGATCAATCTCTGCACAATCAACCTCCCATTTCACAATTGTGTCTCTCTGGATGTTCTCCATGCTACCATCAACTAATTTTGCCGTCGATGGAAAGAAATTGACCGCAAATTCAAAGGTTCGAGCAGCATCCTCTCTGTTATAGGCGGGCAGTGTGAGAAAGATCAGAGGAGGCCGGAAATCGCATTCAAAATTGGGCGGGAGGGAGGCGCATTACCTGTTCGAAGCTGAATCTAGCGGCTCCTTCTCGATCTGACCACGGGCTCCGGGTCCACGAGCTCCTCTCACCGGGCGGCCCCCTCTCACCTTCTATCGATTTCAACGGGCATTTCAACAAGCAAAACAGAGGCACGAGCTCAGATCTACAAACAGGCGGAGGGGATTGGGACTAGAGCTCCGAATTCACTAACCATGAAGGCCGCCGCTACCGAAAGAGGGCTCCGCCGCCGCCGAGAAAGAGGGCTCCGCCGCCGCCGCGCCGCCGGAGCTGAAGAATGGAGCGCGGGCAGTTTCAGACAGTTCAGGTCGGGGGCGGGGGGCACAGGGGGCAGTTTGACTTGATGCGGTGCTAATTAATTTGGTGGCCCGACATGTCTTAGCGCTAACTGAACTCGTTGACGACCGATTTAATGCCTGTGTCGCACGAGAGCTATTTACCCGCTCCGATCCGTCGCACGAGAGCTATTCGCTCCAAATACGTCGCTCTCCTTCCAATTCGCTGAAAACACGTCGCATGAGAGCTATAAGCCCAGTCAAGAAATGGCCAGGCAAGGCAAGAAAAGGTGGGACGGGCACATGGACGAGAGACTACCTTCGCCTCGTCACCGGAGCAGACGAGGAAGGACGCCGGCGTCGGGCCCTCGGTGTCCTCCGCAGGCGCGGTGAGGCCCAGGAGGCGGAGGCGGAGCACGTCCTGCAAGATCAGTAGCATGTCAAGCCAAAGTCGAGAAACAACCAGGAAAGGCAAGAAAAAGTAGGACGAGCACATGGACGAGAGACTACCTGCGTTTCGTCGCCGGAGCAGGCCACGAAGGCCTCCGGTGCCGGGAGTAGCGCCTCCGTGTCCTCTGGCGCGGCGCGGCCGAGGAGGCCGAGCGCGCGGCGGCGAGACCGAGGACCCAGCGCGCCATGGACGCCGCGGAAGGAGACGGGAGAGGCTAGGCGCACGCGTTCGCCGGTGTTTGGGAGCAGGACGACGCCGAGGGTCGCGCTGGACCCAGCCACGGCCATGCCCGGAGCGGCGAAGAAACCAGCCATCTCTTTCTTCTTCTGTGTGTTTGGTTTGGGGAGCGAGATGAGATTCTGTGGTGTGTGGGCTCGCGTGGAGTAAAATATAGAAGAAGCCGAGGGAGTGGACAGGTGGAGCGCTCGCACTCTCTCCGTGCTCGTTTCTTGAACCTTAAGAAAGAAGACAGTTCGGAGTTCGGGCCCACTTGTCAACGAAACAACGGTTCCATGTCCCTCGCCTTCTCCAATACGAAATAAGATTATGGACCATTTTGCATAAAACCAACGGATCCGATGCACTTTATGCATAGGAGTGGATCATACGCCGGTGGGCATCGCCCCATGCCTCTGACTTGTGGGTCCACTACTTAGAGGGACGGGCAGAGACAAGAATTATCGTTTTTGTTGCAGCTTGATCATTGGCATTTTCCTCGCGCCTCTGTTTGGCCTAGTTTCGAAGGATGGTTGTGATCCAAGAAAATGCATTCTAAACATTTTAAGAAAAACTTAAGTAGTTAAGACAAAAAAAAATCCGCACGTTCATTCTTATAGTTTGTGCACATGCAAAGTCGTTTTTCACGAAAAAAACCTACATTGTTTGTTTTCTGTATAAGAATAATAAAATTCGGTGTTAAAAAGGTTTTCATGAGTTTTTTATTTGTGTTTTTAACGCATGCTATAACAAATATATGTTTCTCGTGAACTTGGCGTACGCATGCAAACTATCGGTTTTCGTACACATATATATACAGTAACTAGACCCACGTGTAAAAAGAATTCACAATTTTTCGACATTTCAAAATAGTTTTCCCTCGGCCAGGAGCATATGTTCATAGGTGCCACAGTGAATTTACAATCAAAATGCTACTATTCAGCCGGCTACGTGGCTCGCGTCCTCCACATCACGACGATGTTGGTCCACGTTTTGCCACTTTAAACCGTTCCAACCCTCCGCTCACCGACTCGGTTTGTTGCAATGTGTGTTTCCTTCCACACACACACACTTTTAAGTCTCGGCCGATTAATGGGAAGAAACTGACATGCGGGGAAGGAGGCGACGACAAAACGATCCGCGTGCCACAGGTGACTACTACAGCTAGGAATGTCGCCGCCGCCTGATGTGTGGTTCCATGAGTTTCTTTTCCCTCTCCCCACCTTAAAAGTGCATGTGTTGCCCCATGCGTGGTTTTGGTAATTAATGACAATCCTTATGGACTAATGTTTGCATTGAGATATACTTGTAGATCTTGTCCATAGGAAATGATTGTAATTCATGTGTTGGACTCTAGAAGATGACATGATGACCAATGCTCTATTCAAGGTTTATATGAAGAATGGTCATGTGTAGAGTTGAGCTTATTACAAGTATGGCTTGAAAAGAAGATTGAGTGAACAATCATGTTTAACCCCAAGCCATCATACATATCAAGAGAAGAAGATGAAGCGCAAGCTCAATATGATGCATCTCGAAGATATCATTTGATTGATGCTTGCAAAGGAGACATGAAGACGGAGCTTAGTGAGACCCTCCCATAATGGTGTATGGGGGAGCTTTTGGAGAAGTCTTCATCAAGCATGTGCTAGCAAGCACAATCAAGAAAGGTGTTCCAACTTGAGAGAGTCAAAATCATCATCATCGAGCTCAAGTGGAATGCGCAAGGCAAAGGTATGATCTTGATAGGTTTTCTATTTTACCGGTCTCATGTGTTAGTGGAGACCGGGTTTTAGGATAGACGGCATACTATCAAGAGGGGCTCTCAAGTGAGTAACTTTATCGCATCCTTGTGGAGAGCTCAAACCTTTGCATACTTGGCATTTGATCTTTCTTGATTCTTATGGGGCTTTTCTCCTTGTTGGGTTTTGGTGCTTGTCGTGATCTACATGACAAGCCCAAGTTCACCGAAAACGAATTTCGTATGGAAAACTTGTTGCGTTTTCGGTTTTGGAGGTTTGCCGGTTATTACTTTTTAGAGAGATTTTACCTTTCTCCATTTGGTTTTATCTTCCATTGTTGCACTATGATGTTTCTCTGCATGATCTTGTAAAGCTCTTCGTTGCGATTTCAACGAGCCAAAGATCATCGAAAACGAGTTCGGATGCTCAAGATTATCATCGTTTTCGTGTTGACGTTTCGGTAGTTTTGTGTAGGCCGGAAACTCCGGTGTAAACACACCGGATACTCCGGCCCGGACCAGGAAACTCACATTTGTTTAGCCCCTGGTCTAGGCCGGAAACTCCGGCCTTTGGTCCAAAGTCTCCGGTCCAGACCGGAGTTTCCGGTCTAGGCCGGAGTCTCCGGTGCAAAGTTGTCTGCAACGGCTAGTTTTCTGGGAGGGGTATAAATACCCCTCCACCTACCTCCAGCCAGTTGAGCTCGCCCAGTTTTCTCTCTCCTCCATTGTTGCAAGCTCATTTCTTTGATATCTCCCAATCCCTCCACCCAAACTCTTTGATCTTTGGAGGATTGAAGGAGAAGACCTAGATCTACATTTCCACCAATCAATCTCTCCTCTAAGTGAGGGAACATAGTGGATCTAGTTCTTGGAGTTCTTGTGTGGTTCTCTTCTTTGTTCTTCCTCTCTTCTCCCCCCATAAGCATTAGTTGCTTGTGGTGGGATTTGAGAGTGAAGGATTTGAGCACTTGTGCTCTTGCCTTTTGCATTTGGTGCATCGGTGTGCTCTCCACGAGGATTCGTGGAAGTTGAAAGCTTGTGAACTTGTTACTCTTGGGTCTTCGGGCTCTAGACGCCTTTGTGGTGGTTGGACCCTTGTGTGGTCAATTGAAGCCATTCGGGAGCCCCCAATCCGTTGTGGGTTGTGCCTCGAATTGTTGTTGAGAGCCTTCGGGAGCCCCCAACCCATTGTGGTTGTGCCTCGGATTGTTGTTGAAAGGCTCCGGATTCCGCCTCGAAGGAATACCGATAGTGGAAGGTGAACCAAACCTTTGTGGTGCGGTTCATCGGAGAAGAGGTGAAACCTTTGTGGTTGTTGAACCGTTGTGTCGGTTCACACCTCTCCAACGAGACGTACTCCCTTTCAAGGAGGAACTCGGGAATACATCCTCGTCTCCGCGCGCCTCGGTTATTTCTATACCCGAGCTCTTTACTTCTGCAACTTACATTGTGATAGCCTTCGTGCTTGAAGTATCCTATATTGCTATCATCTTGTTGCTTGTCTTGCTTAGCATAAGTTGTTGGTGCACATAGGTGAACCCAGTTTATTTAGGTTGTTGGCTTGATAATTTAAACACCTAGTTTTATTCCACAATTAGCAAGGCTAAAACCGGAAAAGTTTTAATCGCCTATTCACCCCCCCTCTAGGCGACATCATTGTCCTTTCACACCTTAATTCGCTTATTGCTTCCTACCTGGCATCCTCCCTCTAAAACCCTAGTGATGCTACCCCCACGTCTCGCTTAATTTGTTACAGGTAGGGTTTAAGTAGGTATCCCTAACAGTTAATGCGCCATCTTAGCTTTTCCATGCGGATTTGTTCATGTATATCAAGTTTTAGGAGAGTGATGGCTTTTTCACAAAATATGCTCATGAATTCAAAGTTCTGCTAGTTTTCAGTAGTTTTGAGGTAACTTTTTATACTTGTGATGATGGTTTTATGTTGTTTCTGCTAGGTAGTATGTCATGTGTTATGAACTACATATGCTTTCCAGCTAAGAGGTAGGGATGAAAACGATGCAAAATCTTTTCGGCATTTCTGTGAAAAATGGAAACCTCCACGGCCACGCCTCGGTAGCATGGCGACGAGTGAGGACGGAGAGGTGGCGCTGGAGGAGTGGCGGGAGATAGGGTGGTGGCATCGACATATGGTGGACGAATAGAGATCGTGACATGTGTGGTCCGAGGGAAGGTGAGCGACAGTGTCGTGCTATGGCAAAACTGAATAGAGGCAAGATGCACGCGGTGATTATGAGCTTAGTTGCATGGTGTTTTTCTCGCGATGCTATTTTTTTTGACAAATATGGCTCTCTGCCTAATGTATTTGTTAAAACTAGCTCCCACAAAATAAATGTCAAGTCTATCCTCACGGGAAGCACAATAGGCGACACGATACAACAGACAGAAAGCCACTTCGTGCCAAACCTGTTGGCGAAGGTCTCTTCACGCCATCGTATGAGGCGGAAGGTGACTTTGTGCTACTTTTAGTTAGCACCATGGCGTTCAGCTCTGCCAAGTCAGAAGGAGACACGTGTCTTTCCACCATTTGGCTCTGCCCAAAGTGCGTTTACGCAAACTAATTTGACGGGAAGACAGATGTCACCTTTTGTGCTTCTAGTGCCATATTTGACTTTTTTTATGGGGCTAGTTTTTAACATATAAGTCGAGTTTGCTTACTCTCGCGCGTGCGAGCGCGCGCACGCTCCGCGCGTCGCTGGGTCTGACCGTGGCCTGCCTGGTTCCTGGGACCACGTCCTTTGATTTCTGTTGACTTTCTATGTGCTTTCCATTCTCCAGGGTGGCTGTGCATGCATGTGGACCGGATGATCAGCCTAACTCATTTTTATTGCCTAGGTTGCTTCCTGATCCTTGCTTCTCCTCCTTTTCTTTCTCTTTTTTTTTTGCTAATCGTGGACATCTATTCCCTTTGCGTTACGGAATAACTGTACGTTCCAAATCAAACCAAACCAGGAGCGACATATTTTTCACAATTCCCTTTTTCTATTCCTTTACGCGTTAAGGACAAAAACATTTCAAATTTTGCCTATGAAAAATACCAAGTATAATGTTTCAATTCCCTTTTTGGGGCAGTGATTTTTAGGGTAAATAAAAATGGGTGGGAATAGAAAAATTCCGTTTCTACTAGTATAAAATATTAGAAAGAAAAGAATTATCACTTTCTACTAGAATAAAAATAATCGAAAACATAGTTCAGACTACTACATATTTTGATAAAAAATAAACTGGTGAACAAAAAAACTTCAATATGCTTGTAAAAAAGTTCCCAGGATATTTTTTTCAATTCTCTTTTTGGTATAGTAGCTTTTAGGAGTAAATTCTATTTAGCTAGTTCGGTAACTTGTTTGCTGGGTAGTTGGTACCATCATCTACTTTTTTAGCTTCATAATTCATGGTATAGATGATTGGTAACACTTTAGTTATTTGTAGGATCGGTAACTTGCTTCCCAGGTACTTGGCATCATCATGTACTTAACTTGTGCTCTAAATGCTTGGTAACATTTTTAGTTTTTTTTCTAGGATCGGTAACTTTCTTACTAGGTACTTGGTCTCATAATGTACTAGTTTTTAGGTTGATAATTCATGCGCTGGATGGTTGGTAACACTTTATTACTCCTAGGATCGGTAACTCGATTGTTATGTGCTTGGTATCATCATCTACTAATTTTCATGTTGGTAATTAGTGCAATAGATGCTTGGTACCATTTTAGTTAGTCCTAGGATTGGTAACTCGTTTGCTATATGCTTGGTATCATCATCTACTAGTTTCAGGTTGGTAATTCGTGCGATAGATGCTTGGTAACACTTTAGTTAGTCGTAGAATCGGTAGCTCGCTATCTATGTGGTTGGTATCATCATGTACTATTTTTAACTTGGTAATTCGTGCGCTCTATGCTTGGTAACACTTCAGTTTAGTTCTACGATCGTTAACTTGATTTATATATGCATACTCTATGCATGCATGCCTACCACTTGGATAAAAGCTTTCTTTAGCGAGTTTCCCAAATGTGATGTGATTTTAAACAATCACTCAGAGGTGTTCAACAGCTATATTGTAGATGCCAGGGAGATGCCTTTGCTCTCAATGCTTGAAACTATATTCTACAAGCTGCTCAAAAGAATTGAAACCAAACAGAGGGAAAGTGAGAAATGGTCATCAAGAATTTGTCCAAAGATCAAGAAGAAATTGGACAAATTCTTAGAATGGAGTAAGAACTGCCCAGCCACAGCTATAGGTAACTTCAAATATTCTGTAAAAAGCCATGAGTGGGAGAAGGACTATGTAGTAAACATGAAAGCAAAAACATGTGATTGCAAGAGGTGGCAACTCAGTGGTATTCCATGTCATCATGTAATAGCATGTTGCAGTATAGATATAATTAATCGAGAAAATCTTGTTCATAGCTGCTATACTGTTGACACATTCAACACTGCATATGCATACAACTTAACACCACTCAGAGGCAGAGTATATTGGGAAAAAACAAATGCAGTTCCTATCCATCCACCTCTCTACACCAAAGTCATGGGCAGGCCTAAGAAAAATAGGAAGAAAGCACTGAGGAAAAAGTGAAGAAGGGAGTAAAGGTATTTACAAAGGCAGGGGTTTCAATTCATTGCTCCACATGTGGAATAGCAGGTCACAACAGCAAAGGACACAAAAAATATGTTGAAGGCCTGCAACAGCAACAACACACACACATTCTTGGAGAAGATGATGGAATTGACATTCCAGAGTTGGTTCAGGTATTTATTTGCATTTTTGCCAATTTATATGTTTGTTATATGTGTTTTCTGTTCTTTATCAATTTATATGTTTGTTATATGCGTGTGCAGCATATAATACCACACAGACCTGACCCCATGCTTGATCCTACCAATATGGTTAATAACATGGTCAATAAAATGCAAAAGGAGGTACCAATTACTCGATGAACAAACATACTTATCTCTGTATTTTGGCTGAAATAGAACTAACAGATTTGTCTGTAATTTGGCAGAGAACTGAGAATGTGCCAATGGATAGGTGCTGGGCCCTTTACCTGAGAATGCTTTCGTGGTTGCTGCTAGAGATAGCATTCCACAGCCTACAACAAGAGTCACCACTGCTTCAACCAGAGGAAATTTGAGGGGCAGAGGTAGAGGAAGGTCCAGTGTCAGATCAAATGCAGGAAAAGACCAAGCTGGCAGCAGTAGGGGAGAAGAAAGGCTACTGGTATAGCACTTGGTCCTGATGAAGACAACCCTGCTGCCAGAGGAAGAAAGACAAGAAGAGTGCCTACCTCTACAGCGAATACAGAAGATGTGGTACTAGTGGTGTCTAATGCGAGTGGCACTTTCATTCCAGATCTCAATGCTTTATTTCCTCTTGAAGAAGATGCACAAGAAGTTCCACTCAGTCAGAATGCACCACCACCAGCTGAAGAAATATAGCTGGCATTTTAACATGATTTGGTTTGTTTTTGTGAAACATACATGTAATCTATTGCTCCTGTGAAACATACATGGAAACAATTTAAATTTGGTGGCTACACTCATGTCCTCTATTGCTTCTGTGAAACATACATGGAAACAATATATATCTGGTACTTCATTTTGAGACATATTGATGCAAATTCGAGATGTCATGTGCTTTCACTTACTGCTATATTGAATTTGCAAGTTAATTACTGCTATTTCATTCGAGACACATTCTGAAGCACAACTTTTATTCCAAATGTGATCATAATTGTACACTGCTGCTTAGTTTCTCAGCACTACAATAGCATAACTCACTACACATAACCTCTGATGATCAGTGCAACAATAGAATAAATCACTAAACAACTAGCTACTACAGCCACCATCACTAATTCCTTCCTATCTCTATTTCTTATCTCTTCCCTGTGCTTCTTTTCAATTTTGTTCTTGTCGGCCTTCAATTTTTGAACCTCCAGCTCCAATTCACCTATCTTCCCCACGAGCACCACATTTTCAACTTCGATTTCCCTAACGTTTCTTCTGGAAGCATACTCATGCTGAACCTCTCCAGCAAAACATTGTCAGTGTAAATGTGCAACAACCTGACGACTGAAACAGAGGAGAGCAGAGCAAATTCGCGTGCAGAGCAGAGCAGAGCAAGGAAGCTAACCTGGGCAGGAACTTGCGCCCTTCTTCTTCCTGTCGACGTCGCCGTCCCATTCCAGTACACCTCACCGGTCAACGTGGCCCACGGTTCGCGGTCGTCGCTGCTCATCCTGCGGCCGCACCCCAGGCCACATGTGAGCTCTGATTCGAGCCGCGCCGAGCTTCGATTCGTCCCCATTTGACCACCTCCGCCACCCTCCGCCGCTTTCCTACGATTTGCCCTCGCGCTCTCCTCCTTCGCCTCGCCTCGATTCGTCATCACGATCTCCTCCGTCGCCGCTGGGAGAGCAAGCTAGGGTTACGAATTTGGGAAATTTCCTTTCTAACTGCTAAGGACTTATTTGCAATATTAAAATACCATAGAGGGTTTCACGTGAAAAAACAATGAGACGGCGCGTGCACCCAGCCACCGTGGCATCACACGTGTCAAAATTGGTGAGGGACTAAATCGTACTAGGCATACAAGTTGTGGGACTACTCACGTCCGAATTGTAAGAAGTGGGACTAAATCGTACCTAATGGACAAGTTGTGGGACTAAATGTGTAATTAGCTCTTTAGGAAACTATCAACAATCACATTTATTTGTTTCCCACAAACACGAATAATATTAATTTAAATACTTTATATTCTGACTTGCATAAAAGTGTCAAAATTGTTGATCTGAGTATGAGTATTTTCAGATCTCTAAATTTTTCAGATTTTTCATTTTTTTGTAGCCCATAATAAAATAGTTTTGCATTGCAATTATATATACTTGTAGCATATATCATTGCCTATGCCCATATTTGTTTTTCTAAATTTTTTGAAACCCAATAAATTTATTTTATTAAGTATTTAAAGTGGAGAGAGCACTTGTGCCCAGGTTGTCAATGACATTTTCCCAATACATCCCGAACAGCTTGAGTTGGTCCAATCAACTTAGCACATCTCCAAGGAACCCCGAACGGTCCTCTCGTTGGCTCGATCGAACCCTAACCACATCTCAGCCTCTAACGATTAAAAAATTATAGACCTCCATGCCTTTTGAGACTAGCTCAGAATGTTTGGGTATGTCTGGACATGTCCACTATATGGGACACGAGTACGCGACACACCTTGACGGTGACGGAAAACCCTAGTCAAGTCGACGACTCCTCCCCCTCCTTACACACCCACCTCCCATCCACGCTAGCTGGTGCCACCACCACAACTTCCAATACATTCACCCTCGCCTTTGTCACACTACTGCAGAATAGCCTATCAGTGACAGGCTAAAAAGACCCATTAGTGACTGGCAAAGCGCCTGTCACTGATGACTAGTCACTGGTATGATGGTATGAGGCTACTAGTGCCTGTCAGTGCCTGTCACTAGTATGTGCACTAGTGACAGACATTTGAGTGTGCCTGTCACTAGCATGTGTAAACTGATTGGCCACACACAACCGCCTCTCAAAATTCCTGCCGAATTACTGGTGACAGTCATTTGTATATGCCCGTCACTAAATAAGTTTCCCTTGCAGTCCGTCTTCACAAAAAATACTAGTGACATACACTTTTATAAGCCCGTCACTAGTTTTTCATGCTAGTGACGGACTTATTCTTGCCCGTCATTGATAATACTTACTAGTGACAGACACACTTTTGCCCGTCACTAACCACCTGGAGCTATAAGCCTTTCTGCAGTAGTGTCACATTTTCGGGTGTGGCACCGACCATTAGCCCACCGCCGATTATGGACAACTAGCTCACACTCGAACAAGTGAGTCTGGAGTGGGATCAACATCGCACTAGAAGGCCGCCGAGGAAAATGCCTCACAAACGGCTGACCCACTTCACGGGGAACGATTTGCTCCCCGCCGACGGGCGTCAAGGGAGCTCATAAACCATCGGTATTTCAAGCTCCAAGGAGCACCTTGATGGAGAGGCTGAATAGGCGCGTAGCCCGACAGTGTGGCTTCAGTCGACTATGATGATCATTCATCGTGCAAATGCCAGCCTATTTCCAGGGCAAAGCAGGCGTATGTGATGCGTCCGTAAGGTGATGATCATTCATGTGGCAAGATTTTTCAGTTAACATAGTAGGCGTTAGTGATGGCCCTCCCGTAGATGAGCGACTTGTTATTCCCTGGTGATTTACCCTTAGCACAACATAGTCATCAAGAACTGGGAATGTCGAAATATGCGCCTATGATCACAGTTATCTTGTGGAGGCCTGTAAAGAATCCAACCGATCACATACTGCCGGCTTTAATTAGTAAAATCATAAGCCCACGTTTCTTCCAATGATCACTAGCGTTCCTTGTCAACTGTTTGCGCTTGCGTGGCCACTGATTCAGAGGCATAAATGATAAACTTTCATACACTCACACGTTCTGCTACAACCAAAGTGGAAAACCACATCTTCGACATGAGAAAAAAGATAGCGTTCAATATAAACACAATACGATTCACCACTTCACTGAAATCGTATCAATAGAAGCGAACTACAGCATAAAAGACGCATAACATGCATATTAGTTTCTTCCGTGGGTAGCCACCACACATGCATTTGTTTCACTTCTGACATGATGAGCTGCACGACAGACACTAGGCATAACAAAGAACATAGAGAGCTTAAGTCACTGATTAAGAAGCCTGAACCTCAGATGTTTTGCTATATCAACGAAAGGGGACTCCAACATTCGTTTCCAAACGAACAACAGGTTACCTCTTGATGATATTGGGAACACCAAGTGAAAGTTATGATGTATTGCAGCAGCAAATTAATCTTGATAAAGAACCAAGGTTTTTTGAACTAGTAGGATTTGAGAAGGTAAGCAAACTTGAAGCGAACCTACAAGTAAGAAACAATATCAACCTGTCCCAACGGTTTAGGAAGGTTGTCAATTTTCCATCTCTCTGATGCACCTAAAATGCATCTACTTTTTCAATCACTTTACTTCATAATTTGTTTCGAAATCTTCCCATATTTGAATAAAACTGCTGAATCTGACGCTATTTTTAGCAAAGTCTCTGTTCTGGTTGTTTTTGCAGGAAATTAAATCGAGAAAAATACCACGTCATTTTTTATGGAAAAGGAGGACATCGTGCAAAAGATGGACACGAGGAAGCGTTCAAGGGCCAAAAGAGTGGGCCCCACGCGACCAGATTCCTTGGCCGCGTGGGCCCACCTAATTTGGGCCTCGACACCGCCTCTTCTTCGGGTTTCGCGTGCCCCTCATATATACGAAAAACTGGCTGACCTAAGAGGGGAGAGCTTTTCGCGAAACAGAGCGTCGCCGCCACCACGATCTTTGTTTTCGAAAACAGATTGATCCAGGATTTCTCCCCGGTGGAGGGATCCGGAGGCCGTCTTCACCACCATCTTCACCGCCTTCATCTCCATCGACCATGAGCTCCCTCACCATCACCATGTGTGAGTAGTCCGCTGTAGGCATATGAGGTGGATGGGGATTGGATGAGATTGATCATGTAATGATACCCGCTGTCCGAGATTTTAGGGGTTTATCTTGAGGATATTTTTGTATTGTGTTGATGCACTTATTCTATGTTTAATACTTGCTACTAGGGTCCGAGTGGCATGATTTCAGTACTGAACTTATTTTGCCCATCATATAATTGAGTTTGGTATTTATCTGCAAAGTGTATCACCTGCTATTATGTTGAACCTGCGAACCTTAAATGTGACATATAGGGAAAACAAGGGGGAGATGTTTTAGTTTGCGGATTCTATGTGTTCATGAAGTGTTAATGCGTTGTTCCGGGCTATTCGAAAGGGTATACCTTAATTAACTGTAGTTCCAAGTTGGCCCCGGTGAAATGGGCAGGTAGGACAATAGATGTTGTGCAAATTCTCTTGGTTAGTACGCACAAGTATTTACGGAATACATACCTACATATATCGGAGTTAGAGATAAGTCTCATTGCTATTTATATCTTATTATATGATCAATCTTATTCATGCAACACCCCGCTATCACCTCATGCCTACATTTTAAATCTCTGAGTTACACTTTCACTTTTCTGGTGAAAACTGGGAACCCCTTGTTCACTTTTCTTGTGTTCCCATCGAGTCGAACTATAAATTTGGGTAATACTTCCCAACGAAAGATTTCAGCGATCTCCTATACTTGCGGGCATCAAGACATTTTCTGGCGCCGTTGCCGGGGAATCTAGCTTTATTGGTAAGACAACTTATTATCATTTATTTGCTGCACTTGCTTGTTCCCAACTATGGGAAAGGAAAAGAATACTCTGAAGGAAGTAAGGCCTTCAACTACTCGTAGAGGTACGGATTTGCCAAGTAGGCCAAAATTTTCACCTAATGTTGCTTCTGCTGTTGTTCCTATGAAAAAAGGAAAAGTTTTTAATAGTTCACCATTGTCTAAGATGTCTACTAGTATTGAAAATGATTTAATATGTGGTAGCATGGACAAAGAAGTGACACCTGAGACACCTGAAACATCTGAGATAACTGAAAAACCTGAATCTTCTATTATTGAAAATGAGGAGTCTAAGTTAGAAGATAATGAATATTGTGATGATGAGTATGAAACTTCTTCTGAGGAAGAAGATGCTTTTACTATGGCTTTTATGGATTCGAATTTTGATAAATTGGATAAACGTGATAGCTATAAAAATTCTCCTCTTGATGATTATTTCCCTGATACTAAGAAAATGAATGCTCCAGCTATTAAAATTAAAGATAAAGATTATGAGTTTAGTGTTGATCCTAAAATCATTGAAAAAGCTGAGAAGTTTAAGTTTTATGGGAGAGATGATGAGTTTCCTTTTGAACACATTGTTGTTTTGCATGATTTATCTGTGTTATTTGGTAAAGATGAAATCCATCAATGCTATTATTTCTTAAAGTTGTTTCCTTTTACTTTGAGAGGTAATGCTAAAACTTGGTATAATCGCTTAGAACCTGGATCCATTACTAGCAAAAAGGAATGTTTGCAGCTATTCTATAATAAATATTTCCCTACTGATAAGATTCATGGTTTAACTATTGAGATTAGCAACTTTTCACAGAAAGAGAAGGAGGACCCCAAACTTGGGGAGGTACAATAAGATGGTTAGGAAATGTCCTACCCATGGCTTCAAGAGTAATGAAATACTTGATATATTTTACAATGGACTAACTAAAAACACTAGAGTCTATCTTGATAGTATTGCACGTAATGTTTTCAGGTAAAGGACCGTTGATGAAGCAACTTAGTTATTGGAGACTATCTCTAGAAATTATGAAGACTGGAATATTGAAGAGATAGATGAAAGAGAGATATTTACGGAGAAGAAAGGAGGCATTCTTAAATTAAACAAAGAGACAATGAAAGAAGCTTCCAAGGCTATTAAAGAGAAGGGAATTAAAACCTCTCATCTCAAGGAATTATCTGAAATGGGTGTTAAACTTCCTATTGATCAACCATGTTTTCCAATCCAAGTCAATGCTATAGCTCTATGAAAGGTAATGAAAAGGTAACACCTCCTATTGATGTATCATACGTTAATGATTTTGTTTATTATAATAATCCTAAGGAGCATGATATTAGAATGTGTATTATGGAAAACTCTCATAAAAGTAAATTTCTTCGTGAAAATTTAAATACTAGTGTGGAAGAGGTAAGAAGAATTATTAAACACTATGAAATGATGAATAATCAAGTTGAACAAATGGTTTCTCTTCAAAATCAATTGTATGACAATCTTATTGAGAAGAAACAGGTTTGTGGAGTTAATACTAGAGGTGGTGCAAGTACTCAGGATCCTGACTATCCTGAATACCATCATAAGAGGAAAGAGCAAGAGGCTCTCAAAAATAAATCTTCTGCAGGAAAATCTCCAAATGAAAACAAAGATATTGATGATTTCCAAGAACAAGACAAGGATATTTCTATTTCTGATGCCGATACTAAAGATAATAACATTAACGAAGAGGAATCATCTTCACCTAAAGAAGAACAACATGAAGCTGAAAATAATGAAGAACCTGAATCTTCTGAAAAAGAAGACCCTCAACCATCTAGTGAGAGGAATAAAAAGAAGAAGCATCCAAATCCACAAAAAGGTAAAGAGAGGGATCCATGGGTACAAAGATCCATACCATATCCCCAAGAGGTAATGAAATCTTTGGACGATGCTAGGTTTGAGAAATTTTTTGAGTTGATTAAAACTTTATGTTTGCAAATTCCAGTTGTTGATGCTATTAAAATTCCTCCATATTCAAAATATATGAAAGATATTGTCACTAATAAAAGGAAGATACCTACTGATGCAATTACTGCTATGCTTGCTGATTACTCGTTTAAAGGGAAAATGCCTTAAAAGTGTGGAGATCCTGGTATTCCAACTATTCCTTGTCAAATTAAATAAACTTATGTGAAATATGCCTTATGTGATTTAGGAGCTGGTGTTATGTCTTTTTCTTTATATAAGAAACTTAACCTAAAATTTTTGGTTCCAACTGAATTTTCATTGCAAATGGCTGATAAATCAACTGCTGTGCCTATAGGTATATGTGAGGATGTTCCTATCTCTATAGCTAATGTGTTAATTCCTACAGACTTTGTTATATTAGAAATGTCTGATGATGATAATTTATCTATTATTCTTGGAAGACCCTTTTAAACACTGCAGGAGCTGTGATAAATTGCACGGAGAGCAAAGTGACATTTAATGTCAAAGGAAATGAGCATACTATTTATTTTCCCAAGAAGAATCATGTTACAATGATGAACAAGAGTGTGAATTCTATTCAAACAAATACTATTATGATTGGAAGCTTTGAATTTGCATTACCACCTCCTACACCAAAATATGCTAGCTTTATGATTGGAACTATTCCAATAAAATATGAGGTATCTTGAATTTCTTCTTTATTTATATAAAATAAGAATCATGTATTAATTCTTTTACATATTATTAATGAGACTTGATCAACCTCATTACTAATGTGGAAATGATGAAAACTTGATTCCCATAAAAATTTATATTGCATTTTAATTTTATTTATCTTAGAATTTTAGAGTATATGCATAAACATAATTATTTTGGAGTTCAGAAATTCCAGAATATGAAGTTTGAAAAATTCTCTTCAGAAAACTTTCTCAAAAAATTCCAGAATTATTTTACCAGAGGGACTAACAGCCAAAAGTGGGACACCAGGAGGTCACCAGGGACCAAAATAGGGTGTCCCACGCGGCCAGATTCCTTGGCCGCTGCTAGCGCTAAGTTGACGAGGGAATATCTCCCAGGCAACAGCACCAGAAACAATGCTTGTACGTCACACGTCAGTTGGGAACCCAAGAGGAAGGTATGATGAGTGCAGCAGCAAGTTTTCCCTCAGTATGAAACCAAGGTTTTATCGAACCAGTAGGAAAACGAGGTTGCTTCGAAGGTGTTGGTGAAGGAGTGTAGTGCAGCGCAACACCAGGGATTCCGGTGCCAACGTGGAACCTGCACAACACAATCAAATTACTTTGCCCCAACTTAACAGTGAGGTTGTCAATCTCACCGGCTTGCTGAAAACAAAGGGTTAAACGTATCGTATGGAAGATGATGTTTGTTTGCATAAAACAGTAGAGAACAATGATTGCAGTAGATTGTATTTCAGATGTAAAAGAATGGATCGGGGTCCACAGTTCACTAGTGGTGTCTCTCCAATAAGATAACTAACATGCTGGGTAAACAAATTATAGCTGGGCAATTGACAATTGATAAGTGCATATAACATGCATGTGCGAGTTGTGGTGTCTACTATGTGGTGTCTAATAGTTTGTTGATGAAGAAGGGGATGCCTTGGGCATCCCCAAGCTTAGACGCTTGAGTCTCTCTGAATATGGTTGGGATGAACCACGGGGGCATCCCCAAGCTTAGGCTTTTCACTCTTCTTGATCACATAATATCACCCTTCTCGCTTGATCCTTGAAAACTTCCTTCACACCAAACTCAAGACAGTTCTCATTAGAGGGTTAGTGCATAATCAAAAATTCTCATATTCTGTAATGATACAATCAATCCCAAAGCTTCTGGACATTAGCTACAGCCACCAATGCTTTGTGGAGCAAAGAAATCCACACAAACACAGTAAAAGAGCGAATGCAAAACAAAAGGCAGAATCTGTCAAAAACAGAACAGTCTGGAATGACGAATTTTTTCGAGGCACTTAAGTTGCTCAGATGGATCTGGCCTAAAATAATGAAAGTTGCGTACATATCTCAGGAATATGCGTGATTTTTTCAGAATTTTTTGAATTTTCTACAGGGAGATAAGCTCAAATCCGTGACAGCTAAAAATCTGTCACTGCGCAGAAATCCAAATCTTGCATCAACTTTCAATATAGAACTTTACTTGGCACAACATTGCGATAAAATAAAGATACAAAGGAGTTGCTACAGAAGTAACAAAACTCCTTGACTCAAAGAAAACAAAAATAACAGCAAATAAAAACGATGGGTTGTCTCCCATAAGCGCTTTTCTTTAACGCCTTTCAGCTAGGCGCAGAAAGTGAAAATCAAGTGTTATCAAGAGAAGAAGCATCAACATCATAACTTGCTCTAACAATAGAGTCAAAAGGTAACTTCATTCTCTTCCTAGGGAAGTGTTCCATACCTTTCTTGAGAGGAAATTGGTACCTTATATTACCTTCTTTCATATCAATGATGGCACCAACAGTTCGAAGAAAAGGTCTTCCCAAAACAATAGGACAAGATGCATTGCATTCAATATCCATAACAATAAAATCAACGGGGACAAGGTTATTGTTTACTGTAATAAAAACATCATTAACTCGCCCCAAAGGTTTCTTCATAGCATTATCAGCGAGAAAAACATCCAAATAACAATGTTCCAAAGGTGGCAAATCAAGAATATCATAAAGCTTCTTGGGCAAAACCGAAATACTTGCACCAAGATCACACAAGGCATTGCAATCAAAATCATTCACCTTTACCTTAATGATGGGTTCCCAACCATCTTCTAATTTCCTAGGAATAGAAGCTTTAAGTTTCAACTTCTCCTCCCTAGCTTGCAAAAGAGCATTTGTAATATGCTTTGTAAAAGCCAAATTAATAGTGCTAGCATTGGGACTTCTAGCTAATTTTTGCAAGAACATAATAACTTCAGAGATGTTACAATCATCAAAATCAAAATCATTATTGTCAATGGTGGTGGAACCATTGTCTCCAATAGTTTGAAAAATTTCAGCACTTTTATCAGAAAAAGTTTCAGCAGTTTTAGGCAATTTCAAACGCTTTGCAGAAGTAGTAGAGACATTACCAACACCAATAACATTACCATCAATAGTAGGAGGCTTACTAGCATGTGAAACATTAGCATTACTAGTGGTGGTGATAGTACAAACTCTAACTATACTATTCTCTTTTTCAAGTTCTTCCTCTTTTTCCCACCTAGCATGCAATTCAGCCAACATCCTAATATTATTATCAATTCGAACTTGGATGGCATTTGCTGTAGCAAATGACTTAGTTTCTTTAATTTCATCATGAGCAAGACTATCAACTTTAGAAGCAAGAACATCAATTTTTTCAAACTTTTCCTCAACAGTTTTATTGAAAGCTTTTTGTGTGCTAATAAATTCTTTAAGCATAGCTTCAAGATCAGAGGACACACTTCTATTGTTGCTGTAGGAATTACCATAAGAATTGCCATAACCATTTGAAGGATAAGGCTTATAGTTGTTGCTACCAAAATTATTCCTATAAGCATTGTTGTTGAAGTTGTTGTTTTTAATGAAGTTTACATCAACATGCTCTTCTTGAGCAACCAATGAAGCTAAAGGAACATTATTAGGATCAACATGAGATCTACCATTCACAAGCATAGACATAATAGCATCAATCTTATCACTCAAAGAGGAGGTTTCTTCAACAGAATTTACCTTCTTACCTTGAGGAGCTCTTTCGGTGTGCCATTCGGAATAGTTGATCATCATATCATCAAGTAGCTTTGTTGCTGCACCTAAAGTGATGGACATAAAGGTTCCTCCAGAGGCTGAATCCAATAAGTTCCTTGAGGAAAAATTTAATCCTGCATAAAAGGTTTGGATGATCATCCAAGTAGTCAGTCCATGAGTGGGACAATTCTTCACCAAAGATTTCATTCTTTCCCAAGCTTGAGCAACATGTTCATTATCAAGTTGTTTAAAATTCATAATGCTACTTCTCAAGGATATAATCTTAGCAGGAGGATAATATTTCCCTATGAAAGCATCTTTGCATTTTGTCCAAGAATCAATACTATTTCTAGGCAAAGAAAGCAACCATTCTTTAGCTCTTCCTCTCAAGGAGAAAGGAAAAAGTTTCAGTTTTATAATATCCCCATCCATATCCTTATACTTTTGCATTTCACAAAGTTCAACAAAGTTATTAAGATGGGCAGCAGCATCATCAGTACTAACACCAGAAAATTGCTCTTTCATAACAAGATTTAATAGAGCAGGTTTAATTTCATAAAATTCTGCTTAGAAGCAGGTGGAGCAATAGGAGTGCATATGAAATCATTGTTGTTTGTGCTAGTGAAGTCACACAACTTAGTGTTCTCAGGAGTACTCATTTTGAAAAACAAAATCAAACGAATTAAACAAGTAACTAATTTTTTTGTGTTTTTGATAAAGAGAGCAAACAAGACTAAATAAAAATAAACTAAGCAAGACAAATAACAAAGTAAAGAGATTGGGTGTGAGAGACTCCCCTTGCAGAAGCAATTCGGTTTTCCCCGGCAACGGCGCCAGAAAACGTGTTGCTAGCGCTAAGTTGACGAGGGAATATCTCCCCGGCAACAGCCAGAAACAATGCTTGTACGTCACACGTCAGTTGGGAACCCCAAGAGGAAGGTATGATGAGTGCAGCAGCAAGTTTTCCCTCAGTATGAAACCAAGGTTTAATCGAACCAGTAGGAAAACGAGGTTGCTTCGAAGGTGTTGGTGAAGGAGTGTAGTGCGGCGCAACACCAGGGATTCCGGTGCCAACGTGGAACCTGCACAACACAATCAAATTACTTTGCCCCAACTTAACAGTGAGGTTGTCAATCTCACCGGCTTGCTGAAAACAAAGGGTTAAACGTATCGAATGGAAGATGATGTTTGTTTGCATAAAACAGTAGAGAACAATGATTGCAGTAGATTGTATTTCAGATGTAAAAGAATGGACCGGGGTCCACAGTTCACTAGTGGTGTCTCTCCAATAAGATAACTAACATGCTGGGTAAACAAATTACAGCTGGGCAATTGACAATTGATAAGTGCATATAACATGCATGTGTGAGTTGTGGTGTCTACTATGAGATTCATTTGGGCATTACGACAAAGTACATAGACCGCTATCCAGCATGCATCTATGCCTAAATAGTCCACTTTCCGGTTAACATCCGTACCCCTTCCAGTATTAAGTTGCAAGCAACAGACAATTGCATTAAGTAATGTGCGTAATGTAAACAATACATTCATCCTTGAATAAAGCATTGCTGTTTTACCCCTAGTGGCAACAACACATCTACAACCTTAGAACTTGCTGTCACTATCCCAGGTTAAATAGAGGTTGAACCCAACTATCATGCATAAATACCCCTCTTGGAGTCACAAGTATTCACTTGGCCAAGGCTTCAACAAGTAACGGAGAGCATGCAAGATCACAAATGACATAGACATGATAATATAATATTCAGCTCCACATAGGTATCAATATAAGTCAGATCCCAGCAAACACAACATGTAGCATTACAATAAGATGATCTTGATCATGATAGGCAGCTCACAAGATCTAAACATGATGGCACAAGTGGAGAAGACAACCATCTAGCTACTGCTATGGACCCATAGTCCAAGGATGAACTACTCACGCATCACTCCGGAGGCGGGCATGGCGATGTAGAGCCCTCCGGTGATGATTCCCCTCTCCGGCAGGGTGCCGGGAAGAGCTTCAGAACCCCCCGAGTTAGGGTTGACGACGGCGGCGGCAGCGAATATGTTCTGGATGAAAGGCTCGGTGTTTTAGGGTTTTCACGTCTCGGGGAATAAATAGGCGAAGGGGCGATGTCGGCGGACCCCCGAGGGGCCCAAACCACAGGCTGGCGCGGCGGGTGGGGCCGCGCCGCCAGGTGGTTTGGCCACCTCGTGGCTCCCTTCGTCTCTCCTTCGGACTCCGTGTACGTGTTGGAAAAATAGGGACTTGGCCTTTTGTTTCGTGCAATTCCGAGAATATTTCCAGAAGTAACTTTCTGAAACCAAAAACAGCAGAAAACAGGGAACTGGCACTGTGGCATCTTGTTAATAGGTTAGTCCCAGAAAATGCATAAAAGTGATATGAAGTGTATATAAAACATGTAGCAAATGGTATAATATAAGCATGGAACAGCAGAAATTATGGATACGTTGGAGACGTATCAGCCACGTGGGACCCACTAACTTGGCCCACAGGTGGAGTTAGGTGAGAGGTCAATGCGCATCTCCTTCCCCTCGACAGAAAACCAACTCCAGGTATTTTCCCCAAATTTTCCTGAGCTCCTTCTTCCTACTATCCTTGGATCTCCAAGTTTAGGGCACGATTGCTCCTAAGTATGTGACTCCTCCACCCATCCAATTACTTTTTGTTCTTATGCTTTATGTATGAAGTATTTTGCTGCACTGGGTGTCACCTAATATGCTTGAGAAATCCAAGGATTTAAGTTTTCTAGTTGATATTGATGCATGATATTGATGTGGAGACTAGTTATGGATAGTGATACGTCTCCAACGTATCTATAATTTCTGATGTTCCATGCTTATATTATGCCAATTGCTACATGTTTTACATACACTTTATATCATTTTTATGCATTTTCTGGGACTAACCTATTAACAAGATGCCACAGTGCCAGTTCCTGTTTTCTGCTGTTTTTGATTTCAGAAAAGTTGTTCTGGAAATATTCTCGGAATTGGACGAAACAAAAGCCAAAGTCCCTATTTTTCTGACACGTTCACGAAGTCCGAAGGAGAGACGAAGGGGGGCTGTGGGTCGCCTCACCAGGTGGTGGCGCGGTCCCACCTCCTGCCGCGCCGCCACGTGGTGAGGACGCCACGGGCCTCCACCGACGCCGCCCCTTCGCCTATATATTCATCTATTTGGGAAAACCCTAAATACCCGAGTCATGTTCCACGAAAAGTTCCAGAGCTGCCGCCACCGTCAACCCTAACTCGGGAGGGTTCTGAAGCTCTTCCCGGCACCCTACCGGAGAGGGGAATCATCACCGGAGGGCTCTACATCGCCATGCCTGCCTCCGGAGTGATGTGTGAGTAGTTCATCTTTGGACTATGGGTCCATAGGAGTAGCTAGATGGTTGTCTTCTCCTCTTGTGCCATCATGTTTAGATCTCGTGAGCTACCTATCATGATCAATATCATCTTATTGTAATGCTACATGTTGTGTTTGCTGGGATCCGATGAATATTGATACTATGTCAAGTTGAAAACTGAATATTATCTCTATGTCTTTTATGATCTTGCATGCTCTTCGTTACTTGTTGAAACTCTGGCCAAGTGAATGCTTGTGACTCCAAGAGGGAGTATTTATACTAGATAGTGGGTTCAGTCTCCATTGAATCTGGGGGAGTGACAGCAACCCCTAAGGTTGTGGATGTGATGTTGCTACTAGGGGTAACCTAATGATGATTTGTCTAAGGATGAATGTGTTGTTTACATTATGCACTTTACTTAATGCAATTGTCTGTTGCTTGCAACTTAATACCTAAAGGGGTACGGATGTTAACCTGAAGGTGGACTATTTAGGCACAGATGCATGCTGGATAGCGGTCTGTGTACTTTGTCGTAATGCCCAAATGAATCTCATAGTAGACACCACAACTTGCACATGCATGTTATGCACTTATCAATGTTGTCAATTGCTCAGCTGTAATTTGTTTACCCAGCATGTTAGTTATTTATTATGGAGAGACACCACTAGTGAACTGTGGACCCCGGTCCATTCTTTTACATCTGAAATACAACCTACTGCAATCATTGTTCTCTTTCATTCTCTGCAATTAAACATCATTTTCCACACTATACGTCTAACCCTTTGTTTTCAGCAAGCCGGTGGGATTGACACCCTCACCGTTTCGTTGGGGCAAAGTAGTTTGATTGTCTTATGTGCAGGTTCCAAGTCAACCGCCGGAACCACCCCATCGACGCAGCAAGTTTTCTGGCGCCGTTGACACCTTCAGAAGTGTCTTCATCTCCTACTGGTTCAATAACCTCGGTTTCTTACTGAGGGAAGACTTGCCGCTACACTCATCAAACCTTACTCTTGGGGTCTCCCAACGACGTGTGGTTTACGCGCATCAGATAGCTCAATGCTGTTTTAGAGTGTTACATCTTAATTTTTGTTGGATATTATTTTTGGACAACAAGGTTTCATCATGAACAAGGGTAAATGATTGTTTGGAATGACTTCGAGACCAAGGAGAAGAGCATCTAGAGTCTCCGAGAATTATGATGACAACCATCTATGGGAGGATGGTGCAGTATATGCAGAGGAGAAGCTTCGGATTCATGCAACCAAATGGAAAGACCCCGTTGTCCTCAACCATTGGAGTTAACGGAGGACTTCAAAGCCTTCGTCGCTGCAGCTGGCTTACTCCAGTTTGCCCTTCATCCACAGAACACATACGAGGAACTCTCGCGAGAATTCCTCTCCACCCTCCGGTTTGAGGGTCCCGACAACTACAAACACAGTAAGAAGAGTAAGCCACCGCCTCCCACATTTGTCATAAAATTTACTATGAGAGGGCAGCGCCTTGTTATGTCTTTAGAAGAGTTCTGCAAAGCTATTCGCGTAGAGAACACGTGTAGTTGGGATGAGACCCGTGCTGATTCTAACCAAGAACTTGTTACTTTTTGGCGTACCATTTCTGTGAACGCTCATGATAGACTGAATAGGGGTAAATTCACTCACATACAGCACCCGGTTTGAGATACTTTGCTTTGTTCCTTGCAAGAGGATTTCTTGCTAGAGACAACACTTCTGCTTGCACTGAACCAATGATTTATTTACTTAAATGTGCAAAAGAGAACACACCGTGTGAGTATAACTTGGGAGTAATTCTTGCTAGGTCCTTGCACTTGTCTGTGAGTAGGAATAATAATGATGAAACTCCTATTTATGCTGGTGCCATTGCTACCTTAGTATATGAGTACATTAAGGATGAGAGAGGTTTTGGCAATAACATGGGTAGTCTTGTCAGAGAGTCTAATTTATTTGATTTTACTTGGACTTCTCGCATGGAAATGAGTTTGAGGCATGAGGATCATTATATGTATAGCTATTTGAGTTCTAATGGATGTGTCCATTAGGCTCCCTCGTGCTGACCTTTTTGACAGGACTACCGAGAAGTGGATCGTGGAGGAGGTGCAACCTTAAGAGGAGCCCCAAAATCCGGGAATGCAAGGCTACCAATATAGTTACTTCCCTGGAGGTGGAAGTGGTGGACACAATTACCACCCCGGATACTAGCTTGATCCAAGCTTGGGGGAGTACTTCTCTCACTTTCCATTCGTTGTTTTATATCACTTTTATCTTGTTATGTTTTAGTTTGCTGTTCTGAAAATCACAAAAACACAAAAAGATTTTATTTGTTTCTTTTGCTTATTTACTTATGGTCATTTATCTTATGCATCTAAAAATTAAAAAGAACAAAAATATTTTCGTTTCCTTGAATCCAACACAAAAACAGAGCTGTAGTAATTGCTGAAATCTACTCACTGTTTCATTTTTCATTTTAATCTGTAACTCCGAATGAGCTGAAATTTTAACCACTACTGAAACTTTTCATAACCTACGCACCCGTAAAATATGAGATTTTTCTAGGTGTTTAGGTAGGGCAAAAACTCCTCTGTATGAAGTAACGTTTTATGGCAGATTTGAGTTTTTATTGCGCAGTTCAAGTTGGGAGAGGAGGACAACGATGATGAGTTGATGTGCGTGAAGTAGATGAAAGGTATGACACCTTTGCCGTGCTTATGTGGACTTTTTAATAACAGCAAGTGAGCACATCATAGTTTCTTTAACATCTAGGAAAGTGGTAGCAAATGTTTATCTTCTCTGTGTTCTAGTATGTTATATGACGATGCAAGTGAAATAATATTTAGTGACAACACTTGGATGTGGATTGCGTAATTGTGGCTCTAAACAAAGGTCTACGCATCACATTGTGCTTGCTAAACTTGCCAACCAAAGAGAAAGTAAAAGAGTTTTTCAAATGTTAAACATGAAGTCATATGCTTGACGAGCTTAGGGGTTGGGAGTTAACTTAAATGTGCTGACACATAGAAAGCTTTCAACATTGCACTAAATTATATTTAGTTGATATCATGTACTTTTGTCTATGAATGCTTATCATGGTGCCAAATAAATGTGGAAACTTAGTAAGTTTAAGGAGTGGGTATAAATGGCTAGAGAGACGCCTGGGCCGCCAACCTAAGCCATGCATCATTCATGGTGGAAATTTACAGTGTACCAAAGTGAACATTCAGTGATGCACTTCATAATAAAAAGCTACATAATAAGTAAATAAAAGAGTGTTGAGATTGTTCATGGTTTGTTTGTCTTGTCGTTTTGACATGGGCTTCTTCCATGTCCTGGGACAAGAGGTACTCCAGTTGACGCTCTTGATGACGCTATTATTACTTGCAATGACTTAAAAACTTGAACTTGCTTTGTGGACCGAGTTGAGTAACACCGTGGTGTAGGTACTCGTATTCATGGGGCATGAGGCTCTCAACCATTAGTTGGTCAAGCATATGAGTCATAATAGGGAACACCAAATGGTTTGATAAAATTGAGAGCAAGGTTGTAAGCATAATGAGTTCACTAGTCAATAATAGAAAGAATCAAAAGATCTCAAAAATCATGAAATGATTCAATCAAAAGCGATGCAAGAACCTTTGTTTATTTCTACAGTTGGGCAAACTCATCCAAGTGTTGACACTTTATGTTATTTCTCTTGCAACAAATATAAATGCTTTAACACTGATTAGATGTACCTTTGCTAGCATTTTGTTATTTGTTATGGAAGTTATGTTTTGAATACTTGTTGGTATTAAACAGTTTACATATGCAATGCAAAGTTCTTGTCAAAGTCTTTTCATCACCTCTGCACTATGTTTGAGTTAGTCGAGGACAAACAACGAGCTAAGCTTGGGGGAGTTGATGCATCTAAAATGCATCTACTTTTCCAATCACTTTGCTTCATAATTTGTTCCGGAATCTTCCCATATTTGAATAAAACTGTTGAATCTGACACTGTTTTTAGTAAAGTCTCTTTTCTGGTTGTTTTTACAGGAAATTAAATCGGATTAAAATACCACGTCATTTTTTATGGAAAAGGAGGACATCGTGCAAAAGATGGACACGAGGAAGTGTTCGAGGGCCAAAAGAGTGGGCCCCACGCGGCCAGATTCCTTGGCTGCGTGAGCCCACCTAATTGGGCCTCGGGCACCGCCTCTCCTTCGGCTTTCACATACCCCCTCATATATACAAAAAGTGGCTGACCTAGAGGGGAGAGCTTTTCGCGAAACAGAGCGCCGCCGCCACCACGATCTTCATTTTCGAAGACAGATTGATCCAGATTTCTCCCCCGGTGGAGGGATCCGGAGGCCGTCTTCACCGCCATCTTCACTGCCTTCATCTCCATCGACCATGAGCTCCTCACCATCACCATGTGTGAGTAGTCCACTGTAGGCATATGAGGTGGATGGGGATTGGATGAGATTGATCATGTAATGATACCCGCTGTCTGAGATTTTAGGGGTTTATCTTGAGGATATTTTTGTATTGTGTTGATGCCCTTATGCTATGTTTAATGCTTGCTACTAGGGCCCGAGTGGCATGATTTCAGTACTGAACTTATTTTTCCCATCATATAATTGAGTGTGTATTTATCTGCAAAGTGTATCACCTGCTATTATGTTGAACCTGCGAACCCTAAATGTGACATATAGGGAAAACAATGGGGAGATGTTTTAGTTTGAGGATTCTATGTGTTCATGAAGTATTAATGCGTTGTTCCGGGCTATTCGAAAGGGTAGACCTTAATTACCTGTAGTTCCAAGTTGGCCCCGGTGAAATGGGCAGGTAGGACAATAGATGTTGTGCAAATTCTCTTGGTTAGTACGCACAACTATTTACGGAATACATACCTACATATCGTAGTTAGAGATAGTCCCATTGGTATTTATATCTTATTATATGATCAATCTTATTCATGCAACACCCCGCTATCACCTCATGCCTACGTTTTAAATCTCTGCGTTATACTTTCACTTTTCCGGTGAAAACTGGGAAACCCTTGTTTACTACTCTGTTTATTTTGCTTACTTGAATCATCCTACTGCCATCACTGTCACTGCTGCAAGTTTATTGATATACAGGTGTGGTTGAGAGTGACGCCTCAATTGCCAAAATCTTATTGGTATTCTTGTGTTCCCATCGAGTCGAACTATAAATTTGGGTAATACTTCCCAACGAAGATTTCAGTGGTCCCCTATACTTGTGGGCATCACTCTCTAAAAACAAAGAGTTAAACGTATAGTATGGAAGATACTAGTAAAAAACAAGAATATAAAAACGGGCCAGCAAGCAAATGATGATGAAAAGTGTGTAAATGAGGTTGTAAATAATTTAAAGAGATGGACCAGGGTCCATGGTATCACTAGTGACATCTCTTTTTAAAAAGATATAATTTTTGGGCGAATAAATTACAAAGGGGCAATCGATAGACTTATGATCATGACAAAATGTCCAAGGCAAATATTTATGTAGGCATCAAGTAAAAAACTGTTATTGAGCCGCTTCTTTGGCTAATACTCCAATTTGACCATGCTTCTTTGCTTGCCACTCTAGGAATTAATTTACCGAAATAACAAACTATCGCCTTAATTTCATTACATGATGTATGCTTTATTATCAAATGTAGACATAAAAACAACTGTCTCACCCTTAGTAGCAAAACCTGTCCTAATCCTTAGTTGAATCTGTCACTCGAGCCCATGGATAAAAGGAGGCATGAACCCACAACTGAACATATGCTTCCTCTGGAGACTTGGAGAATTACTTAGGCAAATAAATCATATAAATCGAAGAGCATGTAGGAACGTAAATAAATCAATCTATTATATAATATATCATGAACAATCTAATCATACCAACACAAATCATCATATCCCACCAACACACAATACCAATTACATCAGACTGATCATATTGATCATGTTAGGCAGGTCACGAGAACATAGTATTGAGGCATAAGGATGAGAGACTACCATCTAGCTATTGTCATGAACCCGTAGTCCACACATGACTACTCGTGCATCATCGTGGAGGCGCCAATGGTGGTGTAGAGGCCTCCGATGATGGTTCACCCATCTGGCAGGGTGCCAGAATGGAACTCCAGAACTCTTCCGATATTATGCGATGGCGGCGACTTTGTCTCCCTTTCATGCAATTATCTGCCAATCCCTGAATGTTTTAGGATTTAGCGGATTTTATAGGCGAATGAGGTGGTCGAGGCGGTGCCCTGGGCTCCCAGGCGGTTGCCGGGTGCGGCTAGCCCTGGGCCCACGCCTGGTGCCCGTATGGGGCCTTCGGGTGGCCCCTCGTATCGCCATTGGTCCTGAGGTATATTTCCTCTAATAAAAAAACTCCATAAATTGTCTTCCAATTCTGAGAATATTTACTTATCAACATTTCTGAAATTCAAGAACAGCAGAAAACCGGAACTGGCAGTGGGTATCTTCTTAATAGGTTCATCCATGAAAATGACACAAGATGATTTTAAATCATGATATAAGTATTTAACAATAATATAAAAGTAGCATGAAACAATCAAATATTATCGATATGTCTTGTATGTCTGATGAAAATAACAATAAAAAAATCTCGCTAACATTCGATTTATGCTCTAGAAGTTTCTACGGTCATACATGCTTAACTACTGATAAAATGAAAAAGTCTTGAGATATTATTTCAGATTAAATTATTTATAGTATATATTTAATGCAATAGTAAAAATAAGTATGAAGGAAAACAATCCACAAAATCGGTTAGCGCAATGCAAGGGTTTTTTATTTTTAAAAAAAAGTATGAAGGAAAATAATTAAATATGTTTTTAAATTTTAAATGTGGACTATATGTAGACCAAAGTAACTGAATCTACACAATGAAATGCGTATTGATACATGTGCTTTAGTTGGAAGTTAAAACATCTTATAATTGTAAATGGAAAAGGTAACTAACAGAAAAATTACACTGGACAAGACTATAGAATATGCAAATGAGTTCAAGGTATAAAAGTTTAGTACTATAAAAGTTCATATATGAGGAATATCACGTACTGACTGAAAAAGGGTAAATTTTTTGTTTTAGGTGTAGCCTGTTACCTTGGGCTGGACCTCCACTTGTACGCCCTTGGTCACCCTCTCAACCAACGCTAGGGTCAGCTGGGCAACGATACACAACGCTCTTTCTACTGAGGCGACAATATCAATCAAGACATCTTGTTGACCCACCAGAGCAAAACTATTGACTCTAGCTGGAATCTCCTCAAGCAGGAGAGCGAATTCCTGACCTCATATCTCGAACAAATGAACGGCGAAACGCGGCCAAGATAAAAAAAAAATCTTAAATGGAATAGACAAATTATATACCCTCCGCCACGAGGGGAGGGCCGCCGCGCATCCTGTTGGAAATATGCCCTAGAGTCAATAATAAAAGTGTTGTTCTCACACTTTTGTGTTTATGATATATGGTATAATTGTATTAACTGGAAATATAATACATGAATGATTGCATAAATAACAAATAATTTACGTTGCAGTTAGCTATGATACAAGTTACTCTCTCCTAATTTTACTACACCTATTTGGTGTGTTTTCATTTTCCCAAATTACAAGTCCATGTAGCCTTCCCACCGCTATACATTTCCCCACATGTAGGACTTTCCTAATAGGAGTGGAAACAGAAGAGAATCAACACATCTTGCAATGAAAAACATTGGGGCTTTGTGACTTCGAGTTAATCGACGTACGAGAGAAACTATACATGAATGAGCACCTTAGTACAAACATTAAAATTAACATGATGCATTTTCAGCAAATAAGAAATTGTAATTTGGTATGAGGCTTGTAATTTTTTGCGAGTTTTACATGTATGTGGTTCTACCCATCATTTATATGTGTGGATTTGTTCACAATTTTTTCAGACTTGAAAATTTGAGTTATATGAACTTTTCATCTCGGGTCTATATGAATCCAAGATTATATGTTGAGTAACAAGGACATGTTTGATGCAGTAATTTCACAATTCATGTATCCAACATATTTTAACTACCTAAATTTTCATGAAACCAAGTGTGTGAATGCAAAATGGGAGGCAACCGTTGGGTGTGGGAAATTCGCCAAATATTATTGGTCTACTTACCGAGCCAATGTGCTAATAATTTTGCTATTTTGACTATGTTGTATGACGGCCACTATTAGTGATCATTATTTTCAACTAAAACTGATTTATATCAGAGAGTTTCATTTGAAAAATACCAAAGTTCCTAGTATATTTTGGAGATGTGCGTATAAGATGTTAATATTAAGTGCAATGGCATCATAGTTAGAAAGCTAAAGTCCTACCAATAAGGAGAAATTATCTAGTGGTGTCTACCATGAGCAGGCACAACTTAAAAAATCGTGGATTGCCATATGTTTAGTTATTGTAAAATGTTGTTCAAAGTCGGTTTACACCATGTGTGAAATAAAAGGGAGAAATTTAGTTGACAGTACCATTTAGCTATATTTTTTATGTTGTGTATAATTTCCGTTTAAAATTTTACGACGTTGTGAATACACATTCTATATATATATTAGAAGTTGACCGGATTTTTAAACAACATTATTTGTGGATTGGGTTTACCGTAGCACATCAAGTAAAGGGTGCAATAGATATGTTCTGCCACTCTAACGAGTAGTTAACGTGCCTGCGAGAGCAGAATATATCCTTCTAGTGAGCATAAAATTCCACCACAAAAATTGACAACATCTTTTTTTTTTTTGAGATTAATTGACAACATCTTAAAGTAAAACCTCGACCACACTACACACGCATATACAGTTGTACACAAAAAACAAAACAAAAACATAAAAAGATGTGCACACACAAAAATTTGTGCACCCAGAAAATCAAAACGCCGGAAATTCAAACTCGCCCTACTTTAATTTTACAAGGACGCGACTACCTGGCGTACGTTCTAGAAATAGCAAAACCCGGCGGATCCGACAGCGACCCGGCCGACGTTCCGACAAGAACGATCCGCGCGATTTGCTGCTAATCCACGCGCTCCGTGCATGTGCTGGCCCGCACGGTCGTGAGCAAGTGTGAGCTGCCGCGCGTTGCCGGGCATGTGCGTGCGTCTAATCCCATGCGAGCACGCGCACGATGCAAGGCCTGGGCATTCGGTTAAACCGAACATTTCGGTTCGGTTTCTCGGTCAGTTAGAAAATTCGGTTATGAGAAAATGATGACCGATCGGTTATGTGAAGAATTGCTAACCGATGATTCGCTGCCCCCGAAAATTCGGTTCGGTCCTTGGTTTACACCGAATTAACCTGCTGTTCTGCTGCGTGAGCAGAGAGAATCTTGCGGAATTTCAATAGGGGTCAGTAAGTAGGCGTGCGGCAGATCCAACTCGCCTAGCCGCTAGCCTCTGTGCAGCAGTCTCCACCTCTCCAGTCGTCGTACGTCACATCCGGCGTGAGCAGGCGAGTAGCCGACCTCCAGCTTCACGGCGCAAGGTCACAAGCACTGGCAGATGCGAGGCAAGGCTACAGGGAGACGGGGTGAACTGGAGTCTGGAGCGGCTGGCCTGCGGCGTTCTGCCGAAGTGTGGAGAAAAGGAGAGACAGCGAAGATATGTACGAGATGCGGAATTTGGGGCAGATGGGATCGTGAAGATAGGTGGGTCCTAGGGCCCATCTGTGGACGATGGGCTGCCCATATGTGTGGACGATGGGCTGCTAGTTACGTATTGGGCTGGCAATTTAATGTTTTCAGCCTATTTGTTCGGTTTGTTCGGTATGTTCGGGTAATGGATGCTTACAACCGAGATCTCCGAATTAAATTTGGTTATTCAGAACTGCTGACCGAATTAGGAAACAAATATTTTGGTCCAGGTCAGTTCGGTGTCGGTCTCGGTTCTTTCGGTTCGGTGTTTCGGTTCTCGGTTAAAATGCCCACCCCTACATGTGCTGGCCCATGCAGTAATTAGGATAGGATCAGCCCCTAAACACAAAATGACAAAAAGAGCTGACGTAGTCTGAATTTAATTCGAAAATCTGAGAATTTGAAATGTTTTGTAGGTCAAACCGTTTAATTGATTTTAAAACTGTTTTCATCGTTGGGCTAGTCTTGATGAAATCTTCGAAACTAAATCCTTTGTTGATATGTTTCAATAATCTTTTTTGGGGCAAAAGTTACCCAACTGTAACACGTGAGTTATCTATGCTGTAGTATGTAAGTTATCCACCCTATTAATGGTTATTTTTCGCTTACACTAGATCTCACTTTTGGTTCTTAATTTCGATGTTTCTGATTTCAGAAGTTAGCACCTAGTTTTACAAGTGAATTAACACTTCGGGATGGTAAATTTTATCGTGGACAACTGGATAACTATACACTAGAACACCTACGCAATTTTGTAAGTATTAGAGTGATAACGATATTGGCTTTGTGATGAAAACTACAAAAAAAAAATGGATGGGAAGCTCCATAGGTACCTCGACTTCTTGGTTGTGGTGCATCCACATGCATGCATGGGGTCGAAATGCCACCCGGTAAAAAAAATGTTAAAAAAAAATGTAGCATAAACCATTTATCAATTTGAAAATCCATTTTCACAAGTGGACTAATCGTGACGAGATATTCGAAACTATATCTCATGTTGATATGTTTCGACTAAATTTTTTAGACCCAAAAGTTACCAACCTCTAGCACGTGAGTTATCCAGGCCAGAGTACGTAAGTTACCCACCCTGCAACATATAAATTACCCACCATATAAACGGGTTGGATGGGGGCATTTTCGCATATATGGAATAAAAGACAAAACTCCCAACGCCATCCACATCGAATGCGAAATACAAAATTACAGAAAGCTTTGTAGCTCAAACATTTTTGTCAATTTAGGATTTCTTTTCCACCTTTGGACTAGTCGCGATGGGATATTGGAAACTAGATCCCATGTTGCTATCTTCCGACGATTTTTTTTCGGGAAGAAAAGTTACCTAGCTATAACACGTGAGTTATATAGGTTGTCGTACGTAAGTTACCCACCATACGAACGATTAGTTTTGGTTTGAAACTAGATCTCACTTTCGGTTTTTCTATTTATTTATTTATCTTAGAAGTTACGGTCTAGTTTCATAAGCACGTTATCACTTTAGGATGGTAACTTTATCGTAGACAAGTGAGTAAACCTACATTAAAACACCTGAGCTACCCCATGGTAACCATACACTAAAACACTTGGGCAACCACATAAGTACTAGCATAATAACTATATCGGTTTTGTGGTGACAAACTATACCCAAATACAAATGGGTAAGTCCATATGTGGTGGGTTGGTAACTATTAGCATGAGGTTCGGGTAACTACGTCAACTTCGTGTTGATAACTATACTCTGAACACCAGGGTAACTCAACAAGTAATGTGTGAATAACTATTAGCAAGAGGGTTCAGTATCTAAATCGATTTTGGTGATGCTTGAATGTACTAGTTACCCACTAGTTAAGATTGTAGTTAGCCACCAGTTAACACTATAGTTACCCACCTCTTAGTAATAAACTTACCCATCCTTTTGTGTAATGTTTTCCCACTAGATAACATTACAGTTACCCCCACCAAAAATATTGTCGAAGTTACCCATGCTTGAATGTACTAGTTACCCATTAGTTAACATTGTAGTTACCACTAGTTAGCAATGTCGTTACCCATGCTTGTTCAGCTAAGTTACCCACTAGTTAGCACTAAAGTTACCCAGTAGGTAGCACCAAAGTTACCCACTAGTTAGCGCTGAAGTTACCCACAAGTTAGCACTGAAGTTACCCACAAGTTAGCACTGAAGTTACCCATGTGTGTTCAATTAAGTTATGAACTAGTTAGCACTAAAGTTACCCCATGATTGTCTTATTAAGTTAGCATGAAAACAGTTCAATGACTGACATCTAAAGCCTTGATAATTTACTAGAAAATGATGACTAGGGAACAACTACATGAGAATTGTTTGAATGATGCTATAACTGATGCAATCTCCACACGCAACATGTAGTTGATCAACCAGAGACTTGCAGCATTGTAAAGAATAGAAGTTACAACTATGTAGGATTTAGCGCAACGGTATTGGGGCCATTAACCATGTGGGTGGTGTCCAAACCTGTCACGTCGATAGTCCAGTATAAGGTTATAAAAGCTACACAAAAAAGTCCTCAAGGTCTACGTTCAAAGCCTCAAGATTGCTCCTCCAGACTTTAAAAGCAACTAAATTATACTTTCTTGCTAAAACAAGCACCTGGAGTTCTTAAGATTGGTGAGTGACTCCATTGACATTAGATTCTGGCCATGCAACTAATCATTTGTCTTTAGTGAAATCTATGAATTTATATGGGCACTTGCAGTACAGCAATATAGATGTGACGAGCATGTGAAGAACAGTTCCATAGTAGTAATGTATACGCAATCAGTCTTCTACCAATCTGTGCACTGGAACAAAACGAAAGGGAAAAGATCTCTACGTATACTCGTATACTACTCCACTGAGTAAAATAAATAGTGATGCCTTGGTATGTGAGAACAGTTTCAGTTTTGAGAAAGCTTACAATGTCATTAGTAACATGGAAACACTTCCAATAAGCTGATGCACATCTTGCAAATTCAATGCATTTTCAAATCTAGTTTTCTTCTCAAAACTCTTCCCTACGTGGTCTTGTTAAATCAAGGTAGTATATTTGAGATCCAAACATCATGTCATAGGCTATCAAATGCCACGACATCAACTAAAAAACTAGAGGACCATCAGAGAACAATGCAAGCTCCACATCGAAATACTCGTATGCACATTCATATGACGGGAGCATCTACTAGTACTGCTGCATCTATGCAATCCATGGAAGAGCAAAATCACTTCTTTTTTTGTCTTACTCGACCCAAAAGTGCTAAAAGGATCAAAGAGTTACACTCACAATTCTTCATGGTCTACTCGTACAAGTAAAAGGAGGCAGTAACTCACATTCAGCAGCCTCATCTTGTCATGTTTCACACTAGATTTCTGGTAAAACACTAACAAGGACTGTAAGCCAGCCGTTCATCTTAGAATCCTGAGCACGACGGTTTCAATTGCTACATTCTCTTACCGAATCATCCCATGTTTCTTTCACTTCCACCATACGAATACCAAAAACACAAAAACAGCTATCACCAGTTTAACTGTGTGCCCCTAATCATAATCTTGCAGAAGGTATAAACCAAGATTATTCAGGTTTGACCAAGTATGCATCAGTTTCCTTAGCTTCAGATCAAGATACTAGCTACCAAGTGTTAGAAGTAAACTGATACTGGCATAGTGGAACTGGAGCAACATAGAGCACGGAGAGGATGAGACTAGAAGCGGCGGGAAACTCACTGCAGTAGAGGTTGGCTTTTCCCTCATCGTCATACACGACGGCGGCGTCGAAATCCGCCTCCTGCACGGCCCGCACCTTTGCCCTCGAAGCTGTAGTTCCCCCGCACGGTCAGTACGATCGCCGGCAAGGTCGGCGGCGTGCAGCGACCCGCATATCCTGTCTCTCGGTCACCGAGGGCACTGAGCGATTTTGGAGCGAGCGAGGGAGGGGTGGAGGGGACAGGGAAGCGACTAGGCCCTGCATGAGGGGGCGTCGGGGAAGGAGGTGGCGCCGAGGAGGATGAGGGCCGTGCAGGGGCGGCGGCGACACAAGGGCGGAGGAGAAGGCTGCGAGGAACAGGAAGGAAGCGCGTGGGGCTCATTGTCCGGACATCCAGAGATGGACGGTTCGGATCAGTCCGCCGGGTAAGGTTATTTTCAGACCGTTCTAAACGTAGAAATTCCGTTTTACTCCGTACAATCTTGCAACACCAGAGTAGCAAAGCGTCAGACAAAACTGTACGGAAAAATATCGGATCACACATGAAGCTCGCGAGGGCGTCAAGGCAAACACTCTGTTTTCTTCTTCTTATATACGTCCCGCTCTTGGTTGGTTACACCTGGTTGTTTCTCGTGGCCGCTGCTGCCGTCGCCGGCGGCTGGCCAACCATCTCCACCGACCTGTCGTTCTCGTTTCCCGCCGGCGTCTGCACCGAGTCGTCGTCGTATGCGAAGCCGCCGTGCCACTGTATGTCCATGCCGCGCATCTCTTGGGTCTCGGTGACGCGGAGCAGGCCGAGCTTATGGAGCGCGAAGAAGAGCGGGCCCATGGTGCAGGAGACGAACCCGGCGATGGCCAGGATCTGCACGGCGTGAGCGGCCAGCAGCCGCCCGCCGCCGCCCATGAAGAGCCCGTACGGCCTGCCGACCCCGTAGATCTCCTCCACGTACCTCTGCTTCGCGAACAGCGCCGTGAAGATGACCCCCCAGGCGCCGCAGCCACCGTGGAGCTGCGCGGCCTCGAGAGGGTCGTCGTACTTGAGGCGAACGGCGAGCTCGTTGAGGCCCATGAGCACGAACGCCGACACGAAGCCGCAGATGACTGCTGCCCACGGGTCGACCACGCTGCAGCCGGCGGTGATGGCCGCAAACCCGCCGAGCAGGCCGTTGCAGACGTCCGTCACGTTCCAGTGCTTCGAGTGGAGACGCTTCGCGAACAGCGTCGTGAGCGCCGCAACGCTTCCCGCGAGCGTCGTCGTCACGGCGGTGCGGCCCACGGCCGACCACTGCCCGTTGATGCTCCCGGGCGGCCCGTACGACTTGAGGATGGTGACGAAGGACCCTGGGTTAAATCCGAACCAGCCGAACCACAGCAAGAAGGTTCCAAGCACCACGAGTGTCGCGCTGTGGCCCCTGAGCACCACTGGGCGGCCGGTGTCGAACCGGCCTTTACGAGGCCCCTCGATGACCGCGCCCCAGAACCCGGCGATGCCACCGACCATGTGCACGACGCCGGAGCCAGCGAAGTCGATGACACCGGACTTGAAGAGGAGCGGGCCGGAGATTCGGGTCGCGGAGGCCCACCCGTCAGCGGACCAGATCCAGTGGGACACCACCGGGTAGACGAAGCCAGTGAGGAACGCGGAGTAGATGAGATAGGCTACGAACTGCGTCCTCTCCGCGATGGAGCCCGACGTGATGCCGGCGGCGGCAATGGCGAAGGCCCACTGGAAGAGGAAGAAGCTGTAGTCGAAGCCGGTCTCGGGCATGTGCTGGAGGCCGAAGAACTGCTTCCCGATGAAGCCGTTGGACGGCGTCCCGAAGGCGAATGCGAAGCCGAAGAGGTAGTAGAAGAGCGCCCCGGCGGCGGCGTCGAGGACGTTGGTGAGCATGGTGTTCTTGGACCTGACGGAGCCCGCGCAGAGCATGGCGAAGCCGAGCTGCATGGCGAAGACGAGGTAGGCCGAGAAGAGCAGGTAGCTGGTGTCCACCGCGGAGGTGGTGTCCGCGAACCGGTTGCAAAGGTAGAACGTCGCATTGATCGCCGCCGGCCCCAGCTGGTCCAGCAGCGGCCCGAGGTCCGCCGTGCACGTCTACATTGTGGTGTGCTGCTCGTAAACAGAAGAGAAGATTGAGGTTTGAGGGAATCTATGGCATCGCTTAATTTATAGGACGATGAGGCGCTCGGACCTCGGAGACAACGACCGGTGAATCAGCGGAGGGCTCGAACTTTTCTGGGAATGTCGTGGGAGCGAGTCATGGCAAGTTGGCAACGATGGTTTCTTCCCTGTTTTGGCCGGTGAGTTGACCCATCCGTAGTGAATCTTCTGTCGTGGCCCTAGAATCCCTGATACCCTTGGTTGAGGCCGTTTGGGAATCTGGGGATTCTGGAGGTAGTGAGCTTATACTCTCTCAGTTCCACAATATAAAACATTTTAGCTGTTACACATTGTGTAGATTCATACCAAAATGATTGTACATATTACACTAAAAGATTTCTATATGTATGTGTACATATGTGACTGTAGAAAAAGGAACAGTGGGAATACATTTGTTGCAACTGCAATTTTTAGCTGCACATGGGATGTTGTAATTAATATGTTTCTGAGTTAGACTTGCATAAAATGCAACTGAAATTAGGTAATGTTATGTATATTGATGAGGGTGTCAATTTATACCATAAATAGATATCAAATCAAAAGCATATACATATATTTTACTTATTTAATTCCATGATTTTTTCCATTTTTCAGGCAATCGGTGTTTTCATATTAATTTTTGTTCATCTTGTATGAAATCCCCTTGCCAGTAAGATCTAATTTTAAAAGAAAAGTAATCATTGACATAAAGTGATGTTTATAAACCAGAATAGTACTGTAAGATAAAACGAAGATACATTCAAGCACTCACCTCCCGGCAACGGCGCCAAATATTAGCTTGATGTCTATTACATACTTCTATTATTGTACACTCTGTTGGACATAAATTACCATGCGAGATGCACCATCACTTTCTACCGGTGCGATTTTGCAGGGTCGTGGTGCGCCACGCAGAGCATGGCAAGGAGATATATCGACTCGTGTCGCACATGTGAGGCGAGCCCCTAGGTTTCAGACTACGTTGATTTGTTGTGTGATGAAGCGATCTAGTTCCTCAACGTTGATTTGTTGTGTGATGTGAGCTTAAAGCTTGGCGAGAGCGGAGAACGACCGTGACTTCAGCCTCGCCATGGCTACAATGGCAGTGAAGGCAGGGTGATGGCCAGCGCTGTGGTGAGAAACTGGCTGTGAGAATTCGTGGTGGATTTAGAGACTCTGGTCGCCATTGCAAAGCGGGGGTGTGCGCCGAATCATCGGTGATCGTTGACTACAGGTTAATTTCCCAAAAGGAGTGGTCGGAGCCCCGTCAGACGGTGAGCTTGTCACTGTGGAGAACGATAGAAGGTAGGGACATGACCAAGCTGGTTGGGTTGTGCGTGATGCGGTGGTCGGCTCGAGCTCCTTCTTACTGAAACTTGTTGAACTCGTGGTTGCGATGTTGCATGGGCAAAGAATCGAGCAGCGGTAGCACGGTGGGAGGTGATGTCCGCCGGTGAAGGAGGTGAAACTAAAAATACCGTGGGTAAAACTTAGTGTTAAGAAATTGTGGAATCAAAATAAAAATACCCATATATTAATGTTAGTCTATGCAATATCTCCAACACAACCACAATACACCTGCACACCTAGCTACTAAAATGCATGTTGGTTTGCAAGTTAAAACAATTAATATCACACAAAGTCCGCAGTTGAGCAAAACTGACTCGGTTTAAAAATGATGACGCGTGAACTGCGAAACAGTTTCTGTGTTATGCACCATGCATGTATCAATCATTTGATTGGATTCCATACGTAGCAATGCTAAGTCCGAAGATTCAAGTCGGCGTCGTAAGGGCAGAAGACTTTGGCCGTGAATAAATTTAGTCGGAGCAAGCGTATGATGCACGTCTACAAACACTTGGGTTAAGGCTGTTTGCTTTTCTTTGCTGAGGTCAACTGTGCAGTATCTGTTTTTATTCCTTTTTTTTGCGAAAGGGTTGATATATTAATTCTCCGAACTTACAGAAAGGTCCAGAAACAAAGAAAAAATTACAAGGAAGCCATCTGGATCCCGACGACGAGCCGGAGCTGACGATGGCGCCCCGCTGCTGAAGCTCCCCAAACATTGGATCGCCGGAGCCCACCACACCGCAGACGGGAAGTCACCGAGCACCGCCTCCGAAGAGACTACTGCCGGGAACGCCGGCGCCGCCGCGAAGAACGTCTGTATCATCCTCTTATTGAACTGCATCCAGATCCACCGCATACCTGGATCTGGCCGTGGTGCAGGGAAAATCGCAGGCAGGTCGGTGAAGCCTCAGGGAACGCCACCGCCGGAGGGGATCTGCGCGGACAACGGACGAACCAACAGCACCTCCGCCTCCGAAGCGCCGCCGGCCGGACACCTGCCAAGCCCTACCATGAATACACGCCGTGAGACGGGCTTCCCCCACCCTCCCGCCGCCGGAGCAGCCGACGGAGGGGAGGGAACCCACGCCTCACCGGCGGAAGAGGTGGACCGGCGGTGGACTCTCAAAATCGCCTCTCAGATCTGTATCGGGGAGAGGAAAGGGAGGGCGATGCTCACGATGTGTATCTGTTTTTATTCCTTTCTTTTTGACATCTAGTCTCTGTGTTTTTGTGTGTGTGAGTGTGTGAGGCGTGTAATGTGTTTCCCGAAGAAGAAAAATGGTGATGAAAAACTATCCATCTAATTCGTTCGAACTTCGAAGTATACGCAATAGTGGCCGTGCGAAAGTTCTTATGTTTCAGACTTTCAGTTAAAGCAAACTAGATCCATCCCGTGGAGAACCGACGCAGTCCTCGTGCGTGTTCTTGAAAATTGATCCATCCCGTGGAGAACCGACGCAGCCGATCGAATCACAGTCTACCGCAAGGTCAGCGCCACCCAACTTGACGACGTCTTTGCTAGCCGCGTTAGCTTATGCTTGCGTATCAGGGTACGAGAGCGTAGTAATGAATATAATTAATTTATATAAACCTATTCGCCTGCGAGAATATACTGATTCGTCTCTGCACTTTCGGGAAACCAGCTGACCGATCGGGGAATCCATCCAGGCCAGGTCGTATCAACAATCTGTACATCAAATTCAGAGCAAGAACCTGTCACATCTACCGTCGCCAAATTCGACTTTTCATGTTCGCTGGTTCTAGCTTGCATGTTCTGCTCTGTTGTTTTTATTTATATGTATACTTGGTTTCTGTTTTCGAACCTTGGTGTCTTGTTTATGATTACTTGCGTCACTTGTGTGACGAAAGCCTAGGTGCGAAGAGATGGCTGGCTTTGGATTTTAGTTAAGCCTAGACTTATCTATGCAGCCTAGAGCTCCTGCTCCGTGCTCTTGAAAGCGGGGTCGCTAGGACTAGCTGTCGACGGTGGTGCACTTCTCGGCGCAGCCGCACTCAACCGAGCTGCAGGTCCCCTCCGGATGGCAATAAGACTGGGGCCATGGTTATGAGCCAGCATCACAATCATCGTCGTCGCTTGAGCACCGGAATGTAGACAGAGTGACGGAGATTTCATCCTCCGCCCCCGCGACCTCCCGTGATCTGCACCGGCATCCTTCAACGCGCCATCTGTCGAGGTTAAGACCACGGAGGTGAGCGAGTTGTTCTTCCATGGTGATCTACTTTAGCACAACATAGTTATCAAGAACTGGGAATGCCGAAATATGCGCCTATAATCAGTTCTGTACTAGAGGCCTATAAACACTCAAACCGAACTCTATTTAAATGATATGGTTTGTAGCATCGATATTATTTTTCTGGGTTTTATTTGAAGTTGAAAGGAAATGATTGTTATAGACTTAATTTCGACCTGCAATTTACTTACTATTTCTTGATTTCATTTTTCTTGCTATTTTATTTTCAAACGTCATACGTGTCTGGAACTATGTTTATTTTTCTGTGGTTGCCATTTTGTAATAATTAATGGTATAGTAAGTTTGTGTCGTTTTAATTTGTTATTATTGCTGCTTCGTTGGATAAGTCAACTGAATAATTGGAGGGAATAGATGGTGTGAGTATTTAATGGAGTCAATTTAAAATGAATCTATAATTAGAAGAAATGAATTTACATTTTCTAAAATATTCGTCTAATCAAGCATTGTTTTAATTGCAAATATATAATTAGAGAGATTTGGGCTATGTTGCTTCCAATCATGGTAGCTAATTTGAAATGAACAAATACGGTTCCACTTTCTATAATTTTCTTATTTAGCACCATAATTAGAGGGAATATAATGTGGTTATTTTGAGATGGTAGTTATTTCCAGCATTCATTAAATATATTTGCATAATTGGAGGAAGCTCAGTTAAATTAGCTATAAATAGTAAAAAAAATCGAAATGATGTAGTAAGTTTATACGTTACCTTAAAAGTTTTATTTAACTTCATAATCAGAGTTAACACATTATGTGGGATTCATTAAATTCAATCTATTATTAGAGGAGTTGGATATGCTTTTTTTTCTACATAGTCACCAAATTTAAATTTTCAGATATGTTTACAGTAAGAAATTTCGAAATTGGTAAACATTGGAAGTTATTCATATATATTGTAGTTATTTAATGATACATGGAAATGTGTTAGATATAAAGATTTCATTTTTTTTGGAAATTTTGGTATTTTTTCCTGAATTATAGTTTGGAAGTTATGATTTCGGCAAACTGAAATGGTTTGCATTTTTTCGATCATTATTGCAAGGGTGTTTTATTGCAAACGAAAAGAGAAGAGGGGGAAAAAGCAAATATGAAGGTAAGGTTGAATTTTAATGTTTTTTACAATTCCATCTGAACAAACTAAAATTGAGAAAAGCATTTTTTTTCCTATTTGATTATTATTTCCAATGTTGTTTTACTGTAAAACAAAAGGTAAGTAAATAAGAAAAGAAAAGAAATAGAAAGATGGAGTTAAATGGAGGTGAAATGTATTTTCTATAGAATTTATGTTTGATATTCTAGTTGTTTTAATTCATCAATAATTATAGTTATTTTCTTTTTTGAATTATGGTTTGGAAGTTTTGAATGTTTTAAATTTTGGTTTGCAAGATATGAATTTCACATTTTGCATGTATGTAAATGTGTTAGATGTAAAGTTTGTAATTTTCTGAAAATTTAGGTATATTAATTTTTTTTATTTATGGTTAGAAAGTTGTGGATTTTACAATTTCCAACGTTTTTCAGTAATTGTTTTAAAGCTGACAGCGGGTCCCGCATGTCAATTTTTTTAATTCTATTACAAATTGTTAGATCGCTGACGCGTGGGCCCGCGTTGACGTCGTTGGTGACGTCAGCCGACGCGGCGGAGCTCACCGGAGCTGCCGAGCTGGCTCGTGGGCAGCGGCGAACGCGCGGAAGGCTGGGATCGAGTGGATATGTGCGCCGGTGTCGAGGGGAGTCGAAGGAGCGGCGCGGCGAGCCTTTTGGCTGCCGGAATCACCGGCGGCGAGCAAATCCGCGGCGGCGGATATCGAGTTCAGCCGTGCTGTTGCGGCGGTGATGCCGGGCGATTCCGGCCGTCCCGCCGCGTGATCCTCAGCGAAGATGGAAAGGGCGTGGCGGCGGAGGTCGCCGTGGGTCTGGATCTGAAGGAGGAGGAGTGGAGCGAAGGTATGGTGCGTCGGCGGCGCCGACGGCTTTGCCGTCGCGCGGGGAGAGAGAAGGGTGAGAGGAGAGCTCGCTGGACGTTTTGCAAATAAGCCCCTGGCTTTGCAAGAAATTGTGTTGCAGTCCTCTCACAGAGGAAAAGCATTGAAAGTATGCGAATATCGAAAAATGGGGGGGGGTTTGGAAAAGGACGCGGCGACCGGGTGGGCGACCGGCTGGGCTCGGGGCGACCGGCGGGTGACCGGTGACGTGTCGCAACGCGGTTGGCTAAAATTCAGCGTGAACAGTAGCACGCAGGTTTGGGGGCGACGTGGGTGAATCCTGGCCGTCCGTCGCGCGGATCGGACGGCCAGGGATTGGCCGCGACGTGGCGCGCTGTGGGGGGCGGATTCTTTATATACAGTAGAATAAGCATGATACCACTTCGGTGGAATCGTATCGGTACAAGCAAACTCCAGCATTTCATGAAAACGTATAACAGGTTCTGTGGGTATGTAGCCACACACATGTATTGGTATCACTTCTGACAAGATGAACTACACCACAGCTGCTGGACATAACTAAGAACATAAGAGTGCTGAATCCACTGATTAAGTAGCCTTAAACCTTCAGACATTCTGCTACGAAGAAAGTGTTGGATAATTAGGCAATAATTTCATGATTAATTTTAGAAAATTAAACATGACTAACGCAACCTTCAGACATTCTGCTACGACGAAAGTGTTGGATAATTAGGCAATAATTCCATGAATAATTCCAGAAAATTAACATGACTAACGCAACTAGTAACATGTTAAACACTCGAACATACTAGATGTACTAATTAACACGAACAGCAGCAGCACATACGCCAACATATTCATAATAAAACAGTTCGGTTTATGTCGCACGTACCGAACGGTTGTAGATGAAGCAGCAGTCGATGCAGACAGGTTCACCGCAGCGAAAGCAGCGCGATGTCGTTGATCAAGATGTTGGTGAAAACGGATCAAAGAAGACGACGCTTGAGACGGCGGTACGCAGCACCGCCGGACTTGTTCGGAAGACGAACCGTGGTGGAAGCGGCGAGCAGTCGCGCGAAGCGCTTTCCAAAAACCTAATTCGCCCTCTCCCGTACAGGATCACAAGAGCGATTGGTTCCTGATGGCGGTACGCAGCACCTGCGTGAACTTTTCTCAGATTCGGCAAATTCCAAAAGAGTAAAAAGTTATTTCAAACAGAAGTTATTTTTCTACAAAATAAAAAAATGAAAAAAAAATTATGGCGCACGGTGGCGGGTGCGCCACAGAATTGTTGGGCGGGATTCGAAATTTGAATCCCGCCCAAGCTCTTCTCTCCTCTCTTTTCTCATTCTTTCTCCCTCTCTTTTCTCCTTCTCTCATCCACTTCTCCTCTCCCTTCTCCTCTCCTCCACTTCTCCTCTCCCCTTCCCCTCCACTTCTCTTCCCCTTCTCCTCTCCTCTCCTCCACTTCTTCTCTCCTCCTCCTCCTACACCACCCCGGCGATCTCCTCCTCCACCCCAGCGACGTCTCCTCCGGCGACCTCTCCTCCGGCGACCTCCACCTCCGGCGATCTCCTCCTCCACCTCCACCTCCGGTGACACCCTCCTCCACTCCGGCGACCCCCTCCTCCACCCCGGTGACCTCTCCTCCGGCGACACCCTCCTCCACTCCGGCGACCCCCTCCTCCACCCCGGTGACATATCCTCCGGCGACCTCCACCTCCGGTGACCTCCGGTGACATCCTTCTCCTCCGGCGACCTCTCCTCCGGCGACCTCTCCTCCGGCGACCTCCACCTCCGGCGATCTCCTCCTCCACCTCCACCTCCGGTGACACCCTCCTCCACTCCGGCGACCCCCTCCTCCACCCCGGTGACCTCTCCTCCGGCGACACCCTCCTCCACTCCGGCGACCCCCTCCTCCACCCCGGTGACATATCCTCCGGCGACCTCCACCTCCGGTGACCTCCGGTGACATCCTTCTCCTCCGGCGACCTCTCCTCCGGCGACCTCTCCTCCGGCGACCTCCACCTCCGGCGATCTCCTCCTCCACCTCCACCTCCACCTCCGGTGACACCCTCCTCCACTCCGGCGACCCCCTCCTCCACCCCGGTGACCTCTCCTCCGGCGACACCCTCCTCCACTCCGGCGACCCCCTCCTCCACCCCGGTGACATCTCCTCCGGCGACCTCCACCTCCGGTGACCTCCGGCGACATCCTTCTCCTCCTCCACCATCTCCGGTGACCCCCATACTCCACTCACCCACCTATGGCCATGGCCACGGGCAACACGGCCTCCGACGAAATTCTGACGAAATTCCGGCGAAATTCCGACGGCCAGATCTAGATCCAGATTTGGATCTAGATCTGGCCGCCATTTTTTTGAAATTCAAAAACAATTTTGTGGCGCATGGTGCTGGGTGCGTCACAGAAATATTTCTGTGGCGCACCAAGTAACCATGCGCCACAAAATCTGGGTATTTCTGTGGCGCACGGTGGGGTGCGCCACAGAATTAATATTTTTGTGGCGAGGATTCTGTGGCGCACCCACCATGCGCCACAGAATACTTTTTTGGTGCGCCACTAAAAGGCATTCTCCTACTAGTGACAGGCTCCAGGTAGCGGTACTACCGCCCCGGGCAGCGGTACTACCGCCCCGGCGGTACTACTGCTTTTGGTGCCTCTGAAAACAGGCTTCTATTTGCTCCGGCGGTACCTCGGGCGGTACCGGGGCGGTAGTACCGCCCCTTGAAAACAGCAGGAAAGACAAACACCAAAACGACAATATCTTTTGCATCCGGACTCCGTTTTTATGATCTTTGGCTCGTTGGAATCACAACAACGAGCTTTTCAAGATAATGCAGAGAAACATCATAGTCCAACAATGAATCATAAAACCAAATGGGAAAGGTTAAAATTCTCGAAAATAGAACAACCGATAAAACCTCCAACACCAAAAACGCAATAAGTTTTTCTTACGAAATCCATTTTTGATGAACTTGAGCTTGTCTTGAAGATCATGACAAGCTCTAAAACCACACATGGAGGAAAGCCAAATAAGAACCAAGAAAGATGATGCCAAGTATGCAAAGGTTTGAGCTCTCTCTGAACGATACGATCAAATTACTCATTCGAGAGCCCCTCTTGAAAGTGTGGCATCTATCCTATAATCCGGTCTCTTACTAACACCATGAGACCGGTAAAATAGAAACCCTATCAAGGTCATACCTTTGCCTTGCGCAATCCACTTGAGCTAGATGATGACGATCTTGATCACCTCAAGTTGGATCACCTTTCTTGATTGCGCTCCGCTTGGTGAAGACTTGTGAAATGCTCCCCCATACACAATATGGGAGAGCCACTTTTAGGAACATCTTCACTTGACCATTATCTTGATGACGACCACCGCTTGACGTCATCCGCCATGGGCTATATGGAATCTTCCTTTTGATGCATGCCCATGGGAAGATACCTAACCCCACATAGATACTCCACACACACATGTATATGGGTTAGTTCACAAAGCTATATAGACGATTGCTTACCATACCATTGGATCACAAGATCCCACATGGTACAACATGTAGCTTTGTGTGTTGATCACTTGAATCCATCCTTTCCACTTAGCCTTGATCAACTTTGTATCTTTTCTTCTTTCTTGATCAATGATGATGTCTTGAAGATGAGCATGAATATCCACGGTATTCTATTCTTCAAGACATACTTGCAATATGCTCAACTCTATATAAGACCATTCTTCATATAAACCTTGAATAAGATCTTGGTCATCTTATAAGCTTCTAGAGTCCAACACATGAACTCCAATCTTTCCTATGGACAAGATCTATAAGAATATCTCAATGCAAACATTAGTCCATAAGGATTGTCATTAATTACCAAAACCACGCATGGGGCAACACATGCACTTTCAATCTCCCCCATTTTGGTAATTGATGACAATCCCTTTTACGAGGGTTTATATAATGAATTAAGCAACCATGCACAACAAAGAGCAAGGATGCAAGAGCATGAAAGGCAAATGCTTAAGAACAAACTAAAGCATAAAACCAAATTCCCTTAAACCCTCTAAACTTCTCCCCCATTGGCATCGATTGCCGAAATGGGAGGAAAAATTTAGAAGGCCAATATAGTAAGAGCTCCCCCATAATGTGTGCATTTCTCATAAATGAGTGAAATCAAATGCACATATCCAATGACGAATAGTTGGGTGGAGATCAAACTATATTGAGGATCCAAAGATTGCAAAAGGAAATCAAATTGAAAGATACTTCGACAAAAGAAGTATCCAATCAAAGGATCCGAAAAACCAATTGAACATAAGAAAAAATTATGACAAGTGTTCTAATAATCAAGAGGGAACTCCCCAAGGTACGTGCACAATAAGGATTTGTATTGCAATATAGTGTGCACAACATGGAATCCTCACTCCCCCATAATCCTTTGAAACACAAAACATGTGCAAGAGAGAATGTATATAAAACAAGGCATAACACTTGCAACAAACATATGGTTGAGCATCAAAAGAAGACCGACAAAATATCCAAATGCGAGAACATTTAAAAGATTTAGGCTCAACCAAATGATGTGTGTGACATAGCAAAGCCTTTTATAAGAGTACATCATAGGTGAGCATTGAGCATCACCATAGTCTCAAAGGAATGATAAGCAAGGAGCAAAGCATGTCATTTCAACACACACAAACAAAAAAAAAAAATGAGTGCACAAAATCCAATAGGGCAAGCACTCATAAGGCAAATATTTTCCGGAGCCACCAAAAGATCCAAAAACATAAAAGAGGTGGACACCAAGGAAATAGGATATCAATTTGCGATGTAACATTTCTCATGTGTATAGATTTCTAAGTAGATAACAATCATATGATATACATCCACAAAGAAACATGTACACACAAAATAGTTACTAAAGAGAAGAACATGATACCCAAGAGGAAGTCATATATACACCATTAAGATCTTTGCTTAAAAGCATAGCACATAGCTCAAATTTATCTTAAAGGATATAAATAGACTTCCAACACAAACGCATCAAAGGCATCACAAATATCCACAAGGGAAAAGTGATAGTTGGGATGCTTTGAGAAGGAAACAAGTATCACAAGGAACAAAAGAAATCATGCCAAGATGCAACCTACACAAGGTTGAATGCAAGAAATGTATGCATGAGGTAGATACTTGTTACCGAGATGGCATTGGTGATGTAGAAGATTTAGCAATCACGATCATCATAGCTTGGCTTCAATAGCACATGGTGAGAGCACCTTCCTTATGAATGAGACAAGGCATCCAATGCATCTCCGAAGTACCTAAAACACAATTCAAGTACAAAATGGTCCCCAAACATATTGGGTCCGAAGTAGTTAGGAAACTACAATACATAGGACAAACTCCACATGAATATGTGCATATGGATATGAAATTGAATTTCATGCACATCTTAGCCGATTTAGGATTCGGTGGAGTTTACCCGATATATTGGATCAAAGAAAGTAAACATGCCATAATTTATACATGAAGTAAATATGCATGTCAAGACCTTCAAGAACCAAAAGAAGACACAATTTGGACAAAATACAAAGAATACCAAGAAGGCACACCAAAGTGTGACATGCAAGAGAATTGTCCAAATTATATCAAAACCCAAATCAACACATGATTGAGAAAGATACCAAAAGAAGAGATACCAAATGAAAGATATATCAAGGAATGAGATAACTAACTCCCAAAGAGAGAAAGATTCCAACAAATAGACCAAACCCTCTACACTTTCTATGATGGCACAAAGTACCAAGACAAAAAGGTTTGTCTTTCCACGAGACATGTCATCGGGCTCAAACACCAATTTAAAATAGATCAAGTAGCAATTGAAGACAAATAATGTTCTAAAGCATATAGGATAGCTCCCCCAAGATTTGTGCATTATTTATGATCTTGCATTGGAATGCAAAATGCACACAAATGGGATCATACACTCCAAATATATTATTCAAACACTAGTCATGTTCAAGAAAAGCAATAAGATCCAATACCAATTTAAAAGATGGTGTTCTACTCAAAATAGGATAGCTCCCCCAAGAATAGTGCATTATCTTAGAAGTATGACTTTGAATGTAAATGCACAAGAATGGGATCACGGCTTTTCCTATTTTAAGGAAACACAAAACAACATGAGTAGAGCAAGAGGATCCAAAGGTCAAGGAAGACAAAAGAAAGTTTGATCAAAACTAATCCTTGGCAATAAATAAGGCAATTAAGAGCAAAACCAAAGTAAATATGATCAATATACTTTACCACAAATAAGATTATCACTTGTAAAGACAAGTAATGTATGGAGATAATTCTCGGTGGTAAATGACAAAGATATTCAAGATCATATTCTCAAAACAAGAGCGAATAGGCAAATATGGAACTTGTTTGAGAAACATGCCACATAGGAACAAGATAATTTACAATATCAATTCTAAGTGGCAAAACCTCACTTGTTCACATTTTCTAGGTTCGTAATATGCACAATGCTTATTACTCCCCCATAATGTGATAATCCATTTGTTTTCAACAAGAGGCAAACAAAAACCAAATAGAGATAGTTAATGGACATTTAGAATTCGAATTTCTCATGAGCATGACATACCACATAGAGACTAGATAATATTGATATATCAACACTAAGTGGTATTCCTCATGTATACACATTTTTAGGATTGTGACGTGCCGAAAGCATATCACTCCCCAAAATGGGAAAGTCCATTAAACTATCACAAGAGCCAATTAAGATAAAACAAGAAACAATAGAGGCTCAACACAAACACACACAACCATGATGTGCAAACCAACATACACACACTAGATTACTCAAGATAGGTAAGTGGTAGGCACATCATAGTCAAACACATGCAAGGTACAAAACCAAACACATGCAAGGGGCAAGCAACTTTCAATGTATGTATAATTTAAATACATGTTACCGCAAGGAGGCACGTTGGATATAAGATAGAGACATGAAATCCAAATGACTTGGCTTGGGAAATATGATTGATGAAGATCCCTTAATTCTTCATAATGTAGCCAAGTCTCCAAAGCCCTCCATCAACACCTATTGATCAAGTTTTAGCTTGTTGGTCCCCAACCAAGTTGGGTCCTAAGAGGTTAGTCACAATAGGCTTGGCCACCCAAATGGTTCTTTTCTTGACACCACTTTGAGTACCAACAAATTTGGCAAACACATTGCCAACCTTATCCTTCTCAAGAGAGTAAACATCATCAATTATGATTGGGTTGGATAAGGTACCGTTAGTGCATGAAGAAGCAAGATGTCCCTTCTCGCGGCATAGATAGCAACATCTACTTCCACCTTTCTTCTTAGTTGATTTCTCAACTTGAGAAGTTTAGCTTGATTCTCCTTGGAAGTGGCCTTTCTTCAATTGGTACTTGAGTATGAACTTGAGGCCGCTTCCCTTGTTGCTTCTCACTTAGTGCTTCTTCTTCATGGGCAAGATCTCACATGATGCCCTTCAATCTTGCACTTGAAGCAAACAATCTTGGCCGAATCTTTTACTTGTTCTAGGCCCTTCTTCTTGATGGTCTTGTGCTTCTTCTTGATGTTGGACTTCTTCTTAACATCGGAGTTGAATCCAAGTCCACTCTTGTCATTGGGAGATTTTTGCACACTCAACATATTGTCAAGTGCGACTTCCCAAATGACCTTTTCAAGTCTTTCTTCAAAGAAGTGACTTGCGCCTTGAGCTCTTTGATTTCCTCTACATGGTTAGTTTCAACACAAGTACTAGAGGAAGTAGATGCTTCATTGTTAGAGCAACAAGGCATGGAAAGTAATTCATCACAAGATGTAGAAATATCATGAGTGGATGAACTACTAGGACTAGCACATGGCAATATAACATTTTGAGTGGAAGTTGTGCCATTGTCCACATGAGGCTCACAAGATGTTACCTTAGTTGAAATAGCCTCATGAGCTAACTTTAGCCGATCATGGGAGACTAGAAGATCATTATGAGAGCTCGAGAGCTTTTCATGACTTTCTTCCAATTTCCTATAATTGCTTGTTAGCAACTCAAGTTGAGCCCTTAGCTCAACATTCTCCTTCAATATGGATGCTTCACAATAAGTAGAGTTAGTAGCACAAGCATCATCATTTTTAGATTTGAGGACATTAGAAAGAGCAAGAGCATGATTTTCTTAATTTAGAAAAGTCTAAACTATAAGATTCCTCAAGACTACAAAGTTTTTCCTCAAGGATCCTTCTACGCTCTTGCTCTTCATTAAGAGCAATAGAAAGATCCCCGATCTCATCGGTGTAGTCTTGCTCACGACCTTCCATTTCCACAATGGTGTCCTCATGCTCATAAATAAGTTTATTGACCTCAATAGCATTAGCCATGATTTCCATGAAGTTAGAGCGAGCATTTTTATTTTACTCAAAGCAAGAAAGACAATTTCACCTTTCTTATTTAGAGAATCAACAATATCATTCTCTTCATTATTATCATCATCTTTAGATTTAATGGGGTTCAAAGTAGGAGATACCTTTGACTCCTTAGCCATAAGGCAAAAGATGGTCGATGAAGATGAAACATTACTTGAGGCACCACTCAAGTACACATCTTGTTCCATAGGAAGTTGGGTTTCCTCTACAATGTTAGTGACCAACGGAATAGAGGAAACACACGCATTTGTAGTATGGCAACAAGATAAAGCAAGCATATCATCATGAGATTTAGACAAACAATTTTGACATGATATGCAAGGACTATCAACACAAGCATGTAAAGCATGTATGGTGCTAGATGTGTTTAAGTCCAAAGGTAGATCATTGCAACAATGTTGAGGTAAAGAATCATCAATGGTAAGTTTACTACCATTGTTGCAAAGCCTACCACTACTCACATCTCATTAGGTTGTGGCTTACCACATGTTGGTGAAGTAGAGGAAGTTGAGAACTCATCACGCCCGGAAGTGGAGGGAGAACAATCATCCTCAATAATATTGGACACATCATATTTGTTTGAAGCTTTGTCCATAAATCATGAGCATTCCGAAAGGCATGATTGACTCAAGAACTACATTGCTCAAAACAAACAATAGCATGAGATACTAGAGAATTGAGATAAGAGTTTTCCTCATCCTCTAAAGATAACTTTTGGAGATCCTTTGGAGGAGGAAAATCCATATCTACAATTCTCTCCATTTTTGGGCCATACACCCGAAAAAGATTAAGCATGCGAATTTTCCAAACATCATAATTTGTGCCATCGAATATGAAAGTGGGATCATTTGCTAATCTCTAAACGACATCTTTACTCTCAAGGCGGTGAAGCCTAATAAAGAGAGCCTGGCTCTGATACCAATTGAAAGAACGAGGATGTCGCCTAGAGGGGGGTGAATAGGCGTTTTAAAATAATTACGGTTTAGGCTTGAATAAATGCGGAATAAAACTAGCGTTTAATTTATCAAGCACAAAACCTAAACAAGCTAGGTTCACCTATGTGCACCAACAACTTATGCTAAGCAAGATTAACAACTAAGTGATAGCAATATAGATAACTTCAAGCTCGATGGCTATCACAAAGGTAAATGCATAAGTAAAGGTTTGGGTATAGAAGTAACCGCAAAGTGGACACGAGGAGATGTTTCCCGTAGTTCCTTCCCAATGGAAGTACGTCTACGTTGGAGGGGTGTGGAGCCTCCTAGGCACTCCAATAGCACCGATGTGCTCACCCTATTCTCCGTGAGCTTCACCCGTGAGGGATTGGCTCGTTCCACTATGAGGTCGACTTGAAGGCGTTGACCAAACCGATACACCAAGGTTGAGGAACTCCACAATGAGTTGGAGCCTCCCAACAATGTCCCGGAGCTTAGCAACAAGATAAAGCTCCGAAACTCACAAAGGCCTCCTAGGGTTACAACTAACCCACGAGGCAACGAGAACCACAAAGAGTAATGAGCTTCTCAAACTTCACTCCACGAATCACCGTGGAGAACTCAAACCGATGCACCTAATGCAATGGCAAGAACACAAGAAGTGCTCAAAGCAATTCACTCTCAAATCCCACCAAAGCAACTAATGCTATGGAGGAAGATGAGAGGAAGAGCAAGGAAGCAACAAATGAATCCCAAGATCTAGATCCAATATGCTCCCCTCACTTAGAGGAGAGATTGATTGGTGGAGATGTAGATCTAGATCTCCTCTCTTGTTTCCCTCAAGAATGAGCAAGAATCATTGGAGGGATTGAGAGAAAGCAAGCTTTTGGAGGTCAACAATGGAGGGCAAAACTTGCAAGAAAGGTTGGGGAACCATTGGGGAAGAAGGCCCCTTAAATAGGTCACCCAAATATCCAACCGTTGGGTGCAGATTCGCGCCGGGGCGGTACTACCGCCCCCCTAGGAAGTTAGGACAAAAAACGGGTAGAAAACAGGCTCCAGGTAGCGGTACTACCGCCCCGGCGGTACTACGCTTTTGGTGCCGCTGAAAACAGCTTCTATTTGCTCCGGCGGTACCTCGGGCGGTACCGGGGCAGTAGTACCGCCCCCTTGAAAACAGCAGGAAAGACAAACACCAAAACGACAATATCTTTTGCATCCGGACTCCGTTTTTGATGATCTTTGGCTCGTTGGAATCACAACAAGAGCTTTCAAGATTATGCAGAGAAACATCATAGTCCAACAATGAATCATAAAACCAAATGGGAAAGGTTAAATTCTCGAAAATAGAACAACCGATAAAACCTCCAACACCAAAAACGCAATAAGTTTTTCTTACGAAATCCGTTTTTGATGAACTTGAGCTTGTCTTGAAGATCATGACAAGCTCTAAAACCACACATGGAGGAAAGCCAAATAAGAACCAAGAAAGATGATGCCAAGTATGCAAAGGTTTGAGCTCTCTCTGAACGATACGATCAAGTTACTCATTCGAGAGCCCCTCTTGAAAGTGTGGCATCCATCCTATAATCCGGTCTCTTACTAACACCATGAGACCGGTAAAATAGAAACCCTATCAAGTCATACCTTTGCCTTGCGCAATCCACTTGAGCTAGATGATGACGATCTTGATCACCTCAAGTTGGATCACCTTTCTTGATTGCGCTCCGCTTGGTGAAGACTTGTGAAATGCTCCCCCATACACAATATGGGAGAGCCACTTTTAGGAACATCATCACTTGACCATTATCTTGATGACGACCACCACTTGACGTCATCCGCCATGGGCTATATGGAATCTTCCTTTTGATGCATGCCCATGGGAAGATACCTCTAACCCCACATAGATACTCCACACACACACATGTATGTGGGTTAGTTCAAAAAGTATATAGACGATTGCTTACCATACCATTGGATCACAAGATCCCACATGTTACAACATGTAGCTTTGTGTGTTGATCACTTGAAATCCATCCTTTCCACTTAGCCTTGATCAACTTTGTATCTTTTCTTCTTTCTTGATCAATGATGATGTCTTGAAGATGAGCATGAATATCCACGGTATTCTATTCTTCAAGACATACTTGCAATATGCTCAACTCTATATAAGACCATTCTTCATATAAACCCTTGAATAAGATCTTGGTCATCTTATAAGCTTCTAGAGTCCAACACATGAACTCCAATCTTTCCAATGGACAAGATCTATAAGAATATCTCAATGCAAACATTAGTCCATAAGGATTGTCATTAATTACCAAAACCACGCATGGGGAACACATGCACTTTCACCTGGCCAGCTGGCCGCGTGCTGGGTCGGCCTGGCTGGCTGCTGCGTCGGCTTTTTTTCTTCTTTTTTTTCCTGTTTTCCAAAACTTGCTAAACTTTTAAAATCCAACTCCAAAAAATTTCAAACCAATTTGTAACAATTTGTAAAAACCAAAGTAACCATTAGAGATTCTTTGCGGCCTTTTCTAAATTATTACAAGTCTTTCAAATTTGGAATAATACTCAATTTAGTCCAACTTAAAAAAAATCCAAAAAATAACATCATCATTTCCAGTAATCATTTTAAAGCAAAAAAAAAAAGAAAAAAGAAACATCTCCATAAATGAACATCCAAAAAGAATTAGAAGTTATCAATATGACTAGAAGAAGACGGAAAAACGGCAGCAAAAGAAAAGTTCGAATTTTTTGAACTACTACGTATTTGGATAAATTCGAGGGAAACACACAAACATGTTAAAGAATTTAAATCAGAATTTCAAATTTGAGTCTTCTCAAAATTGCAGCATTCTTTCAAACCTGAACATTTTACAAACGCGAAACAAATTCAATTCATACTAATTTTCTAACTTCAACAATTCTGAGCTTGATTAGATGAACATTTAGAGAAAATGAAAATTCATTTTCTCCAACTATGCAATTATGGACTGATTTTAAATTGAATTTACTAGATAGCCATACAATGTACTTCCTGTCATTAATGGGTTACATTAAATATTTAAAACGGAACACAGACATAACACATCAATTTGAATAAGTTAATATTTACAGATAATATAACTGAACTCCCTCCGATTTTCCAATTCAACTTAATGAATGTTCAAACAGAACTTAATTCCCCATTATTATATAGTGAAATTAAAATAATGCTTTACTGCATGCACATTCCAAAAAAATCACAAATTCATTTTCCTCTAAATATAGATTTCCTTACGTGTGGGCCTAGACTATTTAACTAAATTGAAATAGAATTGTGAATGTAAACTTCTTCTACTAAATTTCAAAATATTCAAACATAGATTACTTTTGCATGTGTACATTCACAAATTTAAAGTTTTCCCACCAAATATTCACAAATATGACAAATAAATCAACATTAACCAAAAGAAACCAAACACACCTACTATTTACAGCACTTGATCAAATTTCAAGTTTGAAAACTTTACAATTTCCGATGCCTTTTGAATCTGAGCATTTAAAAACCACAGAAAAATTCACATGCGAGCAGCTTTTACCAATTTTGAAATTTAGACAATCTCGCCGCCAATGCGAAAGGATGCCGCCGAAAAGAATGGAACAAATCTAAACAACTTTTGAATGTGTACATCTTCATATTTGAATTTCACCCACCACCGTATTCACATATATGAAAAATATATCAACATTAACAAGAAAATAAACGTTTTCTATTTATGCCGTAGGACCAAATTTCAAATTTGAAAACTTCAAAAATTTCAACAGCTTCTAAATTTGGGTATTTGAAAGACAAAAAAAAACATACAAATAGCTTCCCACTTTGGAGTTAATTCAAATTCATTTTTTATAATTTCAGTTAAATATTGACGCCGAAAGACAAAAATGTCCAACCATTACAAACTACTAAAAATTTGAATATTCTACAAAATATATCAAAAATGCTAAAATAAACTCTACATACTAATACCAAATTCTAAATATATCTGAATATTCTAATTTGGCCAATATTTGGACACCATACAGATAAAATTTCCCCAAATGGCGAATCAAATTCAAACGGATTTTTCTAATTTCAATTAAATTTTGCTGTCCAAATACAAACATGTTTGAACATTTCAAACCACTAAATATTTGAATATTCTACACAATATACCAAAAATGCTCACAAAGAAAATGTTGCCTATTCATAACAAAATAAAAACATGTTTGACCATTCCAATTTGGCCAACATTTTGCCGAACAAAAAAATATATATTGTACAAAAAAAATCACCAAGGGCGTGGCGCGACGCCACGCCAAATTCAACTAGTTCTCTTTTAGGGTCAGCTTTCATTTAGCCATTAGGCCAAATTCGATTTATTCTTCAAATACACCACATAGTTCAAATGTATCTGTATCTTCACTGGTCAATGTCGCAGGTTCACAATATTGCATTATATATAAAATGCCTTAAGAACTTATTTGAAATTTTAGCAAATAAAAGGTCCATGCCTGGTTTCTATTTCAATGGCAATACGATATTAATTAATTATATTTACAAAACCGGGAAAAGTATAGCAGCCATGGATGAACTGAAACTTCGTGTTTCTTCTAGAATACACATAAGAACTCAGTTATAATTCTTGACATTTTTTCCAGATAATAAAATTATCATGCTGAAACACTTACCAGACCAGTTCAACAAGATAGCGGTAGAAGCCCTATCACCAGAAAAGAAAAGAAAAAAACATAAATTTAAGTTGTGAAACATCTAACTCCACAAACTCTTAAGAAGGGAGAGTGTGGAGCATGTCCAGCCATAAAGGTGGAAAATATCATACCTTAAAAGCACTGTTATCCTTGAAAGATAAAACAAATATAAGGACTGCATCACAAGAAATAGGAATAAAAATCATATCAGGAAAGGTGCAAAACTATACGACATAAAAGTAAGTATAAAAAGCAAATACACAACCAAACCATGTAATATGTCCATGTGCATGCTAATGTATTATTGGAACTCGTGAAGAGAATACAGTATGGTAAACTGAACTCTTCTGAATTCACCTAGCTGTATCCTTGTACATCTGCTAAATGACCTGCCATCCCTTTGCAACTGTGCTGATAAGACACTTAACTTGTAGAACACATATCCATGAACAGGGTAGATGTTGTTTTGCACTTTTGCAGAGTTGGCACAGCCCAGCAACGACTAGCAAAGCTCCTGCATTGACCACAATATATTTGAGTAAACCATAAGCCCTACACTTCAGCTCATGTACTGTTGTTGCATTACAAAACAGTAGTCTACAATTTCCAGATGCAGGATCACGGTATAAGTAATACTATCGGTCTAGCACGGTATGCAGGAATGGGCTAAAGACCAATAAGCCAAGCCTTCTGCACGTGGCTCGTCTACAACAACAAAGACGACCAGATGCTAATAAGCCAAGCCTTTTGCAATACCAGTTCATACACAACTACACAGCGTCTGAAATTTCCAAATGCAGGATTGCTGTTCTAAACTGAAAGACACAAGCGTACAGACAATTCTGATATTAAGGGTTTCAGTGTTAGTGAACAAGCTAAAGACCAATTCTGGAATCTACATCGTCCCCACTTTTTACCTGAGAGGGTGCCGACGTGGAAGCTGCGGCAGCGGAACAGGTTGCCCGCAGCCATGATCTCACGCAGCGTTAGCACGATGGATTCGAGGGGGCGATGAGAGCATCCCATATAGCGCCCAGTTCTTTCTTCCCCCTGTCCCACTGGGAAGAGATCGGCGAGAGGGAAGAGGAAACCGCCCATGCGGATCGGGGCACCACGGCGCCGGCGGGGCAGCTCCAGAGAGAAGATGACGCGGCGGCTTTGGAGGCCGTTCATTTTCTCTTGTGGTCTCGTTGGATTAGCTCGGCCGGAGAATGCGTAGGCGGCGGCGTAGGGCGCCGGTGCTGAGAATGCCCGGGAGAATAGTTTGATCGACTCACTTCCTTGGTGGACTCAGTGCGACAGTACGTACGGATTTTTTTTTTGTGAGATTTGCGGCTCTTTTTTTTTACACTAACTGCGCGTACGTTTTTTATTTTTTGAGAGAGAAGCGACTGTGCGTACGTGAGAGCAAGGCTGGCCACCTCCTCCCGTCCTCGCGGGCCAGCCCGTCAGAACGCGTGTTTGGCCCATCATGGGCCTGGCAAGTTACGTGGCTAAATGGGGCCGTGCATGCGTATCGAGGCGAGGCCAGGCACGCGGGCTGGCACAACACGACCCATTTAAATTATTATTATTACTCCGTAATAATATTTTCCTCGGAAAAATAGATTAAGCAAGTCAAAATTAGTCCAGAAAAAGGTTTATATTAGCCCAGAATCGTTGAACGGGCCGGCCCGTCTACTAACCATGCCGTGTTTGGGCCTTGAGGTGAGACCTGGAGACCGGCATGGCATGTATGAATGCTTGTTTTCAGTATTTTTTTTAACTAAGTTGGGGCAGTACTAACTACCATAACCATGGAAGCTAAATTGAAGCTTGCTGTTTATAAAGAGAACTTGAACTATAATTTAGTATCACAAACTTGTATGGAATCAGTACCATAGCTTCAGGTTCTAGGAAATAAAGTTATTACTGGCGAAACAAACTGTAGATATACATCACGAGTGATGTGTAGTCATGTTTAATCCAATAATCAGGTATTAGTCTAAAGCTTCTTAGCTAGGAAGGTTATAGTGAAAAGTTCAAAACTAACTTTTAACCGTGTGACATAATTAGGTGTTTTAGTGTCTAAGTAAAGTATGTGGTACTAATTACCACAAATATTCAATTTATAAAGCTGACTGGTTAATTAGTTGCATATTCTGAAACTAATTTTAAAAGTTCAAGTGTTTGGTTTCATATAAAAAAAGACAGTAACCTCTGTTTCAGGATTTTGTTGCAATTATTTAAAAGCAGAGTCTATTGATTTGTTACAAGTTATCTGCCTGCATGTTATGTGACTTTGCTCAAGTCGACTCAAACCTGGCGGATCTAGGATGACAATGGAGGGTGCGCCCAAAATAGACACTTAGCAAAATACTCAGTAGAAACTTGTATATTTTGAAACAAATGCAAAAACAATTGTATATTTTGTCCAAACATTTTTTATGAGACATCTTGCTAGGGATATTCCCAAGAAAATGGAGGGTAGGCTCGAGCCCGTTGAAGCCTCACTGGTAGAATCGCCACTGAGTCAAATTGTTACCTTACTATAAATATATCAAACTTCTCATTTATTTTCAAATTACATTTTTATAAATTCTTAACATTCTACAACCCTAATGGACGGGTGCGGCAATGCGTGCCTAAATGATCGAGTAGATCCTTATAACTGCACATATCATCGGTTCACCAATTAATTTGATGGATATTTATTATAGTAGACCGTGCGAGATTGATCTTAATAAATACACATAATTATGATGTCCCGAGATATTTTTTTTCAATATTACTTAGACTTGAACATATATATTTTTACAACACTAAAATAGACGAATATCAACAAACCTTAACATTATTTTAAACTTTGCACAAATGTAACATAAAAATATACTAAAACATGATATGAATTTATTTCTATAAACGTCTCTAATATCACCATGACTAAATATCATGTAACGTTAATGATATGTTTTTTTCAAATCGTAAAGTGATAATTCACAAAGAAATTGAAGATTATAAAAGATGGTTTTTCGACATGTGAAATTTTATTCAACCTATTTGTTAATGCTATGGAATTATAATGTCTATATTTTTCCAATATAAATATGTATGAAACCACATATTGATTTTCCGCAAACAAAATCAAAACTACTTTGACAAAAACAATAAACTTAGAAAAATTGGATTTATGTTGTAGAAGTTTCTACAATTATATATATGCTTAATGAATCATATCTGAAAACATGTGTCAATATATTAGTTAGATAAAAGTATTTAGAGATCTCTACCATAAAATATGTATAATAACATATACTTTATGTAACTGCAAATATATGTATGAACGAAATAATGTTACAAAGAAGTTTTTACATTTAGCCCATGCAAGTGTGTTTTCTTCGATTTACACGAGAATTGTATGACAAAAAACACTTAACTAATATTTAGTAATTTTATTATATGGTTAACTATGTCAAATGAGTAATAAAAAATTATAATCAATAAGGCCATATCATGTGCAAATGAGTTTAAGGTATAAAAGTTTAGTATAGAAAATATGAGACCCCCACTCCCCTTCTTCATGATTGCTCTGACCAGCGACTCCTCCTGGACATAGACACTCCACCTGCACAGTCGTCACAGCATTGGCGGTCTCCAGACCGTTTTTGACGAAGTCGACGAGTCCCTGCAATAAAATTTCAGGGGTTAGTTCAAAAAACGAAAAACATCACGTACAGACTGAAAATAACAGGGAAATAAATTTGTTTTAGGTGTAGCCGGTGCCCTTGGGCTGGAAATCCATTTCTGCACCCTTGGTTGCCATCTTGACCATCTCCAGGGTCAGTTGGACAGCGATAAGTATGGGTCTTTTTGCTAAGGCGGCAATATCAACCAAGACATCCTGCTAACCTATCGGAGCGAAGATGTTGATGTTGGTTGGAATCTCCTCCAGGAGAAGAGCAAACTCCTCACATCAAATTAGACATCGAGCATCGAAAAACGGCCAGGGCAAACAAAACTTAAAAAGAATAGAAAAATACTACTCCAGTACACAAACAGGATGAGGAGGCAATAAATCATCCAATAAACAAATCGAATAGGGATAGGAACATAGTACAACTCAACATACGGAGAAGAGAGGAAAAAACCTCCAGTAAACAATCCAACACGTACTGTAACACATACAAGGACATGAAAATAGTACTTCACATACGGGAGGAGAGGGCAAAAGAAGAGAGGGCAAATAATCCTAGCGCTCGGATACATAAGTAGTACTTAGAACATGGATGAACATGCTAAACAGGCGGGATGTGGGGAGAGAAGGTCATGAGGAGGCTTACCTCTCCGAATTAATGGAGATTCTAGGTGGCTTAGTTATAAAGGCATGTACAATGGTAGAGAGACAAGAGAATAAATATAACTTGTACAATGCATTGTTTCTACTTGTCATGCCTAAAAATTAATGAATATGAATTAACTTGTAGTGAGAAATTATGTTGCTAAGAGAATGCATACGGTACAATGAGGAAAATAGCGTTCTCTTACATCATCTCTTATCTACGGGAAGACAAACTCCCATTTCCTTATTCTCTCTGCTCTAACTAAGCAAATATTCTACCTTTCAACTTAAGAGAAATCTAACGTCATCCCATTTTACAAGCCCTAATGTCCCTAATTTTCTCTTTTTGTCTCCTCGGATTAGCTCGACTGGGGCATAGTACTGTAAAGGGTGGGGCCAAGGGAGCGGGCGGCGGAAGACGCGTGGGAAGAAAGAATGTGACTGTACTGTATTTTGCTAAATCACCCCACTCTCAATGAGAATGTCCCTCCATCGAAAGAATATTTGGCTAACCAAAACCCAATGTGACGATCCAATCATTTGGTTCTCAAGACAACTACAAATATAATTTAAATACCAAACATAAAAGGTGATAAAATATTTTATGAAACTCCATTTGTTGAATATTTACCTCATGGATACACGTCTTACTGTCATGATAGTAAAACCTTAAAGGTCCAATTCATAATTATACAACCATAGATTTTTAAGAAAATATAACGAGGAGTGGATTATTCTCGATATCCTTTAAAATTGGTGATTTATTCAATTAGTTGTTTTATTAAAAATGCATGAAAATTATAAGCTACAATTCTAAAATAAAAACATAAATAAAGATACATCTTTAAATATCCATCAAAACAAAAAAAAATTAGTTTGTATACCACAACCAGTATTTCTTCATACAAGTATTGATCTCTGGAATGCTATTATAAACAAGAAAGAACTGATATATGCTTATATATGCAAATAACATCGGCTCACCCATCCATCTCACGGATGTCCATCGTAGATTGATCTCAATAAATATACATAAACATAATCTCCTTAGTGATTCATTTCCATTATTACTTATACTTGAACATACATATTTTTACAACACTAAAACATGCAAATATCGATGAACCTTGCACAAATTTAACATAAAGTAAATCGGCATACGAATAGGTCATATAAAATTAATATATAAATAGACATAATATCACCATGCCTAAGTTAATGGCATGCGTTGACAATGATGTTTTTTGGTTCAAATGGTGAAGTAATAATTCAGCCATAAATAAAATATTATTAAAGATATTTTTTACACGTGATGTTATTTTCAACATAATATTTATTGTTGTTATGTAATTATAATATTTACATTTTTAATATAAATTAGATGAAACCATAAATATATTTTTCCAGAAACTTTGAAATGTTGCCCTCACATTTGATATGGCCACCCTGCTAGTTTGAGAACAACAATACCAAAAATCTTGCTAAAATTTTATTTATGCTACAGAAGTTTATACGGCTATATATATGATTAATTACTCAAAAATTTAAAAAGTGTTAGATATTTTTCAGATCAAATTATTTAGAGATCGATCACTAATATAAATATCTATTTAATATATGTACTATCGGTTTTCTATATAGCGCAATGCAAGTACATTTTAATCGATTTACAAACATCACTTAACTGATACTTAGTAACTTTATTATGTGGTTACCTATGTCAAACACTCCCTCCGTTCGCAATAATAAGATGTTTAAAATTTCAAATGTGGACTATGTATGAACCAAAAAATAGTGAATCTACACAGTGAAGTACTTCCAGATACATGTGTTTTAGTTAGAACTTAAAAGATCTTATAATTTACAGAAGGAGTAACTAATAGAAAAATTATACTCGGTAAGATTATAGCATGATGCAAATGAATTCGAGATATAAAATTTTGTATAAAGAAATATAAGCCCCTCACTCCCACCATGTGTTTCACATCACATGATGTCACCGCGGGGCGTGATTGTTGAACTTGTCATGTCACTCTACACCACGTTCAATCTTTCCACCACCAAGGACGACGACAGGATTTTCCACTTCAAGCGTTTTGCTATGGAGTTCTACTACATCATTCAAGCTTTGGAGGCTTCCCTGCGTGAGATGCTGAAGGCCTAGGGTCTTCTGTGTCATAAGGGAGGGCTCTGTTCACCTCCAAAATCTTGGATCAACTTTCTAATTTTTTTATCAACTATTATCAGTTGTAAGACTATAGTATGATATTTTGGTCTTATCCTGATTTGGAACTATGTGTATTTTTTAGTACATTAATTGTTGCATTTTTTGTTATTGTTACATATTGGATCATTGTGGAACCCGACCTTCTGCCTCCGCCATGGCTTCCGCTCTATCCCTCCTGAGAAAAATGACACACTGAGCGGTGGCTTTCGACAAAGAAATAAAATTTTGGAAAACAAAACTCAACAAGGTAACGTTGACTTGGCTGCGCTGACGGCACAGTTTAAAAAACCGAACTGGTCATCTGGCTGGTTCACTGGTTAACCGGTCCAACCGCCGGCTCAGCCGGTTCAATTGCGACAAAAAAAACGTCAAACTTAATAAATAAGTAAGCTAATTTCAGAAAAAATCATCGCAAAATATTATATAGAGCGTTTACTTCTGTACTATAACACAACCAATCAGTAGCGCAGGTTGTATTAGGCCATATTCGTGGCTGTTGCAGGTTCCAGGTTCGAAACCTGAGATCAACTCATTTATTTTATTTTTCCGGTTTTTGGTAGCTCGGTCTTTTGCTCTTAAAAAAAGGAGGGAGCCTCGGTTCCGGTTTTTTCCGGTCGGACCGCTGGTCCGGGTTTCAAAACTATGTCGCGATGTCTCGAGAAAAAATTCCATAGCTAAAAGAGGAAACCGAGAGAGATAGTGCTGAGATTCGTAAAACATATACAACGGTACAAAGAGTAATTATTTCGCAATTACAAAACATCTACTCCCTCCTTTACTTGTACTAAATCTGAGTCAATTAATTCGGAACGGATGAGCCGTTTAATACGAAATGTGTTCCGAAAAGAAAGGTAATCTACTTTTTCAACTTAACACTCCAGGTTTAGGTAAATCAACCCGCAGTCTTTTGCCTCCGCCGCATCAGAAGTTTGCAGAAATCCCCTCACATCTCCTGAGCTGCCCTCACGACTCCCGTCTCCAGTCTCCTCCCTCCCATGGTCGCCCTCTTCCCCTACCGACGGCGCCCCATCCGGATATCCCCCAACTGGGACCCCTCCCAGTCCTCTTCCATGGAGGATGGAACCCCATTCATCTCTCCCATTGTTCATTTTCCCTCTGTACTCTTCCATGCCCTTGTAGCGCAGGACAGCAGCGGCGATGAGTTGGAGGTGAAAGAGGGTTCTGGCCGTCGCAGGGAGGGGCCATCGCCAGCGCTGGTCGTGCAGCAGCGGCGGTGGGGATGGAGCTCGTCGGGGTCGGCTTTGATCTAGGTTACGTGTAACCATCCTGTCCAGCACAGATGAGATTTGGGCCAAATAGAATCATCCTACCTGAACATACAAGGTGAGTTCAGATCAGGATGATGGTGCTGTGGGTGAGAGTACAAGGCAACTGATTTGTTTGTTTGAAGGAAACAAATTGCAGTACAGTTTTCTGAATGTGATCATATGTCTGATCAATTTCAGGTGCCGGATTGTAAATCCGACATTGATCCACTCTCACTTGGGAGCTTGGATGTGCTTCTTAGCGGCCTTGCAATGCACGGTGGTGGCGTTCTTCCTGGAAGCAAAAAATATGGAGATCTAGAACTTTGCATCTAATTAGGAGATGCCATGCATCTTATACGTAGTAAGTTCTGCTCCATCCAATTGCAAGGGTGGTGATCACTACAAGAAATATGCTCACTAGTGACTCTCCATATTGGCCACTGAATGGTCACGTAGAATCATTTGTGACCTTTTTGTGACCAAAAACAGTTGGTCGAAAGCTGGCGGTCACAAACGAACGTACGTGACCATTTGGGTGCAATGGTCATAAACAGTTATGACTAAAATAAAGGGTCATAAGTCTTATGAAGAATTGTTTTGGTCACTGACTATCTGGCATGTCCACGTCAGATCCGACGTGGCGTGGCTGACGTGGCAAAACTGTGACCAATTTAAATGGTCATATAGCAGAATCAGCCCAGTCTAGTTTTGTGTTAAACATGGGCCTTGCCCAACAATTCGGCCTTTTCAATTCTAGGCGTTGGGCCTTTTGAGAGTTCTTTTTTTGGGCCTTGGCCTTTTTGTCGAATATTTTCTATTTTCTTTTTAATTTCATACCTGGGTTATTTTGAATTGGACCCACTTGTCAGGTTCTATTACTTGTCCCACTTGTCAGGTTCTATTACTGGTCCCACTTGACAGATTCTATTTTGCTGGTCCCACTTTTCAGGTTAGGTTTTGCAATGGTCCCACTAGTCAGATTTCAGTAGCAATTCCAGCATTTTGACAGTAAATAACAAACATTTCATTTAGACAAGAGACAAAAAGGCCAAGTCCAACTCGACAGATTGTGTCGGATGCTTGGTCCCACTCGTCAGATTGGATCGTTTGCTCCAGATCTTCATCCTCCACTACCGGATCATGTGCCGCCACGTTCTTGCTCCTCCAGACTGTATCTTCGAGTGCAGCCACATCTTCGTCGATCATGTACTCCTGCACAATAGTGAGAACAAGTCAGTTCATGACAACAAATGCATCATGAGTCAAGTAAACAAAGATCAATATAGTCCAATTTGTATATAGAAGGAACAAATGCATCCATGTCTGGGAGTAGGCAAAAGCATCAGCATGTTAACAAACGCACAGGCTCATGAAAAGAGTAGGAAAATCAGGATAACAGTAAATATCCATGAGCAGTTTAATTAATGGGATCCATGCCATAAAGAAGTTGTCACATGCAGGTCTACACTCTACACTTCATCACAAATGTCCAAGAGATCAAACAAGAAAAAGAAAGAGAGACACCATTTGATTGGTGTGTACCTGCTTCAGGTAGCTAGCCCCAAAATGTCTGTGCAACAACCTGAACTGATGAAGCTCATGATCTCTCCCTCGGACAAACTCTCTGCAACAATTTGATTACAACAGAGGATATGAGTAAGAAGGTTTCATCATTTGTGCATTTCACTGTTATAATCACGCAGTAACAACAAGGAGGTAAGATATATAATAATAAGGCATAACCAAGCATCGAAAAGGAAATAACAACCTGTTGCACAAGTTTTCTATAATTTCCCTGTAACCAAGCATCTATTTATTGGAAAAATAATCGACAACAATCAAGCTATGTCAATCAGCAGCTAAAAATTGGTAAGTGCCAACTTGTAACATCAAGTATACTGCTGAACCAAGTGAATACAGCTTGAAGACACAAAACCACTAATTGATTCAACTAGAAAAGGACATATGCATCTCTGAACCAGACTCCATATTATCAAGTTCTATTTCTGGGTATATTCCTAGTCTGTGACCATTTGACTCATATCTTGAGTGTTTATGAAACCAAGATCCATTCATTCAATCAAATACTAGAGTAACTTAAAAACTGCAATCGCCATCTTGTACAGTGATAATATCAATCTACCAATGAACGAAGAACACCGTGGCAATAATAGGAAATGATAGCGCAGAAAGTTAACAGCAGCTAACTAAATAATTGATGCATCGACACCCTAAGACGCCATGAGAATCAGAGGTAAAGAGGGGGAGGGGGCAGCGACTAGCACCTTTTGGGCGCAGAGGTCTGGACCAGAGAGGACGAAGTAGACCTTGCCGTGGATCTTGAACACATTCTAAAAGTCGCGGGCGAGCTTGTAGAAGAAGTAGCCGCCGCCGACAGCCACGGCTGCCGCCCTAGTCGATGATGGCGCGACGTTCCCGACTGTGTTCTTGTGGCCACTGCAAGATCTGCGCCCTGAACCACTAGTAAGATAAAAAAACGTCAGATGTGAGTCGTCTCTGATGTGGAAAAACGAAAGAAGAAGATGGAGAAGTAGATTTTCGGGCGATGCTGTCGGGAGTGGTTATCCAGCGGCGGCCTTGCCGGGGTTGACCGGATGCGACTGCTGGTTTGAACGTCGAGCTTCGGAGAGAGGGGATCGGGGCGGCTCCTGGTTTGGACGCCGCGTAGCGGAGAGCGGCCAGTGCCTGGACCGACGGCGAGTGGGTGATGGGGGCGGGGCAGGGCGGGGCAAGTGGGTGACGGGGGCGGCTAGGGTTTGGAAGAAGCCGTCACGAGAGAGATGGGAAGGGAGATACGCTAGGGTTTCTTGGGCAGGCGGCGACGCTCACCTTATATACCAGATGCGGGCGCTCGGGACCATCCGATCTGCATCTGACGGCTGAAGCTGCTTTGAATTGCTGGGCTCGGCCAGTTTCAGCCCAGTTCGCCAGAATAGATGGCAAAAAACTGTAAACATTCTCTATTTATTTGAAGAAAGTACCAAATTAGTTACAAAATTTTAGCACAAAAATTTATAAAAAGACTATAAAACTAACCATACAATGCAACGGAGAACAAAATGTAATTCATAAATGTTTTATTTTGTGCCTAGTATGATAGATGCCCTTTATAATTAGACAATTTCATGTCGGTTCGGCTGGAAATGACTAAAAATTGAACTGCAAGTGCTATATATATTGCCTGTTATTTTTCAGGAATTTCATTTATCGGTTCACAACTATCCATTTAATCATAGATACACAAAAATATTTGCATTATTCAATCACTACGCACGAACGGTCGTGACCGAGACTTCGACTAGATTTACAAACAAGCATACAAAATTCAAAAATAATCAAAAAATGGAAAACATTCGTGTTGTGTCATGATATGTGCACTAGTATCTATAAAAATAATAAACTTAGAATACGACAATTATATTGGAAAAATGTTCTCTGAAATGAGCTATCATCTACGAAGATTCATGGCCTCGAGGTCAAATGACGAATGTTATTGTCATATTCATGGCATAGTTTGTACAAATTTTCCCATATTTGGCACAAACGTGCCTCTTGGAACCGTGAACAATGTTACCGAAGAAAGTTTTATTTTTACTTGCAGAAAAAAAAACATTTTTCATTTTCCGAATGGGAAAAATAGGTTTTTTTGTGAAGCACCTCCCAAAACTATGTTTCAAAACTGGAGCTCTATATTTCTTAAAAATATAAGACCACATTTGATGTACAAATAACCAAATTTTTGTGTCTCAAAAAGTTTCTACGTACCTCTCATAAAAAAGACAAATTTCTACCGATTCAGTAGGAAGCGGGTCAAATTAGAACAGCAAGTGCCTCATAGTTTGCTCATGATTTTTTGGAAAAATCATTTTTGGGTACAAAATTACCTATTTCATCAGAGATACAACAATTGTTTCACAAGAATCAAGCCCTAGCTACCAACGGTCATGCCCGTCGTTTTGATTGTATTTTGAAATCGGCATACGAAATTCAAAAAAATTTAAATAAATGGAAAACCTTCTTGATGTGTCATCATATGTGACATAATATCCATAGAAAATAATAAACTTGGAATACGACAATTATATTGAAAAAGTGTTCTCAAAAATGAGCTATACACTACGAAGATGCATGGCTTCGAGGTCAAATGACGACTGTTATTGCCACATTCATGGCATAGTTTTTTCAAATTTGCTCATATTTGGCACAAACGTGCCTCTAGGAACCGTGAACAATGTTGCCGAAGAAAGTTTCATTTTTACTTGCACAAAAAAATCAATTTTCATTTTCCTAATGGGAAAAATAGGTTTTTTTGTGAAGCACCTCCCAAAACTATGTTTAAAAACTGGAGCACTATATTTCTTAAAAATATAAGACCACATTTGATGTACAAATAACCAAATTTTTGTGTCTCAAAAGGTTTCTATGTACCTCTGATAAAAAAGACAAATTTCTACCGATTCAGTAGGAAGCGGGTCAAATTAGAACTGCAAGTGCCTCATAGTTTGCTCATGCTTTTTTGGAAAAATCATTTTTGGGTACAAAAGTACCTATTTCATCAGAGATACAACAATAGTTTCATAAGAATCAAGTCCTAGCTACCAACGGTCATGCCCGTCGTTTTGATCGTATTTTGAAATCGGCATACGAAATTCAAAAAAATTAAATAGATGGAAAACCTTCTTGATGTGTCATCATATGTGACCTAATATCCATAGAAAATAATAAACTAGTGAAAGGATCAAGTAGGTTGACTAGAGGGGGGTGAATAGGCAACTACCAATTTTAATTTTCTTTTCAACAAGTTAGGGAATTGCTCAAATATAAGTTCTCTAGATATGCAACTAGGTGAACAATCCTATATGATGAGCAATAAGCTAGCTAACAAGATATACTAAACACGATAAGCTAGCAATACAAGTAAAGGTAGATAAAAAGGATAAGCACATGGTGACACAGAGATGATTCCCGAAGTTCACTTCCCAATGGAAGCTACGTCTTCGTTGGAGCGATGCGGGGTCACAAGTGATCCCCGAATAGCCGTGATATGGCACACCGTATCTCCCTCGTGTTATCCTCCAATAAGGAGTTCCACGAGCCACTATATGATGCCCTCGAGGTCGGCAACAAACCTTTACAAGGATGAGGCACACTCCACAACCAAATTGGAGGCTCTCACCAAATTCCCGCGGCTCCCAAAGCCACAAGGACCACAAGGCTGGGGCATGTCTCCACAACTCAATTGGAGGCTCCCGGCTAGTCCCCGCGGCTTCCAAAGCCGCAAGAACGACCAACGACCGTCTAGGGTTCCAATGAACCCAAGATTCACAAGTTCCTCTAAGGAATGGATATAGAAATCAAATCGCTTTGGTGGAAGTGTAGATCTAGGTCAACTCTCCCAAATCCTAGAAGGACAAGGTGTTTGAGTGGGTAGGGAGAGAGATCTACTAAGTTTAAGCTTGCAACAATGGTGGGGAAGATATTTCTGGTCGTGGTAGTTGGCTGGAGGTAGGTGGAGTCGTATTTATACCCCTCCCCGAAATCTAGCCGTTGCGCTTCATTCCGTCCAGAATTACTTAGGCCGGAACTTTCGGCCGGGCCGGAACTTCCGGGCAAACCTCCGGGTAAACTTTCGGTCAATCACAGAACCCTTTTTCTCCGAAAATTTGTCAGCCGGAAGTTTCAGGCCGGAACTTCCGCCCCTTGGGCCGGAACTTCCGGTCCACACCGGAACTTCCGGCCAGTGAAAAATCCCTGCATTTCCATAACAACAGCTCTTCTATGTTCGTATAATTTGTACCTGTCACAAGCTTAACATACAGTTAAAAAGGCGCTTGTGTTGTCATAATCACCAAAACAAGATTACGGGCAAGTATGCCCTTTCAATCTCCCCCTTTTGGTAGATGATGACAACACAAGAACAGGATTTCCAAAATATAGACGGGCTCCCCCTAAGCATGTGCATAACTTAGAAGATTGCATTTGAATACAATATGCACATAACTTAGGATCAACACTCCCCCTATATTTTACAAGTCAAGCAAGTAATCAAGTAAAACATAAAAGCACAACTTGTACAAACATAAGACAAGAAACATAGAGATTACACAACATAGTCTTTACAGAAATAAGTTCACAAATGGGTTCCACATGTCTTACCACGTGCATAAGATAGGAGGTTCACACATAATAAAGTTCAACAAAGGCGACAAATACAAATAACCGGAGCACAATAACATAGCCGAAACAAATAAAAGAACGAGTCTTTGTGCTCCACCCATGCAAATCCCGCAACCTAGGAGATACTTCTCCCCCTTTGGCATCAAGACACCAAAAAGGGGAAATGAAAGCGAGGCTAACGTCGCTCACTCTTCATCAGACGAGTCCCACGCAAGATCCGCATCATTCGGCACATGAGTAGTCCACTGCACGGTCTCGGTGTTCCAATGCTTGTATGCGATGTGTGGAGGAGGAGAAGGACAGTTGGGAACCTTGAGATGCTGCATAATCTTGTAGTCATCGACAAGGCCTTGGTGCCTCTCCACAGACGCTTGATAGTTCTCCTTGTGAATGCAAACGTTCATCCTTAAGATCTTGTCAATAGCACGCTGAGCCCATGTGCGTTGCTTGGGTTTACCGGGCTTCTTCACTATAGGATCACTTGGGATATGAGACCCACTAGCTCCATCATCGGTGGCCATAGGACCTTTATCCTTATTGAGATTGAGATGAGCAATCTTCTTGTGCATCTGCACATGCTTATGGATAGTGTCACAGTCGAGGGCCGCATCCGGGTTAAGCACATCATGATCTCCAAAAGGGAACTTTGACTTGATAAGCCTCATAATGTATGGAGCATATGGAGGCACTTTCCTTCCTATCACGGCATCATATATCTCATGAAAAATGAAGTCCATCACATCAATTAGAAAGGCGTTCGCCTCGGGATCATCTTCCATGAACACATTGTGAGCAAAGATCATGAGGTTGACAAGACCACCACGGATTTCATTGTTGTTGCCTCCACTTGGAGCGATGGTGTGGCGGAACATGTGAAGCAGAATGTCATAAACGGGAAGGAGTCCCGCTGTGGTGCCAATCAGTCCATCTTCAGCATAGAGATCACTCATCTCATTCTTATCATAAGCAGCCCCGTGAATGTGCATACGCTGACCGGAGGCCTTGTTGATACTAGAGAATCCATACCGGTGGCCATCATGCTCAAGAGCATTAGCAAAGTCATGAAAGGTGGCGGAGAGCTTGTGATTTCCGGTCATCCATGTCATACCACGGGCCGGAGTCTTATCAAACACCACTGTGGCATAGAATTGATGAATCATGTGGATGTTGTAGTTGCATTGAATCTCCATCAGAGGACGCAAACCAAGAGCCTCGACCACAGCTACAGCCCCACCAAAATATGCTTGTTTCTTCTCCAAGTGTTCAAAATCAATGGGCTGCATAGGGCACACCTTGTGCTTGCCAAGATTGCAATAGACCTCCTTGTACAGCACCTCTTGCTCAACATGATAAAAGCATGAGTTCAACTCAGGGTCATGCTCGCCTTCATTGGTGAAGGCTAAGCGCCAAGGAATGAAACCCCTTTGATGCTTAGGGACAACAGGCAAAGGTGCTTTCTTCTTCTTCCTCTTGGATATCTTCACATTTGGTACTCTTGTCTACAAAGGGGCATCAGCTGATGCATCTGGCATAAGATCATCCTCTCCTCCACTTGTAGGACGAGACCGGGAAGCGACACGCTTGTAGATAGCTTGACGAACACGAGAGCCGCTAGGTGCTGAGAACAGACAGATGATAGCATAAGGTAAGTGCTCAAGTCAGATGATTAAAGGAAACAAGGAACAATTTGATTGCTGTTAGCACTTTTCTGTTTCAGGGCGGAAGTTCCGGACGCAGGCCAGAAGTTCCGACCTAGCCAAAAGTTCTGGTTTGCACGGCTGCGAGGGGAACAAGATCCTCAAACAAAAATTTGCTAACACAAATCAAATCGCTCCTAGTATAATTTAGGGCAAGCCTAGAGGAGAGTTTTCACCAAAGGAATTCTAGAATAGTGCTCTATTTCATCTAGGTTAAACGAAAGTCGAAATCGTCCTAGATTTGAAAATGGAGACTATACCGGAGTCCATGGCGAAAATGGCGTGGAGGAATAGGATCCCCACGTCGTGGGGATGCAGATCCGGCCGGCGGCCGGAGGAATCCGCGGTGGGAGGCCGCAGTGGAGATACGGCGGCGGAGGAGTTCCTGGGCGAGGAGAGAGAAGGTCCTGGGCGTGGGGTTGGACGAACTGCTCGGGAAGAAGCAGTCCACCCCGCGGCCCTGGCTAAAAGCGCCTAGATCACTTGCACCGGAAGTTCCGGTCAAAGTTCCGGCACAAGTTCCGGACGACAACAGAACAGTTTTCGCCCAGGGACTTAGCCGAATTTTTTGACTGAAAATTTCGGGCGCCGGAGGTTCCGAACCCGAGGTCCGAAAATTCCGATGTACCCACGCCACCAAATCTCCGGAAAGGCAACAAATGACTTGAGCAAGAGTTTAGCATGGTTTTTAAGGAGCGATCAAAGCATGGCTTGGGATAGAAATTGTCACTGAAAATGGTACTTCACACTCAAACTTGGTAAGAGGCACAAAAGATCAAAATAAGAAGCATCATTTGAGTGTGTTTTCCATAATGACCAATGGATAGGCAAAAAGGCCATAAAGCTCCAAAAAATAAGATCAAATCTTCACAAAGAAGATGTCGGTGGCCTAGGCCACCATGTATGAGTGTATGTGGTGTGACACCGCGAAGATATATCTTGGGTTCACCGCCACTACTCGTCAATTAAGCTCAAAGTTCATCAAAATGAAAATATAGAGACAAAATGAGTTTTTACTATCGGCATAACGGGGGGATAGTCCAATGTATTAGGGCCGCACTCCCCCTATGTCCATGCCTACATCTAAACCAAATAAGTATCGTCTAATATGGGTAGGTATGCAAGAAATCCACTAAGTCCAATTGGATATCCACCACATTTAGTTCTCCTCTCAACTCCTTAAATCTTGCTTCACCAAGAGGCTTCGTGAAATATCGGCGAGTTGATGCTTGGTGTTGACATAATTGATTGCAATATCACCCTTCTCAATATGATCTCGAATAAAATGATACCGAATCTCAATGTGCTTAGTCTTGCCATGAAGAACCGGGTTGTGTGCAATTTTGATAGCACTTTCATTATCACATAAAAGAGGCACTTTGTCACAAATGACACCATAATCCTTTAAAGTTTGTCTCATCCATAATAATTGTGCACAACAACTACCGGCGGCGATGTATTCGGCTTCGGTGGATGACGAGGCCACACAATTTTGCTTCTTGGAAGACCAACTCACAAGGGATCTACCAAGGAATTGGCATGTACCCGAAGTTGATTTTCTATCCATTTTTCAACCCGCACGATCCGCATCCGAATAACCAACAAGATCAAAGCTTGTACCATGGGGATACCAAAGACCATAGTTGGGAGTATCCAACAAATATCTTAGAATCCTTTTGAAAGCAGTTTCATGACTTTCCCTAGGACTTGATTGGAATCTTGCACACATACCCACACTAAACATAATATCCGGTCTAGATGCACAAAGGTAAAGCAAGGATCCAATCATGGAACGATAAAGCTTTTGATCAACTTCATTACCATTCGGATCTAAGTGAAGATCCACTTTGAAGTCCATAGGAAACTTATAAGGCTTGGCATTGTTCATATCAAATTTCTTGAGCATTTCCTTGATATACTTGGCTTGACATAAGAATGTCCCTTCTCGAAATTGATGGATTTCAAAGCCAAGAAAATATTTCAATTTTCGCATCATAGACATCTCAAATTCCTTGGTCATTAGCTTGGAGAATTGATCACTAAATTCATGGTTAGTAGAACCAAAGATAATATCATCAACATATATTTGGCATACGAAAAATTCTCCATTTATTCTTTTTGTGAAAAGGGTGGGATCTTTTACCCCAATTGCAAAGCCACGGTCTACTAAGAACTCCTTGAGATGATCATACCAAGCACGTGGAGCTTGCTTGAGCCCATAAAGAGCCTTATGGAGTAAGTAGACATGGTTAGGAAAATTGGTGTCTTCAAAACCCGGAGGTTGTTTCACATATACTTGTTCATTTAGTGGACCATTTAGAAAAGCACTTTTAACATCCATTTGATATAAAGTAATTTTATGAGTGGATGCATAGGCAAAGTAAGCGAATGGATTCAAGTCTAGCAACGGGGCATAGGTTTCACCGTAGTCGACTCCTTCGATTTGGGTGTAGCCTTGTGCAGCCAATCTTGCTTTGTTGCGGATGACTTGACCATTTGAGTCTTGCTTGTTCTTGAATATCCACTTGGTTCCAATGACATTATGGGAGGAGTCATTTGGTCTTTCCACTAATGACCACACTTTGTTGCGCTCGAAGTTTTTCAACTCTTCATGCATAGCCGCAACTCAATCCATGTCTTCAAGAGCATCATATACCTTGAGAGGTTCTAAGCTAGACAAGCAAGAGACATGACCACAAAAGTTAGCTAATTGATTTTGAGTGGCCACACCTCTACGGATACTCCCAAGGATATTTTCTTTGAAGTGTTGTTGATAATCCAATTTTGATGCACGCTGGATGATATCATGTTCCATAGCTTGACCAATAGATTCACCAACACAAATATCTTCATCATTGCCTTCATCTTGATCATGGTCACCCCTAAGTGTAGTTCTTGAAGTCATGGGTTCATTCTCTTGTTCACCACTAGAGTTGGGTGGGTCTTGACCATTTTCTTGATCTTCATGTTCTTGTTCTTGATCATGGATAGCTTGTTGATCACTTGTTGAGGTAGATGGCTCAACTTGGGTGGAACTTGTTCCTTCTTCTTGAGTGATAATGGGTTCTTCACTAGGAATGAGTTCACTGATGCCCATAGTTCTTATGGCATGAGATGGCTCTTCATCACCTACATCATCATGATCAATATGCCCCGCTTGGGAACCATTATCCTCGTCAAACTCCACATTCATAGACTCTTCAACACACCCGGTGGATATGTTGTAGATCCTATAAGTATGAGAGTTTGCGGCATATCCAACAAGAATACATCAAAAGATCTAGACTCAAATTTAGCAAGTTTGCAACCTTTAATGTAAACATGCCATTTGCAACCAAATACTCGAAAGTAAGAGACACTTGGCTTTTTACCGATAAGGAGTTCATATGGTGTCTTTTGCATGAGAGGACGAAAGAAGAGCCGGTTTGAATAGTGGCAAGCGGTGTTGATGGCTTCATCCCAAAAGTTATATGGGGACTGAAATTCGGCCATCATAGTTCTTGACATATCAATGAGAGTGTGATTCTTCCTTTCGGCGACACCATTTTGTTGGGGAGTATACGCAACGGAATATTGGTGTTGAATGCCCTTCCCGCTTAGGAAATTATCCATAATGTAATTCTTGAACTCCGTACCATTATCACTTCTTATTGCCAAAATATTGGCGCCATATTGACGTTGAACAAGGGTTGCAAAGTCAATGAATATCTTTTGAGTTTCACTCTTCTTCTTGATATAGAAAGTCCAACAATATCTTGAATACTCATCCACAATCACCAAACAATATTTCTTGCCACCAAGACTATCATAAGTGGGAGGCCCAAAAAGATCCATATGAAGAACCTCCAATGGCCTCTCGGTGGAGATGATGGTCTTCTTGAGGTGGTTCTTTTTATGCATCTTTCCGGCTATGCAAGCACTACAAGGACGATCTTTGGAAAAATTAACATTGGTTAGTCCTACCACATGTCCACCCTTTACAAGAGTTTGTAAATTTCTCATACCGACATGGCCAAGTCGGCGATGCCAAAGCCACCCCTTTTCGCCTTTAGCCATTAGACATATAGCGATTTGAGTGGTCTCTTTTGAGAAATCAACCACATGCAAACCATTTTCACGAAATCCAACAAAGGCGACATTGAGTGTTTGAGTGAAAAGGATGGTCACGTGGTATTTGTTAAAAATAACCGTGTAACCGGCATTGCATAATTTACCAACGGAAAGTAAATTGTATGAAAGGGATTCAACAAGGAGGACCTTCTCAATGGATAACTCCGGAGTGATCACAACCTTACCAACTCCCACTACCTTGAGTCTTGCATTGTTCCCAACGGTGACATGAGAGAATGAGAGTAGTTGTTTCAATAAGTCCTTTACTAGTTCTTTGCTTCCGGTCATATGGGATGAGCATCCACTATCAATGAGCCATGAAGATCCACCGGAAGAGAAACCCTACAATTAATCAAATCTTTCATTTAGGTACCCATTTTGGAATGGGTCCTCTTTTGTTAGTCACAAGGGTCTTTGGAACCCAAATAGCATAGTGATAATCATCTCCATATGAAGTGCCAACATATTTAGCAAAAACAAAACCATTTCTAGATTTCAAAAGAACATATGAAGGGTTGTATTTTCCTGCAAAGTTATTGTGAGTGGCATTGCTCCTAGTGACATTACCACTCCCAATAGAGTTGTCATTTGCTTAGGCCAACTCCCCCTCCTTCACAAAAAACAATATCTTTGGAAGGGGAGTTAGCTTCTTCTTGTTGTTGTTGACCTTCTTAGAGTTGGGTGCGAACCCAATTCCTTCTTTGCCAAACTCCCTTTTGATTGCTCAAAAGATCATTGAGGTTCTTTTCCCCTTGGATACAAGTGGCTAGGCCCTTCTCAAGTTGGGCCTTCAACCTAGTGTTCTCCTCAATAAGAGATGCCTTGACACATAAAGGGTTAGTGGTACAAGCATTTCATCTTTATCATTATGAGAAGTGGTGAAGCTAGCATAATAAATTGAGCTTGTAGTTTGGCATATGGCTCCTTGAGTGTAGTGAGCTCACTTGAGGTTACCTTGTGGGTTTCCCTAAGTTGCTCAAAACCCTCAAAGAGTTTGTTATGACTCTCTACAAGTTCCTCATTTTTACTTTTTAGATCAATAGCAATTTGAATAGAGGTTTCATGAGTTTCTTTTGCCTTGGAAAGATTCATGGCTTGTGTCTCCTCAAGTTGCTCACGGAACAATTGTTCCTCAATAAGTTGATCTTCTAGCTCACCAATCTTGTCGGCATGATCACATGCATGCCCTTCGAGTTCACAAATCCTAACATCCTTCTTGTCGTGGTGGGATCACGGCAGATGCCATGGGTATGGCTTAGTTGGGGCCGAATGGTCGTTGGGGAATCCGGGGAGGGTTTATGCACTCAAGATGTGCACAAGCAAGAACATGCAAGAAACCACAAGAACATGAACAAGAAGCCAAGGAATCCAAGAACACAAGAGACACCACGATGTACCAGGTTCGGGGCCTTCGTGAGGAAGTAAAACCCCTACTCCTGCCTTTCCTCTCTCAATATATCAGTGTCGTTCTCAAGTACAAGGTGCTCCTCGAGCTGTATGATGCTGCTCAAGTGAGAGCTCTAGGTAGAAGATGAAACTATGAAGGGGGAAATGAGCTAGGGTTTTTGCCGTCCCCTCCCTGGAGGTAGAGATGTTGCATATACATAGGCCGAAGTACTGTTTTACCCCTGCCTCCAGCTAACAATGGCATGGCCAGAAGGTAGAAGACAAGCCTCTGCCTCCTGCCAGCTCAACGGCCGGACTGTCAGGCCGGACAGGCCTAGCTTTCCTCTTCCGGTCATACTTCAGTAGCCTGCCGAGGTCTAGCCTGTAGACCTTTCCCGAAATAGCCAAGTCAGCTCCTAGGCCCCCGAGCTTCCGGGAAACCCGTGGACGGACCTCGCCGTCCTCTGAAGCTTCGGGCCACGAGCTCTGGACGCCCGTGACCTCTCTGACATGCCTCGATCCTTGCTGCCAACCTCGGATAACACTCCTGATCCTATACCTCGGTAGAGAATACCTTATTCCTGTGCTAGCTAGCTGACTGCCCCGAGGTTGATACCTCGGAGGATATACCTCGGAGAATATACCTCGACGTACGCCTTACGTCGGATGACGCCTCCTGCGTCCTTGCTCAATCGTTACCTCGGACAGCTTACCGCCTTAACCTTACATGTCTTTACCTCATCTTTACCCTACCCGGGGGTAACCCCCCGACAGTAGTCCCCGAAGCTGATGTGGTCTTGCAGCCTCGGATGAAAGGCCGCATCAGGTTCAACCCGAAACCATATGCGCTGCAATGTTTTGCAGGTTACCGAACCAACACCCCGAGAAATCCATCGGTCTGTTCCTCGGGCCATACTACTTTTCCGAAGTATCCGCCGAGATTTCGGACGTCAACCCCTCGATTCCTGCATCCTTACTGACTTCGGTCAGAGAACACTGTTCACACGTCCCGTCCGTCACTTCCTGGTCTACGACAGTCAAAGCACTCGAGTGCTTTCCACCACGCGGCCCACGTCAGCGGAGATTCCCCGCTCGCGCCGCTTCGTGCTCCAGTAACCGCACCGCCCGACGGTTTGCCTCCTGCAACCGATCCTGTGGCCTGCTCGCCCACCGCTATCTTCGTGCCACGTGTGCCATTGTGCACAAACGATCCCACTCGCCGCTCCGATAACCGCGCGGTAGTGCGCAGTTACCGCCCGCGGTTATAAATACAGGCCCAGGGCAGTGCATCCCTCTTCTTCCTCATCCACTTGCCGTTCCGCCTCCATCGCAACCAGCGCCGCCGCTTCCAGTCGGGAAGAGACGTGTTCCCGCCGCCGCCGACGAGCAGCTCCTCCGTCGCTGCTGCGACCGCGTCACCGGCGCCGCCCTTCAGCACCTCATTTTCACGGTATGTACTCCCTTTCTTGATACCCTAGGCATTGCTCTAGGTTTCTTCCTCTTCGCGCTTTGGTTCTTCATATGTTCTTGAATAAAACTCTATTTACCTCCTCCGGTAGATCTTACTCGCATACTCTTTTGGGTAGAAATTGGTTTCATGCCTCGGATAGAACTCTATGTACACCAGATAGCCGCCTAACTCCTCCTGAGTTAGCCAGATATAGCCTTAGATTCCAGATTTACTTTTTCCTTTGCTAAACTTCTGTGCTTTCTCTGCAGATTGATTCTGCCGAGATGTCTCCTCCTGAGACTTCGGAACAAACCGAGGTTCCAGACCTCGAACTGGAGGTCGGAGAACGAGCCGGCTGGGAAGGTTCGGATGTAACTCCGGACGAAATCCAGTGGCTCAGGGCGACTCGGCGGATTCCCACCGGGGTAGAGTGTCGCCTGCCAGAGGGCGAACTCGAGCCTCAAGTCAGCAAGGGGAACGGGTGGTCTTCGTCGCGCACTTCCAGCGCGGCTTCGGACTGCCCGTTAGTGATTTCTTCCGGAGCTTCCTCGACAAGTTCGGGCTCCAGGTTCATCATCTCCCCGCCAACGCCATCACTACTCTCTCCTGCATCGTCTCCTTCTCTGAGGGATACCTCGGCCTCAAAGCCACGGTAGACCTCTTTTCTCGCTACTTCCAACTTAAGCGGCAAGTGATCCCGGCTCCAAAAAACAAGGATCTGCCCAAGCTTCTAACCGCCTGCGGAGCTGCCACCATAGCTCCTCGCCGAAACTCCATCTTCCCACGTATCACTACTCCGGACACCGTTCGCAAGTGGCTCCGGACGTGGTTTTACGTGAAGAACTCCGGCGAAGAGGACTTCCTCAACCTGCCGGCGTTCAACCTCAGCCCTCCTACAGAACAGCTCAACTGGGACTACGCTCCCCCTCACACCGGCGAACTCAAGTCCATCCACGGGTATATTGCGAAATGGCAGGACCCGGAGGACCCCGACAACGACGGGAAAGTCCTGACGGCTGACGACCTGGCCTGCACATTCGTGAAGCGCAGGGTCTCCCCTCTCCAGGCGAGGTCTCACAAGATCTGCCACATGAGCGGTCTTTATGACCCCACCCGACATACGCACATTGCACTGGACAATGCCGCGGTAGCTCGGCGAGTCCGAGCTATCACCAAGTCCAAGATCTCTGATGCTTGGACATGGGGAAGGGAGCCCCATACAGGACCAACCCCGAAACAGGTACGCTATTCCGACGTTTTCTTCGATACTCCTTTACCACCGAGGTCTTGCTACCGACGTTCATCTTGACAATTTTCTTCCTAACTCCTTTTCATATATCTGCCATACAGCTGTTCGCCCGCCAGACCGCCGAGGATGGAGTCCATCCTGCGGACCACTTCGGTGAGGATCTCCCTGTCGAGGACCCACCATCCAACGTGGACCCTGACGACGAGGATTTTATGCCCATTGCCTCGGCCCGCATCACCACCGCGGGTAAGCCTCAAGCACAAGCTTCAGTTCAAGAGATTTCGGATGACGAGGAGGGGTTCCTTGTCTTGGAACCAATAAACGCGGTACCTCTCTCCTGCCTTCCGAACTTTACTCCAGCAACCAGCCGGAAACGCGCTGGTGCCGCAACTCCGGCCGCCGAACCATCCGCCACTGGAGCCTCCGGACCCACTGAGGCTCCGGTCAAGAGACGCCGGCTGAAGAAGTCCGGACATCCTCCTCATGCCCGGGGGGCAGGAGGCTTCCTACCTCGGATGGGTAATGCTTTGCTTCTATAGCCAACAATGTTTGTTGCTTAAACATATTATCTCGGTATTAACACTTGACCATCTTCTTTCGTTGCAGTGCCCCCATAGACGTGGATCAGGAGGTATCCTCCATGACTGCACCCGTTGGTGCCTCTGAAGCCACGACCTCCCCGACGAACTCTCGCCCCGGATCTCCTCCACCGAGGTCTGGCCCGGCTTTGGGGAAATCTGCCCCCACCCGAGGTCAGACTTCTCCGCGTCCTCAAACGGATGCGGAGACCAATCGCGCCAGGACTTCGGCTACCACCTTGCCGGAGCCTCGACTCTCCCCCCGAAGCCAGACTGCCCGCAACCAACAGCAGCAACAGCAGAAGCATCAGCAGAAGCAACAGCCCCAAAAACCACTCCGCCAAACCACCTTGCCGTTGGAGAAGGGCAAGGAGAAAGAGAAAGAGGCGGTGAAGTCCAAGGTCACCCCCAAACCAACATCTGGGTCTGGCACCCTGACTATCTCTTCTCCTTCAAGGATCCAACCGAGGTCTCCTCCCCCGGTGACACGCCGAATTCCTCCATTCGCCGCACCCATTGATGAGACTGCCCTCCGGCCGAAGAATATGCTCGGAGGGCATCTCTCATATTGGATAATCGGCCTGCTTCAAGTTCCGAGGCTGCTTTGGCCGTGGAGGCCTCGATTAGGGGCATCGAGCAGGGCGGACCGTGGGGATTTCCTCCTCTGCGCACTGATAGTGGCCAGAGCCTCGGCTCCTTGGAACATTACAATGCAGACTGGAATTCTGCAGACGAGGTCTCCTCGGCCTCCTTAGCTGCTCCGGTGGCTGAGCATCCCGCGGGAAACAGCGCCTGCGGCCGAAGCGTATATGATCTATACACTACTGCCCTTCGTGCTGGTCAAACCATCGACGTAAGTCCTATTCTCTTTACTTTCATGCAGTATCTCATCTAATATCCACCATCCCCAGTCCCCGAGATTCGAGGTAAACTATTGACGCTCCGTCGGAGTTAAAATTGTTTGGCTTGAATCTCAACTTCCATTTTCATCCGACGTATCCAATCCATTTTATCTCACTTTAGCATGCACCTCGGGTACGAGTCCCCGAGACTCATGTCGAGGCATACCCCGACAACATTTTCCCAATGATTTGACTCCGAGTCCCCGAGACTCTTGTCGAGGTATAACCTTTCTAACCGAGCTATATGTTTCTTCCTTGCAGAATACTATGAACGTCCGTACGGACGTCTTCCACTCTCTCTTGTTCGCACACAAGAACCTCCATGATGCGCACAAGGCCGCACTTGCAGCGAAGAAAACGTCGGATGACCAGCTAGCGCAAGAGAAAGCCGAGGTATCTCGGCTGGTAAAGGAACTGAAGCGCATTGATGGACTCCGGAAATCAGAAACGGAGAAGCTGAAGGATGAGAAGGATAAGGCCGTCGAGGCAGAGAAGAAACTTCGGGAGGACTCTGCCAAGGACCACCAAGAAGCTCTCCAAGTAGCCGAGGTCCGCGCCAACTCGGCCACAGAAGCTTTGGAAGCTCTGCAGGCGCAGGTCAACCAGTTTCTCCCGACGCTGCAAACTATCAACAACGAGATGGACAGTGAGTTTCTTGCCTCCCTTAGCTTTTCTTTGTCCTCCACACCATTGGTTTTCTGCCGAACCATTTCTCACACTGATAACAGGCTACCCTACTATAGAGCATTTTACCTACACCCAAGTTGCGGCCCGCAGCATCACTGGTCGGCACAGGGAGAGGCGGAACGAACAGAACCCCGATTGGACCGTTGAGGACCATATCGTGGCCATCAAGTCTAGGATCAATCCCTTGAAGACCATTGGGTCAGAACTCCTCGACGCAGGTCTGTGTGCTTTCAAAGCCTTATGGCCTCTTGCTGATGCTCCGAAATCTACCGAGGATCTTGCCTCCAAGCTTCGTGAAGCCGAACAAAGACTCCGAGAGTGGCGTTCATCTTCAGCTCGCGCTGGAGCTGATGCCGCTCTCAAATTCATCATGACTTGGTGCGAGAAGATCGACCTCGAAAAGATGGACACTCTTCGCCGAGGCTCGCCCTGGTCCTCGGACCCAATTCTCATCAAGCGCCGCGAAAAGATGGCTGCCTTCTTCGCTGGATATGCCAACACGAAGAACTTGAGCGAAGGAGACACCTACTCCGACGCCGAGGATTACGCGCCAGAAGACGAGGAATACGAAACAGACTCCGACGTCGAGGCCGAGCAAGGTGACGACGGTGAAACCCGCGAAGCAGAAACCGAGGCTCCTCCCCAACCTGATGCCGAGGTTACTGCCGACGTTGCCAGCACTTCCCAGGCTACCTCGGCTCCGGACGAAATCCCTGCTGCATCGGCTGCTGCCGACGTAATTCCTGACGCCTCGACCTGAACTTATGCTTGGCCAGAAAACTTCATTAAATCCCCGGTATGCCGGGACGCAGATGTAATCAAACTTAAGTAGTTCCTTTGCTACCTCTATTACTATTATGCTCATCCGAACCATGCTTTTCTAGGCTTTATATCGAATCCTTTTGAACAAGTGCCCGAGTTCACTTTCGTGTTTACTATAGTTGGCAGTCTCTGCTCTTGTCTGCCATTCTGGCGTTCGACAGTCGAGTCACAAGATTGTTGTTCATAGCATACAGTACTTAGTAAATTCCGAGGTATAGTTCAAAGTCATCCGACATAAAGAAGAAGTAAAAAACAGGGGTTAGTAAACGACATATGCCGGACTGTCTTTTTGGACCGAGTCCCCGAGTTCATTTTCATGTTTCCCATGTTCTTTCGTCTTTGCTCTTGACTGCCATGCTGGCGTTCGTCAGTCGAGTCACAAGATTAGTTACACAGCATACAGTACTTGAAGTTTGAGACGAGGTTCAAAATAGTCCGGCATACGAACGAAAAAGAAGTACAAACATAAAACAAGCATGCATAACAGCGAGGCAGTCCCCGAGCTCATTTTTAAGGTGCCGAGGTTTTTATTAAAGATCAGCCGAGGTACATACATTACTTCCTTCAACAGTAGAAGGGTCGGAGTAGAGCTACATTCCATGGACGCTGAAGCTCCGCATCGGGTCTATCCAGCCCATCTCCCCTTGGCTCCTGTGCATCTATAAGATAGTACGAATCATTGTGCAAAGCTCGGCTCACAATGTATGGTCCCTCCCATGGAGGTGACAACTTGTGCCGACCTTTGCTGCGCTGAACAAGCCTCAGCACTAGGTCTCCTTCATTAAACTTTCGGGGTTTTACATGCCGGCTTTGATAGCGTCGGAGACCCTGCTGATATATTGCTGACCGAGATAAGGCCAATTCTCTTGCTTCCTCAAGCAGATCTACAGCATCTTCCCGAGCTTCTTTAGCCTCGGCTTCTGTGTACATTGCCACTCTGGGCGCATCATATTCAATGTCGGTTGGCAGCATTGCCTCGGCCCCATAGACCATGAAGAATGGCGTATAGCCTGTTGATCTGTTCGGTGTGGTCCTTAAACCCCACAGAACTGCTGGTATCTCATCGATCCAACACCCCGGTGTTTTCAACAGTGGTTCTATTAGCCGAGCTTTGATTCCGGCCAATACCAATGCATTTGACCTTTCTACTTGCCCATTAGCCTGTGGGTGAGCCACCGAGGCTACATCAAGTCGAATTCCCTTACTCATGCAGAACCGAGCAAACTCTCCGACAGCAAAGTTCGTGCCGTTGTCTGTAATGATACTATGAGGATATCCATATCTCAGGATTATTTCCTTCAAAAAGGTCACTGCCGTATGACCATCCACTTTCGGATTGGCTTCACCTCGATCCACTTAGTGAATTTGTCCACCATCACCAGTATGTGAGTCATATTGCCTCGGGCTGGCTTGAATTCTCCCACCATGTCCAGACACCAAACTGCAAAGGGCCACGTGATAGGAATGGTCTTGAGCGCCGAAGCTGGCATGTGCTGCTGCTTGGCGAACCTTTGGCACCCTTCACATTTCCGAACTATATCTTCTGCATCGGCATTGGCTGTGGGCCAATAGAACCCGTGCCGGAACACCTTGGCCACCAGAGCTCTTGTGCTGCAATGATGTCCACATTCTCCTTGGTGGATTTCTAAAAGCATCTCCTTGCCTTCAGCTGGTTCGACACACCTCTGCAACACCTCGGTCACACTTCTCTTGTATAGCTCCTTGTTGATGATGGTGTATCCCTTAGCTCTCCTCTGGATTCTCCTTGCCTCGGTTGTATCACTTGGCAAACTTCCGTCAGTTATGAAGTTCATTATCTGCTCCGCCCATTCCGGCACTGGATGTAGAGGAAAAAGGCTCTCATCTATCTCCATTGGTTCGGCCGCCATGATCTCCGCCATGATTGCCTTTACCATTGCTCGGCCAGTCCCCGAGTGTTGGTGCGAAGTCCCCGGGCCAGATCCGAAGCTCCCACCATCCACGTCCATGGGAAAAGCTCCATCAGTCCCCGGGTACTGCGAAGCAGTCCCCGATTTCGGCCAAACGCATCCGACGTCTACCTCCATAGGCTCAGGCTCCGGATTTGGTGGTAAAAAATTGATTCGGAATCAGGAGAAGGCTTGATTGAAGGAGTTCTCAAATGATTCAGTGCTATCCCCGGTGGCACCGGTTCTTTGGATGAACCGAGCTTGGACAATACGTCGGCGGCTTCATTCTCCCCCCGAGGTATGTGCTTGTACTCACATCCTTCGAAAAACCCAGACACCTTTTGCACATGAAACCGATACAACTCCATGTTCGCATCCAATGCATCCCAAGTGCCGGTGGATTGATGCACCACCAAAGCTGAATCGCCGAAGCATTCTATACGCCGGACGCCTATCTCCTTTGCCACCTTGAGCCCATGGATCAGGGCCTCATACTCCGCCACGTTGTTCGACGCCGAGAAATGGATTTGCAGCACATACTTCAACTGGTCTTGCTTCGGCGAGGTTAGGACTATGCCGGCACCTAATCCGACCTTGGTCTTGGACCCATCAAAGTGCATCTTCCAATAATTATAGTCCGGCAAGGGCGGCTCATATTGCATCTCGGCCCAATCGCATAAAAAGTCCGGCAGCGCCTGCGACTTGATTGCATCTCGCCTTTCATAATGCGGAGTGTATGGAGATACCTCGATCGCCCATTTGGCAACTCGCCCAGTTGCGTCCTTGCATCCGATGATCTCCGAGATTGGAGCATCACATACCACCGTCATGGGATGCTCTTGGAAGTAATGCTTCAGTTTCTTAACCGCCAGGTATACTCCGTACGTCATCTTCTGGTAGTGGGGGTAGTTTTGCTTCGACGTGGATATCACCTCGCTCAGGTAGTAGATTGGTCTCTGCACCGATTTGCCTCCTTCGTCTCGCTCCACCACCACTGCAACACTTACGACCCGGTTTGTAGCCGCAATGTATATCAACATCGGTTCATTCTGCAAAGGGGATGCCAACACCGGAGCAGTGGATAACATCTTCTTCAGCTCATTGAACGCCGCGTCCGCCTGCGGGGTCCAAGTGAAACTGGTACTTTTCTTCATAAGTTGATACAATGGTAAGGCTTTTTCTCCTAGCCGACTTACAAACCGACTTAAAGATGCAAGGCATCCCGTGAACTTCTGCACATCTTTTAAACAGTTCGGCAACTTCATTCTTTCGATAGCTCGGATCTTAGCCGGGTTAACTTCTATACCTCGGCTCGATACGAGGAAACCGAGCAATTTTCCGCCGGGACACCAAAGGTGCACTTGTCCGGGTTAAGTTTCAACCGATACTTTCTTAAATTTGCAAATGTCTCTTCGAGGTCTTCGATGAGAGTATGCTTCTTTTTAGTTTTGATAACAATATCATCGACATACACTTGCACATTCTTGCCCATTTGAGAATGTAAGCACTTCTGCATACACCTTTGATAAGTTGCCCCGGCATTTCTCAAACCGAAACACATGACACGATAGCAATACGCCCCGTACGGGGTAATAAAGGCAGTCTTTATTTGATCATCAGTGTTCAGTGGGATCTGGTGAAAACCAGAATATGCATCAATAAAAGACAACAGCTCACATCCAGCCGTAGAATCGATCACTTGATCAATCCGAGGTAAAGGAAAGGGATCCTTCGGGCACGCCTTGTTCAGGTTGGTGAAGTCAATGCACATGCGCCACACCTTGACTACCGCCGGTTCGTCCTTCTTTTTCTCCACGAGGACTGGATTAGATATCCAGTCCGGATGCAGCACTCCATGATGAAGCCTGCAGCCAGTAACTTCGCCAGTTCTTCGAGTACCACCTTTCTTCGGTCATCTGAGAGCCGCCGCGTCGGTTGACGCACTGGTTTCACCTCTGGCCGAACAAACAAAGAGTGCTCTGCCAACTCCCTCGGAACACCTGGCAGGTCTTTAGCCGACCATGCAAAAATATCCCGATTCTCACGGAGGAAGTGACAGAGCGCGCTTTCCTATTTCTCGTCCATGCCAGTACCAATGATGGCGAAACGCTCCGGGTTCTCCGAGTCCAGCGGGATTTTCTTGGTCTCCTTGGGCACCTCGAATGAAGCGCTCATGTCCGGAGTAATTAGTCCGGACATGCCGAGCTGAGTAGACTGCGCCATTGCCACCACCTTCTGAAGTTGCTTCTTCTCCGCCGCGATCACCAAGGACTCGGCTAAACTAGATCCCGCCGAGGCACATTGCATAGCCTTCTTGTAGTCACCAGAAATGGTTATTATTCCCTTCGGCCCCGGCATTTTCATCTTTAGGTAGGCCACATGAGTGGAGATCATGAACTTGGCCAAGGCTGGCCTTCCCAGCAAGGCATGGTAAGGGCTCTGCAAGTCCACAACCTCGAACTCAAGACTTTCAACTCGGCTGTTATCTCGGGTACCAAAACCCACGTCGACCCAAATCTTTCCCATAGGTGCACAAGAGACCCCGGGCACAATACCGTGAAATGTACAGCTGCTAGGCTGCAACTGGTTCGGTGAGTATCCCAGCTTGACCATTGTGTCTCGGTACATGATATTTATGGCACTCCCATTGTCCACCAAGACTCGGGTGAATCTCACATTGTTGGTCGGCCCACAAAACGTCGGATCCACCACCAGTGCATAGTTTCCAGGGCTCGGCATGATCCGAGGTGTATCTTGCCTGCTCCAAGTGATCTCTTGCTCGGACCAGTTCATGTATTTCACCACCGCCGGAGTTACTGCATTCACCTCCTTGGCACGCCTCAGCATACTCTTCTTATCAGTGGACTCAGTCACAAACACCACGTAGCTTTGATGTACTTCCCTATAATCATTACCGGGGTTCTCATACCTCTGATTCTCAAAGGACCACGTTTGGCTTTGGCCGGCACCACCGTTGTTGTTGTTGCCCTGGGCACTCACTGCATTCACCAGTTTCGCCTGCCCGTCTTCTGGTTTTGGGCCGCATGGACCGGGGTTGAATTTGCTCCGGTTAAGCTCTGATTCTGCGCCGCTATGGTCGGCTTATGCTGCTGCTGCGCGTTCGGATATTGAGGTCTACGCCATTGGTTCGGTGGCCCACTCCGATTTGCCCCAGCTTTCGCCCCTTCTGCAGCAGTTCGGTGATGAAAACTACACTGCAGAGTGGTATGGTTGGGTGTTCTGCCATTCCTGCCATGATAAATACACGGTCCATTCACCAATGACTCGTAAGTCACAGGTGGTCCGGCCTCTTGCCACTGCTTCGCACCACCTCCCTGATTCTGGTTCTGGTTCAGAGTCCACGCCTGAGCCTCAGTCTTCGGTTTCTGGGCGCCTCCACGCCTTGCCCACCGTTCTGATTTCCTTGAGCTGAACGGCCTTTAGCTCGGCTTGCATCACCTGGGCCGGGGTCTCCATTGGCTCGGCTAGCGTCGCCGACCTTTTGCTTCCCAGCTAACACCGGATCGTACACTTGCAGCTGCATCTCCTTGTTCCGACCTGAAGTGACACTCCGGGCACGATCGGCTCCTCCGACGTGTGGAGACGAGGCTTGCCCCTTGGACCTCTGGCTAACTAGCCTAATCGAATGGACCGCCTGCGAACTGCCAAGCCCGGCCTTGCGGAGGGCTTCATTTTGCTTGCTGGCACATGCACTAACTCATTGAGCCGCTTCTGCTGCTCACGCCATGCATCTCCGGTCAACTCCGATAGCCCGGCCCTTACTGCTTCGGCTGCTCTAAGGTTCTTGGCTGGTGAACTATACACCGGCCTACCAGTAGCCGACCTGCTACTTGTTGCCTTACTCGAGCCCGAGACTGCAGCCCTAACCATCTCCTCATAAAGTTCCTTGCCTCGGTTGAACAGAGCAGCTTTCTTACGCTGCACAACCGGAGTAAAACCATCTTCTATACCATGTGCAGCATTGTATTCCTTCTGCTCCATATCGAACTGCTGCCTAGCCTCGGCCAGCAACCGAGCTTCTCTCAGCACTCTCTGGCGCTCTGCCTCTAACCCGGCCACCGTATGCTCCACACTTGCCTCTACTGCGAGTGGCCGAGCTAACCTATCAACGATAGCCTCTAAGGGAACTTCTTCCCTTGGCATGCCCAACTGCTCATTCTGACTAGGTTTCTCGTACGGAAACTTCGCCGCCCGACCTGATTTCTCAGGCAGCGCGGTTGGCATCGCCTCCACCTCGGCTAGCGCGACCTTGCCAGCATCTACGTTGCTAGCTGTAGGCTTGGTGCCAGCCACCATCACCTCCACACACCTCGGAGGGCGAGTGACACGCCGGCCCAAAGCCGCCAGGAGAGGAGTTTTGTCGTCCACGAGCACCTGCTCTGGGTACTCGTGAGCCACCGCGACTGCAACGTATGTGGGGAAGCTGCCGAGCATCATGAGGAAACCATCGGTGGGGAAATGCTTGCCGGCGAAGCACCCCGCATTGTCACTCACAAAGGCGAACTCGCCGATCTTGGTAACAAGGCCAGAAAGAACACACTCAGAGGAGCCCGTCCGGATGGAAACTCCACCCAACGCCTCAATCTGCCCCACGGTGGGTGCCAACTGTCATGGTGGGATCACGGCAGATGCCATGGGTATGGCTTAGTTGGGGTCGAATGGTCGTTGGGGGAATCCGGGGAGGGTTTATGCACTCAAGATGTGCACAAGCAAGAACATGCAAGAAACCACAAGAACATGAACAAGAAGCCAAGGAATCCAAGAACACAAGAGACACCACGATGTACCCAGGTTCGGGGCCTTCGTGAAGAAGTAAAACCCCTACTCCTGCCTTTCCTCTCTCAATATATCAGTGTCGTTCTCAAGTACAAGGTGCTCCTCGAGCTGTATGATGCTGCTCAAGTGAGAGCTCTAGGTAGAAGATGAAACTATGAAGGGGGAAATGAGCTAGGGTTTTTGCCGTCCTCCTCCCTGGAGGTAGAGATGCTGCATATATGCATAGGCTGAAGTACTGTTTTACCCCTGCCTCCAGCTAACAATGGCATGGCCAGAAGGTAGAAAACAAGCCTCTGCCTCCTGCCAGCTCAACAGCCGGACTGTCAGGCCGGACAGGCCTAGCTTTCCTCTTCCGGTCATACTTCCGTAGCCTGCCGAGGTCTAGCCTGTAGACCTTTCCCGAAATAGCCAAGTCAGCTCCTAGGCCCCCGAGCTTCCGGGAAACCCGTGGACGGACCTCGCCGTCCTCGGAAGCTTCGGGCCACGAGCTCTGCGACGCCCGTGACCTCTCTGACATGCCTCGATCCTTGCTGCCAACCTCGGATAACACTCCTGATCCTATACCTCGGTAGAGAATACCTTACTCCTGTGCTAGCTAACTGACTGCCCCGAGGTTGATACCTCGGAGGATATACCTCAGAGAATATACCTCCGACGTACGCCTTACGTCGGATGACGCCTCCTGCGTCCTTGCTCAATCGTTACCTCGGACAGCTTACCGCCTTAACCTTACATGTCTTTACCTCCTCTTTACCCTACCCGGGGGTAACCCCCCGACTCTTCTCCTCAAGAAGGTTCTTGGCTTCTCCATATTGATACATGAGGGCCTCAACCATTTTCTTGGTTGGACCTTGGAGCTTGCTAATGAAGATAGAAACTTTATCCTCTTCTTCAATTTTCCCTACATCCTCAACACAATCCAATAGTGATGGGTTAGAGGAGATATTAATTTTTGGTGGGCAATTCACCTTTGTTTCCTTGTCCATGAGGCACATAGGCTTGGAGATCTTGTCGTCGTTTGGAGATGAGAAGAGGTTGACCAATGATGGAGGAAGGTTGCCCGTTGCAAGAGCCGCCATTCCTACTTCTTCACTTGTGTCTTTATCCTCCTCACCTCCGGACTCGTACTCCTCTTGATGGGATGCCACAAAAGCTTTTTGTGGTGATCTCTTGACGAAGGTAGGCTTGGGGTGGTACTTGTTCTTCTTCAGAATGAGGTGGCCACCATTATCCTCTCTTCTTTCATAGGGGCAATCCCTTCACAAGATGATTGTCATTTCCACAATTGAAGCACATTCTTTTTATTGGTGGAGAGGCGTTGCTTTTGTTCTTCTTGTTCCAATACTGGGTGGCGGCAAGTGCAAGAACTTCATTGAGCTCACCCTCCAAGTCTTCTTCACCTTCAATGACCGAGCTTCCTTCATATCTTGGATGTTCTACAACACGGGCCTTCAAAGCAAGAGTCTTTGTGCCACGGATTTGGTTGACGGAGGACTTGGATGTGGACTTCAATGTATCATAGGAGACAAATTGAGCTAAGATATCATTGGGAGACATTGTTGTGTAATCCGCTCTTGCATGAAGATTCATCACCATAGTTTTACTATATGGAATAATGGTTTGAAGGAACTTGGCCTTGACCCATTCATCATCCATATACTTCTTCCCATTTTCCCTACATGTCACCACAAGCTTGTTGAGTCTTCCGAAAAGATCAGTCGGAGTCTCTTCCTCTAGCATGATGAAGTTGTCAACTTGATGTTGAAGGACGGCCGCATTGGAGCGTTGAATGCCCTCATTTCCTTCATACACGGTTTCAAGATAGAGCCAAGCCTCATTGAAAGTTTTGAGATTCCGCACATGATCTTCATCATTTGCGGTCATGGCACTCTCAAGAATGTACTTAGCATTTGCATCAAGTTGCTCATCAATCTCTTCTTGCTTGGTCAAGTTGTTGGGATCAACCGGGTTGAAGCCTTGTAGAACCACCCTCCAAAGATGCACCGATGAGCTGCGAAAATAAGACTCCATAGATTTCTTCCAAGTGAAATAATGACTATTATCAAGCTTAGGAGGGGGTCTACCAAGATTGGTTATATGAGGTTGAGTGGGTGCAACTTGAGTGAGATAAGAGCTAGGTGGAGCAAAGTTATGAGGGGGCTTCTCAGTAAGTTTGTCATCATTTTTATCCTTAGCACTAGCTCCCTTAATAGGAGTAGTAGTTGATGAGGAGGCATTTTGATTAATGACCCGAGAATACACCTCATTCACCATTTTGCCTTTCATGAACCCAAAGAGTTCAATCATGGCCTTCATGGTGATTGGGGCGTCTTCATCGGGAGGGATTATTCCCGCTTCACTTAGTTCTTTGTTAAGTTGTTCTTTATCAAGTTTTCTTGTTCCTTGGCAAGTTTTAACTCCTCATCTTTAGCACGTTGTAAATCCTCCGCACTAGCCATCCTCCCCTCTAGGCGATTAAGCCCTTAATAAAGAGACCTTGCTCTGATACCAATTGAAAGGATCGAGTAGGTTGACTAGAGGGGGGGTGAATAGGCAACTACCAATTTTAATTTTCTTTTCAACAAGTTAGGGAATTGCTTAAATATAAGTTCCCTAGATATGCAACTAGGTGAACAATCCTATATGATGAGCAATAAACTAGCTAACAAGATATACTAAACACGATAAGCTAGCAATACAAGTAAAGGTAGATAAAAAGGATAAGCACGCGGTGACACGGAGATGATTCCCCAAGTTCACTTCCCAATGGAAGCTACGTCTTCGTTGGAGCGGTGCGGGGTCACAAGTGATCCCCGAATAGCCGTGATATGGCACACCGTATCTCCCTCGTGTTATCCTCCAATGAGGAGTTTCACGAGCCACTATATGATGCCCTCGAGGTCGGCAACAAACCTTTACAAGGATGAGGCACACTCCACAACCGAATTGGAGGCTCTCGCCAAATTCCCGTGGCTCCCAAAGCCACAAGAACCACAAGGCCGGGGCACGTCTCCACAACTCAATTGGAGGCTCCCGGCTAGTCCCCGCGGCTTCCAAAGCCACAAGAACGACCAACGACCGTCTAGGGTTCCAATGAACCCAAGATTCACAAGTTCCTCTAAGGAATGGATATAGAAATCAAATCGCTTTGGTGGAAGTGTAGATTTAGGTCAACTCTCCCAAATCCTAGAAGGACAAGGTGTTTGAGTGGGTAGGGAGAGAGATCTACTAAGTTTAAGCTTGCAACAATGGTGGGGAAGATATTTCTGGTCGTGGTAGTTGGCTGGAGGTAGGTGGAGGGGTATTTATACCCCTCCCTGAAATCTAGCCGTTGCGCTTCATTCCGTCCAGAATTACTTGGGCCGGAACTTCCGGCCGGGCCGGAACTTCCGGGCAAACCTCCGGGTAAACTTCCGGTTGATCACAGAACCCTTTTTCTCCGAAAATTTGTCGGCTAGAAGTTTCAGGCCGGAACTTTCGGCCAGTGAAAAATCCTTGCATTTCCATAACAACAACTCTCTATGTTCGTATAATTTGTACCTGTCACAAGCTTAACATACAGTTAAAAAGGCGCTTGTGTTGTCATAATCACCAAAACAAGATTACGGGCAAGTATTGTAACAGCCCGAAGTTTGAAAACCTAAAAACCCGAGTGAAATTTTCGCTTTTGTGTTGCATTGCATCATGGCATCCAATTTTAACTTGCTAAACAACACACAAATGGTTTTGGCAGCATTTAAAAACAAATGCCAAACTTGTTCAATTACAAATCCAAAGCAATGAGAGAATTCAAACCTGCAAAACAAAAGTACTTTGACCACTTATATTGTCAAGGAAGTTCCAAATATAAAAATTTTGCAAACTAGTTTGATTTGAAAAATAAAATAAATGGAGGGAAACTCAAAATTGCCTGTGAGCAAGTCCTATTTTATTTTCTTACCAAATGAGTTTCAAATAATCTGGAAAAATAAGGGGAGCTTCATATTAATATAAAGAGGCTACCCAAAAATTTACATAATTTTTGGAAGTGTAGAAATGCTTCAAATAAATCAAATACATTGCTGGGTATTTCTATCCAGTACTTAGGAGGACCTATCTGTGAGGGGGAAAGTTTCTCCAGGGGGTTATTCGCAAAGTTGTTTTCTTCTCCGCTGTAGCGACGCGCGAGCTCGGCTCCCGCCGCACCAGCTCGAGACCGTGCTCGCCGTGCTTGCCGCGCCGGGCCCCCTCGCTGCCTACCCCTGCCAGGAGAGCATCCCCACGAGCTGCTCCGCCATCCCCTATCCCCTCACCTACACCCACGCTCCCATTTCTCTCTGCCATGGCAGCGACCTAGCCGAGGTCGTCACCGTCGCATAGCCACCGTTGGAGAGCTCCCGTAGCTAAACGAGCATCACCAGCAGTTCCGCCAAGACGTGTTGCTCCTCTCCGACGGAGGAATCGCGCCGGGGCGTTGAGGATCGAGAGATCCGTCCGTGACATTGCCGCCGCCGCCCGAGCTCCGCCACGCTCGAATTCGTCGCCTCCGAGCCACCTCCAGCTTCCCCGACCTCCCCACCGTGCAGAGGGTGAGCTCGCCGTCCCGTGAACCTCTCCATGTCCTCCCCCTTGCTCTAGCCTCGCCGTGGCCATCATCGCCATCGATGCCGTACGCCGAAGCTCCTCGTCGCCGTAGCATCCCGTGCCTGTTCGTGCTTCAGAAATTCTGGTATCGATTCCGGAACTGTTTCCGGATTCTATACCGGAATAAGGATTTGGCTACTGGACACTGACGTTTTTACCCGGAATTGAACCGGAAGTGAACCGGAAACATTTCCGGATTTATTTTCCACCGGTGAAAAATCCGGAAATTTCCGGACTGACATCCGGATTTATGTACTGATTTTGAAATTGCTATTTCTCTTTTCACCCATTCATCTCCAAATGTATAAAGTTTGTATTGTTGCTAATTAAATCATCAAAAGGTTATATCAAAAAGGAAATTAATAAAAATAATACCTTTTTATCGGGACCTCCGAAAAATGTGTTCCTTATATCGAGATGCTCAGAAAAACATGAGTGATCCAGAATCATCATCATCATGCATATTTGATCACAATTACAATAATGTGCTCTAGTAGTAATTATAATCACTAAGTTTAAATATGGGGTTTATTCCAAATATTGCCATAAATATAATGGGGACCCTAGTTAACTTGTTGATCATGTTCAATGCTTCTAGGGTGCATTTAAAAATGTCATATCATCATTTTTGTATGCATTGCACAATTGCCATGTGTTGATTGTTGTTTTTGCTTTCCGGTGTTGTTTGCCCTCCGGTAGATCACGAGTTCGGAGTTGAGCATCATTACTCCGACGAGCAGTTTGACTCCTCCGCTCAACCAGGCAAGCGTAATCCCCCCTCTGAGCATATCTTATCCTATGTTTCCGCAAATATTTTCTCCACTATAATATTGCATGCTGTTCTAAATGTCAATTTTCAGGGATTAAAGTATCCTATAGTTGCATTAAGTTTCCGATGCCAATACCTGTTTTCCCTCCTATTATCCATAGAACTGTTTTGTGGCCTGAGATACTTACTATGCTATGTGGATGCTTAGCCATGCTTAGTAAATTGCATAGCTATACGATGGATGGTTTGTGGTGGAAACAGGTGATGAGATGAATGGTTGTTGGTGGAGGAAATTGTGGTGACGAATAATAAAATGCTTAAAGGTGGGGATGAGAGGCCACTGTGGTTGTGGTGCTTTGTCTCGTTCCCGTCGCCTAGGTGCGAGTTCTGTACCTCTTGAACCAAGACTGAGCGTGCAACCATGCGTGAGGCCTATGCATTCGCAGTGCAGGAACCCTCATAGACTAAATAACTCGAGCGGGGCTAGCCAGGGTCCTCTAGTTCGGGCTTCCATTTATGCATGCGTGATGATGGTGGGATGAACTGAGATGAGGATTGTGGTATTAGGGAAATAAGTGGCCGTGGGGCGGGTGTTGCAGGCACTGGCAGTCCTGCCGCCACTGATGATCCTGGAAAGTCCTTAACGAGGCAGAAGTCGACACCGCTCCCACCCAGCCAGCTTTCCAAGGAAGAGAGCTAATTGTACAGGCAATGGACCGGACGGTACACGTGGCGAAGGAGCTGGGGCCCCTCGGGACTCCGGGGACTTCCACTTTGTACACCCCTGCAGGGATAAATCTTTTCGAAAAGCCGTGTCCGCAGTTATGGACGACTTGGGAATGGACGATCATCATAGAATAACTGGAATGGAATGATTAAAAATTTGAGTACTAAAGGTACTACTAATAACCAAGGTTGTCTTCCTCGAGGGTGATTCGGGGAGGTGCCTAGTAGATAGGTGATGAAAATGGTGATGGTTATGATGGTAATGGTTACCAGAAAAGAGGTTACTTCTTACCTCTTTTCAAAATAATCTGATTAGTCGATGCCATGGAGTTATGTCTTTTAAAATAAAATCAGCGTTATGCAAAACTGCCATAAAACCTTGAAAGCCAATCATCGAGCATATATTAGCTCTTAATCTTGCGAGTTCGTCGAACTCAACGTCGTTTGCTTATTTTCAGGAGAGTACTTCACCGCCTTCGAAGGTGGGTTCTTTGTGGACGTCGACGAGTAGTCTGGGGTTCCCAGGTGGCAGCTTGGGACATCCCGGAACAGCTGGCGCTGGATGTTTATCTACAGGCCTCTTAGGCCATAATTTGGTTCTTGTTGTTTAGAATAACACACTTCGCTTCCGCTTGTTGTAATGTTGGGTCTGTGACCTCTGGTTGTCAGTTGCTATTTTTCTCTATTATAAGAGTTGAATTATAATGATTTGTGTCATAGAGTCTATGATGTGTCAGTTGTTCCACAAGTCTTGATCTCTCTATTATGCTTTGATAGTGTGTCTGGTGGTATCGGATAACCGGAGACACAATATCACTGTATAGCAGTCGGGTCAGGGCGCCACAAGTTGGTATCAGAGCAGTACTGCCTGTAGGAAACCCTTCTACTGGTCGATGTTGAGTCTAGTGTTTGTGAAAATATTTTGAACCTAAAAATGAGTTGCGAAAACCATCTTAGGATTCTTTTTACTCCTTATCTGGTTACCCTCTAATCTCGGAGCAATCTTATCTCGATTTGACTTAAAGGTTTTACTCCTCGTCTGTTACTTCAAAATGATGAGAAACGGGGTTGGGTTCGACCTTTAGTGTTATGTGTCCCGTTGCTCCCGCTGCGTGGTAATCCCAAATCAACTCAGATGTTTGAATACCGTTACCCAACGAAGGAAAAAGTGATCATCCTCAGTATTGTTGGATTTTAACCCAAGGTCTTGAACCGAAGGTCCCGGATTGTGCTGTGATTCTGGCATGATTAATTGTGTGGGTTGTTACCCATGTGATGGTTATGCTATTTATGATTCTCGGCACATGAAGCTGACCTTTAACCCAAGTCCTTTATGTGGTCTGTGTGGTAAATGGTTGAACCTTAATTTCCCACACCTCAGCTGACTATGTAACTTTAACTCTGCCAAAGCTGGAGATTCTGTCTTGGAATCATCTGGGTTATGACCAGAATTCTCTTCGCGAATCCCCCATCTATGTTCGTGACTCTGTTGCTTCTCTCCTTTTTGGGCATGGTTATCACAATTGAGTAATAACCGGTGCATCTTCAACATCTTAGGATTTCTCCTGAGCATGTTTCGTACTCTGATCTGCTTTCCAACCTTTGTCTGTCTGTTGACAGTAAAGTTTTCTCGTGCGTTGGTGTGTTCCGATGCAAGTCACTTTCTTGGTCCGTCAAGATCTTCCACTTCGTCTTGTTAGAAGAAATAAACTCCCGTATCCTGTCCCCTTCTCAGACCAGGTCAAGGTATTGTAACCTACAGAATGAGGGCCTTGTCTAGCTTTTGTTCTGCTCCACCTTAGAGTGTCACACTCTTTGATATCAAGGGGTCGTGCTGAGTGTCATGATCCTCTTGATGAAGTGATGCTCTCACACTTTGTCACTCTCCGATCTCCGAGTGACTTATTACTCCAGAGTGATGAGACGTGAGTAATCATGTAACTATCGGATATTCTTAGCAGTTTTTACTATGCGGAAATCCAGGGATATCCATTGTCCTCCTTAGCATGATTGGTTAGCCGATCAATAAGTTGAGTTGGACTGTGTTCCCAAGTTCGTTTTCTCTGTTGCTCTTCCTCGGTCAAAGAGCTAGGTTCGTGCCGAAGCTCCCAAGACCACCTCGTTGTGCCTTGGAAGGCATGATTCTCTCTCGAATTCAAGACATACCGGTGGATCGAGATATTCTAGTCAATAATGCAAATGAAGAAGATTCTTGGAATGGTATGTCGTGATACCCTAGATGTGGATCGTGATATTCTGGAGGTCTTTCCCGAAGAATCGCCAGGTTGTCACCTGACCGTGATGTTGAGCTTTTGAGTAAGCTGGCTCTCTGAACAACTCCCTTCTCCAAGAAATCGTGCTGGATGTCCAGAATTATTCGGTTGAGCTTAAACAACTTGGAAGAGTTGAAAGACAAGAGCTCTATCCCGATATAGTTCCTTTTCAATGGGATGTCTAATCTGTCCGTGTTGAAGCTAGGTGGTATCTCCTTTGTGGTTATGCTATCCTACAAAACTTTGATTTGAATTGGGCTATCGTCAAATCAAACTCAGACCGACCGACCTGAAATGTGTTAGTCTGACCAATACTTATGCCTTGTTCTGGTGAAATATGAGTCTACCGTCTTGGAGTATCTGGATAAGTTTGTTGTTGAGCCCATCAACTACCTTCTTATCTTCTCCATGTTTGAGGAGATCCATATTGGATATTGGGCGTTAGCATTAGAAAAAAATTGGGGAACTAACTTTGTGTCTTCACAAGGTATGTGTTATGGAGTTAGAAGTGACTTTCTCTGGTTCACGTGCAATTGTTGACAGATGTCGCCGTGAATCTGAGTGAAATTGTCTGGTTCTCTCTGAACCATCTCAAGTCAATCATGCATATGCAGAAGATTCGTGGAATGGTATGTTCTTAACTCCATTCCTTGAGAATTTCATCTATGCATCCAAGCCACTGATTGAATTGTTCCAGAAAGAGAGGAAGTCTGAGAACTTATTTGTCTTCTACTGGTGTTTCCCATCAAGAACTCAATCATGTCTCGCTGCAAGGTATCCAGTTCGGGCAGCTGTCTCCTGACAAGTTGCTAATACTCGAGTTCCTTAATCTCGTTCCTCCTTTGGAGTTAGACCTTCTAGTCCAGCTCCTGGGGTTCTAACAAAAGTAATCCGGTGGTATCTGTGGCAAAGACTCCCTATTCATCCATGTTGAATCTGGAGTATCTCTACACCCGAACAGATCTAAATCTCAAACAGAAGCGATGGTTAGTGATCCTCAAGAAGCTTGACCCGATGTCTAGAACCTCAAGCAGTTCTTACGGTACTAACGTTTGTGGAGTTTCTGAAGTTCTCTCGATCTAGCTTTCCGATCCTTCTCCCGTGATCTGAAATGCTCCTCCGTGAAGGAAGTGCTACTCAAGCCGACTAGTACAAGTTATCTCCTCATCTGTTGAAATCTTGTTTAACATCCCTCTTCAGAAATTCAAGGCCTTGTGCAAAGTTCATATTCTGAATCTTTGGGAAACAGTTGTCTACCAACTGGAAACTCTTTATCAATCTCCCGTCAAACGCATGTGTCTCCTAACTGTCAAATCAAGGGATGCTTGAAGTCTCATCCTAGGATTCTACTAGGAGGTACTCGATCATTGTATCTTTACAAAGAACCATCCCTCCGGTGAGGTTTCCTTCTTTTTCGGTGGAGTACGTTGATAGTGACCTTGAGGTGAAGCCGATGAAGATCTTCATGGTGCCCTTGATCAACCTCTTTAAGAAGGAAGCCACCCGAAGAGAGAAGAACGTGTGGTATCGTTGTAACCCTTTTTCCCTCTTTCCTACTCTAAGAATCTCGGGACGAGATTCCTGTAAGGAGGGTAGAGTTGTAACAGCCCGAAGTTTGAAAACCTAAAAACCCGAGTGAAAATTTCGCTTTTGTGTTGCATTGCATCATGGCATCCAATTTTAACTTGCTAAACAACACACAAATGGTTTTGGCACCATTTAAAAACAAATGCCAAACTTGTTCAATTACAAATCCAAAGCAATGAGAGAATTCAAACCTGCAAAACAAAAGTACTTTGACCACTTATATTGTCAAGGAAGTTCCAAAAGTTCCAAATATAAAAATTTTGCAAACTAGTTTGATTTGAAAAATAAAATAAATGGAGGGAAACTCAAAATTGCCTGTGAGCAAGTCCTATTTTATTTTCTTACAAAATGAGTTTCAAATAATCTGGAAAAATAAGGGGAGCTTCATATTAATATAAAGAGGCTACCCAAAAATTTACATAATTTTTGGAAGTGTAGAAATGCTTCAAATAAATCAAATACATTGCTGGGTATTTCTATCCAGTACTTAGGAGGACCTATCTATGAGGGGGAAAGTTTCTCCAGGGGGTTATTCGCAAAGTCATTTTCTTCTCCGCTGTAGCGACGCACGAGCTCGGCTCCCGCCACACCAGCTCGAGACCGTGCTCGCCGTGCTTGCCGCGCCAGGCCCCTTCGCTGCCTACCCCTGCCAGGAGAGCATCCCCACGAGCCGCTCCGCCCTCCCCTCACCTGCCCCCACGCTCCCGTTTCTCTCTGCCATGGCAGCGACCTAGCCGAGGTCATCGCCGTCGCATAGCCACCGTTGGAGAGCTCCCATAGCTAAACGAGCATCACCAGCAGTTCCGCCAAGACGTGCTGCTCCTCTCCGACGGAGGAATCGCGCCGGGGCGTTGAGGATCGAGAGATCCGTCTTGGACATTGCCGCCGCAGCCCGAGCTCTACCACGCTCGAATTCATCGCCTCCGAGCCACGTCCGGCTTCCCCGACCTCCCCATCGTGCAGAGGGTGAGCTCGCCGTCCCGTGAACCTCTCCATGTCCTCCCCCTTGCTCTAGCCTCGCCGTGGCCATCATCGCCATCGATGCCGTACGCCGAAGCTCCTCATCGCCGTAGCATCCTGTGCCTGTTCGTGCTTCAGAAATTCCGGTATCGATCCCGGAACTGTTTCCGGATTCTATACCGGAATAAGGATTTGGCTACTGGACACTGACGTTTTTACCCGGAATTGAACCGGAAGTGAACCGGAAACATTTCCGGATTTATTTTCCGCCGGTGAAAAATCCGGAAATTTCCGGACTGACATCCGGATTTATGTACTGATTTTGAAATTGCTATTTCTCTTTTCACCCATTCATCTCCAAATGTATAAAGTTTGTATTGTTGCTAATTAAATCATCAAAAGGTTATATCAAAAAGGAAATTAATAAAAATAATACCTTTTTATCGGGACCTCTGAAAAATGTGTTCCTTATATCGAGATGCTCAAAAAAACATGAGTGATCCAGAATCATCATCATCATGCATATTTGATCACAATTACAATAATGTGCTCTAGTAGTAATTATAATCACTAAGTTTAAATATGGGGTTTATTCCAAATATTGCCATAAATATAATGGGGACCCTAGTTAACTTGTTGATCATGTTCAATGCTTCTAGGGTGCATTTAAAAATGTCATATCATCATTTTTGTATGCATTGCACAATTGCCATGTGTTGATTGTTGTTTTTGCTTTCCGGTGTTGTTTGCCCTCCGGTAGATCACGAGTTCGGAGTTGAGCATCATTACTCCGACGAGCAGTTTGACTCCTCCGCTCAACCAGGCAAGCGTAATCCCCCCTCTGAGCATATCTTATCCTATGTTTCCGCAAATATTTTCTCCACTATAATATTGCATGCGGTTCTAAATGTCAATTTTCAGGGATTAAAGTATCCTATAGTTGCATTAAGTTTCCGATGCCAATACCAGTTTTCCCTCCTATTATCCATAGAACTGTTTTGTGGCCTGAGATACTTACTATGCTATGTGGATGCTTAGCCATGCTTAGTAAATTGCATAGCTATACGATGGATGGTTTGTGGTGGAAACAGGTGATGAGATGAATGGTTGTTGGTGGAGGAAATTGTGGTGACGAATAATAAAATGCTTAAAGGTGGGGATGAGAGGCCACTGTGGTTGTGGTGCTTTGTCTCGTTCCTGTCGCCTAGGTGCGAGTTCTGTACCTCTTGAACCAAGACTGAGCGTGCAACCATGCGTGAGGCCTATGCATTCGCAGTGCAGGAACCCTCATAGACTAAATAACTCGAGCGGGGCTAGCCAGGGTCCTCTAGTTCTGGCTTCCATTTGCGCATGCGTGATGATGGTGGGATGAACTGAGATGAGGATTGTGGTATTAGGAAAATAAGTGGCCGTGGGGCGGGTGTTGCAGGCACTGGCAGTCCTGCCGCCACTGATGATCCTAGAAAGTCCTTAACGAGGGAGAAGTCGACACCGCTCCCACCCAGCCAGCTTTCCAAGGAAGAGAGCTAATTGTACAGGCAATGGACCGGACGGTACGCGTGGCGAAGGAGTTGGGGCCCCTCGGGACTCCGGGGACTTCCACTTTGTACACCCCTGCAGGGATAAATCTTTTCGAAAAGCCGTGTCCGCGGTTATGGACGACATGGGAATGGACGATGATCATAGAATAACTGGAACGGAATGATTAAAAATTTGAGTACTAAAGGTACTACTAATAACCAAGGTTGTCTTCCTCGAGGGTGATTCGGGGAGGTGCCTAGTAGATAGGTGATGAAAATGGTGATGGTTATGATGGTAATGGTTACCAGAAAAGAGGTTACTTCTTACCCCTTTTCAAAATAATCTGATTAGTCGATGCCATGGAGTTATGTCTTTTAAAATAAAATCAGCGTTATGCAAAACAGCCATAAAACCTTGAAAGCCAATCATCGAGCATATATTAGCTCTTAATCTTGCGAGTTCGTCGAACTCAACGTCGTTTGCTTATTTTCAGGAGAGTACTTCACCGCCTTCGAAGGTGGGTTCTTTGTGGACGTCGACGAGTAGTCTGGGGTTCCCAGGTGGCAGCTTGGGACATCCCGGAACAGCTGGCGCTGGATGTTTATCTGTAGGCCTCTTAGGCCATAATTTGGTTCTTGTTGTTTAGAACAACACACTTCGCTTCCGCTTGTTGTAATGTTGGGTCTGTGACCTCTGGTTGTCAGTCGCTATCTTTCTCTATTATAAGAGATGAATTATAATGATTTGTGTCGTAGAGTCTGTGATGTGCCAGTTGTTCCACAAGTCTTGATCTCTCTATTATGCTTTGATAGTGTGTCTGGTGGTATCGGATAATCGGAGACACAGTATCACTGTATAGCAGTCGGGTCAGGGCGCCACAAGTTGGTATCAGAGCAGTACTGCCTGTAGGAAACCCTTCTACTGGTCGATGTTGAGTCTAGTGTTTGTGAAAATATTTTGAACCTAAAAATGAGTTGCGAAAACCATCTTAGGATTCTTTTTACTCCTTATCTGGTTACCCTCTAATCTCGGAGCAATCTTATCTCGATTTGACTTAAAGGTTTTACTCCTCGTCTGTTACTTCAAAATGATGAGAAACGGGGTTGGGTTCGACCTTTAGTGTTATGTGTCCCGTTGCTCCCGCTGCGTGGTAATCCCAAATCAACTCAGATGTTTGAATACCGATACCCAACGAAGGAAAAAGTGATCATCCTCAGTATTGTTGGATTTTAACCCAAGGTCTTGAGCCGAAGGTCCCGGATTGTGCTGTGATTCTGGCATGATTAATTGTGTGGGTTGTTACCCATGTGATGGTTATGCTATTTATGATTCTCGGCACATGAAGCTGACCTTTAACCCAAGTCCTTTATGTGGTCTGTGTGGTAAATGGTTGAACCTTAATTTCCCACACCTCAGCTGACTATGTAACTTTAACTCTGCCATAGCTGGAGATTCTGTCTTGGAATCATCTGGGTTATGACCAGAATTCTCTTCGCGAATCCCCCATCTATGTTCGTGACTCTGTTGCTTCTCTCCTTTTTGGGCATGGTTATCACAATTGAGTAATAACCGGTGCATCTTCAACATCTTAGGATTTCTCCTGAGAATGTTTCGTACGCTGATCTGCTTTCCAACCTTTGTCTGTCTGTTGACAGTAAAGTTTTCTCGTGCGTTGGTGTGTTCCGATGCAAGTCACTTTCTTGGTCCGTCAAGATCTTCCACTTCGTCTTGTTAGAAGAAATAAACTCCCGTATCCTGTCCCCTTCTCAGACTAGGTCAAGGTATTGTAACCTACAGAATGAGGGCCTTGTCTAGCTTTGGTTCTGCTCCACCTTAGAGTGTCACACTCTTTGATATCAAGGGGTCGTGCTGAGTGTCATGATCCTCTTGATGAAGTGATGCTCTCACACTTTGTCACTCTCCGATCTCCGAGTGACTTATTACTCCAGAGTGTTGAGACGTGAGTAATCATGTAACTATCGGATATTCTTAGCAGTTTTCACTGTGCGGAAATCCAGGGATATCCATTGTCCTCCTTAGCATGATTGGTTAGCCGATCAATAAGTTGAGTTGGACTGTGTTCCCAAGTTCGTTTTCTCTGTTGCTCTTCCTCGGTCAAAGAGCTAGGTTCGTGCCGAAGCTCCCAAGACCACCTCGTTGTGCCTTGGAAGGCATGATTCTCTCTCGAATTCAAGACATACCGGTGGATCGAGATATTCTAGTCAATAATGCAAATGAAGAAGATTCTTGGAATGGTATGTCGTGATACCCTAGATGTGGATCGTGATATTCTGGAGGTCTTTCCCGAAGTATCGTCAGGTTGTCACCTGACCGTGATGTTGAGCTTTTGAGTAAGCTGGCTCTCTGAACAACTCCCTTCTCCAAGAAATCGTGCTGGATGTCCAAAATTATTCGGTTGAGCTTAAACAACTTGGAAGACTTGAAAGACAAGAGCTCTATCCCGATATAGTTCCTTTTCAATGGGATGTCTAATCTGTCCGTGTTGAAGCTAGGTGGTATCTCCTTTGTGGTTATGCTATCCTACAAATCTTTGATTTGAATTGGGCTATCGTCAAATCAAACTCAGACCGACCGACCTGAAATGTGTTAGTCTGACCAATACTTATGCCTCGTTCTGGTGAAATATGAGTCTACCGTCTTGGAGTATCTGGATAAGTTTGGTGTTGAGCCCATCAACTACCTTCTTATCTTCTCCATGTTTGAGGAGATCCATATTGGATATTGGGCGTTAGCATTAGAAAAAAATTGGGGAACTAACTTTATGTCTTCACAAGGTATGTGTTATGGAGTTAGAAGTGACTTTCTCTGGTTCACGTGCAATTGTTGACAGATGTCGCCGTGAATCTGAGTGAAATTGTCTGGTTCTCTCTGAACAATCTCAAGTCAATCATGCATATGCAGAAGATTCGTGGAATGGTATGTTCTTAACTCCATTCCTTGAGAATTTCATCTATGCATCCAAGCCACTGATTGAATTGTTCCAGAAAGAGAGGAAGTCTGAGAACTTCTTTGTCTTCTACTGGTGTTTCCCATCAAGAACTCAATCATGTCTCACTGCAAGGTATCCAGTTCGGGCAGCTGTCTCCTGACAAGTTCCTAATACTCGAGTTCCTCAATCTCGTTCCTCCTTTGGAGTTAGACCTTCTAGTCCAGCTCCTGGGGTTCTAACAAAAGTAATCCGGTGGTATCTGTGGCAAAGACTCCCTATTCATCCATGTTGAATCTGGAGTATCTCTACACCGAACAGATCTAAATCTCAAACTGAAGCGATGGTTGGTGATCCTCAAGAAGCTTGACCCGATGTCTAGAACCTCAAGTAGTTCTTACGATACTAACGTTTGTGGAGTTTCTGAAGTTCTCTCGATCTAGCTTTCCGATCCTTCTCCCGTGATCTGAAATGCTCCTCCGTGAAGGAAGTGCTACTCAAGCCGACTAGTACAAGTTATCTCCTCATCTGTTGAAATCTTGTTTAACATCCCTCTTCAGAAATTCAAGGCCTTGTGCAAAGTTCATATTCTGAATCTTTGGGAAACAGTTGTCTACCAACTGGAAACTCTTTATCAATCTCCCGTCAAACGCATGTGTCTCCTAACTGTCAAATCAAGGGATGCTTGAAGTTTCATCCTAGGATTCTACTAGGAGGTACTCGGTCGTTGTATCTTTACAAAGAACCATCCCTCCGGTGAGGTTTCCTTCTTTTTCGGTGGAGTACGTTGATAGTGACCTTGAGGTGAAGCCGATGAAGATCTTCATGGTGCCCTCGATCAACCTCTTTAAGAAGGAAGCCACCCGAAGAGAGAAGAACGTGTGGTATCGTTGTAACCCTTTTTCCCTCTTTCCTACTCTAAGAATCTCGGGACGAGATTCCAGTAAGGAGGGTAGAGTTGTAACAGCCCGAAGTTTGAAAACCTAAAAACCCGAGTGAAATTTTCGCTTTTGTGTTGCATTGCATCATGGCATCCAATTTTAACTTGCTAAACAACACACAAATGGTTTTGGCACCATTTAAAAACAAATGCCAAACTTGTTCAATTACAAATCCAAAGCAATGAGAGAATTCAAACCTGCAAAACAAAAGTACTTTGACCACTTATATTGTCAAGGAAGTTCCAAAAGTTCCAAATATAAAAAATTTGCAAACTAGTTTGATTTGAAAAACAAAATAAATGGAGGGAAACTCAAAATTGCCTGTGAGCAAGTCCTATTTTATTTTCTTACCAAATGAGTTTCAAATAATCTGGAAAAATTAGGGGAGCTTCATATTAATATAAAGAGGCTACCCAAAAATTTACATAATTTTTGGAAGTGTAGAAATGCTTCAAATAAATCAAATACATTGCTGGGTATTTCTATCCAGTACTTAGGAGGACCTATCTGTGAGGGGGAAAGTTTCTCCAGGGGGTTATTCGCAAAGTCGTTTTCTTCTCCGCTGTAGCGACGCGCGAGCTCGGCTCCCGCCGCACCAGCTCGAGACCGTGCTTGTCGTGCTTGCCGCGCCGGGCCCCCTCGCTGCCTACCCCTGCCAGGAAAGCATCCCCACGAGCCGCTCCGCCCTCCCCTATCCCCTCACCAGCCCCCACGCTCCCATTTCTCTCTGCCATGGCAGCGACCTAGCCGAGGTCGTCGCCGTCACATAGCCACCGTTGGCGAGCTCCCGTAGCTAAACGAGCATCACCAGCAGCTCCGCCAAGACGTGCTGCTCCTCTCCGACGGAGGAATCGCGCCGGGGCGTTGAGGATCGAGAGATCCGTCCATGACATTGCCGCCGCCCGAGCTCCGCCACGCTCGAATTCGTCGCCTCCGAGCCACCTCCGGCTTCCCTGACCTCCCCACCGTGCAGAGGGTGAGCTCGCCGTCCCGTGAACCTCTCCATGTCCTCCCCCTTGCTCTAGCCTCGCCGTGGCCATCATCGCCATCGACGCTGTACGCCGAAGCTCCTCGTCGCTATAGCATCCCGTGCCTGTTCGTGCTTCGGAAATTCCGGTATCGATCCCGGAACTATTTCCGGATTCTATACCGGAATAAGGATTTGGCTACTGGACACTGACGTTTTTACCCGGAATTGAACCGGAAGTGAACCGGAAACATTTCCGGATTTATTTTCCGCCGGTGAAAAATCCGGAAATTTCTGGACTGACATCCGGATTTATGTACTGATTTTGAAATTGCTATTTCTCTTTTCACCCATTCATCTCCAAATGTATAAAGTTTGTATTGTTGCTAATTAAATCATCAAAAGGTTATATCAAAAAGGAAATTAATAAAAATAATACCTTTTTATCGGGACCTCCGAAAAATGTGTTCCTTATATCGAGATGCTCAGAAAAACATGAGTGATCCAGAATCATCATCATGCATATTTGATCACAATTACAATAATGTGCTCTAGTAGTAATTATAATCACTAAGTTTAAATATGGGGTTTATTCCAAATATTGCCATAAATATAATGGGGACCCTAGTTAACTTGTTGATCATGCTCAATGCTTCTAGGGTGCATTTAAAAATGTCATATCATCATTTTTGTATGCATTGCACAATTGCCATGTGTTGATTGTTGCTTTTGCTTTCCGGTGTTGTTTGCCCTCCGGTAGATCACGAGTTCGGAGTTGAGCATCATTACTCCGACGAGCAGTTTGACTCCTCCGCTCAACCAGGCAAGCGTAATCCCCCCTCTGAGCATATCTTATACTATGTTTCCGCAAATATTTTCTCCACTATAATATTGCATGCGGTTCTAAATGTCAATTTTCAGGGATTAGAGTATCCTATAGTTGCATTAAGTTTCCGATGCCAATACCTGTTTTCCCTCTTATTATCCATAGAACTGTTTTGTGGCCTGAGATACTTACTATGCTATGTGGATGCTTAGCCATGCTTAGTAAATTGCATAGCTATACGATGGATGGTTTGTGGTGGAAAGAGGTGATGAGATGAATGGTTGTTGGTGGAGGAAATTGTGGTGACGAATAATAAAATGCTTAAAGGTGGGGATGAGAGGCCACTGTGGTTGTGGTGCTTTGTCTCGTTCTCGTCGCCTAGGTGCGAGTTCTGTACCTCTTGAACCAAGACTAAGCGTGCAACCATGCGTGAGGCCTATGCATTCGCAGTGCAGGAACCCTCATAGACTAAATAACTCGAGCGGGGCTAGCCAGGGTCCTCTAGTTCGGGCTTCCATTTGCGCGTGCGTGATGATGGTGGGATGAACTGAGATGAGGATTGTGGTATTAGGAAAATAAGTGGCCGTGGGGCGGGTGTTGCAGGCATTGGCAGTCCTGCCGCCACTGATGATCCTGGAAAGTCCTTAACGAGGGAGAAGTCGACACCGCTCCCACCCAGCCGACTTTCCAAGGAAGAGAGCTAATTGTATAGGCAATGGGCCGGACGGTACGCGTGGCGAAGGAGCTGGGGCCCCTCGGGACTCCGGGGACTTCCACTTTATACACCCCTGCAGGGATAAATCTTTTCGAAAAGCCGTGTCCGCGGTTATGGACGACTTGGGAATGGACGATGATCATAGAATAACTGGAACGGAATGATTAAAAATTTGAGTACTAAAGGTACTACTAATAACCAAGGTTGTCTTCCTCGAGGGTGATTCGGGGAGGTGCCTAGTAGATAGGTGATGAAAATGGTGATGGTTATGATGGTAATGGTTACCAGAAAAGAGGTTACTTCTTACCCCTTTTCAAAATAATCTGATTAGTCGATGCCATGGAGTTATGTCTTTTAAAATAAAATCAGCGTTATGCAAAACAGCCATAAAACCTTGAAAGCCAATCATCGAGCATATATTAGCTCTTAATCTTGCGAGTTCGTCGAACTCAACGTCGTTTGCTTATTTTCAGGAGAGTACTTCACCGCCTTCGAAGGTGGGTTCTTTGTGGACGTCGACGAGTAGTCTGGGGTTCCCAGGTGGCAGCTTGGGACATCCCGGAACAGCTGGCGCTGGATGTTTATCTGCAGGCCTCTTAGGCCATAATTTGGTTCTTGTTGTTTAGAACAACACACTTCACTTCCGCTTGTTGTAATGTTGGGTCTGTGACCACTGGTTGTCAGTCGCTATCTTTCTCTATTATAATAGTTGAATTATAATGATTTGTGTCGTAGAGTCTGTGATGTGCCAGTTGTTCCACAAGTCTTGATCTCTCTATTATGCTTTGATAGTGTGTCTGGTGGTATCGGATAACCGGAGACACAGTATCACTGTATAGCAGTCGGGTCAGGGTGCCACAAGTATGCCCTTTCAACTTGGAATACGACAATTATATTCAAAAAGTGTTCTTAGAAATGAGCTATCAACTACGAAGATGCATGGCTTTGAGGTCAAATGACGACTGTTATTGCCACATTCATGGCATAGTTTCTTCAAATTTTCTCATATTTGGCACAAACGTGCCTGTTGGAACCGTGAACAATGTTGTCGAAGAAAGTTTTATTTTTTACTTCCACAAAAAAATCAATTTTCATTTTCCGAATACGAAAAATAGGTTTTTTTGTGAAGCACCTCCCAAAACTATGTTTCAAAATTGGAGCACTATATTTCTTAAAAATATAAGACCACATTTGATGTACAAATAACCAAATATTTGTGTCTCAAAAGGTTTCTATGTACCTCTCATAAAAAAGACAAAATTATGCTGATTCAGCAGGAAGCGGGTCAAATTTGAACTGCAAGTGTCTCATAGTTTGTTCATGATTTTTTGGAAAAATCTTTTTTGGGTACAAAAGTACCTATTTCATCAGAGTTGCAACAATAGTTTTGCAAGACTCAACCCCTAGCTACGAATGGTCATGTCCATCGTTTTGACCGTATTTTGAAATCGGCACACAAAATTCAAAATAACTATTCGAATGATTTTAATACCAATATTTAGATTTGGATGTTTTCATTTCATCCCTACATAATTTTTAGACCTTCTATTTGTTTTATCTTGCATTTGAATCTAAAAAAATAATCCAAAAAATTTCAAATTCCTTAAAACGTTATGTAAAGCAATATATAAGGGTTGTGGTATTTTGTTAAATTTTAGTTTAACTTAGAACGTGTCATAATAGTCTAAAATAATAGACTACAACTCTACAAATTTTCAAAATTTATTTGGTTGAAATTGGAGTTCAAAATCAAAAGTAATAAAAACAAACATGAAAGATAATAAAAAGAACAAAAAAAGAATCAGCCGAGCTGGCCCATTAGGCCATTACCTTAACCCAGCGGCCCAGGCCTGTTTCTTAACCCAGACGGTATACTATAGATATCCTATCTTCGTTTCAGTAGCAACAGTTGATCTGTAGCCCATCGGTAGGTGACGGTGCTAGCATTGGGAGGTCTTGGGTTCGAGTCCCAGTTCCCACATTTTTGCCAATTATTTCACACGGGCAGCTGGGTCGTTGCGGCTGTCAGGCGCAGGACCCACTTGTCAGATAAGGTTTCGGGGGGTCCCACTTGGCAGGTAGGGATGTGTTGGGTCCCGCAAATTCGAGTGGGACCCAGAAGTCAGGTATGGTTGCGGCGGGTCCCACACGGGCAGCTGGGTCATTGCGGCTGGTCCCACATGTCAGGCGCAGGACCCACTTGTCAGGTAAGGTTTCGGGGGTCCCACATGTCCGGTAGGGATGTGTTGCGGCTGGTCCCACATGTCAGGCGCAGGACCCACTTGTCAGGTAAGGGTTCGGGGGTCCCACATGTCAGGTAGGGATGTGTTGGGTCCCACAAGTCAGGTATGGTTGCGGCGGGTCCCACGTGTCAGGGGCTGGACCCACATGTCAGGTAGGGTTGAGGTGGGTCCCACTAGTCTGAGCCGGACCCACATGTCAGGTAGGGTTGCGGCGGGTCCTACTAGTCTGAGCCGGACCCACATGTCAGGTAGGGTTGCGGCGGGTCCTACATGTCAGGTGCGGGACCCACATGTCAACAAGTCAGCACCTTGTGTCAATGGGTCCCACCTGCCAGCGAGATCAAAACAATGACTGAGTTGTGACACATAAGTGAAAATGACAAATAAGCAGTGACACGTAAGCAAAAAATGACACCTAAATAGTGACATGTAGGCAAGACTGCTGAGTTGGCTGTCCACTAATACGAATGACTATTTAAATTGGTCGTAATCGGCTAAAAAAGTGCCTTAGGCTAGCGCTTTCTAGATTATGACCAATTAATATAAGGAGAGTATGACCATTTTGACAAGATTGGTCATTCCATTTTCAGGTTTAGACCCTCCAAAGCAGCGGCGGACCTAGGATTTTACTATTGGGTATGCCGCAGAAATATTGTTCGCAATTTCAATAAATAAAGTTTGCATTATAATACGATATAAAATAATACATGATATGTAACTCAAAGATTAAGTATGAAAGTGGCGCAAACTACCATACAAATAGTTCAAAAGCAATACGAATAGTCCAGAATATGCATAAAAGAAACTTACAGTACTACTTATTTGAATTGTTTGGCTTACCCGACATAAAAGTCTCGATTATATCATATTCATTCTTTATCGAAAGAATCATATTCATTCACATCAAAATTTCTAAAACAAAAATACAAAGTGAATACAAGGCGATTGGTGAATCTTGATGATTAGTGAAATATGATCTTAATTATTTTACAATGGCGTTCCGGCGACGAAGGAGCTACCTAGTTATGCACTGAACGTCAAGCAAATTGCAGTTCTGAAAATCAGCTAGCTAGCTAGCCGTAGTTGGGCGATCAAATATATAGATCGATTTAAAGCAATAGATCAGATGCAAAATAGCCGGCACAGTGGAGCCTTAGCACCTCAACATGCATGCGGAGGGATACCTGGCGGCCGGCGGCGTCGCGGCGGCGTGGTCGCTGGGTGCGTGAGGAACCTTCCTCGGCAAGTATACAGAGTCCTAAACCTAACGAGAAATGGGACACCCAGATCGATGATCGATGGCGGCCAGCGGTAACTACTCAGCTGCTGCGCGTCGTGTTTTCAGCGATAGCTATCTAATTTATGAGCCGGGCCAGATTTGCTATCAACCTTTCCGCTAATACTGCGTACGCTGGGCTGGATCGCAGGGTATGCCGCGGCCCACCCGGCATACCCTGTAGGTCCGCCACTGCTCCAAAGTACTATATGACCAAATGGCTTTAATTGGTCATAGATCTATGACCAATTTTCCCCGGTCATTATAGAAAAGTCACTAGTTGACACATTTCTTGCAGTGGATCCATATATTGTTCTGAATTGCATCACTGCCATGACCACCGAAAACAAATGAACAACCTCCGGGAATTGGGTATCACTGGCCGTGTGCCTAGATGCATCCGCTGGATCCCTCTACTATTTTGTATACTAGATGATACCCCGCGCGTTGCTGCGGGACATAATGTTAAATTGTCATTTCATTTCAGAAATGAACCATCCAAATAATTATCTAAATTATAAGAATAAGCATATTATTTGGTTCCTAGTACAAAAACCAAGTAGTTGTCAGAGGAAACAGAAATCCATAAATTCTCTTGAAGAAGGAAGGAAAATATGATACATCACTATAGTGGTACAACCTAGGTCACCACCCATGAAACTCCATACATTCCACCTATAAATCGAAGTTAGCATACGTTTGTACAAAATAAGATAAAAATAGGTAGGTTAAAAGGAATGTAACCCCAAACGAAAACACATACACTTGCAGTTGTTGGATATCTTCGTATGGGTGGGCACATTTACATGGAGAACTGTGTTACATGTACTTGAGCCATCCATTTCTTTCTCTTCTCTTGAAATCACTTGACCTTGCACATATTGTGTTTCTTGCAACGATGGTGACATGAACAACCAATGAGTGCATCAGATTGGGATCATTGTAGCATTGAATTTGACATGTTTCAATCCAGTACCACTTTCTGTAATAAAAAGAAGCATAAATTAAGCATTTCAAGAGAAGTCCCAAATACATCTATTGCTCTGAAGGCTGGAGTCTGCCTCCAGCTTCAATCTGTGATAGCTAGAAAGGGGAACATCATAGTAAACTGATAAACAGTCAAATATAATTACTAACGATCAAGCTGTGAGGCCTGGTAATTAAGTTAGGTTTAGCACGGCTGCAGATGTAGGGGAGCTACTTCCAGTAAACACTGAAGACCCGAAGAGAAAATCCAAGCTGATGAACGGTCTAGTGTTTGTTCACAATATTTGTTGCAACAAAAAACAAAATATGTTCCTGAAAAAAATCATCTCCACAACGATGCCTGAAACCAAAACAACGGGGACGTTTCGAAAAATCCAAAAGCAATAGAGGAAATTACACAACGCTAGAAAGGATGATTGTCACAGGCTGGTAGGTCTGGCTTACGGCATTTTGCCACTGAGGGCATCGAGATCTCTGAGGAACTTTCCGATGTGCACACAATCTCAATCGTGTTTGGAGGTACTGGTATCACACGTTCACCAACAACCAGCAATACATCAAGACGAAATCCCTGTAGAAGAAGCCAGAACTGAAGAAAATTAGACCTGGAACTTGCAGCAGTCCTGATCCAAATCCTTTAAAATAGATTGAGGTTTGGGTGCTGCTTGCGTTCAGCACAGCTTAGCGATGTCTTTGGTGCGCAAGCAGTCCCGTTGCTGTCGTCCGCTTGCTGTATCCGCTCTAGTCCTGGTCGTGGTGAGCTCATCACCTGCTACGACGGAAGGGATTAGGACACAGGGAAGACATGATGGCGAGGCTCACCTGAATCGTAGGTCGATGCGAACAGAATGGGGTGATGCGAATAGAAGGTTTAAAAGGGAAAATGAACTGCATGCATGAACTTATGGTATGCCTCGGCAGTTTCGGGTGGGGAGAGGAAGAGATTGCGGTACTGTGGAGAGTTGGAACAGATGAAGGCTTTTTTTTAGATGAAAGCTAAAGGGTTAGTGGTGGCAAGAGTAAGGGCTGCACGTGGACTGAGGTAACCGAAGAAACACCAACAGACGGATCTACACCAGACCGGCCATATTTGGAAGCAGTGAACGGAAGGGGCTAAGCAAATACACGGAGTAGAATGTGTAGTGTTTATGGCTCACAGAAAATCTGATTGAATTTTCCCCTTTGCTAAAAAAAAGTGACGTGGCAATAACGGGTGAGATGGAAGTGGACCTGCTGAGGTGGCATAGCTGCATGTTGAGAGAAATAGTTAGTGGGGATGAACTATTTAGTTATATAGGATGTCCTAGATTTAAATAGTGCTGGAGGCTGAGAAAAATGTATCTGAAGTCATATCTTGTTATATGTAAAAGGCTAGACAAATAGAGGATGTTCTGGTTAGTTCAAAAAAATAGAGGATGTTCTGGACAACGAGAAATGAACTATTTGTGTCACTAAATGCCTGCAGTCTGAGTCTTCATGGTCGACCAGTACAGGTTTCAGTTTGTCAAATGATTCTACATGTTTCAATATGTTAGATGATTTTGAAAATCCTCACGTCAATAGGTAAGTAAATGGCCATATTCCCGCATGAAGATAAAATTCCTCATGACATTCATACAGGCAACAGATCATGATGATACATGAGGAAACATCTATTGCTGTAGGCAAAGATGATGGATCTCACCTGATGTTGTAGGAGAGGAACCATGTGGAGTAATTTAGAAAATCTAAACATTACATTTATCTTATTTTGAACTAATTGTTTTGGGAGGATATTTCGTATTTTTGGCTATCCAAGATGTAAACAAAAATGATTAAAATGTGCACGTAACTATAATAAGGTTAAATACAAGATATTTGATAGGTACAAAATTTGTAAGGTTCTCAATTATGTGAGTATATTTGGATTCACTTTGAAACCGTTTTAGAGCCGTTGCAACGCACGGCCACTTTGCTAGTATTGTGTAGATCCTAATGACGTGGCCCGGGGAATTGCAACGAGGCAACGTGGTTTGATTGTTGTTGCCATCCACCGTCAGTTTTTTGCATACAACGGCTGACAACTCGTTCACTACAGGTTTTTAAAATTCAAACGTTGGCTCACTATAATTTTTCAAGGAAAAAGTTACGCATGCTGGTTTTCGTGATAGGTCAAAAGGGTAACACACTCTTTGCAAACAAAATAAAAACGATGGCTCTTTTCATCAATTCCGGATTCTGGATCGATTGATTAACCGAGTAGGCTGAGGAGCTGAGACTTGAACTCATCCATTTGAGCCGGCTGGAGCAGCGACACTGACACCTGCACCCCATACTACAACACGGTCGAGTTTTTGGGGCACTTTGAAGTGCCCCAAAATGTCACTTTTGTGCCTCTAATAGTATTAGGGGCACTTTTTTGAAGTGCCACCAATACCTGTGTTGCTCAATATTTAGGGGCACTTTGAGGAACTGCCCTAAATACAATTAGTGGCACATTGAGAATCTGCCCCTAATTCAATATATATTTGCAATTCGCAGTTGGATCAAAATATCACAAGAAGGTCTGCACCAGCTAATATTTACACGTACTACAGAAATGTCTCATCGATGCACACAAATTTCAGAAACATATTTACATTAAACAAAGCACATAGTATAACCAAATCAGCATCTCGCACACAAGAAAATTACACAAGACAGCAGATAAGTGACAACAGAGGAAGAAAATATCACAAGAATGTCTGCACCAGCTCCACTGCCGCCGCCAAGCTCTAGGTCGCCGGCAGGGAAGAATGCTGCAAGAGTGTCACCACCAACGCCGCCTTCTCAGCCGGGATCTAGAGCAACTCTGTGAGCGTAATATTTCTTATAGCTGCTGGTACCAAAGAGAGACATAAATACAACTTCATGATAGTCTGTGTGCTCACTGAGAAATATAAAATGTAGCCACATGCATGTTTTCTATATATAGTGCAAATGTTCACTTCTGAAAACTATTGTCAAGTGCAATAAGCAACCTTGAAGGACACCTTGAACCAAGGTTCAAGCTAGGCTGTAATTTTTACTGAATAATATAGGCCAATTAGTGAAGAAACCTGACACTGAGCGCATCCATCTCAGACCCCCTACCTCTCCCTAACCCTAGTACACAACATTTGGAAACAGAGTTGAAATACATTTCTCAAAATGAAAAAAAAGAGCTAAACACAGTATCACATTGAAATTTCGTTATTGATGATTTATTTCATCAATTTTGAATAGCAAATGTATTTGACATTTTCTCTTACAGGAGGTGAATTTTCAGATTAGAAAACGAGTGGAGATTTGTTACTACAGCGATCCCTCTTTCGTGTGTCAACGCCTAGGTTGCAGAAAAATTCAAGCAGTACAATCTTAAATATGTCCAAAACTAACCGTGGCTCTCTAGTCTATAAGTGTCATGCTATGCATCACTTGGATAATAAAAGCTTAATTGGTATGAGATAAACTGGAATAGTGAAGTACCTGCAAAGCACGGTAGCTGCCGGAATAACAAACTTTACATTTCTGCATGTTTTTCCGTACCAAGATTTGTTGTGTCAGCACGTCAAGATTGGTCATATCAGCAGTCAGAATTTGACAGATAGTGTACGGTGCAAATGGAACATAATGGTGTGTCAGGAAATAAACATGTTCAACGTATGGTCAAAAGCTAAATAAAGGGTCATCGGAATCTATAAGCGCTGTCGATAACGTAGCAGCAAATACTGGAAGATCATATAGACTCACATAGCAGCAAGGCATCAGCTTGACTTTTTTTTCATCATGTTAAATCACGCAACTACTCAATTCTTATATGGCATAAGTGCTCTATGTGAATGGAACATGTATAATCAAGACAACAGAGTTGCTCGTAAACAAACACGTCAGCCAAACAAGGGCTGCACCTACAAAAAGTTGAACCACCCAACACGTTTCATTGCTACTGACGCACGATAATTCATAACAAGAATTGCAGCTACTGAACAGACTAGCCGGAATGTTATCCTTTCCGGAATACTATCTGCCCATGGTGAAGAACTGAATGTTATCTTTTCCGAAACACTAACAGTACACATATACTGCAGAAAATGGCATACAGACTAAAAGTAAGGGATCCAAATAAAGCAGGGTATATTAAGAGCTAATGTTAATCAAACTCGATGTGTGGAGTGGCCAATCTAGACTAAGAGGAGCTACCTTAAGGCACATATGTGCTGCTTGATTTAAACAAGGAGGCATGAAATGATCTATAGTTTATGTATATGCTGGATGATGCATGGAGCAAGATGGATACAGATGATCAGACTCGACAAAACCTTAGCCTTGTTTAAATCATTAGACAAGTACGCACATCTGTTACGGTATATACTAGGTAACTATCCTGAAGCTGATCCTATGGTTCAGCATTGACTCTAGATACACTAGCATTAATTTTCTGGACAGCAACACAACAATTTTAACTTCCATGAGTAGGTGTTTACAGTATTTTCATAGATGTACAGCTGTAGTATTTCAGATGCAAGTATGCAACAAATATAGGTACTAGCAAATAATATTCTTGGGGAAAATAAACCTTTACACGTGCAAGCTTGTGTCATGCATAACTGGATACACTTGAACTAACATATATACAATAGGTTTCTAGTGCTAGCTGTCCTGATCCGAACTGAGTTAAACCACTACTGTGCATGATCCAAACCTGATCTTTCTCCCAGAATAAGTTTATGTTGCATTTCAAAGATGTGCATGCAAACTTGTTCAGTCATCAATCAGATTGATATTCTAACAACTAATGTTCTTAGTTGAAATAAATCTTTACAGGATTATGCTTGGGTAACTAATATGCACTTGTACTGAAAGTTGTATTGTATATACTTAGTTACTTACAATGGTTTCCAGTGGTTTCTAGCTTAATGATCATTACATATCATATATGGTCTGAACTTACGCTGATATTTACTCATGGCATTTTCTAGAATGACCTCATGAGTCCCCACTAGCGACTGCATCTATAGATTACTCAAATTATTTCCTCTGGATATATCCATGATTATTATCTGATTGCTAGGATTTCGAACTATTTCTTTTTATATGATTAGAAAGTGACACTACTCTGAACTTCTACAGAGATTGGTGCTATTCGGCTCAAGATCCAGTGTTCCCTTCACCTCTGGACTTCTACAGAGAATGGTGCTATTCGGCTCAATATCAGATTCTGCTGTCCCAGGCAACCTGTCCTTGTGATCGTCCCATTAACAACTGGAAGCCAAACAAATCCAAAACAAAGGAATACATTCCAAATACACATGCTTGCATTATCTTGCCATTCTCCTTCTACCTTTTCCAAAACTAAATGACTCCCGTGGTCAAGAACTGAATGTCTCCCATGGACAAGAACTGAATGTTACCCTTTCCGGAATTTTAACAGGACATACATATATTGCAGAAAATGGCATACAAACTAAAAGTAAGGCATCCAAATAACGCAGGGTACATTAACAACTAATGTTGATTTAACTCGATGTGAGCTGTGGCCAATCTAGACTAAGATATGTGCTCCTTCATTTAAACGAGGGGCATGAAATGATTTATAGTTTCTGTATATGCTGGATGATGCATGGAGCAAGATGGATACAAATGATCAGTCTCCACAAAACCTTGGCCTTAAAATTTGAACAAGAGGCAGCAGGAGAGGGCATGAGAAAGAGGGTACATAAACATGCTCGAAGGCGGCGCGGAGGTCAGTGGAGTCCTTGGCAGCCTTGAGGTGGTCAGGATGGACGACCAGCTTGCCCCACGCCAGCTCCACGCCCTTCTCTAGAGCCAACTTGTGGAACATGAAACCGAGCATGGGCGTCATCTTACTTTGAAGTTTCTTCAAACAATATTTTCCCCCTCCGTTCAAAAAATAAGCGTCGTGAATAGAGAGAAAATTTCATGGATAATTGTATTTACATTTTGCAGTGATTTAGTCATCTATCCACGTGTAAATATGACGAGCGTAAAATATTTAGTAAACACCGCCACAGAGAGCACCACTAAATCAGCATGAAGACGATGAGCTAGTTCAACACCGGGACGAAGCAGAGCAGCACCAGGACCCCTAGAATAGCTAATGACAGCATCAATCATCTGAGAGAACACTATCGTTCTCCAACTTATAAATCTTCGAAATCATCCACGCTAGTCCGTTACAGCATGCAAAATTTTGAGGGAAGTCAAATTAAAATGGTAATAAGAACGGCAAAATTGGATGAACTGCATGTTTTAAACTTGTAATTCTTTTGGGATGCAAATCTAACGTATATATTGGTCTGATTACAACCTAGCCAGAGGCACCATATAAATCAGAAGATAGAAAACATGATCAAATTTCTCGCGGACAATCTGTCAAACAGATGGTGTGCGGCTCGAGTTGTACCTGGAGTGCTGCGCTTTACGCATGACCTGGAGGAGCTCGAGCATCAGGTCGGAGGAGCAGGGCCGCGATGAGAGCGGCGCTGGAGAGCATGCCAAACGGGCAGCAGCAACATCGAGCGGCGGGTAAACGAGGCAGCGAGGAGGAGCAGGAACACGGGGTCGAGGAGGAGCAGGGACACAGGGTCGAGGAGGAGGCGGTGGACGACATAGAAGGGAGCAGCAGGAGGCGCGGCGGCGCGGGAATCGCGTCGTCGACCAAGCCGGACCCCACGTCTAGGGTTGGCCGCAACATCGAGCCGACACCATCATCAGTGCATCACCAGCAACACCCGAGAGGAGCAGAGCACGGCGATGAACTGCGGCGACCGAAACCCTAGCTGGTTTTCTAGTTCCGCGCCGCGGGAGAGATCGAGGAACAAATCGAACAGGAGGAGACCGAGCAGCAGACAGGAGAACGCCGGAGCGGCGCGTGCAGGCGGAGGATCCGGGAGAGGCCGGAGACGTCCGGCGCAGAGCCTGCGGTGGCGGAAGGAACCGGCGGTGGCCGGAATTATGAGTGAGACGTCGAGCTAGGGTTAGGGTTCGCAGAGCTCGATTGGAGCACACGGGGATACGAAATCGTCAGCTCGGCAGTGGGGAATCAGTAGATATGAGGGCGCCGAAATCTCGCCAGGGCAGGGCAGCCGGCGGTGGCGGCGGAGGAGGTCGGCGACGACCAGGGCAGCCGGGGCGACGGCGCGCTTCGCCAGAGGGGAACGGGAGCGAGAGAGGAGAGATGAAATAAAATGAGAGAGCAACAGAGTTGGGTCGGTTTGACCCAAACCAGTTGGGCCTAAACGAGCCAGCCCAATAGGCCGGTCTGGTTGGCCCAAATCTTAGGCCTTAGAAGCCATTTCGGATTAAAAGATTTGCATAAATTAACTCAAATTAGAATCCTCAAAAACTCCTGTTAATATATAAATATATATAAATAAACTAAAAATATGGAACACACCCTACAAAATATGAGACATTTTCACAAGCATTATTTCATTTTCCGAAAAATACATATAGAGGCACTTTGTCAAATTGCCCTAATAAGTTTGACATTTGGGGCACTTTATCAAAGTTCCCCAATAGCTCATGACATTTTGAGGCACTTTGCTAAAGTGCCCCAATAGGTATGATTTTTTAAGGTAATTTGAGAAAGTGCCCCAATAGATATGACCTTTTGAGGCAATTTGACAATGTGCCCCAAAAAGTTATATCTATTGGAGCACTTTGCCAAAGTGTCCCTAATTAAAACTTTTTGAGACATTTTAAAAAGTGCTCCAACTAAAGTGCCCCAAAATATATGTCGTGGTGTAGTGCCATGGCTGTCTTGGGCTCCCATCAGTGCTATCTGACCATCGTGGTTCATTCTGATGGGCTCCGTCCTCGGTTTTCCCCACCCGAAATCGGCGACGTCGTACGCCCTGGCCCTGAAGCTCGGAGACCCCGACACGTTCATCAGCCGATCCATATAGCCTCTGCACAACGGCGTCATAAAGTCCCACCTAGCGACAGGGATCTCCCTCATCCTGCGGACCTCGTCCTGGACTGCCGACGCCGCGGCCGGCAGGGCGCGCTCGCCACGTAGCTCCCGACACTGGGTGAGGCATGAGCCGATGTATACCGCGTCGACGGGAAGGTCGAGGCGGCCGCGGGCATCAGCGAAGAAGAAGAGCGCCACCTCGTCGTCCGGGGCGAACGGCTTGCACCGCACGAAGCATGTCCAGTCTAGCGCGACGACGATGGTGAAGGTGGATGGCGGGTGAGGCAGGGGCACGCCGTGGACTTCGCCGAGACGGCGCGCGACGTGCTGCTTGAGGCGTTCGATATCGCGCACGTCCAAGGTGAACGTCCGGCGGGTAAACCGCGTGCGTTCTTCTACGAGCGATGCCGGCGGCGTCACCTGCTCGCCGGAACAGGCAAGGGTCAAGCGCATTACGAAACAGAGGGCGTTTTACGTCAGAAGCTGAGAACAATACCAGAGGCAAATTTGGCGCCCACACGCGAAGGTCCTGGCCTGCTCTTCACCACCGGGCAGCTTGATAAGCGAGCGGTCGAAAGTCGGTGTAGTTGCCGGCTTCTGGCCACGGCAAGTAGCCGCACAGGCTTCGACGAGCGCCCATAGCGACCGCCCATCGGCGACGGCGTGGTGCATGGTCAGCCCGACCGCCACGCGGCCCTCGAAACGCGTTACCTGCACCGCGAGCACGGCGGTCGGCAGCACGCGCATGTCTACCTCAGGCACAAGCTGCTCAAGCACGGGCAGGTCGTGCTCCTCGTCCCGGGCGAGGCGGCGGACGTCGTCGTCAGACTCCGCCACGACGAACTTGACGCCGTCCGAGGCAGAGCAGCTGATGGCCACGTCCCCGGTGTCCTTGAGGTGGACGAGCTGGCCCGCGAGCGGCGCGAAGCTGGCGAGAGTCGCGGCGAGGGACGACCGGAGGGACTCGAGAACGGCGTCGAAGGGCGGCATTTCGGCGCCCTCGAAGAGCAGAACGTGCTGCAGCACTGGGAATACGACACAGGTTACCTCCATGGACGTGAGCTTCATCGGTTGCGGTGGCGCCGTGGTGGTCACCGGCACAAAGACGTAGCTCGTGTCGATAATCCTCACCGGAGACATGACGCCTGACTGCCAGAGCAAGTAGTGTCCAGATCAAGATACGTTCCGGGAAATTCCTTTAATTGGTCTCGGAACAGCAGCGCACTAGTTAATGGCTGCCGATTTCGCTGTGGTTGGTGCTCTAAATTTGTCATGGGGCACTCAATCAAAGCGTACTACTCCAGTTGCCAAGCGTCAGTGATGTAATTTCTTCAGAATTGGGCTCCTCTGTCACACCGGTCAATGAACTTCGCACCAGACATGGCCAAATTTGCACACTACACTCCTTTGGTCCTTCCCTTTTATTTACTCCGTGTTCTGAGTTTTATAAAGAACATTAACGCAATCTTAATGTGGATGGAGGGAGTAGCCAATTTTTATTGGAACTAGCAAGGTGGCCCTCGCAAATGCGAGGGCATTATCTTTGGCATATTAATTCTGTGTAAGAACTAAATTTTAGGTATCTTAGATATTGTAAAGAAGGAAATCTAGTTTTGGTAGATAAATAGTTGGATGGTATGGTAGATAAATAGTTGGTACAATTATATATTCAATAATTATCCTAAATGTTATGGTAGATAAATAATTGGATGGTACGTAGTTTTGAAAAAATTATCAATCACCAATTAACTTCAAGTCATCTAAAAAGTAATCTTTTTAATTGCACCATGAAACTCTAGCAAACAACTTATTGGGAGGGTGTCTTACAACAAAGCCATTGGTTCCATCTAATTCTTGGTGTTCTCCATGGTTCCACACTTATCAGGTTCATGTAGCCAATGGTTCTTGTGGCTTCTCTTTTATTATTTTAATCCAACCTCAGGTTTTGTGTCATACTAATTGTATATAATTAAACATGATTACTCTTTTGAATAAGAGCCGATGTTCCTTTCAATAGCAAGCTAGAAGTTGTGACTTTTTCAATCTAAAAAAACCTTGACTCAAGTCGTGAATGGACGACGTATAAAAATTATCGTAGTGTGCTTGTGAGTATATTTACATCATACTCAACGTATCTAAAAATTATAAGTGTCTTGTGATTAACTTCTTATTCTCATTCATGCACACATAGATATAAGCACACTTTTATCACCGTGTACTTTTAGTATATGTAGTTCGTTTTTTTCTAAATGGGCGCAACATGTTTTGTTTACATATCTGTTTTTAATTCCAAAGAAAACAGGGAAGGAAAAATTCTTGTCTTGATATGGTAGGAAAAGGTGAGTACGATCATCGTTCTTAAACTCTCAGATCGCGTTTTCTTCGCACACACCATAAAATAGGGGAGTACAGAATTCTGTGGGACAATTATTAGATGATTAAAAGGCTATTGATCTTTCGTAAATTAGCACGGTGACCCACACATTTGCACGGTTAGGTTTGTTTTTGTGTCTTTAAATTAGAACATTATATGTTAAGTTTTTATATACACTTCTCTTACATGCTCTAGAAAATATCGTGTTAATAGAAAAGTTCAAATTATAGGGAACGTTGTTGGGAATATATCACGTGCATAACCATTTTCTATTGTTTTATTGGTGGTTATTTTTCGCGTGGTAAAGATCTTTAATCAAATTCTCCTATGCATGATTGGAGTTTGGAAATCAATCTATGAATTGATCTTAAGAAAATCGATGGTTTGTAATATATAATGTAACTCTATATTCACCAAATGCGAGGGTGTCATTAAGCCAGTACTTTTTTTAGTGTGAGGGATGTTCCTGTCGATAATGCGAGTAATGTTGTTATTAATTCATTAATATTGAAATGTCACGACTCGGAATTCCAAACTCGCGCATGCATTTTGTGATAATGTTGGTTTGATGAAAGTCAAATTAATTTGTCATGTATATGTACCCAATCATAGAAATAATGTATGTAGTGCAACTAATGCCGTGGCTTCATTAATTTTAAAATTCCACGACTCTGAACTTCTACATGCTTGTTTAGTTCGTTGGTATGATGGTTGTCAAATAAATTATCAATAGTAGAAACAATATACTCTCTCAGTAAATAAGTAACTTGTGTTCTGGTGTTTTGTCAAAATCAAAGTATATATTTTATAAAATCAACATCTAAAATTCAATATCCTTTGTATTAGATTCAACATAAAAGTTGTATCAAATTAAATAGATTTGTTATTCCGAATGTTGCTACATGTTTGGTAAATTTTACAAAATTGATTTTTACCTAAACTCATAAACACAGGCTAAATAAACAGAGAATATACTTAGTGACTTGTTAAATCATTTGTGAGATGTGCATATCTTAGCAATTACTATCGTTTACCACCACGTTTCAGTTTTTTGTTTTATCTACCACGTTTCAAGGCTGTTAGCTACTCTCGTATACGTGTGGACTGTTGGCTCTCTGTTCTCATTGTTCCTCCATCTATCAGGAGCAGCGATACCATGGGAGAAGAAAATGCACAGGTCGGCGACTGATACCCGCAGAAGTGATAGCCTTCAGTAGCTACCTGCAATGAAAAGTATACGGGGTTAGGTTGAGCCTCCAAGTGCAGAGTATGTTCAGCAGCTCATACGGTACTAATTAGTGAAGCTCAAAGAGAGGAGAGATACATAAGTTACTTCCACAAACCCATCATCCAGATGTGGACTACTCCCTCTTCATCATGGAGACGGTGGAGATGTCGATGGAGAAGATGGAGACCACGCCGGCGGCGCCCCGCCGGAGTTTTCCCCCTCCAATCTGCAGCTCCAGATCTCTTGTTTCGTGTTTCTGTCGTGTGGCGGCGCTTGTTTTCGAGAACGCTGTGGGACTTCTTTTATAGGCGTTTTTAGGTCAAGACGAAGTCGGTGGAGAAAAGATCGACGGCAGCGGAGCCTCGAGGGCCAAAAGGGTGGGCCCCACATGGCCAGGTACAGAGGCCGCGTGGGCCCCCCTCTTTTGGGCTTCCGGCCTCTGTTTGCTTGCTTCCTTCGCTTCCAAGTCTTCCTCCTTACAAAATAATGACGCCTATAGTTTTCCAGGTTATTTGGACGTCGTTTGGGTCCCTGAAACTTAAAAGGAAAAAATAGGGTTTTCTGCCTACGCAGGGTTAATTCCATAAAAATAGGAAATAAAATTTTATTCCCAAAAATCATTATATAACAGTGATATAACCCTTATATGATGCAAATATGATTGGAATATGAGTGATATAGTGCAAAGTTCATGTATGCATTTTACATGCATCAACATCCCCAAGCTTAACCAATACTCGTCCTCGAGTATGAAGGTGATAAAACTAACATGGCTTTGCAATATAGCACTAACAATGGATATCAAAGATGATTGCTACTGCTACATAGAGTCAAATGATTCATTCTTCAAAGGAGTAGCAATATGCAAATAGTTTATGAAGTGATATCAAGTATTCAAGCAAGGATGTTCAATGATAGTTCACAAAGTGTAACATAGAAGAAGTAATATGGACCACATGTATGCATATAATAAGTAAGAACATCCTACATTGGTCATAGAGTGTAGATGAAAATCTGAATATAAAAGGTGGACACTTTGGAAAGATGTATATGTGAGTAGAGGTAAAGCATGCATAAGTTTCATCTAACTTCCAAACTCTTCTACTTAAGTTAATGATTGCAATGTGGAATTCTTGGTGTCAAGCTCTCATTACCCCTATCATAGCATCTTGAATGATTAAAGTTTAATGTGAAAGCAAATATGAGTAGTGTGCTTGATAAAGTAAGGTTAGGTGTCTCATGCCCCTTGAATACAAGTACCTACACCATGAGTTACTCAACTTAGGAAACAAAGCAAGTTCAAGTTATATCATTGTAAGTAATAATAGTATCATCAAGAGCGTCAACTGGGTACCTCTTGTCCCAGGATATGGAACAAGCCCATATCAAAATGACAAGACAAACAAACAAGATGAACAACCTCAACACCCTTTTTATTTACCATTGGAATAGCTTTTTATTATAAGGTGCATCACAGAGGTTCACCATAGCATGTAAGTAAATTTCCACCATGAATGATGCATGGCTTAGATTAGCGGCCCAGGCGTCTCTCTAACCATTTATACAAACTCATTTAAACTACTTCATTTCCACCTTATTTCACCATGATAGGCATCCATAAACAAAAGTACATGATATCAACTAAATGAGATGAAGGAGCATGTTGAAAGCTTTGCATGTGACAGCACATATGGGCTAACTCCAACCTCGACATTTATCAAGCCACTAACATCATAATCTTAATCACAATGGGTCATGTTTTATTTATGCAATAAAATAAATTGTGCATCAAGTTCGTGAGAGCTATATAACCAACTTTTTCCATAACAATCAATAACATAAACATTTTCATTCAGAGGTATAGATAACACAAATATCATGATAACATACTCGGAATAGCATAAAGCCAATAGGTAGATATGGTGGACTCACTGGAATAACTTTGGTTGAAGGTGTTGGAAACAAGTTTTTACTTGTTGGAATTTTTGGGCTAGCAAGAGGGAGAAAGTTGACCATCTAGATGCATGCATGAGTGTCCATAGAACTAACTAATCCATGTTAAACAAGTAAAATAACTTTCAGCATCAAAACATGAATAAGTGATAGCTCTTGAAAAGCATTTGCAAATTATTACTCATAAACAAGCTCATGAATCATGCAACTATATGTATCATTAAAAATCAACTCAAACATCCCTTTTCCCAATCAATAAAAGCATCCAACATATTTCAACCCATATTTCCAGTAGCTCTCTCATATAAATGATAGTGTGGTGGTCTCACAAAATAACAATCAAACAAAAACAAACAAAAAGACGCTCCAAGTTTATGCGATAAAGTGTTTCGATCGAAAAACAGAAGTTAGACGTGTGCAAACCGAGAGTGTGTAGGTCCAGTGGGGTTGTCTTCACATCCCCAAGCTTATGGTCTTCACCATCCTTGGATAGCTCTTGGTGCATCTCCTCCAATCCCTGTGAAAAAACTTCAAAACACCGTTTCTCCCATTTCTTTTCTGTGGGGTGCATTAATAGTGATAAACAAATAGGTTTCTTGCTGCATATAATCCTTAAAAAATTCATATGAATGTCCAGAAAGTATATAATGTTGTATGCCTACTCATAAACTCAATTGGATCAAAAAGATTCAACTTAAAAGCTCAAAGCATGCATCAAACAAAATGGGACAGAATCTGTCCAGAAAAACAGCAGCAGCAAAACGTATTTTTCTACCCTACCAAACTTTCCGAAAAATTCCGAAAAATTCATGCATACAGAGGATGAAAAGTTGCAACTACAGTTCAAATATGAGCTCATTCGGAGTTACAGAATAAGAATTAAAAATCATACCGTGCACTGATTCGTGCAGGAATAAAATCTCCGAACGCTATAAGCAACTTTTCAAACCAAAAAGGGTAAAACTTGGCACTTTATTAAAAATCCAGAAACTAAACTAACAAAATCTCTTGTTACAGCAAGAGGACACAAAGAAAATCACACATAAAAATAACCGGGTTGCCTCCCGCAAAGCGCTTTCTTTATAGCCATATAGCTAGGCTTCTTACTTGTTGTTTATTGAAGATGAAGCTCATGAGGGAGCTTGAACTTTGATGTTCCCTCTTCCTTGGAAGTGTTCCATGCACTTCTTGTGTGGAAACTGAAACTTTACATTCCCTCTTTGAATCAATGATAGCACCTGTGGTACGAAGAAAAGGTCTTCCAAGAATAATAGGACTAGAGGTTTTATTCCCCATGTCCATGATTAGAAAATCCACAGGCACAAAAGTCATATGTAACTCTACCATAACATCACTTACTTTTCCCAAAGCATGTTTAATAGAGTCATCAGCAAGTGCTAGTTCAATAGAGCATTTTTCAAGATTTTTCAATTCAAGCACTTCATATAGTTCTTTAGATAAAACAGAGACACTAGATCCTAGATCAAGTATGGCATGGTGTGTCTCTTTTCCAATAGTTACTAGTACCTTAGGTATCCACATATCCCCAAGCTTAGGTGGTATCATAGCCTCTTGGTTGTACCTAGCAATTTTTCTTTCAAGACATGATTAGCAATATAAGAACCAAAACCTGCTTGGTTAGTGTTGATGGAAGGATCACTTGCAAATTTTTGTAAGATAGATATTAATTCATGCAAGCTACAATTTTCTAAGTCAAGCAAAGGATCCTTGACTTCACTAAGCATTTTAACTTCCTCAACTTCTCTCTCTTTCATTACCCCAATAGATTCTTTAGCAACTCTCTCTTGCTCATGAATGTGTTCCCAAGACTTATTGATAACCTCTTGGCAATATTTTATTGTTTCCTCATGTTTTTGGGCTGTAATGCTCTTTAATGATGAGACTTCCTTAGTAAGCTGATCTACCCTTTCAAACAAAGCATCTTTTTTTAGATAAATTCCTTATTAAGCTCTTTTTGGGTAGATATAAAAGATCTAATGGTGTTTTCCAAGTCACTAGAAACATTACCACTAGAAGCATATTTATTTGGCACATATGGGGGTTTATTATAAGAGTTATAATTGTTGTTACCATACCCATTATTACCATAGTTCCTAATGAAGTTGACATCAATATTTTCAGAATTTTACCAACTAGTTCTTGCAAAGGAACATTTTCAACACTAGGTTTATTAAGCAAAGCAAGAATAGTATCCATTTTAGATGACAAATCATTAGTTTCTCAATAGAGTTCACTTTCTTAGAAGGATTAGGTGCCCTATCAGTATGCCATTGACTATAGTTTTGCAAAATGCTTTCCAATATATTTTTAGCTTCTACTATAGTCTTACTCATAAAAGCACCTCCAGCAGCAGAATCAAGTATGTTTCTAGACATGTAGTTTAAACCATTGTAGAAAGAGTGTAATATGGTCCATTCATTAACCCATGTGAGGGACAAGTTCTAAGCATAAGTTTTATCCTATCCCAAGCCATAGCAACATGTTCATTTTCATTTTGCCTAAAAGAAAGGATGTTGTTTCTATTTTGCAAAATTTTAACAGGGGATAATATTTCTTAATGAAAGCTTCTTTTAGATCATCCCAAGAATTAATACTACCGATGGCAATGAATGCAACCACTCTTTAGCTTTTCCTCTAAGTGAAAAAGGAAATAACTTCAGTTTTAGGATATCACTTTCCACATTTTTAAACTTTTGCATGTCACATATTTCAACAAAATCATGAAGATGCATAGAGGCATCCTCCATAGCACTACCACCAAATTGTTCCCTAGTTATCAAGTTCAACAAACTAGGACTTACTTCATAACTATCAGCTTAATCTCAGGTGTGGCAATAGCTTTAGAGATGAATTGATCATTAGGAGTGTTTGTGTAGTCACACAATTTAGTTCTTTCTCCCATTTTAGCAAGTTTTTTTGTGTTTTTTAATTTTTATGCAAAACTGAAAATAAAATGAGTCTCACAAATGCAAACCGAATTACAAATGCAAGATAATGACAAAACAAATAATTTTGCTTTGAAGGTAAAGATGGATAAGATGATGCTCACGTAGGTGCAACCTCCCCAAGCTTAGGTGTTAGCACAAGTTGATGATGTTGACTTTGTTGTGATCTCCTTGGATAAACTTTCGCAGTTATGATTTCCCGGCAACGGCGCCAGAAAACAGTCTTGATACCCGTAGAAGTGATAGCCTTCAGTAGCTACCTGCAATGAAAAGTATACGGGGTTAGGTTGAGCCTCCAAGTGCAGAGTATGTAGTAAGTGGAAGACGTGTTTTCCCCACGAGGGTGACTCGAGGGTTTAATATCGAACTCTCGGGGAATCAGTAGTGAAAAGTTTATCTCCTTATCCTTCTTTTGGTCACCTACAAAACAGAGTTAAATGTTTTGGTCCTCAACCTCACTTGTGGTTGTCAAGCACAAGGTGTAAGAATGATATCAAGATAATTATGCAATGCAAACAAGAAATAAATTGCAATGGTGGTAAATAAATGTGTAAGGATGATGATAACAATGATGAATGATATTTTTGGATTTTTTATGATGAATGCAAGATGTAAAAGTGTTTTTGTATTTTCGGATTTAATAATGCAGAAAATGGAAAAGTGTTAAAGTTGTTGGAAAGGTGTTTCTTATGATTAAAAATGGACCGGGTTCATGGTTTCACAAATGCACTCTCTCTTTAATAAAGTGGCAGACAATGGACACATAGAGTTGACATATGAGATTGCAACACAGGGTTTGATATCAAGTTACTAATTATATGGGCATCACGTCCTAACATAGAGATCTTTTGGATATTAATCTCACTTATACTCCACCAAGATGCGAACTAAATCATACACCTTAGTAATTAAGATAACTCAGATATAGCCTTAAGTATCATGACATGAAGTTAAAATAAGAACATGCTAGATCTAGTCACGGAGAAGTGGCAAATCACCCACAACCCTTGTAGCATGGTATTTTGTTTATCCCTAGTGAGGTAACAAAGTAAGGTAAACACCCAAGTGGATCGCGATATTACAGTGGTTAACTTACCGCACTCACCACCCCGTTACTCCAACTAATGCACACATCACCCCACACGCGCTCTCATAAACATGCTTGATCATAACAAGTAGATAAGAACGGGGTACATAATATGCATCTATACTCATAACTGAAACAAAATTGCAATCTCAAACATATATTAACTCACAAAAAGATCCACCACATAGGAATTACAACAATGACCGTAATCCTGTTCAGCAGCTCATACGGTACTAATTAGTGAAGCTCAAGAGAGGAGAGATACATAAGTTACTTCCACAAACCCATAGTCCAGAGGTGGACTACTCCCTCTTCATCATGGAGACGGTGGAGATGTCGATGGAGAAGATGGAGACCATGCCGGCAGCGCCCCGCCGGAGTTTTCCCCCTCCAATCTGCAGCACCAGATCTCTGTTTTCGTGTTTCTGTCGTGTGGCGACGCTTATTTTCGAGAACATCGTGGGACTTCTTTTATAGGCGTTTTTAGGTCAAGACGAAGTCGGTGGAGAGAAGATCGACGGCAGCGGAGCCTCGAGGGCCAAAAGGGTGGCCCCACGTGGCCAGGTACAGTGGTCGTGTGGGCCCCCTCTTTTGGGCTTTCGGCCTCCGTTTGTTTGCTTCCTTCGCTCCCAAGTCTTCCTCCTTCCAAAATAATGACGCCTGTATTTTTCCAGGTTATTTGGACGTCGTTTGGGTCCCTAAAACTTAAAAGGAAAAAAAGGATTTTCTGCCTGCGCAGGGTTAATTCCATAAAAATAGGATGTAGTGTACCTGCACTTAGAAAATGGCAAGGTACCTGTGTATAGTGCAAACCCCTGGATCGTTTCATTTGCACACACAGTTTAAGATGAATATCACAACATTGTATCAATTATTACACGAATGATCCAGACTTGGGAAAATAAATAGTTCGATACATCTTTGCATAGCTTATAGCTAGCTCAAAACAAATAAAGCAGCGGAATAAAACTTCAATGAGCCTCCATTCTTCATGATGCGCCACAGGCGAAAACATGTTGGTTGTAGACTCGAAACCCAAACGTGACCTTACTCATCGTCAGAAAAGTCTGCAACAAAATAATATTTGCAACAGAGTGGGTCAAAATCATTAAAAATGATCCTGGCAAGTGACACTATGTGGACTCATATAGGAATAACTCTATAACCTATATGCATATTTGGCTGGTGGAGTTTGAAGGCTGATTTGCATAAAAGCCAATTTTGCCTAACACTTTGTAAAACTTTTTTCCTTCAAACTTTTGAGACAAGATGGCTTGAAAACCATTGTCATAACTACCCTTGTTCACCACCAATTTTTAATTTCGAAATTTGAATGATGAAGCCTCCGTTGAATCCTTGATCAGCTGCTCAAATTGTCCGTAACCGGGGACACGGCTAAGTACTTAGTTTTAACTCTGCAGAGGTTGTGCACTTTCACCATTAGACCCAACAAACCCAAACTATCCTCAAGCATACAATTTGTGCTAAGGAAAAGGAGAGAGTTGAGACGAGACTTTTCAGAAGCATTTTCCCATCCCATACCGACTTGACGCGCTCCCATTCTAACCATTCTACCACCACCTGTCAAGTCGGGACGAGTCCACGCAACTTAATCCATCTAGCCAGAGCCCATATGACTAATGGCTGCACGGTAAGCAATCTTCACTTAGAGAAAACATTGGCCCCTTTAATACCCTGGGTGGCAACCACAAGTGACCATCCCTTAGAGGTCACCCCTAAGAGATGACACTCAACCTTTCCATCATCTTTTCATAACCAAGTCCACCCAGGTGATAAATTACTTAGTAGAATTAAGCTTTAAAGAAAACACATTTGCATAGCATCAAATATTCTACTAAGTTATCAAAGGGGATTCTAGACACAACTAGAGTAAAGGTATGGTGGGTTTAGCATATAGCAATAATACTATCCAACACATGCATATAAGGAAATACACTAAGTAATGCATATAAAAATACTTAGGAAATTTATGGGGGTGTGCCACTTGCCTTGGCAACAAGCAGAACAACAACAGCTGCAACAGTCCTCGTTTCCCTCCGGAGTTTCTAACACATCAAACAAGACATAATGAACAAACAAGTTTCACAAAACTTCTAAGGAAAACATGTCATGCATGATGTGCAGAATATTTCTAAGGACTAGAGATGCATGCATGCCATATCATGAAATAATTCTAAGCTAAAACAAGACAATCAAAAGGTCCAAAAATGACTAAGGAACAGGGTCCTCACACTTGGGTCGAAATTTTTCTAAGGACCAACATTTGTTATGGCAAGTACTTAGAATAATTTCTAAGGAATAACTAATTTTCTAGATACTAAAAATTTCTAAGGACAAGTTTAGCATTTTTAATGTGTTGAAAATTTCTAAGGAAAAATTCTAAGTGTTCTCAACATTTTATTACCCAAAATTTTCTAAGGAAGAAATATTTCGGTGGGGTGAAATATTTCTAAGTTATTTTGCATATAACATGGTCATAATTACTTAGCTAAATTTTCTATTCGAAAAATTAATGTGAAGAACAATTTTAATATAATTTACTTATTAAAATAACACCTAAAAGCAATAAAAACAAAATACATGCAAAAACATAGGAAAACACTTATACAAAAATACTAGAGCAATACTACGGCCATTACTTATACAAAAAAAATATAGCAAAATATTTTGCTCAATTATCAATTTTTATAATTAAGTTATAGCCAAAATATCAATTAAACCATTTTTAAAATTTATCTAATTTAATTTCGTCCAAACCTCGAATTAGCATACAGAAAGTTTCTACACATTATTAGCTTTCCAAAAATATAAATTTCATAAATTTTGGCTAAAGGAATAAAAATTAATAATGAATCTAAAATCCAGGGACTAATCTGTGATGCGCAGGGGCTAAAACGTAAAGAAAACTGAAAAGATCTTCGCGCTGAAGTCCTCCGTCGACGTGGCGCCTTCTGGTTGGTGCGGAGCGTCCGTTGACTGGTCTTGCGGGCGATGCGGACGCGGACGGGTTGCGGGCAGACGCGGACGGTTGCGGCGCGGCGTCGCGGACGATACGAAGACGTGGCCTCCTCTGATTGGCTGGTACCGCTTCGCGCAGATCTTCTAATCTCCACCGTTGAACCACGATCCGACGACCTAGATCTAAAGTACCAAAACGACGACGTTTCCGCCGGAAAACATGCCGGAACCCTAATACCTACGGCGGCGCCATCGCCGGTGATCGCCGGAATAAGTTCTAAATCGATCTACGGTTCGTGGGGCGTACCGCAGGGTTCAGGGTGACGAGGCGAAGCAGATGGTGGTGACGGCGTAGTCGCGAGGTCCTCCTTCTTCCTCCTGGAGTTGCTCCCGCGGACGGCGTCGGTGTCGATGAAGCTCGAGACGTCTCCTCTGCATGAAGCGATCGAGAAAAGGTTCAGGAGGATGCGCAATAACGTGGGGAAGCTCGAGGAGGTGGATAGGGAGGCAATGCGGCCGTGCTCTCACCGGAATTCGAAGATCTCGTCGTCGGCAATGGCGGCGCGGCGGGTCTCGTGTGGGCAGCCTGGTGGCTCTCGTGTTGATTTTCTTGGGGCGAAAACACGAGGGGGTCGAGGGGTTTATATGGGGCTCGAGAGATTGGATAGAAACCGTTTAAACGCGACGAATTCGCTCCGGATTTGGCTAGGGTTTCGGAGTCCTTTCTTGCGCGAGAGGTTGAAGACATGACGTCATTGCTTGCGTCAAGGGTGGGACCCGCTTGTCGGTGAGAGAGAGTGCGGCTGCTGGCTGGCTGGGCTTGGGCCTGTTGTTTGCTGCGCGCGCGAGAGGAAGAAGATGGGCTCGGCCCAAATAGCTCGTTTCGCCCATTTTTTTTCCAGAATCTGTTTTTCTTTTCTGTTTTTAACAACTTCAAATAACTTTTGTATTTCAAACTCAAATTCACTCAAACCACTTTCAATAAATTTGTAAAAACATGCCCACATGTTTAGCATGTATTGGGGATATAATTTTCAAAATTATTTGAAAATTTGAAATAGTTTGAGAAGGCATCTGCAGATACTTTGCAATTTAGGTTTTTGGAGATAAATTCTCTAAATTTCATAATTTGAATTCAAACACAATGCAAACAATGATGCAATGACATGATGCATGATGCAAATGAAAAGTTTTAAATTTTTGTGAAAATTGGGATGTTACAAACCTAACCCCCTTAAGATGAATCTCGCCCTCGAGATTCGGTTTGGCTAGCAAATAGGTGAGGATGTTCTTCTCTAAGGTCATCTTCTCTTTCCCAAGTTGCTTCTTCCTCTGAATGGTGATTCCATTGTACTTTGCAAAATTTGATAGTCTTGGTTCTGGTAATTCTCTCTGCTGTCTCCAAAATTTTTATGGGTTTTTCCTCATAGGTGAGATCACTTTCCAGCTGAACTTCTTCTAGTGGCACTGTATCTCTCAGCGGAGTTTCTGCCATTTCAGGGTGACACTTCTTCAGCTGACTAACATGGAAAACATTGTGAACTGCGGAAAGTGCTTCCGGTAGTTCCAATTCATAAGCCACTTCTCCTTTACGTGACAAAACTTTATAAGGTCCAATAAACCTTGGTGACAGTTTTCCTTTGATTCCAAACCTCTTCACTCCACGAAGGGGTGAGACTCTAAGATAGGCTCTATCTCCAATATCATAAGTGACTTCTCTCCGTTTGGAATCAGCATAACTTTTCTGCCTAGATTGAGCTGCCTTCAATCTGTCCTTAATCAGCCTAACCTTTTCTTCAGCTTCTTCGATTATATCAGGACCAAACAGACTTCTTTCTCCTACTCCACTCCACAAAAGTGGGGTGGTGCATTTCCTTCCATACAGTGCTTCAAATGGTGACATCTCTATGCTGGCTTGATAACTATTATTATAAGAGAACTCAGCATATGGGAGATTATCATCCCAACTAGACTTATAGTCTAATGCACATGCTCTCAGCATGTCCTCCAGGATTTGATTTACCCTTTCAGTCTGTCCATCAGTCTGGGGGTGAAAGCTGTGCTAAACTCTAGCCTAGTTCCAAGGACTTCATGTAACTGCTTCCAGAAATGTGAAGTGAATTGAGTGCCTCTATCTGACACAATCTTCTTTGGAACTCCATGCAAACATACTATTCTCTTCATGTAAATATCTGCTAGCTTGGCACTTGTGTAAGTTGTCTTCACAGGCACGAAATGAGCTACCTTGGTCAAACGATCAACAATAACCCAAATAGAATCATAACCAGACTTGGTTCTGGGTAGACCTGTGATGAAGTCCATCCCAATCTGATCCCATTTCCAGTCGGGTACTGGCAAAGGTTGAAGTAACCCTGCTGGCTTCTGATGCTCAGCCTTTACACGGCTACACACATCACACTTGGCAATATATTCAGCAATATCTCTTTTCAAATTGTTCCACCAAAACCTCTCCTTCACATCCATATACATCTTGGTGTTACCCGGGTGTATGGAGTAAGGTGAATCATGGGCTTCCTGAAGTATCAACTTTCTGAGATCTACATCTTCTGGAACACAAATTCGTTTCATGAACCATACTATGCCTTCTTCATCTAGTCGAAAACCTTTGGCCTTGCCTTCACCTAAATTTTTCTTGATTTCTTCCATCACTTTGTCTCCTTTTTGAGCCTCCTTGATTTTGTCCATCAAAAGAGGTTGCACTTCTAGAGATGCTACAAAACCTTCAGGTACTATCTCCAACCTAAGATCCTTGAATCCCTGCATAGTCTTCTGGCAATTCCCCTGCCGTGAGTCCGTTAACATAAGTTTTACGGCTTAAGGCATCAGCTACTACATTGGCTTTTCCTGGGTGGTATTGCAAACTCAGGTCATAGTCCTTAATCAATTCCAGCCATCTCCTTTGTCGCATGTTCATTTCCTTCTGTGTGAAGAAGTATTTAAGACTTTTATGGTCCGTGAATACTTCACAACGCTTTCCATAGAGATAGGGCCTCCATATCTTCAGGGCATGTACTACTGCTGCTAATTCTAAGTCATGTGTGGGGTAGTTGACTTCATGCTTCTTGAGCTGCCTTGAGGCATATGACACCACTTTGCCTTCTTGCATCAACACACCTCCAAGTCCTCGATGTGAAGCATCGCAGTACACTTGGAAATCTTTCTCCAGATCTGGTAAACATAGAATAGGTGCTGATACTAAACGTTTCTTCATTCTTGAAAACTAGTTTCACATTCTTCGGTCCACACAAACTTCTTGCCCTTTTGTAGCAATTCTGTTAAGGCCTTAGCAATTTTGGAGAAATTTTCAATGAATCTCCTATAGTATCCTGCTAGTCCCAGAAAACTACGGATTCTCCCACATTCTTGGGCGACTCCCAGTTGGTTACTGCCGAAACCTTTTCAGGGTCTACTGCTATTCCATCCTTAGACACAATGTGTCCTAGAAATCCTACTTGTTCCAGCCAAAACTCACATTTGCTGAACTTGCCATACAATTTGTGCTCTCTAAGTCTTTGCAAAACTTGACGTAGATGTTCCTCATGTTCCTTGTGGCTTTTGGAGTAGATCAAGATGTCATCGATGAACACACGACAAACTTGTCTAAGAAATCCATGAACACTTTATTCATCATATTCATGAAGTATGCCGGCGCATTGGTTAAGCCAAAAGGCATAACTGTGTACTCATACAAACCGTATCGGGTGGTGAAAGCAGTCTTAGGTATGTCCAACTCTCTAACCTTCATCTGAAAGTATCCAGATCTGAGATCAATCTTTGAGAACACACAGGCTCCTTTCAATTGATCAAAAGGTCGTTGATTCTAGGAGTGGGTATTTGTTCTTAATGGTTACTTCATTTAAAGCTCTATAGTCCGTGACTAGCCTCTGAGTACTGTCTTTCTTCTCAACAAACAAGATTGGTGCTCCCCAAGGTGAAGAACTTGGACGGATAAAACCTTTCTGCAACTGTTCCTCCAACTGTTTCTTGAGTTCTTTCAGTTCCTCTGTCGCCATTGGGTATGGTCTTTTGGCTATTGGTCCTGTGCCTGGTTTAAGCTCAATGAGAAACTCGACATCTCTATCGGGTGGCATTCCCGGCAGTTCTTCAGGAAACACATCTGGGTATTCCCTTACTATGAGCACATCCCGAGGCTAACCCCCTTAAGAGAATTAACCTTAAACTTCTTCATTTCAAACTTTGACTTGAATCTGATCTCTTCTTTTCTGGGGTGGTGAGGGTGATTGCTCTATTTGCACAGTCTATGATCCCTTCAAAATGGGTCATCCAATCCATCCCTAGAATGACGTCTAGTCCTTGGGTTTCTAGGATTAGGAGGTTTGCTGGAAACTGATGTTTTCCAATCTCAAGGTTAAGGTTTCTACAACCAGAGATACTAACATTTCTCCTCCTGGAGAACTGACTCTAATTGGGCACCCCATGTTTTCGACAGTTAACCCATGTTTGTTAACAAATGCTCTTGATATGAATGAATGCGATGCTCCAGTATCAAATAAAACTAATGCTGGACAGGAGTTGATTAGGAACGTACCAATCACAGCATCAGGTTCATCATAGACTTCTTCAACATTGATGTGGTTCACATGTCCCTTGTTGAAAGGATTGGGCTTGCTAGGAGTGTCCACTCTCTTCTCAGGGCATTCATTAGCATAATGTCCCTTGTTGTTGCACTTGTAGCAGAGCACCTGGCTGAGATCTTTCTTGGGTTCAGAATTTGGGCGATGCTGTCCATTGTTATGGTTATGTCCAGCATGTCCATTTCCCCTGTGTCCTCCATTTGATCCTCCATTGTTTCCCTTGAATCCTCCATTGTGATTGTGAGCATGGGGTTTGTGAAAGTTGCCCCCATTGTGGTTCCCATGTTTATGACCATGGTTCCCATCATGAACAAAGTGCTTCTTAAATGAGGGTTCAGAGTGGTGCTTGTTTGAATTCATCTTCCTCTTCCTGTTTTCAGCTTTCTTCATGCTATCCTCAAGGGTGATTGCCTGATCAAGAAGTGTCTGATAAGTTGGAGCATAGGCCACAGTCAAAGGTATCTTCAGCTCATCACTTAGCCCCTTGAGAAATTTAGCCTTCCTCTTTACATCTGTGTCAACGTCCTCAGGAGCATATCGAGACAAGGCATGAAAGTCATCCATGTACTCCTTAAGACTTCTGTTCCCCTGACGCAGATTGCGGAACTCTTCCTGTTTCAGATTCATAATGCCTGTGGAATATGAGCATTACGAAATCCTTCCTTGAATTCCTCCCAAGTCAAAGTGTCCAATGGGTGAGTAATCTGATAAGTTTCCCACCATTGGGCTGCAGGTCCTTCAAGCAGATGTGCGGTGAACCTAATTTTCTCAGCATCTTCACATTCAGCTGTCACCAGATCCTTTTGCACAGAACGCAGCCAGTCATCAGCCACAATTGGGTCAGTTGTAGTTGAGAACTTGTTTGGCCTAAGCCTAAGGAACCTGGCAAGTCTGTCCACTTGGGGAGGAGGTGGTGGTGGTGGTCCATGTTGATTTGCCATGAATTGTGCCATCATGGTCATCAGCTGAGTCTGGGCTGCCATCATCTGTTGCATCATAGCTTCGTTGTTGTTGTTGTTGTTGTTGTTGTTGTTGTTGGTGTTGTCACGACGGGGAGGCATCTGTGGTTTTAGCATAGGTGAGTAAAAGATAGACAGGTCTATGAGAAATAATTCTACCCATACAAGCATCACATAGAAAGCAATCAAACAACACATCAAGCAAAACTTCAACTCCAAATTTCTCAATTCGCACTAAACATCAAAGGGTACTAGGTATTGTCCTACCACAAGTTGGTAGTTCCAAACTAAAATTCGAAAATTTAAAAGGCGTAAGGTAAAATGGTGCGTAAGGTAAAATGGTAGTCTCACTAACTATCCTAGTCCTCAATCATGGTGCCTTCATCTACTTCTTCTTCAAATTCTTGGATTTCAAAGCCTTCCTGAATGAGCACGCTTCTGAGATCCTTCACTTCCTTCTCCAATTCTGCGTTTCTCTCTTGGAGTTCCTTCTTCTCAGCACGAAGTCGCTTGATCAAGTCACAATCAGCTTCAAGCTCCACATCATTGGTGGAAAGTTCTTCCTTCAAGTCCCTTATTTGCTTGTTTCTTTGCTTGACTCTCTTCTCTTGACTTATGAATTTCTTCTCTTGGGCCTTGAACTTCTCTTCTAGCTCCTTGGTCTTCTCTTCTTGCTCTTTTATCTTCTCATCATTCACTTGGACTTGGGCGCAAAGCTCATCATTCTTGTGGAGTTCCTCACTGGTATCAAAGTAAAGATCATGGACTAAGAGTTCTAAGCCTTGGAAATAGTCGCTCACGAACTCATCTTTGCCCATGTTCTCGGTGCCATAGCAGAAGGGTGATCCTTCATCGTCACGCCTTCCAAAAGGAAGGAGTAGTGCCCCTCCAATTCATTGGAGTAGCGTCCACAAAGGCAAGCTATCACGTGTTGCATGATGATGTCGATTCCTCTCTCCATGGAGACTCCCATTACTCTGTACTCAATGGGTGCTTCGCCTTCACGTCCTTGTTGAAACACCCTGATTCCCCAAAGGCCTTCTCTTTTGAACTTCTTCAAGATGCATCCCTTGATCATGGGTGTAGGTAGCTTCAGGTGCTTGAGGATGTCGAACATGATGCTGCCGAAGCGGGTCACCGGGTAGTCCTCCTCGTCAATGTACTCGAACCTCTTCGTCATCCTTTAGTTTAGGAAGAAACAAGTATGAGATAAATGCATAAGTAAAGAATTACGAGTACTTAGAAGAAAAAGCAAGAATATATCATAGAAGCTTTTATACTTAGTAAATAAATTAAGTTTTTGGCCAACTTATTTCTAACCAAACCTAGGGTTTCGATCCTACAGGCAACACTATGCTCTGATACCATCTGTATGTACCTGCACTTAGAAAATGGCAAGGTACCTGTGTATAGTGCAAACCCCTGGATCGTTTCATTTGCACACACAGTTTAAGATGAATATCACAACATTGTATCAATTATTACACGAATGATCCAGACTTGGAAAATAAATAGTTCGATACATCTTTGCATAGCTTATAGCTAGCTCAAAACAAATAAAGCAGCGGAATAAATCTTCAATGAGCCTCCATTCTTCATGATGCGCCACAGGCGAAAACATGTTGGTTGCAGACTCGAAACCCAAACGTGACCTTACTCATCGTCAGAAAAGTCTGCAACAAAGTAATATTTGCAACAGAGTGGGTCAGAATCATTAAAAATGATCCTGGCAAGTGACACTATGTGGACTCATATAGGAATAACTCTATAACCTATATGCATATTTGGCTGGTGGAGTTTGAAGGCTGATTTGCATAAAAGCCAATTTTGCCTAACACTTTGTAAAACTTTTCCTTCAAATTTTGAGACAAGATGGCTTGAAAACCATTGTCTTAACTACCCTTGTTCACCACCAAGTTTTAATTTCGAAATTTGAATGATGAAGCCTCCGTTGAATCCTTGATCAGCTGCTCAAATTGTCCGTAACCGGGGACACGGCTAAGTACTTAGTTTTTAACTCTGCAGAGGTTGTGCACTTTCACCATTAGACCCAACAAACCCAAACTATCCTCAAGCACTCAATTTGTGCTAAGGAAAAGGAGAGAGTTGAGACGAGACTTTTCAGAAGCATTTTCCCATCCCATACCGACTTGACGCGCTCCCATTCTAACCATTCTACCACCACCTGTCAAGTCGGGACGAGTCCACGCAACTTAATCCATCTAGCCAGAGCCCATATGACTAATGGCTGCACGGTAAGCAACTTCACTTAGAGAAAACCTTGGCCCCTTAATACCCTGGGTGGCAACCACAAGTGACCATCCCTTAGAGGTCACCCCTAAGAGATGACACTCAACCTTTCCATCATCTTTTCATAACCAAGTCCACCCAGGTGATAAATTACTTAGTAGAATTTAGCTTTAAGAAAACACATTTGCATAGCATCCAATAATCTACTAAGTTATCAAAAGGGATTCTAGACACAACTAGAGTAAAGGTATGGTGGGTTTAGCATATAGCTATAATACTATCCAACACATGCATATAAGAAATACACTAAGTAATGCATATAAAATACTTAGGAAAACTTCATGGGGGTGTGCCACTTGCCTTGGCAACAAGCAGAACAACAGCAGCTGCAACAGTCCTCGTTTCCCTCCGGAGTTTCTAACACATCAAACAATACATAATGAACAAACAAGTTTCATAAAACTTCTAAGGAAAATATGTCATGCATGATGTGCAAAATATTTCTAAGGACTAGAGATGCATGCATGCCATGCCATGAAATAATTCTAAGTTAAAACAAGACAATCAAGAAGGTCCAAAAATGACTAAGGACCAAGGTCCTAACACTTGGGTCGAAATTTAACTAAGGACTAAAACTAACACATCAGTCCAAAATAATTTCTAAGGAAAGTAAACAAAATAAGAAGTGCTAAAATTTTCTAAGGAAAAAGTATGATAGCAATAGTTGATAAATTTTTCTAAGGACCAACATTTGTTATAGCAAGTACTTAGAATAATTTCTAAGGAAATAACTAAGTTTTCTAGATACTAAAAATTTCTAAGGACAAGTTTAGCATTTTTAATGTGTTGAAAATTTCTAAGGAAAAATTCTAAGTGTTCTCAACATTTTATTACCCAAAATTTTCTAAGGAAGAAATATTTCGGTGGGGTGAAATATTTCTAAGTTATTTTGCATATAACATGGTCATAATTACTTAGCTAAATTTTCTATTCGAAAAATAATGTGAAGACAATTTTAATATAATTTACTTATTAAAATAACACCTAAAAGCAATAAAAACAAAATACATGCAAAAACATAGGAAAACACTTATACAAAAATACTAGAGCAATACTACGGCCATTACTTATACAAACAAAAATATAGCAAAATATTTTGCTCAATTATCAATTTTTATAATTAAGTTATAGCCAAAATATCAATTAAACCATTTTTAAAATTTATCTAAATTAATTTCGTCCAAACCTCAAATTAAGCATACAGAAAGTTTCTACACATTATTAGCTTTCCAAAAATATAAATTTCATAAATTTTGGCTAAAGGAATAAAAATTAATAATGAATCTAAAATCCAGGGACTAATCTGTGATGCGCAGGGGCTAAAACGTAAAGAAAACTGAAAAGATCTTCGCGCTGAAGTCCTCCGTCGACGTGGCGTCTTCTGGTTGGTGCGGAGCCTCCGTTGACTGGTCTTGCGGGCGATGCGGCGCGGACGGGTTGCGGGCAGACGCGGACGGTTGCGGCGCGGCGTCGCGGACGATACGAAGACGTGGCCTCCTCTGATTGGCTGGTACCGCTTCGCGCAGATCTTCTAATCTCCACCGTTGAACCACGATCCGACGACCTAGATCTAAAGTACCAAAACGACGACGTTTTCCGCCGGAAAACATGCCGGAACCCTAATACCTACGGCGGCGCCATCGCCGGTGATCGCCGGAATAAGTTCTAAATCGATCTACGGTTCGTGGGGCGTACCGCGGGGTTCAGGGTGACGAGGCGAAGCAGATGGTGGTGACGGCGTAGTCGCGAGGTCCTCCTTCTTCCTCCTGGAGTTGCTCCCGCGGACGGCGTCGGTGTCGATGAAGCTCGAGACGTCTCCTCTGCATGAAGCGATCGAGAAAAGGTTCAGGAGGATGCGCAATAACGTGGGGAAGCTCGAGGAGGTGGATAGGGAGGCAATGCGGCCGTGCTCTCACCGGAATTCGAAGATCTCGTCGTCGGCAATGGCGGCGCGGCGGGTCTCGTGTGGGCAGCCTGGTGGCTCTCGTGTTGATTTTCTTGGGGCGAAAACACGAGGGGGTCGAGGGGTTTATATGGGGCTCGAGAGATTGGATAGAAACCGTTTAAACGCGACGAATTCGCTCCGGATTTGGCTAGGGTTTCGGAGTCCTTTCTTGCGCGAGAGGTTGAAGACATGACGTCATTGCTTGCGTCAAGGGTGGGACCCGCTTGTCGGTGAGAGAGAGTGCGGCTGCTGGCTGGCTGGGCTTGGGCCTGTTGTTCGCTGCGCGCGCGAGAGGAAGAAGATGGGCTCGGCCCAAATAGCTCGTTTCGCCCATTTTTTTTTCCAGAATCTGTTTTTCTTTTCTGTTTTTATACAACTTCAAATAACTTTTGTATTTCAAACTCAAATTCACTCAAACCACTTTCAATAAATTTGTAAAACATGCCCACATGTTTTAGCATGTATTGGGGATATAATTTTCAAAAAAATTATTTGAAAATTTGAAATAGTTTAAGAAGGCATCTGCAGATACTTTGCAATTTAGGTTTTGGAGGTAAAATCTCTAAATTTCATAATTTGGAGTCAAGCACAATGCAAACAGGGATGCAATGACATGATGCATGATGCAATGAAAAGTTTTAAATTTTTGTGAAAATTGGGATGTTACATAGGAAATAAATCTTTTATTCCCAAAAATCATTATATAACAGTGATATAACTCTTATATGATGCAAATATGATTGGAATATGAGTGATATAGTGCAAAGTTAATGTATGCATTTTACATGCATCAGCGACGTACTGCTCACGCAAGTCCTTCGCGGCGGAGACGGGGCTAGGGCATCACACTCGTTTATACTTTTAATTTCCAAATCACCAAAGAAGTAGAGGGATACCAGGCTATCAGCTAAGCTAATGCTAAGCTAATATATGCATCTAGGCGAAATCTTCACGTCTCTTTTGCGCCTTGAAAATCTCGAGCCAGGAATAGAGCAGCGGCCATATGGTGGCCTGCCTAAACGTGATTTTTTTTATCGGACACAAATTCAGTCCATCCTAGATACGCTACCAATCAGTTTTATTATGAACGTGGTAGCTGCAACATATAACATGTCTATCCCGATTACATGGTTACGTAACTACACTTTTCATCAAATCTCAACCGTATATTTTAGAACTAAGCGTTAATATTAATTAAAATGATGTGGATTAACGTGGTGTCTTGAAAACAAACTCATTTTGCTTTTAGTATATAATAGAAGATATATATGAAAGACGTCTAGCACAGAAAATGAAAAGACAACCCCAAAAGAAAACTCAAGCACATTCAGCCCACCTCGGAGTTCCTGGCAAAAGAAAAGGGTCCCAGAATTGTCTAGACTCAGATACATTCAGCCCGCCACAAAAGTCCCCTGGAAACACAAGACTCAACATACTCGAACACATTCTGATCTTGTTTTTTCTTCTTTTTTTCAGACGGAAGCAAAAAACTTTACCTTTCTTTCCCGTGCCCAGTTTGTTTATGAAAGAACTAGGCGAAAATCCGAACACCAACAACCAACATCACGAGGAAGAGCCCACAGAACTACAAAGAGCAACACGTAAAGCGAGCAACAAGCGGAAGCAAACACTACAAACTGATAACACGATAACCTAGAAAACGTCCTCGCAACTTCCTTGTCTTCCGGAGAGACTTCGCCACCTTCATGATTACACCATTTGAAGTCGTCCCCGCCAAGATGCACGCAACATATTTACCATATATAGGGCAAGTCGCCTTGAAATCGACAAGCAAGTTACAAACCTCTTTGCTAAACAGAGCTTGAGAGTGAGGTGCCAACACACGTCTCATCAACCTGATCACTCAAAGGTGAGGAACTTATGGAAGCAACCAAACATCCACTAGCCACGGAGACGGGCAATTGATAATGCTGAGACGAATGTGGTGATGGCACCATATCCACGGTCAAATACTCCAAACAACCCAGCTTTATTGGAACCACCACAGATGATTTCTCACATTCTGAATTTCAGATCAAGTAGGAATTAATATGCTAAAACATAGGCTAAAATCCAGTCGCTTGGGAATAAGTAATATCTTTGTTGATGAAAATTCGCCAAACGATAATCTCAAATTGCATGCGTGCTGATTTTTTTTTAAAAGTCCTAGTAATTTGACCCCAGTAGCTCAAGGAAATGAGACTTGAAGTCGTCCATCTGCCCCATGGCCGTCTTGGGCACCCATCAGTGCGATCTGGCCGTCGCGGTTCATCCTGATATTCTCCGTTCGCCTCGGCTTTCCCCAGCCAAAGTCGGCGACCTCATACGCCCTGAAGCCCGACGAGCCGGACACGTTCATCAACCGCTGCAACGAGAAGTTGATCACCGACGACAGGTAACTCCGCCTGTTGGTAGGGCAGTCGCTCATCCTACGGACCTCGTCTTGGAGCGCCGATGCCGCGGCCAGCAGGGCACGTGCTCCCCGGAGTTCCGATGCGGGGAGCATCGCGAGGCACCTGGTGACGCAGACGCCGATGTATCCCGGGTTGACGGGGAGATCGAGGCGGCCGCGGACGTCGGCGAGGAACATGAGGAGCACGTCATCGTCCATGGCAAACGTCTTGCACCGAGCGTCCGAGCGAAGCACGTCCAGGCGAGCGCGGTGACAGCGACGAAGGTGGATGGAGGGCGTGCCAGAGGTGCACCGTGGGATTCGCCGAGATGGACGATGTGCAGCTTCAGCCGTTGGATGTCCTGCGTGTCCAAGGTGAATGTGCGGCGCGTGAACCGCGGGCGGTCTTCTAGGGGCGGCGGCGGCCGTGTCGCCTGTGCGCCGGCAACGGGAAAGGGTCAAATGCGGGGGAGTTGTCAACAGACCCTATCAACGGAATGGTACGAGACATGGAAACATACCCGAGGCAGATTCGGCGCCATCTCCCGAAGAACGGTCCTGGCCGCTCCTCGGCATCAGGGAGCTTGATGAGCGAGCGGTCGAAGGAAGGTGTCACCGCCGGCGTCTCACCGCGGCAAGCAGCAGCCCATGCCTCCACGAACGTCCACAGCGAGCGCCCGTCGGCGACAGCGTGGTGCGCCGTCAGCCCGACCGCCAGGCCGCCCTCGAACCGCGTGGCCTGCACAGCAGACACGGCGGTGGGCAACGAGCTCATGTCCACGTCGGCCACGAGCAGCTCGAGCACGGGCAGATCGTGCTCCTCGTCGCCGGCGAGGCGGCGGATGTTGGCGTCGGATTCCGCGACCACGAACTTGACGCCATCTGAGGCGGAGCAGCTGATGGCGACGTCCCCGGTGTCCTTGAGGTGGACGAGCTTGCCGGCTAGCGGCGCGAAGCTGCCTAATGTGACGGCGAGGGAGGACCGGATGGACTGCAGAGCGGTGTCGAAGGGCGGCATCTCGGCATCCTCGAAGAGCAGGACGTGCTGCAGCACTGGGTAGACGACCCAAGGTGCATCCATGGCGCTGAGCTTGATCGGCTCCTGTTGCGGCGTGGTGGTCGCCGGCACATTGACATAGCTTGTGTCGGTAATTCTCACCGGAGACATGACGCTGGCTTGTCCGCTCCGTATGGTGTGGGATGGTACGATTCGAATGTGCATCCCCGAAGTCAATGCACAAGATGTTTCTTCCTATTTGTAGTACTCATAAAATAAGCAACTGATGCGAGTTAAAGTAGATACTTAGATTGCACAGAACTATAGTATCACTTTACGTTTGAGGCCCCGCTTGGAAGTCCAGTATTTCAGCCCAAAACCCGGGTATTTCTCGTGTCCGACTAATTTACGGACCGTGGCCAGTTTTGCCACTTGGTTGGCCGTTTTCCTTGCCGGACCGTGCCGATTTCGGCCCGTTTCCCCCGTAAACAACACGGACCTGGGCAGGTCCCTTTTCTTTTCCGTCTCAATCGAGCTAGAGAAGAAACGAGCCAGCCACTCCACAGCGGAGGCGAAGGCGCAGCCGCGCAGGTGCGACACCTCGACGGCACGACGGTCCGAGCTTGCCGCCGCAAGGAGCACGACGGCGGCGTCCTGTCCCAGTTCTTCCGTCGCCGCCATCGCAAGGAGCGTCCTCCCTGCCATCGCCGCCATCGCCGTCCAAGTTCTGCCAAGATCTGACGCGTTCCCCTTCCGTTCTCGCGCTTCTCTGCGGACGCCGTCTAGCTCATACCTTCCCCGTCGTAGCCATCGTCATACCATCTGTTTCCTGTCTTCTGGTGGTTTCCGGTAGTACTTTCAGAGGAGGTTGATTTCCGGTGGTTTTGATCGGTGCCCAGTATAATACCCCCGTGTCTAATCCGGCCGCACAGAATTACTGAACTCCCAAGCGGGGCCTGAATCTCAAATTGGTATCAAATTGTGTGAGATATTTTACAATGTGCATTGATCACGTATTGAACACGAATTGACACAGGTAGGACTTCTTACGTGTGATGACTATTGAAGAGTTGCAAAAAAAAACTACCGGTTAAGCTTTCAAAATCCACCGGTTCTCACCTTTTCTGCATATCACTACCACTATTCATTGGCAACGTGACAAAAAAGGCTGATGTAGTCGGTTATCTCGTTTCACCTTTATCGTAACAGGTGGGGGCCACTGTCAGGCGTGACGTGGCAGACGAATTTATACACAAATTTACATTGTCAGTGGCTCCCACCTGTCAGAATTGCGGTTAAAACGAGCTAACATACACAATCAGTGTTTTCTATCACGTTGTCAACGAACTGTAGTGGTGATTTGCGAAAGAAGTGAAAACCGGTGGTTTTTCTCACTATTGAAGCACATGTGGTTGATCGGCTCCTATGGTGGCATGGTGCTTCCGGCACATTGACATAGCTCATGTCGGTAATTCTCGCTGGAGACATGACACTCGTTTCTCCGAGGGGATGGTAGGAGCAAAATTTGGACGTTTCGTCCGTCCAACAGATCAGATTTCTCATCGAATGGTCAAAACGGACGGACAGATTTATTCTTGGCGTCACATGCCTTTGTAAATCTCTTTTTCGTCGAAGTAAGATTTTTGTCTTCCTATCGGCAGTATACTTCGACATGGGACAGAATAAGCAACTTGCAGACGATGTGACTCTGAATCACTTGGTAATTTGGTATAGAACCACACGTGATGGCCGCGTCATATCCGCTAGAGCAAACATCAGAGTATGTGAGCTAGAGATTGCAATGGAATAATGCCTTAATATATAAAAGTAGGAGGAATCCCTGCTCCCTCCCGTGTCCACGTCGCCTGAAAGCCTCCAGCCATCCGATCGCGCCATCGGACGGTTGAGATGCGCGCGCTCGCGCTCGCGCTACTACGGTATTATTGTAGCAGCCGAGTTTCTACCAATCGCGCGACGACACGTCGCGCATGATTTTGCGGAAAACCCCACGCAAAGGACCTAACAACAATTTTTGGGAAACTCCGAGGACTTTTTCGCAAAACCGTGCACAACTCCCCCTCCCCCTCTCTCTCCCCGCGCGTCCGGGAATCGCCGGCGGGTGCCGCCGCGCATCACCGCCGCCACGCCCCTCACCGCTTGAATCGAAGGCCGCGAAGAGCTCGGCCGTCCTCCCCGCCACCTCCTCGCCGAAGGATGCTTGCCAGGCCGCCGCGAGCGTGCCGAAATCGCCGCCGCCACACCGCACTCCCGCCGCCGCGTCCGCTGGCCACCGGCGCCGCTCCGGCGACCTAAAAGGTGCGGCACCGCGGCTTCCAGGTTCCCCGTGTCCGCGCGCATCCACGGAGGTAAGCAGCGCGTCCCGGGACGCGGTGGCGCGCCGCCGGCGTGCTCGCCGCCGCCGCAGATCCCGTCTGCCGGTGATGACACCATGACGTCACCGTGGTGGCAGGCTGCGGAGCTGGGCCGGCTCGTGGGCTGGCCCGTTTTGTTTTTTCTTTTTTTTCCTGTTTTTCTGTTTTCGTATTTTGTAAAACTTTTGTAACTTTTCAAAAACAACTCCAAATCAATTCAAACCAATTTCCAAAAAATATGAAAATCAAAATAGCCATTTCAAATATTTTGGAACCTTTTACAGATTATTTCAAATCTTAATTTTTTTTAACTAATACGTAAAGGCTCATTTGACACCTTAACGTCATTTCACACAATTTTTATATGTATACATTTCCAAAATTAAATTTAATGGGTGGGGAAAATGTTCAAAAACGTTCCAAATGCAACATTTAATAAACGCAAAAAAATTCAACTATGACAACCGTACCAATACAACCACACAAAAAACGTCGGCTATTTACGCCGTTTGATTAGTTTACATATTTGAATGAATGTTTCAAAATTTTGAATCCCTTTCAATTAGAGCATTTAAAAAGGTTACAGATAATTAAGATGTGGAAAACTTCCTAATTTTACCAATTTTTCAAATTTAAAAAACTTACGAACTTTTTCCCTAGGCCCAACAAATTTAAATTCGAAGGACATTTCAGCGCGGGCATTTACCAAATTAGAAGTCTTTACACCACGGTAATTACAAATACGACAAAAAAAGCATGACTACAAAAATAAACGCTGACTATTTATCGCACATGATCAAAATTCTAACTTGAATATTTCAACAAACCAGATGCTTTTCAAATCTAAGCATTCAACGAACGCCAGAAAAATTCAAATATGAATAGCTTTCCAAGTTTACTGACCTTTCAAACTTAAACAACTTATAAATGCAAACTTTTTTTTGGTTCCAACAAAATTAAATTTACATAACTTTGGAATGCGGAAATTTAAAAATTCGATTTTTTTTGTATTTTCCCTCAGACACCCGGCATGCGGCGCTAAGTTGTCTAGTACTACTTAGTAACATGTCCAGCTCTACCTCTGAATTAATAATTTTCAATTGCCATTGACTAGTATATTGCGGATCTCGATCTGATCGCTCTGGATATCTGAATACTATGATACAGATTCAGATCTTGGATAAGCCGTAATGGAAAGAAGTTTTCCCCTTCCTCGGTGTCGTCTCCTCTCTTCTCTCCTTGAGAGTCAGCCGACGATCTCGTCCAGATCCGGCCTCTCTCGCCGCCGCTGGCCGCGCTGGCTGGTGTAGGGATGGAGTAGGGTGCCGGCCCGTCATGTACAACAGTAGAGTAGCTTTTAGTTTAGGTTTTCTCTGTGTTTTGCCTTCGTGGCGTGTGGCTGTATGCCGTCTTTCTCCATCCCCTTTCTTTCCGGCTGGCCTCCGGTGACCCGCAACGACGCCGGAGCCAGGCCTCTTCTTTCTGCTTGACAGATCCATGGTGGATATCTCATGGGGAAGGAGTTGGTCAAGGCCAAATCAATAAAATCGCTTGCCGTACCTGCGGCTTTGCAGATCGTGAGATGAAGCGGTGTTGCCTTCCTCTGGCTGGCCGTGGTGGCGAGAGGAGGAAGACGTGTTGCTGCTCTATTTCAAGATCAGTGAAGTGCCTCTGGAGCTGGTGCGTCCTGGCGTTCAAGCGTGGCGTGGGACGACGATTGCGGTGCATCTCCGGCAGGCTTCCATGGCGGAAGCAGAAGCAGGAGTTAATCGAGGTCAGCTCCGTCATCAAGTGATGCTGCCTCTTCTTCGAGCGAGGTGTGCGGTGGCTGCATCTTCCTCTAGCCGTCCGGCCGTGGCGGCGAGGGGCGGAAGATGTTGTAGGAGTTTGCGCGATAGAAAACAAAAAATTTCTCTCACATGCGGAAGCAACACTCAAGATCCTATCTAGAAGATTCTAGTAACGGGGAGAGTAGTTCATCATACCCTCGAAGAACACGCGCGTTGAACGTTTAATTCAACGCAGCTCGGTGAAGTTGTTGACGATGTTCGATCCGATCAGCACCGCAAACGAGCAGCACCTCCGGAGGCTTGCACACGTACAGCTCGATGACGTCTCCCTCTTCTTGATCCAGCAAGCTAGAGGGAGAAGTAGGTGGGATCGATTCCAGCAGCACGACGGCGTGGTGGTGGATATGGTGGAGAGTTCCCGCGGGCAGGGCTTCGCCAAGCGGTGCGCGGGAGGTAGAGGAGCAGCAAGCCAGTGATGCGGCCAAGCCTCTGTCTCTTGGTGCACCTCTCCCTCTTCTTTATATAGGCAAGGGGCTGCAGCCACTTTATTTCCAAAGTAGAAACTCCCTCTTTCAATAGTGGTAACCCCTTCTCATTTAAAAGGTGGTAACCCCCTCTTTCAAGAGTGGTAACATCCCTTTTAAAGGGCTACCCATTGAATGGCTGCATGGACCAAGTAGGACTGGTCAAATGGACCAGTGGGCCACCCTTGGTCGTTGGGGACAGGTGGGCCCCACTATGGGACCCTCCGGAACCTTCTAGAACATTCCGACACTCTGCCGAAAAATCCCGAACTTTTCCGGAACCCTGAAATCAACTTGCCATATATAAATCTTTACCTCCGGACTCTTCCGGAGCTCCTCGTGATGTCTAGGATCTCATCCGAGACTCCGAACAATATTCGGACACCATTAACAAAATTATCCCAGAGCTACTCTAGCGTTACCGAACGTTAAGTGTGTGACCCTACGGGTTCGAGAACGTGCAGACATGATGGAGACACCTCTCCGATCAATAACCATTAGAGGGACCAGGATATCCATAATGACTCCCACACATTCAACGAAGATCTTTATCGGTTGAACCACTATGTCGTGGACTACTATAATCCGTATACAATTTCCTTTGTCACGCGATATTTTACTTACCCAAGATTTGATCGTCGGTATCACTATACCTAGTTAAATCTTGTTACTGGTAAGTACTCTTTACTCGTTCCGTAATACAACATTCTCTGTGACTAACTCATTAGTCACGTGCTTGCAAGCTTTACCGAATGTGCACTACCGAGTGGGCCCAGAGTATATCTCTCCGAAACACGGAGGGACAAATCCCAGTCTTGATTCATGTAATTCAACAAGCACTTTCTGAGATACCCGTAAGACACCTTTATGATCACCCTGTCACGAAGCGATGGTTGATGTCCCCAAAGTATTCTTCCAGTACCCGGGAATAACATGATCTCATGGTCTAAGAAATAGGATACTTGACAATAAAAGGCATGACAATAAAAACTTAATGAAACGATCAATATTGTTATGCTTAGTTGGGTCTGTCCATCACGTCATTCTTCTAATGACATGATCCCGTTAATTAATTAACAACTCATGTTCATGGTTGGGAAACCATAACCATCATTAATTAACGAGCTAGTCTAGTAGAGGCTTACTAGGGACGCAATGTTGTTTACGCAACCACACATGTATTATGTTTCCGGTTAATACAATTATAGCATGGAAATAAACATATATCATGAACACGGAAATATGATAATAACATTTATTTATTATTGCCTCTAGGGCATATTTCCAACAGTCTCCCACTTGCACTAGAGTCAATAATCTAGTTTACATTGGTAAAAATCTAACACCCATGGCCTTCTGGTGTTGATCATGTTTTGTCTGTGGAAGAACTTTAGTCAACGGATCAGCGATATTTTGATTCGTATGTACTTTGCTAATGGTAATATCTCCTTCATTGACATGCTCACGAATTTGATGAAACCGGCGTTTGATATGCTTGGAACTCTTGTGACATCTTGGTTCCTTGGCTAGAGCAATGGCACCAGTGTTGTCACAAAAAATCTCCATGGGATCCAGTGCGCTCGGAACAACGCCGAGTTCAGTGACGAACTCCTTCAGCCATATCCCTTCTTTCGCTGCTTCAGAAGCGGCCATATACTCCGCCTCTAATGTAGATGCCGCAATGACGGTTTGCTTGGAACTCCTCCAGCTAACCGCAGCTCCATTCAAGATAAAGACATACCCTGTTTGAGATTTCGAGTCATCTGGATCAGTATCGAAGCTAGCATCAACGTAACCTTTTACGGAGAGCTCTTCATCACCACCATAGACAAGAAACATGTCCTTAGTCCTTTTTAGGTACTTAAGGATATTTTTAACTGCTGTCCAGTGAGCCTCTCCAGGATCACTCTGGTACCTGCTCGTCAAACTAAGAGCATGGGACACATCCGGTCTAGTACACAACATGGCATACATAATAGAACCTATGGCCGAGGCATAGGGGATTTTCTTCATCCTTTCTATTTCTGTTGCCGTAGTTGGACACTGAGTCATACTCAATGGCTTACCTTGTAACATGGGCAAAGAACCTTTCTTTGCATCCTGCATATTGAATTTCTTCACTATCTTCTCAAGGTATTTACTTTGACTAAGTGCTATTAAGCGTCTTGATCTATCTCTATAGATCTTTATGCCCAATATGTATGCAGCTTCACCAAGATCTTTCATTGAAAAACTATTATTCAAATAATCTTTCACACTGTTAAGCAGCTCCACATCATTCCCAATAAGTAATATGTCATCTACATATAAAACCAGGAATGCAACCGAGCTCCCACTCACTTTCTTGTAAACACAAGCTTCTTTATAATTTTGGACAAATCCAAAACCTTTGATCACCTCATCAAATCGAAGATTCCAACTCCGGGATGCTTGCTTCAGTCCATAGATGGATCGCTGAAGTTTGCACACTTTATCAGCATCCTTAGGATCGACAAAACCTTCAGGTTGTACCATGTACAACTCTTCTTCAACGTTTCCGTTGAGGAACGCAGTTTTGACATCCATCTGCCAAATTTCATAATCGAAATAAGCAGCAATTGCTAGTAGAACCCTAACAGACTTTAGCATCGCTACGGGTGAGAAGGTCTCATCGTAGTCAACTCCTTGAATTTGTCGAAAACCTTTTGCGACAAGTCGAGCTTTATATACGGTGACATTACCGTCAGCGTCTGTTTTCTTCTTGAAAATCCATTTACATTCAACAGCCTTACGGCTATCAGGAAGGTCAACCAAAGTCCACACTTGGTTTTCCTTCATGGATTCCATTTCAGAGTTCATGGCGTCTTGCCATTTTCCAGAGTCTGGGCTCATCATCGCTTCCTCATAGTTCATAGGTTCATCATTGTCTAACAATAAAATGTTCAAGACAGGATTACCGTACCATTCAGGAGCAGTACGTAACCTTGTCGACCTGCGAACGGGAACTTTGACCGAAGCTGCATGATCACTATCATCAGCTTCTTTCTCTCTAGCTGGTGAAGGCGGTGCCTGAAGATCCAAATCTTCCTGCGCTGCGCTGCTCTCCAATTCGGGAGAAGGTTCAATAACCTCGTCTAGTTCTATTTTCCTCCCACTCACTCCTTTCGAAAGAAACTCCTTCTCAAGAAAGGATCCATTCTTAGCAACAAAAACTTTGCCTTCGGATCTGTGATAGAAGGTATACCCAATGGTTTCCTTTGGATATCCTATGAAGACGCATTTTTCCGCTTTGGGTTCGAGCTTATCAGGTTGTAATCTTTTGACATAAGCCTCGCATCCCCAAATTTTAAGAAACGATAATTTTGGCTTCTTACCAAACCACAACTCATATGGTGTCGTCTCAACGGATTTAGATGGTGCCCTATTTAAAGTGAATGCGGCTGTCTCTAATGCATACCCCCAAAATGACATTGGCAGATCGGATACAGACATCATAGAACGCACCATATCTAATAAAGTACGATTACGACGTTCAGACACACCATTACGCTGTGGTGTTCCAGGTGGCGTGAGTTGGGAAACAATTCCACAATTTTTCAAGTGCATGCCAAACTCGTAACTCAGATATTCCCCTCCACGATCAGATCGTAGAAATTTGATCTTCCTGTTACGATGATTTTCTACTTCACTCTGAAATTCTTTGAACTTTTCAAATGTTTCAGACTTGTGTTTCATTAAGTAAATATACCCATATCTACTCAAATCATCAGTGAAAGTTAGGAAGTAACGATATCCACCACGTGTTGGAATGCTCATTGGTCCACACACATCAGTATGTATGATTTCCAACAAATCACTCGCCCGTTCCATCGTACCGGAAAACGGTGTCTTAGTCATCTTACCCATGAGGCATGGTTCGCACGTATCAAATGATTCAAAGTCAAGTGATTGAAAAAGTCCATCAGAATGGAGTTTCTTCATGCGCTTTACACCAATATGACCTAAACGGCAGTGCCACAAGTATGTGGTACTATCATTATTCGCTTTGCATCTTTTAGCATCAATGTTATGGATGTGTGAAGTACTACTATCGAGATCCAACAAGAATAAACCATTTACGTTGGGTGCATGACCATAAAAGATATTACTCATAGAAATAGAACAACCTTTATTCTCTGATTTAAATGAGTAACCGTCTCGCAATAAACAAGATCCAGATATAATGTTCATGCTTAACGCAGGCACCAAATAACAATTATTCAGGTTTAAAACTAATCCCGAAGGTAGATGAAGAGGTAGTGTCCCGACGGCGATGACATCGACCTTCGATCCATTCCCGACGCGCATCGTCACCTCATCCCTCGCCAGTCTCCGTTTATTCTGCAGCTCCTGTTTCGAGTTGCAAATATGAGCAACCGAACCAGTATCAAATACCCAGGCACTACTACGAGAACTAGTAAGGTACACATCAATAACATGTATATCAAATATACCTTTGACGTTGCCAGCCTTCTTATCCGCCAAGTATTTGGCGCAGTTACGCTTCCAGTGACCGTCTCCCTTGCAGTAGAAACACACAGTGTCCGGCTTAGGACCAGCCTTGGGTTTCACAGGTGTGGCAACAGGTTTGCCGCCCTGAGCAGCAACAGATTTGCCACTCTTCTTGAAGTGACCCTTTTTGGCCTTAACCTTCTTGAAACTGGTGGTCTTATTGACCATCAACACTTGATGTTCTTTCTTGATGTCCACTTCTGCAGATTTCAGCATCGCAAAGAGCTCATTAAGAGTCTTATTCATGCCTTGCATGTTATAGTTCAGCACAAAGCCTTTGTAGCTCGGAGGGAGCGACTGCAGCACCCTGTCAGTGATTAACTCATCCGGGATCACACATCCCAGCTGAATTAGGCGTTGGATATAGCCTCCCATGGTGACAACATGTTCACTGACAGAGCTGTGCTCCTCCATCTTACATGTATAGAACTTATCAGAGATCTCATATCTCTCAGCGCGGGTCTGAGTCTGAAACATGGTTTTCAGCTCTTCAACCATCTCATAGGCGCCGTGATGTTCAAAACGTTTCTGGAGATCAGTGTCCAGAGATGTAAGGATGGCACAGGCAACTATAATGTGGTCATCTCTGCGCGTCTCAAAGACATTTTGTTCTGCTTCAGGCGCATTGTCTGCAGGTGGGTCACCTAGCGCAGCATCGAGCACATAATGCTTCTTACACCCAGTGAGGATAATCCTCAGGTTGCGGTGCCAGTCAGTGAAGTTTGAACCAGATGATTTCAGTTTTTCTTTCTCAAGGAATGCGCTGAAGTTGAACTGAGCTACGTTGCGGGCCATGATCTACAACATTTTAGCAAAGACATCTTTAGACTATGTTCATGATAAAGAGTTCATTTTAATCAAATTACTAACGAACTCCCACTTAAAACAACATCCCTCATAGTTGTCTAGTGGTACACGATCCAAATCCACTACACCAAGTCCGATCTTCACGAGAGAAGATGTAGTTTCAATGGTGAACATCGAAATGTTGATCATATCATTCATATGACTCGTGTTTAACCTTTCGGTTCGTCGTGTTCCGAGTCCATGTCTGTACATGCTAGGCTCGTCAAGTTAACCAAAGTATTTCCGCATGTGTAAAACTGGCTTACACCCGTCGTATGTGAACGTAGAGTTTACCACATCCGATCATCACGAGATGCTTCAAAACGACGAACTTTCGCGACGGTGCATACTAAGGGAGAACACTTTATCTTGATATTGTGTGAGGGATCATCTTATAATGCTACCGTCGAGCACACGCAAAATAAGATGCATAAAAGGATAAACATCACATGCATAAAAATATGTGACATGGTATAGCCCTTTTATTGCGTCTTGATCTCCATCTTAAACGCACCGGCATGATCTCCATCATGGCGCCATGTTCATGTGGCGCCTTGGTTGTCTCCACCACGTTGCATCCCATATATTGCTAACTCATAGCGATAAATAATGCAATTACATGGCGTTTGAAGTTGACACGCAGGTCATACAATTGATAATTAAGACAACCATATGGCTCCTGCCGGTTGCCGTACTCATCGACATGCAAGTCGTGAAACATTACAAAACATGATCATCTCATACATCACAAATATATCATATGAAACAGTTTGGGCTATACCATATCACAAGCACCCCTGCAAAAACAAGTTAGACGCCTCTCCCTTATTCTTTGCAAATTTTACGTGGCTTAGGGCTTTCGAAGAAAGAACCGTTCTTACCTACGAACATGAAACCACAACGGTGATAAACAAATTATTAACAACCCGTTGTAGATTAAATCTTAACTATAGTGGGAGAGACAGACACCCGCAAAGCCACTTATGCAATACAAGTTGCATGTCAGTCGTGGAACAAGTCTCATGTACGTGGACATGTAAAGTTAGTCCGGGCCGCTTCATCCCACTATGCCACTAAGATTCAAAATACACAAAGGAAGTAATAAAAAGATTATCAACGCCCACATACACATATGTGTTCTACCCGTACCAAAACATCTACGCATAGATCCGGCTCTGATACCACTGTAGGAGTTTGCGCGATAGAAAACAAAAAATTTCTCTCACATGCGGAAGCAACACTCAAGATCCTATCTAGAAGATTCTAGTAACGGGGAGAGTAGTTCATCATACCCTCGAAGAACACGCGCGTTGAACGTTTAATTCAACGCAGCTCGGTGAAGTTGTTGACGATGTTCGATCCGATCAGCACCGCAAACGAGCAGCACCTCCGGAGGCTTGCACACGTACAGCTCGATGACGTCTCCCTCTTCTTGATCCAGCAAGCTAGAGGGAGAAGTAGGTGGGATCGATTCCAGCAGCACGACGGCGTGGTGGTGGATATGGTGGAGAGTTCCCGCGGGCAGGGCTTCGCCAAGCGGTGCGCGGGAGGTAGAGGAGCAGCAAGCCAGTGATGCGGCCAAGCCTCTGTCTCTTGGTGCACCTCTCCCTCTTCTTTATATAGGCAAGGGGCTGCAGCCACTTTATTTCCAAAGTAGAAACTCCCTCTTTCAATAGTGGTAACCCCTTCTCATTTAAAAGGTGGTAACCCCCTCTTTCAAGAGTGGTAACATCCCTTTTAAAGGGCTACCCATTGAATGGCTGCATGGACCAAGTAGGACTGGTCAAATGGACCAGTGGGCCACCCTTGGTCGTTGGGGACAGGTGGGCCCCACTATGGGACCCTCCGGAACCTTCTAGAACATTCCGACACTCTGCCGAAAAATCCCGAACTTTTCCGGAACCCTGAAATCAACTTGCCATATATAAATCTTTACCTCCGGACTCTTCCGGAGCTCCTCGTGATGTCTAGGATCTCATCCGAGACTCCGAACAATATTCGGACACCATTAACAAAATTATCCCAGAGCTACTCTAGCGTTACCGAACGTTAAGTGTGTGACCCTACGGGTTCGAGAACGTGCAGACATGATGGAGACACCTCTCCGATCAATAACCATTAGAGGGACCAGGATATCCATAATGACTCCCACACATTCAACGAAGATCTTTATCGGTTGAACCACTATGTCGTGGACTACTATAATCCGTATACAATTTCCTTTGTCACGCGATATTTTACTTACCCAAGATTTGATCGTCGGTATCACTATACCTAGTTAAATCTTGTTACTGGTAAGTACTCTTTACTCGTTCCGTAATACAACATTCTCTGTGACTAACTCATTAGTCACGTGCTTGCAAGCTTTACCGAATGTGCACTACCGAGTGGGCCCAGAGTATATCTCTCCGAAACACGGAGGGACAAATCCCAGTCTTGATTCATGTAATTCAACAAGCACTTTCTGAGATACCCGTAAGACACCTTTATGATCACCCTGTCACGAAGCGATGGTTGATGTCCCCAAAGTATTCTTCCAGTACCCGGGAATAACATGATCTCATGGTCTAAGAAATAGGATACTTGACAATAAAAGGCATGACAATAAAAACTTAATGAAACGATCAATATTGTTATGCTTAGTTGGGTCTGTCCATCACGTCATTCTTCTAATGACATGATCCCGTTAATTAATTAACAACTCATGTTCATGGTTGGGAAACCATAACCATCATTAATTAACGAGCTAGTCTAGTAGAGGCTTACTAGGGACGCAATGTTGTTTACGCAACCACACATGTATTATGTTTCCGGTTAATACAATTATAGCATGGAAATAAACATATATCATGAACACGGAAATATGATAATAACATTTATTTATTATTGCCTCTAGGGCATATTTCCAACAGATGTGCTGCTTTTCTTCTCGTGTTTCGATTGGGAGGCATCTGCTGCATCATCGAGCTCCACACGCGGTGGCCATGTGTGCCGCCGCGATCTATGGTCATAGGGCTGGCCGTCCTTCTTCAACCTCCACGACGGAGGCCATCTTGATCCGGAGCCAGTGCTCGGCGACGCGGCGCTTTCAAGTGGTTCGTCCCCGGAAGTGTCTTGTCTGCTGGTGTCCGCGATCCATCGCCGGAAAAGGAGAGTCCGAGCATCTTGTACTCCAAAGATCTCGGCGACGACGCCTGGAGATCGCCGGCGATTTGTGGCAGAGACGCTGTAGGTTTTGATTGCATTTCATCTTCTTGTTCTAGGGTGTTTATTGTAAAAGAGAGATCCTGTTCTTCGAATTTCAGATCTTTAAGGGCTAGAATTGTAAAAGGACCTTTCTGTAAAATGTAACTGCCACGTGGAAATTTATGAAATGCAGCAATGGGGTCTTTTGACCCCACCCCTTGTTCAAACAAAAAAAAACGTAATGGTGATGGTATGTTAACTTTTGAAATACCTTTTCGTCCCGGTTTAAAACTAAATTCACACCACCGAATCATACGAAATGACGAGGTCAGGTAAACACATTCAGCGTACCACAAAGTTCCCAACCAAAAAAACGTGGAAATGACAAAAGTCAAGTACATTCTGAATTTCTGATCAAGTAGGAATTAGTCTACCAAAAGGGACTCTAATCTAGTCGCCAAGGAATTTTTTTTTTGGTTGGTTTGAGGTGGCTTATCATCGTGTTCCACGCGATTGTCGCCAAGGAATTACTAAGTTCTCAGTCGACGATGAATTAGCGAACGATAATAGTACTAAATTACTTGCTTGTTGATTTGTTTTAAAGAACAATCTTACTAATTTGACTCGAGTAGCTTCAGAAAATGAGACTTGAACTCGTCCATCTGCGCCCGTTGGAGCAGCGAGACGGAGACCTGTACTCCGTGGCCATCTCTTCCTCCCATCAGTGCGACCTGACCGTCGTGGTTCATCTTGTTCGGCTCCGTTCTACTCAGTTTTCCCCATCCAAAATCGGCGACCTCATACGCCCTGAATCGCGGCGACCCCGACACGAACATTACCCGGTCCCATGAGGCCAAGATAAACGGCGCGAGGTGACTCCGCTGGTTGGCAGGGTCCCCGTTCATCCTACGGACCTCATCTTGGAGTGCCGATGCCGCGGTCACCAGGGCACGGGTGCCGCGGAGCTCCCGTGCAGGGAGCGCCGTATGACACCGGGTAAGGCACGCGCCGAAGTATCCCACGTCGACGGGAGGGTCGAGACGGGCGCGGACATCCGCGAGGAAGTGGAGGATCACGTCGTCGTCCAAGCCAAACGGCTTACACCGAGCGAAGCAGGTCCAGGCGAGCGCCATGACCGCGACGAAGGTGGACGGAGGGCGTGCCAGAGGCGTTTCATGGGCATCGGCGAGATGGACGATGTGCTGCTTCAGGCGCTGTATGTCGGACAAGTCCAAGGTGAACGTCCGGCAGGTGAACCGCGGGTGGTCTTCTCCGGTCGACGGCAGTGGCACTGGTGTCACCTGCGTGCCAGAACGGGTGAGTGCCGATGGCGTGCCCACCTATATTCAGAGTAGTACGTGTGGAACAGAGGAACATACCAAAGGCAAGTTCGGCGCCCACTCCCGAAGCATGGTCCTGGCAAGCTCTTCATCACCGGGCAGCTTGATAAGCGAGCGGTCGAAGGTCGGTGTGGTGGCCGGCGTCTGACCACGGCACGCAGCCGCCCACGCCTCGACGAACTTCCACAGAGACCCCCCGTCGGCGATGGCGTGGTGCATGGTCAGCCCGATCGCCACGCCGCCCTCGAATCGCGTGGCCTGCACGGCGAGCACGGCGGTCGGCAGCTTGCTCATGTCCACGTCCGGCAGAAGCTGCTCGATCACGGGCAGGTCGTGCTCCTCGTCCCGGGCGAGGCGCCGGACGTCGGCGTCCGTCTCGGCGACGACGAACTTGATGCCGTCTGAGGCGGAGCAGCTGATGGCGACGTCACCGGTGTCCTTGAGGTGGACGAGCTGGCCAGCGAGCGGCGCGAAGGTGGCGAGCGTCGCGGCGAGGGAGGACCGGAGAGACTCGAGGACGGCGTCGAAGGGCGGCAGTTCGGCGTCCTCGTATAGCAGGACGTGCTGCAGCACTGGGAAGAGGATCCAAACCGCCTCCATCGACCTGAGCTTGATCGGTTCCGGGAGTGGTGCCGTCGCGGTTCTCGGCACACTGACATAGCTCGTGTCGATGATTCTCACCGGAGACATGACGCTCGATAATCTGTGGTGCTGGTGCGTATGTGTGAAGCTGTGGGCTGGGGGTGATGGTTTCTTTATTTTCTACTTAGAACAGTTGCTACTTCGTTTTCGCAACTTGTAGATGCATGTCGATGTGCCTCTGAATCTGTTTGTAGCCTTTCATATCAGCTGAATCAGGTTAGGCAGGCGAGCAGAGGATATGACACGCTAGAGAATGGCACTGACACTTCTATTGGCTCCTTACCTCGAGCCGGGATAAGAAGATTCAGGAATAGTCGAAAAAAAAAGATTCAGGAATGGGCTAGGATAAATGGATATTCTATATGGCCACTGAGTGAACATTCGCAGGATTATGGCTACGCGTCACAGGTTATAATAAATAAACAAATCCCTCCATGACTAAATAGGTGGTTTATAAATTGAGTATAGAAGTCAAGATTTTATGAGCTTGACAAAATATATAGAAGAAAATAACAACTAACAGCCATATTTCAAAACTCCATTATGAAAATATATCTAATGGTTAATCCATTGGTATTTCTATTGTAAATCCTCATATTTTTTGTATATATACCCAGTCAAACTTATAAAGTATTGACATTTTTCCTCAGTTTATACCCACCTCCTTTGGGACGGAAAGAGTACATAGGCCGATCCGCGCGCCCATGCACCGAGTGGATTGAGTAGACTCTCCTCTCTCTTACCCTCTCTCGATTCACACCCAGTAATTTCTTTGGTGGATATACGTTTATGGGATGACGTTTGCCATGGAATTGATGTTATGTTGAGATATTCATAGCATATCATACTCTGTTTCTATTTGTATACATGAAATGATTGTACTATAACATGTTTATATAGATGCGGTCTTGCTGGAGATGACAAAGACGCTGACCCAATTCAATGCATGTCATTCGAGAACATATGTGGAGTAAAGCTCTGTTTTAAAATCCAAGAATACTCATAAAATTTTAGGGCCAGTAGTTACAAAAATTAAGTATATGATGTTTTTTATTGAATTGTATACATTATTCATGAGTTATCCTCAATTCCCCTTTTCCAAAAGTGGACTTGTTCCTCAAATATAATGTTATATGTTGTATTCAGAACAAGGAAAAAAATAGAGGGTCCGATTATCACAATTTACCTGTATCACTCTTGTAACTTGATGAACTCAGATTTGAACTCATCCATCTGCGCTGCTTGGAGCAGGGAGATGGACACCTGCACCCCCTGACCATCCCTAGCGCGCATCAGCGCCATCTGTCCGTCCTGGTTCATCCTGATGTTCTCCGTCCGCCTCGGCTTGCCCCACCCGAAGTCGGCGATCTCGTAGGCCCGGAAGCTCGACGATCCCGACACGTTCATGAAGTGCGCCACGTCGAGCTTCATCATCGGCGTCAGGAAATCCCACCGGGCCAACGGGCCCATCCTCATCTTGCGGACCTCGTCCTGGATGGCCGACGCGGCGGCCGCCAGGGCGTGCTCGACACGGAGCTCACGCGCGGGCAGCCTCGCGAGGCATCCGGCGAGGCACGCGCCCATGTACCCCGCGTCGACGGGAGGGTCGAAGCCGTCACGGGCGTCGGCTAGGAAGAACAGCATCAGGTCGTCGTCCGCGGCGAACGGCTTGCACCGGGCTAAGCACGTCCAGGCGAGCGCGACGACGGCGGCGAAGGTGGAGGGGGGACGAGCCAGAGGCGCACCGCGGGACTCGCCGAGCTGGATGATGCGCCGCTTGAGCCGTTCGACGCTCCGGGCGTCCAAGGCGAACGTCCGGCGGCTGAACTGCCTGTGGTCCTCTACCATCGACCATGCTGGCGCCTGCAGATGTGAGCATGTACAAGGGTCAAGAAACTCAGACGCGTTCGATTTGTCACATGCTGAAGGTACTCACCGATGGTAAATTCGGCGCGAACTTTCGCAGGACGCTCCTGCATAACTCGTGGCCATCAGGCAGATTGACGAGCGAGCGATCGAAGGAGGGTACCACGACTGGCGTCTCGCCGCGGCACGATGCCGCCCACGCCTCGACGAAGGTCCATAGCGACCGCCCGTCCATGACACCGTGATGTGCCGTCAGTCCGACAGCCACGCCGCCTTCGAAACGCGTGGCCTGGACGGCTAGCACGGGAGTCGGAAGTGTATTCATGTCCACCTTCGGCACGAGCTGCTCGAGAACGCTCATGTCGTGCTGCTCGTCGCCGGCGAGGCGCCTGATGTCGGCATCCGACTCGGCGACGACGAACACGACGCCGTCAGAGTCGGAGCAGCTGATGCCGACGTCCCCGGTGTCCTTGAGGTGGACGAGCTTGCCGGCGAGCGGCACGAAACTGGCCAGGGTCGCGGCGAGGGAGGATCGGAGGGACTCGACGATGCTGTCAAACTGCGGCATGTCAGCGCCCTCCAGGCCGTCGTAGAGGAGGACGTGCTGCAGAAGTGGGAACGTGACCCACAGCGCTTCCATCGCGTTGAACTTGATCGGCTCCAGCGGCAGCGCGATGGTTGCCGGCGCATGGACATAGCTCGTCTCGATGATTCTCACCGGTGACATGATAGGGGTAGAGGAAGAAGTGCAAGGAAATGCGAGCTCTCTTGGATCCAGTAGCGTGGCGTCACCGTCACAGATGGTGCATATGTATGGATGAAAATGATATCGATGATTCGTAGGTGCTGAGCACCTTAACATATTATTTTCAAGTGTATCCAGGAACCAATGGACAAAAACGATCCGATCCGTATCTGATCTGCAGGCGTTGGACATAGAAAATGCGAAACTTGTTGATTACAAAACTCTGAATATCTATACGTGCTGCAATTGCTGAAAACCACGCCGGCCGTAGGCGTGTCAGGCTTTTCTTCTATCAAAAGGGCTACAAGGCTCCGAATTAAATCAAGACACTGAAGTTTGTAGCTCATCGAAAACGAGTAGAGATTGCACCCGAACTTCAGTGCTCCTACTACTTTAAAAAATCATAAAATATATTTTAAATTTTCAAAGAAGTCTGAAAAAAACTCATGCTTGTTTTGATGTTTTCTATAGACGTGTAAAAATCATAGTCAAAACACTATATATTTCGAGCTAAACAAAAAATTGGCAAATTTACCAATCTTATCATAGTATAAACAATGCATTGATATTTTGCAAGCTTGTAGTATAAATCATTGAGAACATGCAAAATTTTCTTTCAGAATTGCTTCAAACTTTTAAGTATATTTTACGATTTTTTAAGTAGCAGGAGCAATGGAGTTTGGGTGAAAAATCACTTTCCGATAAAAAACGACAATCAAACTAAAGACCTTAGAGCGTATCCACGGTAGCACTGAAAATGTATCCGCTGTCATAAGTGTCGGACACATGTCCGGTTCAAGGGAGGCTGCCCAACCGCAGCTCCCAAAACAGTCGCGCATATCCATATTTTTTGTTCTCAAACTAAAAACACACTACAATGCCAACAAGCAAGGCCACCAAAATATATAAAATAAAATCTAGTCACACCACTAAAGAAACGTCAAATTAAACTCTCCGTCAACACCAAGTCCAGCTAGAAATGCCACAAAGTCTGATCGCATAGATCATAAAAATGCAAAAAAAAAAAACACACTCACACACACACATTCTCGAGGCAAAGTGTTCACGCAAGAAAGTGGTGACTCAAAACCAAAAATATGATTTTCAAAAATTTCAAAATAAAGAGCTATGTGTAATCTCCGCACTCGCTAATAGCCAAAGTTATAGCCTGCCTTACTTATACGTGACTCCAAATGGTGACTATACATGATGCCATTTCCTTATAGCCAGCATTTGTTTATACTATTAGTCATGCTCTAATAATACAAGAATAAACACATGACACCTAGATCATACAGAAATGCCACTTGAGGGTCTAATTACGCCATGTAGCTTCCTGATTGCTAAGATAAGGAAAGTAGCCAAATGGCGCTTTGTTCTTCGTCCCCACCGGCGACATCCAGAGCGTAAAAAGATGGGTATACTGAAACACAGTAATATTTGGGGATATCCTACTAACTGTATCTTTCTTCCCAGTTCTTTTCGTACATTTCAGAAAATGAAACTCCATGTATCTTGAAGCTAATCTTATGGTTGGGCTTAGTCGAAGAAGTGCACTACGATGTCAGAGCATGGTAGCTCCTTTGCAAGGCAAAGGCTGGGTACTTGGCTCAATCCAGAATTTAAAAATGTGGTAGGATTTATTCTATCCCGAGTCGCAGTGATGCAAATTGGAGGCCAAGTTCTTTCAGTCAAGAAATCAAATAGAAAACTCAGTGTAATGACGATATCAATCGCCCCTGCTCAGGAATCAGGACTAGTAAATCCGGAGCGGAAAAATAATGCCTAGATTAACGGAGTAGCTCGAGGAAGTGAGACTTGAACAAGTCCATTTGCGCCGGTTGGAGCAGCGACACCGACACCTGCACTCCATGGCCGTCCCTAGCACGCATCAGGGCCACCTGGCCGTCATGGTTCATCCTGATCGGCTCCGTCCGGACTGGCTTTCCCCAACCGAAGTCGGCCACCTCATATGCCCTGAAGCCTGTCGAGCCCGACACATTCATGAACCTGTCCACCACACTCTTATCCTCTAAATTGGCGAGAGGTTTGAAGAAATTCCAGTCAGCAACAGGGTCCTCTTTCATCTTGGTAATCTCATCCTGGACAGCCAACGCCGCTGCCGCCATGGCCCATTCGCTCTGGAGCTCCCGAGCAGAAAGCCAACAAATGCACCGGGTGAGGCAAGCGCCGATGTACCCCGCATCGACGGGAGGGTCGAGGCGGTCGCGGATGTCGGCGAAGAAGAAGAGCAGCAGATCGTCGTCTGCTGCGAATGGCTTACACCGGGCGAAGCACGTCCAGGCCAGCGCCGCCGTGGCAGCGAATGCGGATGGGGGACGAGGCAGGGGCCTGCCGTGGCCTTCGCCGAGATGTATGATGCGCTGCTTGAGGCGTTCGATGTCCTGCGCGTCCAAGTTGAAAGTCCGGCGGGTGAACCGCTTGCGGTCCTCTACGAACAACGATGGTGGTGTCGCCTGCGTGTGGAAGCAGGCGATGGGTAAGGGTCGTTTCCAATGTATCGGATATGTCAATGTGCGTTACGAAACAGAGGCGCTTACCCGTGGCAGATTTGGCGCCAACTTCTGCAATGTGCTCCTGGCAAGCTCTTCGCCGACGGGCAACTTGACAAGCGAGCGGTCGAAAGTCGGTACCACGGCAGGCGTCTCGCCCCGGCAAGCACTAGCCCACGCCTCCACGAACGTCCAGAGCGACCGGCCGTCGGCGACACCGTGATGTACCGTCAGTCCGACTGCCACGCCGCCCTCGAAACGCGTGGCCTGCACGGCGAGCACGGGGGTCGGGAGCTCGCTCATGTCCACCTCCGGCACGAGCATCTCAAGCACGCCTAGGTCGTGCTCCTCGTCGCCGGCCAGGCGGCGGATGTCAGCGTCAGAATGCGCCACGACGAACCTGACGGTGTCAGTGGCGGAGCAGGCAATGGCGACGTCCCCGGTGTCCTTGCGGTGGACGAGCTTGCCGGCGAGTGGCCCGAAGCTCGCCAGGGTCGCGGCGAGGGAGGACTGGAGGGACTGGACGATGGTGTCGAAGGGCGGCATGTCCGCCCCTCGAAGAGCAGGACGTGCTGCAGCACTGGGACGACGACCCAGAGTGCCTCCATGGCGGTGAGCTTGATCGGCTCCGGCGGCAGGATGGCCGTTGCCGGCACATCGACGTCGATGACATCTATGATTCTCACCGCCGACGGCGACATGGGGGGCAAAGGGACAAGTTGCCTGCCACTTGACAGAGAGTAGAGCGCTCGTGAGTCGAGACTCATGTGGTGGATGATACAGCTGAGCACGTCGCCTTATATCTGCTGAAAACCAGCAATGGTTCGTCGATAGCTACAAAGAAAACACGCAAGTTGTGCAATAGTGATGAAACACCACCCGCTATGTCGGCTATATCACAATTGATTTCTAGCCTTCTAGAACGACTGTATCTATGATTACACAAAAAATCTATAAGTAGCCTCAGGAGGCCTGCACGCATGTGCTGCCCAAGAAAGATTGTCGTTGATGCCATGTTCTGTCTTGCATGATGTCATGGCTGACACAGGTTCGCAATCCATACATGCCCATTTCTAAGCTAAACGAAAATGAACGGGAGCTCTCAAATATCTTTTTTCTATAAAGGGAGATTTATTCAAATATTATTTTCTATAAAGGGAGATTTATTACTTAGAAGGTTTAACCATTACATCCAGCCTCTGCATAGCAACAATGAACACAACTGATAATAGGTTTGAAGTTCGAAAACATAAATAAGGCATTTTCAAATAAAAACATAAATAAGGCGAATTACATAGAAATTGTAACTAAGTCTATGATGGTGGAGGGCCAATCCGAAAGTTATGCTGTCGTCCATGTTGTGATAGAAAGTCTTTTACCGTATCCTTCAGTCTTATACACACCTCTATAAACAGGTCTCGATATCCCCACACGTTGCAACTGAGTCCACAAACAGAGTGTAGCAGTACTCATGTAGATAACCTGCATAAGAGAATAATTCTTATCATTAAAGCCCTTGTCATGTCTATACAGGCAAAACGACCATATTACGACAAGCGCTGCCACCCTAACATCCACCCCATTCAGCCAACTGCCAAAAAATTAGCAATGCTTGTTGGTGGATATAGAGTCGATCCTATTTGGATGATTGATCATATAGAACCAACTAATTTGCACTCGAAGAATAAGTGATTGATAGTCTCGTCCTTGTGACAGACTACACACTTTTTAATTCCATGCCAATTGTGTTTTGCAAGTTTATCTTTAATAAGAATTAGCCCTCGACGAAGATACCACGCGAAGACTTTGTTATTTAGTGGAATCTTCATCTTCTAAATTTTGTTATTACTATTTACCGGCACAACTGGTTGGATTACAGCTTTATACATACCGTGCACTGAGAATTTACCACTCTGGTGTAAACTCCAACGAAACTCGTCGGTCCCTTGCGTCAAATTGGCGGAAGCTAGACATTGAAACAGTTCGTGCCAAGCTACTAGTCTGGGACCAACAAGATCTCGTCGGAACGTCACAATTGGAGGAGAGTTCTCCATCACATGAGCGATTTTATCGCTCTTGTGGCGTCCGAGCACAATATTTTATAACGATGGATATTGTTCTCGGAGCGAGGTAATGCCTAACCACTAATCCTTACAGAACTTTATCTCTGAACCATTCTTAATTGAGAAAGAATCGTATTGGAAGAAGAATTTACTCGTCGCTATTAGGCCAGCCCAGAAATGGGAGTCACCTGGTTTCAAAGAAACCTGTGATACCGCTTTTGAGCCAATGTACTTTCTCCTAAAAAGAGTTTGCCAAACCCCATTTTCAGTAAGGAGATTAAACAACCATTTATCAAGAAGGGCTCTATTCTTAAATTAAGGTCATGAATCCGAAACCCACATACTCTTTGGGGCCGCACACTACGTCCCATTTAATGGCGAGACGATATCTTTTTTTTTTATCCCTTACGAAAAGAATCTAGATTGAAAATAATCCAATCGATGCAAGACCGTTTTGGTAATTGGAAGAATGATATCATATATAGTACCATATTACTTAGGACTGAATTAATGAGGATCAATCTTACACCCAGGGATAATATTTTTCCTTTCGAACTACTCAATATCTTTTGTACCCTTTCCTCAACATGTTTCCACTGGGCAGTAGTAAGCCTCCTAAAATAAATTGGGATGCCTAAATAGCTTATTACTCTTTTGCATTCAAACATCTAAATGGAAGATCCCCAATTTCACATTCAAACATGTCTTTGTACTGGCTTTATTACTCTTTTGCAAACCAACACGACAGATTTTACCCTTACAAAATGGGCGTGCCTCGGCCTCAGGCGACTGAGAATTAGTAAATTCTCAATCGACCTGATACCCGTATGGTTAATTACCAATCTAGTTTCACCTTTCTGGATGTCTCTTTTCAATGGAGAAAAATTATAACTTCTTAAACAATATATCGAAAAAATAATTTATGTCGAACCATTATATTCTACTTACGCCGATACTTACGAAATGAAACCACACTAGTATATGAATATGAAGTAGGTAACCAAAAAAACCTATAACTTTCATCCCATCGATGTGTCCATCTCGGCAAAATAAAACATGAAACTAACAAAATTAGTTATACTCGGTGGGTAACACGATTGCGTAGCTGGTAGCACTTAGCACAATTACACTCAGGATGCAACTAACAAAAAATGAACATGTTTAAAAATAGTTTTAGTGCGACTAATTCTCATCTCGGTACCACCAATCTTAGTTGCCACTTAGCAACTCAAAGAAAAGCATCAAGCAATCTTATTCATAATATTGTGTTATACTCCAACCTCAATATATGGACGATACAAGTGAGAATGTAAATAATACTCATGCGTAGTATAAATAATAGGACGATGCTACATCGTGGTCGACCTCGATGTAGCTTACAGCGTGCTCACCCCGACAGGCCGTTTAAGGAAAGAAACGATTATCCATAAAAGGAAGAATCCACGCGCGCGAGCGTCCCAGGTTTTGGCGGGCCAACAGCCCAACTATCCCACGCGCCTCCCAGCCTGAAGACGTACGCGCCCCAGGTTTTGGCGGGATCAAACAGAAAATCTGCACACCTAAAATAGCACGCCCTGGGTGTTCTTCCCTGCCCCCACGAGGAATCCTAGCTCCCCAAAAATCCCAGCAAAATTACATCCTGCCCACGTAGGGAAAAAACAACACAGAATTTCGAGAGTTTTTTTATCTACAGCAGCATCCCCTATTGTCCTCCCTCCACCCACTCTTCAAAGTTGGGGAAAGCATTACCGGGACAGATCATAGTTTACATCTCAAAAAGAATCTGAAGGCTCGAAACAACAGAATTCAAAAGTTGGAAATTACATCCACAGCATAAATCCAAGAAAAATTGCATCTCCAAGAGATTCTGAAGGCTCAACTAGTGGAAGAACTGACCAGTTGTAAGTTGTTTCATATCTTTCCCTCAACTTTTCCCCTCCCACCATCATGCTTCTAACTTGCATCCTGCAAAAATCAAAGTAGGAATTTCATCCCCAGTTTCCCTCTCTCCATGTCAGATCTGGAAAAAAAACCTGGGAATTCTTGTCAGCTAGATTGTATAGTTTCAACATGATGTAAATTTCATCCCGATGAGGAATTGCTGAGATGTTTTGTCAGCTTTGTTGTAAAAAGTTACAAAATTGTTTAGATTCTACACTTGCATGAGAATTTAATCAGTAATATAGTCTTCCTCTGAATCATATGCTGTGAAAAGATTCATGCTTTCACCATGTTTAGAAACAAAAACAAATTCATGTATATAACCAGCTAGAAAATAAGTGTGATTTCCTAGCTAGATGTAAAGTTCCAACTATATGTAGATCAATTATACTACCATTAGACTCTGATGAGTAATTGATGGTGTGTGCCCAAAAAATGCATGGATATGTATAAGTAGATTTTGTCATACATATTTGAAGATGATCAGGAAAATAGAGAAAAGTAATTTTCATAAATATAATTTTGTACCACTAGATAAGGATTGCACATAAAAAAGGCGTGGATCAATAGATGTGCACTTCAGGACAAACTGTTATACTGAAAAAATGCATAGTATTTGGTCACCATAGATTGCAGATGATGAGAAAAACTTTTGTAGTTGTCAGCTTATTGTGTGGTACTTCCATGAACTAAGTTTCCACCTCCAGGAAAACTTACATTTTGTCAAAGCACAAAATAGGGAAGTGATATTGCTGGATGCTGAGAAGAATTTCTTGATCCTGCATTCCAATGGCACAAAAAAGAATATGTTAGTAAAAGGCATTACCAGTAGCCAAAAAAAATGAGATGCTAACATGTTTTGCTAGTTTATCGTGTTTATCTATTTTTGTCAACAGAAGTAGAGTTTAAACATTGAAGTTTCTTTTGTTTCCTGTATTGCAGTTTATAAAAAACTGGATGCTCGAGGGTTTACTGGGATGATCTTAACAATCCAGCTGTGGATGATAATCCTGATGGTTTGCATGGTACAGAAACAGTAAATGCAGCTGCTCCACACACCTTTGAAGTGGATGTAAACTTGGAGACGGCGGCTACTATGGACACAAGGGCGCCAACGGGTTAGACGTTGTCTAGCGCAGAAAGTGGTAGCATTGGTGAAGTACAGTTAACATCTGACGGTTTTGTTCCAAAAACACCATACACTGCTATGCTATTTGATTCACCAGAGACGGCGACGCTACACTACAATAGGTATGCCAAGCATGTAGGGTTTTCAGTCAAGATGAGCTCGTCTCAAAGATCCGTGGCTGACAACCAGAAAGATAAAGCCCTATTTATTTGTAACACAAGACTGGAGAAAATGAAGAAAAGGATGTTAATTTGCAGCCCCTCAAAGCACGCAATCGAACTATCACTGCGCTAACTGATTGCAAATTGGCAAGTTACTGAATTTGTTGAAGAGCATACCCATGAGTTGATTAAGAAGTTTGCATTGAAAAATAGTTGAGATCACACAAAAGGATACCTATAGAGGAGAGGAAGTTCAATTCATTGACCTACTTCATGAACTTGACCGCACTTCGGTGGTGTTGGCCTGAACTATACGAGAACTAAAAAGCACAAGAAGAGTCCTATTTTGAGGCACGGCTGGACTAAACCACCTGAAGAATTTACTAAGCTTAACGTGGATGCTGCTTTTCACATAGATGCAGGTAAAGGTGCTACTGGAGCTATTATTTGCAATCAAAGGGGCACTTTTATTTCGGATGGAAAATGGACTTTGAATCACGTCGATGATGTGGCCACGGCAGAGGCTATTGGACTTCGCAGTGGCCTGCTCCTTGCTGGAAGTAAGGGCTGTAACAAGATTATAGTTGAAGTTGACTGCATGGAGGTTATTGAGTGTACTTTCCTTCGTCAGAATTTTGCTCGAGTTATTTTTCATCATTGTCCTAGAGAAGCTAATAGAGCTGCCCATTACTTAGCTAAATTAAATGAGGTCGTTCATGTGGAGATGTGGCATGACGATCCTCCAGTTTGTTTGTGTGATGTATTGGCTGACGATGTATCTCTTGGGCCTAAAGTAATATAATTCGTCGTGGTGGCTTTCCCTAAAAAAAAAAGTTAACCTCACATTTGGTAGGATCATGCAGCTTATGGGTGAGCTGCATGGATCCACTAAGAATTTTCCTTATGACAGCAAAGCCTATGCACCTATCCGCGTAAAACAAATTGCTAGCAATTTACATATGAACATTCATGTATTTAATTACATATATGCACCTATCCCCACCTAAAAATAAATTTGCTAGCAATTTACATATGAACATTCATGTATTTAATTACATCTATGCACCTATCCCCGCCTAAAACAATTGTTAGGATTTTACATCTGAAAAGAACTTTGCATTCATGTGTTAATTACATATAGGAAACACATCCCCGGCTAAAACTAATTGTGAGCAATTTACATCTGAAAAAACAACTTTACATTGTGTATTAATTACATCTAGGACACATATCCCTGCCTAAGTAAAATTGTGAGCAATTTAAATCTGAAAGACTTTACATTATTGTATTATTTACAATCTGTCTCGTTTGTGAATTCACAGCATGTAAAAAAAACTTTACATTACTGCGTTAATTACTAGACACATATCCCCACCTAGTAAGACTGTGAACAAAAAATATGGGATAAAACATCAGGTCTCATGCGTAAATTTACATTCTGTGCAAATTGTTATCTATTCTGCCACAAAAAATCATTATCATCTATGATCTAGCACTTCCTACATGCAATGGGATCAACTATGATAGGCAAACTTTACATGTCTATTTATACTGGTACCTGACTTGATGAAACCTGAAGCCAATCGACGAGCATCAGAGCAATCGGCGGTATCTCCGGCGTGGAGAGCGCGTCGGACGGCGAGTATACGACGGGAGGTGACGGCATATCCTCTTGTGCCGGCGACCCTGCCGCTGGCTCTTCATCCGTTCTTGGAGCTTCCGGCACGGAACGACCGACGCCGGCAATCCATGGCTGCACCCAGCCGACCTGAAGGCCGCGACAACAGAGGCAGGCCCAAATACAGGTTCAGATCCATCCAGCGCCGTGCAGCTAACAGGGGCTCGACCCCCTATTTTGAGCTCAAGCTTATCCGGAAGCTAGTCGGCGGCGATCTTGAACCTGGGCGGAGGCGGTGGGACGCGGGCGAGGTCGAGCTCCGCGGCGGCGATACGGGCCCGGCGGCGTAGATCGGCTTTCGTAGGAGCTCGGTAGAGCACGTGGTCGGGGGCGGGGCGAGAAACAGCGGCGACGGCGAGGGGGTGGTCGGGGGCGGAGCTCGTCTTCGCCATTTCTCCTCTGATCCCCATCTCTGTGCAGCCCCGGAACTGTCCACGTAACCCGTCGCGTGGACCAGGTCGTCTCGCGACGTTGGATGGCGATCGCGCGGCCGAGACGTGTGAGCACGCGATAAGTTAAAACGAGGTCAACCAAGATAAAGAAATTGCGTAAATAATACTCCCTCCGTTCTTTGAAGTAAGGTGTATAGTTTTTTGCACGAATATTAACGTACAGGCTGGAAAGGCAAATTTCATTGCTTTTGGACATTGATACCCCTAGAGGAACGAGTAAGACTAAAGGGAAATAGGAAAATCTGTGCATTCTCTCTCTTTCCCCATCGGACTACTTCCTAAACTAGGTAAAAAATCCCATGATTTTCTCTCTGATTGACTCTCCGCTGATTGGACTATTTCCTAAACTAGCGCCCGATCTGCTAAGAAACCTGAGAGAGAGGGATAGAGATTGGGAGCCGGCTCCTCTAACATAGAGAAGCAATGTCAGGGGAGCTACAGTATTTGGCTGTGTAAAAACGAGAAGGAAAGTCAGAGTGGTGTAGCAAGCACTGTAGGTATTTACTGTAGCATGTAGTTACTGTAGACGAGAAAAAATAAAATTAATTTTCCTACATCATAAATTTGTTTGTACTTAATTACTGTATATGTATATTTTAGATTTGTAATTTGTAAATTAATTTAAATTATTTTAGCCTTAATCATATGGATTGGAAGAAGTAAAGTTAGGCTACTGTAGCTTCTCTGACATTGCTTCTCTATGTTAGAGGATCCAGCTCCTAGAGATTGGCCATGCATGCATGCTATACGATCTGTGAAGAAAAGAATATTGATTCCTAAATCTTTGGGATCAGTGGGGGTAGGGGCATGCATGCTCTACACGGCTGTGAGATTCCTAATTAATCATCTCCTTTTTGTAGGGATTTTATTCCATACTTTAAACGTGGGAGGCTGAGAGCATATCGGTGGAGGGGTATAATTGACAACAAATGAAATACACCTTATATTTCGGAAATTTTCTCAAAAAATATACACCTTACTTCAAGGAACGGAGGGAGTACTACTTTTACTATATATACTGGTCGACTGATTATTCCCGAGTAGCTCTGTTTGCAAGCTATCGCCCTAGCAACATGAGAAAGTAAGACTTGAACTGGTCCATTTGTGCCGATTGGAGCAGGGAGACCGATACCTGCACGCCCTGGCCGTCCCTGGCGCGCATCAGCGCGGCCTGGCCATCATGGTTCATCCTGATTGGCTCCGTCCGGCTGGGTTTTCCCCATCCAAAGTCGGCGATGTCGTACGCCCTGAAGCTCGGAGATCCTGCCATGTTCATCAGACGGTGCATGTTGCCGGTCACCTCCGGCGTCAAGAAATTCCACCCGGCGACCGGATCCTCCCTCATCTTGCCGAGCTCGTCCTGGATGGCCGACGCCGCGGAGACCAGGGCACGGTCGCCATGGAGCTCACGTGCTCGAATCCTCGCGAGGCACTTGGTGAGGCACGCGCCGATGTACCCCGCTTCAACAGGAGGATTGAGGCGGTCGCGGGCGTCGGCGAAGAAGAAGAGCACCACGTCCTCGTCCAGGGAGACCTGCTTGCACCGCGCGAAGCACGTCCAGGCCAGAGCGGCGACGGTGACGAAGGTGGACGGGGGGCGAGACAGGGGCACGCCGTGGGCTTCGCCGAGACGGACGATGCGCTGCTTGAGTCGTTGGATGTCCCATGCGTCCAAGGTAAAGGTCCGGCGAGTGAACCGCGCGCGGTCCTCCACGATCGACGAAGGCGTTGTTACCTGAGCGGGAGTACAGGTCATGCTGAGGGGTCGATCAATCATGGCACGCTATGAAAGCAGGGTGAAACAGAGGAACGAACGTACCACAGGCAAACTTGGCACTAACTCCCGCAACGCGCTCCTGCCCAGCTCTTCGACGCCGGGAAGTTTGACGAGCGAGCGGTCAAAGGTAGTTTTGATGGCAGGCGTCTCGCCACGCCAGGCAGCAGCCCACGCCTCGACGAACGTCCACAGCGACCGCCCGTCAGCACGGCGTTCGGCATCTCGCTCATGTCCACCTCCGGCACGAGCAGCTCGAGCACGGGCAGGTCGTGCTCCTCGTCGCCGGCGAGGCGTCCGATGTCGGCGTCGGACTCCGCGACCACGAGCTTGACTCTGTCCGAGGTCGAGCAGGCGATGGCGACGTCGCCGGTGTCCTTGAGGTAGACGAGCCTGCCGGCGAGCGGCGCGAAGCTGGCCAAGGTCGCGGCGAGGGAGGATCGGAGGGACTGGACGATGGCGTCGAAGGGCGGCAGGTCCAAGCCCTCGTACATCAGCACGTGCTGCAGCACCGGGAAGACTGTTGAATATCGAGCTGTTAACGTGTGTATTCGTCTGACCACGGTTTCGTGTTAATAAGGGGGCGTAATACCCAGAGTTGTACAGCGTTTCTGTTACAATATACGGGATACAAATATAGAGATAAAAACCCTATTACATATTCTAACAGTCTCCCTTAATCTAAACCTTCGCAAGGTTGAGATTACGCTTAAACTCATCAAGCTTCTTGACTGGAAGTGCTTTGTAAAACCATCTGCAACCTGGTCCTTGCTTGAGACAAACCGAATAGCCAAGCTATTATTAGCAACTCTTTCTCTAACAAAATAAAAATCAATTTCAATGTGTTTAATGCGAGCATGAAACACTGGATTGGCTGACAAATAGGTATCACCTAAATTGTCACACCAAAGGCTTGGCTTTTCTTGTAACTTTACTCCAAGTTCAATGAGAAGAGCTTCAACCCATATCAACTCAGCTGTTGCATTGGCTAGTGCTTTATATTCAGCCTCGGTACTAGACCGAGACACTGTAGCCTGTTTCCTGGCACTCCAGGATACCAAATTTGGACCAACAAATATAGCAAAATCACCTGTAGAACGTCTGTCCTCCAGACAACCAGCCCAATCTGCATCTGAAAAAGCACTTAGAAAAGTAGATGTAGACTTTGTAAAGGTGATTCCAAGTTTTACCGTATCTTGCACATATCGAAGAATACGTTTTGCAGCTGTCCAATGTTCTGTAGTTGGAGCATGAAGATACTGACATACTTTATTTACCGAGAAGGACAAATCAGGACGTGTCAAGGTCAAATACTGTAGTGCTCCAACAATACTCCTGTATCGAGTGCTATCCTCAGGGCCAAGAGGTGTACCATTGAGAGACAACTGTTCTGTCGAGGACAGAGGTGTAGGAGCAGCCTTGCAATCATGCATACCAACCTTCGCAAGCAACTCGGTAGCATATTTCTCCTGTGTCAAGAGTAAACCATTGTGTATCTTCTCCACCTCAATACCCAAAAAGAAATGTAAGTCACCTAAATCCTTGATGGCAAAATTCTTATTTAGATCACAGAGAAGTGCAGTAATGGCATGATCAGAAGAACCGGTGACTATGATATCATCAACATAAATCAGAACAAACATAGTGATACCTGACTTGTTGAAAAGGAATAAAGAGGTGTCAGCCTTTGATGGTGCAAATCCGAGTTCACACAGCTTGGAACTCAGCCTAGAATACCATGCTCGAGGGGCTTGTTTCAAACCATACAAAGCTTTGTCAAGTTTGCAAAAATGATGCGGAGCGGAAGGATTTTCAAAACCTAGGGGTTGTTTCATATAGACCTCCTCTTCCAGAACACCATGAAGAAACGCGTTCTTGACATCTAGCTGCCGTAGACTCCATCCACGAGAGACAGAGAGAGACAAAACAATTCTGATAGTAGCAATTTTCACCACAGGACTGAAGGTATCCTCATAATCAATGCCATACCTTTGCTTGAAACCTTTTGCAACTAATCTTGCTTTATACCTATCAATGGAGCCATCTGCCTTCTTTTTAATACGATATACCCATTTGCAGTCAATCAAATTTTTGGTGCTGCTTGGTGGAACAAGGTGCCAAGTCTTGTTTTCCATGAGTGCATTATATTCCTCCTCCATAGCTTGACGCCAGTTGGGTTCATTGAGAGCTTCCGTCAGTGTGTGAGGTTCACCTGTAGAGGAGAGCATGCCATATCTAACACAACCATCTCTGTAAATTCTTGGATGGCGTATACCTTTTTGTAGCCGTGTACGTACACCAGATGGTGATGGTGCTGGTACATCAGGAGATGAAGGAGGCGAAACATCTGAATTTTCATTTTCTGTATCTTCATTTTCTGTTTCTGGTTCGTCCCCACCGCTGCTGGCCACAGAAAATCCTCCAGGGGAGTCAGAACTGGCAGGGGACACGGAGGACGACGCCAGTCCCGTCGCTGTCTCCCCACGCGGTCCAGCGCCAGGTGGAGGCGCTTGACGCGCTGCATGTGCGCGGGCCCCGGCAGGCGCGCGGTCTCCACGCGCTGACGACGAAGCTGGATGGCTCGGTGACGACACGGGAGATTCTGTCTCGGGATCCGACGACCCATTCTCGGGATCAGATAGATCAGAGGAATGTTCAAGCGGATCTGCATCGTTTTTAGCACTGTTTTCGTCATTTTGTGGCTGATCTTCAACATCAATCCCTGGTCCTGTTTCTTGATCATTTTGGCTGAGATTTTCACCTGGTACTGCATCTTCCTGTTGCACATTAGTAACAGAGACAATAGGCACAATATGGTCATGACAATTGTGAGCACTCTCATGGGAGTTGGATGTGGATGATGGGAGAAGCAAGATTTCTTTCTTAAGAAGGGCACCGGCATTAGGATGTAGAGACGAAAAAGGAAAGACATTTTCATCAAAAACAACATCACGAGAGATATACACACGTCCTGTAGATATGTCAAGACATTTAACGCCTTTGTGAAGAGGGCTATACCCAAGTAACACACATCGTGTTGAGCGGCAAGCAAGCTTCCGTTTGTTGTAAGGGCGAAGATTAGGCCAACAAGCACAACCAAAAGTTTCGAGAGCATCGTAATTTGGAGTGATATGAAGGAGACGTTCAGTGGGTGTTTCAAAATTGAGAACCTTACTAGGAAGCAAATTAATGAGAAAAGTGGCAGTGATAAAAAGCTTCATCCCAAAATTTTAGAGGCATGGATGCATTTGCAAGCAAAGCAAGACCAACTTCAACGATATGACGATGTTTGCGTTCAGCGGAACCATTTTGTTGATGCGCATGAGGGCAAGAAACCATACTTTTAAAAACCAGACCGGACCGGCGGTCCGACCAGAAAAAACCGGAACCGAGCCTCTGTCCGGTTTTTTAAGCGCAAAAGACCGAACTACCAAAAAACCGGAAAAAATAAAATAAAAATAATGCGATATAAGCAGGATTCGAACTCTGCACGTGAAGCAACCGTGCTGGAGGACCAATACCACCTGCGCTACCGTCTAGTTATGTTCCATTACAGAAGTAATTACTATATATAGGATTTCGCGGCGATATTTTGTGACTTATTTATTTAATTTGCCGGTTTTTTGTCGCTATCGAACCGATTGAGCCGGCAGTTGGACCGGTGAACCATTGAACCAGCAACCTCACCGGTTCGCTGACCGGTTCGGTTTTTAAAACTATGCAAGAAACATGATGAGTGATGCCAACTTTTTGAAAGAAACCATTTAATTTTTCATATTCACCTCCCCAATCGGTTTGCATAGTGACAATTTTCCTATCAAACTTGCGCTCAACAAATTGTTGAAAATTGAGAAAAGCTTGATAAACATCAGAACGCTTTTTAAGTAAATAAATCCACGTGAATTTACTAAAATCATCAATAAAGCTTACATAATATTCATGTTTGCCCACAGAGAGGGGAGCAGGACCCCATACATCAGAAAAAACTTGCTCCAAAGGAGCAGTGGATACACTAGAGGATGTGTGATAAGGCAACTGATGGCTCTTGGCCAACTGACAAGAGTCACAGACATATGGAGTACTCTCTGGGGTGTAAGCTATTTTATTTCTTCTAAGAACTTGCTGAACCACAAACGAGGATGGATGTCCTAAGCGGCGATGCCATGTGGAGGAAGATGGCTTTATTGTGACGAAGGCATACTTGGCGGTCTCATGAAACATAGGCACCAAAGGATAGAGACCTCCTCCCCCCCCCCCCCCCCCAGCATGGGCCCCTAAACAGAATTCTTCGTGTTGTTTGGTCCTTGATTAAAAAGAAGAAGGGATGAAACTCAATAAAGACATGATTATCAAGGGTAAAACGATGAACAGATAATAGATTTTTCGATGCACTAGGAACGTGGAGAATGTTATTTAGATCAAAGGAACCATGAGGAGTGCGCAAAATTGAATTACCAATGTGACTGATGTTCATACCTGTTCCTTCAGCAGTGCGGACCCGATCTTGCCCGTTGTACTTGTTCTTGCTAAGAAGGTTGCTTAATTCACTTGTGATATGGTTGGTGGCGCCCGTGTCAGAGTACCAGTTTGTGTCCACACCATATGAAGCAAGATGTGCAGCCTTCTCCACCTCATCATCTTTTTCTTTCTTATCATCTCCATAACGCCACCAGCAATCAGTGGGGGTGTGACCATGTTTCTTGCATATATAGCAATCAGTGTTGACATATGGGGTGGGGATGTGATCTGAGCGTCGACGGTAGCCACCTCTATCATCACGGCGGTGTCCACCTCCATCATCACGAAGCCTGTCCCTGCGATCATCATCACGAAGCCTATCCCTGCGATCATCAGGGTAGCCACCTCCACGGTGATCATCGCGGTAGCCACCTCTATCATCACGGTAGCCACCTCCACGGTAATTATCACGCCTCCAACTGCCACGGTCATCATCACGGTAGCCACCTCCACCATTGCCGCGATAGGAGCCACGATCGGGGCTACGATCACGTGGAGGAGTATGGCCACGAGGAGGGGGTGTGCGGCCAAGAGAGCGTTGGACACGGCCGAGTCCACGCCGCGCCAGATTTGCTGAAGATATAAACGTGCCTTTCTCCTCCACGCCATTGCGCATATCATACGAGCAAAGCTGCTCGTAGCACTCATCCAGGGATGTGCCCGGGTTGGCATTAACTGATGTGATGAGGGCATTGTACTCTACTTTATCAAGACCGTGCAACAGATATCCGAGGAGTTCGTCATCTTCAACTGGTTTTCCAAGTGCGGAGAGCTCTGAGGCGAAGCTTCTCATCTTTGTGTAGTACTGGTCCGCTGTCATGGTGAGCTTTTTTGTGTCATTGAGTTCGCCACAGAGATGCTGGGCTTTGGTCCTCGAAGCAGTCTTGAACATGGCGTTGATTGCTGCCCAAGCTTCAGCGGTCGAGGTCACATCAAGGAGATGCGACAGGATCTCGGGGGACAGTGTGTTGAGGAGAAACCGGAGCACTTGTTGGTCTTTAGCAATCCATGAAACATAAGCAGGATTCTCCACTCGAACTCTCTCCTTTTCTGAATTCTCGGCTTCCACAATCCTGGCAGGGGCGCGATCTGAACCATCAAGCAATGCCATGACATTTGCGCCTCTGAATGCAGGAAGCACCAGCGCCTTCCAGAGCAGGAAGTTCCCGCGGGTGAGCTGCTGAGCAGGGGGCGCCCCCAAAGCGGAGGCAAGGGCCGAACATGAGAAACCGGAGGAACTCATCGTCTTGATCAAATCAATCTTGGTTGTCAGCGGCAGCAGCAGAGATTACAGCTACGGCGAGGTTGTAAGTGCGGCAATGGATGCGGCAGCGATTTGGTTGTAGATCGTGATGGCGACGGCGGCGGCTGGGAACAGCTACGGCGGAAGCCAATTGTTTGTCGTTGTTGTTTGTGGTTGTCGAGGGCACGGCGACTGCAGTGGAACTGCGGCGGCGGTGCAGCTTGTAGGTCGTGGCGGCGGCGGCGGCTGAGGATCAGCAGCGGCGGCGGCGGCGGCAGGTAGGTCAGGGAAGAGACCCGCTCTGATACCATGTTGAATATCGGGCTGTTAACGTGTGTCTTCGTCTGACCACGGTTTCGTGTTAATAAGGGGGCGTAATACCCAGAGTTGTACAGCGTTTCTGTTACAATATACGGGATACAAATATAGAGATAAAAACCCTATTACATATTCTAACAAAGACGACCCACACCGGCTCCATCGCCGTGAGCTGTATCGGATCCTGTGGCAGAGTGGCGGTTGCCGGGACATTGGCGTAAACGGTGTCGATTATCCTCACCGGCGGCGACATGGAGGCAACAGCGTGGCAAAGCGGTGGTTTCCAGATATGAAGAACCACCGGATCCCGTGGATTGAAAATTACACCGCCCCTGGTCTGCTCTGCTCTGAATGTGTATGGATAATTGGAGCTGAGCACGACGGCGGGACCCTATTATATTTGGAAGCAAGTCATGGAGCTCACAGGGGCGGCAGGGAGGAAGGCTCGCACTGTCGGGCCCTTCTATTTGCAGTCGATGGACAGAGCAAAAACGCAAGCTGTTGATGGGTGATGTAACACTGGAATCTCTGATGGTTTTGCCGCGCGGATCAACAGGAGAAATTGACACTACAGCCACTGCCGCCGAAACTGTTTTTTTTTTGTGCAACCATATCAATAATTGAGGGACACAACTAATCAGCCTCACATGCACAGAACGAGTGTCAGACCTAAATGCGCAACCTCACTAGTCACATTCTGATTAACTCAGTATCTCTCGTTTTTAGAACTCCTCAGCCATCATGTCGAAAACATATTTTTAGCTGTATAAGGCCCATGTCCGAAATCTCGAAACGGGCCCAAAAATTGGCCTGGCCATAAAATTTTAGCATTATGTGGCATCGGCCCTTGGCGATGGCAGTGTGGCACCTCGCCCTGGCCTAGACCGGCCATAGACACGGGAGCCCATCAATGCTCAAATTTAAGCTCGCAGTGGTCCATGTTACAATGCAGCATAGTTACTTTACAACATTGACTATTTTACTTTTCAAAATACTACTGTAATACACATACACATTATAAGACGGAACAAAGGTTATTTTGCAGTGCATCATCACGTAAAATTTGCAACGTCGTGTATGCGTGAATTTGTGTGTGAACATGAGACTCTTTAATCTCGTCTAGAAAGGAATTTGATATTAGAGTTTAATTTTTTGTTTGTTTGAGATTTTCGTCTCTCGGATATTTCTATTTCCTACGCAAAAATATATACGCACGGAGTGCCAAGAGCTTTGACGATGACATGGTCACATTCTGCCACCCAGAGAGATATAATGAGTAAAATGCACCCAAGGTCACTGAACTTCTGCAAGAAGCTCACTTTGGTCACTAAACTTAGGAATACGCTCACTACGGTCACTAAATATGCATGAGGGTGATTCTACGGTCACTGGTTCTCTGTATAGCACCGTATTTGTTCAGTTGACCGGTCAAACAATGCAGCTGTTCATGGGGTTCACCTGTCAGTCGACGTGGAAAATAAATGAACAAATAAAATTGGAAACCTGGGATTCGTAGCAAACTAGCACGCATGCTGACCAACTGCACGGTGACAAGTTTGTGTCTAATGCATATTTGTTGAACAGAAAAATTGTTGCTGCTTTTTTTTTTCTTGTTTTTGATAACCGACGATTTCATTTCAGTTAACAGAACTTATCGGTTACAGTCAGCGTACAAGGCCTTGTACACCCGTTCCGGGAAATAATTGAGAGTTTCTTGTCCATTCGATAGCTGTGCATATTTGATATCGACAAAACAACGTAAGAACCAAAGCAGCATATACACACAACTGTACCAGAATTTCTAAAAAAGAGCTGCGTAAATACATTGTAGCTAGCTCTCTGGTTGCCTCACACAAGAACAAAGAGAAACACAACTTTGGGGATGTGATGCTCTAATATAAAAGGTCTTTTCATGGGAAACTTAACACAAATATATATACCATATATACCAATTCAAGTTAAAATTTTCGATTATTTGAAAATCAAAGTACTATCTTAAGAAATAAAATAAAAAACGGGATCACTAGTACCCAAAATCCTAGGTGCACCAAATCCTCTCTCCAAAATAAATGGTAACGCACATACTATTCCAAAGAAAACGCTAACACACAAAAACTTTTCTCCCAGTGTGTCTCGTTTAATGCTCTAACGCCATGGTGCTAGAACCGGTGGCAATTGATTTAGAGTAAAATAAGTTTGATTACTATTCCCTCCGTTTTTTAATATAAGATGTTTTAACATTTGTCCACATGCACATGTACATAAATATATGTAGACATGTTTTGGTATGTATGTTCACACACCTTACCATGTATCTAGACAACATGTACAACACCTAAAACATCTTATATTAAAAAACGGAGGGAGTAGTACGTAAATATTACTTGTACAAAAAAAATTTCTGGTCGCAGTTGGTTAACGAGTGCGCGTGAGTACGCCCGCACCCCTGGCTCTAATCCCAAATTTTGCATTTTAATTGTAATATTATTTTTTACTGATAGGTGGGCCCCGCTGAGCATGCTGCATTGTTTGACCGGTCAACTAAACAAATACGGTGCTATACGAAGAAGCAGTGACCGTAGAATCACCATCATGCGTATATAGTGACCGTAGTGAGCGTATTCCTAAGTTCAGTGACCAAAGTGAGCTTCTTGCACAAGTTCAGTGACCTTGGGTGCATTTTACTCAGATATAATTGGACGTGGTTTGCAGCATTCTCTCGCTCTGCGGCTATGGATTTGTCTTAGATTTGACCCTACAACGGTCATCCCACTCGTCATTAGTATGTCATGTCTACGGACTGCCCTGGTAGTTTAGCATAGTTAGGATCTCTTTTCATCTATTCCCTAACTTGTCTCGTACTCCAATTCGGTCCATGTATCCCTTTATATACTCGTCCATGAGGCTCAATACAATATCCACCAATTTCGCATATCTCATAATTCTACATGGTATCAGAGCGGCACGATCTGACCTAGCCGCCGCCGCCACGCTTCCGCACCGCGCCGCCCCCGGGGAGATCGATCTCCATGATCTCTCCCAGGGGCCGCGCCGCCCGTACCTAGGGTTCGTCCGCCGAGCGGTTGCTCGGCTGCCCTAGAGTCTTTTTTTTCGGTCTCTTGATCCGGTTTTTCTCTTTCTCGCTGGTCGTTTTTTATCGCCGTTTTTCGTTTTTGGTTTTCCGATCTAACATTGGTTTGCGTCGCCCGCCTCAACCGCCGTCTTCTCGCGCCTCTACTTTGACAACGGCATTGACCTGCACCGGCCCGCTCCTCGACAGCCGGCTATCGTGGCCGACTCGCCGGCGTCGACTCCGCACCGGCCGGATCCTCCAAGCCGGTTATCGCGGCCGACACACCGGCGCCAACTCCGCACCGACCGGCTCGTCTTCACCAACCGCGCAACAAGGCCGGACGCGCTGTCCAAGGGGCACGTCGCCGCCGGCTTCTCTCGCTTGCACGGTCTTTATCGCCGGTTCGTCTTCGCCGTTATCGACCGAGACTTCATCGACAACTTCGCCATCGACTCCGATCTGCGGGTTGTCGTCGCCGCCATGGCGCGTTCCGCGCTGCGTCGGTCTGATCAACCGATCACGCACCTGCACCGCCAAGCACGTCCCCGAGCACGCGCCTACCACCGATCGAGCTACAGGCTACCGCGCCGCCGCCATTGGTCCATGTTGCCGGCAGCCAACGTCCCCGTCACAGGTCCCGCCGACTACTCCTTGTCCAGGCGTCCAGTATGGCCTCTCCAGGCCGCCGCTGCCTTCGCCGCCTTCTACATCTTCGTCCACCACGACCAAGTCGCCAGCGTCATCATCCTCGTCCCTGACTACGTCTACTCCAACAACCGCAGACGACATCGGCACCTTCTACCCCCGCTGATTGGCGCCGCAATCGTCGTCGAGTCCTCCTCTGTTGGCCCCTCTGACGCTAGCGTATGGTTCACGGTGGTCCCTGCCACCGCATGCATGGTATTGGCAACACCAGTGCGTGCCTTCATCCCCGTCGCGTCCCCGAGTCTGGAAAGCTTGGGCCGGCGCCTCGTCTACATCGGCCTCAACAACGTCTTCGGCATCGACTTCCTCCTCTACGACTGCCTCGACCACGTCACCGATTTCTTCTACGCGTACTCAGTTCTGGCAAAAACGGAGTATGCCTTCGTCTCCGACGTGTGCCTTGTTCCGGCAAAACAATGGACGCACTTCGTCCTCGACGGCTCGTACTGCGTCCTCTCCGGCATCGGCATCCTCTACGACTGCCTCGACGCGTCTCCGTCTTTTTCACGCGCACTATGTGCATGCGGCTTCTTCTGCGTCTACCTCGACACCGGCAACCCCGACTATGACATCGACCCCGGCTACCCCGACCAAGGCTACACCGCCCAACGCTCTCGACTCTCTCGACATCGGCACAAAGGGCTACCACCTCGCTTGAGCTCTCATCAGCTTCCTCTACAGCCCAAGCATTTGCGCCGCGACACCGTCCACGACGTTCCCGCTCGTACTGCGGGGGGATGTCAGCCCACTGGATTCTACTTCGGCTTATCTCCAGTCTGACCGTCTGCGACGTTCCAGTTGTTCACAACGCTACCGCTACGACTGCGAGGGATGTTAGAGTATGGCATGTACACGGACTGTTATGGTAGTTTAGAATAGTTAGGATCTCTTTCTATCTATTCCCTAACATGTCTTGTACTCTAAGTTGGTCCATGTACTCCTTTATATACTCGCCCATGAGGCTCAATACAACATCCACAAATTCCGCATATCTCGTAATTCTACAGTTTAACATATTCTCTTTTCTATCGCCCAAAAGGAAAAATGGTATGTTCTCTTTTGCGGCTGGGTTGTAAGATTCGTCGGCTGGTACTGCGAGCTTTTTTTTTTTTTGAACACAGCCTTTGTATTCATACCACAGAGAAAATTACAGGAAAACAGAGGTACAAATACAAATACAGGACCAACAGCACCTTCCAGCCGCCGACGCCGTCGCCGGAGGGGAAGAAGCTCTTTGCTTCCGTTGCCTGATGATCCGCCGTGTGTAGATATGGGATCGAAGGTGTTTGTTTTTTTGAGGGAAAGGAGCGAAGGTGTTTATCAGTTTATGCACTCAATTTTTCAAAATTTTAAAGGCTTTAATAGTTGAGGTTTCAGAATACAGTACACAGGCTACTAGAAGAGCTGTATACACCCACGGTACACAAAGCATGGTTCTTGTTGCGAGATATAATCAGCAAAGCCTAGTTTCGCAAAAAAAAAAAAAAACAACAACAACGCCTACGCTAACCTGAAACTGATTTCTTACGCAGAAATGAAAAGCAAAAGAGGTAAAAGAAAAACGACGTGACCAAAACCGGGCCAGGCCCATATTCTGCTAGCGGTGCACGGCGCGACATACCGCTGTATGCGGCATATAGGAATCAGTACTGTTCTCTCCAGCCGAGATATTTCAGCTCGAAAAGATTTTACTGCGTTTTCTTTTAAAACTTCAGACTTATTAGCACACCATAGGATTAGCACTCTCCAACTGGAACCGGGCAAAAAATAAGGAAGTCGTCGTGGTAAGGCATCGTAGGATTAGCACACCAGACCAGCAATGATGATCGATGACGAGAAATATAGGTCGAAAGGATTTAAACTAAAAATACACATAAATAACACACCGGATACACAACAGAGCAGTACGTGAAAGGGCTCACATGAGAGGCGACTGGACCCATCTAGGCTTCCGTCCCTCTCGCTGACAATGCTGTCGGTCTGCTCCGTCTCCAGTGGCCTTGGAGCCGTGGCGGACCACGTCCCCTCGCTTACAGGAAGGTTCCATTCTTTGGCCTTTTTTTTTAACGGTAAATATCAGGAGCTTTGCCTATGCATTATTAGAAGAAGAGTTGATCCAGTTAATCAGGAAAACCGGACCCAAAAACTATACAAAGCGCGGTTAAAAGGGGCGGCAACATCCAGAAGTCAGAATAAGATCCTCCCCACCATAGCCTCGCTCCGGTGGGGCATCTACGTCGACGGAGGGCGTGTGAAGTTGTATTTCCGGTGGATCTCCGTGGATCTAGTAGGGTTTCATGTTCGTTGGTGTGGTTCAGGTTAGTCTCTTCCGATCTATGAATATCATCTTTGGCGGTGGTTGCTAATCTGATGCGCTGGTCCTTTGTGACCTTAGCATGACGGCTACATCTTTTTCTACTTCAGCAAGCTCTACTACGACGATATTTTCTCGACTCCGATGATTGAGGGGCGACGACGGCGGCACGTCTTCGACTCGTGCCAGCGTCTGTAATTATTATTACTTCTTTTGGCTCTTTGTACTACTATGGATGATTATCAACAGCAACGTGGAATTTTCAGAAAACAAAATCGATGACCAGACCCAAATGAATTTGCTGAAACACCCCCACGCACACACCCTCCGACAACGCTAGATGCATCGCCCAAACACAGGTAAAACTAGCGTGTTTACCATCGACGAGACGGTCTCATCCTATCACGACGCGCCGACGGGTGGCGGCCGATACGCCGTGGTGCACCGACGGCGCAACACAAAATGCTAGAATCTACAACTCCCTCCGTTCTAAAGTAAGTGTCTAAATTTGTCGAAAACTGAATGTGTCTATATATGTTTCTTGTCTGCATACATCAATTTTTTTTGGTAAATGTAAGACAATTATTTTACAACGAAGTGAGTACTAAGATTGCATCAACAGCTGAACATATATACTCCTCGATCCGTAAGATGCAAAGGATGCGTGTCGTCGACCTCGGACTTCGCATATCCTCTTTTCTATCCAAAAGGAGAAAAGGTTATGTTCTCTTTTAGGGCCAATAGATTCGTCGTCACATCGGACGCTTTTGTTACGTGCTGGTACTGCCAGCTTTCGTTGTTTTCCGCTGCATATATGATGATCTGCCGTGTTTAGATCTGGGCTCGAAAACCTGCTTTCTTTACGTACTCCGTCCATTTTGTCCATTTTGTCCCAAAGATCTTTTCCCCTCCTTGCAATTACTTACCTGTTAATTCAAAAAAATTACTTACCTGTTCATGTTAACGGGAAACAGAGGGATTAACCGGATTAACCATGACCACTACTTGAATTCCAGGAACAATGAACAACACTCGTATGATGAAGACGATGCTGAACACGCTTACTTTTTGCACACTTGAGCAACAGACAGAATGCTGTAGTCAACCGCCGACGCCAGCAGATAAGTTCAGGTGTTCATCTCACAAGTACAGATTACGACTATACTAGTAGAACACGTTCACACAAAAAAGACTATACGAATACAGTAGCACACACAGTTCTTACTGAGAGATCCGATCAACAAAGTCTACGTTAACCTCAAATTGATTCCTTAGCCAGACTGCTTTACATACAAAGAGCTTTAAGAAGTAGACAAGTACTCGTAAGTAACAGGTAATTAGGTAGGCGGCAACCTACTACGTACTGAGACGACGCAGGAAGATAGGCCGTGGGCGGTGAACTAGTGGTGGTGACCTCCATTCCCGCCGCTCCCTTCCCTGGGGTTGCCGGACGGCGGCCGCGGCCTCCTCACCGCAAAGGCACGAGTGATCACCTCCTGCATGTAAAACCCCTGTAGAAATCAATCGCATTATCAACTAGCTGGCCAGATCACCGGCCGAGAAGAAATGACATGTTGAATTTTTGTTTTTAGATAAGACATACTGGAAATCTACTTACGGTTACAGTCGTAGTAGCGCCTGTGCTCCTGTCCGCTTCGTCGCCTTCCGGAGACGAATCGACCGACGCAGCAGGAGCCGTGGAGCCGGCGCTCCGCTTCGCCGTGCCGCCGGAGCCGCCAAACGAATCCGGCATCCCCAGGCAGCACGCGAAGGCCCGGACCAGGTACCGCAGCAGCGAGCACGGGTGCACGAACAGCGTCGAGGCCGCCTCGGACTCCTCGTCGGAGCTCCTCTCCGCCACCGCCTCGGCCTCCTTGCCATGTTCCGTCGGGTCCACGGATAGCCGACCCACCGGTTCTTCGGAGCTCTCCTCCTCCTCGCGCTGCTGATCCGTTGGCTCTTTCAGGACGCTGCCTTCCTCCTCCTCGCGCCGCTCATCCGTTGGCTCTTTGAGGACGCTGCCTTCCTCCTCCTTCTTGCGCTGCTCCATTTCTTGCTCGATCAGTCGATCCTGTGGCCGCCGCTCTAGCTAGCTAGGGGTTTGGGGGCTTCTGGAGAGGAGGAGGGTGTGTGCGCCGGCTGGGTGGTCTAGCGCTACGGTTTCTCTCTGCTCAACTTTATTCCGTGCACTGCACTGCACAGGGTGCCGTTGATGCGTTCGAGCGCAGTAACTCCTCTCTGTCGCCGATTCATTTCGGACAGACCTCTATTTATTGCCGTGGAACTTGAGCAGGGGAGATGCTCGATTTTATTTGTCTTCCAAGGATGACCCTGGTCGATTTTCCTTTTTCTTTTTTTGCGAAAGGACCCTGTTCGATTTATTAAATATGTATGTACATAGATACTAAAGTATCCTTTAGGTACATATTTAGATAAATCTATATTCAACTAATTAAAAATCTAGTTATAAATATATCTGTAGTTCGACAAATCTATCCAGGAACGGAGCTGCCTCGTAGACGGTGTCAGGTGACACCACTGAAAACACAAAATGTTCACAAGTTAGCAATAGCTAATGAATACATTATAATTTATAAGAGAGGACCCTACGATGCACGCGACACCAACATCGTCTCGCGCCGCTCGACCTCTACCTCTTGTCGTCGATCCCCCAATGCTCCTCTGCACGCAGGCCTCTCCTCGTGTCGCTCCTCTGCCTCCTGCGATGCACACATAACCACCCTCACATCACGCCGCTTGACCTCCACATGTCGTCGTCGATCCCCAAATGCTCCCCTCCACACACGCCAACCACCTCTCGTCGCCGAGCCCTCACAGCGCTTCCTCCATGCACGCCTCCTCTCCCCGTGTCGTTCCTCTGCCTCCTGCGCCGCTCGGCCTAAACCCTCCTTCCCGCGGCCGCCTCCACGTCGCCGGCCTTTCGCCTCCGAGCACGCTTAACGAGCGTTCTCATCGCATCCCCTCTCCACAAAGCCTCCTCGAGATCTTTCCTCTCACGCTCTTGCCATCCACTGCATGGAGGGCGCCTCTTGGAATCGATCTCTCGAACCTTCTCTTGCTTCAGTCTCATGCCTGGAATTGGAGGGTGATATTGCACTGCAAGAAAAAGGGCGGCATGTATCGACGGTGGCGCTCGAGACTGGAGGCACCTTCGCAGTTGCACGACATTGACAACAAAGAGAGATCAAAGGTGGAAGATGTATATGATAAGTTGACCTTCTTTGTAAGTGAGAGTAACGTGAATTCTTGAATTTAGAAAATTGTGACATCCTTCTCCGAACGGAGGGAGTACAATGTTAAAATAGACCGGGATTGACAAATTCAGAGTTCCCATTTCGGAATTTGAAAATTTAGGTTTCGATTTAACTTTCATTTAAAAATTTCAGATTAATTTTGAACATTTTTCCCCTCCTGCAACGCTACGTACTCTGTCTCAAACTAGCCACATGACTACAGACTACGTACTACCACCGATCTCACGTAGAAGCAGCAGGCGAGTGCTTCACCACGTCGTCGCAAGAAAATGGGTATGCTCGTAAATGGGTCGTGAGTCGTCGTGAAAAACCGTGTGGCGCCGCTGGAAGTGTCAGCTGGGTCCGGGAGACCGAGGATAGCTAGTGCACCTGCTGCTGCGCCACGAAAACTAATCTGGAGAATGTCGATGCGGAGGACAAACGCACCAAACAAGCTGCCAAGCATTGAAGAACGCCTCCCGTCGGCCAGATCGACTCCCAGGTTCACCTACCCAGGTTTAATTTGTATCGCCCACCCACGCCATTGACCAATTGACCATATAAAATGCGCTCCGAATTTCTTTTGAGGTAGGAACGCGCGTAAAAAGGCCGTGTCATCTCAATTTGAATTGTATGATGACGTAGGAACAGGAAAAGCGCATGATTGCAATGTCATGTGAAATTGATTCCCACAGGATTATAAAACAAAAAAAAATTTGCAGCAGGTACATTTACACAATAATTGAACACCAAAATTTTGAACTATTGGTGAAAAGAAAGTAGAGACAAATAGAGTTAAACTGCATTGGACTTAGGACCATAGGAATTTGGTGTCGTCAATCCTATGATCCGAAGAGCTTCCATAGGATTCAAACACTCCAAAATACCTACAAAAATCCTACAATACAAAATCGAAAAGAGGCCCTAGTCGAGTTTGGTGAGATGATGAGCTCGGTTACTGTAAATAGGTTATTTCCGTACAAAAAAGACTAAAGGACATAGAACGAGAATGAGAATTACGGTACAGGTGTGAGTGATGAGTGATGACCTGCATAATTAGGCCGGATCAGTATGCTGCTTAACACGCACTTACCCGCTACAGACCCACTCTTTGTCCAGCTTAGTTGTCGTTTTGTAGCTGGAGATTCAACTGGAGTTGGTCACGAGGGATCCACGAGAGAATGTTATCAAGTCTTATCTTTGTTTGGCGAATATATGTTCTAGAAGCATAGAACATCATACAGTTGGTCAAGAATATATTCGGCAAAACAATGACGCATGCTTCAGTTTCAACTTTCAAGCAAGTACATGCCAATTAAAAAACTTTCAAGAAAGCAAATTTGGTGGTGTACAAATGTATACATTGATCTATTTGTTCATGCATTTGACATGTCCGGTGTGACCCATTTCACCATTTGTACCGCTAGCCCGCTCGGTCCGGTAATTTTTTTTTGGAAATAAAGGCAAAAAACTTGCCTTATTAATTAAATAAGAAGGAGTTTAACAGAAGTATTACATCCCCATTAATCGAGCAAGAGACGCTCGATTTACATCCCCATACGAGTGAGCAACACACTCGCAAAAAAATACAGAGCTACTCTCCCGGTAAGATGGATCCCAAGTGCTTAGCCCCCGCGGCACTCCACAAGGCCGCCTCGGATTTAATCCGCGCAAAAAATCACCGTTGGCATGGTAGAGACGTGGCGGAAGACACGCGCATTCCTTTCGGTCCAAACCTCCCAACATATGAGCATAATGAGGGAAGCTAAGGATTTTCGCCGGGTGTCGTTAGTGCAGATGACGGAGTTCCACCAATTTTTCATCGATCTAAAGGAGTACCATTGGCTAGTGTTGATCAAGTGGAGCCCTAACCAAGCGATCACCATGTTCCAAATGCGGATGGTGAAGCGACATTTGAAGAAAAGGTGTGCGGCGTTTTCATCTTCTCTCTTGCAAAGTTGGCATAGACCGCAATTTGGCCAACCACGGCGTTGGAGACGGTCGGCCGTCCACACCCAGTTTTGGAGAACAAGCCAAGCGAAAAGCTTACACTTGGGAGGCGCCCAGTTCTTCCAAACCATCTCTGCATGTACCATTGTAATGCATTGTGATCTGGATATCTAACTCTGCCAGCCTGCGGGTCCATACAGGAGTACGACCTCCTCCAATACTTGTCCACAATCTGTTAATAAGCTCATCGATCAGTACATATTACAGTGCAACTATACAAGTACCATTGTTTCCACTTGTTAACCGATCCAAGTATAGTTTCTTGGGTTCATTTTACTTGTTGTTTGACACAGGCACACTAATTAACAATGTCATCTCTGCATGCATGCATGCATGCATGCATGCATGCGCACACCATTCGACTATCTATTATATAATTAAAACACAGGACAACCAATGGTTAAGATTAGCTGGACAAAATCAAATAAAGACCAACGGCCGAGATTAGCACTTCGTACTTTTCGGCCGGTAGCAGTGCTAACCAAAGAATACTGTGTCCTTCTTCTTCACGTCTACAAACTAGCCCATCAGGGTGTTACAAAAGGAAAGGAAAAGCAAAACCTTCCTCCATGGGAGAGATCGTATCGACATCTTAATTCTACAGATATATGCAATCATCGCATCAAGGACGGGGACGGAACAGACATGGAACCAGGCGATCTGCCGTCTCGGCTGGCAGCAGACGGGCCATCGGCGAGGAGCACTCGACTGGCTGCTTCGCTTTGCTCTGTCGTCGCCGACAAGGTGTCAGCGGTCAGCCACGCCGACGAGATGGAGAGCCGCACTCTCCCGTCCAATACTCACAGGACGCAGCGGAAACAAGGCCGTACGTTGGCCTACAGCACTCATCATGCATCGGCTCCAGGATTGGTTTCTGCGCGGTCCAGATCACCGGATCGGAAAGTCCATGCATAAAGCTACAGCCCAGCTACGATAGGAACGGGATGATCAACACCGGCAAGGTTGGTACATGCTCACGCTGGAGAAGCAGGATGCAAGCATAAAGCATGGCCTGGCTTACGATCTTCTAAGTTTTCTTAACTATCAGCTTTTCGTGTACAAATGTTTACGCGTCTGCACTCTGCAGGATATGCACATTGAAGTGACCACTGGCAAGTTGATGCAGTTCGCTCATTGAAATTGTTGTTCTACAGTACAGGAATTCATAGATTTATTTAATGGATACAAAAAAACAACGTCCACGTACTGACGTACATGCACTCTATGAAGCTGATTGTGATGCGTTGCAGGCTTTAAGTAAAGCTAGCTTCATGGGTGTCATCTTCTCTTCAGATTAACCTGGTAATTGGCCAAGAACCCACACCTGCAGCGGTACCCTAACACTTCCTGTACTCTGATTATGCTCTAGATTTACTGTACATGAATCTATACATGTGCCCTAATCACAGATGTTCGTGACCCGCAATAGGTTTGGATTCGTTGTTTTGCTGATGTTTGACAACTATACATATTTGTCTTACACGTTCTAGGTTGTGTTGTTAAAATATTTTGTCTTCATCTGCATTGTATGAGTTGAATTTGGAAAAATATACATAGATCGATTCATTACGTGAGCTCTCTCCTGATATGGTTGAAGCTCCAGATCATTAATGCAGGAATTAGTGGAGTGATCAGGAGAGATTGGACAATCAAGAAAAGATTCGTAGTATGTTCTTTTTTAATCTGCATATCTTCATGAAATTGACATAAATCTTGAAAGGATCAGCCATGGAAATACTACTGTTCCACCTTTTTTGGTTCCAAGAATATATCAGTTTATGATTTTTGTAAAGCGAGTTTACCAAGTACTTTTATTCAGGGCAGAAATTAAAGTTTTCTGGTATATATTACGGATGCTAATGGCCAACACTAACTGATTTTTTCTTCTAGGGAGTATTTAAACAAAAGAATACATATGTATTTGGTTTCACTACTTCGATAGGAAGTTCGATATCTGCATGCGTAATTCAAAGTTAAGGATGCAGTGAACGGCAGGGCGCCATGTGAGTAGGAAGGGAGCGCGATTCCAAATTGAGCTCAAGGTAAACCCTATGCTGTTTTGTTAGAAGGAGCAGATCCAGCGACTCTGTCTATTTGGACTGGGCACTCAGCGGATTTTTTGAACTGACACCATAGAAACCTTCTTTTTTCCCATAATGCTTAGAGGCCAGGGACCCAAATCGAAGGCATGCCGAGCGGAGGCACCTGCCTAGCGGAGACCCGGTGTCTCCGGTGACCACAAGACGGAGCACACACACATGAAGGAGCTTCGCGGTTCCGATGCTTCGGGTGGTCCAGGATGCAGCATCGACCGATCGGACATTTTTAGATTCATTGATCGCCGTTCTACAACGATTAAATCTTCACTGAGGCTACGGGTAAGACACTATATTGTGCCAGCTCCATGGTACAATCCAGTACGCCAAGGAAATTGTTTTTTAAAATTTTAATGAATATATAGGGTCAAATAACTAGGTTGTCTTACTCTTCAAGTGATTAGTGCTACTTGCTATGTCATCAATAATTAAATTGCAGTGCGGTCAATGAAATATGTTACTGGAGACTGCATGAATATTTGTACGATACACTGAATGTTGGATTTGATTTTTTTTCTCAGGATGTTAACGAAAGCCATGAACGAATCATAAGAAGTGGAAGAGAGAAAAGTAAAAGCTAGGAGAAGAGAGAGGGCTACAAATTGTGACCACAATTGCATTGAACTTTGTTGTCATTTACAAGTATGTGTGCTCAATAACTACATTTAATACTCCCTCCGTCCAATAATAACTGTCTCAAGTTTGCCAAAAAATGACTGTATCTAGACATGAAACATCCACATTTTGGCAAACTTGAGACATTTATTATTGAACGGAGGGAGTACAAAAAATCACAATGGTAAAATAATGGTTTGCCAACTTTTGTTGTGCGTAGTCCTTCATGTCCAGTTTGTAATTTTTCAATTTGTGTTGCCCTCGATTGCATTCAGGAAGAGCATTTATGTTTATTAATCAATAAAGTGTCGATTTTATGTAAAATTAGACATGCACATGTTGACTAGAATTATTTATTTTAAACATGGGTTATATGCAGTTCATATATTGTAAATAAAAGTTTCTACATGAAAATAATAATTCAAAAGAATGAGATATATAAAGGTAGATAGATACTGAAATTCACTTTGGCTCCTGAGCTCATGTACTCCTGATTTATTAAACAAAATTTTAAAACCAGAAAACCATGTTAAAAAATTCTGAAAAATTTGGACGCGAACACATACCCATGTCCAACATACGTGCCAAGTTTCATGGCGAAATGACATTCGATATGCCCAGTGCAAAAAGGACAAACCCATTGACGAATCCAATTTCAAAAACATACTTTTTCATAGCACTGATTTTGTTATTTTTTTCACAGAATGGCTCACCTGACATTTCATCACGAAACTTTGCACGTATTTACAAAACATGTATATGTTTGTCACCAAAAAATTCAGAATTTTTGGACATGTTTACTATTTTTAAAATTTCGTTTAGTATAACAAGAGCATATGAAGTCGGGAGCCAAAACGCCTCTCCCGGATAAATAGATATACAAATAGATGGATATAAGGAAATACAGGGCGAGAAGCGCCTTCATGAAAAACTTCTGCCGAAACATAAGATGAACATTTTTTCATGGACATATTAAAGAAACAATATTTTCTATTATTTTAACTAATTATAATACAAGAAAATATCTTATCATTATAATTTTTGAATGTGTTAGATAATCCACAAACCAGATGAAGGACAAAAGGTAAGTCTAGCCGTTCAAATGCGCGGGCCAACCTGCTAGTTGTTTTCTTATTTATGATGGTTTGTTTGGTTCACAAGATTTTTTAAAGGTAGTTTGGAGGATTATATTCTGTATAAAAAACATATAGAGCTTGTTTTGGTTTTTAAGATTTGAACCCTTATTTAAAGATGTTGTTCAAGTATTGATGTGTTATGATTTACCTGATTATGTTACTAGCTAAATTAATTAATACATGTAGCATCTTTTTAGTTTAAATAATTTTTTTGTGTATGCATAAATGATTACGATAAATAAATACAAACATATAAATCTATAGGCCATATAAACCTATAAATGGCTTGAACACATTAAAGAAATCCCAGAAGAAATTCACAACAACTGACAAACAAATAATTTTGCAGTGTAATTTTTTAAAACAAAGTAAAAGATTTGCTATTTTCATTAAATACGAAGAAATTTTAAACATGTGCCTAGGACAAGCCCTCGAACTTCAATAAAAGGGTTACTCACCCGGATTACATTGCCCAATTTTTTTGCACTGGCCAAACACCGTAATTACACTAAACAATGCAAATATTGTGCATATGAATTTTCTCTACTGTATTTTTAGCAACATCCATATGGTAAACAAATATACTATGGAAAATACTTCAGAATATAACTAATGATGTTAATTTTATAGGGCAGATGGCTAGATGCTGGTATGTTTTCGATGGCAATGACATACTACAAAAAAAACTCGATCAAAATTTGACGAGCATTAACTTGGGACGTGTCTCTGATGAATATTTCCAGAAATACCCCTCGAAGATTGGACCATGCATTGAGTGGCACCATTAGATTTGAACGCATGTGTCTATAGTTTTTCTTTTTGAATTTACATGTGTCTATAGTCTGTTGGACGGATGCTAAAATATATGTTGTCCTCTTTGTTGAAACAAGTTTCGAAGACATCACTTGGACGACGTTGCTGACCTGATCGACCTGATCCTGATGCACAAGCTTGGATCATGTCAAGACTTATGAGTGGAAGAAGAAGGGGTAGGCTGGCAAAATGGATCATGGGGCCCCTGACTAGTAGTCGCCTTGAAAAGTCGTGTGACTGTGGACCTGTCAGCTGGGCCCGGGAGGCTGAGTGCCGCGGGGTAGACCACGCCACCTGCTGTCGCAGTATGAAAAGTTATCTGGATGGATAATGTCGGTCGATGCGGACGACGAACACACCAAACAAACTCCGAAGCATTGAAAGACGCCTTCACGCAATCACGCCTCGATATGTCATCGGCCCTCTTAAAACAGGATTTCGCACCGCTTTATAAATAAAGCAATATGACAAGCAAATCCATACACAGTGAGCCACATGTAAGCCCACATAAAATAAGCAAAAAATGGTGGGGGTGGGGGTGGAGGGGGGGGGGGGGGGGGGGGAGGTGAGAGATACATCAAGATAGACATAAGAAGAGAGCGAACAAAAGGCTAAGCCCTGATGCGTGTAAACCACACGTTCGTTTGGAAACCTCAAGAGTAAGGTTTGATGAGTGTAGCGGCAAGTCTTCCATCAGTAGGAAACCAAGGTTTAATCGGACCAGTAGGAAGTCGGCGATGTTCTGAAGGTTGTTGGTAAAGGAGTGTAGTACGGCGCAACACCAGGGATTCCGGTGTCAACATGGAACCTGCATAACACAATCAAACTAGTTTGCCCCAACGAAACAGTGAGGTTGTCAATCTCACCGGCTTGCTGAAAACAAAGGATTAGGCGTATAGTGTGGAAAATGATGTTTGCTTGCAGAGAATGAAAAAGAACAATGATTGCAGTAGGTTGTATTTCAGATGTAAAAGAATGGACCGGGGTCCACAGTTCACTAGTGGTGTCTCTCCATAATAAAATACTAACATGCTGGGTAAACGAATTACAGCTGGGCAATTGACAAAATAGAGAGGTGCATAACAATGCATATACAAGTCATGATGATCACTATGAGATTTACTTGGGCATTACGACAAAGTACACAGACCGCTATCCAGCATGCATCTGTGCCTAAATAGTCCACCTTCAGGTTAGCATCCGCACCCCTTCCAGTATTAAGTTGCAAGCAACAGACAATTGCATTAAGTATGGTGCATAATGTAAACAATACAAATATCCTTAGACAAAGCATTGCTGTTTTACCCCTAGTAGCAACAGCACATCCACAACCTTAGAACTTTCTGTCACTGTCCCAGATTAAATGGAGGCATGAACCTACTATCTAGCATAAATACTCCCTCTTGGAGTTACAAGCATAAACTTGGCCAAAGCCTACACTAATAACGGAGAGCATGCAAGATCATAAACAACATATATATGATAGATCAATAATCAACTTGACATAGTATTCAATACTCATCGGATCCCAGCAAACACAACATGTAGCATTACAATAAGATGATCTTGATCATGATAGGCAGCTCACAAGATCTAAACATGATGGCACAAAAGGAGAAGACAACCATCTAGCTACTGCTATGGACCCATAGTCCAAGATGAACTACTCACATCACTCCGGAGGCAGGCATGGCGATGTAGAGCCCTCCGGTGATGATTCCCCTCTCCGGCAGGGTGCCGGGAAGAGCTTCAGAACCCCCGAGTTAGGGTTGACGGGGCGGCGGCAGCGGATGTTTTCTGGAATATGGCTCGGTGTTTTAGGGTTTTCGCCTCGGGGAGAATAAATAGGCGAAGGGGCGATGTCGGTGGAGGCACGAGGCCCGCTCCCCACATGGCGGCGCGGCAGGGGGCCCACCCGCGCCATGGGGTGGGGACGGCGCCTCGTGCCCCCCTTCGTCTCTCCTTCGGACTTCTGAACGTGTCGGGAAAAATAGGAACGTGGCAATTTGTTTCGTCCAATTCCGAGGATATTTGCAGAACAGCTTTTCTGAAACCAAAAACAGCAGAAAACAGGAACTGGCACTGTGGCATCTTGTTAATAGGTTAGTCCCAGAAAATGCATAAAAATGCATGAAGTGTGAATAAAACATGTAGCAATTGGTATAATACAAGCATGGAACATAAGAAATTATAGATACGTTGGAGACGTATCAAGCATCCCCAAGCTTAGTTCTACTCGTCCTCGAGTAGGTAAAACGATAACAACAAATAATTTCTGAAGTGACATGCTACCACATAATCTTGATCAAATAATATTGTAAAGCATGTGAGCTGAGATCAAATCATTCAAAGCAAAAGTCTATAATTGATATTCAATAAGAGATAAAAAGCAAGATAGTTAAACAAGCTAAAACTTTTCATGAACTATTGCTTTAAAGACATGAAACCGTACAAGGTTCATTAAAGATGTTTTAAGTATCCAATGTAGGAGTTCTATCCTTCAATTCCAAGCATCAAGCAATTTTTCATAACATAGAAGGATTCAGTCAAGTAAATATAAACATGAACGTCATGAATCAACTGTTTCGAAGTCTACTCAACCGGTGAGCGTAAGCATTTGGTATTGGCACCAGGATGTTATGGCTAAAAGAACATTAATGGGGGTTTGGAAGGCCAAAGGAAGAAAGTCTCACAAAGCTATAAGTGATCATTAGACAAGAGGAAGTCTTATAATCGAAGCTATGTAAGGAGTAGTGATTGCCATGCAACGGATGCACATAGAGCTATATGTGTATGAAAGCTCTCCAATGGAACTAGTGGGGGTGCATCCAACTTGGTTGCTCATGAAGACCTAGAGCATTTTTGAGGAAGCTCATCATTGGAATATACAACCCAAGTTCTATAGTGTAAATTCCCCACATAGTTATACTAGTAAACATGAAAACTCTCTCACATGGAGTATAGGTGCTAAACATGAGCACAAATGATGACTATGAATACTGCAGGTGCTGAAACATGAGCACAAGTGTGGATAAAGGATAGTAATGTTGCCCCCTTTTTCTTTATTCTTTTTTCTTTTTTTCTTTTTTTTCTGTTTCTCTTTTCGATGGCCTCCATGGCTCTTTTCACTTTAGGGGCAACATCCTAATATGACAACACACTTTTTGGTACAAATAACTCATAATGAACAAAACATGATGTATGAAACTGTATGCCTCTGCCAGTGTAGCAGGATGTGCAATGATCTAGCGTAACATGGGTAAACCGCACATCAGCTGTATAGAATCATGCAAAGCAATATATAAATGATAAATGACAACAAGTCATGTAATGTAAGATGGAAGTTGCATGGCAATATATCTCGGAACAGCTATGGAAATGCTGTGGTAGGTAGGTATGGTGGCTGTTTTGAGGAAGATGTATGGGTTTATGTGTAGGAGAACAAGAGAAAGTCCTCCCACGGGTTTGGATGTACTGGCGAAGTATGCACAACTCTCAATGTGAGCAGAAGGCAATGCACAACCGAAGAGGCTAGCAAATTTGGATGGTGGAAGTGCCAAAAACCGTAGCTTAACATTAGTCAAAAAGAACTCACAAGCTTATTGCAAACAACTAGCAGGTTCAACATTAAGAGCATGATTAAAATTCACTCCAAGAAGGGCCGTTCACGGCGGTACAAGTACCCCGCTAGATCCCTCGACCTTCAGCACAACTAGTTATTACGAATCACTTTTAGACATGGAAAGCTATCAAGTCCAACTACACCTTCAACAATTTTAGTAGAGTTTGTAGTACGGTACAAGCTTAAAGACAACAATCCACTAATGATTTTAACTTAACTAACCAGCAAGCTTTACCATCTAAATATCTCAAAACGTTTGCAAAGAATCAAGTTATCAAAGTTCAATGATCTACAAGATTATGCAAGTTATTCATTATACCACTACCACATGCACATTTTCTGAACCAACACATCAACCAAGCAACTCTCCAAGTAATTTACAAATGAAACAAGAGAGTACTTTCCACAAGAATTAACAGCTCTAAAAGAGATGCATGAAAAACAGGAGCTAAAAGCATAGCAGTAGCTAGATAAGAATACTCAAAAGATATAAGTGAAGAATATGAGTATTCACATGAAAAAGCGGAGCGTGTCTCTCTCCCACACAAGAATGCTAGGATCCAACTTATTCAGAAAATAAAAACAACAAAGCAAAAATAAAAGCACACAGACGCTCCAAGTAAAATACATAAGATGTGGAAGAATAAAATATAGTTTCACTAGAGATGACCTGATGATGAAGAAGGGGATGCCTTGGGCATCCCCAAGCTTAGACGCTTGAGTCTTCTTGAATATTGCTGGGTGACCCACGGGGGCATCCCCAAGCTTAGGCTTTTCACTCTTCTTGATCACATCATATCATCCTTCTCGCTTGCTCCTTGAAAACTTCCGCCACACCAAACTCAAAGTAATTCTCATTAGAGGGTTAGTGCATAATCAAAAATTCACATGTTCTACTGTGACACAATCATTACCAATGCTTCTGGACATTACTACAGCCACTGATGTTTTATGGAGCAAAGAAATCCAATCAAACATAGTAAAAGAGGCAATGCAAAATAAAAGGCAGAATCTGTCAAAAACAGAACAGTCTGGAAAGACGAATTTTTTCGAGGCACTTAACTTGCTCAGATGAAAAATCAAAACTAATGAAAGTTGCGTACATATATAAGGATCATGCGTGATTTTTTCAGAATTTTTCGATTTTTCGGAGTGAATACAGCTCAAAACGGTGGACAGCAAAAATCTGTCACTGCGCAGAAATCCAAATCTAGCATCAACTTTCAACTAGAGACTTTACTTGGCACAACAATGCAATAAAATAAAGATACAAAGGAGTTGTTACAGAAGTAACAACACCTTGACTCAAAATAAAATAAAATGACAGAAAATAAAAAGGTGGGTTGTCTCCCATAAGCGCTTTTCTTTAACGCCTTTCAGCTAGGCGCAGAAAGTGAAAATCAAGTGTTCTCAAGAGAAGAAGCATCAACATCATAATTTGTTCTAATAATAGAATCAAAAGGCATCTTCATTCTCTTTCTAGGGAAGTGTTCCATACCTTTCTTGAGAGGAATTGATACTTAATATTCCCCTCTTTCATATCAATAACAGCACCAACAGTTCGAAGAAAGGGTCTTCCCAAAACAATAGGACAAGATGCATTGCATTCAATATCCAAAACAACAAAATCAACGGGGACAAGGTTATTGTTAACCATAATATGAACATTGTCAATTCTCCCCAAAGGTTTCTTCATAGAGTTATCAGCAAGATGAACATCCAAATAACAGTGTTCCAAAGTGGCAAGTCAAGCATATCATAAAGTTTCTTAGGCATAACAGAAATACTTGCACCAAGATCACATAAAGCATTACAATCAAAATCATTCACTTTCATTTTAATGATGGGCTCCCAACCATCTTCCAACTTCCTAGGGATAGAAGCTTCAGTTTTAATTTCTCTTCCCTAACTTTCATGAGAGCATTTGTAATATGTTTTGTAAAAGCCATGTTTATAGCACTAGCATTAGGACTTCTAGCTAGCTTTTGCAAGAACATAATAACTTCAGAAATGCTACAACCATCAAAATCAAAATCATTATGATCAAAAGTAATGGGACCATTGCCTCCAATACTTCGAAAAATTTCAGCACTTTTATCAGAAACAGTTTCAGCAGTTTTAGGCAATTTTGCACGCTTTATAGTAGAAGTGGAAACATTGCCAACACCAATAACATTACCATTGATAGTAGGAGGTTTACTAACATGTGATGCTTCAGCATTACTAGTGGTGGTAATAGTACAAACTCGAGCTATACTATTCTTTCTATCAATTTCAGCTTCTCTTTCCCACCTAGCATGCAATTCAGCCAACATCCTAATATTGTTGTCAATTTTAACTTGGATAGCATTGGCTGTAGCAAAAGCTTACTATCTTTAACCTCATTAGGCATAACTTTCAGTTTCAAAAGATCAACATCAAGAGCAAGACTATCAACTTGGAAGCAAGAACATCAATTTTACCAAACTTTTCCTCAACGATTTGTTAAAAGCAGTTTGTGTATTGATAAATTCTTTAAGCATGACTTCAAGATCAGAGGGTACACTCCTACTATTGTTGTAAGAATTACCATAAGAATTACCATAACCACTACCACTATTAGAAGGATATGGCTTATAGTTGTTGTTACCAAAATTATTCCTATAAGCATTGTTGTTGAAATTGTTATTTTTAATGAAGTTCACATCAACATGCTCTTCTTGAGCAACCAATGAAGCTAAAGGAACATTATTAGGATCAACATGAGATTTACCACTCACAAGCATAGACATAATGATATCAATCTTTTCACTCAAGGAAGAGTTTCTTCAACAGAATTTACCTTCTTACCTTGAGGAGCCCTTTCAGTGTGCCATTCGGAGTAGTTGATCATCATATCATCAAGAAGCTTTGTTGCTGCACCAAAGTGATGGACATAAAGGTCCTCCAGCAGCCGAATCCAACAAATTCCTTGAAGAAAAATTTAATCCTGCATAAAAGGTTTGGATGATCATCCAAGCAGTCAGTCCATGGGTAGGACAATTCTTTACCAAAGATTTCATTCTCTCCCATGCTTGGGCAACATGTTCATTATCAAATTGCTTGAAGTTCATAATGCTACTTCTCAAAGATATAATCTTAGCAGGAGGATAATATTTTCCAATGAAAGCATCTTTGCATTTTGTCCATGAATCAATACTATTTCTAGGCAAAGATAGCAACCATTCTTTAGCTCTTCCTCTCAAAGAGAAAGGAAATAATTTCAGTTTTACAATATCCCCATCTATATCCTTATACTTTTGCATTCACAAAGTTCAACAAAATTATTAAGATGGGCAGCAGCATCATCAGTACTAACACCAGAAAATTGCTCTTTCATAACAAGATTTAATAGAGCAGGTTTAATTTCATAAAAGTCTGCTTTAGAAGCAGGTGGAGCAATAGGAGTGCATATGAAATCATTATTATTTGTGCTAGTGAAGTCACACAACTTGGTGTTCTCAGGAGTACTCATTTTAGCAAAACAAACTAGGCCGAAATACAAAAGTAAAACAAGTAACTAATTTTTTTGTGTTTTTGATATAAAGAAAGCAAACAAGACAAAATAAAAATAAAATAAGCAAGACAAAAACAAAGTAAAGAGATTGGAAGTGAGAGACTCCCCTTGCAGAAGCAACTCGACCTCCCCGGCAACGGCGCCAGAAAACTTGCTTGATGCGTGTAAGACACGTTCGTTGGGAACCCCAAGAGAAGGTTGATGAGTGTAGCAGCAAGTTTCCCTCAGTAAGAAACCAAGGTTTAATCGACCAGTAGGAAGTCGGCGATGTTCTGAAGGTTGTTGGTGAAGGAGTGTAGTGCGGCGCAACACCAGGGATTCCGGTGCCAACGTGGAACCTGCACAACACAATCAAACTACTTTGCCCCAACGAAACAGTGAGGTTGTCAATCTCACCGGCTTGCTGAAAACAAAGGATTAGGCGTATAGTGTGGAAAATGATGTTTGCTTGCAGAGAATGAAAAAGAACAATGATTGCAGTAGGTTGTATTTCAGATGTAAAAGAATGGACCGGGGTCCACAGTTCACTAGTGGTGTCTCTCCATAATAAAATACTAACATGCTGGGTAAACGAATTACAGCTGGGCAATTGAAAAATAGAGAGGTGCATAACAATGCATATACAAGTCATGATGATCACTATGAGATTTACTTGGGCATTACGACAAAGTACACAGACCGCTATCCAGCATGCATCTGTGCCTAAATAGTCCACCTTCAGGTTAGCATCCGCACCCCTTCCAGTATTAAGTTGCAAGCAACAGACAATTGCATTAAGTATGGTGCATAATGTAAACAATACAAATATCCTTAGACAAAGCATTGCTGTTTTACCCCTAGTAGCAACAGCACATCCACAACCTTAGAACTTTCTGTCACTGTCCCAGATTAAATGGAGGCATGAACCTACTATCTAGCATAAATACTCCCTCTTGGAGTTACAAGCATAAACTTGGCCAAAGCCTACACTAATAACGGAGAGCATGCAAGATCATAAACAACATATATGATAGATCAATAATCAACTTGACATAGTATTCAATATCATCGGATCCCAGCAAACACAACATGTAGCATTACAATAAGATGATCTTGATCATGATAGGCAGCTCACAAGATCTAAACATGATGGCACAAAAGGAGAAGACAACCATCTAGCTACTGCTATGGACCCATAGTCCAAAGATGAACTACTCACACATCACTCCGGAGGCAGGCATGGCGATGTAGAGCCCTCCGGTGATGATTCCCCTCTCCGGCAGGGTGCCGGGAAGAGCTTCGGAAACCCCCCGAGTTAGGGTTGATGGCGGCGGCGGCGCATGTTTTCTGGAAATATGGCTCGGTGTTTTAGGGTTTTCGCCTCGGGGAGAATAAATAGGCGAAGGGGCGATGTCGGTGGAGGCACGAGGCCCGCTCCCCACATGGCGACGCGGCAGGGGGCCCACCCGCGTCATGGGGTGGGGACGGCGCCTCGGTGCCCCCCTTCGTCTCTCCTTCGGACTTCGTGAACGTGTCGGAAAAATAGGAACGTGGCAATTTGTTTCGTCAATTCTGAGGATATTTGCAGAACAGCTTTTCTGAAACCAAAAACAACAGAAAACAGGAACTGGCACTGTGGCATCTTGTTAATAGGTTAGTCCCAGAAAATGCATAAAAATGCCATGAAGTGTGAACAAAACATGTAGCGATTGGTATAATACAAGCATGGAACATAAGAAATTATAAATACGTTGGAGACGTATCAAGCCCCTCCGGCGCTAGCTGGAAGAAGAAGAGGAGATGCGCCGAGCGATCTCCACAAGTTTAGTGATCATGTCGTCCAGCTGCTCCCTGTCCCGATGTCTAGACAACAGGTGCCACTGCTGCAAGAAAGCAGAGGTTTAAACATCGAGTCAGAAGCACGTCAGAGAAAGATCCGCTCGATCAGCATCTTATTGCGAATTGTCCACAGGGTCCACCTCAACGCGGCAAACACCAACCAGAAGAGGCGCCTCCTCTCACCGATATGGTTCGCCTGGATTTCTAGGAACTCGCCAAGGTCTGAGGCCTGCCAAGCAGGCCCCAGCGCCTCGTGGACGAAGTTCCGTAGAAACCTGGCAGCGGGGCAGGTGAAAAGGATGTGGGTTCCCGTCTTGGGGATCCCACACATGGTGCAGAGCCCATCACCCGGCCCTGTCGCTTGCGAACCTCCACCCCTGAGGGGAGGCGGTCCCTAAGAAGCTGCGACACGAAGATTTTGATTTTTAGCGGTATGGGGGCCTTCAAGAGTGGAGAGGTCCAAGCTCTAACTGGGGTACTAAAGAGACTCCGATAAGCCGACTTTATAGAGAACGTCCCAGACGGTGTCACGTGCCATGACACGAGTTCACGACCGCCTGGCAGCGACTCAGGAAGCAAACTCCGTAACTCTGTCCAGGCTGCAGCCTCGGCAATCCCGAATGTTCGTCGGAACGAGATGTTCCAAGTCCCATTGGATATCGCCGAAACCACTAGCTGCATCAGGTCCGCGCAGATAGCAAAAAGAGCAGGGAAACTATGCTGTAGCGGGCTCCCAGCGAGCCACGGGTCCAGCCAAAAGAGGGTGTCCTCTCCATTACCAATAGAGAAGCGGACACCCTTCCTAATCTCATGTTTGATGGATTGGATGGATCGCCAAAATTGGGATCCATCCTGGCGGTCACAGGAAAAGAGGGGGCGACCCTGCAGATATTTCGCTTTGATTAACTGCAGCCATAGTCCCCCTCCTCTCTAAGTATCCGTCATACCCACCGTAGCATGAGCGCAACGTTCATCTTACGGGAGGATATGATACCAATGCCCCCATGTTTTTGGGGTGCACACATCCGCCCATTTGACCATGTGGTACTTCTGACACTCATTGGCCGCCTGCCAAAAGAAGCGTGAGAGATCCCTGTCATCGGCCCTCCTCTCCAGCTCACCTACTCCCCCACGGGTTTAATTTCTACTACGGCCCTGCACGCCATTGACGATCGATTAACAATGCCCAACTCGGGTTTAAAGAGATTGCCACAGGTAAAACACATTATTGTCGCCTCATTTTTTTTTTTGAAACTGGGGGCAAAAACTTTGCCCCATATATTAATTAAGGAGAAGATTGCAAGAATGCAATAAAGTTCGTGACCGAAACCACTTATTACAAAACGATTACTCTCGTGGTATTAAGTTGCCCAAACATTTGGCACCACGAGTACCCTAAGGCGAGCCTCTCTTTTGACTCTATCTAACATATCTAACATGACAAAGGTAGGCGCACTTTTATTCTTGAACACCCTATCGGTTTCGCTCATTCCACACTCCCAAGTAACTAGCAAAGTGAGAGAGGCGACGGGCTAGCTTGAAATATTCACTTTGGTGTGGAGACGGAATCGGGCTAGCTTGATTCTTGCCGACATCGGAGTACAATGTTGTGTGGTACTATTTCAGACCGCCGTCTGTTTCATTTCAAAAGCGTCGGAGGTGACAGCAATGTGCAACAGTGGTATAAAGGTCGCGGTACGTCGGAGTACGATGGTGTCTTGAAGAAATAGGCTTTCGCCCCGCTATATTAATATAGCAACCACACCGATACAAGACAACGAACCAAATAGAAAGCAAGGGCAAGGGAGAATGCTGGGGCAACAGCAGAGACATGCCCAAAAAAAGAAATGAAGCCTAAGGCGAAGTGATAAAATGAAGATGACCCTCCACCGGTGCGCCCTCTCCGTCTTTGTCCCACCACGATCCAGGCACTCCGAAGCGCTCCGTGCCAAGCAGCCCCTTTCGGAGGGGAAGCACCGTCGACACGGCGCTGCTACCCGGACCAGAGGTCCTAGGGTTTCCCCCGGCACGCAGAGTATAGTGGGCAAGGGGTTCCCACGACGTCATCCAGGAAGGCATAGTGCCACACATCGGCGGCACCACATCATGGTCAGACTAGCTGACAGGGATTTCTCCCGACCCCTATCCACAAGCACACCCTAGCACAAGGAGCACCACCACCCGACATCGCCAACCACCAACAAGCGCCACCCCGATCTTGAGTCGTCCTCATCTGTTGCTTCATGATACTAGCAAGTGGCCTGAAAGGCGGCAGCATACGACATCGTCGGGACGGAAGACAGCAGCCTCGCAGCCACGCAGGAGGTACCCACCTCCACCGCCGAGAGGCAGTCATCGACCGGACAGAGCAGCGGGGGCACACCAGGCCCCAGCGTGGCCCGGCCGAGCCCGGATGGGCCCGTAAAGCCCCGGCCGCCCTGCTGCAATATGCAGGCCGTAATGCCGCCGTCGCCGTCCCGGACTCAGTCGTCGCCGCCACCTCCAGAAAGTCCCGCAGCCACAGCACCCCGCCCGCCCAGGCCCATCTGGGCCCGCCCAAGCCCATCTGGGGCCCGAGGCGTCCAGATCAAGGCCAAGCCGGCCGCCGGCGACCGCAGCCATGGATCCCCGCCAAGGGCGCCGTCACCAGCATCACCCGGCCGCGCCGGAACTTGGACTCCCGAAGAGCACCGCCGCCAAGGAGGGAGAGGCCCGACCGGCCCTCCAGGACGCGGGGAAGGGAAGGCCGCCGCCGCTGGCGTCGCCCGGGCATGGCCCGACGACCCTGCCGGCGGGCGGGGGGGGAGGGGGTGGAGGAGAGGAGAGAGGCGGCCGGCGGCAGGGAGCGCCCCGTCGCCCTGGGGGGGCGAGAGGGGCGAGACGGGGTAGCACAAGTGCTGCTCTTTCCTTTGAGGTAAATAAAGAATGAACAGGTCAAAACTTTGTCAATACGATGGTGTCTTTGCCCGGAGGGAACTGCCGAGTGACGTCCTGTCTAAGTGTGTATTAATGTCGATCAATGCTGGAGTAGTTAGTAGTACAGTACAATATGGTTTCTATTGCTGACCGGTCAACATCTCCTCTTAACTTGTGTTATCTCGGCACTTGGATTCTCTAACACGCACTTACCCTCTCCTAACCAACACTTTGTCCAGCTTAATTGTCGTGTTTTGGAGCTGGAGATTCAGGGTTGCATAGGTCGACGCGGGCAAAAGGTAATAAGCTACCTGTGATCTGTCCGCCACGACAGAATGTTATCCAGTCTTGTCTTGGTTTGGCGAAGGTTCGAGCTTTGAGGGGCATAGAACAACCACAGGGAATCAATAATGCATTTTGCATTTCTGCAATCTCATGGCGCTTCAGTTTCAAGCAAAGTTGGTATCGATGTGATACCGTCGACCTGAATCCAGGTGCACGATGAGCTCTCACTTCACCTTCCATAGCTCTTTTCTCTGTTTACACATCTCAACTTTTTGCATTTTATAGCTGTGAAATGGCACAGCAGAGCTGAAACTGCTTCTACCATGGGCTGGGCCTCTCACAGACCAATACCAAACATGGGCTCTGTACCCTTACTTGGGCTTGTCAGCGTCGCACAATGGAAAACCCAGAATAGCCTGAGGGCTTTTCCGCCGTAGAAATAATCAGTAACCAAAACAATCGGAACTAATGGCTGCGCGCCAGTGGCGACGAACCACCCCAAATCGGCCGCCTCGACATCCGGAAGCTCGAACGCCAATGGCGCCATCAAAGACCTCGCCCGGCCTCCTCCGATGGCCACCGCAAGCCAACCGTTCTACACACATTAGCGGCCGTGGGAGAGAGGGAGCGAGCTGCGCCGGCCGCCGCGGCACCGCCGGTAGCTCTCGTCTCCCTCGATCCAAGACCATGGCCGACGCCGCGGTGTCCAACCCAGACCGAAAAAGGATGCGGCAAGCGTCGTCCATGTCGTCCGTGGACAGCTATCTCCAGCTCGCGTCACCGTCCCCGTCGCCCTCCGCATCTCCATCTCCATCACCGTTGTCGCCGCCGTCCCGTCCCAGTCCCGTGCGCCTGCTGCGGCGGGCCACGCGCTGGAGGATCCACCGACGCGGCGGAGGCCGGCGCGCAGCTCCAAGCCCGTGCGGATGTTCAAGAGCATGTGCCGGTCGCTCCCGGTGCTGACGGCGCCGCGGTACGGGAAGCTGCTGCTGCCGCATAAGCCAGCCGACGGGACCGCATCAGTGTCGGCGTCGCCGGCGCGTCTCTCGTCGTCTGAATCTTTCCTGTCGCACCTCATTTCCCGACCGGCGGGACGTCCTCCTCCCACCGGCGCATGACCGGCACGCTCTTCGGCTACCGCGACGGGCGCGTCGCTCTGGCGCTCCAGGACAACCCGCGGTGCCGCCCCGCGCTCGTGGTGGAGCTGGCGCTCCCGACGCACGCGCTGCTCCGCGATATCGGCACCACCTCGGGCGCGCGCTGGTGCTGGAGACCGAGAAGAAGCACGTGGAGGAGGAGCACGGCACCGGCACCACCGGCGAAGAAGGCGGCAACGACGGCAGCTGGCTGCTGGAGGAGCCGGTTTGGGCCATGTTCTGCAACGGGAAGAGGGTGGGGTACGCGGTGCGGCGGGAGCCGACGGAGGGCGACGTGGCGGTGCTGGAGACGCTGTGGGCTGTGTCCATGGGCGGCGGCGTTCTCCCCGGGAGGGCTGGCGCGGACGCGCCCAACGGGGAGATGGCGTACATGCGCGGGTGCTTTGAGCACGTCGTCGGATCCCGGGACTCGGAGTCCCTGTACATGCTCGGCCCGCACGGCGGCGACTGCCCCGAGCTCGCCGTCTTCTTCGTTAGGCTGTGATCCGACCGATCTGCATGCTGCATTACTGCTTGTCTCTCTCGGTGCAACGCACATTGTGTAAGCGCGTGCATCAGTGCATGGACGACGTTGGTGTATTCAACCTCTAGTCGATCGTTACAATATTGGCTTGGCATTCTTTTCTTTGCTCGTGAGTTCGTACGATTTGAGGAAAAATCGATCAAATGCATGCATGCACGAGCGCACGAGCATTAGCTCAGAACCTGCACGCATACTGATCGACGGCAACGCACACGATTCAACATATGTTCAAGCACATCTCACACATACACATGTTTTATCATATTTCACGTGCATCTACTAAACAAGGATGCCAAAATATTAAACTAACAGGTTGCATAAAAATACATAATCAACATTTCACACGTTTCTCAATGATTAAATGTGATATACAAATGCTAATGAACAAAAAGAACTACTCGCTCCGGGCCAAAGTTGAGACATCCTTTTAAAAGTCCTTTTGTGAACGGAGGGAGTACAATGTTCTATATAAATTTCAAGAATATATGATAAACTAAGGGTTTCACCTTGACTTGCAAAAATAGCGGCGACGTGACAACTTTCTAGATAAAATTGAGGTGATTGGACGAGAATACATTGGGAGAGGGATAGTCGACGAATTCCTCCGTGGAAATCTTTATATCGCACCGATCTTCATATCGCACGAGCAAGTACAACGCTTATTTTACTGGGGCAACTACATTGGGGGGGGGGGGGGGGGGGGGGGGGGGGGGGTATTTTTGAAACTATTTTTTGAAAATGAGCCGGGTCAGCTTTCACCACGTCCGTCGATCACATCGATTGCTATCGGCACGTAATCTGAAATCCTCAAGGCGTCAGATAGGTGTGTACTCTAGTTGCATGCAGCAGAGAGAGGCGCGGCAGAGACTAGTCTGCTCTCTCTCTCCATGCATGCATGGGCTCTGCACGCATGGTGTGATACGGCGCTGAACGACTGCTCATGTACAACTGTACATATACCTGCACAGTACATTGCAAGCGCTTTTGGGCAGCGAGCACTAGTAGTGGCAAGGCATTGTTTACATCACGCGCGCAGATCCATAAACTAGAATATCCCTTGCCGGACATGGACAACACGAGTAGTGAACTGAACGGGATGACTTTCACGGTGGGACTCACTCGATCGACTAGCATGCATGCAACCGATCATGGAAGCAAGTAACTAGATTCAAAAGGAAAAGATACATTTTTCTTTTGAAGTTTAAGTAGTCGTTCTGCTGTGCAATTAGATAGAATAGATGTTCAGATTTCAAAAAAAAGATAGAATAGATGTTCAAAAGGAAAAGAGACATGCCACACCTTGCTCGCCACTATATGAACTTCACATTTAGAATGTCATTTTTCTCTCTATCATCACTTGAACCATTTAATACTAATCCCTTTATTTTGCACACACTTAAGTTATATTATCACCTGAGATATCATTGTAACAGGCTTAGATCAGATCTAAACTTGTTGGCTACAGGTCCAGGGCTCCAGCGGGGAGTCTTTCGTGACACAAAACAAACCTCTACATAGGTTTGGGGAAGGAAATTGGATATAAAAAGAATGGCCGACAACTTCGTCGCTAGACCAGGGCGAACACAGATGGTGATTAACATGCTTTGTTGGAAGTTGACAACTACTCCTTACGCACAAAGAAGACATCGGGGATATCATGCAACCGGAAGACCTTGATTTTTCTACCTCACTAGAAGAAGTGTTTCATGGTGTATTGTATTGCTTGTCACAACAGTCGTCGAGAAGCTGTTGCAAAATCTGATCTGGTGAGAACTCGGACGCTTTCGTTGAGATCCCGCCACACCAGTGCTCACCCCTCGGTCCCGCATGCATGATGGTATCCATCACATCCTAGTTCACCATACTGAAGTTTCATAAATCGAGTTTGAAAATAACGTTCGACAGTTCCGCATGAGAATGACACCATGACCCCACCTTCAAAGTTTTGTTTGTCATGTGCATGTTGTGGAGTGCGTTGTAGTCCAAAAGAAAACCTAATCGGTGACCATGGCACTGTGTTTCATGCTACGGTGTTGTACTCCCTCCGGTTCTTTTGTACTGTGCATACTATTTTTAGTTTAAGTCAAACGTTTTAAAGTTCGGCCACAACTTATATGAATATTACCAAGATTTGTAATACCATATTAATACAGTGTGAAATAGATTCATGATGAATCGAATCATATGATTCGTATTTTGTACTCGCGGATGCTGGTACTTTTACTTTTTTCTCACCTTAATTTTTCCTAGACAGTTCCTAATCTTTGTACTGGTTTGTATCCGTAAACAGAAAACGGTAGCTAGGCTCCAAGCAGTGGCGGACCCAGGGCAAACTCAAAGCCCGGGCAAACAGTGCATTTGAAGGTATAAAATGATTTTTTAGACAATATACTGTACAAATACCATACAATTACTCTACGCATCCGGCCGGAAGCCCGGGCGAGCGCCGGGGAGTAGGGGCGCTGGGTCCGCCGATGGCTCCAAGTATGCATCTTCTTGCACTGAATCAGAGGTTTGCATGGGACTAGCGACGCGCGCGCGTGGGAGTGAGAATCTCGGCTCCTTTGATCCTTTCCCGGCGTCAAAGGAGACGACAAGCCCTTTGCATGCAACAAGGAACACATGCATGCATACACGATCTCCCTCAGTCTGAGTCAGTCTCAGAGCTCAGCTAGCGCCCGGCATGGCGGCCCATGCCCCTGATGAAACGACACGAGCTACCCAGCTACTACGGCCACTGTCCACTACGGCACCCATACCTACATCTCACTGCCAACAGAGCTCCTAAGCTAGTCCACGTGCGTACCCTCGCCTGTAGTCGCAACAACAAAGCTGCTATAAAATCACCGGCGGCTACCGTGGCCAGCCGTCGGGGGACCGGGGCCGGGGAAGATGTTCCCCTCCTGGTCTCCTCGGCCTCTTCTATCCGAGCTCGGCAGCGACATATACGGAATGCGGGGCTTGTTAGGGCATGTCGGGTAGATGTTCTCTGGTCGGCCGCCGCCAAGCCGCGTAGCCTGCCGGTATGTACTACACCGCCGGTTGCTTCTCCAGTTATTATTCTAGCTGTTTGAGCCATTTTCTCTGCTTCTGTGTACGATTTGATCTGAGATGAGCTGGTTTCTTTCGCCATGAATCTAGGTGAAGGTCTGAAGGATATATCAACGCTGGTCGATGTCCAGACAGGCGGCGGCTAGGCGGCGTGGCCACTGCCGGTCGTCAAGCAAGGATATAGAGGAAGAAAAATAGGTCATGTTGCTAGCAGCTTCTGTTCATTTGCTTTTGTTTGATCTTCTTTCTGTCGATTCATTCTTTGGTGTACAATGTACCCCCTTTTGTATTTTTTACGCATCCGTTAAGATTGACAAGTTGAACTTGAACATCTCTTCCGCGACGCTGCAATCCTGCATCCAAACAAACTGCGACAAAGTGAGGAAGTTTGATGCTAGTCTACTTCCTTAACAAAAAGATAGTATACTACCTTCAGCTTTTCTTTAACGGAATGTCTAGTTCTTAGTTGCCTAAGAAATAATTTAATCTTTGTCGTTTGCACGGATTGTTGGATCTATGTTTGTAATTTACGCTGGATCCTTTCGGTTGAGAGTGATATCTAGCTTAGCGTTGTACAGAAGAAATTGGTTTACTTAGGTCTTGCTGAAGTTTGTGTGTTCCTACCCTCCTTTTCTGGACGTTCCACACTGCGCTGGCCGCTCCACACTCGCCAAGTTGAGATCCTTATTCCCCTCTGTGATCGGTGGCAATGGCGGTGAAGGGTAGGATGCGGCGGCGGCGACGACGAACATAATGAGAGCACTAGCCTTAATGTGCGAGGGAGAGGAATAAGAAGAGCCAAGTGTGGATATGTTTTTCCTCTTTCTCACTTCCGACGTCGCGGGCGTGTCCGGACATGTCCGGACATCCCAGTAAGTGTGAGTGTGCTGCTAAAGGGGAGGGGTTGAGAGCATCAAGACATTTCGGGCTCACAAATAGACTGATGGGAGATCCTTTGGGCGTGATTTTCTATTCGGGCTCCAGACAAATGGATGAAGGCCTTTTCAGGGCCCGTTGGGATTCTCTTAGTTTGGATTCATAACACGCACATACATGAAGTGTTTTATTTTTATTTTTCATGTATTAGCAGATACACGTATAAATAGTTATTTACATCGTTATTTGTTTGCTGCCATTTGAATTATAAAAATATTGTGAGGTGAAATTACGATTGCACCGATATTCCATATACGCCACTGAAATTTTGGCCCGGTGCATAGTATATTTCTAGCGCTAGTCCCATTTGTTACTGAAACGCTGTTCAATTCACTAAACTTGTGGGGACCCGGACTAGCTGTCCGAAATACCCGATTATGCTTAACACAACGATCCCGTGATCAGTCTGTCATTGCACATAATCCAAATTGGATACCAAAGTTTACATCCATTACAATACCGAATTAAAAGTCTTACATAAATGGTCATTTAGACCAAGTCTTACATAGGTGCCTTCATGGGCCAAACCAAATATCAGCGGAAGCTACGACGTAGTAGACATCAAATCCTAATGAAGACGACCCGACAGGCAGCTGACTTATGGAGATCCTTAGTTTGCGTAGAAGTCGCCATACTCCTGCTCGGCGTAGTGCTCCTCCTCGTAGTCTAGCTAGGACAATAGTCAGGGACGAAACCAATATGAGTACATTTGAATGTACTCGCAAACTACCCCAACATGAGTATGCACTAGTTTTATTTTAATTTCTAACTTTTATTTATTTAAAACATCTCTATATCTTTATTGAAAAAGGTAAGAAGAGTTTTATAACCATTTTTAAAGAAATCATCATTTTATCTGTTTCTCCAAAACTCCTCCTTTTTCTACCCATAGCCGACATGGGCCACTTCCTCCAACAACCTCATACCGATCCGTTGGTATAGGTGTATGGAACATTTTCCACTTCATTTTCTTTTTAAAACTCAAGTCTTTCAAAAACTTGCACATGGTCAAAGTAGGGCCTCCAACTGTCCATATCCGAGGACTCGGCTATTCGAATAGTTTTACACTCTGCAGAGTTAGCACGCTTTTCCCACATTCATCCGGCAACTCATCGTGTCTGCCACGTCTCGCCCTACAAGGTGTATGCGAAGTAAGCCACGACCATAGCCTGTCCTTTGCTCATGCTAGTATAGGATCCTGCCCTTATGATATTTCCCACCACACTTAACCCAGCCCTTCGGAATCTAAGTGTGAGGACTCATAGTTTTTCCCGGCGACCACATGGAGAAGTCTTCAATCCTCCTCCTTATCTTTTCATAGAGTTTGAGCGAGGTCTCAGGTCAAGGTAGGTCCTCAGACCATCCTTCATGCATAACGGAGTCATCTCCGTCGATGAGGTCTCCCATACAAATATGAGCAAATTATATGACTAAGCCATTTCCCATATGTGGGTAAATATGGTCGCACAGGGTATCGGCTGGTTGACGTAAGTACAAGGACACACTGTGCATTTTTCATAAACATCTCCTTTCTCCATTTCTCCACTTCAACACCGACATCTCGGTATTCCATAACACACAAGTATTTTCAAAAAAGTTTTGAATAAACCATTTTATTTTTCCCATCCTATAATTTCATATCAACTACTACATAGTGGTGGCAAAATAATTTCCATACATGTTTTGAAAAGGTTTTACAAATCTTTGCCTTAAGAGTAAATCATGGTATCAAAAATAGATGCATATATTTGTGGTGCAAGCTCAGAGAGTAGCTTGCCTTGCTCGGCAAAGTGGCCTTGGTCTTGATCTTCAGATTCAACAAACTCTCCTTCCTCGATAAATCCGACAGCGTTCTCGTCTAATTAATAACAAACAATCACTAAACTACTCAAGCAACATCACAACATAACAATCATAAACATCACAAATAGCCACTGCACACATCAAACAATACAATTGGGTTTCAATTTAATTGAATTAAACATTATTAATTTATGTCTAAATTATGGCAGAAACTTGTTGAACATGTTTAATTCCACAACTTAAGTTCTGTTGGTCACAAAAATACAAACTAAATTTCTATAGAAAGCTACTGATGTCTAGAAGACAACACAATTGAGTTTGGACTAATTGGAGTTACCAAGCTGACTACACAAATGTTTGAATCCAGTAACTTAATAATAAAGTTTTTTTTGCTACACTCAAGTTAATTTTATTCAAAAATTAAATCATTTGAGGGGGTAACTAAACATGACTAAATGTGATCTAAAAAAATTAGCCCTAACTCATTTGGGTTAACCATTAAACATATTTAATTGTTTTAGTACAGAAGGGTAATCAAACTTCAACTTTATACTAAACAATTACTACTGCACAAATAATTCTACCAAAATTAGGGAAGCTAATACATGGCCGTACTAAGCTAACAAAATTGGTTTGGAATTATTTGGACTAACAGAGTATCAGATACAAACAAGTTTAGATTTTAAACCTTCTGTGGCATTTTAATTATCACGGTTTATTTATTAATCTAAATGAATTGAATCCAATTGGGTTGGTTAAACATTTTCATAAGCTTTCCAGAACAATTGTATTTGATTTATTTGAATGTCTAGATCTCAAGTTATTGAATTTTGAAGTTAGATCCAGTACTGATTTAACAGAGAAGTTTAAATTCGAAAAGTTTACTATTCTGGATAATGTTCAAAACCATGACAGGTGGGGCCCTTCTGTCAGTGACTCAGTTTAATTACGCGCGCTCTGGATAATGTTGAAAATGCTGACGGGTGGGGCCAGCCCGCCAGCTTCTCTCTAATCGAAGCGGTACGTGGCCGTTGGATCCAGATCCAACGGCTCACAGAGGCCGCGATCGACGATGACCAAAAACGGGCGACACCGCCGCGCCAGCGACGGTGTCGTGGATGGAAACCTCACCTAGAGGGCACGAGAAGTCGCGGCGATGACGCGAATTGACGGCGGAGGCTCGAGGAAGACCTTGGTGCGAGTTGCACTTGCTGGGGAGGGCCGGTTCGTCGGCGGCGAGCTTCTGAACTTCCACGGGTACGGGCAGCAACTCCGGCGAAGCTTCACGGCGCGTCTGTGCACGAATAAGATGGCAAAAAGGGCTCGGGTGAGTGTGGGGAGAGAAAGCAACACGGTGCAGGGGTTGGCGAAGGAAATGGGGCAGCCTAACGGCGTGGCCGCGGCCGTCTTCTACCTCGGACACGGCGAGGTTGCAGAAGGGCGCAGGCAGCGTGCACGCCATCCCGGCGGTGCACAGAGGGGAGTGGAGTGGTGCGGAGTGGTGTGGTGTCTGTGGCGAGGGATGGGGGTGGTTAAATAGCGCGAGGCTGGTCCACGGTGGTCGTGGAGCACGGACGCGTCCATGGCGACTCCGGCGGGATATTTTCTCGATTCCTCGGCGATGCGTGCAAGAAGCTCAAGGCAGAGGCGTCTGAGGGGTCCGGGCGTGGGCTAGGACCAGCTGGATAGACTATGGCGTGGCGAGGAGCTGGGTGTGGGCCGAATTTGGCCGGCGCCGTCCGGCTCGCCTCGGCGGAGCAGAGGGGGACAGGGGCGGCATTGGGGAGAGGGAAGTGCTCGAGCGCGAGCAGAGGGTGCAGAGGCAACGAGCGTGGACGAACGCGAGCAGGGGGGCCCTGGGGGGCCTGGGAACGGCGAAGACGACCACGGTGCCACGGCGGCGGCAACAGTGAGCTAGGGGTAGGAGACGACGGCGATTTTGCAGAACGCCCCCTGGACTCTTTTTTCTATTTACCTCTAGGTCCTTTTCTGCTGCTTTTATTCTTTTCTATTTCCAGCAGCATTTCTGGAATTTAATTGGGGTACTTAAACAATTTAGAAAAATTCACAAATATTTGTGAGGCTTCCACATAGCATGTAGTTGCTCCACAAAATTTGGCATTTCAAAATAAAATGTTTTGAATCATTTTTGTTCATAGGGTTTTAATTATGGAATTTTGTTTCATTTCAATTGTTTTTACTTTTGAATTTTTAAAAATAGGTGTAAACATTATTTGAGAGAGATAAGTAGTAAGGATGAAATGAGAGTGGTTACTATACCACTCCACTGAATTTTATTGTGGAGGAGAACAATTTCTCAGTGTCACATTATTTTCTTGCTTTGCTTTTTATTTTATTCCTCTTCTTTTCTTCTTATTTTTATTTAGAGCAAGCAACACACATTTAGCAAGAAGTAAATAACACAAGCAACAATATGAGATCAACACATATAATTTAGCAAAAGTTTTTGGTGGCTCTCATTTTTGGAATAATAATATTGAGTAGTAATTTTGGGATGTTACAAAACTACGAGTGAAAAAGCAAGGATAATAGGTATGCCAACTTCAAATTTTTATATTTTTCTTACCTTTTTATGTGTGGAGAAAAGCAGGGGTATTTCAATGAGATCATCATCTCAGACAATTATTCCGGTGGTTATATATGCAGAGTCTGGATATTTAGTACAAACAACTAGCTACTGAACTTTCATAACTATGCAGCAGGGTCGGTCGAGCACAATAATTAAAAGAGCATCCATGATTCGAATGGAGGACACTGGACACACCATGATTTTTTTTGAAACTTTTATGGGGCAAAAGCTTTGCCCCTTATATTAATTAAGAAGAAGCTTGCAAGAGAAAGTTTGAGACCAACCACCCAACGATATTACAAAACGGACTACTCTCGCGGTATCAAAATGCCCAAACACTTGGCACCCGCTAGAACCCAAATGTGAGCCTCCTTCTTGATTCTATCGAAAACTACAAGGGAAGGCGCGCTCTTATTGCGAAAAACTCTTGCGTTTCGTTCATTCCAAATCTCCCAAGTGACAAGCAAGGTTAGGGAGGCAATGGCTTTCCGTTGCGGAGGAGTGGTTGTCATCTGTCGTGGGGTTATCACGACAGATGTTACCATAGGGTAACTTGATGATTGGGGCAAGGCGCCTTGGTCCTTCAGGAGATTGTCATGCTCGTTGGGGAAAAAGGGTTTACCAGGTTCAGCCTCTTCATCGGAGATAAAGACCTACTTCCTGCTTCTATGTTATTGATCTCGAGGTCTCGGTAACTCGGCTACGACAACAGACCCGGGTTAGGAGACATGTTACAAGGGTTTCGCTTGATAGCGATGATATCGATCTAGGGTTGCTTATGACTTAAGACCTCTAACTTCTACTTTAGACTTGTCTATCTATGTTCTGGGAGCCCGTTTATATAGACATCGGGTCTCCCGAACTTACAATGAATACCGAGTTACATACGAGCCCGGAGTCCTACTCTAGGTTCTTCTTGACCTTCCGTAGCCTCCAAGTCACCTGGTTCCTTCCTTCACTCGGACTCCAGTTCTTCTAGGTCCTTCCTTCTAGGGACGAGTCATGTTAGGCATATTGGCCCAGCTATAACCCGGCCCACATCTTGTACACGTATCCCGGACCAGGCCTTGGGCCGTCCGACTGATTATTCCTTGGTCATGAGTATACCGGGTTATTATCCCCCAACAGTACTCCCCAAGTTTGACTTGAATAAGCTCATTGGTTGCTTCACTTGATAATCTTGATCTTGATCTGATCACTCGTGGGTAGCTGCTGATGGGATTATCCGAGTTAAACTCCTGAAAACAAAATAAAGATCATTACCACTGAATGGCTGGGTTATGTTTCAGACTAGCTCCTTCTAGCGGTTCTCTTATAACCCGGCTTTTCTCTCGCACTCAATTCTCTCCAGTCAACGACTAGGGGGCATTCTCTGACAGATTCCCTCATGTCCTTGACCCATGGTCAACCAGAATATTATCATCTCGATTTTCACGCTCCTAGGGTTTCACCCCGGGCTATAAATAATGGGCCATGTTAAATAGGGTTTCACTTCCCCATTCACCGTGCCCTTCATCTTCAACCTCGATTCTTCTCTCTCCTCGAGCTAGGGTTAGGGTTCCTCCAAGCTCACCGTGCCGCCGCCAGCAAGCAGTACTCCTCGCCATTGCATCTCATCGCCAGGAGATCCGCATTGCTGCAGCTCACCATCGGGGAATCTGTACCGCGCCCGATCTCCACGAACTCTGGTAAATCTTTCACTCCTACACTTAGCTTTCATCTGAATCTTGACTTGTTCTTCCTCGGGCTGTTCTTGAGCTCAATGTTTTCCATTTCTTTTCTTGCTATTTTCTAGATCTTCAGATCTCATGGCACCCAAGGACTCGAGGAAGCTCAAGGCCAAGGCCAAGCCCAGTGATGGCGCCATCGCATCGGCATCAAAAAAGATCAAGAAAACATCCAAGCCTAGATCTGGGATTACGGCCAACTGGGCCAAATCCATGGCCACACAGTCCAAGCTTGAAGAACTGGCTGAAGCCGGTGTTCTTCCTCTTCAGTCGGAGATCGAGTGGAGAGGGGCTGAAGAGGAGACTCGGCCTTCCCTCCAGGAAGGTGAAGTTATCTGCTTTCTTGAGCATGTCACCCGGGGTTGTCCCCAGGTCATCCTTTCTTTAGGGATCTCCTCCATCACTATAAGCTCTGAATCTTTGATCTTGGACCCAACTCCATCCTGAACATTAGCAACTTCATAGTTCTCTGTGAATCGTATTTATGCATTCCTCCGAGTCTGGCTCTTTTCTTGGAGCTGTTCTTGTGCAAACCTCAGCATGAGCACAAGAATGGCCCCCTCTTAGTCTGTGGCGGCGTTTCTATTCAGCGCCGCAAAGGCTCTGCTATGCCTTCACTTGAACTTCATACTCATGTGAAGCACTGGCAAAAATCATACTTTTATTGCAAAGCCAAAATACCTTCTGGTGAACGCCCTTTACCGGGTTACTCGGTCGAGCCTCTCGTTATCAACAACAACATGAACTCCTTTGCCTCTGACACTGAGAGAGAAGTTCTCCAGTCTCTTCTCAAGAAAATCTCTGTTCTTGTTAAGCACGGTCTCTGCGGAACTGATCTGATCAAGACGTGGATGGGTTGGCGAATTCAGCCCAACAGTATTCGCAAGAAGCTTCTTTGTGATTACTCGGGCCATCTAACTGATTCCCTCCATTACTCGGAGAAGTCCTACCCCACCACTGCACTGAACAAAGCTATCAAGGCTTTCCTTGCTGAAAAGGTTGAGACGATCAAAGATAATGGCCTTCTGCCATTCAGTAGGAATAACCCGGCTCCACGAGTAAGTTCCGACTAATAAATATCTTAATAACATATTCTTTCTCAATTGTATACTGATTACTTTACTTCCATTTTTCACTAGGAATATGATGCCTGGTGGCAAGTTGAGACTCCCCTGCCACCCCTGAGGCAGATGATGATGAAGATGATGATGACAAGGCTCTGTCCTCGAGTGAAGAAGAAGAAGAAGAAGAAGAAGAAGAAGAAGAAGAAGAAAAAGAAGGTGAACTTGATTCACTCGGCCACTTCTTCATAAGCTTACTTGAGAACGATACTCAATCCAATTTATCCACTGATGCCACTTTTATAATACCAGGACCGACTGAAAAGGTAATCACCCTTCACCCGGCCATAGCTCTGAAGCCACTGAATCAGCTGCTACCGGGAAAAGGAAGGCTCGCACTGTCTATGACAAGGTGCCATACTCTCGCATGACCACATAACCATACTCTTATCTTGCTATGCAAAAACTCAACCAAACTCTTCTTGAAAAATCTTCGCAGAGATCTGCTGATCCCTCTACCAAGAGGAGAGCAACACGGACCTCCCTGGAGAGGATCCTCTTAATCCGGGAATGCCAAACCTTCCATCTCCACGCCATCCTGGTACTTCCTTTTCCAACTTTGAACCACAAAAACATCCCTCTGATAGTTATCCTTTAGCTGGTCAAATCCGAGTTTCTAAATCATACTCTCTTATAGATTCTTTAGGCTCCAGCAACGACCTCCCCCGTGACTTTCAAGTCAATACCGGGTAATATGCATAACCTTCTGTTACTTGTATTTACTTTCATCAACTTTACTTTCTTTTGCTCTTTCTTATATTATCTTCGTACTAGCAATTTCAGGGCGAAAGCTACTCTTAGTGGCGCTCCAAGCCCTCCCATTGCCGAGGAGGATAACTTGGAGAACACCCTGAAAAACATGCTGAGCCGACTAATAGAGAGCAGACAACTGACCAGACGAACGTTTCTCCTTCTCCTGCTGAAAAACCGACTGATCCTGAAGTCGTGATCACAGGAGCTCGCTCTAAAGAGAAGATCTCTCCCCCCAATACTGCAACCAAGTTTGTTGCCTCTGAAGAAAAGTCCAAGCTGACTAATAAAGGCGAGGCTTCCACTGTGCCACAATATGGCCATATAAACTTTGAAGGTCTGCTAACTGAGTACAACACATTGAAGCTTACTGAGGGCAAACTCGTGGACTCTCTTGTCCGAGAACATCAGGTACACATCTTTTCCTCTTCATATCTTATATATCAAACCTAGTCCCCAAGTATCGAGTAAACTGTCCTCAGTCACTCGGTACTTGAAAATATATATCTCTTTCTGCCTTCATTTTGAAAACTTCAGAATATCCCAGTCCCCAAGTTCCGAGTTATCAGTCTACGATAACATGGAACTTGTTTTACTTTCTGATTTCAAATCCTCATTAATTCTGACTTTCATCATAACAACACTTTCAAATCCTCATAACCCCAAGTTCGGGTAATAAGTTCACAATTTATCTGGAACTTTGAAAATGCATTACTGAATAACTTGTAAAACTTTAAAAGACATACCAGTCCTCAAGTGCCGGGTGATCTGCTCTTCAGTCACTCGGAACTTGTATAAATACTCTGTCTGTATATAATTTACTATCAACTGTTCTTTCTTGCGACTGCCGACTGAAATATATTTCAGCCCCCATGTTTCTAAGTTGCTATTCTTTTTTCAGAGGTATGTGTCCCATAATGACCAAGTACTTGCCAAGACCAACCAACTCCTTGAAGTTGAAACCAAGCTGCGCAAGGAAACTGAAACTCATGCTTCAGACTTGGAGAAAACGATTGATGGCTACGTGTTGGTGAACCCCAAGAGGAAGGTTATGATGTAGACAGCAGAAGTTTTCCCTTGAATAATCTACCCAAGGTTATCAATCCAGTAGGACTTGATGATCTATCGGAAGGTTGTTGATGTTGACTCCCCCTGGCGCTAGGGAGCTTGCACCAACGTGGAATCTGCACAGACACAAACCAGAACTTTGCCCAACACGAAACAGAGAGGTTGTCAATCTCTCCGGTCTTGCAGAAACAAAGAGTTAAACGTATGGTGTGGAAAACAGCAGGAAAAACAGCAAGTAACAGGAAACAGATGATTGCAGCAGGTTGTGTAAACAGTATGAGGAAATTGGACCAGGGTCCACAGTTCACTAGTGGTGTCTCTCTCAGAACAGATAACTAGCATGTTGGGTAAACAAATTACAGCTGGGCAATTGACAAATAGAGAGGGCATAACAATGCAATACATGCCAAGATGTCTACTATGAAATCTAGTTGGGCATTACAACAAAGTACATAGACCGTTATTCCAACAGCATCTATGCCTAAATAATCCACCTTCAAGGCAGCATCCGCATCCATTCAGTATTAAGTTGCTAACAACAGATTATTGCATGAAGTAAAGTGTGTAATGTAATCAATACAAGTGCCCTTGGACACTGCACCAATGTTTTATCCCTAGTAGCAACAGCACATCTACCATCTTAGACCTTTCTGTCACTGATCCAGATATCTAGAGACTGAACCCACTATCGAGCATAAATACCCCCTCTTGGAGTCACAAGCATCTACTTGGCCAAAGCATCTACTAGCAACGGAGAGCATGCAAGATCAAGAGCACATAGATAAACAACTTGAATAAACATGGTATCAATATTCATCGGATCCCAGCAAACACAACATCTAGCATTACAATAAGATGATCTTGATCATGTTAGGCAGCTCACAAGATCTAAACATGGAGGCACAAGGTAGAGAGACAACCATCTAGCTACTGCTATGGACCCGTAGTCCAGGGGTGGACTACTCACGCATCACTCCGGAGGCAGGCATGGTGATGTAGAGCCCTCCGGTGATGATCTCCCCTCCGGCAGGGTGCCGGGAAGAGCTTCAGAACTCCTCCGATCTGAGATTGACGATGACGGCCGCGACGGAACTTTTCGTGGAATATGATCGACCGTAATAGGGTTTTCGCGTCGCGGAGAATATATAGGCGAAGAGGCGGCGTCGGTGGCCGAGGGGGGCCACCACGCCATAGGGGGCGCGGGCCCACCCTGGGCCGCGCCCTAGTGTGGCGTGGCCCCCTGGTGGGTCTGCTCCGACTCCCCTTTGGACTCCGTGATCTCCTCGTGATATTATTGACGATGTCTTTTGTTTCGTCCAATTCCGAGAATATTTCCTTAATAGATTTTCTGAAACCAAAAACAGCAGAAAACAGGGAACTGGCACTGTGGCATCTTGTTAATAGGTTAGTCCCAGAAAATGCATAAAAATGATATAAAGTGTAACCAAAACATGTAGCAATTGATATAATAACAGCATGGAACATCAAAAATTATAGATACGTTTGAGACGTATCAAGCATCCCCAAGCTTAGTTCCTGCTCGTCCTCGAGTAGGTAAACGATAAAAACAGATAATTTTTGAAGTGACATGCTACCAACACAATCTTTGATCAAATAACAATGTAATGCACATGATCTGAATGAAGTGATCCAAGCCAATGGTCTATAGTTTGCAAGCAAGTAAATAAAGAGTAAACATAAGTGATCACACAAGTGCAAACTTTCATGAATAACACTATAAAACATTTAGAGATATAATAGTCTAACATAATAGTTAGTTCACAGCAGCAATAATTCTCAACATGAAAGTGTTTGTATCAACACAAAGGAAGATAATAGCTTCAGCTTTTGCTTCAACTTTCAACATGTATATCATATAGATAATGTCAATGCAAAGAATATGATCAACCAAACACAAAGTTATGTAAAAACTGTTATACTGGAGTTGACAATGATGTTTGCTTAAGTAGACAGAAAGAAGTGGGAAAACTGACTCAACATAAAAGTAAAAGAATGGCCCTTCGCAGAGGGAAGCAGGGATTAACATCATGTGCTAGAGCTGTAGTTCCCGAAGGCATATAGAGAGCATAAAATATTGTTTTGTAAGGTAATGGTGTATACAGGTGTCAACAAATCAAATAGCAGGTACTTGTCATCTTCCATGGCTAACTAACTTTTAGAGCGGTTCCGAGAGTTTTTAGGACTGCACTTGTAACAAGCACTTATTGGTGACACTCCTCCCAACCATTTACTTTCCACAAACCATGGCTAACCGAATCCTCGGGTGCCCACCAACATTCACCATGGAGGAGTGTCTATTTATTTATTTATAGGGTGGACTAACCAGCTCTTTAATGCAAAATAAAAGGTGGAGAAGCAGATGAAGCTGCCAATCCTTGTAAATTAATTAGCATGGAAGATGACAAATCTCACTACTACGTCCTTATGAGCTTTTCAAGTAGTGACACAAAAAGGATAATTGTTTTGAGTAGTTAGTAGATAGCACATGAAGAAATTTACTTGGAATGGTGAAAACACCACATAATAGGTAGGTATGGTGGACACAGGTGGCATGGATTTGGCTCAAGGTTTTGGATGTACAAGAAGCATTCCCTCTTAGTACAGAGTTTAGGCTAGCAAGGTTATTATAAGCAAACATCATTATCAACTGGAATAGCAAGAGTGTACATAAAACACAAGGTTTGACGAACCATAGACTCCCACTGTCTTCCTTGTTAACACATAGCCTTCATCCAAAAATTATCTAGACTACTATGGACTTCCAATTATGCAACAGATTATTATAGCAGAAAATCCTTATAGTAGTTCTTCATTAATAGCCATTACTTACATGATGCACAAGCTTAAACATTAATTACTTGACAGCTCAAAACAATTGGCAAGCATCAAATTACTCAAGACAACGATCTAAAAAGATTCATGTAAGCATTTTATACCACTACCACATGCATAGCATTTTTCTGGTCCAACCAAACACCAATCAACTTATTTGACAACTCTCCAAACAGATATAAGTGAAGCAAGAGAGTACTTTCTTCAAAAGAAACTGAAAGCTCTAACAAGAGATGTATGAAAAACTGAGAGCTAACAGCAATAACAGCAACTAGACAGGAATACTCAACAAGTATAAGTGAAGCACAAGAGTATTCTAATGAAAAAGTGGAGCGTGTCTCTCTCCCAAACATGAATGCTAGGATCCAACAAGTATAGCACAGCAAACAAAACAAAACAAACTGAAAACAAAAACACACTGACGCTCCAAGGAAGAGTACACTAGTATGAAGCAATAAAAATATAGCACCATTAGAGATGACCTGATAATTTGTAGATGAAGAAGGGGATGCCTTGGGCATCCCCAAGCTTAGATGCTTGAGTCTTCTTGAAATATGCTGGGGAGGTAAGCCTCCCCAAGCTTAAGCTCTTCACTCTTCTTGATCATGTAATATCATTCTCCTCTATCAACACTTGAAAACTTCCTTCACACCAAAACTTAACAGCTTTTCTCATTAGCAGGTTAGTGCACTAAAAGATAATACTTCAAAGTTCTAGCAAAGACAAAACTCACAAGCCAACTATTTTAAACATTAGCCACTGTTACTAGGCTCAAGTGGGCACTTTTACACGAAAAGAAACCACTTAAAAACTTGTAAAAGAGAGAATGCAAAATAAAAGACAGAATCTGTCAAACCAGAACAGTCTGTATGACGAATTTTTTCGAGGCACTTACGATGCTCAGATGAAAAACTTTTGAAATAATGAAAGTTGCGTAACATCATCAGGAACATGCACAAAAATTTCAGCATTTTTCGATTTTTTCTGATTTTCTACTGAATTAAACGGTGACGAACAGCAATCTGTCCCAATGCAGTCCCGAAAATAAAAACCAACTTTGCATTAGTAACTCTCCTTGGCACAACAAAACAGCAAATAAAAGATACAAAGGAGTTGCTACAGAGGTAAACAAGCATCCTTGACTCAAGAAAACAAAAATAAAACAGCAAATAAAAACATGGGTTATCTCCCAGAAGTGCTTTTCTTTAATGCCTTTGAGCTAGGCATGAAGAGATGCATCAAGTATTGTCAAGACCAGAAAATCCAAAACCATAATTTGTCTTGACACTAGTATCATGTGAGTATTTCATCTTCTTCCTAGGGAAGTGTTCCATACCTTTCTTGAGTGGGAATTGAAATTTTATATTCCCCTCTCTCATATCAATAACAGCACCAACAGTTCTCAGAAAAGGTCTTCCCAAAACAATAGGACAAGAAGGATTGCATTCAATATCCAAAACCACAAAATCAACAGGGACAAGATTGTTATTAACCATTATCAAAACATCATCAACTTTTCCTAAAGGTTTCTTCATAGAAGAATCAGCAAAGTGAACATCCAAATGACATTTTTCCAAAGGTGCAAGCTTGAGAATATCATATAAATTTTTAGGCATAACCGAAATACAAGAACCAAGGTCACACAAAGCATTGCATTCAAACTCACTCAGTTTCATTTTAATAACAGGTTCCCAATTATCATCTAACTTCCTAGGGATAGAAGCTTCAAGTTTTAATTTTTCTTCCCTAGCATGCATGAGAGCTTTGATAATATGTTCAGTAAAAGCCATATTTATTTTACTAGCATTAGGACTCTTAGCTAGCTTTTGCAAGAACATGATGACTTCAGTTATGTTACAATTTTCGAAATTGAAGTTGTTGTCATCAAAAACAATGGAGCAATTATCACCAACACCTCTAAAAATTTCAGCACTTTTACTAGGAACAAAAGTAGTGCTATCAGGCAATTTAAAACTTTTTGTAGAGGTAGTAGAGACATTTCCAACACTTATTATCTTTTCACTAACAGTAGGGGGCGCATTAGCATGTGAGGCATCATTTGTTTCATTAGTAAAAATAGTGCAAACTCTAACAACACTATTTTGTTCAGCAATTTCAGCTTCTCTTTCTTCTCTCTCCCATCTTTCATGAAGTTCAGCAAGCATCCTAATGTTATTATCAATTTTAATTTGGATAGCATTGAGTGTTTTACTCTCTCTAATATCACTAGGAATAGCTTTTATTTTCAGCATTTCAACATCATGAGCAAGACTATCAACTTTAGCAGCAAGAGTATCAATTTTTCCTAGCTTTTCCTCAACAGTTTTATTAAAAGTAGTTTGTGTGCTAATAAAATCCTTAAGCATGACTTCAAGATCAGAGGGCACACTTCTATTGTTACTGTAGGAATTACCATAGAATTACCATAAGAGTTGCTACCATTAGCAGGATATGGCCTATAATTGTTGCTACCAAAATTATTCCTATAGGCATTGTTGTTGAAGTTGTTATTTTTAATGAAGTTTACATCAACATTTTTCTCATCATGAGCAACCAAAGAAGCAAGAGGAATATTATTTGGATCCACAACACCATGTCCATTCGAAAGCATAGTCATAATAGCATCAACTTTATCACTCAAGGAGGAAATTTCCTCAACAGAATTTACCTTCTTACCAGTTGGAGCCCTTTCAGTGTGCCATTCAGAATAATTTACCATCATATCATCAAGAAGCTTTGTAGCAGCACCCAAAGTGATGGACATAAAGGTCCCTCCAGCAGCCGAGTCCAATAAGTTCCTTGAGGAAAAATTTAGTCCTGCATAAAAGGTTTGGATGATCATCCAAGTAGTCAGTCCATGAGTGGGGCAATTTTTAACCAAAGACTTCATTCTTTCCCAAGCTTGGGCAACATGCTCATTATCAAGTTGCCTAAAGTTCATAATACCACTTCTTAAAGAGATAATTTTAGCAGGAGGATAATATTTTCCAATGAAAGCATCTTTGCATTTAGTCCAGGAATCAATACTATTTCTAGGCAAAGATAGCAACCAATCTTTAGCTCTTCCTCTTAAAGAGAAAGGAAACAATTTCAGCTTAATAATATCACTCTCTACCTCCTTATACTTTTGCATATCACAAAGTTCAACAAAGTTGTTTAAGTGGGCAGCAGCATCATCAGTACTAACACCAGAAAATTGCTCTTTCATAACCAGATTTAACAGTGCAGGCTTAATCTCATAAAATTCTGCTTTAGAAGCAGGTGGAGCAATGGGTGTACAGATAAAATCATTGTTGTTTGTGCTAGTAAAGTCACACAACTTAGTATTTTCAGGATTACTCATTTTAGCAAGCCTAAAACAAGCAACAGGGCAACTCGAAATTAAAAACTAGATGCAGGAATTTAATTTTTTTGGGTTTTTGATTTTTAACAGCAAGCAAAACAAAAATAAAACAAGACAAAAAACAAAGTAAAGAGATTGGAACTGAGAGACTCCCCTTTCCAATAGCCTCCAAGTCCCCGGCAACGGCGCCAGAAAACAGCTTGATGGCTACGTGTTGGTGAACCCCAAGAGGAAGGTTATGATGTAGACAGCAGAAGTTTTCCCTTGAAAATCTACCCAAGGTTATCAATCCAGTAGGACTTGATGATCTATCGGAAGGTTGTTGATGTTGACTCCCCCTGGCGCTAGGGAGCTTGCACCAACGTGGAATCTGCACAGACACAAACCAGAACTTTGCCCAACACGAAACAGAGAGGTTGTCAATCTCTCCGGTCTTGCAGAAACAAAGAGTTAAACGTATGGTGTGGAAAACAGCAGGAAAAACAGCAAGTAACAGGAAACAGATGATTGCAGCAGGTTGTGTAAACAGTATGAGGAAATTGGACCAGGGTCCACAGTTCACTAGTGGTGTCTCTCTCAGAACAGATAACTAGCATGTTGGGTAAACAAATTACAGCTGGGCAATTGACAAATAGAGAGGGCATAACAATGCAATACATGCCAAGATGTCTACTATGAAATCTAGTTGGGCATTACAACAAAGTACATAGACCGTTATTCCAACAGCATCTATGCCTAAATAATCCACCTTCAAGGCAGCATCCGCATCCATTCAGTATTAAGTTGCTAACAACAGATTATTGCATGAAGTAAAGTGTGTAATGTAATCAATACAAGTGCCCTTGGACACTGCACCAATGTTTTATCCCTAGTAGCAACAGCACATCTACCATCTTAGACCTTTCTGTCACTGATCCAGATATCTAGAGACTGAACCCACTATCGAGCATAAATACCCCCTCTTGGAGTCACAAGCATCTACTTGGCCAAAGCATCTACTAGCAACGGAGAGCATGCAAGATCAAGAGCACATAGATAAACAACTTGAATAAACATGGTATCAATATTCATCGGATCCCAGCAAACACAACATCTAGCATTACAATAAGATGATCTTGATCATGTTAGGCAGCTCACAAGATCTAAACATGGAGGCACAAGGTAGAGAGACAACCATCTAGCTACTGCTATGGACCCGTAGTCCAGGGGTGGACTACTCACGCATCACTCCGGAGGCAGGCATGGTGATGTAGAGCCCTCCGGTGATGATCTCCCCTCCGGCAGGGTGCCGGGAAGAGCTTCAGAACTCCTCCGATCTGAGATTGACGATGACGGCCGCGACGGAACTTTTCGTGGAATATGATCGACCGTAATAGGGTTTTCGCGTCGCGGAGAATATATAGGCGAAGAGGCGGCGTCGGTGGCCGAGGGGGGCCACCACGCCATAGGGGGCGCGGGCCCACCCTGGGCCGCGCCCTAGTGTGGCGTGGCCCCCTGGTGGGTCTGCTCCGACTCCCCTTTGGACTCCGTGATCTCCTCGTGATATTATTGACGATGTCTTTTGTTTCGTCCAATTCCGAGAATATTTCCTTAATAGATTTTCTGAAACCAAAAACAGCAGAAAACAGGGAACTGGCACTGTGGCATCTTGTTAATAGGTTAGTCCCAGAAAATGCATAAAAATGATATAAAGTGTAACCAAAACATGTAGCAATTGATATAATAACAGCATGGAACATCAAAAATTATAGATACGTTTGAGACGTATCAACGATTGAATCTCTAACTGCAGAGAACACCAAACTGAAAAAGGAGCTGGAAGAAGCTGGTGATAAGTACAAGATCTGCTTTGACAAGATGGTCAGTGTCCAGAAATACTTGGACACCCTGAAAGACCATATCAAGGATATCCTCAATCCACTCATTGGTAAACACCATCTCTTTTCACTTTTTTTTTTTTGCTTTACTCGGCTTTCATATACTAACCCACATCATACTTTTCAGGTGAGAAGAATGCTGCCATCAGGAGATCCTATCCATAGAAACTGAACTGCTTGAACACCATCATTCGGCAGTTCCAGTTTGGCACTTCTGAGATTATGAAGCGTGTTAAGAGCAACTGTGCTCCTCCCCAAGTAATATACGAGTCCCTGCATCAGCTTTCCACGATCCCCGAGTGGTTGGACCTCTGGACGCGCTCAGCATGCCGGGTTGGCGCAATGCGCAGTTTAGCTCTAGCCAAAGCCTACAACCCGCGCCTTAACCTGGCTCCTTTTGTCAAAGGATTCCCTCAATTCAATGCTGATGGCACCAAGTTTGGAGGAAAAGATTTCAAAGAAATTGCTGCCCAAACCCGGCCCATTGCTTGCAAGATCGCTGAGAGCCTCAATCTATCGGTTTTCCAAGATGCAGTGGATGAGAACAACACTCCAATCCCCACTCCTGAACCCGAGCACTGATCTGTTGGCCAAGCTGAGAGACTCCATTGCAAAGAAGAAGAAGCTGCAGCGCCAAGTACTTCTACTCCAGTTGTCCCTGCACCCAGCCGTGCTCCTACCACACCAATCATGGAAAAGCCGGCTGATGTTGCTAAGGATACTGCAGAAGATCAAGGCCTGCACAAGCTAAGTCCCAGGCCAAAGCTCCTGAAGATAACCCGGCTTCTGCCGAAGCTGAAGCTGCCAAGGGAACCTCAACCGATAACCCGGCTATCTGAGCCAGTTTTATGCTGTACCTTTTCCTGCAAAACAATTATTCGGCCAATGGGCATTGTAATATGCTCTGAAATACTTTGCCTTTTATTTGATGGTGCGTCTGTGCACTATATGAAATACTCAATATTTTGTAATAACTTATACTTTTTATGGTTTAGATGACCCTTTTGGTTTATCTTTAGCTTCTTATCAGTCGGCTTTCACATGACTTTCTCAGTTGCTACTTTTTCCTTTGCTAAAACAGGGTCAAACTAAGTCCCAGCATGGGCATCATAGTTGATTGAATTAACAAGTAAGCAATCTGGTCATAAAATTGTGAGTAACATCAAACTGATAGGCAAGTTTAACCAAGAACAAAATTAAGGCTTAAAAGCCGGGTCTTAGGATTAAAACTTATGAATTTTTCATAAGTCCCCAAGCCCTGGATCAATGTTTACAAGTAAAGGCTTAAACTATGCATCATTACCCCACTGATCTCAAACATCTCTATGCGTGCTCTCTTGGGCAACAGCTATAGGATTTTTTGCTAAGCACTCCTTTGGGCCAAGCTTTATAAACATAAACTATGCATAAAAAGTAAAACAACAGAAAAGATTTCTTCTCAATACTCTTCTTTATTAAAGATACACCAGCAAGCCGCCTCATTAAAAACCTTCCAGTCCCCTTAGGTACCCTGGTAAGGAAAAGAGCGCGTCTGAAACCTGCTGGGGGTTACATCGTGTGTTACATAACTCGGCCTAGGTTCATGTTCACTAGGTATAATATGGGCGAAGATGAGCAATGTTCCACGGCCGCTTCGTCTCTTCCATAGGAAGGATAGCATGGTCCGTGTTGTTCTCTTCACCTTTCTCTCTCACATCTATCAGATAATATGAACCATTGTGCAATTTCCGACTGATGAGGAACGGCCCTTCCCATGGAGGAGTTAGCTTGTGCATCCCTGCCTGCTTTCTGAGCCGTAAAACTAAATCTCCTTCCTGGAAAGTTCTTGATCTTACTCGGCGACTATGATAGCGCCGCAAATCCTGCTGATAAACTGCGGACCGTTCCAATGCTAACTCACGCTCCTCTTCGAGGGCATCAATCGAATCCTCCCTTGCAATTGCATTGCTTGACTCCACATATGCCGCCACTCTTGGCGAGTCATGGACTATATCACTCGGTAACACTGCTTCTGCTCCATACACCAGAAAGAACGGTGTACGCTTGGTTGATCTATTCGGGGTTGTATTGATCCCCCAAACCACTGCGGGTAACTCTTTCACCCAAGCTCCATACGCCTTTTCAATCGGAACTCGAAGTCTTGGTTTGATTCCTTTCAATATTTCCTGATTACTCCTTTCTACCTGCCCGTTGGCCTGTGGATGTGCCACCGAAGCAAGGTCTAATCTGATTCCCTTCTCTTTGCAGAATATCTCTGTTTCACCGAGTGACATGTTGGTCCCATTATCTGTGATGATACTGTGAGGATAACCAAACCGACTGATAATTTTCTTCAGAAACGTGACAACTTTGGAAGCATCACAACTTGTAACTGGCTCCACTTCAACCCACTTAGTGAACTTATCAACAGCCACCAAGAGATGAGTTTTCTTGCACGATGTCATCTGAAAGGGCCCCATCATATCAAGACCCCAAACTGCAAACGGCCAGTGATTGGTATTGTCCTCAATTCCTGAGCTGGCACATGCTCCTGTCTTGCATATCTTTGACATCCATCACATGCCCTAACAATCTGCTCTGCATCCTTGAAAGCTGTGAGCCAAAAGAATCCATGCCTAAATGCCTTGGCCACCAGAGACCTAGATGAAGCATGATGACCACAGTCCCCAGCATGTATCTCTTGCAAAATTTGCCTTCCTTCGACTGATGAAACACATCGCTGATAAACTCCAGAAACACTGCGCTTGTACAACTCACCATCAATTACTGCATAACCGAGTGATCTTCTGACAATTTGTCGCGCCATAACTTCATTACTCGGCAGAATCTTCCTTATCATATAATCCAGATATGGTTCAGTCCACTCAGGAATCTCATGCAACGCTGCTACTAACTCGGAATCTTGATCTGGACTATCATCTTCCTCTTCACCCGGAAGTTGGACTGATGGCTTCCATAACTCGTCCAGGAACACATTAGGTGGAACTGGCTCTCTACGTGATCCCAATCTTGACAAAGCATCTGCTGCCTCGTTTTTCCTTCTATCAATATGATCCACCTGGAATCCTGAAAAGAATCCAGCTGCTTCATCAACAGCCCTTCTGTAAGCCGCCATCTTCTCATCTTTCCTGTCCCAAGTCCCAGAAACTTGCTGCGCTACAAGATCCGAGTCACCAAAACACATGATCCTTTTGATGTTCATCTCCTTGGCAATGCGCAAACCATGTAACAAAGCTTCATACTCAGCAATATTATTGGTGCAATCAAAGTGAATCTGAAGAACATAACTCATCTTATCCCCTTTGGGTGAAGTGAGAACCACTCCTGCTCCTGATCCCTCATATTGCTTGGATCCATCAAAATGCATAACCCATGACTTATAACTCGGCGCCTTGGGTGGTGCCGTGCTTAACTCAGTCCAATCATTGACAAAATCAATCAAGGCTTGTGACTTAATCGCTGTGCGAGGCTCATACTTGATGTGATAATCACCCATCTCAATCGCCCACTTGGCAATTCTTCCAGTAGCTTCAGTATTGCACACAATGTCTGCCAATGGTGCTCCACTCACCACTGTAATGGGGTGTTCTTGAAAGTAATGCTTCAATTTCCGACTGGCCATGAAAACGCCAAAAACTAACTTCTGCCACTGGGATACCTCTGTTTAGCCGGAGTCAAAACCTCACTGACATAATAAACCGGCCTTTGAACCAATGCTCCTTTCCTTCTTCTTTTCGCTCCACCACAACAACTACACTAACTGCTCGGGAATTTGCAGCTATGTACAACAGCATGGGCTCCTTTGGAGCTGGAGCAGCTAAGATTGGTGCTTTCGATAATGTTTCCTTCAATGCCTCCAGGGCTTTATCAGCTTCCTCATCCCAAACAAATTTATCTGACTTCCTCAAGAGTCGGTATAAAGGAATTGCTTTCTCTCCCAGTCGGGATATGAACCTACTCAACGCAGCCACGCAGCCCGTGATCTTCTGGACTTCCTTCAATTCAGTCGGCTTTCCCAACCTATTGATTGCTGCTATCTTTTCCGGGTTTGCTTCAATCCCACGCTCGGACACAATAAAGCCGAGTAATTTTCCTGATGGAACTCCAAACACACACTTTTTTGGGTTAAGCTTCATCTGAAACCTCCTTAAGTTAGCAAAAGTTTCTCTCAAATCATCAATAAATGTCTCAGCCTTCTTTGTCTTGATCACCACATCATCAACGTACGCATGCACGTTCCGATCTATCTGCTTCTCAAAACAACTCTGGATGCACCTCTGATAAGTTGCTCCAGCATTCTTCAGTCCAAATGTCATGTTCTTGTAACAAAAAGCTCCAAATGGGGTGATAAATGATGTCTTCTCCCAATCTTCCTCTGCAAGCTTGATTTGATGGTATCCTGAATATGCATCCAGGAAACACAAAAGATCACTACCTGCCACAGCATCTATGATTTGATCAATCCTTGGTAACGCAAACGGATCCTTCGGACAATGCTTGTTCAAACTTGTGAAATCAATACACATCCTCCACTCATTGTTCTTTTTCAACACTAAAACCGGGTTAGCCAACCACTTTGGATGTAACACTTCCATAATGAATCCTGCGGCGAGTAAACGAGCTATCTCTTCTCCTACAATCCTTCTTCTTTCCTCATTCAATCTGCGCAATCCCTGTTTAATCGGTCTTGCTTTAGGATCAACATGTAAGCGGTGCTCAGCGAATTCAGTCGGTATGCCTGGCATGTCACTAGGTTTCCATGCAAAGACATCCCGATTCTCACGGATGAATTCGATGAGCGCGCTTTCCTATTTGTCAGTCAGATTTGACCCGATAGAGAACTGCTTGGACGAATCACCCGGCACGAAGTCAATCATCTTGGTATCTGAGCCGCTTTGAATTTCGCCCTCTCTTCGGTCATTGGTTTCTTCAAAATTGTCCCATCATCCGGGTTTGTGGTAGCTTTGTAGTAATTCAACTCCTCTTCCGCACAGGCTTGTTCTGCCATAACAGCATCACCTTCCTCACATTGTAACGCCAACTCACGACTGCCATTGACTGTGATAATACCTTTTGGACCTGGCATCTTCATCTTTAGTACACATAACACGGCCTCGCCATGAATCTAGCAAAAACATTGCGGCCAAAGAGAGCATGATAGGGCTCTTCAATTTGACCACCTCAAAACAAATCATCTCAGACCTGAAATTATCCTTTGATTCTCCAAACGCGACCTCCAATGTTATTGTTCCCTCTGGTCTTGCCGACTTTCCAGGGACAATACCATGAAAGATAGTACTGGAAGGGTGAAGCTGCTTGGCTGTGAAACCCATCCGGATGAATGTATCCCAATACAGAATGTTGATGCTACTACCTCCATCCATAAGAACCTTGTGTAAAATATAACCCGAAACCTGAGGTGCAACAACTAAAGCCAACGCTCCAGGTGCATCTACTCGGGCCGGGTGATCCTCTCTAGACCAAGTGATCGGATACTCGGACCACTTCAAATATCTCGGAACTGCGGGAAGAACGGCGTTGACAGCTCTTTTCTTCAATTTCTGATCTCTCCGACTAGTGCTGGAAACTGTAATATGATACTGTCCTCGATTTAACTCCTTGGGGTTTTGCTGGAAACCTAACCCGGCTGGTCCGTTATCCGGGCCGGGTGGTCCTCCATTATTTCCTCCAGCTTGTGGTCCGTGGCCGGGTTATTTCCATTACCCGGCCTCGGGCCGTTTCCTCCCATATCATCCTGGCAAACTCTCGTTCTTCCATCTCTGAAGATCAACACACTGGGCCAAAGAGTGATTTGCCGGTTTACCGTTCCTACTATGACGTGGACACGGCATGTTGAATGCTTCCTGGGGGTTAGCCGGTCCTCGGAAATTTCCCCTGTAATTGCCATTGTTGTTATTGCCTCGATAATTATCATCTCGCCGCTGAAACTTGTTATACCCGTGTTTGTGTTTGCCACCAAATCTGAACCACCCTCGTGCTGCCTTTTGGAGTTATTCCCATTGTTACCATTGTGATTATTGTTCCGTTGTTGTTGTTACCGTTGTTGTTGTGGTTCTTTCCTCCGTTGTTGACGTTTCCTTTTCCCTTATCTTCATCATCATCCCGGGTCTTGTCTGTGGACGCGTGCTTATGAGCCGCTTCCATCAGCTGCCCCATGGTGATGTTTCTGCTTCGCCAGTGGCCCTCAGTCGACCCATCTTCTGAATTACCGGGTCATATCTGCAGGTTTTCTCCATTGATGACACGGCCGCAGCTGGTGTAATTCCCTTTGATGAGTGAATGATGGCTGTAACTCGGCGCATCCAGTGACGCGCTGACTCGCCTTTCTTCTGGAAACATCGCTCCAAATCTCTATAGTGAACAACTTCTCACACGTGCCCTTGAAATTCTTGACAAATAATGCCTTCAACTCATCCCAAGAATTGATAGATTTCTCGGGTAATCCATTGAACCATAACTTTGCTGCTCCTTCACTCATCATCAGGTACATGTATCTCGCGCACAAGTTGGCCGTGGCATTGCGAATACTCATCGCCATCTCGTAACTGCTGAGCCATGTTTCTGGATCCATGCTGGGGTCATAATTCGTCACCTTGCTTGGCTCTTTAAACTTCTCAGGAAAAGGTTCACTCTTGATAGCATCTGAAAGACATTTAGTTCCAACCGGGTTAAGTAATGAAGAAACTAACGGCAAACCTGACCCGGTATTTGGTGCGTTGCCCATCACTCCTGCTTCAGGTTGTCCTCCGGCTCCTCCGGCGACACCTAAAGCCGGGTTTGCGCTCGCCGCACGCCGTGCTCTTGAACTGTTGACAATTGCTTGGGCCACAGACTGGGCCGGGGCCGGTTGATGCGGCCTCGGCGCCGGCTGATTCTGAGCTGGCTCTGCTGATGTCCCGAACGTTGAGGCTGCGGCGCCGGGTGACCTTGATTCTGCTGTCCGTTCCTGACGCCTGATCCGGCTGGCCTCGGTGTTTCTCCGTGATGACTCCGGTTAGCTCGGCTATTGTATGGTGTTGAATGTAACGCTCCACTCTTATCCGGCATGTTTCCCTGCTGCGTGATCGCGGTTTTCAACATCTCAATTGCCCTGCGTGCTTCTTCTCCCTCTGGCGATTGATCAATCGGCATGCGGCATAATGCTAATGTTGCTGCGTACACGTTATCAGCCGGATTTGAGTAGTGACCACTGGGCGTGTGGAACCGATCTGCTGGTGGTGGCATACCACCCGCAGCCGTTGTGTTCTGATTTTGCTGAGCTCCAGCCCGAGTGTTGGGTGGCACCCCGTTTCCTCCCTGATTTGCTCTAACCATGATTCCATGCCCGATTCCAACCGGCGCTGGCTCAGGCCGAGTGACATTGGGAGCTCCGTTTGGTGATGCAAAGTTCAATCTGTTGGATCTAAGGTCATGCCTGGCATCACCCGGGTCTGGTGCCTCCTCTGATGTACTGCTGTAAGATCTTCATGGCGATTCTGCACTGTTAACCTTTCTTGCTCCACACGGGCTCGATCCCGTTCTATCTCTTGTTGCTCATCAAACATGCGCTGCTGCTCCGCCAATAAAGCCTTCTGTTGATTCTCCAGCGTGATTCGTAACGTATCCAATTGCTGCGCCCGGGTTGCTGCGTTATCTGGTGTGATTGGGGTGGTAACTATTGCCGTCAAAGTCCAAGGGCCTCAAAACTGGTGGGATTTCCATCACAACCGGCTGTTCCAGCCTTCACCCGGTTGAAAGGTCATGAGACGCTGAATTCTTTCTCTGTTTCTCTGGCCGCGCGTGGCATCGTCCTCACTCACTGAAGTTTCTGTCCCATCATTGTGGTTCCTCAGGTGTACACCACAGCACGCTTCATGGTCCTTGGCTCCGACTCATAATCTTCCTCATCAGCCACGTACCCAAATCTCTCGTCAAACAACGGTAAGATCGACTCAGTATCTGTATCCAAATCTTCCTCGCGTCGGCACTCCGGCTCGCAAGCCTGGATGTCCGACTGATGTTCGAAACCTCCTGTTCCGACTGACTCTTCTCCATCAGATTGGACGATGGTGGCTGCCCCTGAAACGGAGTCGCACATAACCTCGTCATCAATTTGCTGAGTTGCATGAATCATACCTACGAAGACGTTGATCCGACCGAACGGGATCACCCGGCCGGTTTCCAGCAGATCTGCTTCTTCCTTCCAGCCGGAATCGTCGACGATGCGCTTTCCGTGCTGATCCATCATGACCTCGCCGATCGCGAGGTTCTCCATCCCTCGCAGAGCTTCTCCCTTGATGAGGACAACTTTGGTCGCAGGCCCCACGGTGGGCACCAACTGTCGTGGGGTTATCACGGCAGATGTTACCATAGGGTAACTTGATGATTGGGGCAAGGCGCCTTGGTCCTTCAGGAGATTGTCACGCTCGTTGGGGAAAAAGGGTTTACCCAGGTTCAGCCTCTCCATTGGAGATAAAGACCTACTTCCTGCTTCTATGTTATTGATCTCGAGGTCTCGATAACTCGGCTACGACAACAGAGCCGGGTTACGAGACAGGTTACAAGGATTTCGCTTGATAGCGATGATATCGATCTAGGGTTGCTTATGACTTAAGACCTCTAACTTCTACTTTAGACTTGTCTATCTATGTTCTGGGAGCCCGTTTATATAGACATCGGGTCTCCCGAACTTATAATGAATACCGAGTTACATACGAGTCCGGAGTCCTACTCTAGGTTCTTCTTGACCTTCCGTAGCCTCCAAGTCACCCGGTTCCTTCCTTCACTCGGACTCCAGTTTTTCTAGGTCCTTCCTTCTAGGGACGAGTCATGTTAGGCATATTGGCCCAGCTATAACCCGACCCACATCTTGTACACGTCACCCGGACCAGGCCTTGGGCCATCCGACTGATTATTCCTTGATCATGAGTATACCGGGTTATTATCCCCCAATATTATCAAAAGCCACCACTCATTGAAGTTGAGGTTCACCCAAACCGCCGTGTCGACATTGTGCAAGCCAAGCCATCCTTGGCTTTGAGATTGCGGTGGACACACCATGATTAAATTGTGTGGAGAATGATTCTTCTTGGTTTGTATCGTCTGGTTCAGCTGGGAGCTTGGAATGAGATAACGCTAACCTCCCCTACGTATTTTAAGATTAGAGATCTTTTCTTTTAACAAGATTGAACAACACATAAGAAAATTGCAAAAACAGGGATATACCATCCGAATGAGATAACGCTAACCTCCCTGTGGCCTGGCCAGCTACAGTCTTGGGTCGACCCGGCCTACTTAACTGGCCGATACTTCCTCGGACCTTGCCTGCCCATACTTTCTCGGATCTTGCTCAACGGGCCGATACTTCCTCGCACCTTCTTCAACCCTCCATGTTTCCACGAAACACACTGTTAGTGCCAGAACCCAGACGCGGAGCTCGCATCACCATGGATGCATGCGTTCATCATGTTACGCATGTGAATACTAGCTAGGATTTCATCAGTATGCATGCATGCATGCAGATCGAAAAAGGATAAAGCGATCTGGTCTGGATATTATTGATCGTCCCAGCACGCGCGTGGGCCGGCCATGTCGTGGACGCGTCTGGTGCCCGTCCACGCCGAGTATAAAACGGTCGCCGGCGATCTCGCTGCGACCACTCACCACCTGAAGCATAGCAGCTTACTAGTACTAGCGAGCAACAAGCAGCAAACGCTTCAGAGTTCAGAGCGCCGCTTAGCTTACCCATGGCAACTTCGCGGTTCAGCTCAAGGAGAGGTTCCTCGGCCTCGTCGACCGTGTCACCGGCTGCGGGCGCGCCGGAGCCAAGGATGCCGAGCCAGCGAAGCCGGCGCCGGCCGTGCAAGAGGTATGTATGCATTTTAATTTGGACAGAACTCTGGCTGCATTCTGCATTTCCTTTCGTTACAACTGCTATCTTTAAGCTATAGAACTCACCTTACGTGTGCTGCACATTGCTTCTGCAGCAAGTCGAGATTCGGTCACGAGGTCCCAACGTCTTAGGAGGATCAGGGGCGGGAGTCAATTAGTACACCGCGCCGTGATGATTGGCTTGAAGATTTATTTCTCGTCGCAGATTCGTGCGTGGCTTTCCCCAGTTTTCAAGCGATGAAGATTGGGCACTGCCAATCAAGATTCTTTTCATGGACGCCTCGTTATTCTGAGTTTAATATATGAAGAGGGAAATTACAAAATATAATATAACTTCAAATTTGCAATGGTATTGAAGATAAATTTGTGTTGGTTCACCTTTCAAAGCTAGAAAAATGAAAGTTTTATTTGAAGCAATTTTCATAATATTTGGATATAGTGCTTCGGTCCAGTAAAAAAAATCATACTAATATATAGCCAAAATCCAACTTATATTCACAGAAGATATGAGCTTTAGTTTTATCTTTGGCAAAAACAGCAAAAAAGTCGGAAAACATATATTGCATATGTTGCATGAGTGAGCAACAAAAAATCGGATTAACTAAAAATTTGTACACAATAGGATTCGAACTAATAACCTAGAGGCTAGAGTACAGCATACGTCATTCGGATGACTATACATCTATATATTTCTTTATTCTGCGCTGCAGTTTACCTAAGGGCATGTACAATGGGGTGACGTCAGTCTTCTCTTAGCGTTGACACGTAGGTTAATGTCTAGTTGGCGGAGAGAGAATGAAGAAAGAGGAGGTTGGCTTCCCTTAACTAAGAGATGATCTCTTACGAAATAAGAGAAGACTAATTTCACCATTGTACCATTTGTCTTCCCCTAGAACTATGATTTCTACTAAAATATAATTAATTCTCATTAATTGTTAGGGATGGCAATAAGAGATAACACATTGTACAACTTATAATTTTGCCTTCTCTAAATGATGTGGACGGCTAAAAGAAGGTGTGCCATCTCTACCATTGTACATGAAAACAAGCCTTGACTAAAGGCGTTGTGCTAGTAGGCATGGTGCCCCGACATGGGTCGCCGTACCTATGGCCTGTGGGGCTTGCTAGTCCGACGTGGCCAGGTCTACGGTGCCCTGAAGCAGGTGCCGGGTGGCCATGGAGACGCTTGAGGAGGCGGCGACGTCACGCGCTGAGAGGCCGGCCACCGGCCCTCCTCGCTCCGAGGCGGAACTCGTGCAAGAATTCTGGGCCGACGCCGGATTTCCAACCACGGCGAGCAGGTTCTGGGAGGCAGGGTCCCCGGCGACCGCAGGTGAGCGTGCTAAAGATGTCGTTGTGTGCAGGTCTTCGAAGACGGTGGAGCCTCGAAGCCGTTGGTGTCCACCATCGCCGGCCGGTGTCCGCCTCTCGCGCCCGCCACCGAAGGTGGGTCCATGGTGCGGCCCTCTGCCGCAGAGGCGCATCTCGCCGAAGCCAGTCCTCGGCGTTTTCATCGACAAGGCAATGGCTGCAAGGTCGGCCGCGGGTGCGGCGATGGCGACGTCGCCGGCGGTCGCCGTGGCGGCTGGCGTGATGGCTGATCCGCCAATCCCGCCCGAGGCTTCGGACGCGGGAATTCAAACTCGTCCCAGTCAGCAAGGTGGGCCCAGTGACGTGGTGACAAATCCTGGCCGTCCAGACCCCTGGGAACATCTACGGCGTCGATTCAAGTTTGCCTGGCTATCACGTTGCCTGCCTCCAAGCCTCGCACGGACTTCGCCTCCTACAACGCCACCGCTCGATTGTCCTCGAGCTTCGACGCCGACTCCTTCCTCGCCGACTCCTTGCCGCCACAGCCGCTCCCCCGTCGACGCCCCTGCCGTGCGCCCGGCACCGCATCCAGGGAGCAGTGCGTGCGCCGCCGCCGCGGCCTCTAGCCCGTCGTCGGCCATGAGCGGAGCTCCGCCCTCGCGCCCCCAGCAGGGGCTTGGCCCACGGACGGGCGCGCCTCGTCCCCAGCAGTCGGCGCCGGCGCAACCTCGACCTCTTCTGCCGGCGCCCGTGCAGGCCCATCCCAAACAGCCAGTGCCCACACCGAACATCCTCCCGGCCAGCTTCTTCCTCGGGGGACGCCGCCGGCACGGGTGCGGCACCCACGCAGTACTTGCCTCTGCAGCGCCCGTCCATGCACTACAGGCCGCCAGCGTATATGCCGCCGGTTCAACCACAGCTGCAGTTCCAGCCGCCGACAGCCGCTCCGTTCATGTACCCGGGGTACCCTGTTTATCAGCAACAGGTGCAGCAACCTCCGGCTGCCGTGGGGCAGGCTGCTCCTCGTCCTAAACGGAAGAAGAACAAAGCCGACGGCGGTCAGTTCCAGCAGCCGATGCCGGGGGAGCATTTGAAGCCTCCGATGATGTCGCACGTTCCGGTTCAGCAGCTTTTGTTGCCGCAGCATTATGCCCAGCCATCGGTTCCGCCGCAGGAGGGCGGGACTTTCCAAGGACAACCAGTGGTGACGCCTCCCCCCATCATGGGCGCGAGTGCTAATACCGCTTCTTCGGTTTCTAGGGTGGCAGCGGTTGATGGTGCGTCGGATACAACTCCTTTGCAGCATTCTGAGGCAGGGGTAAGGGCAAAAGTAAAAAAGGCAGCAAGTGCTTCAAGTGTGGGTCGGACTCTCACCCCACTAAAGCTTGTCTGATACATCACTACTGTCTGATTTGCGATAATGCAGCTCACCCCACTATGAGATGCCCGACACTTAGGCTACCCAAGCCCACTTGTTTCGCTTCGGGTACGGGTATGGCGGAGACGATGTTTGTGCAGTTCCCTGACAGTGTCTACAAGCACTTGATTCCGTCGAGTTCACCCACGGCTCTAATTTCCATTGAGGGCGATATGGTACCCGATGCTGCTGTTTTGAGTCTTATTTCCAGGATGTGTTACTCGGCTCAGTGGACATGGAGGCTTTGCCCCATGGTGATGATGCTTTTCTCATTGGTTTTCCGTCGGCTGAGGTTCTTCACAGGGTAGACGGGATTAAGCTCAATATTCCGTCTTATAACTCTCAGGCTACCATTTTGGTTTGGCGGTCCAAGGATGATGCAGTCCCAACTACTGTGCTTGCAGAAGGTGTGGGTTCACGTGCAGGGCATTCCATACGCACTGAGACACTTTCTTGGCTTTTGGGTGGTGGGCTCTCTCATTGGGACGACTCTGGACGTGGATCTTGTCACCTATCGGAGCCGAGGTATCGTCCGTATTCTTATGGGTATGCTAGACTCGAAGGTGTTGGAAAAGCGTACTGGAGAAGATGGTCCGTATGTCGGGGCCACGTGTGTTGTGAGGCTCAAGGAGTTTGCGTTCTACTTCAGACATGAGCCTGAGGATTTCATTCAGGATCCCGACTTTGTTCCTTTCTTTTGGCGCCGCAAGGGTGATGATGCCGACGATGAGGAGGATGATGAGCATGGCATGGAGGGATCTATGGGTCAGGGTAACACTGTTGGTTCCCACTCCAACATCATGGACGTTGATGATAGTACATCGTCGAGACTCCCAGTGGTAACAAGCTGCTGCACCCGGTGATCGTGTTAGTTCTGTGATGGCTATTACTCCCTATAATGCGAGCCCTAGCACTCCGAGAGGTCGGGAGATCGTGGAGTTGATCCGCCAGTCTTCGTCGAGCCTGTTGCGTCCCTCGCCGGAGCTTTCGTCGCCGTTCATCACAATGGGGGTGGAGGATCCGGCTTGCAGCCGGTTGATAGCAGCCCGGGTGCCCCTGCTGTTACGACAGCAGTTTCTACTGATACTGCTGCCACGGCAACGTTTTCTGTCGTTTCTGCTGCCACGACAGGGAGTTCTGCTGCTACTGCTGCCTCGGCAGCGTCCTCTACCGCTGCTGCCACGGCAGCGTTTTCTGTCGCTTCTGCTGCCATGATAGGGAGTTCGGCTGCTACTGCTGCCTCGGCAGCGTACTCTGCCGCTACTGCCACGGCAGAGTTTTCTGCTACTTTCACTGTCACGATAGCAAACTCTGCTCTGACAACCACGGTTGGCAGCGGGGGGTCGGTCTCCAAGGGGGCTTCTTCTTCGCCACAGGCCCCGGTGGATGGACTGATCTCCTTCATTGTTTCGGCGAGTGAGGCCTCGACTCCGACACAGGCTCACTTGCCTCTCGCGCCTATGACCTATACGGTGGTGAGGGCTGGGACGGTTGCTACTTCGACCTCGCCGGCCCATGCCATCTCCACTCCGAGGGCTACACGGGCAGACGGAGGCACCATCACGCCATCCACCCCTCCGGTTCGCCGAGCGATAGGTTCGGGGTGGATGTGGATGGTGCTTCCGTCACGGATGATGATTCCATGACGAAGGCCATGCGCCGCAAGGCGACGCGTAACTTGGATTTTCTTGTATGGATTCGAAATCCTTTCTTTCTCTTTCTCCGCATTCCACTCATTCAAAACTGAGTAGTGTAGGTTTTAATCTTGGTAATAGTCAATCTCAAGTTCATGTTTCAACTAAGGTCTTGAGGCATATAGAATTTGACCGTCTTACGGTTATTCCTAAAGCCTCGACTGGGTTGTCTGCCACCTATAATGATGAGGATGAAGCAATTGCCACATCAGATGGTCAGCTTCTTTCTCATCTAATTGGTGAAGTGTTGGATGGTGGTTTGGATGACGATGACTTGAGTTCATTATATGAGCTCAAAGCATCCACTCGGAATCTAAATCTACTGCCAACAAGTCCCGAAAACGGACCAAGTTATCCAAATCTCCCACGGTTTCCCAATGAATGGCATGTTCAAAAATAGCAGAGGTCTTGGTGACTTGGCTAAACACTTGCACTTCGCTGATTGTATTTGGGACAATAATTTAGATTTCTTAGCTATTTATGAGACGGGTAGGCGTGAATTTCCACAATCTCTTTTGAACCAACTTTCGGGCGGTATAGAGTTTGAGTGGTACTCGCGACCTCCTCATGGACGCTCCGGTGGCATTTTACTTGGCGTAAGGACTGATACCATGGAATTTTGGAGGTTACGGAAGGCAATTTTCAGATCAAAATGCACATCTGTAATAATCTGATAATTTTATTTGGAGTCTTGTTGCCGTGTATGGGCCGGCTCAGGAAACGTCTAAGTCTACTTTTCTCGTTGAATTGGTAAACCTAGCAAAAGATAACCCACACCCTATTATCATTGGTGGGGATTTCAACCTGCTACGTTTTCCGTTCGAGAAAAGTAAGGCTCGGTTCGACAACCGTTTGCCTCTTTAATTCAATGCAGTCATTGACAGCTTGAACTTAAGAGAGATTACAATGGTGGGAAAACAGTTCACCTGGGCTAATTCCCTCCCTGAACCCACTTACGAGAAACTAGACCGTGTACTGATGGATTCCGACTAGGAAGCTAGGTTCCCATTGGTGTCGGTACGGGCTCTAGAACGTATTGAGGGTTTGTCGGATCATGCTCCCATTCTATTGACCACTGGAGTGCCTAGTCCGCAATGTAAACCACGGTTCAAGTTTGAGCTTGGTTGGTTACTGATGCATGTAAAATGCATACATGAACTTTACATTTGATTACTTGATATTCCAACTTATTTACATCATATATGGGGTATATTTATGTTTTATAATGATTTTAGGGGATAATTCACAATTTCCCCCATTTATTTAGAATTAACCCTGCAGAACCAGAAAACCCCTTTTTTCTTCTTTTTGACTTTGAGGGACCCAAACGACGTCCAAATGACCTAATATTTTACGGGGATTATTTTTTTTGGAAAGAACGAAGCGAAGGAAGCGAACAAATGGAGACCCGAGGGCCAAAAGAGGTGGCCCCACGCGTCTAGATTCCTTGGCCGCGTGGGACCCCCATCTTGGGCCCCGTGGCTTCGATGCCGTCCGTTTTTGTCTCCGTGGCTTCGTTTTGACCTAAAACCGACTATAAAAATAGTCCCCTAAGGAGTTTCGCGAGGAGGCGGCGGAGAAACACGAAACCACGAAACAGGGAGTCAGAAGGCTGCCGCCGGAGAAGATCAGAGGGGGGAAACGCCGTCGGATCACCTCCGGAAGGCTCCTCCATGCCCCCTCCAGAGTCTCCAGCAACACGACCGTCAAGACCAGCACCATCTCCATCACCATCTTCGTGATCCACTTCATCCCCCTCATAGTTTCAGATTGTTCGAACCCTAGCTATTGTCTAAGTACTATTCTACATGTTTGTGAATTGCTACTTGTCATTGTTTTGTGGGAGATTATATTTTTAGATTGTGTTGTATCACTTATACCATTGAATCATATCATGTCTTTGCGTTGTGAGTAGTTCTCTCATGTTCCTGGGAGCATAGAATGAATTGGCAATGATTTATATATGACATGTGTTGGTATTTTGTCTAGTTTTTATCTTTTATGTAATTCTATGATGGTGTTGTGCGAACGTCGACTGCACATCACTTCACCTATATGGGATCATAGGAGAACACCGTAGTGTAATGGAGTGAGGGAGACTTGGGAGGACATGTAAACCTGAGACCGAGTCATGAAGTTGCATTATGATGGTATTAGTATCGGGACCTTAGAGTTTAAGGCTATGGTGGGACTCTATGTCTTAATAACTCTTGTGCAGTCATTTACTTGGCCATAAGAACCATCATAAGGGGGTTTAGTTTATTTATTTAGCTTTACCGAATTATGGCTTCGTCCAAAGAAGATTAAAACTTAACAAAATGTTTACCTTGTTGTTCTAGAAATATTTATGCCATGAAGTCTATGTTGCCCTTGGGAACGCTTTCCACTTATAAGAAACACACACTTGAGCTTGTCTTCTTACTGCATAGAGGATTGGGCTTTCTCTCTTTGAGAGCTTTCACTTATCTATTTTATTTTCAGCTTTTTACTTTATTGCAAACTCTATACCAAAAACCCAAAAACACTTGCATCATTTTACTTTGTCTAGTGCATAGATAATAAGAATAGTGACACTCTTATTTGAAAGGATAAACACTTATACCTTCTACTCCTCGTGGGACCGATACTAATACTTACACATCGAATATTTCAACGATCTCCTATACTTGTGGGTATCAGTTACATCGCGAGGGCTTCCATGACATGGTTAAAAGAATCTGGGATTTACCAGTAGCGGGTGATACACCTATCCAGCAGTGGAACAATAAGATACGTGCACTATGTACTCACATCGTTGGTTGGGCTCGTCATACTACTGGTCCACTTAAAAAAGAAAAAGTACGACTTTCCTCGATAATTGATGCTCTAGAAGCATTAGCAGAAGTTTGTTTACTATCTGCGCAAGAAATTGAGCTAAAGAGCAAATCAAATGCACATATAGCGAAACTACTGCATGAGGAGGAGTTAAAATGTTACCAACGTTCTAAAGCTCAATTCATCAAGAAGGGGACTCGAATACTCGCTATTCATTCTCTCGTCCAGGATGAAGGAACGATTGACGGCCAGGAACAACTAAAGTCGTACATTACAAATTACTATAACGGCATGTTCGGTGATACTGAGGAGGGAAATTTCACCTTGGATGAGTCCGGACAGAGGATATACCCAAGGTTTCACATGAGGAAAATAGCTTACTTACTAAAGCCTATTCAGAGGAGGAAGTGAGAAAGGCAGTTTCCAAATGAAACATAATTCAGCCCCTGGACCTGATGGATTTCCCGCTGAGTTCTACCAGAACTTTTGGGATGTTATCAAGACCGATCTGCTTCAGTTGTTCGCTTGTCTTCACAATGGACAACTAGAGTTGTTTCGTCTCAATTTTGGTGAAATAATTTTATTATCTAAGGTAACGAGGCAGAAAGGATCCAACAATTTAGACCTATATGCCTCCTTAACGTTAGTTTTAAAATTTTCACCAAAGTGGCTACGATTCGACTGAACACTGTGGCAGATCATGTGGTTCGCCCGTCCCAGACGGCTCTCATGCAAGGTCGCAACATCCTTGATGGAGTCGCGGTCCTACATGGAACAGTCCACGAACTACATAGGAAAAAGTTGAACGGGGTAATCCTGAAAATTGATTTCGAGAAAGCTATGATAAAGTGAAGTGGTCTTTCATCCAGCAAACTCTCAGGATGAAAGGCTTCTCCTCTGAGTGGCGCGCGTTAATTAATAGCTTTGTTTCCGGAGGAAGTGTAGCCATTAAGTTCAATGATGACGCTGGCAGATACTTCCAAACGAAAAAAGGACTCCGAGATGGCGACCCGCTATCGCCAATACTATTTAACATAGTGGCTGATATGCTGGCAATCCTGATCGAACGCGCTAAAACTGAGGGTCAGATTGAAGGAGTGATTCCACATCTTGTCGATGGTGGACTATCGATTCTTCAATACGCCGAAGATACAATACTCTTTATGGAACACGATATCGAAAAAGCTCGTAACCTCAAGTTGATTTTATCAGCCTTCGAGCTACTTTCGGGTCTTAAGATAAATTTCCATAAAAAGGAATTGTTTTGCTTTGGCGAGGCCCAAGAGAACGCCGCCTTGCATGCCGAGTTGTTAGGCTGTGAGCAAGGACAATTTCCTATCAACTATTTGGGTATCCCGATTCATTATCGGAGACTTACAAATGTTGAATGGAAAAGGGTGGAGGAAAGACTTCAATTACGTTTAAATAGCTGGAAAGGCAAACTCCTATCTCTGGGTGGAAGATTGGTTCTCATAAACTCGGTACTTACGAACATGGTACTGTATATGATTTCATTCTTCCATCTGCCAAAAGGGGTCTTAAAACGATTGGATTATTTCCGATCAAGATTCTTTTGGCAAGGGGATTGCGAGAAGAAAAAATATCGACTCACTAAATGGAGTGTGGTTTGTTGCCCTAAAGACCAAGGAGGGCTCGGAGTTCATGACCTTGAGGTCAAGAACAGAGCGCTGCTAGGTAAATGACTTTATAAACTTCTTTCTGAAGATGGAGTTTGGCAAACCCTCCTTAGGAGAAAATATGTCGGAGATCAAGCTGTTTCCCAAGTTCTTTGGAAACCTGGTGATTCACACTTCTGGGCATGCCTCGTGGCTACAAAGAAGTTCCTTTTCTCACATGTCTCTTTCTCACTTAGGGATGGATCGGAAATTCGTTTCTGGGAGGATATTTGGCTTGGCCAATCTACCCTCAAAGAACAATATCTGGCTCTATATTCTATTGTTCGAAACAAAAGCGACACGATTGCGAAGGTGCTGGATACTTTTCCACCAAATGTTTCGTTCAGGAGAAGTTTACTTGGATCACGACAAGCATCCTAGAATGCTTTGCTCATCCGATTGGATTCAATCCATTTGTCGGAAGGTCCAGATAAGTTTCAATGGAATCTCACGAAGAACGGCGAATTCTCGGTTGATTCTATGTATAGAGCGCTCATTCTTCCCGAAATTCCAGTCGATAGTTCTAATAATAACAAACTTTGGAAGATGAAGATACCACTAAAAACTAATGTGTTTGCATGGTATTTACGTAGAGGAATAATTATCACCAAAGATAACATTGCCAAACGCAATTGGCACGGAAGTAAACAGTGTATCTTCTGTCAACACGACGAGACCATTACGCACTTATTCTTCCTGTGCGAGTTTGCTACGTCTATATGGTCAGCCATCCAGATAGGTTCTACCTTACATCCCCTAGTTCTAATGCTAACATTTTTGGCAACTGGTTAAATGGAGTGGATCCTAGGTTCAAACTATTCAGTAGGGTGGGAGCGATTGATGTTATTTGGTCGCTATGGCTATGTAGAAATGATAAGGTTTTTAATGATAAAAATTCTTCTCTTATGCAGGTTATTTACCGGTACACAGCGACGCTACGAGCATGGTCATCCCTGCAGCGTGTGGAGCACCGAGACTTATTTTTGGAGGTGGCGTCAAGACTAGAGGCTGCGGCCAAAGAGTTATTTCCCGGCATGGGTGGCAACATAGACTCCTGATAGACCTACCAGCATCTTAGGCGGATCTACAATTTCTCATTTTAATATGTAATTCGCCTTCTGCTTACAGACTTGTGGGTTGGTGAACTGGTTGTTGTGTGCATCTTAGCTATGCAGAGGTCGGGTGTAATGTTTAAACATTTTAATTAATAAAAGCCCTTTATCTAAAAAAAAGTAAAGTTTGGTGCTCCGGAGCCAGACGCCGTGAGAAAGGGTTAGACTGTGAAATAATTTGAATTTAGAATCATTTTGTGAAAATAATTAAAAAAAAGGATTAATTTTGTCAAAATTGCCCCTAGAAGATCTAATGCAAAATGCCTTCCCCGAATAACAAAAAATGACATGTACAAGCTCTTGTTCACATCAATAATCAAAAGGTGGTAGGCTTTAATCATTTGCATGCAGCTGTTTAGTCTTGCCCCGTGCAGGCGGGTTGAACCTGGAAACAAATGGTTTCTATGTCTATTTTGTCAGCATGACCCTGCAAGTTTGTTTTGGCGACGACTATGCTCCAAAGAGCCAACGAAATTGAAACCCACGCCAAATAAGTATTATGTGGCAAATTTGGCTTTGGCCAAACTGTGGGTTCTCTAAATGCACCATGACATGACCGCCCGACTGATCATGACACGTCTGAGCTGACTGACCTAGCTAAGGCTGCCTGACTGGCATTGGGTATTCCATATTCCCGTAAAAACATTTTTAACCAAGCACTTGTATTCATTCAATACAGAATTGTATCGCGTGAGAAAAAGCCATTAGATTATGTTGCAGAAGTTATCGCATCCATATGTACATAGGTAGTGGGAAGATGAAGAACAAATGTGGATGTCGTCACTGCCGCAGCCCCGCGTCGATGTGGCTTGGAGAGGGAGAGGTGTCAAAAGTGACCCTCTGTGTGGGAGGGTCGGCGTTCTTCTTCTAACAAATCTGACTTTTGTTTAGCCATGCAATTGTTTTGTTCACTTCCTTACAAGCTTATGTGGAAAAAATCTCATTAAGAGTGCAAACTTTTCTATCGGTAGCAGTAATGTTCAAGATATCGCTTATCATTTACTGCTCGGTTGGCCTCAGATTAGAGATTAATCGCTTATCGGCTGATTAATCGATTTTATCGGTCACCTATTTATCGGCTAGTTTTTTATTATAAATGTCAACTTTTGGCACTAAAAATTCAAAATTATCCTATGCAAAAATTACTTTGGAGTATTGGATATAAGTGCAACCTTGATTCCTTTCCTTTGAATCAACAAAATGAACAAAATTCGAGCTAATGTGAAGTTCTACAAAATTATTGTCCCATAAATCGGTTGTCAGGCCGATAACTTGCCGATAAGTGGCAAAATCAGCCGATAATCGGGTGTCAGACTGAAAAATCGGCGGCATCGATAAACTCAACCGATATGCTATAATCTTATCGGTCACCACACGATTCACGATAAATCGGCTGATTAATCGGCATATCGGCCGATTTTTAGAACAAAGGGCTACGACGGCGGCGACGACGATACCAACACGAGGTTGTGTCACTCGGCACTTCATTTATACTAGATGAAATGCAATGTAAGTATGTTGGACATATGGATGTACAACATGTATGAATTTGGATGTATACTACATGGATAACTATATGGATTTTCCTAATTTGTTACTAGTAGCGGGTGATACTTGGGCGTGATACTACATACTAGTGGCACTAGTAGCGTGGGTTTAAAGTCCACGCAACTAGTAACCGTAGCGTGATACAAGTACTGTGGTTGCCCACTCTACGGGTAACATTTTTCCACATGGTACCTTTAGCATTTTTTGTACCAGTGAGACTGGAGTGAGTGGACATGATCAATGGACATATTAGAGGGAGATGATCAATGGACATATTAGAGGTTCGAGTGGATAGCTGGCGGAGGGCGTTATTTGAGGAGGGCGGGGTGGCCATAGGCAACAGGGGTGGATATGATCTTCTTCACGGTGTCATTGTCGTTTGCTGTCGGAAAACTAAGTGAGCGCTCGTGCAAGCAAATAATAGGTACATCTAACGTGGACAACACAAATGATATTCTTACAAGTACATATATCTCACTTACAAATACTCCCTCCATTCCATATTAGATGACTTCACTTTGTACAAATGTGGATGTATCTATACATGTAATAAGTCTAGATACATCCATATTTAGATGAAATGAAATCATCTAATTTAGAACGGATGGAGTAGTACTAATCATCTCGCAATACTAAGTACTCCATTAATCGAAATCAACATAGGGTGCCTAAAACACATGCCTAAACACCAAGAAGACTGAGAAGGCATTGACCCCATAGATAGTTGCCTTTACTGTCTTATCGCATTCATCGCGGGCCTTCTGCAACATCACCCTCAAATCACTACACATGAAACAGACAATTTAGCTAGCAAAAAGCAATGTTCAAAAGAAAGCAAAAAAAAAACATGCACATATATCCGAGGGTACACAATAATACTTCCACCAAATATTCTACCTAGAGATACAGGGAACACACTTACTTATCTATTTTTATATTCTTGGCCATCTGTTGGTCAAACCTCTCCCACAACTCATTGATCCTTGGAGAAGGATCGTTGTATTTTTTCTGCAAGACGGAAAGAGAACTTATTTACATGAAAGTTAAACAGAAAGAAAAATAAAAGAGAGGAGTAGGAGCCGAACTAGACTAAGTAACGCTAAAATCTCATAAACAGACATACAAAAAAAATCATGCATGCCAGCATTTACTCTAAAATATCAAGTCAGTAGGGCCTTACTTCAAGTCTCGGTAAATTGTACCGCAGGGAAAAATACACGCATATCAATTAGTAGATAGTAATTAGGATCCATGAGAGTTGAATCAATATCGTTTAGTACAGATCTAACTAAACTATAACAAAGTGTTAAAATCATGCATGATGGTACTGTGATACTGTCACGGTCGAAGACGAAGATACAGTAAATTCGTAAGAGCCGTACGGTTTACCGATCGATTTCAGAACTACGACCTTTAAAAACCAGACAGCAAATCAAATCCGTAGGTCAATCGGTGGGCACGTTAGCATATCAGAACAAAATCAGAACAAAGTAGAAGAGAGGTACTTACGGGAGCAGCGAGGGACGACATACGGCGAGAAGCCGCCGCCGGCGACCTGAGACCGAGGGCCGGCATCTTGGTCAGGAGCGAGCGCAACGCCATCGGGTTCCTGTTTTGGTGGTGCTTCGTTTCCAGGCACACCAGGAGGGCGCGTATTAGAAGAGCGGACGCTAGAACAGTCCAGGCCGCTGTACGACTCCTGCCACGTGTCCAATCCGACTCCGCCGCGACTGAACTGGGCCCAAACGTCTAGCCCACGCCTTGCCGGCCGCTTCCGGCACAGACTGAACTTGGCTCAACTGGGCCAGCCGAGGTGCCCCGCATTGTGTGTAAACTGACACCCGCGAGGTTCTAAAAAAAAACCTCCGCGTCAAGCAGCAAGCAGCTAGGCACCTACGTGGTTCAGATTTCCGAGGTAGCAGCTAGTATGCACTCAGTTCAGATTTCAGAGAGGTAGCAGCTAGTATGCACTCAGTTCAGATTTCAGCTACGTGCACAATCAGACACCGGGTGTTTGATATCATGGATCAAGATTAGTGTTGCTTCGTTGGTTTTGAAAGTTCAGACAGTTTTCTTTGCTTTCTGGTGCTCTGAACGACTGAAGAGTCTACGTGTGCTGGTGTTCAGGAGTTTGCTCATGCCTTGCAACCGAAGAGTAAATCAACGCCCGTATTTTCACATATCCATACGAAGCAAATCAAGTGAAGACTCTGAGAAAATTCACAAAATGCAGAGAGAGCAATACGGCATCAACAGAGTGAATTTATAAGCCATGGCCTTGCCAACGACTAAATATGTTTAATCAAGGAATTTATATGCCATGTCACTGCCAAAAACTAAGAACCTAACATTATATGTAAAGCATAGTACCATTGATCTTACAGTACTAGTACTGATCACCATAACTAGAGGATCCTAAAACAGATGCCTAAGTACCAGGAAGGCTGAGAAGCCATTGATCACATAGCAAACTGCCTTTGTTTGCCTATCCAGCTTGTCCCACGCTTTGTCAAGCACTGCCGCTGTGTCACTGGCACTGCACAGGAAGCGGACGATTATATCAGTATAAACAAGTATACTAGTTAGTGTACACAATAATACATGTTGATAAAAATTTCTACCTAGTGTAATGGGAAAGCCACGGCTGAATTTTTTCCTGCTGAGCCTCCAGTTGGTCTAGCCTCTCCTGTAACTTTGTAAGCCTCTGTAAAATGGAAAGTGTATCTACATGAAAGTGATACAGAAGTTTCCAAGAATAAAAGGAAGAGAGACGTGCAGGAGCTAAACTAAACTAAGATACACTAGAATCTCATAAACCGTGATGTGATGCATGCCATTCTTGACGTTAAAACTTCGAATCATTAGGAGTTTATTTCATATCTCAGTAAATCGTAGCACATGGAAAAAGACATATGCATACCTATTAGATAGTAACTAGGATTCTTGAGAGTGGAGCTAGTATTGAATCAGTATGGTCCAGTCCAAATCTAAATAACCTATAAACGGAGTGATAGAATCACGCATGATAGTACTGTTACGGAGGAGACGAAGATCCACTACATTCGTAAGAGCAATGCGGTTCACTGATTTTAGATCTATGATAGAAATCCCACACTGCAAACCAAATCCGTAGGTCAATCGACCGACACCGTTCGTATCAGAACTAAATCAGAGCAAGCAGAAGAGAGGTACTTATGGCAGGAGTGTGGGACGACATATGGCAAGAGGCCGCTGCCAGCAACCTGAGACCGAAGGCCGGCATCTTCCTCAGGAGAGAGCACAGTGCCACCAGGCTTCTTGTTTGAGCCGGCGGCAGTGGTAGCGGTGATCTATGGTTTCGTTGGCTGGCTAGCTGGCCTTATTTCGATTTCTGGTGGTGCTACCTTTCCGCTAGCATGGTTGTAATTTTCCTACTTGCCACGAGATTAGCAACGATTTAGTCATCTACTTGCACATTCCCGTACAGAACAATAAAAATGATCAAGATTACTAGTGAGTTCACAAGAGCCATAACTAAAATTATACTCCAAACTGGACCACAAAATAAAGAAAAAAGATTCATAGAGTGGGTCATGATAAACAACTATAAAAGAATAGCTAAGAATCCAGAGTTTCATGGCAGGTTTGCAAAGATCCACAATTCCCCCCACCCAAACATCACCAAAAGAGCAGCTATCCTCACGGTGGGCTCCTCCGAGGAAGAGAGGTATATCAGGCTGCCGGTGGTCTCACCGTCCATGAAGAAGGAAAAGGCCCTCTGGCATATTCGTGCTAGCGAGCTACCGCCTGCCCTGCTACATGACTGCCTCCACTGGTATGCAAGCGGCTGTTCGAACAGCAAAGTAGTAGCTTTTGACACACTGGTTGAGTCATTTAGGTGGATGAAAATTGTTTGTACTGTTGAAGAATTCAAACTAAACAGAGAACGAATCTAAAGAAACAGCCGGTGGAAACAACCCATCTTCTTTTTCCAGGAACTAGGATACAGTAATGCAACCGAACAAATCCGCCCAGCATCCGGGGATTCGCATAACCAAATCGGCAAGACCTAATCGCATAACCAAATCGGCAAGACCTATTCGCATCTCATACAGCACTATCGGAGGAATAGGAGTGGGGTGGGTGGGGGAGGTTACCTTCATGTAGACCTTCTCGGCGGCCTTCCCCTCTTCGCCGGGAACCTTGCGGCCGGAGGACCAGGGCCTGGCCTGCACGAACCTCGCCGCCGGGGTCCTGGACGCCGCCACCGCCCTCGCCGCCATCGCCATCGCCGCGACAGAAACCGGTGGCTCGGTCAGTCGCTCTCTCTGTCTCGATCCTGTTCCTCTCTCGCTTTGTCTCCCAAATGAGAAGATACTTTTTTTTTTAGAGGAAAATGAGAAGAGACTGGCAGAGGAAAGTGGAGACGAAATATGTCAGGCACGCAAGCCCAACTTTCTTTCGTGCCGTGACGGCCCAGCCCACGTGCCTCGGAAGGAAAATAAAGCCTGGCCCAGCCCACCTGTTTCGGGCGGCGCAGCCTGTTTCCAGCTGTTCGGCCTTGTTTGGATTTTATAAAATTACAGAAAATTATAAAAACAAATGTAAAAAAGAAACGAAGTGTCATACGGGAGAGGTAGATAGTGAGATTTATTAAGGTTGCCTCATTAAAAAGAGTACAACGCTTGCTCAAAAGGAAAAAAATACAAAAGGAAAATAAAATTACAAAGAATACAACCATTTTTTGGAGGTACCTTGTCTAGATGACATTTTTGAAATGCGGCTACCCGCTCTAGATCCACCGGAATGCAAAGAATACAACGCTATAAGTTCCTATAAATATATTGTACCAAATCATGGACTAAGGCGCTGAGATATTTGCTAGACCATATGTTTTACATATCCATACCATACATGTATATACATCATATAATTTATAAGTTATTTTTAATTAATTTATGAACAAAATTATGCAACACTATATAATTTAAATATAGCTACAAAAATATATGTTTCCATTATATGCATTACGTCTATATAAAAAGAATTATACAACTAACATTTAACATTTTTATGTGGTTAACAATGCAAAACCAGAAATATAAAAATATACTCATTCAGACTTAGTGTGCTAAAAATAAGTACAAAAGTTTAATATAATTCCCCACGGGTCCAAAATTAGTTTCAACCGTTGTTGACTCAATGGGTACGAAAAGTCAAATATGTCCCAACAATAATGTCACTTAAATATCGCATAGTAGCTTGCAAATAATATCAGAACTCATCTTACTGAAACATGACAAATAATGTGAGACTGCTACGAGACCAACCATAGAGACCTAGATCCTTTACTGCCTGTCGGATCTCCTTCTGTGTTTTGATAGGCATCGTGATGCATGAGTGACATGTGACAGATAGCTTAGACTGGGTTACCAATGACATGCGATCTGCTTCATCTCCGTTTACATGGATTCTTTCACCATCAAATAGGTCTTCTCTAGGAACTAGAAAGACATGTAAACATTTATTAGCATTGCCTATTATGATTCCTATATTACCGGAATACACAAATTATAAAAAATGGTAAATTAGTTTCTAGCCAAATAGAATACACGAAATATTGTTGCACGTGTCAAATATAATGCAGCAACCATTAAAACTAGGATTCCGGCAATAACATGGGCAATTACATATACTCTAACACCCCCTCTCATGTGTGACTCGGTGACGGTGAGAACTATACATGAATAGAGAAGAATCTCACGTATGGCTCGATAAGACCAATACGGGGACAATAAGTATATTTTATTGAATTGTGCAAGCCAAAACATGAAATCGAGGCCTCTACACGAATACCATGTTAAGGTTTATGCACTAGGCAGTATAAACAAAAAATCTGAACTGATGAAAAGAATGTGGGAAAAAATGGTAAATTAGTTTCTAGCCAAATAGAATACACGAAATATTGCTGCACATGTCAAATATAATGCAGCAACCATTAAAACTAGGATTCCGGCAATCTTCTCTATCTAAATAGGAGAACCCCACTAGCTGATTTCTCTCAACATGCAAGGTATCCACCTCATTGAGCATCCTTGAGCAATCTTAGCTTGCCATGTGTTATTAACTCTGCCACCTCAGCCAAATATTTCACACAAAAAATTGCACTACACTAATTTCTACGCATCCCTCCATTTATTTATCCTCCTTGACTGCTTTGTAACTTATTTGTTTCTTTTATGGTTTTGTCTACTATATGTCATCATTATTTGTGGTCCAAGCCGTGTCCCTTCCCTTCTCTTCTGTTCCTCTAACTTCCAGACGCAATAACACAAGATCAATAAATCATGGCATCACGCCCTCCTCCACTTCCTCTTCTATTCTCCACCCAATATTTAAACCCATCTCCCAATCCAGTGTTAATCTCCGTTCCATGGTTCGCTCATATTAGCATGGCGCCACTGTAGAATCCTTTGCTTCTTCAATTCTTTACCATCCAGCCCCAGATTATTCAGGTATCTCCATCCTCAAAGTCGGGGACAAAGAAGTGGAGGCTGTAGGGAAAAGGGAATTACCTTTATTTTAGTTTCTGCACCTTCAACTGCAGCAAACATTAGAGCATTTGATTTATTTTTTACAGTAGTACGTTGAACTTTAATTTTCCCTTTTTGTTTCATTCAGGTGGGGATCAAGAACGAATTTCACATGAAGGAAATCAATAAAATTATACATCGGTATGTTTAACTTTAATCTTTCCTTCTTATTCTTGGTTCAGGCGGTGACCAAGAACGAATTTCACAATGAAGGAAATATTAAGGCGATGATAAGAAGAGTTGTATTCCTTTCAGATTACTTTGAAGATACAAATTGGCAATAATAATTAATCAAGAGTATTTGTTTTTACATATCTATATAATGTATGTATATTTGAAACCATATTTATCATAACAAAGGAACGTGTTATTTATCATAGAAGTGATCTTTGAGTTTCGAGTTATATCGATATTCATGCTTCTTAGTTTGTCATAACAAAAGTCATTTTCCGATGTGCATATGGTTACTCCTTCTCAGTAACTCTCATTATCTACCAATCTACCATATAATCCCGCAGCAACGCGCGGGGTATCATCTAGTTACATATACTCTAACACCCCCTCTCATGTGTGACTCGTAACGGTGAGAACTCTACATGAATAGAGAAGAATCTCATGTATGGCTCGATAAGACCAATACGGGGACAATAAGTATATTTTATTGAATTGTGCAAGCCAAAACATGAAATCGAGGCCTCTACACGGATACCATGTTAAGGTTTATGCACTAGGCAGTATAAACAAAAAATCTGAACTGATGAAAAGAATGTGGGAAAAATCAGAATTTCATTGTATTTGGTGTATTATAGATTCTACAAATACACATACGGAAACAAACAAGAGAATTTCAGGTCACCCTTTCTTCTTAGCTCATCAAAAGTGAAATCAGCCAACAAGGGTGAGTCAGTCAGGAACAGTAAACGAACTGCAACGATAATCGACCCCAATGGAGATCCACTACCCCTAAAAGCCAAAAAAAATCATCACTTGCAGCCGTTCATTCCCAAGGGCCGGTGGCGTATAATGGAGTGGACCAATCATAAGAACAGTCGACGCGAATGCGATCGATCATGCGTCATGATTCATGATTCATTCATGGACCATGCACCGCATCATATTATGTGCTGGCCATGTTAGCCCTGTCCTAGGACTAGTAGACACCACTCGCGCCTGTGGAACGACGAACGTTCCTGCATCTTGATCCGTGGGGCTCGCAAACGACATGAAGAAGACGGGCAGCCAGATATTGCTCATGTGACCCAACGATATGGAAGATCCAACTCTTTGATGAGTTAATGCCACCCGCAGTCACGCAACTCGTCACGCATGTGCACTTAAGTCACACTTCTCCAGAACGTGATTTTTTGGTCACACATCTGGACAAGTGGGTGCACGGTGGTCTCTGGGCCCACGTGTCAGACCGTTTTCCGTTGCGGGAGTGCTGACATGGACAAGTAATTTTGTAGAAAACCCCCTGTATTTTTAGATATTTCGCAAAATGGTCCTCCTAATTTTACAAAATAGTCCTTCTAATTTTGTACCATTTGTAAAATTATATTACTCCAGGGGTTTTTCTAAAAATTTACCGTCCAAAACGGACTGACACGTGGGCCCAGAGACCTGCGTGCACCCACTTGTGCAGATGTGTGACCAAAAAATCACGTTCTGGAGAAGTGTGACTTAAGTGCACATACGTGACGAGTTGCGTGACTGCGGGTGCCATTAACTCTGTTTAAGCATATACTATACCAAATTGACGATTCAATTTGCTCATTTTAGTTGTAACCTCGACTATAGTACTCCCTCCGTTCGGAAAAGGATGTCACAAAAATGGTCATCTTTTTTCGAACGGGGGAGTATCAGCAGTAGCACAGCCACAGTCATGTTGTTAACAACAGCTGGTAGATGGAATATCACATATCCACCGGGATCGAGAAAGCGATGGATCGGGAGGTGCTTGATCGGCATCCGTATGCGCACGATACGCATGCGCTCTGAGTGTACGCACGACGCGCGCGGGCCTTGTCTGAACTGAAGAGCGCCGGTGCCGCGCCGTGTATAAAAACGGCGCCTCTGCAACAGTATAGGACTCACCAGTTCGAAGCATCAGAGGTATCCGAGCAGGGCAAGCGATAAGCAGCTGAGCTGAGCACGTAGCAGGCTGTTCGTCGTCTTCAAGTAGCTAGCGTCTTCAGTAGTAAACCAGCTCCAAGCTTCCAGGCTTCCAGCTCCCATGGCCAGCTTCGCAGCGCAGCTCGTGGACATGCTGTACGGCCTCTTCGAGCGCGTCACCGGCTATGGCGCCCGCGGCGAGGACGGCAAAGGTAAACACACGCATAAGCTTGCCCACTGTGAAAACAGTATATTACCGAAGTCACAATTAGTATATTGTAGTTTTCTGATGATTTGAATTCGCTACATGTACGTACGTGTGTGTTTCTGGTTGTGCAGATGCACGGGAGCCAAGCAAGTTAGCGTCCCCGGAGGCGATCCGGACTGAAGAAGCTGTCCAGGTCAGGTCCAGACATCTCGACCAGTCAGGAGGCTCAGGCGCCCAGGTTAATTAGCCTGGATGGCACGTATAGCCTCCACGGCTGAAAATACACAAGGGACGATGTGTGTTTCTCGATGCCTTGAGATGAATGCCTGTTGCTGTGTGTGCCAGCATGTTTGTTATGTCTCTGTTAGTTTCCTGTGATGTTCGATTTCCAGGTCGAGCTGTGTGCGTGTGATGTTCTTTTGTGTGTATGAGTTGTAAGGCTAATAAAGCTAGCAGTCACTTGATGAACGGAACATGGCTTGTTTTCTCCTGATCAGTGTTTATATATTTTTTTTCCGAACTTACCATCTAAGAAACTGTTTTCGTCGACGTGTTGGATTTGGTGTCGATTATGTGTAATATGGTCATCTGTTGGACATATGCAAAGGGCTAAAGAGTCGAAAACATGTACCTCAGCTTTGTTATATAGGGTGTGTTTGCATAGCAACCAGGTATAGACAACACAACAAAGAGAACTTGCCTGTGGCAAGATGGTTATGAGGGTGGTTGTACCCCCAGCCCACCAGAGTTCAAACCCCAGGTTTGACGTTGGTATTTCTCATTTAGACGGAATATTCTTTCAGTGGGAGACGACATTCCCGTCGACAGCGAGGCGCCGTGGTGACTTCGTCAATCTCAAGACCCAACCGCCGGCTCAGTCTTTCGGAGGTGCTCATAGGGGTAGGGTGTGCGTGTGTGCGTTCATATGGGTGAGTGTATGCGCGTGTATGTGAGCGTCTGCGTTGTACTGTGTTTCTCAAAAAAAAAAAAGAACACAACAAAATAGACCAGACAAAGCGGTAGACTAGAAACAATATCACGGTGAGAACAATTTGGGCACCCATACGTGGACGGAGAGTGATCGGCCATGGCGCGGTGGTCAAGATGGGGAGGAGCTCCCTTTATGCCTCGGAAAGTGGATGTTGATTTTTAAACCTATAAAAATATCTTCTACCCATCTACTTCCTCCGTTCTATTTTATTTGATTTCAAAATAAATGTATCTAGACGTATTTTAGGTACTAGATATATCTATTTTAGAGTCAATTAAAATGGAACGGAGGGAGTACTTTGAAGAAGGATCTAATCACATAAATTCTAACATCAAGAATACAAAGAGGCATGCTGTTACCGCCGCAGGTGCATGTAGATCACACGAGGATAAACAATCACAACCTGAGATTGAGATATCTTGACAAGTTTTGGCGTTCTTATCTACTTCCGGGCTTGTGTCTACGGGTACTCGTCTCTATGTACTAAATCGACACAGCGCAAGCGACGAAAAAAACCATCGTGGCCATCAGAGGCCTCTCAACACGAGACTGTGAATGGAATGAGGAGGAAGATGGGCTTGTGGGTGGGACCCATTCCACCGCGCTCGTACAAAACACGTTTTGGAATGAAGAGAAAAGTCAGTCTCTTAAAATTATGTTCCTTATTTGACACTGGTGAAAATTTTCTTCCGTATTTGGCCTCTCCTTTAAATTTCTTTCCCTATACGACACTTTAGTGCATTTTGTTCACTAACAGTGTTAATGCGAGGCATGAAAAGACATTTTTACCCCTGGTGCATACTGTGACAATAAATCTGTACACGACAATAAGTCAATAACTGGAGTAAAGTTACATTTTTATTCTTTGTTAAATCGACCAGATTTGAATTCAGCATTTCCTTCAATTTTTATTTTAAATATTGAAAAACTGGACATATCCTCCACTGTTTTTGATGCCTTCGTCTGGAATGTTGTCTGTTTTTTCCAGCATTGTTGTAGGAGTAGGATCGACCATGAGCGTTGTTGTAGGGTACATCTCTTCTGCATTGCAATGAAGAGAAGCCAGGGGATCATTTTGCACACCTTCTGTATGAAGTGCACACTATTGAATCAGTCATGTTTACTACCATAGAGGCCATGGCCACATGATTTTCGTGCTTTATTCCTTCGTTCTTACACAAGTTCACTGATCTACATCTGAATCTGACCTGTGCAACTCAAAAATCAAAACCGAAGTAGTTCCCTTAGCCAGTCTCACGTCCCGGCCTGCCATGGCAGCAGCACGAAGCTTCTTGGCGTGCTCCACCGCTATGTCCACGAGTGCGTCCGTCACGACGCGTCCCCTCGTCGATCAACGCCACGCCGAACAACCTCGGCAGCGCCTCAAACCAAGCATGAGGTCGAGGTACCCGACGGCTTCGCCGACGAAGAACGCGCCACCGTTCGAGGACTCGACGAATGCCTCTCCAGGCACTCCACCATCCCGGCCTCCTCGCTGGCTCGCTCCACCCTCCGTCGCCGCCATCATGACCCTCCCCAGGCAGGGAACAGCTCGCCGGCGATGCAGGCGGCCCAGAACCGCGCGGCGCCCCCCTTGGCTCACACCACCACTTCCTGAACGGACCAGCACTCCGGCGCCGCCGCTAGGGCTCTGGTTGGGTGGGGAACAAACGACATGGTTCGCTCGGAATTTCTCTTGTATATCTGTTCGATAGGATATGGACAGAGGGTATTTTTGACCGACGGATTAGTTTTTAACGGAACAGAGTAACGGAATGAACGACAGTGTCATATAAGGAAAGAAATTTTAAGAGGTGGTCATATAGGGAACAAAATTTTATCCAATGTCAAATAAGGAACAAGATTTTAAGGAGGGTCAAAAAAGTAATTCTCTCCGGAATGAAACGTTGTCACACATGCATGTGAAATGACTCGTCTTGACACGTTTATCCATGGGGCATGCAAAGAGATAGGAAGAGGACACGCAGCTCGCAGGTGGCTCATTTGACCCATAGATATGGGAGATCGAACACTCTAGAGTCTAGACAGACAACAACAGATCACTATGCATACGCATACCAGACAATCTACAACTCTCCGGCCCTTGCACATCCTTTTGTAGCTGGTGCCATCTCTTTGGAGGATTAATATAAGCATGCGATCAGGGAATGTTCTCGAGGGATATCTGCAGTCGTCAACCTGTGATTCACCGCTCATTCAGCAATCGCGCGCGCCGAATCGGTTGCCTGGCGATCGTGGACAACCAACTACTCTTCATTTTTTTTTTTATTATAGTCGTGCAGGGATAACAGAATGTCATTGTGAATCGTGTGTTACACATGGGCGCGCCGGACAAAATCGAGAAATTCCGATTCCTCGTCGTACATTTGATCCGAAAGCACAAAGCATACGCTGACAAGCGCGTCGGTTGGTGACCCGGAATGTGTAGATATAAATGGCGCACCGGCGATGGCGATAGGACTCAGTAGTCACCACTCACAGCTCAAAGCATCGGAGCAGTAGCAAAGCAGAGCAAGCAACTAGCCCTCGGATCAGAGGCAGCAGTAGTAGCAGACACAGCTTGATCAAGCTGCGCTCTAGCTCCCATGGCCAGCTTCGCTGCTCAGCTCGTGGACATGACGTACGGCCTCTACGAGCGCGTCACCGGCTACGGCGCCGCCCGCGGTGAAGACGACAAGGGTGTCAAAGGTACTCAAGCTTTGCATGACAATCCCCAGTCCCAGCTGGAGCCAGTCGCTGCGATGGAGTTTGCTAACAGTGCACTGTGCGTCTTGATGTGTTTCCTGCAGGTGCGCAAGGTGAGCCCAGCAAGCAGCTGGCATTTGGAGAGGCTTCCCGGACCAAAGAAGTCGTCGAGATCAGGTCCAGGAATCTCCCAGAGTCAGGAGGCTCAGGCGCCCAAGTCAATAGGGATGGTATCTAGAGATCCGGTTAACTGCCGAGCCTACGAGTGTTTCGCTCCCAGTCCCGGTGTATTTACTAATTAAGCAGGCGTGTGTGTGTCCTCCCAGTAATCTTTCAGTTCGTTGCGTACTTAGTAGTAGCACGCCATCTTTATCTAAAAAAAGTAGTAGCACGCCATGATTTCTTGACTCCCTGATCGAATCCGTGTCTGTTGGTGTGTGTGCTGTTCCGTGGTGCTCGTAAAGCAGCAGTTCGATGAATCGTGCATGTTTAATTTCTCCTGATCAGATGTCTGTATTTTTCTCAATCCAAGTCTCTGAGCTCAGAAATATTTCTATTTTGTGCGGGGAAGCGATATAGAAAGATGGTTGGAACGGATGGACCTGTGACGGGGCCGTAGGTGATCTGATCGTGCATAAGCAAGCCATGGGATTGGAATAACCTTGTGTTCTTCGTTTTAGTTTTTAGATTGGGATAACCTTGTGTTCTTCTTCGATGCCACATGTTGTAGATTGTCAAGCATTGCACGACTGGAAGGTGGGAGCCATGATGGCTATTACCGCTAAATCTAAAACAAACGACACAATTCCAAAATATGTATTTTGTCCATGAAGTATGACGAAAACACACCATTTGCCATGTACTACCGTATCAAAATATAAGAATTTCTATACTTTCGGTATTTCTCCTGATTCGTACGTATATAGACATATTTTAGTGTGTTGATTCACTTATTTTGGAACGAATCTAGACAAGTAAAAAATGGTAGAAAGTGTTATATTTTGATACAAGGAGTAACTCTTACAGGATGAGTACTTCAGTCACTCAAGTCGCACAATGTAGTGCCGTGATCACCATCCCTGCTATCAAATATCAACACCTCGTCCGTCCGTGTCCTACCATCCGTGCTGTCAAATATGAAATTTTACTAATAGCAATTGTGATACAATTGAATATCATTAAACTTAGTGAGATAATGTCCACGCGATGGACCAAGCGTATTTACCACATACGTAGAAAGAAACCAATCTAATCAACGACATGCATTTTAATTACTTATGTTAATACTCACACTCACTCAGATGAATGTCCTACATTTTGTGCAAACTAAAATTTGTGTCAACTTGATTCATGTTTAATTATGTGAACGAATTATTTATCTCAGAAACCTGCATGAAAACTTGTATAGAACAGATGATTCCAAGCAGACCGTGGACGAGCATATCAAACAACCAAATCGTATTAGGCGAAAGTAGTATAATATATTTTATTTTTATTCGCAAATGATTTCTATTAGCAGCATTAATACCAAGTGCACAACTGTCAGCTAGTTAATGTACCCGTTGCAACTTTTAGAACATATTTAACCACAAAAATAAGGGTAAAGAATCATGTCAACTTTCAATTTATACACTAGAAGTTGTTGTAGTTATGCTTACCGCATCATATACTAAAACATTCTATTAATATATTTAGTAGAATATTAGTTCTACATGTCTATACCATAAATATGTCTACACTATAGTTTCTAAAGTTACATGAAATTAACTGGTAAAGAAAAATTTGCTACACGATATAGTTTAAATCTACCATAATGCATATGTGTTTTACAGTTATACACGTTATGACAATATAGAAAGAGTGATAAATTTGTATGTGGTTAACAACGCCAAGCAAAAATCATAAAATTATTCATTAATACTGACATGCTAAAAATAAGTTTAAAGTTTAATATAAATATTTGTCCTGGGTAAAATTGACCTCGTGAAAAATGGGGGGATTGGACCTAAATACCCGAGGAAAACTTGACTCCCCTGTTTCCTAAATAGTGCTAATCATGTATGTTGATAGTATCGTTGATCATTGCAGACCTCCAAATCATTATCCTCTACTTTACTCCACATATCTTAGGAGAAGAGGTGTATCGTGTGCTTCTCTACGCCCAAATGCCACTACCGCTATGGCCTCCATCTAACGGCTCACAACACAGTGTACTCTTGATATAAGATTTCTAAGTTATTTTTTTCTGAAACGGAGGTTGAAATTATCCGCCTCTACATCAAATTTTGGTGAACACAACTTTTTTATTCTATTATTTATCAAAATTCTACAAACAAATAGATCGATTAACCTGAAGCCGCTCGAGGTGGGTAGTTGAGTCACTCAACTCGCACGATGTAGTGTGCTGGTCACTCAGCTTCCCTCAACTCGCCATAGACTAATCATTTATCTCTCAAGTCCCACCATTCCCGTCGGTTTAAGTTACTCCCCAATGATGTCAACCACTAAGCCCATCGAAAGCGCTAATGAGCTCCCGGACGCCTAATGTGTCACTGTCCTACTGTCCTCATTGACACAGTGCAATCATGGCAAAATTCGGTGTTGCCTCATCACCTATATTTTCGACATTTTTATAAAAACCACATACTCCAACTGTCCCTAAATAAGTGTATTTCTAGTTTTAGTACTAAGTCATTTTTTAATTTGACCATATATATATATAAAGTAGCAACATATTGGTATATATTAAAACTTCAATTCAAGATGAATCTAGTGAACTAATTTAATATCATAAATTCGAATACTTTCTCATATAAAGTTGGTAAAAATTTAATAAGTTTAACTTACCTTAAACGTTAGATGTACACTTATTCGAGTATGGAGAGACTAGGTAGTTCATTCGGTATACCAAAGTTGCACCCGAGCTTAAATGCTCCTAGTTGTTATCATATTCAAAAATACAAAAACTCCAAAAAAAATCTTTTAAGAAAATCAGAGATAGAGATGTTACAGTTCCCTACAGACGTGTAAAGTTTCATACAAAAATGACACATTTGTGTTCTCTGCAAAAAAAGAAAATATCGGTGGCTAACATTAGATCTACATCTGTTTTTTTCGAGCACTGATCTGTCTTTTCGCACAGAGCACAAATAAAGTCATTTTCTTGATGAAACTTGGTACGTATGTAGAACACTTTAACATGCGGGTCTCTGTTTTTTTAGAATTAATAAAAGTGTTTTTTCTATTTATTTTTTCAATTTTCGTGCTCAACCAGTAGCATGTGAGGTTGGGAGCCAAATCTGCTCTCCCATTATTTAGGTAAATTCAAACTTTACAATATTTTTGTGAGCTATGTACACCCATTGTTTTGTAACCGTAAATTGTTTGGAACCCGGCTCTACCTGGTAACTGTAACTGTAAATGTAAATGGCTCCCGAGCTAAAGTGAGCTTGTTTTTAAAAACTCAAATCAGCACCTTTGAGTTATAAAAAATTGAGATTTTTTTTAGACGTGGACAGTGTGGAGATTTACAAGGGTGCAAAATTGTGACTCAAAATTCGTGCTAGTTTGGACTCCACAAAAAGGACAAATCGTTAATTTTTTTCAAGTTTTTGAAATTATGTACCTAGATCCACAGTAACCCAGTAATCTATACTACTATTAAAAGAGCAAACTTGGTCTTGGTGGGATACATTAAATCTGTACCATTCAATATCCGATCAAACGGCTCAGATCGTCCCAATGTTTGACAACTCAACATTGTCCGTTTTGGACCGTTTTGCCCTCCCACCAAATCACATAATACAACCAAATTGTCTGGTTTGTTCTATTTCTCCCCTCCCGGATAGAACGTCCATCCTCCATCGTCGTCCCACCACGTACCTGTCCTCCGGTCGAGACCTACCCTGCACACGAGCACCGGAGCGCATCGCACACACGATCTCCCCACCTCTCGCCGCACCCGTACACTAGCCTTGTGACCTCGATTCCTGATCGGAATCCTTGCTTCGAGATCAGGATGACCTGGTAGGAGGAGGATGAGAAGAGGAGATCAGGGGGTGACTAGGTACGAGGAGGAGGAGAAGAGGGAGGGCGTAACGAGGGATGGGATGCAGAGAGACCGTTGCATCTCGGCGGCGGCTGGGGGCAAGAGGAAGCGGATAGGCGAGGTGATGGACATGTCCTCCCCTTTGACGCCGTGGGGGTTCTCCGGCTGCCACGAGCAGGACCGGATCGCCGCCGGGAAGCAGCCGTGGCTGCCCCACTCCGGCGCAGGATCCACCGCCATGTCCAAGAGCAAGTTGTTCGATGGTGAGCCCTGTCCGCCGCCACAGCCTGCTCTCGCCTCCATCCTCGAGTTTGGCATCCGGAAATCTCCCGTCCGACCGAGGGCGAGTTCGTGGATATCAGATTGCTCAACACCCGACGATGCTGCTGAAAACGGAAAAGCAGAGGCCATCCTTTAATCCAGTGTGATCTGCTAGCTATGGTAAAGAGGAAATCACGTCGGCGCCACAGCTCACGATTCGCTCGCTCTCGTTGGCTGTCCCCACCTCGCCACGGTCGCCTAGCCCATTACTAGTACAGAATGACACATCGGAAACGGGCCAAAAACCCCTTCGGCAACGAAGAAAGGGTCCGTGTCCCCGACCCTGTCACTGATGTGAAGCCCTTCATCGGTAACGGAGGCAAAAAACCGTCACCAATGAGGCCTAAGTTGGCTACGGTTGCCGGCCAATATCCGTTTCCGATGTATCGGTGCATCAGTAACAGAGATTCTATTTTACTCGTTTGCATTGAGATTTGTTCAGAAGTCTACAGCAGCAATGCGGTTGCCAATTGACATTCAAAATCTCATAGCAGAAGCACAAAGTTTCTAGCAAATCCATTCATAGTATATAAGAATTGTCATCATTACATAGCATCAAAAGATGAGTTACACATGCCTCACTAATCCTATCATTCTCATGTCTCCCTAAACTTAACTTTTATGACACTCCACTCTTCTCCAGCTCCATCTTCTTCCTCAGTTCCGAAGCGCCGAAAACGGAATTCGACCTAGCAAAATACTCGAGTAGCGGTTTCTTGCTTCTCCAAATCACATCTGCAGCCAAATTGCTACACACATACACAAAAAAGATGGAGAAACTGAAAACCAGAAACCACACCGAGCTCGCAAGCCTCCTTAGCAAATTAATCTTGCCAAATTCTTCGTACTGAGGCTTGCTCCATCTTGGACGGTGTCGCCGAAATATAATAGCGTCACCGCTGTGACATTTCGGCCACACTGTCCAAGACACTGTTAATTAAAAAAGTGTTTTGAATAGTGCAGTGAAACGTCACAACAGCGACGGTTCACGGATATATACTATTACTTCATACACTAGCTACACAAAACCATAACGAGGATTAGCACATTGACAAAGGGTTGAAATTAATCTATTCATCATCGGTACAACTAGTAGTGAGGAATCTATTCATCATCGGTAGTACTACAAAGCGTTGAAATTAATTTACCCTAGTAGACTTAAAATAGTGCAAGATTTAGTATTGAGGGACGTATTCATCATCGGCTGTACTAAAAACAGACACAACACAATACTAGACTTCAAATACTAGACAAGTTTTCTATGCTACTTTAAATAAAATGTAAGATCTAGTGTTGAGGGGTGTATTCATCATCGGTAGTACTACAATACTAGACAGAACACAATACTACAATACTAGACAGTACTACAATACTAGATCGGTAGATGCTACTTTAAATAAAATGTAAGATCTAGTGTTGAGGGGCGTATTCATCATTGGCAGTACTACAATACTAGACATAACACAATACTAGACTTCAAATACTAGACAAGTTTTCTGTGCTACTTTAAACAAAACTAGTTGTATTGTGGCGCGTCGGCACGCCGCTCCTGTAGTGGAAATAATGGCTGTTTTTTTCTTTTTCTTTATGGTTGGATAGTACAATTAGAGAAAATGTATTTAATGAGTATTTATTTATGAAATTTAAATTCATAAGTAGGTGAAATGCATTAAGAATGTATGCAAATATTAGCTAATTAGAATTGTTTGAGTTTGTTTGAATTTTGGCATTAATAAGTATCCTTTATTTTTCGGGACATGTCGATATAGTTTAGAGTATTTCCATTGCAAAGCAATTTGAAATGTTCAAGAATTATTAGTTTTAAATGTAAGTCCACAGTAGGTGGGAATGTACATTTATTCATCTGAATTCCATAGTTGGGCAAAAAAAATTCAAATCAACTCCATATAATCGGAGGAAGTGCATATGGATTTGTTGCAAATTTTTACCAAATTTAAATGCTTTATTTTTTCATTTTGCCGTACGTAATTCGTATTTATTTTTGTGGTCATTTGGAACTATTTTTCATATTTTTTGGATGGAAAGATTTGAAATTGTCGATTTCCAACTGTTTATATCAATTTCCGGAAACTGTCCAAGTAATGTGGGGACTACTTATGAGGAAATGTTATTTCCAAATGTCCAAATGTTTACCAAATTGATATGCTTAAATATGGTTTCATTTTGACATAGTTAATTCATATTTGTTTTTGTGGCCATTTGGATTTTTTTTTGTTTACTTTATTTGGATGGAAAGATTTGAATTCGTCGACTTTGAAGTATTTGTCAAATTGTGGAAATTGTGTAAGTAATGTGGGGCCCACTTGCAAGTAATTTTCCAATTTGTGGGAAATCATGCGAAAAGGGGGGAAATCTGACAGGCCGGGCTCACTGCGATGTCGTGTATGGGGTTGAAATTTGTTTGCCATATTTACAAAACATCCTGTATTTGAATTACCGTGTATTTTGGAAATTGCAAAAATATTTGGAAATCAGAAAACAGGGAAAAAAAGAAGAGAAAAAAATCAAAAAAAAAGGGAAGAAAAAGCCGCAGCAGCCAGGCAGGCCGGCCCACGTGGCGGCCCAACTGGCCGGCCCAGGCCGGACGTGATGTCACGCCGACGTCATGGGGCGGCGGTGCCGCGGCGGCGGCGAGGACGACGCCGGCGGCGCGTTACCGCGAGGCAGGACGTGCCGGTGCACGCGCCCGACGCGGCGCGACGCGGAGCACGCGGGAGCGGCGGCGCCGCTGGCTGAAGTTCGCCGGAGCGTCGCCGGCGGGCCGCGGGCGCGGCGGAGAGCAGGACGCACGGCCGTGCACGGGCGCGACGATTGCGGCGGCTTCGCGGCGTTCCGGCACGCGTCCGTCGGCGAGCTGGTAGAGGCGAGAACGTCGGAGCCGCCGGTGGCCGTCGATTTGGGCGGCGGAGACCAGCGCGGCGGCGCGAGGCGTCGGCGGTGGCGGCGAGCACGGCGGCGTCGCGGGAGAGAGAAGCGAGGGGTGGGGAAACTGGACGCTTTTGCAAAAAAAGTACTCGAATTTTGCTGTAATTCTTTGTAGGTCCTTTTAGTCGTGAAACGTTGGAGCGCGGAGCAATTTGTCGTCAGCGAGGGGGTTTTGCGCAAAAGTTTCAAGGTCGGGCTGTGTGGGTCATTTGATCGGGAGGCGACGGCGCTGATCGGGGCACTGTAGCATACTGTTCATTTGCTACAGTAGCTACAGTACCCGCCCGCGGACAGGCCGAGAATTTGTGCTCCCTTAATATAGTTAGTAATGTAAGATTAAGTCGGCGACATACCCGGGGAAGATACACGGCAATAGACCAGTAGATCCGCGTCGGCGACATACTCGGGGAAGATGCGCGGCGGCTCACGACGCGCCGCTGGGGGAAGATGCACGGCAGCTCGCCGACGCGCCGCTGGGGGAAGATGAACGGCGGCGATGCCGGCCGGACGCGCCGCTCAGATCTGTGAGATAAGGGTTAGATCTTGTGTACTGCTTGAAGCCGCCGCCACACTGTGGAACATCATTACTTCCAACAAAAATGATACCTGCCAAGCACATGCAGAGAATATAGGAAAGCATATTAGGCATACCACTGACTTTAAATCAAGAGCTAGGAACATTACTCCTACAAATATAAGGTTTACATACATAGAAGTCTTCTAACAATAGCTTCATATATATCAGTGTAGTACGACTTGAAAATGACCACATGCAATAGAAAAAAAAAGGAAAAGAAACTTTTGATTTCTTACAATTAAAAAGCGCTCTACCAATGACATAAGTAGATTTTGCAGGTTTGTTTGCAGTTGCTAGGCGCAAACCTCGCGCATTTGCTCAGGTATATCAACACCTATGTGTCAACCACGCCTCTGTTTTGTGTTTGCGTCTCCCATTCCGTGTCACTGTGGAGCTGCCTGAAATGAGAACCACCGGCCAATTATGAGAAAATTAAACTATAGACGTGGCAAAAAGGAAGTGGTAAAAAGAAGAGATAGATGCAGGATATATCTATCAAACTCAAGACGGATGAATTTATGTGGTAAGAAGGGAGTGAGCCCTTACTTGAATGAGGGAGAATGTAAACCAAGGGAGGCATTGTAATTGCATTTGACAAGGATTCAAGAACTTCGTGTTAATGGACATGAGCTCCTTTTTAGACAAATTCAAGAACTTAGTTTGTTTCAAATTGACTTCATCGCTCATATCTATACCCAACACCATCTATTTCATATGGCCTACTGAAGCCCAAAAAATGCTACATATAGAGCTTGTGATATGAAAATGGGCTAACTATACCTGTGATTCTCAATCCATTTTTAGAAGGATAACCCATGATCTCGAGTAGCAGTCCAATAATCAAGCTGCGGCAGGTTGAGTCATCTAGGGCGAAGGTCAAAATGGCCATCACTGCAGATATGAAGGGAAAAATCAATTATGTGAGTATTAAAATTTAAAATCTTCAGATAAATAGAGATAATCAGATCTGGCCGCCAGCATTTTTTTTAGCACGACTCCAATTTTGAGGAAGCATCAGTCGATGATCCTCAACAAATGACAAATGAAATACTTGAGTTCGTATATAAACTAAAGAAAAAGAGTGCATTGCCCCTTAACATGAATGTGATTATTTCTGTCCAAGAGGAAAACTAATGCTCTGCCACCAAATGATCCATTAAAAGGCTTAGAACCAGCTATCTAAGCTAAGAAAGAAACAACGTTGAAAAAGACAACTTATCCCATTTCCACCCCATACTCTTATGTTGCGTTGATTTATTAGTTAAAAACACCTAACATGGCATGCATTACTCACATTGCCCAGGGAATCCTGACCAAGCAGACACTGATGTTTGATCGCAATGACATAACTTTGGTATGCTCATAGTGTTGACAGGCTAGTCCTTCCAATGGCGTCTAAATAGTTCATGACTTGTAACTGACAATAAGAGATAGCATACCAAACATCAAATCTCATGGTTTCAGTTAGCACAGTTAACATCCATAACCAGTCTGAAGTCGATATATAATAATTATGTCGATTCCTAGATCTAGAACCCAAAAAAGGGCATACACTCTTAAGACAGTTGCCGCTGCACACATGTCAGAACCCCACAACCCCACGCCAACCTGCTAGCACAATGATTACTACTACTCGATCCTGTACCAGACACCAATTTAGATTATTATTAAAATTTAGGTTCAACATTTTCATTTCACCCTCTTTAAAAATAACATGTTCTGAAATTCTGATTATTATTAATTAGACAAAGTTGCTACTTAATTAACACTTTGGACAAAGTAGAGCTACAAATATGCATGAAAGGAATTGTCCTACTCTGATTCTCATCTTCGTGTGCCTCAGCACGAAACGTCGGAACAGAGGACACAATAGCATGGAAGGGAGAGGTTCATTAGTGCTTACAGGCTACTTTAGTCGTTCTCAGCTTCCCCTAGTGTAAATATGGAAAATTATGAGTTACGAATGGTTGGCTAATTGTTTTTTATTTTATTTGAGAACAGGTAAAAAATAAAGAGCTTAGAGCAAACAAAGATATGCAACTAATATATATCAAGCGACCAACTTGTTTTCTAACCATCACACAACAACCATGAAGAGGTAATCATGATGTAACGTAGTGAAGAGGTGAAAAATGCCAGTATACTTACATAGTGATCATTCATCTTTTAAGAAGAAAACTAAGTTCAGAACTCAAGAGCAAACTGTAATCACGAATTCACGATGTTGCAGGCAAGATTAGCCTTTACCCTGTCACTATTCTGGATCAGCTCAATGTCTGCAACGATAGACATAATCATAGGCATCTCAGTACAACAAAAATTCATATGAAGGAAACAGCAGGCATTATCCATATTTATACCATAATTTAATTCCATATTAAGAAATCCTAACGTTACACAAAAGATCACTGTGTGCAGCAAAACTTCAGTTCTAGACAGTACAGTAAACTGACTATGGATCAGCTCAATGTCTGCAACAATATACATAATCATGAGGTATCGCAGTACAACAAAATTTATATGAAGGAAACACATTATTCATGTTTATGTCATATTTTAATGCGATATTAAAAAAGGCCCAAAACGTTAACACAAAAGATCATGTGTGCAGCCAACTTCAGTTCTAGACAGACCAACCAAATTGCACAAATAGATCTATGGAAAGCCTGCAACATAATGTACAAATTATATTTAAAGACTAATTCAAATTATGGACAGACCAACGTAGAAATTTAGTGAAGATTTGTGTCTTAAGGAATCAGCTAGAGTACTTCCTCTATCTGAAACTATCTACCCAGTTCAGAACAGCACAAGCTAGAAATAAATTAGGTTCAGGCAGAGAGGGGAGCTAGCAAAGTGCCAATTGGTTCTGTGCTCCAAGTAAAAAAAAATGATGCTTGAAAACTAACTGCTGTTTTAGTCATCGAGATGGACTACATGAAGGGAACAAACAACCACATAAAACTCTTATATGTATCAAAATAATGATCAAATGTTTCATACTCATGAATCTGTGTTCAAACAAATGACAGCGTCATGCTCAATTAAATTGTTAAATTGGATTATGACCTCTAGAAAAGAAATTGACACAAATGGATCCTGACCAAGTGCTAGAGAAAGCTGCTGAAATTGTAACTAACCAAATGTACTTGACAGCAAACCAAAATAAAAATAGGACGGTTGAAGCTAGCAATCCTAATTCACATAAAGCATCTAAAATCTAGTCATATGACCTGCAAGCAGACAGAGACAGCTAGAACGTGTAGCTCACACTCCTTCAAGCCACCTAGCTAATTATCTTAATAAAAAACAAACTAATTTATGGAATATAAAGCACATATAGCTCACACCAACAACTGCCTGCAACATTCACAAACACAACTCATCTAGCACACAAAACTGAGATCAAACTTATCAGTGTATTTCTTTCAAATTCTCAACCTTACACGTTGAGATGAGAGGAAATCTAACAATCCAAATCCACATAACTTAATTAACATTCGTCATGTAACCTAATACGATGTTTTTGTCCAAAGTAGACAACATGTGGTACTATATATGTAACACCTCTATAAACTACACCAGCAGAATCAAGATACAAAGCAAGACAAATTAAATGTATCCTTTTCTGTCACAGGTAATCATCACTTCCGGGGATAACTTGAGAACACCATTTACACATGCTTTTTTTACAGCTTAAAGCCACACATAACATAGACATAGCTTGGAAATCATTACAAAGGCTATTGCTGTGTGTAACTTAAGTGTACCTCATAGGTGTTATTGTTCAGATAATTAGATATCAGTACACCAAGCAACAAAGACCAGTAATATAGCAAAATACACTTCCCTTTGAATCTAGGCACTACCCAGCGCTAATTTAAATTTTGAAAGAAGAGACAGTTTAAGGCCATATCAGACAGGAAGGACCAAAAATAAATAAAATCACAGCTATTCCAATCTTTACATCAATGCCAACCTAACGCCACATGTTTTCTCCACACCATAATATATGTGCCAAAATTCAGATTAGGTACTAAAGAAATTTTCTTGTCTACATCACCTCAGTTATTAAAACCAGAAAATAGAAACATCGAGGGCTGCTATGCATCCGACGGTTTCTGTCCAACAGAAACCGAAGGGCTTCGATGGAATCACATATTCAAGTTGGACAAACGGATGGTGGCATTGTAAGAAAATTGTACAGCAAGTATTGTACCCAAAGCAATTTTGTATTACCAACACATAAACACAGTTATTGGCGTTCAATTAATTCGCTACCAATATACCAAGCAACAAAGACCAGTATTATGATAAATAGAGTTCACCAAGTAATAATTTCCACTCTGAAAGAACAGTTTATTCCTAGGACCATGTCACACAAGGATACATAAAATAGAATAAAAACGCGTGCTATCCAACATGTACATCTGAACATAAGCACCATCCTACTGCCACCATACGCATAAATCTTACCAGCAAATTAACAAACTCCGCACTCCAGCAGAGAAACAACACCAACCTTCAGGCCGCAATCTCCGACGCTGTGACGACCTTCAGTTAGTCAGGTACCAAACTCAATGCGAATAAATACAGTTCATTTGTATTGATCTTGTGCAAATAAGGACATATATGCTAACCTGACACATATGACAGCCTCAAATTCATAGGTTCAGTTTTGCTGGATCCGAATGAGCCAAAAATGATAGATAATAGTACAAAACCTGGAATATTAAGAAAAGATTTGTATATCAAAAAGCAGAAGAAAGCAACAGTTTCACATCCATACGTCATGTGTGACCTCATATGGCAAAAATGTTTCGTGCTAGAGAGCTAAAGCCTAGAACCGTCAACTAAATGAAAACAATGCCAATGATCTAAAAAACAGATCAAATGAGGGCAAAGAAAAGGAAATAACTGTGTGGGAACCAAGAACTTTCATGGTAAAATATGGAAGAAGAAAAAATAAAAGCCTGTAGCTCCCATATAGAAGTAGAACGCTGGCCACACTTAAGCAGTTATATTCCATTTACTATAATGAATACATTTGTTGCTAGAAGGTGTAGATTGCATGTCCTCACCTAGCTGAGTGAACTTCACTGATGACCTTTTGAGGTACTCGATCATTAAGCTGCTCTTTTTGTACACTCGCTAGTGACCAAAGGTTAATCTTGCCCACTCAAAGAATAGAAGTCCTAACAGGTACATAACCATGTCTCAAGATAAGGAGTCGATGGAAGGGGAGCACGATGGAACCAGCACGACACAATTGACCAAACCTCCAGCCTATATTTTTCTCTCTGCATAAACATAGAATAATAAAATAAATATGAGAATATTTTATGGATGCCATGCGAACATGCATCTGCAACAATAAAATTTAAGGATGCATGCATTTGGTCAAATAGAAGGACCGCGTGACAAATATAATAAAGAAATCAACTATTGTGTGGCAAATATGACCATACGTATATGGGGTTTTAAAATCATCCAATTTCAGTCTAAAATTACAGTAATGAGGAACCAGCCACAAATCAAAATAAAAACAGTTACCTATTTTATTTCTGCGAAAAAATAGTTTTGGTAACTTCAAATAATTCATGCAAAATCATTCGGGAGCATTATTTTGCCTGAACCATACTCCACTAAGAACAATAAATAATGGGCAAGAAAATCCTCTTGCTACACTGGCTACAAACTTCCTACCAGCGACAAACATTCACATAAATAAAATTTGGCATGTGTCCACCATAAAAAAGCATTCAAGTAATATGATGAGTTTTAGCAAGCAAACCCTTCGTTATAACTTTCACCCAAATCATTTTACACTTAAATGTTAAGACTAAGTTCAGTAAAAAGGAAGATAATTTATATTTCATATGATTTTTTCACACATTTGAAAGTGAAATAATTAGGAAATTTGTTGTCCACTCTTGTTTACCGTCATTCAGTTATTCAGCAAGGCTCGCAATTCAAATGGAACTAAATGGGAACAAACAAATTATTAAGACCCATCTCCTTCTCAAATGGCTGGAATGCAAATGACCAAGTGACCAGATGATATAACAATATAACCCAAGAAATGGTGACCGAGAATTACTTGGTAAAATAAAACCAAAAAATTAGTTCCAATGAAATAACAGAACACAAAAGTATAATCAATGGATTTATCAGATTGTTCTTATTGTGCGAGCTATAGTTAGACCGCAGTTAAAATTTCAGAAATAGAATACACACAAATGCTAACCAAAATCAAATCTAGTAAAATCCGTTTCATGTAAATGAGAGATAATTAACATGAGTACTTTCACCTGGGCCTGGAACAACAATTTTGGCAGCACGCAACCATCGACCCTGGCACTGTCCTGATGTACCTCGCCGACTGAGGAACTTCTAGTAAGTTGGCTAGCTCAATTAGAAAATACTCAGTATGTAACTGTAACTGTAACTGTAACTAAGCCTAGGTGTGAGAAAAAGCTTTATTTACTGAGGAACTTTCAGCTACACACAACTCGAGATGGACATCACCATCAATATTTCTGAGCCAATGCTCATTTATGTAGGCACACAACCAACAATAAGAAATACAGAGCAGAGAGAGTTTTATACCTGACGGAAAAAGACGGACTTAGCGCCGGCTCACAATAGCAACACACCTGGAAGAAACAAAAGCAAAGGTGATTCTGCGACCCATATTAAGAAAAGAAATGTAGCAATGTAACAATTAACACGATGAGGTCTCGTGCAATCCTAATTCACATAAAGCAACTAAAAGCTAGTCCTATGACCTGCAATTTCCATAATACACACTCGCACCTTCGAAGGCCATGATATAACGCCTTTCAAAGGGGAAAGGGACATCAATACTCATCATGTACTGCCTAAGCCATAAAACTTCTCAATTACATAGACCTTCAACAAACACAAAATGATTTCATACTTTCATCATGTAGTATCGTGCAGCAAAAAAGTAAAGGTAAAATGAACTATCACGGGAGGTCATAAACCTACCTCTGTAGATGATGAACCCCAAATCGATGAACACAATGTCTTGCAGCATTCCAGAATCCACATCGTCTAAGCTGAAGAGTGGCATTTATTTGGTTTCAAATGGGGCAGTAGGGAGCAGAGACCACGGTCTGCAGATTTTCGGTCATAAATAGAAGCATCATTCATTAAAAAAACATAATCGGCCAAAGGCAATTTTCATAACTTTTTTCTAGATGCAGATCATGAACTCAAAGAAATTTGTTCAGCAAATCAATATTGCAAATATGCATCTACAACATTACACCACGAATCCATAATAAAAAAAAAGCAAGAATGAACAAATCACAACCAACCCAGGTCATACAAATTTTGAAGCAAGATTAACACAGATCACACAAATTTTGAAGCAGGATTTAACAAAGAAATCGAGTCGTGGTAGATGTACCTGGTGTGGCTCGCTCGATCTGCATCGACGCTGTCACTCAGGCCTTTTATCCCCACAAGCATGCATTGTCACACTACTTTATGGGCAGCTGAAGGAAGAGGGGGATCGTCAGTTCACATCCACACACTGATTGCTCCCTGCCTAAGCCAGTCAACTTTTCAACCACATTGACCTAAAGCAAAAATCATTTAATAATGTCATCAAGCAGATGGTGTGCAATTGAAAACATATAGAAATCAACTTAAAGCAAAATTTTCCATTATGATGTATAGATCGATGAAGAAAGAGAGGGAGAGAGGAACGATACTGTACTGCACAGGGGCTAGCTGCAGATGCATCGTCTCTTTCCACCACTTGCCTTCTTCCTCATTGGTCTTCCACATATTCCTGTTCCAAACCCATCAAGAAATCGGTGGGAATCTGGACAGATGCGTACCAGAAGCTGAAGTCAGAGAGAGACAGGAACCTGGGATCCTAAATCGAGTGCCCGCGCTGCCTCAACGTGAGGACGACGGCGACGTACCAGGGACGCAGACGGTGGGGGTGCTGGGGCCGTAGACGACGGAGCTGAATGTCCTTGTCCGTCCGGGCAGGGCCTTTCCTCGGCTCCGAAGCAACAGCAGCCTGCGTTCCTTCTCATGAGGGACATCCACAGTGGCCTCGGAGGAAGAGGAGAAGGCGAATGAGGGGATTGGGCAGGTGCGGGTGGAGGAAGAGTATTGATGTCCCTTTCCACAGCACGGCGCGGCGGCGGGCCGGCGGTGCGAGCAGTTGGCTAGGCTGCTCCCGCCGAGTCCAGAGTCGCCTCAGGTTGACGTCTTGGACCTGTCGAGTGCTGCGGCAACCCGTGCTCGGCGGCGCGAGTGCACCTACAGGAGAAGAAATGGTGTAGGGAGGGCGGGAGGACGGGAGGCGGCGGCTAGGTTTTCACCGTGGGTGAGCAGAGGATGAAAGAGAGGAAGCTCACCTAGGTATGTCGTCCGTGCTCGGCGGCCCGTGCTCTCGCGGCGACGCGCGGCGGCCCGTGCTCTCCCGGCGAAGTCGCTTCTCCCGGCGACGCAGCACGTGCTCTGCGACGCGAGGTCGGCGGTGGGAAAAGAAGGTGCTGCGACCTGCGAGGAGATCAGCGGAGCAGCGGCACGGCATCTGCGGCGGAGGGCCGCATGGTGGAGGAGTGGCGGTGGTCGCGGCGGCGTCGGGAGAAGGAAGAGGATTTGGGGGAGGAGACGCGCAGAAGCTGATTGGGGAGGAGACGCGGGCGGCGATTGGGTCGTGGCGGCTAGGGTTTGGACGCGCTGGGCTTTTTATACGATGCGGGAACGGCTCAAATCGCCCTGTAACTCCTCGATCGGACGGTCAGGAATCCAAACGCACGGGAGAGCTCCGTGAGGTCTCCCGGTTTACCTCTTTAGATGCCTTCGCCGTCAGTTTGCAGCTGGCTCTAGATTTTTGTTGATTCATGTTTGATGCAGCTGGAGTAGTGATTTGTCTTTATTACTTCTCATCATAGTGCTTATGTTTGATGCAGGTCATAAACGATGACAATTGCAAATGATTGCTACATCCTACACATATCGCACTCCTGCCTTGAGTATTATTTAATATTGTACGACATTTGATGAAATCTCTGATGGAGATTAGAATGTGATGGACTGTTTGATCGCCAAAATAGCTGCATCATTTTTCCTGTCTCCAAACATATAATGAGCATATTTTTCTTAAAACTACACTCCTTTGGTACGTCAGTAAGGAAATGGAGACCAGTTTGGTGGTTACTAGATGCTTTGGCTAGATTAGGGAGTGAGATGCCTTGTCTAGATCAGGGAGTGACATTGAGAGTATTTGGCAAATCGTTGGCTTGCTATGGGGGGGTAATATAAGCGATTGGTTCCCTCACTTATTCTCCCATGTTTTGAAATTGCTTTCGGCCTCATGGTTCAGCGGGTTAAGTTGTTTGTTGTGATTTTATAATGAAATCTGATTCTGTATTTACACGTACGTGTAGTTGAAATATTGAATGGAACATAATCTTGTATTTACAATATCAGAAGGAACTTTCATTAGCTTATATCCTGGTTCCCGAGCATCTGTAACATGTTCACCGTTTATTTATATGGCATGTAAAATGACAAGATCTTGGATGCTGCTACTAATGGATATTACAGTTACAATGGGCGATATGTGTGCACATAGGACATAGATATGTACATGTGTGCACATTTAGAATGTTTTTTTTACTAAACTAGGAGCATGCTAATGGGCTTCATTTGGAATAAGCCTTTCCAATGGTGCTACAATGGCCGACAGAATTTGCAGCCACCAAAATCATACAAAGCGAATGAAACTTGAGATGTTTCTTTTTTCTGTTGCCTGTTTTGAATTTGGTTTGCTTGATCTGTGGTTATCATATGGTTATAATTTATTTTTTCTGGTATGTTTTTATTACTATTATAAATACGTGCAATCGCACGTACATGCCAACTAGGAACACATTGAAAAGCAAACTAGAGTAAAAGGTGGAGGCATAGAAAGAGTAAACGCACCGTCCGATAACAATCGGAGGGTGCAGAAGGTGTCCATGATCCTACCGCGAGAGAGCGACACCTGTGTCCAGGAACCTCGCCACGTCCGCGTGGCCCACAGCCTCCCACGCCGGCCTGCGTGTCGGCTAAGCACGAGGCTACGTGGATTCCCGGAACGCGACAATGCGCAGGCCCGTGAATCCTTACCGTCTGGCTCGCAGATTCACCGGGACGGTGAACGGCCACGTCGTCCGCCGCTCGCTGTCGCTGCCGGGCTTTTCAAAAGGACGACGAGGAGTGTAGCGTCCAGCATTCACCGGCGTTTTCCTCCCAAGAAGCTCAGCCAAGCCAGCAGCTCGTCAATCGTCAAAGCCTTCCCGCGTTATCCATCCAGTCCACCATGGCGGCCGTGGCGCGAGCGATCGTGTGCGAGGCGGTGCCGCAGAGGGCGGCGCCGGCATCGTCGCAGCAGCAGGCGAAGCGGGACGGCGTCGGCAAGATCGTGCTCCAGCCCCGGCTCGCCACGCTCCGGTCATACGGCGCCGGCGAGAGCGGCAGCGCGGTGACGCGGAAGCGTCTGCCGGGGAGGTCCTGGAGGGCAGCGGTGTCGGGGACGCGGCCCGGGGCGCGCCCTTCTTCGCGTCGCTGGCGGACTACATCGAGAGCTCCCGCAAGAGCCAGGACTTCGAGACCATCTCCGGCCGCCTCGCCATGGTGCGCGCCTAGCTAGCTCCGCGTGTTCCCGCTCTGTTTGCTTGGGGACCAACGGCTAATCATTTGTTGTCTCTCAGATTGCGTTTGCGACGGCGGTGGCGGTCGAGGCGACGACGGGGGACTCTCTGTTCAAGAAGCTGGACACGGTGCAGATCGAGGAGGCGACGGGGGTGTGCCTGGCCGTGGTGGCCTCCGCGGCCACGTTCGCGTGGTTCTCCAGCGCGCGCGGCAGGATCGGGCAGATGCTCACCCTGGGCTGCAACTCCTTCGTCGACACCCTCATCGACAACGTCGTCGACGCGCTCTTCGCCGACGGCCAGCTGCAGGACTGGTCCGACGACGCCTGAATCCAGTGCACAGACATGCACTACATACGGGGTGTAGATACATACTCATGTACTGCTACTAGACAGATGAAGCTACGTACGCATGATAGTATAGAATTAATTACTAGAGGTCGTACGGAGTATATCTTCAGAGATGGACGCCATGGCTATGCTACAGAACTCCGATCATCTGAACGATTGCAGCTTTGTAATCGAGTTTGCTTGATGTCTGAATGACACTAGCCAGTCCGGGCGTTGCGCAAGGCTGTGAAATGTATAGATCTCTGCAACGATGTAGTGTACTGGGGTGTAGTACTCCCTTAAGTTAACTGTACCCGTAGTATCTAGAGCTACTGATACTGTAAGCTAGAGACAAGCATGTAACCAGAATCCTGTAATCTACTCTCTCATGAGCAAAATATGACATCTTGGGGTTCTGGTCAATGCATTAGATATCATCTGTTATGTGATGTCTCATCATTATTCCTTTTATTGGACTGTCTTTCGAGCTTCCGAATCTATATAGTACAGACGAAATTGCGATCAACGGGTTTAAACGACAAAAATGTGGCCTTGACTTTCAAGTGCATTTGGTTGCCGTCTTTTGCTCACATTTCTCTGTACCTGTACAGCTTCAGTCAGCGTTCAGCAGTCAATGAGGCGCTGAAGAAGGTTGTGTTTCAGACTGACCTACAAGAGAAACGAACACCGGTTTTTTCACTGCTTGATTATGTATCTCTCCTTTTTCTCCAAAAAAAGGACTACTTCAATTGTGTTTGGAATTGGATGTCTGATTTACGTTGTAATCATGAGGCGTTCTCCATCTCTTCGATGCACCCACCACGGTGGGCTTCTGCGACATGGCGAACGCTGCACAGTATCATGAGCGGCTGTTGTTCTTCAGAAGTAACGTCAGCACTCAGGATCTGCAAAAGCAAAAAGATAATCCGACATACTAGTTCAGAAATTGTTCTGCTGCTGCTCTTTGCTTAGGGCGGCTTAGTCCTGTTCAGGAATCTCTACCAAACACAGGCAAGGTTTCTTCAGGTCTTTGTTTTTCAGGAGACTTCGGATATAGATAAATGTAGGAGTAGAGATTTTTGACTCCCGAGGTCAGTGCTCCCTCTATTTAAAAAAAAATCCAAAATCATATCTGTAAGTTTGTAAAAAGTTTGAAATAATCGCGCGTGTTGTCAATGATCTATCCCACAAATTTGAAAACTATCGATCTGAAATATTTCATAATCTAAGTTACACAAAAATGATAAATGTGTGGATTTATGTACACACTATTATATTTTCAAAATATACAAAATTGTATTATATATATTATTTAAAAGGAAAAATGGCATGTATGTGGAATACATCGTTAACAACATACATGATTTTTTAAAAAATTTATAAATATAATTTTGTTTTTTAAATAGAGCAAGCACGGGAGTTGAGAGCCCAGATGACTTTCGAAAAAACATAGAACCTATGAGAATCTCCAATGATACTTCAATTAGACTTGGCAAAATCTGGCCCTATATCTCCGCGGACACAGTCTAGAAACAACCCTAAATCTTTTTTTTAAAGCGAAAAACCGTAAGGGAAAACCCCTACGATATGTATTTATATATATAGAAAAACCAGCAGTTTTTCTTACAGCTTCAAAAGATAGGTCAAACTAGAGACAACCCTAAATCTTGACCTCTATAATCACTACACCTCAAATCCAAATCTCAAATACTTGCAAGCCATGCACGTTGATCGTACCGGTATTCAAATCAACATAAACATAGTCTAGTATTTGATAAAATTATTCATAGTACATAAAAGTACATAAAAAATTAAATTATTCTTAATTGTGCCAAATTTAAATTTAAATTCGCTGATTTCCAGTGAAGATCCACATATGGTCCACGAGATAATTGAGGAGTTGGACGTGGGCTTGTTGATCTCAAAATTGTCGATGCGTATCAAGAAAGTTGAGAACATGTTGCAAATCTTGTTCCGATAGACGGACGTGATCTCTAGGCTTCTCAAAATCATGTGTGCGGGCTACCCTTTCGTCCTCGTCCTCGACAATCATGTTGTGCAAAATTACACAATAAGTCACACCCACATCATTGCAGCTCCACGGACAATACCTAACGAGCTTGCAACACTCTAAATGCTCTCTCAACTTCTTTCGTAACAGATTCTTGTGCAGCTATAAATTGGATTCTTTTTTAACCAATCGGATTGCTTATAGTTTCACAAATGCAACCCACTGAGGATAGAGTAGCCTTTGTAGATATTGCGGTCGCCTTGATCCGTTCAGGGGACATTGTAATTCTGCCCTTGATCGATCCCTTGAAGTTGAGTACATGCTCCTCCCTCATCTTCACCTCTTAATGATTGTCATCGTCGTGGTTATCTCGTCATATTTCTCGTCCGCGTTTATCTCCTCATTTATTTCATTCCCGATGAACTTCTTGTATATGAACTTGTCGATTACACCATAATGATACTCATCGTCGGACGAATCCATGGCTTACAAATTTGCTAAAACAATAACAAACCAGGTCTGACAATTTGATAAACACTCTGAGTGGCGAGTTGTATGTCCTGCGTTGTAAAACGTGTGCAGCGTCAACCGTGTCCGTGGGGAAGCGGCGGCGAACGCTGCAGAGGGCTTGACTCCCTCCTCTGCTGTATTGAACTGGAGTTCGGTGCTTGAAGAAGAATGTCAGTGGAAGTAGGAAGGGGTGGCGCGGGCGAGGTAATGGGAGGAGGAGGGAGCCAACGAGAGTTCGTCCCGATTTGGTGTGATTTAACATATGCGATGGGTATGAGAGTTTCAGGACAATTTAGACGTTTGAACTGATTACGGGGAGACCGTGCACGTTCTCTGTCCGAACTGTATCCGTACAGTCCGCCGAAAACATATAGAGAGAGAGTTTGGCCACTCCAATTCTAAATGCTCTAAAATAAGCTGAAAAACTTATATACCAACAGAAGGGTCAAGTGATCGGTTGATTGACCGACAACCTTGTCGTACTCCAGCAGCAGCCAGCCCGGCCATTGAGATCATTCACAGCTAACCTAATGAACAACACGGGTTAGAGAATACTAATAAGAGTAGATATAGCACATGCAGAAGAACACGTGGCGCGCAGACGAGTTCCCTTCGCACAAGGTCGCCACTTGCCGCGCATGCGAACGGCTACCCATGTCGACATGACAACCACCGGCCAAGCGCAGGTGCGCCATTTTTGGATCCCCCGTCCTCTCTCGGCATCAGCGGTCGATCACCGTCACTCGGAATGCCAGTTACAGTACCCGTTCAGAAGCAACCTGAAACATCGATCTTCTCTCCGAATCCTTGACAGCGACATTAGTTTATAATTTTGATCTCCAAGTGGGAAAAGAGGCGTGCAGCTTCTTGCTCTGTTTTGTTTCGATAGAAAAGCACTCTGTTTTCAGTAATTCCGGCAAATCTGGTTCTTCTCCCCTTCGATGGGCGTCGGCATGGCCACCGGGCGAGACGCCGGCGGCGGTGGTGGTTTTGGTTGGGAGAAGGAGGGGAGGAGGAAGAAGGCGGAGCTGTTGCAGGAAGCCACCCATGGCCTCCTTGAGGGGAACAGGGTCAAACAGCAGCTGCTGCAGCACGGGGAAGAAGGGGGCTCCGTGGTTCCACGGGATCAAGAGCAAGATCATCTCTCCTCGTTGCTCTCCAAGGTATGCTGCATAGGTGTCTGCTTCTACCTGTACATCTGAACTGTTTCAGGTTGCAGATGGCACCTGATGGTCTTGGAATTATTGCTGATCGCATCTGCATTGATCTGCATCTGTTTCCCTTCAGGATTTGGAGAGCGGCAAGGAGGTGGCGCTAGGCGACATAGCAAAAGACCTGGACAAGATCAAGAGGCAGAACAAGATCACCCACATCCTACTCGGCACGGTCATCGTAATGACGGCCGTGTGGCAGTTCAACGAGGTGTCGTTCCTCCTCGCCGTGCAGAGGAAACTGAGCAACCCGTTCAAGTCCCTGGGGGACATGATCAAGGGTACCCTGAAGAGAGGGGGCAAGCCGATGATCGAGGCGCCGCCTCTGCCCCCGATTGGCATCCCGGATGTTACTCGCACTGATTTGCCGATGCTGGTCATCGGCAACAGTGATGGCTAGATCTGAAGACTAATGGGATTTATAAGCAATGGCTCGTGCCACTGAAATGCCATATGTTATCCCCTCCAGATTATGTTGATGTTTATATACTGATCTCTCTCGCTAGCAGAATAGGGTACCATAAAAATGCTCATGTTAGACAGTGCGGCACAAAATGATGTATTTCAGATTGCCATTCAAGAGGAAGAAAAAACACCATTTCTTCAGTGCTTGATTATATATCTTTCCACCCTCTCTTGACAAGGACAAACTACCTCAATCATGTTAGGACACTCAAGTAAGTCACACTGTAATCAGGAGGCATTCTCGATTGCTTCGATGCACCCCAGCACGGTGGCCTTCTGCGACATGGCGGATACGAGAGCATCATGAGCCGCTTTGTTGTTCTTCAGAAGTGTGGCAGCAATCAGGACCTGCCAAGCCAAATAATACATCGACATTGTATCAGTCCATCATGTACGGAAGAAGCTTTCACATCAGATGGTTCAGAATGAAATGACGTTGGGTGACACTCACTGCCCATCTGGTAAGGTTTTGTTGCTGCTCTTTTCTTATCGGCGGCTTAGCCCTGTTCAGGAACCTCTACAGACAAACAACGTTTCATGAGATTTCAGAATGACACTGAAATATAGAGCCTAAAAAGAGCTGGTGAATTAGTAGATGACCTGAAGGGTGAAAAGGTCGGCGGACTGGCCGACAACCTTGTCGTACTCCAGACCTTCAGCAGCCAGTCCGGCCATTGAGATCACAGCTAACCTGGTGACATCTTGTACATGTTAGTCGGTTATGTGGTCAATGTTTTTTAAGAAGTACAGTAGCAGTGTAATAATCAGGTTAAATTGCAGTCCACAGTCTGATGCAGCAACTGAACCGAATGCAGAATAAACAGGAGTATGCAAAGAACTGAAGATTGTTGGAGAGGCCAAAACACAACCTGTCCAGCCCCTTCTGATCAAGCTGGCCACTGTATATCAACTTTTCTAATTGTTCATCGACCAAATTAACATGCTCCTTCCCGATGTCCAGAGAATACCCCAGAATTGGTAGGCCGGTCAAATAGGCAACTGATTCAGAAATAGAGCTTTACAGTCAGTAAGTTCTTAGCTGCAGGTACAGTGATACACCCTTGTTGCATATGGAAACAACACATACCCAGAAAATGTGCGGCTTCGTGCTTAGCAATCCTCTCTTGGTAGTCAGGAAAGACGGAAGAAAAAGAACCAATTGCGACCTGCAGAAGGCTGTGACGATGGATGCAGCATTAGCACTAGTTCTTTGTGAAGATGTTAGAGAAAAATATCTCTCTCTGAACATGCCAAGTAGTACTCTGACAAAGCATTTTGTTACTAGGTCAGAAGCAACATACCCTGGAGAAATGCTACCGACAGCCAACACTATCAGTGAAATGCTTCCGGTCAAGTAGGGAACGAAGAAGCCCCAATCCTGCAACAGACAGTCAGTTCCTCGTTTGAGATTACAACGATTTCTTGGCTGTCTATTGAGTTGAGAACATAGGGGGAGAGGCGGGGAGTACCCCAGGGAGCTGGCCTGCGAGGACGGCCAAGAATCCGGTGGTGCCGACGACCGTGAACAGAAAAGCTGCCTGCATGATCATCAAGACCAAATCAAATGCGAAGTTACATTCTGAACGATGGGATATGCCATCAAATCAGAGTACGATGTTTGAGTTGGAGAGCCGGGCTTACATACATCGTTTCTCACGCTTGGGATGGCGAGGTTCTCGGCGTTCTTTATCCCGAGCGTGGTGAGCTCCCGCAGAGACGTCTGTTCACAGTTCAGAAACAAACAACAAGTTTATCAGTAACATTGATCAAACACATTCGAAGTGCTTGCCAAGTCTAGGACTGACCGTGCGGCGGGACATGTAGGGCTGCGAGCTCCACCGCTTGGCCCAGCCGAGCTCCTTGAGCTGCTCCAGCGCCTGCTTGGCCGCCTCGCTATCCTTCTGCACCACGCACGCACACGGCGTCAGCTCTGATCAATCCCGTTCAGCTCATCTCCGGATTCGGAGGTGAGAAGTGGTGCCGTCGTGTTTCACTCACCTTGTCGATGGCGGACCCGAGCGCCTTGAGGTCCACCCCCGACGCCGCCGCAGAAGAAGACGCCGCCACGACACGCCAGTTGCTGCGGTATCGCTGCCCACCGGCGAGTCCTAGAGGTCTCGCTGCCGGCGCGACGAGACCTGCCACGATCGCCATGGCTCCCCCCTCCTTCTTCCAGCAGCAGCAGCTGACCGCCAAGTGAAGGGGATAACAGCACAGTTCTTCAGAAATTCAGTGCCGGGCACGCGGACACGTTTCAGAGTTCCAGCTCGATTTTATTGCCGACGTGTCGCTCTGTATGCCGTCAGATCCTCTCTACTCTGCCCTCCACATGACATCTCAGCCGCTCGTTTACAAAACCTTTAATTTTGCACTGAAAATCCTGCGCCGCAATAAACCACGCCGTTGGAAAACCACTCCCTTGGCGCCCAATCCCCACTTCGTCTTCTCCAGCTCCGACCCGGCAATCCCAATTTCCCAACCTCCATTCCCATTCCCACTTCCAGCCCTGCACCACGCCCCGAGATGCTCCTCCTCCGCCCGCACCCGCTCCCCGCGCCGGCCCTGCGGCCCAGGCCCGCGGCCCGGGCTCGGCGGCGACCGCCCCGCCCTCGCGCCTCCGCCGCGTCCACCTACAGCACCGCCGAGGAGGACGCCTTCACGCGGTGCTAAGGTACCTGTTCGAGGAGGGGCGGCTGGCGTCCGAGGGGGAGCTCCCCACCGCGTACGACATCGACGGCATCGGCGCCGTCTACCGCCGCCGGCCGCTCCTCGTGCTCCGCCGCGCGCTGCAGATCGGGGCCTCCTTCGGCCGCTGGTTCGCGCTGCGGTACCTCGACGCCGTCAACGAGCGCGCCGACGACATGTTCGAGGTTGGAGGCCCGCCTCGCCCTCGCGGACAGGCGCGGGACGCACGGTTGCTGTTTGATTAAATGATGCCTTGCCGTTGTTTGCTCACGCCTCACTGGTGGTGCTCTGCTCTTGCAGGTCAGGGCCGCTCAGCTCAGGAGGATACTGCTGGAACTAGGCCCGGTATGCTTCCTCCCCCGATGCGATATTGTTTATTTTTTATGGTCACCGGGGGGACAAAGTCCCCACCTGAATTTTTTTTATATCAAAGTTGCCTATGAGGTTTTGCAACCTCTACAAGATGGGTTCAAATGAACTAGAGTACACGGGGAGGAACCGGAGAGGAGATAAAACAAAAAACAACGCACACCAACACACACGGGGGGTGGGAAACCGGCGCACTTGAGAAGCACCAACAGGCGTGCTCGCATGACGACCACCACCAGGAAGACGGGCAGGACAGTGCCTTGAGGAGTGCGTCCGATGCCGTCGAAGGGCATCACGGTCCCGAGACATTGCAGATTGCACCACCACTTGCTTGCATGACGACTACCCCAGAAGTTGGCGAACCAGGAGCGAACGGGGATCAACGAGTGAGACTGGCCTAGCACCAGCGCCGCAAACCTTGACCCCGACCTCAGCCAAAGGGACAGCCCCAAGCACTCTGGCCTAGCACCAGCGCCATGTGGGGAGGCGACCTCGCCGCCGAAGGGGGCCGATCAACCGAGACCGCACCAACAACACGAAGCTCGCGACAATGCCGCAACCATCCCCATCGGATATTTGCCAAGCTTGCACAGCCAACAAGCACGCCAAGAGCACCATATGGCAGCACTGCGAGGCCAAAAGCCTCGCTGCCGGATAAACCCAAGAACAGCAAGCCCAACACGCCAATCAGGTCCAAAGGCGAAGAGCAGAGATCCTTGCAACGCCTTCAAGAAGGGCAGCCATGCCCACAGGCGCGGCCGTCGCAGTGCTTTCGCTCGGACCTCACCTGCACATCGGGGTTGCGAGCAATGCAACAGCTCCAACACCACGCCTCCACCAAGGTAAGCAGCGCCCGGAGGCGCCGCCGTGGTCTGCTCACGCACAGAGCATGAGCACGGGTTTCCCCGGGAGCTGGCATCAAGACGCGCCACCGAGCCCAAACCTGAACCGGAAGCCAGAACGACAGAGACCACCGCGGGAAGCTTCCTGGGGGGCGGCAGGACGCTGCACGCCGGCGACCAAAACTCCACCAGCGTCCACGGGGTGGAGCGCACGGGACAGGTGCAGCCAGCCTGCCCGACCCAATCTGGGTCCAGATCGGGCCCGGGCGCAGAGCCCCTCCGCCCAGAGCTGCCGATGGCGCCCCCGGGGCCGGGATCGACGGCCGGACCACCGGGACGCGAAGCACCGAGGCGACCTCCCAGGAGCAAGGGAGCAGCAGGGCCACGGAGGTGGAGCAGAGCCGCGCGCCGGCACGACGCTGGCGCCGAAGCAGGAGCGCATCCGGGCTCCAAGGAGGAGCAGCAGCCGAGCATCGGGAGGCAGAGCCACGCACCAGCAGGACCCTGCCCGCAGCCGCGACGGGGCTGCGCCGGCACGGCAGCCATCGCGCGGGAGAGCAACAAGGGCGACGGGGGGCGAAAACAGGTGAGGATTTGGATTTTTTGGGGAAGAAATGACCGGGGGAGGCGCTCCCCGCCGCCGCCGTCCGCCGTGGGACGGCTTCCTCCGGCGGCGGCGGGGGCAGAGGAGGGCTTGGGAGGCGGCGGCGCGGACGCCCCGGGGTCGCCTGGGAGCGACCCGGAGGCGGCTAGGGTTTCGGGGCTACGGGCAGTGTTTCAGGTTTTCGATGCGTTATTGTGCATGTCCTCGTCCGTGTGTAGGCGATTGTGATCAACTAACTGGATCGCAATGCTGCTCTTTTGTTGACCACAGGCATTTGTGAAGATTGCGCAAGCAGTTTCGTCACGGCCGGTGAGCTTCACCAACTCAACCAAGTAGCTGTCATACCTTCATCACCTGTGACTGGACCTCAAACTTTAGTTGTTCGGTGAATGGCATGTCCCGAACTGTCAAAAGTCAAAACACTATGGGTCAATCATCCTCAAACGGGAGCACTGATTTGAACCTTAGAGAACGCAATGGCTTATTCTCTTGCAAATCGTTGTTGGCTCATGCGCCATGGATGTGGCTAACATTTGTGTCATTTTCTGCAGGATGTGATTCCTCCTGCATACCTTGACGAGCTTTCACTGCTTCAAGATCGTATAGCACCATTTTCAACCGAGGTTGCTTTTGGTATTATAGAAAAGGAGCTTGCGATGCCACTGGACATGATTTTCTCTGATATTTCACCAGAGCCTATTGCTGCTGCATCTCTTGGGCAGGTCTGTTTTCTATCATTTTGTAATGCATTGAGGATTCAACTGCATTCTCTTACGACTTAATAACCAGAACTTTGTAGTTTTAACCGCAGAAGTAGAGGAATGTCCTGTGACTATTTCCAGTCAGTTATGTTTAGATAGTCGAGTTCAACTGTACAATATATGTCCACATTGTTCATGTTTGACCTTCAAACAGCAAACCCGATATGCAGCTCAGTGAAATTTGTGCATATACTCTTCCCTAGAGCAATTTAATAGGCCTACATTTGTAGATTAAGAGGTTGGAAGGAGCGAAACAAAAAAGGAGCCAACGAATAGGATAAGAACCATGAGAATCTCAAGACTCTTATGATGCTTCAGAACCCGTACTAATTAACCAAGATATAGTTTTACTGTTGTAGGTTTACCAAGCTAGGCTACGTTCCAATGGGAAGGTTGTTGCTGTCAAAGTACAAAGGCCTGGAGTCCAAGCCGCAATTTCCTTGGATATCTATATCTTGAGGTTCCTTGCTGGTGTTGCCAGGAAGGCTCGCAAGCTGAACACAGATCTTCCAGTAAGGCTGGAGTCCTATAAATTCTCCTGTTTTTCTCTTTGTTAGATAGATAGAAAACAAAGAAAATGGAAGGGGAATTCTCCTTTCTAAAATTAAATTTCTATAGTTATTAGTCATATTTCTATTTACTAAGAAATCTTATAGATTTGTTACCTTACATGTAGGCTGTGCTTGACGAATGGGCATCAAGCTTATTTCGGGTAACTTTTCTATTCGTCCTCACATAGTATCTCTGGGTAAATTTATGTATGTATTTATATTGCTCTTTTGCAACTCATGCCATGTATGAAGAAATCAATTTGGCCATACTGTGTATAAAGGTGTTCGCATGAGACATGGTCAGGTAGAGGTATGAAAACCCGGTCAGTTAGGGCCTATTAAAAGTACTCGCGCGACTCCCATGCTTTCGTGCGGATTACAAACTATATTGTAGTTTAAGTCTTTAAGATCTTTCTGCTGTTCATGCAAAATCAAAGTATCCATATCCATTTTCAACCTAACTGTTTGTGCGAAATCTTAGCATGTGGCGTAATCAAAGGTAGGCAAACCACCTTAGCCGATTGCCATTTTGTTAGGAGTAAAGATAAAGGTAGATGTAGATGTAGGGAAAATAACCATCTATTAGGGCCTTTAAAGGTACACTGTAAGTATGCTTCCAGTAGACTATGTAGAAAATAGCAGTTAGCTAGAAAATTATTACCAAAACACCATGCAAACTGGGTTGTGGATTGGGGGATGCCAGTAAAACTTTTTGAAAGTTCAAAGCATTGGGCACAATCTTATCATGCTTGGAGTCTGGCAAGTGTATGCTTAAGTCATTTCCAAGACAATGTAGCTATCTAGCTTTTCTTTAAATCATGCGCATATTCTTAGAGCTCCACATTGAATACAGGTAAATCGCATTTGATGCAGGAGATGGATTATAGAGAAGAAGCAAGAAATGGACTTAAGTTCAGGTTGGATTCTTTATTTACAAGCCAAAGTCCAGTTCTAATATGAACACTATGTCAGTTAAATGTAAATCAACATATAACTTTTCATAGGAACTTGAACCAACTATTATGTTACTGACATGTGTACAACGGTTATTTGATTAAGCCGTTGCAATCGCCAAAATAGTTGTACTCTGTTACACCCAGAATTGTGAAGGACAAGAGATCATAGAATTACTCTTGCAAGTTGCAACTAAGCATTTGAAAAATACATTTAAATATATGGAAATATACTCCGAAGGTGGGGAGTTAGGAACTAAGGATAATTTGTGGCGAGAACAATGCAGAAGTTTTATGTTTTCCGTTAACACCAATATCAATACTGTACTTCCCTTTTTGCATCAGGGAATTATATGGGAAACTTAGAGACGTGATGGTTCCAGAAATGTATCTTGAACAGACAAGGCGACGGGTCCTTATCATGGAATGGGTTGAGGTGCAGTCTATGATCTTATTTACTTGTTACGAGCCAGATATGAACACTTTGCATAGATTACTAGTTATGACTCAATGTACTATGTTGTTCTAGGGGGAAAGGTTATCCGAAGTCAGAGATCAATATTTGGTTGAGGTAAAGCAGTGCATATCAGTACTTGAATAAATCAAGTCAGAGATCAATATCTCACTAAACACTCTTTTGACCATGTAGATTTGCTAACGTTTGCTACCATGTAGGTTGGAGTATACTGTTCACTTTCCCAGCTTTTGGAATATGGATTTTATCATGCAGACCCACATCCTGGAAATCTTCTGCGTACCGTTGATGGGAAGCTAGCATACTTAGGTAATTGTGGTACTCTACTGTTTTTACAGAGGTTACCCACATTAAAATCTTAATAACTTTTGGGTTGATAATGTAACACTTTACCACCAATTGCATGAAGTATTTGTCTAGCTAACTGAAACACTCTATTCATTGTAGATTTTGGAATGATGGGAGAATTCCGACAAGAACTCCGTGATGGGTTTATTGAAGCTTGTCTACATCTGGTTAACCGGGATTTTGATGGTTTAGCAAAAGATTTTATTACTCTTGGGTGAGAAAAAACACGAGATCATTAAAGTTATGAAAAATTGTGTACATTCAGTTGGATGTTGTCAATTGTCAGAAATAACTTCCTTTTTCCTGCTGGATATCACCATAACTTAATGTGACGTGTCTTTAATATCTCTTGCAGTTTGCTTCCTCCAACTGCTCAGAAAGATGAAGTGACAAAGGCATTGACAGGTAGTCCAGTTCCAGATGAATGCCAGTAATATTAAGAAATGTAATTAGTTAAAAATATTATGACATAGTAGCACCTCTCTGTTTGGCATATTACTCACTACTCTCTGTTTGCCATATTTGTCCCAGGTGTATTTGAAAGTGCTGTTAACAAAGGAGTTCAAAATATAAGCTTTGGAGATCTTTCTGGGAATCTTGGGCAAACAATGTACTGCTTTTTGTTTACAAGACTCTACTCATGCAAAATGAAATTTAGTGCAAGTACTCAATAAATTTGTTTCTTTAACTAGAGCTACCCTTGTTTCAGGTATAAATTCAAGTTCCAGATACCTTCATACTTCTCTCTTGTAATCCGAAGGTATTAAATTTGTCTCATAGCTTAGGTATTGTTACCATTCACTACATTTTACAGTCGAGAACAAATTAGCAAACTGCTTACCAAGAAGACAGAAGGCAGATTATGTTTTTCACGAATTTGCTTAGTTTATAAGTGATCTACGTGTGCTACATCGGAGAGGCTTTCCATGTGTTTTTTCAGCCTTGCTGTTTTGGAAGGCATTGCAATCAGCTTCAATCCCAACTACAAAGTCTTGAGCAGTTCCTACCCATGGATTGCAAGAAAAGTTCTCACTGATAGCTCACCAAATCTTCGAGCGACATTGAACACACTACTTTACAAGGTTTGCTTTTCTCACTGATAGCTCAGAAATATTAAAATTGTTATGTCATGTGATCATGCTAGTAAGTCCTTTTGTTTCAGGTTCATCTTTTCGGTTTGTCTACTGCAACTTCTGCCTGTTATATATATCAAAGAGCTTACATTCTCTTTAACTAAAATTTATTACAGGATGGTACTTTCCAGATTGAACGTTTGGAATCTTTGCTGACTGAGGTTGGTTTGTTTCCTTACGTGTATATGCATATGCTGCTTCAGTGGTGATCTACTGATCTTACTTGCCCTGGCATGAATAACATTTCACCATTTGAAATCTGATGTAAGGCATTTCCTGAGACATGTGGATTCTAGCCAATTTTACATTGGAAACCAGAAAGTTATAATTGGTTTCTGTTCAAACAGTAGTTTGTAAATTTTGAAATATTATTTCATTGAGCTGGTGATGATCTGGCATACTCACACCGGCTTATGACCAATAATGTTTTTGGTTGAACTCCGTAAAGTTGCTTGAGACAAGATGCTTAGTTGTTGTTGTTGTTGAATTCTGTAAAGTGGGTGGAAGCCAGCCAGTTTGGGCAAATCATTGGGCCTGGAAAACATGTCCTTTACAGTTTTATGAACTGTATTCCGACCTTCTTGACGCATGACTATTTTTGTTTTCTTGTTACAGTCGCTCCGGGCCAGATCAGAGCAGTCTTTGGTCAGAAATCAAGAAGATAGTGATAGTTCAAGATATGCAATTAAACAAGTCCTGTCATTCACACTCACTGAGCAGGTAAAACTGAACTTTATTGATAGCTATTTGGATCTAACTCGTCTCAGCCAGTACTGAACTTTCTTTCCAGGGTTCGTTTGTGAAGGATTTACTTCTTCAGGAGATTTCTAAGGTCAGTTGGCTCGTTTCATGTCACTTTCCACATCCCATTAGTTTCATCCCTCACGTCAGTTTCTTATTCAACATAGATGATATATCAGACCTAAGCTTAAGATTCGCCTTCACAGTTCCTATGCCATTAATGCTGGCAAAGTGGCAAGGGAACTGTGGTGTTATATATTCATTGTTTTTGGATTTGAAAATTTGTGTAGAGAAGCTCTGCAGATTCTTAAGGAGTTTTACAAACATGGCAAATGATATTATGTTCCCAGTAATATATTCCAAAAAAAAATACTCTATGTGATTCATTTTCTGTCCCTTTCATGGTTAATTTAGTACGATATCCATGTTTTATTGAAATGAAATCAGACACCATTTGTGCTTATGTAGCACTATTTTCTTGCTATGCATTCTCAAGAGTTTAGCGTTTGCAGGGACTAGATGCACTTGGAGTGGCCACATTAAGTTCTGTAACATCTTCTGCGGCCTTTAGATTGCCATTTGCACCAGCCCCATCACCTTCACTGAACAATGAGGAGGTCACTAACTTGAGAAATCTATATCGCCTCCTCCTACTTTTCTCGAAGAATCCTCAGAAGGAAAACTCATATCCTGTAAGTAAAATATTCAACATAACAACACCTTCTCACTATGTATGGATGGAATACAAAAATGCTCCCAGGTTACGGCAGAGTACATTACGTAACCAAGCAAAATTGTTGATGATGAAAAGAATATTTTCAGACAGAAATGAGTTGTGGACTCAACTGAAACGATAACATGGGGCTTATGCATACAAACATGCTAGTTAAGGTGGTAATTCCACTAAATGATGAGCTGCAATGATGGATCTGTAAAATTCCCCTCTTTGAGTTGAAACTGACTTAAGAGATATCAATCTAATTTTCAGATTTAAGCATTGGTTTATATTAGAAAGTAAAAGTAATATGTAAAACCATTCTCAGTTTTTCACCTGTACTAAGAAGTGCAACACCGTTACAATCACTAGTATGTAGTACAGCTAAAACCGGCATGAACACCCCAGCCTCAAACCGATATTTGAGGGATGTTTTTTAAGGGTTTCACATCATTTAATTGTACCGTTGTATGGACATTATATATTATGACATTCAGCAACGTTTTTATTGTCCTATATGTATTGATACTATTAGTCAACTAAGAGCACATATACTGGCTGAGCACTTGCATTTATACACTTATGAATTATGATCTATCACTAATTAATCTCTGATGCAAGTAAAATAAGTTAGTTAATCTATTAAGATCGCAAGAATGTACCACTTGTGTGTAGTCTTTATTTGTAGTCTATTTCTCATTCAAGTATCGCAGGCTCCTGAATATGAAAGCACCGAGGAAAAGAGAGATAATAGCATGGATGGTGCTTCGCTTGTGTTAAATGAAATGAGGTCTCTTCCAGAGTTCTTGCCAGTTCTTTCTATCATACCTGAGGTAAGAACAAACAGACGGGTTGGGTGAGATTATATATCAGTCCATGGGGCATATAGTTTGTAAATTCCTGGCTCCATGCCACATTGTCACCTCTCATTTTTGTACACACCCTTCTCCAATGCAGCTGCCACCAGAGTTGCAGCAGCAGTTTCTCCTCTTGCCTGTGGATTTAACCAATCGTGTTTTATCTCGTGCTGTTGCAAGAACCGTCAGAAGAATGTTCATATGAAGTCAAAGTCTACAGGTACACGTTTTTTTATCTCTGCTTACTACAAGGTCTTTTTTACTCTTTAGCTGTCCTTTGGAACACGGCTACAAGTGTAAGGAGATTTGTTTCCCATACTGTAGCATTATTGTATAGGCCACCATCTAATTATTATCTTAGCTGTTTGAAATATTACTTTATCAGATGCATTTTTTGTTGAGAGAACATGTACATATCTCGAAAGAAAATGAGGCACCATAAGGCCCGCGTGTTGTAACTGATGAGCTTCTGTTTAAATATATACAGTAGTATAATAAGATACTACAGATTTGTAGTTGGCTTCAAAAAACTATCCGTGTAAATTCTGTTGTTGCAAAATATACAAGATATATAACTAAATGGCGATATAACTATTTACTGCTAAATCCCATCTATCATACTACTGCAGCAAGACATACATTGTCTATACTGAGAGCTATTTACATATTCATTTCCACAAGTACAAACTCAAGTTATCCACTGTCATATTGGGCGAACAAACAAGCTCCAGCTATATCAAGAAGGTTGTAGTATGCGACAGTAGCACAGCGAAAAGGACTGTTGGCTGTCGTTGTTCATTTAACCACCGAGAACTGGTCAGTTTCTGACCATGGCCTTCTTGGTAAGAAGGATCTCCATCTTTAACAATGCCTATATGAATGGAATGCAAAAAAAATCTAGTTAGGAACTGTTCGAAAGATCATTTAAACCAAGTCAAAAATACCTCAATAGCAATGACACTTGGTGTAAGCACATTCACATCACTATGTCCTTGTTTGAATGCGATATCTGCCTTGCATTCATAGCCAACAATGGAGTAAAAACTGAACATGAGCTAAAATCATCACATTGTTACTGAACTCTATAGGAAACATACCTTCAAGGGAAACTCTGGCATCTGCATTAGCATACGAGTCCATTCTTTTTTCAAAAAGTGTCGTGAGCTTCGCAAAGGCCTGTGTACGAAAATAATTAAGTTATGATCTCCGTCTGCATGCCAGACACAAGTTTTAGAATTAAATAAAAGCACCAGTAGTAGCTGCACACCTTTTTATAAGGGTCGCCAGATTCCTGATGCAAGAGGGGCCTGGAAGCTGTACCCACTGCAGCGATCCTTCTTGCGAGCGCATCCAGTGGAACATCTAACCAGATAGTGAGCCCTTTCTTCATGTAACTCCTGCAAATTTCACATGGTAAACTTGATACACATTTCCTTGAAGATCAACTCGGGCTAGTTTATAACTTCAAGTACCAATTGATTGGTCGTATCACCGCACCACCTCCAGTTGCAACAATTAATCGATGCATTGACGACAAATCCCTGAGTACCTCACTCTTGAGAAGTCGAATGAAATAAGATGATATCAGCAAACTTGCTTATCAGGTAATTTACGAGGAGCTTAGTATTGTAGACCACTACTGTATTTTAGGTGCAGGATGGCAAATTACAAATTACATCACGCTAAGAGAGAAGAAAAATAAAGGTTCTAGGATTTTTGAGTAGTTTCCTAATCCTCAGTAGAGAAGAGATGGAGATATATCTTAGTGTCTCCGAGAAAAGTAAGCACACACCTCGTTTTCTCTGAAGAATGCTTCACTGTGAACCTGAAAAATCTCAGCAACCGACGATATACCAACAGCCTGTTCAACCAGCTTATCACTGTGATAGGAAAGCACCGGTAACATCACTAAACCGTGATCAACAAAACTTAGTTCGAACTTCGAAAAACATCTTGGTTGGTACTTGGCAGTTGCTGGAGTTATCATGGAGAAATTCAAACCTGTCAAAGAATGAATAGCCTAGTACTTCAGCTATTATCTTCCCCAAGTGTAGTTTTGCCTGAACCCATCATTCCTATACATAAATGTACACAGATGTTATGTTGCCAACAGAATATGAAAGGGCTCGTTCAAAAAAATAAAAGAAAATACAATAAGATGAGGTTCGCAGAATATAGAGCTGATGCTGGGGTAAGAACTAACCGACTAAATAGACGCATCGGTCATTCAAGCAAGGGAGCACATCCTCTGCTTTTTGCTGCAGTTAAAATGTAAGTCAGTCATATTAGCACAAAATGCCTAACTGTATGAGTTTCTCCATGTAAACTGGTATAGGAAAGCCCCATTATATCATCTCCTAACCTTGAGTAGGAGAGCTTCATCAGCAGTGTAATGGGCTTTCTCAGTACCTGCAGTCATGCATGCATGTCACGATCCTTGGATAGCAAGATCAATCGCTTATCTGTATGTTGTTACTGTGACTTTAGGTTCATGTCCATTTCAATGCCTATTTGCAGCTCGTGACTGATGTGGAATAAAAAGCTTCCGAGGTCCCCAACTAATACTTGATTGCACCATCACTCTGGATCCTTTAGGAAATTTTCACGCATCGTCCTATCCATTTCTTCCTAACTTTCTAGTGTCCTATGAAGCGTGGTGTAACAAGTGCCAACAGCTGCTGCAGGTACAAACCCGTAAGGACCAAATTTAACCATTTTTAACAACGTTACCAAAACCTGAGTTACTTGGACGTTTGCTGAACAAGATAGATGTATAAACTAACGCTCATGTGCCTATTTCGAAAGCATAAGTGGTTTCCTACCATGTTGGTTCCTTTGTTAAATCAGGATGAAGTCTGATAAATTCTGCAACCCAAAGTTGCCTTCTCTATTTTCAAGTCTTTTATTCAAGTCTTTTTTTTCGAATCCAATACGTCCGCAACTTGATTAAAGAACGAACAAAGAAACATAAAGCGACAGACCCTACATGTAATGATCATCACAATCCACTTGAATGCTAAACAAAGCTTTGCAATGGTTTCTTATCGGCTGCACTAATTTGACCCTTCTTGCACCGAGTAGGCGTCAGACTGTAGTGTTAACCTGCGTCGTGGAGCCGTGGAGGTCATATCCGTGCAGGCGGTGCTCTGATATATAATTTAATGTAAGGAATGTATAAACATACAGTAAGAAGAGAGCCGGTTATGTACCTGCCGATTTCGTGCAACGCAGGGCCTTCAGTCCGATCGGATCGGTGTTCATCCGCGCGTCGGAGCAGAAAACCAGCGGCCGCCGCGGCAGCTTTGCTGCGGTGAGCCTCGCCGCCGGCACTCTCGCCGGAGGGAAGCCGTGCGGCTTTTGGTGTCCCGCCCAGGCACGGGGCTTCGCGCGGAGACAGGTACCGGCGTCCATCTCTCGGTGTCGGTGGTCGCTGCCGCAAGCCAAGCGATATGTGATGATCGTACTCGATACGCCGACCATTGCCGCAACGGAGAACAACGCCGGTGGCTCGCGGCGGCGGAGAAGGATATCCTGTGCCTGTCCGTGACGAGAAGAGAGAGCGAAAGAAGGTACAAGTTGTTGTGAGATGGAGATTTGTTTGTCTTGCGAGGCTTTATATACGACGAGGCTGATGTAAGTAGGGTTCCAAAGTGACCGGTTTCTTGCAGTGAAGTCCAGTGCATTGTGGGTATTTTATGGATAGACTGAAGTTCGCTCCTGCAATGCAATTAGGCCCGAAATTCGTCTCATCAAGGAGTGTATCGACAATGCGTAGGGTTGTTTAAAAAATAGATTATTATCTATATCTATACTACTATTAAAAGAGCAAACATGTGTTGTGCTGCGTTGATACATTAAATCTCACGCGTTAATATCCGATCTACGGCCCATATTGCAACTCAGCGCAGGACACCAAATCCCGAAACGTTATTTGCCTTTTTCTTTTTTTTCGTTTTGCACCTTAGCCTGCGCGCCCTCGCCCTGTAACGCTGCGGCCTCGATCTGTGGTGAGCGGCGCTGCGTCCCTTCTCCGGCGGACAAAGCACGTTGCGGCGGCGGCGCCTGTGCCCGTGCGTTCCTGTCCGGCGGTTTGCCGCTGAAGACTCAACACCGCTTGCCCGACGCCCGAGCGTTCCTGCCCGGCGATTTTCCGCTGATGCTACGCTACTCCACCCCGAGTAAGTTCCGTCGCTCTGATATCCCGTTGCTCCGCCAGTCCGGTCCGAGGAAGCTGGGCCAGGGATTGCCACCGCCGACAAAAACGGTTCGTTAATCTGCAGCGCTGAGCGCTCCGCCAGTCACGCTCACGCCGCGACACTGCCTGCCCCAGGACGTCACGCTACACCTACACGCCGCCGCCGTACTGCACTGGTTCGGCTCCTCCAAGGCCAAGTCAACCGCGTCCTGCTCCTTCGAGGCTTCAAGGTATGCTAGAGGTGTTGGATCGTTGGATGACCAGACGGACCAGGGCTCCCGTCTCAGGCCAAGCTGAAGTGCCTTCTCCCTGTGATCATGGTCCTTGTCGAGGCCGCTGAACTGACAGAGGATTGATGGACGAGTTGACGGTCCAAGTCGCCGCCCCGGAACGCCTTCAGCCACATTCCATCCGATTTATCCAACTGCTGCACGAGGTACGAATTTTGTATAGTGTACATGGCTTCACTCTGGGCTTTAGCAATTGTTCAGACAACGTATTGTTTTATCAATGGTTCGAGGTAATTTATCTAGAACAGGCTACCCAAGATTCCATGTCTTCTACTGTTTCTATTCCTGAATATCAATGTAAGTTGTATAGTTTTCTCTACAAATATTAAGATATGGGTATTTGGTATGCTCATCTTCTTCTAGAAAAAATCGGGACATATGAGATTCTAATAGATACAAATTTAAAACAATACACCCTATAAATTAGGATTCATTTTTGGATGTGTAAAATTGTCCATAAATCGCGTTGTAATTTATATTTGGAATTTTTTCGGAAAAACTATTGACCTTAAATCAAGGAACAAAGGGAGTACATTTTAGGAGGCAAAGAAGAATAGCTATAGAATTTATTATCACTTCGTATTGTCATTTTAGGAGATGTCATAGTTCATACAAGGTTTCATGTCTCCTAGAGTTGAGAAGCCAGAGGATTATAGCTACAGAATTATCAGTTGATATTGTAATCTCTATTAATTATTGAATGTATTGAGCCGCTCGCCCTCGGTGTGTTGAACATGCCAGCTTCGATTTACAATTGTACGGTTTTTAAAGTTATATGAGCAATCGACCTAAAAGGATATCTTTGAACACATAGATTACTATAAAAATACTTACAAATTTTGAACTTATTTTTCCTCAAAGATTTTGGGGTTTTAAATAGATACGTGCATTGCACGTGCAGGTTAACTATATCACAAGTTAAAAAAGAGATTATAATATTCGAAGTGTGTAAACATTGCTTCATCTGCGATTTAAATAGACATACATTTCACAAATATATTGTCCAAGCTGAATTATTGCCGACAAAGTAACAATTCAAAAAAAAGGATCCAACATTATGTTACTACAGAAATAGTTATTTCTGTACTGTTTTCTCTCCGGTGCAACGCACGGACATATTTCCTAGTTATTTCCAAAGTTTGGATAAACCATTGCTTCATCTGGGATTTAAATAGACATATATATTTTCACAAATAAATAGTCCAAGGTGAATTATTGTGGATGTCTCCTCCCGAGAATCATGATGTACAGAGTGAAAATTCAAAAGGAATGGATTTAACATTATGTTACTACAGAAATTCCGTTATGAAATATCATTCCAAACTTAATCAACTATTTGAAACTTTCCTTCTTTTTATCCACCTGTCAGCACGATGGAAACATTATTACAAGGCTTGGTTCAAATTAAGTAAAAAAAAAACTATGTAAGACTTGATGCACACAAGTCGCCCAAGTGGAGTAATCAAGTGGTGATCTACCCCTTTTTTTCAGAGAGAAGCCGTGATCTGCCTGATGGCTGATGCAAGTGAAGGTGCAGTTTGCCGGTGGAGCACCTCGCTCGGCCGGGTGAATCCAACCACCACCGCCCCAGTCCGGCGGCGCCACGTCGGACGCGACCGAGGGAGGGTTGGTGGCCGATGCGACGCCGCGTCCGTGCGCGAGCCAGAGGCGAGAGCCCGAGAGTCATCGTCAGTCAGCTTGAGGTGAGGTGAGACGTCCCAGGTTTCGTGCTCCGGCCGATTGTCTCTCCTGTTCTAGACTGGACTTCCGGTGCTATATATCGGTCTTGTCCTCAAGATCTGCGGTGTTCGGATTGGTTCATGTATCGTCGCACGCACGCAAAAACATTCCTCAGTTTCCGCAACCATTTTTTAGCGAACTACGCGGGAACAGTACATGAATGATGGAACAATTGACAAATCTGATCGGATTGAATCCAATGGATGAAATGAGCTATTTCCAGACGAATCTAATCAAATCCAACAACCGTAGCAAAACAACTACTTCCCCTTCCCGAACCCTCCCCGTTGATCACATTCTTTCCCAACGGGGCGCCCTAAATTATTTCACCTCCCTTAAACCAATTCCCACGACCCAATTTTTTCCGTCGTCCTACCAAATGAAATCCATCCTTCGCTAGCATTTCTTTCCTCCCCTGGATCAGATCAGACCCGTAAGTTCATGGTGTGCTTGAGGTCGCCGACGTGCAGCGAGTGGCCGCCGAGGGCCACCTTGCGTACGCCCAGCTCGTCCACCACGCTCAGGTCCTTACACACGTCCACCCTGAACGCCACCGTGCCCGCCTCCCCTGGCGCCAGCGACACCTTCTCGAACCCGAGCAGGTGCTTCGCGGGCGCGCCGTGCACCGCCGGCGGCGACGAGAACAGGAGCACCGTGTGCGCGCCGGCCACCTCGCCCTCGTTCCGCACCCGGAGGCTCACGTCGTACGCCAGGCCCTCGCAGTGGTCGCCCGAGGCCTCCACTGACGCGCACTCCTCGGAGAGGCACACGTGGCCCTCGGCTAGCTGCAGGGGCACCTCTGCCGGCGGCGCGGACACGAGGCTGTGCGACATTGTGGTGTAGCTCAGCCCGTCCCCGAAGGCGAACACTGTCTCGCCCGTGTAGAACCGGTACGTCCGGCCCGGGTACCCCGTCGACGTGTCCGGCCGCATCCGCATGTCCGTCATCATCACCGTGTCGGCGTACGACGCCGGGTACCACGTCACCGGCAACCTCCCGCCTGCGCCCACGATCAAACAGACATGTTGTCAGAGAACGCTCTACATAGCGTGGTACTTGAGATAACGATGCACAATGTGCTTACTTGGGTTGTGCTTTCCGAAAAGGATGTCGGCCAGGGCAGCGCCACCGGCTTCGCCGGGTAGCCGACCCAGAGAATGGCGGAGATCTTATCGCTGGCCTTGGCGAACGAGATGTCAAACGGCCCACCGGACATGACGACGAGGATGACTGGGCCCCTGGAGGCGTTGGCGACCGCAGAAATGAGTTGAGACTGTTGGCCTGGCAACAGGAGGCTCGTCCTGTCCAGGCTCTCGCGCTCAATGGACTGGTCCGCGCCTACGACGAGCACCGTCACGTCTGCACTCGCTGCGGCCGCCACGGCGGTGCTGAGCTGGAGGCTGTTCCCGCTGCAACCAACGTTGCTGCACCCCGGCTGGTACACCGTGTCCACGTTGGCGCCCAGACCCTGGAGCGGCGTTGTGTACTTGCACGGCGTACCTGATGGACATTGTCAGTGCACAAACAGTTAGTCCACAACTCCTCTGCTTAACTGACGAAATCGAAATGCATGGCCAGCAGTGAGAAACTTGATTGATACCTTCGTAGTTGCCGATCATTGTGAAGCTGGCATTGGCGTTGGGCCCAATGACGGCCATGGACTTGATGGACTTCGCCGTGAGCGGGAGCGCGCCACTGTTCTTGAGGAGCACGATACCCTGTCGCGCCGTCTCCCGAGCCAGCTCCTGGTTGGAAGACGTGCACACGTCGCTCGGGCCGAGTCCACCGAAGGCAAGCTTCCTCGGGTCGCCGTCAAAGAAGCCCAAGCGCATCAGCATGATGAAGTTGTTGGTGATAGCCCGGTCGACGTCCTCCTCCGACAGCTCGCCGGCCTGCACCGCCGCCACCGTGTGCTGTGCCAGGAAGTTGCCGCAGTTCAGGTCCAGCCCTGGAGCAATTTCATTTTGCAATGTCAGGTATGAAAACATCTGAATCTTCAACTTTGTGCAACACAAAACTCTTAGTATCAACTCATCTGGTCCACAATTTGGTACATTTTTGATGAAGAAAATGCATCTACTGCCTCCTTGCTCAAGGGCTTCCTTCATAAAAAAGCTTTTCCGCTTGAAGATCACCATCCTCACTCAGATGAAAGAGCTCTCTGATCTACTATGGCTTCCCGAAGGATCCAGCTGCTAAGAGGGTCCGAGCCATAACGGATTGATGTGACCGTAGCCTGTCCGGAATGGGGATAAGGTTATTTATTCGTTGTCGGATACCCTTGCTAGGGGTGGGGGTAGTATGTTGTGTTGATTTCTGTTTCATCTACATTGGTCATAAGTAATACTCCAGCATGCACACTTGAACAAGATTGGATTGGCAGGACCATGGATGACTTCCACTAAAGAAGGTAGATATGCTATAATTGGTGGTCCGCACCGAATGATTTCGTCTGGTCAGATTGCAAGTTGTTAAGGTCCCCGAAGCATAAAAAGATGTACCCCAGTACCCCATCATTTATCTGATAGCCGTTACGCTAATAAAACATCAACCATTGCCTGTTACGCGGTCAAATCCAGCAACTACACACCATCTTTCTGTAATCCCTGAAGGATGCACATACAGTTTCAGACGTGTTTCATGACAGATGAATGAGCGAACCTGATTTGATGGTGATGGCAGCGGCCTCCTCTGGCGTCTTGGTGTAGTGCTGCTTGGTATAGAGCACGTCGACGGAGTCGCAGTCCGAGGAGATGTATCTGCAACAAGAACCACACAGGGATATCATCAGAAACTCTGAATGTATACTTGTGCAGCGTCTGCGAAACTGAAGGAAGGAGCAGGGTGGAGATGAGAGACCCGTTGAGCTTCCAGTCCCCTCTGATGACTCCGGACAGGAGGTCCTTGTCGGCGCAGGTGGGCTTCCCGTTCACCTTGTTGTAGGAGCACATGACGCTAGCGACATTGCCGTCCAGCACGCAACTCTTGAACGGCGGCTGGAACGTGTCATCCAGGTCCTGCTGCGACACCTGAATTTACAGAGCAACAAGATTTGTTACAGTCGAGCTCCTTTCAGTTCACTGATATTATATGGGTATTCAGAAAGATTGGCGTGTTGCATCTCTCACAACAATATAATGCTGGAGTTCGCAGGACACACTAGTGACAATCCTTGAGACTTTGAGTACAGATTGCTGAAGCATGCCCAGATGCACGATATCGTAACGTATCTGCTTAGTGTTCACCAATCACGCATCCTGAAACAAGGTGCTGCATTCCTATATCTGTCCTCGCTCGAAATAGGATTTTTGATTAAACTAGGACGGCGCCGCACTGCTGTTAGCCTGTTACTACATACGAAAATGGAGAGAATCTTGGACAAGGGCTCCTAGACGCTGCCAGCGAGGTGAAACGCGGGATTGTTTTATGCCGCGATCTGCCATTTCTGGGAGCTGCAACCACCAGGATCTGTGGTGATTAAATTAACAGCACGCCACCACTGTTTCTATCTATCTACACGTGTCCAGACATTCCCTAATCACTAGTTTAAGTATACTACACTAATACTCGTGTCTAATTTAAGATTGCAGTGGAGTGGATCAGGGTGCAAACTAGCACTCCCAGTTGAAAACCAGCGTATACGTTTCTGTCGAACCGAGAAGCAGCATAGTTTTACTTCCACGGCACCAAGCAACAGCAACTTAGCAATGCTGTTGTCGGTGTCGCAAGAAACGGATCCAATTTAGTGCCTGCAGCTCCTAGTGCTTGACATTGATTTGAGCTATCTAGGCATCTATTTATCTATACAAAATGGTGATGGATAGATTCAATTAGCGAAAGGGAAAGGTGGGTTGATGCCACATGGGCACACGACTACAGCTTGGAAGCTGAACGCTGCAGCAAGCATACTCATTAACTCGCACGTATCATCTACGAGCATGTCAGACATCCATTAAATCCGGTGCAAAACGGCAAAGCTAGAACAGAGCACAAGGCATTCAAGTTCAAGCCACCCCACCTCACCTCACATCGCCATGAAGTTAATCATGACAGCCTACCAATGCTAAAACAACCTAGTGAACAAGATTGTTGAGCAAGATATTATTGGGTTACCTTTGCGTCGAAGGTGTATCGCTCGACACCCTTCCAGTTGTCGACGTCGTAGGCGGTGTAGTGCTTGCAGCACGCGGCGACCTTGAGCGCGCCGTCGGTGGCGTTGCCGGCGCCGGCGTCCTGGAGGCCAGTGACGTAGCCGACGGCGTACTTGCTAGCCAGCAGCGGGTCCTCGCCGGGAGTCTCCTGCCCACGGCCCCACCGCGGGTCGCGGAAGATGTTGATGTTGGGGCTCCAGAACGTCAGCCCCGCCAGGCCCACGTTGTGCATCGCGCGCGCCTCCGTCGACACCACCTGTTGCAGTCAGCAGCGCACCAAGTTCAGTTCAGAATTCATCACACCCAAATAATAACTCATCAGAATTCGTTTTTTATCAGAAGAACAAATCTGAACTATCTGAATTTGTTTAGACGGTGCCAAATTGTGAGTGTCTGTCCGAAACACGCAAGAGGTTTGTTTAAAAAAAAACATGCAAGGCGTGCAGGTGTGCACTGCTTCACAGTACTCACTACTCTAGTATGAAGTGGTGTCTGTAAGCTGTGCATTGGTCAAAGGCAAGCAGTGGATGGTATGGTAGGTGCAACTGATCGAAGAAATGAGGATGGCCGACAGGCAAGAGTCTCTGATGTGGCCAGTGCCTGCTGGATTCTTACGACTTATGATCGAAAACCTTAATACGGTAGGTAGGCGGGCTGTTCGATTACTCATCATCCTTGCTTCTCCAAGGAAATCTAGCGATTAGTCCATTTAGCTTAGCTTAGCTTAGCTTATAGAACTACTCAAACTCCCAAAACGCAATCAAAATTCCTAGCCATTGCTTCGATTAGGCGACTAGTCAAAACACCTATGAGGACCTTAACACCAGTACTCAATCCTAATCTCTTTTCAGAATTTCTAGAAACATAAACGCAAACAGCATTGTCGGTTACATGTGGTTGGAATGCCACTTTTTTCCAAACTGGACGAGGACAAGAGCTAGACGATGATCAACCGACGGACGGGTGGAGTCGACGGTGATTCGCACTTTGGCGAAAGAAGGGATGGCCCTCAGATACCAGCTGCGTACTAGTATGAAATTTGATCATGGAGCAGCACCAGCTTTTGGGTCTGAATCAATTCCCATGAGACAACGACGCCTCAACAAAAAAAGAGGGGCATTGTTCTGACAGTGCTGGGGTTTAGTATGCTAGCGTCCAATTGATGCATTCCAAGGAGAGACAGCATCAGTGTATATTCTCGGGTGGAGGAAATAAGTGTGTCCATGTTCTACACTGTACGCACACATGGAGGAAGACTGTTATGCAGCCTAGGAGATCCCTGGACTAATCGACTATTCCAATGTGGTCCTCTATGATACCTCTAATTGGCTAATTAGCGATTTCTGCTGCTGCTGGTGTATGTAGATGTGAAATATCACATGTTTAAAGCACTGGGATGATAATTTCCAGTAGGGGCGGGGTCCCGGCAGCAGAGTGCTGCCGCTCGAGCCCCAAGTTGCCGCTGCGGCGCCTGTGATTGCTACGTACAAATCCCCGTGACGCATATCACGTCGTGATTCGCGGACGACGCATGGGCGGAAGAACAAACCTCACACGGTTGCCGTTTTTAACAACACGGTACTCCATTTACCATGCTACTGCAGCTGTGTGCTCTCATGATGAATTGATGATCCACTGCTACTTTTGGTGTGTGAGCAATGTGCCATACCACTACCTACTAATTATGGCCTTGACATGCATGGCTTGTAAAACACCTCTAAAATTTCTCTCTTAATCAATGAGAATGGTTAACCTTTTGCCTTGTGTTTGTAAGAAAAAACCTTCACACATTACTGGATCTGCATCACTTCTTTCTAAGATGACCGAGTGACGTGTAAAATACTATTGAAATCTATTGTTGTGAGTGGCTCGATGTCGCCATTGATTTGGAGTAAATTTTGTGCAACTTTCACTGCGACAAAAATGCACTATTTTTTTTGCATGAGTATATCCGTGGCATTGGCAACGGAGAGGCAAGAACGCATGCATACCACTGTACGTATTGCTCTACGCTAGCTAGACTAAGAACAAATCAAAAATACATACAAAATGCATGTTACGGCGGCGGCGCTTCTTTTAACACGAGTAGGTTAGCAGCAGGCAGCGGCGTTGGATGCATACCGCGTCGCCAATGGAAAGACGTACGCCGCCGGAAAAGAACCATGCGGCCGGACCGCCGGATGGATCGGAATAGTGTAATCAAGACCCCATCTCGCGAATCCAATGTACTGCAACCACGCTTTATACCTGCCGCATCGCAGTACCGCACGAACTAACAGAAAGAAGCAAAAGCAGTCGACAACATTCTCATCCAAGGAAAGGAATCGCAATGTCGTGGAGAAAGAAAGATCGCATCTTTGCCCACCGCAACGGAGGTCGAAACGAACGAACAGAGGAAGTGAGGAACAGAGGAGGTTGCTTCTCGAGACTGACTGACTGACCTCTCCGATGGCGCGGAAGAGGGAGGCGTTGAAGGACGCGGCGGTGAGTATCGGCTGCGGGAAGCTGGTGGCGCCGGGCACGAGCGGCGAGAACTTGGTGCCCGGCCCGACGTAGGAGACCCCGTGCAGCGCCTCGGACCACCACTCGTAGGCCGGGATGCCCAGCCGCGGCAGCGCCGGCTGCGCGTTCACCAGGAACCCCACCTTCTCCGCCAGCGTCAGCCGCGACGCCAGGTCCTTGGCGCGCGCCGACGGCGTCGCGGACCGGTCGCAGAACCCATACCCGGACAGGGTCGCGTTCGACGCGTCGCACGCGAACACCGGCGTCTGCGCGTTCGCCACATTGCCGGAGCACAGCGCCAGGAAGATGAGGACGGCCAGGAACGGAGGAGCCGCCATGGCCATTGTGATAGCTGGTGGCTGGCTCCGAGCCGGACGGCCTCTGTTCGTCGAGCGTACGAATGTATAGCTAGCTAGCTACTGGCGATATATAGAGTGGTGGTGGTTGCGAGCGGGCGAGCGAGAGCGTGGCGTCGTGGGCGCGGCCCGTGACGGGGACGGCGGGGTGACGACGGGAACGGGATCCTCTGACTTTGCCCATCCTGACTTTCTCTGACTTTGGGTCACTGACACGTGGAGCCCACCACATACGGGACCCACATGTCAGGGACACAAAGTCAGAGAACGTCAGGTGGGCAAAGTCAGAGGATCTGGTTCCGTGACGACGATGCTCTGTTTCCGCCGTCCCTTGGCCTCAATCTACTGCGTTCGCAGTTTGTATTCTACCGTGTCCGTGAAGCCATTCTTGGAGCCATCCCTCTTTCGACACGCGAGTCACTTCTCCCCTGAACGCCTACCTAGTACTCCCTCCGTTCTAAAATACTTGTCTTCCATTTGTCCAAATTCAAATGTACCTAGACATGTTTTTGTGTATAGGTACATCCGAATTTGGACAAATGGAAGACAAGTATTTTAAAATGGAGGGAGTAGTAGTATCTACGAACAGGGCAAGAATTTGTTGCTTGTGTGTGCGTGCCAAACCCAAGAAAAACCTCAAAACGGTTTATTACAAAGACATATGGCGGCAAGGTGAAATCTGCGTCGTCCGTTTGACAAACTAGATCTGCCTAGATTTTGCATTTCAAGCACGAGACCCAAAATCGTTAGTCGAAAATTCAAAGTCTCTATTATTTCTTCGTTCTTAAACGAAAGTCGTCATCACATGTAGTACTACAGACACTTTACAGTTATTCCTGAGTATGAGACAATGTGTCTTGATTTCAGATGTAAATGCGAAGCAAAAAGGGGTACAATCAGAATCCTCAACGTGGTAGAGTCAGTCTGGCACTCTAGATGATGGGTGCCGGTGGTTAACGAAAAGCGAGCGAGGATGGGAAAGTTGCTTTGCCGTGAACGCACGCAGATGGGATCTGGTTTATTTACCATGGGGATTGTTAATTACCTTGGTGAAAGCAAGCAATACTAGAGCTAAAATGCAGTGTGTGTATGCTATCATGGGCGGAAGACGGCGCGGTCTCTGGTATGTGTATGTGGATGTGGTGTGCGATGTGAGTCTGCTGAATCGGTTTATGCCCCCGACTCGCCGTTAGGCAGTTTATTGAGACATCTGGATTAGATGTTGAAAATAGTTGTGTGAGGTCAAGTCACATGAGTCCGATCAACTCCTCCCCTTTATCAAGGTTGTAGATGTTACGAGCCGCTTTTGGTTGATCGGTGTATTTCTTTGTAAGGGTTGGTGATTTAGTTCAATTTTAATTAAAAAATATGTGTGCCTTATTTTGATGTAGGAGATGTGGTTTTCAACCTCCATTTCCAAGAAAAATTAAATGGAAAACTTGTCATACGACGTGAACTTGGCAACGGAAGATTAAATGGAATTTCTCGGACGAAGAAGCATGTGACGGTTGTTGCGGTGTTGCCATGAAAACAAAATGGAAGCCGATGGATCAGTGGACACCAAGGGCGTGCTTGGTTGCCCACGGGGAGTAGAAACGCAATGTTGCATGCAATAATTGGCACGTTTGGTTACCTGCCCTGTTCGAAAAGTCTGCATGTGCACGAACCTTAAAACATCCTGGGCCAGGCCCGATCGGTCGATTCCACCGTTTCCGCTGAGCCACCCTCCCGCAAGGTAAAATGGGGAACACATGGGCCGAGCTCATGCAGGCAAGGGAGATGGCGCGCGGGCTCGGGAAAATGGTGGTGGGAGAATTTTCGGTCACTGCCCAGTTTTGGCTCCCCTATATTTGAGGCCTCTACTCTCACCGTCGAAGCTCCCGCCACCATTTTCCTGCCACTTTGAGGTCAGAGCCCGGGCCAGGATTCACTGACGACAACCAGGTAAGCGACGCCTTCTTCTACTCCGGTGACCGGAGCTCAACGGACATCAACGGAGCACTTCTTCCTCGACCTGTCCGTGCAGAGAGCGTTCTTCCACGTGATGATGCCGGTAAGCGCAATCAAACCCTAGCTAGTGTAGCTATTGTAGATTTGTGCAAGTGTAGTCCATCTTTAGGCCATGATGTAGTTTGAGCAAGTATAGGAGCTTGATCTATGCAAGTGGAGTAGATCTTTAGGCCATGATGTAGTTTGATCAAGTATAGGAGCTTGATCTGTGCAAGTGTGAGTTGATCTTTCATACAAGATGTTGTCGATTTGGTCCACAATGATGTAGATCTTTGTACGACCGTGTTGGTCGATTAGTTATGCTACTTTTCTTGCTCGTCGGCGTTGTAGGACATGTTTGTTGATGATTTTAGCCAGGCTCTGCTCGAGGGAGAGAGCCAACTCGCTCTCTCACTTGTTGTGGACTCGCAGCAGGAGGAGACGCAGGATACCATGGAGATGTTCGAGGTGCCTAGGATGGGGTAACATCTTGAGCTGGCCACGCCTTGTCTGGACCTGCAGAGGCGTTCTGGCGGCAAGGAGAAGAAGAGCAGGATGGGGACGACCATGAAGTGGCCTCCATTTCTGTCCACCTTCGTGCTGAACAAGATGTGAGAGCTCATCGCCAGCGGTGTGAGGACTGAGAAGGGGTTTAAGGAGGTGCATCTGAACACAGTTGCGAAGCTTGTCTTGGAATTCTGTGCGCAGGAGGTCACCTCCACTCAGATCTACAACCACCTCAGGAAGTGGAGATTTAGGTGGGTCAAGGTGTCAAAACTGAAGGATCTGAGTGGTGCCCATTGGGATGAGGATACCCACAACATCATCTTAGAGATTAAGCACCTCACATGCCACATTCTGTTAGCCGACTATCTAGCTGTCTCATGTGTGCGAACACCGCTAATTGTCTAACTATTTTTCGTCTTTAGGATCACCCCAAGGACGCTGAGTTTGTTAACAAGCCAATCCAGAACTACACTCAGATGCAACCATCTTCTCATTCGGTCTTGCGACTGGTAAGCATGTCATGGGATCATCTAAATCTCTTGGTTCGGTTGAAGATGCTGAGACGCAGGAGTCGGAGGGCGTCCCCTTTGAAGGCGCTGCTGACTTCGGAGGAGGCGCCAAGGCTGATGATCTTTCACCCAAGGCACCTGGGTCGGGGGAGAGGAATCATAGCTGAATCAGTACATGCTGGAGCAAACCTTGCTTGCTGCATCAACCTTCATGGAGGAATCAAAACAGGATCAAGCAAACATGGAGGAGCCAAATCTACTAGAGACAAAGGTGGAAGACTGATTGAATGTGGCGGCATAAAAGACTTCATCATCCTTGTCCCGATCATCGTCATTGTGTATTTGTTGAAGTGTTGACTTTGTACGATCCTAAAACCTTGAACCTCTAAAACTCAATGGGTTGGTAAGCTCACCACTAGGCGTGGAAGGTAAGTGAAACATCACATTCTGGGCAACCAAACGCGGTGGTTTGTGGCTGTAATCACCAATCTAGACAACCAAATACAGAACCTCAGATTTTTGCACCCAGCGAAACGGGTCTGGCTGCACTTTGTTGGCAACCAAACTATTTGCACAACATGGGTCAAGTCCATTTTTGATGAGCCAGGTCCAAGTGAGTCATGAATACAAAATGACAAATTTTCATGCAAGCAACCAAACACGCCAAGAAGATGATGACGATGATGACGATGATTGTATTTGTGCGTACGGGATCACCGACACGTTAAACGTACGTTCGGTGGTTGAGTCACCAGCTTTTTTGGGTTCCCTGGATCTGAACTCATCTGCTATGATACGTATATCTGCCTTAATCCGATGAGAGTTTCAGAGCATCACACATGCAACGAGAGGCTCGAGCGATTTTGTCTGTTGAGATGTCAGTGAGGCTGCGTTCAAAATCCAATGCTCGTGTCGCTTCACGCGTGATGGGCAGCTTGATGTCCAGGACCATCGGTGGTTACGCATACTGTTTTCATCTACATACGCTCTCATCGTTTCTCAATGCATTTTCGTCCGCATCCACCGAGCTTCAGGATCATGTATATCTGACACCACCAACACGCAACACTCGTTTCTGAACCCTTGGCACCAACACGCATTTGGCCGTTTTCCCTCAAAAAAACACGCATGTGGTCATTTCTAATTAAGCTCTGAACCTCCAGCGTGCACGTACATGCACATCTCCTAACCGAATCGATTCCCATTCTTCTTATCCGTCGGGTATCTGGTTGATGTGCGTTTAGAGCATCTCCAGCCATGCCCCCCAGCGCCTCAGGAGGCTTTTTAGGTTCGGTTTTAGTCTCGGATAGCCAAAAAGCGCCGAAATTCTCCTAGTCGTGCCCCCAGGAGGCAAAATACCGCTGTTTTAGCGCCGGCGCCCCCAGCCCAAACCCAATGCGCTGGGTTCGGCCTTGGGGCACCGGAGCCAACGATTGCCTAATTATTTCGTGCCACGCGCCCACTTTCCTCCCTCCTCCCCACTTTTCTCTCTCCTCTATCCACTTTTCCCCACGCTTCTCTCTTTCCTCCCTATCTTCCCCACCACGCACGGGAGGCCGCCGCCTCTCCCAGCCCACGCCGCCGCCGCCCTCCCCCAGCTCCGTCTCCGGGAGAACCAGCACTTTTTTGCGCATCTCGTCCACCTCGCGGCGTTCTTCCTCGCGCTGGCGTCGCCGGGCGGAGCTCGCGGCCATGGCGGCCCTCGCAGGGCGCAGCTGGGGCTGGGGCTCGGGGCCCTCGCGGCCGGGGCTAGGGCGAAGCTCGCGCCGCCTGGCGGAGCCTGGGGCCTCATCCTCGCGGGAGATGGCCTGGGGCCTCGTCCTCGAGCTTCCGATCGGGTCAACGCGAGGAGTTCAAGGATGGCCACCCTCTGCCCAACCTCCTCAGTGACGGCCGTCCTCGCGATGAGAAGCTCGCGATGTGCAGGCCGAGGCGGTCGGCGATGGGGCGCGGGATCCGGTCGTCGGCGGTGGGGCGCGCCTCCTGGCTCCATTCCCGGCCAACCCGCGCCGACGCGGTCTGGCTCGCGGCCGGGGCGCTCGCCGCCCTGCTCCATCTTCATCGAGGAAGATGGCGCCGCCCTGTTTTTTTTTTCTCTCATCTTCTCCCGTTGGGGGGTGAGTGCGACTGGAAAGACTCCAACCCCAACTTCTCGTTTTGCGCCGTTGCCCCCCCCCCCCCCCCAGACCGAGCCTAATTTGCGCCGTTTTTGCGTCCTGGGGAGGCTTGACGGCTGGAGATGCCCTTAGCACGATAGCAACGCATATCGTCATCAAGTGGAAGGCAGCTCCGGGCAAATGATGCCGCACGGCGAGCTGAGGTTACCCTGTGACCAACCACATTACTGCATCAAATCAAAAGAGATTTCGTCCCCTGTCAACCACGACGTCGGGTATCCCTACGAATCCCAAACCGGGAAATATATGCTTTGCTTTCCCGGGCAACGATCGCCAGCTCCGTCGATCGCTCTCGCCGGCCGGAGCCGGCCAAGATGCCAGTACGGTGGCGCTACGTTTGGTGGGCTCTTTCGCCTTTATTTTTAGTTAGTTTTACCTGCACGCTCGGTTTGGACTTCAGAGATCGATCTCTTGCGTCGGAAGCACGTAGGATACGAATGTTCAGAGATGGCGTACGACGCCGACATGCCGGAGTTGCACGCACGAAAGGTGTCAGTCCGGAGTGTGCAGCATCGCGGTGCAGGTGCGGCAGGGTGGATGGGATCCTTGTGCTTGTCCGGAGTGATGGATGCAGATGTCATGAAAAAATGTCTACTGAAAGTAAGCTGGAATACCATGCTGTTTTGTGGACACAGCTTGGGTGACTTTGAAGCGTTGGACTTTGGTGCAATCTCAGCCTTTCAAAATCAATCCAACGGATATATATTGATGTATTAGTCAAACTCAGAATTCAAAGTGCCTAGAAAATTTTGAAGAAAATCCAGTAACCGTAAATGTTGTATTACACATTCTGTCAAAGTTCTATCAAATTTGCACACACGGTTTGTGAATAAACGTCATTTTAAATTCAAATTTGGTGTCAAACTTAAAACAAGATTTATTCACAACCGTATGTCCGAATCTAACCAAAAAATTCTAGAATGTATAATGCGACATAAAACGTTTACTGAATGTTTTTCAAAAAATTCTGGGCACTTCAAATTTCGAGTTGTTTGCATAAATCTATCCATATCCGGTGGATTTGTTTTTAAAGGCTGAGATTGCACCAAAGTCCAGTCGTGACTTTTAAGAACAAAATCACTCAAGCTCAGCCCTGTTTTGTTCGAACCCACGGGGAAAAGGAAAGCACCTTCAAGGCTCGATGAACTTTATCCTTTTGCTCTCGCTGCTACATAAAAAGTTTCATAAGATACAAAAAATGTATTTATAGGGGAAAAAAGGATTTTAGTGTGATGCCCATTCTGATTCTATAGAATTTTGTATGCATAAAAAATTGTGACCCATCAAATGAATTACACAAAGAGGTTCAAGCGAAGGGTAGATCTCCTATGAGAAGTAGTACAAATAATTCTTTAGAAAACAAAACCTATAGGATCTAATCCTACAAATCAAACAATCAAAACATGAAAATTTTCTATAGTACCAATCATCCAAAAAAAAATCACGTGCAATTGCTTCCAATCAAATGAGCCCTACATGTCCGATCAGGCATGCACATGAGCATCTCCTATATGTAAATGTACATGAGACCTTTGATTTGTCGTGACAAAATACACGACAAAATACACCCACCCACAAAATATGAGAAATAATGTATTGTTCGGGTGAATTCGCTCCCACATGAGTACTAAAAGAAATAAAATGTTTTAAGTATTCAAAAAACTTAAATTTATATTGTTGCAGCAAGTTTCATGAGGAAAATAAATAGGGTACAACCTAAGTACAATAGAAAAAATAGATCTTAAAAACGGTCGAGAACCTGCATGTTTCTCATTTAGTCTGAATATGCCGACATTCACATCAGTACTGAGGCGCTCATGGCGGATTCGTCAATCTCAAGATCTGATCCACGGACTCGGTTTTTCGGAGGTGCTAATAGGTGTAGGGCATGCGTGTGTGCATTCATAGGGGTGTATATGCACATGTATGTTAGTGTTTGCGTTGTACTGTGTTTCGCAAAAGAAGATCTTAAAAACTATCTTAGAAGTATCATACCACTTTAATATTGCTCGTCAAACTTATCTTTCTGAACAAAACTCTTTTTGTGTAGATAAATGGATTTACATCTGGCTTTTGCACCAACATGGAATTAAGAGCTAGCCAAGACATTAAAATTTACATCCAATTGCTAGATTCAACCAGTAGAAGGTCAGATCTGCAGCTTTTATATCTCTAAATTTTGAGACCTGAAACTTAAAGTGCGTCATACTCACCGCAGTCGTCTTGCGCTCCCACCGCCTTTTTCATTACCCTGGTAAACACATGGTGACACACGTTTCGTACTGTTGATGTAGTCATAGGCCTTAAAGCATCTCTAACAGAGCCCTCAAAAGCCACGGAACCTTAAAAATAACCGCCAAAGACAGTTTCCGAACCTTAAAACGAACATAGAAGACCCCTTAAAATCCATGGACCCGTAATTTTTTTTGAGTGCACACGGCAATTCAGCCCATAGAACCACGAAAGTTGGGTTTTTGATGTCGGCCCGTAGGGCAAACCCTATCCCTTCATTGCGTTTGTGGGAGGGAACATTCAACCCGCAATAACCACCCATCTCCTTCCGCCGCCGCCGCCGCTGAATCGTCTTCCCCTACTCCGGCCAACCGCGTTCGTGGGCCAAGCACCGCCATGAGCACCGCCGATCCGTCCCTGGTCACCGTTCCTGTTGCGGTGGCCGATTTGGCAGATCTAGCTGGCTCGAGACTCATGCCGCCGCCGCTCCCGTGTTGGTGGCCGATTCGACCGTCAAGAAGCGCAGGCGACTTGGCACCGTCGGCGCGGCCCAAGCCTTAGCCGCTGCCGCCGCCGCTACTACGGGCCCGACGACCGATTCCCCATTTGCGCCCTCCGGGGCAGGGAAGAAGAGAGCACCCGTGCGAAAGATTAGGTCCGCCACCGCCTCGGCTTCTCCGGCCTCCGCCGTCTGCAACACCCACGAATGACGCCGACATCTCGAGGTATGGATCTGTCCACTCTTTTCCGCCGCGTCTCACCCGGGAACTCTAGTTTGTGAATGAAATTCTTGCTCCAATCTGTAGCATCCCACCCATTGGTGCTTCCCATTCACTCGTTGACATTTTGAATGCCGCATCGGTTGACATTGATAACCCGCTAAGACGACGCTGACGAAGGCATTGAAGGTGGTGCCAGTGATGATTATGAGGTTGAGGAGATCGATACATCGTCGGTTAAACAACGCGGTGTGAACTACACGATTGTGGAAGATGAGACCTTGATCCGTACTTGAGAGAGTATGTCTCTCGACGCTATTCACGGCACTGATCAAGCCAAGTTAAGGTTTCGGCAACGAGTGGAGGACAAGTATTTCCAACTATTGCCACGCAATGTAAAATGGTGCCTTGAACGTACCGATCACTCCAAGGCCGTTAGGACGTGATCAAAACAACGTGTAGCCGGTGGAGTGGATGCTTGCAGCAAGTGCAAAATGCTCCTCCAAGTGGTACCGTGGAGGGCGATTGGGTGAGCTACATTTACAACTTTACCATTGTGTTATGTTGCCTTGTTTGCTAGTGTGCATCATGGACATTGTTTGATTTTTGTAGGAACACATTGCAAGAGATTGATACAAGGACATGCCGACATCGAAGAACAAGCCATTTACGCTTGACCATTGTTGGAAAATTCTCCAACATAGTCATCGCTAGGAGAAAGATCTTGCATCGAAGGAAGCAAGCATTGATCAATTCAAGCGGTGGTGGTGGTAGTGGTGTTCATGGTGGTGGTGATGGTGGTGGTCACGGTGGTGGTGTTGGTGATGGTGGTGGTGGTGGTGGTGTTCATGGTGGTGATGTCTAGGTCTAGGTCATTTAAGATGATGCTGGCGGGCTTTGGCCTTTGGGATGCAAAATTTTGGCCATAGAACTATCTTATTTGCCGTCTTAGATTTCTGAAACTATATTATTTGCTAAACCAATGTCAGAATTGTGAGCAGTTTGATATATTTATGATGAATTTGAGTAGTATATGTTTTTAGGTTTGGAGGCCAAAAACGAAGCGCGACATAGCAGAAGAATGTCGCGCGTCATTTTGGTCCAAAAAGCGAGGTTTGCGAAAAATAGTTTTAAGATTCTGCGGTTTGAGGGCTCTAAAGAGATGCTCTTAGTAACGAAATGCAAATGGCACAGGGACGTGCGCTCTGGATTTCGTCCGATCGTGTCGCGATGCCGACCGCTAGCCTGAATACAGAAAAGATGCACGGCGACAAAGGGCGTCCAGCGATCGATGCACATGATACCAGGACGGCCGGACGGGACACAATCAGAACGCGCCATTCCGGTACTCCTTGGCCCGGCACCGCCATTTCTCGGCAGTGCATGCATGCATGATCACGCATTCAGGGTACGCCCACAATGCGCTATGATGCCCTGTGTCCTGGTGAAGGCCGCAATGTACGTATTCTGAGCATGATTTCTCGTCGAGAACGAGAACCCGTGATCCCCTCGATCACGCGTACGAGGCCAGGCCAGCGGACATCGCCGTGGTCACGGGCGCGCGTCCGTCCTCGTACTGCGCGCCGAGAAACAAGGATATTCAGGATACCGTGTCCGTTGGTCTTCTCCTGAATTCTGCGATCCGTTGGTCGTCGAGGATGCCTTGGCAACTCATTCAGTCTCGTCTTATAAGATTAGTTTAGTTGCATGGATTTACAGTACGAATGTCACTGACCGAAATATTAGTTCTTCGAATAAACTCAACGCTTGTCTGATCCACATAAGATCGATGCCGCTCCGAATTAAGGACGCAGGGGAGATCCATGTAGAGTACGTAGCACGCATGACACATCCTAGTGACAACAAGCCTAGGAACGACTGAACCTTGGACTTCCAAAAACAGAGCTACGTATTCGATCACCCGCACGTCACTCAGTACCGAGGCATTTGTCATCTGTTATGAGGTTGCAGATTCATCGAAGAAAGGTATGTAGCACCTTAATTTAGGCGCATTCAGTCATGCCACGCGCGACACCTCCAGCCCGTTTGTTGTATCAGATCAGCCGAATGCTGGCTTGAACGTACGTGTTAATTAGCGTGGCACGCAGCCCGGCCGGAATGGGCAGTTCCCAGCATATTCACTGGTCGTAATCTGATCACATCTTCAGCGTGGCACGTAGAGCAACATTTGACTTGAGTTGATTCTCCAGCAGATCAACAATGGCGAATGGTGTTCCTTTCCTTTACGACGGACAGGCGGACAGCAACCGCCGGTATTCGTCCACGGTTCTGAACGCACTTCGCCGGCCAACAATGCCTTCTGTTTTTCTCAGCAAAGGACGGTCAAAGGCGAATGCGCTGAACTCGTCTGGCCTTTAGTTTTGTTTTTCCTACTACTACTCCAGAGTCCAGAATAACTTGGAGCTTTGGTAACAGGCCTTTGTCAACCTGCAAGCTCTCTTTATGGTCCATTGGGCCGTCCTTTGAGACCCATTTGATCGCGTCGCCCCAATCGACGGTCAAGAACCCCACGCCGTAGCCGCCGAGCCTAACCCAGCCGCCGGCGAGTATCGCGGTTCTTGCCTCCCGCGACCGTCCGCTAATTCTGCGAAGCTAGTACGATCGAGGGATAGGATGGCGGACGAGGTGCATCTGGGCCTGCCAGGGCCCTGGGCGGAGGACTACCGGGAGAAGGCCGACCACTACACCACCAAGATCGGCGGAGTCCCTGTAAGCCACTGCCAATTTGTTTTTACTCCTATTGATTTTGAAATTTAACTTCGGAATCACTGTCAATTTGTCAGCTGCGCGCGACTTCTGTTTGGAAGTTTGAACTTTAACTTCGGAATCACTGTCAACTGAGTAATTTTGTTGCTTGTAGGATTGGCCAACAGAGAATATGGGCATTGAACCTGAGTTGCTCCGATGCAGATTATGTGGAACCAGGCTCTGTCTTGTTGCTCAGGCGAGTTTTTTTACTAATTTGGCAATAATTTCCAAGAGTTAAAGCATACCTTGATAAACATTCTTTGGACCTAGTTACAATGCCCTGAAATCTTGTGCATAACCTGGTTCTGTGATGCTAGCCAACACCTATATCTCAGAACTAGTAGTTCTGCTATATTTTCTCAGACGTATCTATAAATTTCAGGTTTATGCTCCTCTCGCTAAGCTTAACATCGAGGAGAGGACCTTGTATGTGCTTGTTTGCCCAACCCCCAAATGCAGCCCTAAACCCCAAAGGCAAGTATATGTGTCTCTTGGTGCTGGTACAGTTACATGTTTATTCAGTTATTTGATATGATATGAGGTTAGTTGGTCTCACTTTTGATTCTTTTTTGGCTTCTTAAAGCTGGAAGGTCCTAAGAGTTCAGATGTGCCATAGTGGTATGCAAACAAGTGGTAAGGGGGATGAATTAGTCCCAAGCAAAGAAAATGTTTGCTCAAGTGAGCCTCCTCCTTCAAGTTCTGTGGGAAAACATGATGAAGAAAACAATAGTCCCAATATCAATGATGATGATTTTGATCTGGATGCCTTGGCTGAAGCACTTGAGCAGGCTGCAACGTTGACATCTTCTAACACCAAGAAGAAAAATAAATCAAAGCGTGCTAATCCTGTCCCTACAAAATGTGATGTAGTGAAGGAAAAAGTAAATGACCTGAGTATACCAGGTGAGGAAAATTTCTGAAGAGCCCATTAGTCCATTATTGCAAGTGTAAAGTCTGATTGTTTTTGTGCCATGAATTTTTGTTTCTGCAGTTCTTCCTTGTTTCTACATCTATTTTGATAAGGAACAACTGAGGGGAAAAAACAATGTATGTTCAAGTAGCAATGAAACAGTTTTGGTGGAAGAGATCATGGACACGGGAAATGATGAACAAGAAAAATGGGAGGAAGAAAAATATGAATATGATAGTGCTCCTGGTGCTGACAGAACTTTCTTAAAATTTAAGAAACGCTTGGATGCACATCCTCTACAATGCTTCAGGTACTTATCGTGTTCTTAATGTATCTTTTGAATGATGCTACTGTCTAAATCTACATATTTTTTACCTTCAGAAGCTGAATTCAGTTTTGGTTTGTAATACTCTGTAGGTATTCCTATGCTGGCAAACCACTGTTTGCTGCAACTGGTTCACAAGATGTAGGCACATGTAAACTTTGTGGTTCACCGCGCCAATATGAACTGCAACTGATGTCCCCATTGTCATATTTTCTCCACCAAGCTAGTGATGGTTCCTCGAATTGTGCACCGAATGCCTGGAGCTGGCTGACTCTGGTTGTCTACAGCTGCTCCAAGGTATGATCTTAATGCTGATTTATTAAAATGATAAAGTTTAATGATTTTTCAAGGATACTACTGTAATAGCTCTGCCAAATTAAAGTTTATCAAATTGTGCACCAGTCATATTGCTTCATAACTTGATGAATATGCACAGTGAACATCAGCTTTAGGAGAACAATAACTCTGAAACTTTTATTATGGTTAAATAACCATCAATTAATTTATTCAGATTTATGTTATGAAATATTCATCTATCCTGATTGATATTCCATTTGCATCAAGAATGAGCGGATAAAAACAAATAGCTGCCATGTACCTGGAAAATTTAGTCTAAAATTTAGAGTATGTACGGTCATGTTTGTTCAATGTTCGAACAACAAATTTGATAAACTTTTGTTTGTAATTTAGCTCATAATCCATATGAATGGAAACTATAGATATTTTAATAGAAGTTTTGTATTAGTAGTTGTCCCCCATTTATTATTTTATGGCTGAGAAATGAAAATATGTTGCATTTTGGAGTATGTCATATTTGTAACATTCATCTGCTCCGCACAGAGTTGCTGTCCTTCATCTTGTGGTCGAAAATCGGGCAATTGCTGCTGGGGAGTAGCCGAGGAGGAGATAATAATGCAGGAGGATGAAGCATGTAACTCGTAACTGTGTTTAGTAACTACTTGAACCATATTTACATAGCATTCCCCGTTATCGTGCTCTTAAGGTTCTTCAGTAATCTTGTGTGTTTTCATTGTCCTTCGACTCGGTCAATTTGACCAACCAATTTTGTAGAAGTCCACCCAAGTACCAAAGCACTTGTTAAAAAAAAGTTAGTGTTGATTATTCCTATGACGTGTGTGATTTTTTTTTTTTGAAAATGACGTGTGTGATTTTTTTTTGATAACGTACTTCTAAATATTGTTTAGGACAAACTTTAAAATTAAATGGTGGAAAACTTAATAGCATTGTAGTCGAAATACTCGATTAGTTTGCTTTGTCCGTGGAGGTCATCTTTGGCGCAGGCTCGTGGTTTCGACTGGGCCGGTGTTCTTCTGCTGATCGATACTAGAAACAGACATCACACGAGTTATATATCTCTTGCATAAATGCAATGCCGGTGGTTGTACCAGGACTGTTCGTTTTTGTGCTCGAAATTTAAGCCCTAGCTTCTTCGATGGCAGATGGTAGCTGGAACAGTGGAGACAGACAAATACACACTCGATTCCAGCTGGTCAGGCCAACGGAGCATCGAAACGCCGCGCGTCTCCGCCCTGCGTCCACTTGTCTGGTCGTAGCTCAAGCTTCGCGGAACGCCAGAAACACGCCGATAGCCGCCCGCCACAGCAGTCAGTACTACTAGGTCCGAGGAGCATGTGAACTAATTAAGAGGTCTTTTGTGATACCCACAGTAGTCAGAAACATGCTCAATTGTGAAGTTGGTACATTCTTGTTTACCTTCTTGGGCTTCCCAATGAGCGATCATAGATTTAGCTGGTCGAGTGTGGGAGCCTTTCATTGGTAGGGCCAGACATATGACTGATCCGTGGCAAGGCAAACTTATGTCTTCAGCAACGCGCTTGACACTCACAGATGACTGTTTATCTAGTTTACGAATGGGTCTGTTTTTGTTAGCACATGGGACTTGTTGGGTTTGATAAGCGCAAAGGTCACTTTTTTTTGGGGGCGAACTGGCACCGAGCCACCGCGTCGCGACTTCGCCTCCCTTGCGACCAGGATGACAAGACAAACGAGGTTCATCAAGTGCTCTTCAACATTGCTGGCGATTTGGGCTTCCTCTTTCAGCAGAACGACAAGCAACTCCTTATCATTGGAGTCCATGCCCGAGTAGAGAAAACGTTGAACACCTCGCGGGCGTGGTGGGTGCAAAGCTTCCCGTAGATCTTCTTTGCGGCTAGTTCGTGACGGAGGGGAGAGGGGTGGCACCGGCGGCGAGGAGAAGTTGTGTGGTGGCCTTCCTAGCGGCTTGCCTACGGAGGAGGGGAGAGGTGTGGTGCCGACGGCGACATGGCGGCGAGGGAAAGGTAGCGGGGGGAGGGCAAGTCTGGGCGGAGAAGTGTGTTGTCTTACCGACCACGCGCGGTTTTCTTCCGCCGACGTCTCCCAGCCGACCCCAATGGGCTGGGTTGGGTCTGGGAACGCCGGATGAAATTTCGTCCAAAGCTCATAGGGCGTGACTGGGAGAATTTCGACGCTAATTCATTCGCCGGCGCTAAAAAAAGTCTATTAGAAGTGTTTTGATGGACTGCTGGCCCTCGGTCTTTATTTGCCTCGCACAATATTTTTTTCTTCCCGTGCGTCTCATGAGGACGTGAGACAGAGCAAGAAGCGTATATGCCCCGATTATCCGTCGCCACCACCGGTTCGTTTGGAGGGAACTATTTATTTATTTATTTAGCATCATCATCGGCAGAGTAAAGTGCCTTTTGCTTTCAGCGGTCGTCCAGCAGCATCGATCTCTTGTCAACGTTCGATCTGAAGAAAACAAATGGGACTGTGTCCACGCATCGCAGGCTTGAGAGTCCAAGACGGCACGTCGATGCCTGATCGGAGGAATGTGGCGCCTCGATGTTGGACGGGCCCTTTTGCTCTTTCGATTGGGCAAGGCTAGCTTGCGCGCGCAAGGTAGGCTCCTGTCGCTCGGTTTCGGACAGCAAAACGACAAAAGGTCGAGGAAGAAGAGGAACCGTGCGCCCCCGCCGCCATCGCCGGCCAGGCCGCCTGCCTCCGCCCCCCGCGCTCGGCGCCGCTACCACGCCGCCTCCGCGCCCCGCCCTCCTCCAACCGCGGCCCACCGCCGGTCCGGCGCCGCCCCGGACCATCCCTCTAACCCCCCCCCCCCACCCCGAAGCTCGTCGCCGGCGACCCACCCCGCACCCCCAGCCCTAAGGTTCCTCCTCGCCTCCGCCGCCTCCGCCGCGGCCAGCCGCGCCTCCGGCAGCTCCGGCTTGGCCTGGCCCCGATCTCGTCGCCGGCGAACCGCCCCACCCCACCCCCACCGTTAAGTGGCGAACCGCCCCACCCCCACCCCCAGCCCTAAGGTTCCTCCTCGCCTCCGCCGCCTCCGCCGCGGCCAGCCGCGGCTCCGGCGGCTCCGGCTCGGCCTGCCCTGAGTTGGCCGTGTGGGATGCGATGCGGGTTCGCAGCGATGCGGGGAAGAAAGGAGGAGGAAGGAGAGACGTGGGTGGGTCCCACCCACGAGCTGCGCGTGCGCGTCGACCGCTGTGCGTCTCTCCGCGTTGCTGCGAGCCGAGCGAGCCTTCGCTCGCGCAACAGGTAGCATTTCTCCTTTCGATTCTCGGCGTCCTTCCACGATCCGAACTTCCGGAGCCCCCAAAGTCAGACGAAACGTGGACGCCGCAGCGTCGGTTTTGGCCTCCCTGCGCTGCCGTAGTCCAGTGCTCCGGCTACTCGATCGGCCAAGCTAGCCGGCCCGACGTGCCTCGGCTCAGCTCTGAGCTCTCACGCCGTCTAGTCCAGTGCCCTCTCTCTTCGCTGGATTTTCTGACGTTTCATTTGCTCTCTAGTCTCTCCGCGGGTCGTTTGACTTTGCGAGTTGCAACACCGGGCCTGGGAGCTCTGTCATGTGCGGCTACTCGACAGTGGAAGCGGCGGATGGATCATCTCTGTAGCAGCCCACAGGAGCATTCGCTGTGTTGCGTGCAGTCTGCACGGCTGCACCTAGACGGTTTCTCCTTCCAGGACGTCGGGTTGTTCGGGGCCTGCGAGAGGGACGTGCGTTTATATGTACAAAAAATCTTATACTCCTAGGATCACCTAGTCAACATGTGAGGGACTTAAACATCTTATATTTATATGTACAAACAAATTCTTATATTTATGAATGGACATAGTACGGATAAAACATTACTGTTGTTTTTTTAAAGAAGGGTGTTAATTAGCCCCAGCTAAGAATAATGATGCGCCGAAGAACATAGTAGTTTATTATTATGAGACACTGAACCACTTTTAATTTTGACTACATATATTAAATCAAGGGTCCAATGCCTTATATTAGTGAACATAGAGAGTATCATCCTAAATGTTCTGTTCGACAACAAATCTTGATCTGTTAAAACAGTTTACGTCATAAGAAAAACTTGATGTGTACTGCACATCGTGTCGCATCTCGAAACTAACCGGCTAGGTCATCGATGATCAAGAAATACGTAAAGCTTCACATAGATTCGCACGGGCAGGAGTGATGCGGACGAGTCAAATTAGATCGGGGGTCGACATGGAAGAAGGGGGCAAAAATTTGAGGATGTTGGCATGATGGATTGTGTCGATCCAGATTCAATTTAGGTTATGTCCAATTTATCCATGTTTTGTGCCACATCTTCTCTTTCACATGTTAGATTAGGGTTTTTTTTTTAAGAACCGACGGTTCGTTTGAAACTAAAACTTAAAGTTTAGTGTAAACGTGAACTTTCTCAAGAATTCAGAAATGAATAATAGACCTTTTTCCACGGTGAAGTTGCGGAGGATGTGAATTGATGAATCAGTTTACATAACGCCACTATGAAGAACATGGGAAATACGTTGTAGATTCATGAGTTTTGTATATTCACATATATCGAGTCAGAGATCTTTAACCTTAATTTTGTAGGGAAAAAAAATCCCAAACCCGTGATCGTGGCCGATAGGACGGCCAGGAGGCAGCTGACAAAACAGAAGCCTTTGGTTGCGGCTGGGCTGGAGCCGAAGCCGAGCTTCGGAGTTTCCTAATCACATGATTGATTATTTGATTTAATCTCTGATGATGCTCCTCCAGAAGCCCCAAGGGCCAAATTCCATTCCCCCAAGGGCCTAAAGCTCCCTCCTTTCACTCTCCACGCCTCTTTATTTGCCACTTCCCTTCCACCTCGCCTCACCGCTCTCCTCCACCCGTTCGTTCGTTCGCTCCGCCGCCGCCGCCGCCCGGTTCTCCAATCTCCTCTCCATTGGTACGGATCTGCACCTCTCTCTCTCTAGTTATTGCTTTAATGCTTCAGTTTATAGTTTTTTCAGTTTCTACTCGTTTCCCTGTCAGAAGTTGGGAGTTCTTTCCTTTCTTGTTTTTTCGACGAAGTTGATGAACTTGTTACTTCAGTCTTTTGTTGAAGGCAACAAAAACCATAGAAAATAGATTGTTGCGGTTGTAGGGCTATTTATCTGGATTCGCAGGATCCTGCTGTATGGCCTAAATTGATGGGATTTTGTGGGGAATCGGCTAACTGAAGAATTTTGCTGGGAAACCCTGAGAATTATAGTAGAGTTGGGCAGCTGACAAATCCATTACTTTGCAGCAAAACATGTTAACTTTTCGTTTCCACAATACATGATTCAACACTTCCTGCACTGCTTGTTGCAGGCCAGTTTGGATTGTTTGATCAAATTTACATTGTGTCTGGCCTGCTTGTGGCTCCGACTGTTGTCCACGTTGTCAGTTTTTGCCTCTAGAGTATGGATTAGGCTGAGAACATTTCTTGTTTAGTCCATTTGTTAGTATTTTGGGGTGAGTAAATCGTAGTATCAGAACAGCACATGCGGCTCTATTCCACTTTCTTGATTTAACCCAATATACAGATATAGCAGAAAGTTTTGGCATGTATAATTGAGACCCAACTTTAATACTTTATAGAGTTTGTTGTGAAATGAGCTATATTGGTTCAAAGTACCACTACTACCTAGTAAGTGCTATTTCATATTGTCACAAAGCAAACACCATGTAAAAATCGTAGTGGGTGGATTTATCCATTTCGGTTGCACGATTCTTTAGTAAACATATAGCTTCCCAATTCTAATCCACCATTTTCTCATACAGGTTACTTGAACTGTAGAAACAGATATATGCTTGATGCATCCTTTGTTAGCATTTTCTGCCAAATCATGTGAAAATGTGAAATGGTACTTGTTAATCGCATACTTTTAGTTTGTCTTGCATGTTCTTGAATAACTTTGTATTGATCACAAACTGTTATTGTTTATCTTCACTGCATGTTTGCATCCATGGTGCGTGCATATTGCAGAAACGTTAAGCTTACAGATTACTTGATTTGATATTCATTTATCTTTTGAGTTTTGCATTATATTTCAGAAACATTAGATATGATCAGTTGCTATATTATTCCGAGTTCTAACCTTGTGTAGCTAAATTTCACCTATTAATTAACTTGCTTGCAGATCTCGACATGAAGTCTATCTGTGAATCGTGTTCCCATAAGATGCAGTACCTATGATTTTTTGTCGTGATCATTCAGTATCATCATATTATTTGGGATCGGTAAGCTAAATGCTCATGGATAGAGCTGATACTTCAGGCTTTGTCAGTGGTGGCTCGCATCGCATGAACATTGACATGTATTTTCACTTTGTGTATACTATATACTTTCTCAGTGCTGAAGTTGTAAAACTGGGGTTCTGATGGTTTGACGAAGCTCTCTTGGTCACCGGACAGTGCTTACATCTTATTTCAAATCCTCCTCTGTACATATATTAACTAGTATGGACCTTAATATGGCAAATCTTTGGCTTCACGGGAAGCAAGATATAGCTGCTTCATTCTCTCAAGCTGAACCTGCTGCAATAAACTGTAGGAATGAAGACATGGACATAATAGCAGTTAACAGTAGTTGCCTCGGCAGCTCAGAAGCAGTTGAGGCTTCTAGAAAATCATCCGACCAGATGATTCAAACTGTTCCTGATGATGACTCCAGGCTGGTTCTAGGACTTGGACCAATGCCAAATCTGTATTCTGCTGTTAGTCACTCATCTGATGGTAACAAGTTAAATTATCTGGAACTTTGTTCGCCCATTGCACCTTAACTGATCCTGGATTAATGTTGGGGATTTCAAAGGACATCTCGCGAAATTTGCAACCAACAGCAGTGCCTGGCAGCAAGGAAAGTTTACATCAAAGAAAAAATGGTATTTTCGTCCCACTTATCGACGAGGGGTCAACTTCAGCCAGAAGAAAATCAGGTGATTATGTGCTGCCACTTCTGTTTGCTCCAAGATCAAATGATATTTGTCTCAACGGAACACTTCGAGAGACTGATGTTCAGCAACACCTTGAAACCAGATATGAGGCCAGTCATGATAGATTTATTGATCAGCATGAGGATCAGCTTAGCCCTGAGCCTTCGCAACAACGGATTTTTCTTCAGTGCAACTTCAGATACAATAGCTTGTGGTAGCAGTAGGGAGCAGACAAGTCATCAACGCCATCTTAAGAAGTGTAGGTTCAACGGGTGTTCAAAGGGCGGAAGGGGTGCATCAGGACTCTGTATTTCCCATGGTGGCGGTCAGCGCTGCCAAAAGTCAGGTTGCTATAAGGGCGCCGAGAGCCGAACAGTGTACTGCAAAGCTCACGGTGGAGGAAGGCGGTGCCAAGAGTTAGGTTGCACCAAGAGCGCCGAAGGAAAGACAGAGTTATGTATTGCTCATGGTGGTGGATACCGCTGTGGGGTTCAGGAGTGCTCGAGAGCAGCACGGGGAAGATCAGGATTCTGCATAAAACCTTGTGGAGGGAAGAGGTGCATCATGAAGGGGTGCACTCGGAGTGCCGAGGGATATCCTGGGCTGTGCATCTCACATGGAGGTGGTCGCCGGTGTCAGTACCCAGATTGCGGTAAGGGAGCCCAGGGAGGCACCATGTTCTGCAAGTCCCATGGTGGAGGCAAACGCTGTATGTCTGAAGGCTGTACCAGAGGGGCAGAGGGAAGCACATTGCTATGTAAAGGGCATGGCGGTGGGAAGAGGTGCCTCTTCGAGGGAGGCGCGGCATGTCCTAAGAGCGTCCATGGCGGTACTAGCTTCTGCGTGGTGCACGGAGGAGGTAAACGGTGTGCAGCACCAGGGTGCACCAAGAGTGCTCGCGGTCGCACCGATTGCTGCGTGAGGCATGGTGGCGGCAAGCGTTGCAAGTTTGATGGATGTGACAAGAGCGCGCAGGGGAGCACAGACTTCTGCAAGGCGCACGGCGGCGGCAAACGGTGCTCCTGGAGTGCTGGTTGTGAGAAGTTTGCCAGGGGGAGGAGCGGTCTATGCTCCGCGCATGGAACCTTGATGGCTTCAAAGCAAGAGCTGGAGTGTGATCAGGGTAGGAGCATGATCGGGCATGGCGTCTTTAGTGGGATCGGCTCTTCTTCCTCGATGGCGGACAGCAGCATGGAGCATGTGATCTCCTCTTCTGTCCCCTGCACTTCGTCAGACTGTGGCGAGTCGTTGCAAGACATGCAGAGCGGCAGGCTCTTACCGCCCCAGTTGCTTGTTCCTGGTTCCCTGAAACCGTCTTCCTTGTTTAACTTGGCGGGCAACGGTCAGGAGGGCGGAGGAGCGAGCCACCAGAGCTTCGGGTTCGTCGTGCCGGAAGGTAGGGTGCATGGTGGAGGGCTGATGTCGATGCTCGGAGGAGCTGGTGGCAACAACATTCGTGCTCCGAAATCCTGAAAGCTGCACCTCGACTCAGCGAGAGGCTTGGTTGGTATGCTACCACTATGATTCTGCATCGGCCGTCTCTATGGTTTCAGATCAACATTGCGGTTTGCTGTCAACGCTGTGATTCTGAAGGTATGTGGCAGTCAGGGCCTTGTGCAGCACGTTCTGCGATGCTACTGAATATACTCTCAGCTTGTAGTCCTCGTGTACAGTGCTTTGTGAAATCAGTTATCTGAAACTTCAGTGTACACAAATTGTATTTCTGAAATTCTCTTATTCACTCCCATATCTATATAGACAATAAACCTGACAGACAAGATTTTTACAGGTGACAAAAGTATGTAATTGCAAAACTTTGTACTACGAATTAGCTTGCCAGGTTATATTTTACTTCTCCGAGAGTGCTCGGAAGCTCATTGCTCAAGATTGCATCATTGTTTCAGGTAATCAACAAAGCTCCTTCTTTGAAAGGAAATTATATGGATGATCGATGCAGCTGCTTGTAATCCTCGTGTAACTGAATACATATATCCATGTTTAACCAGGACAAATAGCAAATGTAAAAAAAACGAAGTACAACTGAATGGAAGTCGATAGATATATATAACTCGCCGGACCTTGACTCTGCAGTGTGCACTGCACATAAGCTGCTGGGTGGTAATCTGTCAGTTGATCGAAGGGTCAACGACGTGGCCCGCGAACAAGATCACCCCGGACACCTCCTCGATCACAAAGAAGGCAAACGGATGGTCGGCCACGAAGTCCACACGCGGCGGCGGTTGCCAGCTTGCCCCTTCCCCCACCGCATAGGTGACAGCCGCGGCCTCGGTTCCATCCTCGTTGACCTCCAAGACAGCCTTGTGCACCACCTTCTGCAGCGCCACCATCCTCCTCCTTCCTCCTGGGCCGTCCTCCGCCATGTCCCACAGGTCTGCCTTCCCCAGGTCAAACGCTTCCCTGACGCCCAATTCCCGGAGAGCGTCGGTCACGTCCGTGCCGAAGCTGAGCTTGAACCTGGGCAGCCTGAAGTCGCCGACCAGGACGTCGTTCCTCGGCAGGTGCTCCCTCAGGAAGCCCGGGTCGCACGCGATCTTGTCGGAGAGCCGCCACAGCCCGTCGCGAGCGTCGGGGAGGAAGACGCACATCGAGTAGACAGGCGCCGGCTGGGCGGGCAAGGGGCGGCCGCGCTCGTAGCGCAGCTGGAGCACCTTGAAGCCGTCGTGGCACGCGAGTAGCTGACGACCGGAGGCGCGCATGAAAGGCACGTCGACGTGGGTGCCGTCGAGGCGGTGGAACGTGTCGTCCTTTGTTCGCTCCTTGTCGAAGGGCTTCTCCCACCTGCCCTTGAAGTAGATGGCGTTGGCGAGCACGAGGTCCGTGAGAGGTGACAGCTCGCCGGGACCGAAGATGGAGGGTATCAGGTTCTTCGTCGACCTGGCCACCCATGCGTTGATCTGCTCCCCTGCTTCATCAGGCTGAACGTAGAACCAAGAACGTATGTGTATCAGTGTAATGTGTATGAAGTCGGGAAGAAAACTGAAGGTACGTGCGTACTGACCTGGTGGTGGAAGTTGACGGCACCCGTGACGGCCTTGTACGACAGGGCAGCAGCGTCGCGGTAGGCAGGGCGGAGGGAAATCGTCCTGTCGTGCCACACGGAGCACGCGAAGCTGACGTGGGGACCGCCGGCGTGGGACTGGTCGGCGAGCCCGCGGACATGGTCGGCGAGGACGTCGCGCGAAGGTGCACCGAGGACGCCGAGCAGCTCCTTGAGGGTACGCTCGCGGGCGCCAGCGGCCACGAGCGAGAGCGCCGCGTAGACGGACAGCGGCGAGTAGACGAGGTTGTCGCTCCTGCCGGCGTCGTCGGCGAGCCGCTTGTTGAGGCCGAGCGCGAACGCCTGGAGGCCGTTCGACGCAGATTGCATCTTGTCTTCCGTTCGTTGCTTTTGACTTCGGGTCCAAGACAAAGCCCGACCGTTTATATAACCTTAGACTAGCTAGGGCTAGTTGACTTGGGTCAGAAGTCATTAGGTTCACTAGCTAGGTGGCAGCCTGGCGGTCTATATAACTTGAGACTAGCTAGTTTACTTGGGTCAGAAGCAAAAATGCAGTACCACGACTAGGAAAAAATGCAATACCACAACTAGGAGCCTACGCACCTACCTATTATGACCGTTGATTTCATTAAGATTCGTGCAACAAATTTATCAACGAGTTTTAAAAATGTCAATGCATTATCAATAATTAATAGATTTGTGTAATTCAAATTTTAGATTCATGTACTAACATAAAATTTATGTGCAGACATTGATAAAAAAAAGTTAAAACCATGCATTAACATATTGTTTAGTTTTTTAACATAAAATAGTACGAATAATATGTTTCGTTGGATGCAAAATCAACGGTCATGGTGGTAGGTGTGTACGCTACTAGTTGTGAGAGAACCGTGTTGGGTCAGAAGTCATGAATCCCCCCCCCCCCCCTCCGGGCTCACTTCAGCTTCATCGTACGAGGCTGTCCACCATCGTCTCTCCTCCATAAAGACCTTTTTTTAGATGCATATAAAGTTTTGCTAAACAAAAATGCATATAAAGTCTTCTTCGGTACACTGTATCGAAAATGGTGGGAGTACTATTTCTGTAAAATGCTAAAAATCATCAATTTTCTGACTTTGTCGGGCTTCCGGATGAGGCTTATTGCGCAAAACTGAAACCCGGGCTCAGCCGACGATTAGTACAAGGGGTGCGGGAGTGGCGGACAATGGCAGAGACCGGGGGGGGGGGGGGGGGGGGGGGGGGGGGGGAGGGCAGGGGCCCCCTAAACCAATTCTTTGCTCCTTAAAAATGTATGAACAATGTAAATTTTGATTTATTTACTCTAACCGCAACCCCCCACCCCCCCCCCCCCCCCCCCCCCCCCCCCCCCCCCCCCCCCACACACACACACTCAAAATTAGGCAGTCTTTGCCTCCGCCCTGGTGGCGGAGCCAGAATTTAACTAACCGTCGGGCCAAAAGTGGGTTACAATATTGTCCGACAAAAGCATGTATAAATGGATTAAACTAAATTTAATTTGCATAACTATTATTGAATCTCTACTCCATACATGATTATTGGGACATGAGTAGTAGTAGATATAGGGTATAACTGAAATCACGATGACAATTTCTTCGCTAATTAGTTGGGCAAGGATTGATAAAATCTCTCCATCTTATTTTCTATAACAAATGAAACGAAATTGTGTCACTGTATGAAACACATAAAACTTTGATGGACTGTTGACCGTGGAAGCAATTTTTTAAAAGTCGGATTGTCACGGTCAAGGTGCAATTGAGCTTTTTTTTTTTGTTTTGAGAAAAAACACCTTTGGAAGCAGCTGCAGTTGAGTCCGACTGTAAGCACTTATAGTCGACGGATTTTGTTTTCTTTGAGATTTATAGCCGGCGATTAATCCAGTTGGTCCATCCAATATTCCTAAGGGCACTTTAGTGGGCTTGGACTGAGAGACAGGGACCTGCTGAGAGATGGAGGTTTTCTAAATAAATGAGACCAGATGACTATTAGTGGCCTTAGGGTGCTTGTATTTACACCCAAGTTAGGTCAGATATTTTGCATAATGAAATTATGAGGTCATGGCCCTGATTACCCTGGCTCAGCTCCCCACCCCTTGTTAAGCATGCCCCGGGAAGTAGTCAAAATGGCCAAATGTCATTAACAAATCTCATTGTTGTGCTGTGATTGTTTATCCTCGTACAATTATGCCCCTGCAACTTTACAATGTCAAGCCCGGTTGCCGCCGCCGGTCGGGCCTAAAATACTATCAGTACAGCATACTACTGGCAGAGTATCTGACTAAAATATTGTCAGTGAAATCAGTGAAATATTGTCAGAGTATCGAGGGACGGCGCTGGTAGCTGACCAAAGTGAGCCCGATGATGATTAATTGACTTCTGACCCAAGTCAACTAGCCCTAGTCTCAGGTTTATATAAACAGCCAGCCGCGACTTGGACCAGAAGTCACACACAACAAAAGGAAGACAAGATGCAATCTGCGTCGAACGGCCTGCAGGCGTTCGCGCTCGGCCTCAACAAGCGGCTCGCCGACGACGCCGGCAGGAGCGGCAACCTCGTCTACTCGCCGCTGTCCGTCTATGCGGCGCTCTCGCTTGTGGCCGCCGGCGCCCGCGAGCGTACCCTCAACGAGCTGCTCGGCGTCCTCGGCACACCTTCGCGCGACGTCCTCGCCGACAACGTCCGCCGGCTCGCCGGGCAGGCCCTCGCCGACCAGTCCCATGCCGGCGGGCCCCGTGTCAGCTTCGCGTCCAGCATATGGCACGACAGCACGATTTACCTCCGCCCCGCCTACCGCGACGCTGCTGCGCACTCGTACAAGGCCGTCACGCGTGCCGTCAATTTCCACCAAAAGGTCAGTACGCGCGTACAGTAATCTTCCTGACTTCACTTCATACACATATATAGGTGTAAGTCATGTAGTGCGTCCGTGGTGCTTCGTGCAGCCGGAGCAAGCAGGGAAGCAGATCAACGCATGGGTGGCGAAGTCGACGAAGAACCTTATCCCGTGCATCATCAGCCCGGGCGCGCTGTCACCTCTCACGGACCTCGTGCTCGCCAACGCCATCTACTTCAAGGGCCGGTGGGAGAAGCCCTTCCACGAGTCGCGAACCAAGGACGACAAGTTTCACCGCCTCGACGGCACCCACGTCGACGTGCCCTTCATGCGCGATTCAGGTCGCCGGCTCCTCGCGTGCCACGACGGCTTCAAGGTGCTCCAGCTCCGCTACGAACGCGGCCGCCCCTTGCGCGCCCAGCCGGCGCCCATCTACTCTATGTGTGTCTTCCTCCCTGACGCGCGCGACGGACTGTGGCGGCTCACCGACAAGATCGCATGCGACCCGGGCTTCTTACGGAAGCACCTGCCGAGGAGTACCGTCATGGTCGACGACATCCGGCTGCCCAAGTTCAAGATCAGCTTCAGTAACGACGTGGCTGGCTCTCTCCGGGCATTGGGCATCAGGGAGGCGTTCGATCAGGAGAAGGCCGACCTGTCGGACATGGCTGAGGACGGCGCAGGAGGAAGGAGGAGGCTCGCACTACAGCAGGTGTTGCACAAGGCTGTCATAGAGGTCAACGAGGAAGGCACCGAGGCCGCAGCTGTCACCTCTACGATGTTGTGCATGAGTAGTGCGCAGCCCCAGCCACGGCCGCCGCCCGTGGAGTTCGTCGCGGACCATCCGTTCGCCTTCTTTGTGATCGAGGAGGTGTCCGGTGCCATCCTGTTCGCAGGCCACGTCGTTGACCCCTCTATCAACTGACGGCGGATTACCCTGCTGGGGATGGACCTTTCAGTTAGATGTGCTTCATTATTTTTGCTACAATTGCTATCGTGGTTGAACACAGACATTCAGTTACATGGTGCATTTTGCTCGAGAATTCCAAGCAGGATCGATCATCCATATTCTGTATCTTCCTTAGAAGGAGCCCTATTGATTATCAGAGTTCAGAAACAGTGATACAATCGCGAGCAACAAGCTTCCGAGAACAATATAACATAGCCAGCTGATTCGTAGTACAGTTTTTTGCAATCATTTTTTTCGATTCAGGCTACTCCCTCGTAATTAATTACGTAACGTGGATGCAAAGTTTTTTTGTCAATTAAACGTAAATACAATCGCGAGCAACTTATCTCTAACATATAATATTTGCAGTGTCCTAAAATTACAGAGTTGTTAAAATTACCCAAAAGAAAAACGAGTAAGAGAAGACATCTTATACAATGAAGAAGCTGCATTGACTTTTCTTATTAAGAGATCATCTTTTAGTTAAAAAGGGCTGACCTCTTTTTTCGATTTCTCTCTCTTCCATCTTATCAATTATCCTACAGGGATGACTAACATATCACCATTGTACATGCCCTTAGCACTAATGAGTTAGGTTTAGAGGAGCTAACAATTTCACAAATTACAAGCCGCAAGCAGCAGATCATTCCTTCTTTTTTTTTTGTTGGTAGGAACAAGTTCTATTGATTACCAGAAACAATGGTACTATCATGAGCAATGAGCTTACGAGCACTCTCGGGGCATTCTACATTTTTTGCAATCAAGCGAAACATAGGCCGATTTGGCATATCGCTGGATAGTAGCCATTTTAGCTCACGTGTGGTCAAAAATTTGCCAAGTATTCATAAAAAAATCATCTATGAACAAAAGTTGATAGTTGCAAGGGAAATTTGTCAAAAAGGTCAATTTTTACCCAAAGTGAGTTCAGATGCTTGCAGTGGCATCTGTAGATGTATTCAAAAATTAGGGTGGTATTTTCAAAAGCTGGAAATTGAAGTGACATTTTTAGAGTTGGCATGAATTGCAGTGACATTTATCCAATTAAGCCAACTACATATGTTACACAGATGTCTTTGGTGCTAGTGAGATTCAGCATTCATGAATTATATTTCTACGACTTTCCCAATTCGACGTTTCAAAATCTGCGAAGTAAACAATAGAACGTCGAATTAATCCTAATTGTAACTCATTAGTTCGTTATGTTAAAGCACCTATGAGAGATAGTTTCAAGTCCCATATTGCTCGTGTAGTTAGAGCACCACCTCCATAAGGTAACTTTTCAAAGAATTTTACTATGGGTGAGTGATGCATGTAAAATGCATACATGAACTTTGCATTGGATTATTATATTTCAATCATATTTGCATGTTATATCATTGTTTTATATTTATTTTGGGAATATTTCATAGTTTTCTATTTTCTGGAATTAACCCTGCACAGGCAGAAAACCCTATTTTCTATATTTTGATGTTTCAGGAACCCAAACGACGTCCAAATGACCTAATAATTTACGAGCATCCGTTTTTGGAAGGAACGAAGCGTGGGAGCGAAGAAAGCGAACAAACGGAGCCCGATGGCCAAGATAGGGTGGCCCACTCGGCCAGATTCCTTGGCCGCATGGGACCCACCATCTTGGGCCTCGAGGCTCCGCTGCCGTCGATCTTTTTTCCAGAGGCTCCGTCTTGACCTAAAACCGACTATAAAAATAGTCCCGACGTCCTTCGGAAAGGAGCGCCGCCGAAACACAGAAACCACGAAACAGAGACCTGGAGTTGCAGATTGGAGGGGGGAAACTCCGGCGGGGCGCTGCCGGCGTGGTCTCCATCTTCTCCAACGACTTCTCCACCGTCTTCATGATGAAGAGGGAGTAGTCCACCCCTGGACTATGGGTTTGTGGAAGTAACTTATGTATCTCTCCTCTCTTGAGCTTCACTAATTAGTACCGTATGAGCTGCTGAACATGATTACGGTCATCTATGTAATACCTTTGTGGTGGATATTTTTATGAGTTAATATATGTTTGATATTGCAATAGTTTTGTTTCAGTTATGAAATTAGATACATATTATGTACCCTGTTCTTGTTTACTTGTTTTGATCAAGCATGTGTATGAGAGCGTGTGAGGGGTGATGTGTGCATTAGTTGGAGTAACGGGGGGTGGCTAGTGCGGTGAAAGTGAGAGAAGTTCCGCGATCCACTTGGGTATGTTTACTTTACTTTATTGCCTCACTCGGGATAAAGACAAATACCTTGCTACCGGAGATGTGGGTGTGACCATTGCCACTACTCCATGACTAGATCTAGCATGTTCTTATTTTAACTTCATGTCATAAGACTTAATGCTATACTCTGATTTATCTTAATACTAGGATAGCTCGATTTAATTCCTATCTTGGTGGAGTATAAGAGAGATTAATAAACAAAAGATCTCTATGTTAGGACGTGATGCCCATATAATTAGTAACTTGTCATGAAACCTTTATGTTGCAATCTAATATGTTAATTCTAGTGTTGCATTATCTACCACTTTATTAAAGAGAGAGTGCATTTGTGAAACCATTAATCCCGGTCCATTTTTAATCATAAGAAACACCTTTCCAACAACTTTTATCCACTTTACATTTCCTGCCATTTAAAAATCCGAAAATACAAAAACACTTTTACATCTTGCATTCACAATACAAAACCCAAAAATATCATCCATCATTGTTTCCACCATCTTTGCATATTTATTTATTTATCATCATTGCATATTTATTTATTATTTTGCATTCATTATATTTTCATATCATTCTCACACCTTATGCTTGACAACCACTAGGTGAGGTTGAGGACACAAAATAATTTACTTTGTTTTGTAGGTTTTCAAGAGAAGGATAAGAAGATAAATCTTTCACTACTGATTCCCGAGAGTTCGATATTAAACCCTCGAGTCACCCTTCGTGGGGAAAATTGTCTTTCACTATACTATACACTCTGCACTTGCAGTCTCAACCTAACCCATATTCTTTTGACGCAGTTAACTACGTCAAGGGCCACCAGTGAGCTGATTTTAGAACCCAAATTATTGAAGTTATATTTTGTAATTTCCATCGAGAACCTACATCATGTTGTTTATGGACATACTCAAGATAAATTAAAACTCTATGAGTTGGTAAGAAACACTTTCCCATAATCGCAACAATGTACTATTCGTGTGGGATACCAGAGGTCTCCAATGACTACAGTCCATTCATCCATACGCAAGCATCGTCGCCATCACCACTTGCATACATAAAACTGATATAAGGTCCATAGTCGCGGAGCTAGAGAACAACCTCTCTATCTATGTGTGTGTGTGTGTGGGGGGGGGGGGGGGGGGGGGGTGTGGGGGCTCTTTGTGAATTTGTAAGACGGGCTGGCCGGGGGGTTGGGGGGGGGGTGGTGGGTGGGTGGGAGGCATTTAGCCCCTTTCACAGATTATGCAGGGTACTTAAGGTAAAACAATTTAGGCTGGGGGAGGGGAGGGGAGGGGCTGACCTGTGTGTAGCTCCGATCAATGAGGGTCCATAAACCCTACTTCGTGAACCATAGTTTCATAGAGATCACACCATCTGACCTAGGCGATCACACAACCTCACTGTAAATCTTTTCTATACTGAAAGAGCAAGGCAGTGGTAGGATTATTACCCGTTGACCCAGTTGTGTTGGCATGAGCGTCCCCACAATTATATGTATGCATACAACAACTAAATAAGATTTATGAAAACAAACACTTGAACGTGTTTCGTTCGTTCGTTTTACTCTGGTGTAATCCGATGCATCTAATCTAGTTTGTTTCAGCTTGCACTTGAACATGACCCTCTTAATCGAGTCCCGCTTCAGCTTAACCCGATACTGCCCTCCCCTAGCAGAAACGAATTACCATACCACATCTCGCTCGCGACTCCCCGACCTGTCTCGACTGACTCTGATTTCCCCTCCACCGCGGGCGTCGGCACTCTTTAGACCGACGTCTTCCCACTGACGATGCCTCGCTTGTAGCGGCAGCAGTAAGCAAGGAGCAACACAGGCTAATTGGATCCCTTTACAAATCTGAACCAAACAAATAGGAAAATGTCGATTACACCACTATCCACCGTGACCATATTCCTTTGCTTTACCACTGCCTGAACAAACACGTACTAGGCGCACCTGATTTTTTTGAGATTATCCAATTTATTTTTTGCACAAGCTGTCCGATTAGTTAGAAAAAGGGCGGGTTCAGGGTGCATCAATTTCTCGTATCTTTAGGGGCATGCTCCAGGGGCAGTGCTGATCAAAGTCACCCCTAAAATCATGTTGCGGTTGTTGTTTGGTAACCCTCAGCAATAACGAGAGCTCTCTTTCGTACAACACAACCATACAACAAGGTTGTATTTACAGATTCGGTTAGTCTCACCATTTGCTTATAGGTGTACTTACCTCTCACCATGAAGTTGCAGTAGAACGGCGAGCATGACGACGATGCGAGCTGCGGCGGCGGTAGCCTGTCTACGAGCGGAGACCATGACGACGGCTCGGGCGACAACGACGAAGGTGAGCAGACGACATGGCGACGAAGCTAGACGGTGAGCAGATGGCATGGCGACAGAGCTGGACAGTGAGCAGATGACATGGCGGTTGTGGAGCTCGATGAGTAGTCATGGTGATGGTAGAGCCCGACGAGTTAGAGCGGAGGTTGAAGAAGACGAATAGATCAAGAACAGTCTAAATAGGTATCTTACAATACTAGATCTACACATTTACCAGCACCGAAACGCAAAGGTTACAACACGAAAGTTGTGCGTAATGACGAGGTGAAACTAAACCGTGTGCGACAACATGTTCAAAATTCGTCTAAAAAAGCTTCACACAAGAATACAAAATTAGGACTGCACGGTTAACGAAAGGACGAGCTGATTGCCGAAATGAAACCGCATCATCAAAGCACATCATTTTGGTATACACCTTATGTTAAACCAAACCGAGCATTTTATCAATAATTGGAAGGAGTGAGATTAGCTAAAGCTAAGAGAGTAAGCAGAAGCAAAAGCTCACCTACCCTCATGATGGGGCAAAGGAATTTGCACTGGCCGGCCTGGCTGGATAACAACTGCCCATTTTACCGTTGTCACTGGGCTGGCCCGAGCCTACTTTGAGTAGCGCGCTGTGCAAAATTTAGACTGCAGGCAAGCAGCCTGTTTCTGCAGCCAGCGGGCTAGACCAAGCCCGGCTGGTTGCATCCTGCCAAACGCGCCGAAAGGATTTCCAGGGTGGATAGACATGGAGTACATGAATTGTGTGTGAAAAGAAAATCCTCGAAATTTGCGCAGGTGGACTCACTCACCAGACTACCGGAGTACTCCACTGACCGAGGGGCGAGGGCACTGAGCCACTGACCGCCACTGTGTCCCGATTGTACTCCTCCTCGGGGTACACTTGTCCCGGCCGCAGCACCACCCGGTGCCACCTGTGACCGTTTCGCGTCCGTAATTACAGCCCCCGCGCGACGCGCAGAGGATCCCGGAATCCCGCCTTCGATCCTCCCGCAGCGGCGCTCCCAGCCGCCGGATCCACCGCGGACGGCTGCCGTCACTCCCCAGAAACCCACTCCGCCACTGACACACCGCCGGCCGCACCGCACTCCCATTTAAACCCCACCCCCTGCCTCCGGCCACTGCCTAGAACCGGGAGCGGCGCCGGAGAGCATCCCACCCGACGCCGGAATCCCCGACCTAGGGTTCCGCGCGCCGCCCTTCCCCCGCCGCCGCCGAAAGGTATAGCCCCCACCCGTGGCGGCGCTCCGCCGAGGAGACTCCCCGGCCGCCCCCTTCAGTTGGCAAAACATGTTTCACCCAACCTTGTTCAGGAAAACATGTTTGGGTTCACCCCAACGTTTACCTCTCCGGTTCTGGTGTTTTAGTACTAGTCTGATCCGGACATTTGTTCCCTGTCTCCAGCACATCCAGTCGATTCGTTTGCGGGGGAGCATTAGAATCGGTTTGTGTATTTGGGGGTTAAACTTGAGATTCCTCGGGACAGGTTCCCCTTGTTAGATCTCCCAATCTGTTATATAGGCGTCTGTAATGATTTCGTGCTGAGATAGCCGAGATCATTGGGCTACACAGATTTAATCATTTTGGGTGGGGAGAGACTGTTTCGAGTTTATTTTGCCAAAACGTTCGGTGGCTCCCAATGCCCTCAGGGTGTCTGTCCAGAATGTGATTGCTTGATGGTTATTGGGTGTCTGGAATAGTCGTTCACTGCTTCGTGTAGCGACGTCCAAGTAAGTTGGGGTAGGGTTTCTTCCATGTTTTGTGCTACTTTTAGTGCAGTGTAAACCATACGCTTCACTCAGCTAGAAGAGGCCATATGCTTCATTTATTGTCCTGCTGAGATTAAGGTATTTACCTGCGGTGGAGTGTTAGAGTCGGTTTATTGTTTGTAGTCTTTTGCTTAGATGTGCGCGCCCTCCATGTTCCCTTGTTAGATCTTCCCATCTGTTATATGATAGGCAGCTGTGTTGATAGTTTGATACTGTACTGATCAAATCTACTAGATGATTGAGCAGCATAGATGGCGCGGGGCTGTTTGAGTTGTTTTGATGAAATGTTTGACCTTCCAATTCCCTCAATTCGTGAACTGTGATGAATGTGAGGTAGGGTGTCCAGACTGTGAGTGTTTGGGCTTAGGGTGGTCAGAATCATCGCTTTCCGCTCGTGTAGCGGCGTCAAGTGAGTAAGGATAGGGTTTCATTTTATTTACGCGATCTGTCACTAGGTGTTTTGTGCTACTTGGTGTAGCGTAAGCCATACGCTTCATTCATCTAAAAAAGGCCATATGCTTCATTTATTGTCCCGCCGAGATCGAGGTGTTTACCTTCTTGAGAAAATGACGTATACGTGCGTGCGTGTACATGTACCGCGTGTGTGTACATCTACCACACGTGTCACCATTTGTGGTTAATCATTTTGATACTTTTATTTCTTGTATTTAATGCTGCACTGTATATGGTACTTTTATATTAAAACTGCCAGTATCTAATTGGTGTTTTGTATGACGGCGTTGCAAATCTCGATACTTGACAGGGTACTAGCAGCCTGTGCTTCTCCAATGGAAGATCCACCAGCCAACAATGGGGAATCAACAAATGGCCCTGAGCCTGAACTGGAATCTATGATGCTGGATGACAATGGAGAGAGCAGATCACATACTATGGATGATTCAAACGGACCTTCTTCTATGGATGTTGAAAGAGAACAGTCTTCTATGGACGTGGATATGCATGGGGAACCATCTGCGGAAGGTGATAGTAAAGGGAAGTCTTCTTCCGAGTCACATCCAGAAGTTCCAATTGACATGAGCGTGGGAAGCCTAGAGAAGTTCTGCAAGGAAGCATCAAGGTCATTTTTTGATGAGATTGGTCTGATTAGCCATCAGATAAATTCCTACAACGACTTTGTCTCGCATGGGCTCCAGGAGCTTTTTGACTCGATAGGGGAAGTTACTATCGAGCCGGATTATGATCCCTCCAAGAAAGGACCTGGTGGTTGGAGGCATGCCATCATCAAGTTTGGGAAAGTGAAACTAGAAAAGCCTGTATTTTGGACTGACAACAATGATGTTGGTGAGGGGCCACTCAAGCTCAAGCCGAGACATGCCCGCCTCCAAAATATGACATATTCTTCCAAAATGGAAGTACAAGTGAATATTAAGGTCAGCAGTCTCCATGTTCTTTGTATCCTAATTACTTACTCCTTCTGCTGTTATCTATTTAAGAAGTACTTGAAAATTCAAAATGCTGTGACATGCGCACGTGACCCTGTTTTTAAATGCTGTTGATGATACACAACTAAATTCTGTTCGAATTAGCTAATCATGTAAAAGATGCGAGACTTTGGTTTCTTGCTGCTGTTCTTGTGAATCTGATGTTGTCTTCGTTTCGTTTCATAGTTGTATTATTCCCCCGTGCTTTAACTACTTAGCAAAATGGTCCACTGATAGTACTTGAAGGGAACAGTCAAGGAACACATGGCTGCTTTATGTTCCCAGATTAGCTCAGCAGTCAGCAAAATCTATAGCTGTAGATGTCGTTGATGTCGTGCTAGTGTTTTGTGCGCTTGACCTATTGAACTGTTGTGTTGATATGTTTGTTTACTTGAATAAGCTAAATTGTCTCATAGTGCATTTTGAAGCTACACCATCAATCTTGTTATATTGGTGTATTCATATTTGTGTTCTTCTGTGTTCCAGTCACCTGACCTAAGTCACCCCATTGACTGATGTGTTCTAAACTGTTATCAGATTTATTCCATGGAGAATAGTGACAAGGCTAAAACAGGCAATGATACTTTTTGTCAGAGGAAAGAGATCATTTTTGAGGACACTCCATGGGTACCTATTGGCCGCCTTCCGGTTATGGTTAATTCAAACTTATGCTGGTTGCATAGTGATAAGAAAAGTGATCATGGATCTAAGGAAAGTAAGCATGCAGATAAGGAAAGTGAGCATGAAGATAAGAAAGGTGACTGCCTTTTTGATTCTGGTGGATACTTTTTGATCAAGGGAATGGAGAAGGTAAAATTCTATTCATGTCTCTGTGCCTATTTTAATTAATATATTATCTAGGGACTCTTGTATCATTTCATGCTTAGAAAACATTTTTGTCACTAAGATGGACCATGGAGCTGTGACCTTTCTTAGGTTTTAATTGAAAAATCTTATATATGTCCTGCTCTTAGGTTTTAATTGAGAAGCACATTATCTATTTATGAATCATTAGTGCCAAATACTACGAGGTTTTCACCAATAATTGTAATATACAATGATGCACACAGAGTACTATTAAAGTTGCTAACTTATACTCCACTCCGCAGAAGAAAGGAGTTAATATGACTACCATGTGAACTGGTCTGCTTCCATATGAACTGTTTTAGTGTTAGCCCCGTTAGTGAAATATGACCTCAATACACCATACTATTAGAACCACACGGTAGAATTCTATCAAACTAGTTAAATATTCGTGCTTTGCTGCAGATAACAGTAATAATATGAGTGATCATGTTATTACCACCGGCCTAGTCTGTTACATACCTTAGGAACACCGTCATGCCTAGCCAAGTTCAGCCTAGAACCAGCATCACACCTGCACATTTGTGCTCCTTGTCATCTTGCATCTTTGTTAGAGATTTTTAGGAGTTGTTTACATCAGTTAGTTTGCTAGATCTTGTTAGTGATCTTCTAGCAATGTGGGAAACGAAGGTGAGAGGCATAATGAACCATATGTCATGTTACTCCAGTCTATGCCACATACCAGTAAAGATTTTCCAGAATTAGGTCGATGAAACTATAAATGAACATGAGCTTCTGCTGATAACATCGACATATGGACTCAGTTCACGATCTTGTTAGGGAGGTTAGATATTCTCTTGGAGGGCAACTCTCTTAGAGTAGAAACTGCCTGCTAGAAAGTCTTCTAATTTGGAACGGAGGGAGTACAAAGATAGTTTTTTTATAACATATGTTGTGCTTGTTGGATCTCATTATGGTTCTGTTTTTGAACCCTGCAGGTATTTATAGCACAAGAGCAAAGATGCATGACCAGGATTTGGGTTGCCGACCGCCCTTACTGGACTGTCTCGTACATGTCTGAAATCAAACGAAGACGTGTATCTGTAGCACTACTTGATTCTACAAAGAACAATGATTTCAGTGGAAGCAAAATAATTTCTGTTTCCTTTTTGTTTGCCACTATGCCAATTTGGTTACTGTTTTTTGCTCTAGGCGTGCCATCTGATAAGGAAGCATTTGATATGATAGACATGGGTGACTGTGATGCTTCTGTTATCAACGCGATATCTGCAACTGTTAGTGAATCTGATGAACTGTGTGAAGGCTTCCGTAAGGATGATAAGGCCCGCCAGTATGTTGATGGTTTGGTCAAGAGTACAAAGTTTCCTCCAGCAGAGTCGTTTGATGAGTATGTTGATAAAAATCTCTTTCCTGGTATAAAGGGGAACAAGAACAAAGCATTTTTCTTAGGTTACATGGTCAAATGCCTTCTAATGGCTTTTACTGGGAAGCGCAAATGTGATAATAAGGACGATTTCAGGAACAAGAGGTTGGAGCTACCTGGTGAATTACTGGGAAGAGAACTTCGGGCACATCTTAGGCATGCAGAGAGACTCATGGTCAAGGCCATGCAGAGAGATTTGAATAGTGACCGTGTTTTGGAATTTCCTCTGCGCTATCTTGATTCGTCAATTATTACTAATGGTATAAATCGTGCCTTTGCAACTGGTTCTTGGTGCCATCCCTACATAAGAAATGAAAGACGCTCGGAATCGTTGCAACTCTAAGGAGAACAAATCCTCTTCAAATGATGTCAGACTTGAGGAAAAGTCGCCAGCAGGTTGCTTATGCTGGGAAAGCTGGTGATGCAAGATATCCGTAAGTATAATTTCTTAAACAAGTCTTGCACACTTGCTTGTCCATTTTGTGCCTTATATGTCTGTATGTAAACTAACCTGAGGAAACAACCTTGCAGCAACCCATCCTACTGGGGAAAATTGTGTTTTATGTCAACTCCTGATGGTGAAAACTGTGGACTTGTGAAAAATCTGGCTGCTACTGCTATTGTTAGCTCTAGAGTGACACAACCATTGATTGACAGATTTGTTTCTTGTGGAATGAATAAACTGGATGGAATTCGTGCCGAGGAGATTCCTAAAATGGACAAGATCCTCCTGAATGGTGATTGGGTAGGATCATGTACTGATCCAGCTTCATTTGTCATGCGTTTAAGGTGCATGAGGCGCGGCGGTCTGATTGATCCACAGGTTTACTCTCTTTCTCATGGTTAGAAGGATTGGTTTTTTCTTATGTTTTGTGTCTAGGTTCCATGATGCATACCATGTTTATTTTAAGAAGAGTTGGTTATTCATAAGTCTTGGAAAGGTCAAATTTGCATGTTTAGTAAATCATTGATCGCTCCAAGTCAAATACATTCTGCTACAACAGTTTCCATAGTGCATGCCATGTTACTTCCACTATTTCTGGAGAATCAACATTGGCCTGTGCCAATGCAAGTTTCTTAGCACGGTTTCATATGCGTTGACACAGGCCTTACAGGGTCCAGTCAACGATAAGTAAGCTTATAATCTCCTCCTGTTGAGTTTGTCAAATTATTGTGATATTTTTCTTGATTTGTTGGTGTTATCTCCCTAAACCTTAGTCTGCCTTTTTGTGCCGCCTAATTGTTACTAGTGCCGCCTTATTGTTACTATGCATTCTTTTGCGTTTCCTTCTAGAGTTTAGGTATTTGTGTAATGTAAATTTAGACTACTTCCTTATCTGATGCACAATTGTGGAGATACCTGTTGCGACATATGTTCTCTCCTTGTGTATTATGTGCTAATGTTTTACACCACAATGGCATTTGTAGTATTTCTTATGCTTTACGTTCTGTTTGATCAGGTTGAAATCAAAAGGGATAAGCACCAGTGTCCTGGAGAAGTCCGGTTGTTTTCTGATGCAGGGAGAATCCTCAGGCCTCTTCTTGTGGTTGAGAATCTAAACAAAATTACAAAACGGAAGGGCTGTTCTTACTCTTTTCAGACACTAATGCAACAAGAAATAATTGAGTACATTGGTGTTGAAGAGGAGGAAGATATACAATGTGCCTGGGGAATTAGGCACCTATTAAAGAGCAATGGGGAGGTGGATTCTGGTTATACTCACTGTGAGCTGGATCTTTCTTTTCTGTTGGGATTAAGCTGTGGTCTCATTCCTTTTGCAAATCACAATTTCGCTAGAAGGGTGCTATACCAGTCGGAAAAACATTCGCAACAAGCTATTGGATACTCCACAACAAATCCACTTAACAGAGTTGATACTCTTTCCCATCAACTTTTCTACCCTCAGAAACCCCTTTTTAAAACAATTACAGCTGATTGTGTTGGCAGATCAGATTATCCTTTTGGAAGAAAAGATGACTTTTCTAGGCCGGAATATTTCAATGGACAAAATGCGATAGTGGCAGTCAATGTTCATCAGGGATTTAACCAAGAGGACTCCCTTGTTATGAATAGAGCTTCTCTTGAGCGGGGTATGTTTAGAACTGAGCTCATCCGGAGCTATAAAGCAGAAGTGGAGACCAAAGGGCCCACCAAACGACTGAAAGTGAAGGAGAAGGTAGATTTTGGTAAAATGCAAAGCAAGAAAGGGCGAGTTGACAATCTTGAAGACGATGGATTACCGTACGTTGGTGCAAGCCTTCAGAGTGGTGACATTGTCATTGGGAAAGTGTCAGAATCTGGTGAAGACAATAGTATTAAGCTGAAGCATACAGAAAAGGGAATGGTCCAGAGAGTGTTGCTCTCAGCCAATGATGAGGGGAAGAGGTTTGCTGTGGTATCTTTAAGACAGGTAAATCTGCAGTGAAGGCAACTATTATCTGCACATTACATGGACTCAACTTTACCAGCAATTGCATTCATCTTAAAAACAGTAGAACTCTATATTTTTGCCTTCTGCTCTACAGATTGATCAACGTAAATCAACTGCAACTGAATTGTTTCTTAGTTAGGTTTGCTCTCCTTTCACGTGCCTAATAATAAATCATGATCTAGTGAACTAGCTAATTGCTGCCTTGGGGGTTTAGTAAATAGTAATGAACTAGGTACGGAGAGAATATTGTTGTATATATTTATGTCCTTTTGTGAAGCATGAATCAGCTTTGGCTACCCTATTTTCCTGTCATATAAGAGGGAAATGGAAGATTAGAAAGTTAAGCATCAGTGTGCAGTGTGCACTGATGATACCTGAGAGAAGTAATGGGCATGGAGTGATCTTGTCATAATCAATATGGAGTGGTCTTGTCATAATCAATATGTCCGTGCGTAAACCATAGAGTAGTATCTAATTTCTCTAGTCAAGTAATTATTCAAAATAATTTAAGAAGAATGGTGGATCGTAAGAGAACACTAATTATGTTTGAACTACAGCTAAGCTGAATGTAGGCAATCCAACAAGCTATTTATATTTCAGGTAATCCAACGTAAATATACTTGTTGATATAGAAGAGGTATTACTTGATCTATCATGAAAATCATTCTTGTGCCACTAACATTTTTATAGCTTTTACTGAAACTATAGAAATTATTAGCCATAATTACATCCAAACTCTTGAGCAAATATGTGAATGGAGTTATTTAATATGTGAGTGCTGTAACCTATGCATACGATGTCTGCCTTTCTGGTGCATGGTCTTGACCTTTTCTGATATAGCATCAACCTCATGTGTTTCACCATTTATTTTTTCTGCAAATACACATACTTACATTTCCACATAAATTTGTAAGTGCACATGCCCAAACAGGGATATATGTTCCTGTGATCATTTTTCGAATTCGTGGTTCGTACATAATATGGTAGACCTCCAGTTTTACCACTTGTTTGGACATGATTGCCTAGCCGTCTATGAGAGCAGAGGGAGATGGAGGGAAACCGTAGCGGGTTGATCTTTGCTCAGAGGTGGGTTACTGATGCCATTGCTACCTCTTCACTTTCACCGACTCGCTGCCAGCAGTTCGAGTTGATAGGCAGCCTGGGAAGAGGGAGGGAAATTATACGAGGTAGCAGTAGACAGTCACAAATGGGCAATTGTGTTGGCAGCCCAAGTCTCATTTTTAACATTTTCCTTATGCTCTTAAATACTCCCTCCGTCCGCGAAAACTGCTTTTGGAAATTAAGGCAGTAACCCCAGGGACCCAAGTGAGCATGCAGCCAATAACTACCCCCTCCGTTCCATATTAATTGACTCCAAAATAGATGTATCTAGACACATTTTAGTGCTAGATACATCTATTTTGAAATCAACTAATATGGAACGGAGGGAGTAGATCACAAGTTGCTCCATGAGTTAATTAAGGACTATTGGATTAAAGGCAATGTGCATTGGGGGTGTAGATAGAACACTCTTTTTTTGAAATAAATTGAATTCTAGATGTGCAGTCTTTTGCGGACGGAGGGAGTAGGATATAACATGATCAAGGTCAACTAGGTGATACTCAGACATCCAGCTGGCCTTAATTACTATGTCTTTGCTATGTCTTTGCATTTCCAGAGCTTGTGTTTCTTGTAGATGGCCGTGAAGTTCAATTGCTGATCTGATTTTTCAGGTCCGATCGCCTTGCGTTGGAGATAAATTTTCTAGTATGCATGGACAGAAAGGTGTTGTTGGTTTTCTAGAATCTCAGGAGAACTTCCCTTTTACTTGCCAAGGAATAGTTCCGGATGTTGTGATAAATCCACACGCCTTTCCTACCCGTCAAACTCCAGGCCAGCTGCTTGAAGCTGCTTTAGGAAAGGGAATCGCTCTTGGTGGTAAAATGAGATATGCAACACCATTCACAACAGCATCAGTTGAAGTGATCTCAGAACAATTGCACAAGTAAGTGTTTTAATTCTCTGAATTCAAAACTAGCCTCTTATTGAGCATGTATACAGCAGGAATATAAGTTTACAAAGCTCTAATATTAGCAATAAAATAGTTCCCCTCTTTGTATGTAATTATTTCTGTTTGAGTGATGGCCACCTCTCCAATTTTGCTGTTATCTTCTACTAGTAGAACTTTGCAATTACTGGTGCAGTTGAAGTTACATCTTTTGCGATTTTTTCTGGATCACTAAAGGGCCCCCAGTTATCTTGGAATTTGTATATCACCAATTGTGGAACAAATTAACGGCAGTGTAATGTTACAAGTGGAACTAGCATAATAGCCTGCATTGTTGTGCTGATAGCTTCATTCCTGGTATATCGATCACTTGGGTAAACATATTCTGGTAAAAAAAGGGTAACAAAATATGTATGTTTGCAAGGTTTGTAATTCTGTTTCTTATATTCCATTCCATTGTATAAACTCGCTGGTTGACTCTGAAAACAGAGCAGCATGTGATTGACAGACTGCCACACAATCAGCTTCTAGATTTTTGCCATAGCATTGATATGTGATTATACACCTGCATAGTATGACAAATAATCATATTCGTTCTTCACCCCCAATCAGCATATGATGGCAACGGTAAAAAGCATATTCATCTTGTAATTCGTTCTTTACACAAATCTGCATAGTTTTCACTGGGAACAGAACTTGGATCTATCAGTTGAGCAGAAATAGAATTGTTTCAGCATAATCATCTGATATATACTTTTCTAATTTTAATCTATTTTTTTTTTCACACCAGTTTTCATAACTATTTTATGTATCCTGTCTAGTTTTGCTTCAAATGGCAAGTACATCACTTTCTCATTACTGGTGTCATGTGTGAACATGTTGCATAAGGTCCACACTTCTGTTTCCGATTTTGCATTTAATAGTATTCAAACTCCTAAAAACAGAGCAGCATATGATTGTCAGACTGCCATTCAAATCAGCTTCTATGGTTGCCATATCAACTTATGTGATCATGCACTTATATAGTATGGCAGACAATCATATTCGTTGTTCAGCTCTAACCATCATATAACCAGTCATTGGCAACAGAAACCACATTCATCTGTTCTTATACCATAGAAGTTGGACTGGGAACAGAATCCCGTAAATGTGATCCTCATATTACTTTCTTTTTTACTACTACAATGTATCATTATGTGATTTCTTAAACTAAGACTTTTGTACTGTAACTACCAGAAGATGTGATCCTTTGCGAGTCATGTATCACATAATGTTGCACACTATTGCCTCAGATGTCCAAAGCTGACACACCTTGTTATATTTCAGGGCTGGATTTTCAAGATGGGGAGCTGAAAGTGTTGTCAATGGCCGGACTGGGGAAAGAATGAAGTCACTGATCTTCATGGGCCCCACCTTCTACCAGAGGCTGCATCACATGGCCGAAGACAAGGTGAAATTCCGGAACACTGGGCCAGTGCACCCTCTCACAAGGCAACCGGTTGCAGACAGGAAAAGGTTTGGAGGCGTGAAGTTTGGAGAGATGGAGCGCGACTGCCTCCTCGCCCACGGGGCTGCTGCCAACCTCCACGAGCGTCTTTTCATGCTCAGCGACTTCTCGGAGATGCACGTCTGCCAGACGTGCGAACGGGTGGCGAATGTCATCTTGAGGCCCGTCCAGGGAGGGAAGAAGATCCGAGGCCCGTACTGCGGGTTCTGCAAGTCTTCGGAGAACATTGTTAGGATTGCTGTCCCCTATGGTGCGAAGCTGCTCTACCAGGAACTCTTCAGCATGGGGATCTGCCTCAAGTTCCAGACGGAAGTCTGCTAGAACTCCCGTCATCAGACTCGTATGTATATTATGTAGGTTATTATTATCTATGGTTGTGAACCTGTAGCTATGTGAAACCCCTTGTGACGATGATGTTCGCGTAGACTGGGTGGGTGGGTGAGCCCTGTGATGCCAAGCTGCTCACTTCAGCCGTGGGCATCTACCACCGGCCTGGAAGTTCTTTCGAGACGTTGTATTAGCTTGGTTGCTAAACCTGTTTCACTCTGCCCATGAAATGAACTTCCTCTTAGTGACTGGATCTCGTTTCACTCATGTCTACCCGCTAAGCCTATCATGTGCATTGTTTGCCTTGTTTGGATCGGTCGTTTGGTTTGAAGCTATCGTGTTTACCCGTGACACTGTGTTGGCTTCAGAATCTGGTTAGAGACGATCTAGTCGTGTTATGTTGTCGTCTAATGTCTTGCAGGTTCGATTATGATTACCTCTGTTTGCAACTCGCTGCGGGTATATGCATTAGATAGAGTAGAAAGCACAAGATTGAATCAAAAAATACCGTGTGAATTTACACGATTCTATCGTAATCTGCATTGGACTCTGCATTGGACAGGCGACGGCGTGGACAGCGTCAGGCTGTGGTATATATTGGATCACAAACTGTTCTGCACTGGAAACTTCTTCATCGCCATTATACTCACAATCACGATCGCGTCCAGGAACAGGAACAGCCGTACATTTGCATTTCGAGAGGCCACAACGATCAAACACAAAAACGAAGGAATCACAAGTAACAAAACCGAAACAGATGCTTAGAGACACCAGCAGGCTCTCTCAACGCCAAAGATTTATTGATTTGCCCGGATACAACATACATGCAAGCTGCAAGTGCAACAACACGCAGCACGAGGATGAGAAGAATACAGCATCTCCATCTCCCCTACCATTAAACACAAGGGAGAAGAGATGGATCACAGGCACACCACCAAAACCTTCCTCCCTACCTGAACCGAACCAGAGCCAAGAAGTGAACGGGGGAACTCCATGCGAGACGACGACGGCCTCTCCTCTTCCTCCTCCTACATCACGAGGAAGAAGAAGAGCTCCTGACGAATCATATTATCATCATCGTCGTCATCTTGCCCTCTGCCAATGATGCTTCTGCAAAGATACTTATACTGCCAAGTATCTCCACACGCCCCTTCAGAGAGGCCCAGGCTCGCCAATCTGAATCTGACCTTTGCTCCCGAGTCCTCAGCTTTGAACGATCTATGTTCTGCAGTGTGACAGGGATCGGGTGCACTGAACCTGGACACCTCCTTGTAGCCTTTTTTGCACTGTTGTAAGGCATTGGGACTTGGGAATATGAGTCACCGATCGATCCCTGTGGTGGTAGCGAGCATGTTGCCATCAGTGCCCAAAGCTTCTTTCTTTCTCTCTTTATGCTGCCTGCCCATACAGTCACGCGTAATGCGACAAGTAGATAGCCCATTGGATTAGACTGGTTTTCTAATGGGAAATACTACTGCCAGATTAGGTCTGTGTGCTGTAGCCTTATGCTTACCAAATGTGGTCTTGTACTATTTATCTTTTTAATAGCTGGCCAATAACAAACAATGATGAACATGCAAGTCCCATCGGCTACCGGACATGTGAGTGCTTTGTTTATGTGTATGATGATCACCTGTTCTTCCATTTTTAACATGGATTAACCAGATGATTTCCGAATAAAAAATATCAGATGTAGCTTAGCAGATGTGCTGATCATGGCGCATTTGATCAAAAGAAGCCACATCCTGTTAAAGCTGAAAAAGATATGTGGAGTACTTTGTTTATGTATTTATATGATGGTCACATTCTCAGTTCATACATGTCAGTATACCCTGCTCTTCTGTTTGTAACGTGGATTAAATGATTAATCAGATGTAGCTTAGCAGATTGTTGGTCATGGTGCACTTCAAAAGAAGCCACATCGATCCTGTGAAAGCTAAAAAAAGTACTAGCACCAGAAGTACGTTAGGAGGTCATCAAGGTTACTGAACTGCGACTGTTCGCGCTGTACATAACCACTGTGTTTAATATTTAAATATAGTTGACACCCTTTGTTTTAGCCTCTGCTGCGTAACAGTGTGCTAAAGGCTCAACATACGACAGACGCGGAAAACATTTTCTCTTCCTTAACTTAAGTTCCTGATCACTTTCTTTCTTCTACCTAAGTTCCTGGTCTCTTTTATCAAGATGCTGCACCCACGGCACTACCGCAACGACCACATCCCAGGAGATCTATAGAGCATTTTCTCCAGCAACATTATTAGCAAATATTTTCCGCGGTACCAGCTCGCATGTCTCCCATGCTTGTCTAGCAACTTGCGCACGCTTTGCACCAGTTGGGATAATGATGATTATACTTATAGCGTGAATGTGATCTCTAGCTAGCTGCTGGAACTGTTCGTGGACAGAAACCGGGCGACGAAGACGACACTGATCTCTAACTAGAAGCGTGCTGGAGATAAGGAATTTGCAGGTTGGACACCACCTTTACACCATGAGCTTTCTTACGATTCGGAGATACAAATCTAATGCCCAAAAGGCCACATCTCACGAGATTCCTTTCTCTCTGGCTAGCTAGTTTCATTCTAACCTGGGCTGCATCACGGCTAGGTGCATTGCGAGGTTCATCGATCCGGCCGGTTCCAACAGCACGAATACATCTGAACACCACAGTCCACAAGAGGCAACAAACTTGCTGCTACTACAATTCTTTGGTCTTTCGTCTAGACTTATAAATAGCAGCCGCCTATAAGCTCATCACCAAGGCAGATTAAACAAGTGTGGTCCACAGGGAGAGAACAAGAGCCCTAGCAAGTTTTGGTTGGTCGTCACCTGGAGTTCTCCTCAAATCGCTTCAGTAGCTAGTTTATGCCTCATTGCTGCATTGTCACTTTTTACTAAGTGGTCAATGCAGGGATAGAGAGCTGTGAATAGTGAAGTGTTTGGGGGAACTCTAGGTGGGAACCAACATTTTTTATATGTTTGTAAGTGTATAGTGGTAGCTCCATAGATGAAATCCATATATACGATGAGAATTAAACAAGTTTGGCATCGTCGGGAGTTCCCTTCAAGCACTTTAGGAGTCATATTTTCAAGGATTTCCCTGAAGTGTTTGGGGGAACTCTTGGTGTAACCAAGCATTTACTAGGCACTTGTCACATACCACGAGAGTTATACTACTGGAGAATCACGTTTGGTTTTACCGTGGGTTTCCTACAAGCACTTCATGAGGTACTACTTAAAGCGCCATTGTGAAATGTTTGGGGGAACTCTCGGTGCCACCAAGCTTTACACAATGCTGACCAAAAACCAAAGAGATGACCAATGCAAAACAAATGTTTGGTTTTACCTTGAGTTTCCTACAAGCACTTCACGAGGAACTATTTCAAGTGCTATGTGAAGTGTTTGGGGGAACTCTTGGTGCTACCAACATTTACTCAAAGCCAACCACGAGAGTTATACTATTGGAGAATCACGTTTGGTTTTATCGTGGGTTTCCTACAAGCACTTCATGAGGTACTACTTAAAGCGCCATTGTGAAGTGTTTGGGGGAACTCTCGGTGCCACCAAGCTTTACGCAATGACCAAGAACCAAAAGAGAGGACCAATGCAAAACAAATGTTTGGTTTTACCTTGAGTTTCCTACAAGCACTTCGCGAGGAACTATTTCAAGTGCTATATAAAGTGTCTGGGGGAAATCTTGGTGCTACCAAGATTTACTCAAAGCCAACCACGAGTGTTATACTACTAGAGAATCACGTATGGTTTTACCGTGGGTTTCCTACAAGTACTTCATGAGGTACTACTGAAAGCGCCACTGTGAAGTGTTTGGGGGAACTCTCGGTGCAACCAAGCTTTATGCAATGCTTACCAAGAACCAAAAGAGAGGACCAATGCAAAATGTTTGGTTTTACCTTGAGTTTCCTATAAGCACTTCACGAGGAACTATTTCAAGTGCTATGTGAAGTGTTTGGGGGAACTCTTGGTGCTACCAAGATTTACTCAACGCCAACCAGGAATCAAAAGAGAGGATCAATGTAAAAGATGTATGGTTTTACCATGGGTTTCCTACAAGCAATTCACGAGGCATTATTTTAAGCCCCATCGTAAAGTGTTTAGGGGAACTCTTGGTGCCACCAAGCCTTACCCAATGCTGACCAGGAACCATAAGAGATTACAAAGCATGTTTGGTTTTACTATGGGTTTCCTGTGCCATTGTGAAGTGTTTGGGGGGGGGGGGGGGGGGGGGGGACTCTCGGTGCCACTAAGCAATTAAATGTTGGTCAAGTGAGATCATGATCCAAAGATAAACCATGTAGCTGAAGGCTTGGTGAAGCTAAGAACGTGCTTATTATTCATGCTTGATCAAGACGCCAACGGATAGAGACCCTTCGTGCATATACCCTTAAGGAGAACTTTTTTCGTTGCCTGATCCATCACATTAAATTGCCACGGGTGAAATTCAACAATCGAATTATTCTCTCTAGTGAGATGTTCAATGGAAACAAGATTCTATGTGGTTGTGGAATACTAAGGGCATTGAGAAGATGCAATTATTTGGATGGGGAGTCAGCAAATGCATGACTGACATGACTAATGTTCATACTTTTCGTATGGGTCGCATGGATTTTCTCACGGCCATTATATTTCTCCCTCATGGTGAGCTTCACAAACTCATCGGTGATGTGGTCGGTGGCGCTAGTGTCTCCGTACTAGTTGGTTTCCACACCGTAGGAGACGATGGTTGCACCTTTTTCTTCTTCTTTCTCCTTGTCATCTTCGGAGTAGTGGTGCAAGCACTTCTAGGTGGGCTGACTGGGCTTCTAGCAGTTTTGACAAACTGACACGGTCACTATTGTTGACGCCCGCACGGTGAACGTAGCCGCCGACTTGCTGACGTCCTTGACCACAGTCATAGCCACGACCGCCTCCACCACGTCCGCGAGGTGCTCCTCAACCACCTTGGCGCATCGTTTGCAGATTAGCCGCCGACGTCCCCGCCAACTCCGATTTGCAGCTCCATGCGGTTGCCATACACCATCACTTGGGCATACAGCTTGCTCACCGTGAGCTTTGGTGTTGGGATTGTAGGGATCATTAAGCCGTGCAAGCAGGTACTCAAGTAGCTCATCCGACCTCCTCGACTTCCGGTCCACAGTGCGAGCTCGTCGGTGATCACCTTGACCTAGGCGGAGTATTGCACCGTGGTCTTGCCTTCCTTCTTGGTGTTGTCGAGCTTGATCTAGAGGCTGGCGATGTGGGTGTGGGACTGCATGACAAACATCGTGGTGATGGCGACTGTTGTCGTCATGTCGATGCAGAAGATCATGACATCTTTCAACGTTAGTGGAGCAGGTGGGACCGTGGGAGAGGACCCGCTGGTTAGTTCATACACGCCTCGTAGGCGGGATTTGCCACATCTGCCTTGCCCTTCCCGTCGTTGTTGTCGACAGTGGTCTTCTAAGCGGGTGAGACGTTGGTTCCATCTAGGAACCCCATCAAGCGCGCCCTACGGACTGCTGGGAGCAGTTGTCGTCTCCCATAGCAGGTAATTCTCCCTCTTGAGTTGTACCTTGGCTTGGGAGTGGACTGGTCATGGTGGCCGCGGAGGAAGTGGATGAACTCATCTAGATGTGTTTTGTGAAGAGGGCTCTGATACCATGTGAAGATACCACGATTTTTTGGTGGAATGACGCCCTTTACCTATTGCATGTTAATATAGCGGCCATCATGGCAGATTACAACGGAGGGAGTTACAACAGAAGAGAGAAACACATAGATCGATATGATTTTTATAGTTTAGATCATTTACATGACTTGCGCTACAGCCTAACAGACTATGTTGCTATCTCTAACAATAATACCTAACTAAGATAAAACCCTTACAATTTACAAGATTTTTTAACATTACACCCGAGAGCGCTCCGCTACATTTATGTAGGATACTCAAATGCGGATGGGATCCTGTGATCCTGTGATCCTGTGACTAGGTGGTTTAAAGGCAGAGGTGAACAGTGCCTCTGCCTTTGTCTAGTTTTCATCCGTGTGATCGAAAACCCATAGGTTAGATACACGAACAACAGTGATTTTCTGTAAACAATGGTTCGAACAGTATTTACCAATTCTACAAGGTTGGATTTTGAACATGTGGCAAAGTCACCTCTATCGTTGGCTCACCAAGTCGGAGAATCCGCGCTGACTGAAATGAGCCTCAGATAGATAGAGGGTTTTTTTTGTTCGTTGCTTTACTTTTGTGGGCAGTTTATGCATCGAAAAAAAAAATGGTACTGGCGTTCCAAGTAAAAAAAAAAAAACGTACTGGTATTAAAACCAGTTTCATGTATAGAACCAGACCGTAATCCGTATTAGCAACGGTTACGTGTATTCCTTTACGTGTATTACAATTTACAAAGGGTAGTGCTACGATCGACCACGCAAAAAAGCAGCTCGATCCAAAGAAAACATGAGTGCGCCGTCGTCGATCATGTCTGCACAGTGGCCTGACCTGCCGCCGGACGTGCTCGGCGAGATCTCCGGCCGGTTGCGCGACGCCGCTGACTACATCCACTTCCACGCCGTCTGCAAGCCATGGCGGGACACAGCTTTAGGGGCGAGGATGACGAAGCAGTCGTCGTTCCTGCCGTGGCTCCTCGAGTCAGATATGATGTTGACGAACTTGCTCGAGCTGCGGTGCGTCTTCTCCAGGACAAGCTACCGCGCGCAGACGCCGTTCTGCATCCGCCCGAGGACCTGGGTGACTAGGGCCGACGGTACCGCGGTCTGGTACTTGGCCGCAGGCCCCGTCCCTAGCCTCCGCGATCCTCTCACCGGAGCCGTCGACCTCCTCCTGCCATCCTTGCCGCAGGAGATCAAGGGCCGGTGGTGGAAGGGTTCCCCCTACGGCATCGTCCACAGCGACGGCACCGTCCTTCTGTACACCGTCTCCAACAACCGTGACAATGCCAACTTCAGGGCGGCGATCCTACGCCCTGGCGACACCGCGTGGACGGTGGTGGAGAGGACGTTTGGGTCTTCCCCTTTGGAGGAATTCAACGTGGTGTATCACCGTGGGAAAATCGTGATCCCCATCAACAAGCCAGTGGTGACGCTGCCGAATAATGTGGACGTTGGTGCTGTGGACGTGATGACAATGCCGAGACCGTGCGTGCCCGGCGAGCTCGATTACGACTTCTACGTGCACCACTACGTGCTGGAGTCTCGTGGCGAGCTTCTCTGTGTGTCTGTTCATATCCCGCCAGATTCTTTTGGCAGCAAGGCCAGTGTTCCCGGCCTTCTTCGCACGCTACGGGTGTCTGTCCACACATTAGAGCAGAACGCATTGGGGACGGGAAAGATGTGGTGGGTGCACAAAGACACAGGCTGCCTGTCTGACCGTGTCTTATTCCTTGGGGGCCCAACAGCTTCGCCGTCGACTCCTCGCGGCTCAATGGTGATGTCGTCATAGGTGGATGCGTCTACTTTGTCTACTACGAACGTAGCACCATGCAAAATCAACAGGGCTACGTCTTCAGGTATAACCTCATCCATGACAAGGTAAAGTTTGTGGAGCAACTGCCTGAAGGATGGGACATGGATATGTTCGCGTGGCTCTTACCCCAGCCCTCTATTAATTGCTCCAGTTCAGGTATTATTCAGCTACTATCCATCACAATTTTGTACTGCACATGTATATATGCATCAATGATGAGTATAGCGGTCTCTACTATATATGATTTATTCTCTTCTACAAATACCATATTAGAAACCTAATTATGGTCAAATTCTATTTTGTGACTAGGAGATCACACCTATTGTTTTCGAACAACACTGACTAATGATAGGAGTGTTTGTCTCCAACCGGAAGAATAATCAATATCAATGAGACATCAATGTGTCAAACTTGGGGTTCATTTCATTCTTATTGGGCGAGGGGTATCACAATAGACAGGATCAACACATCTTGAGGGGTGAGCTTTGTACTACTTCAGTTAGTCAATAGAAAGTCTACTATATGCAAACTTCTCTAGTACTTCCTCCCTTTTTTTTAATATAAAGTGTTTTAGATAGATCACATGTTGGAGAGGTGCAAACCGAAATAAGTGTACATATACACTAAAACATGTCCATATACATCTAGATGAATGTGGACAAAAACTAAAACATCTTATATTTCTAAACGGAGGTAGTAGCTTGGATCTATATTATACAATATGTGAAAATATAATTATATAGTATATGTTAGTCAAGTAAATATAGTACTTCCTATCTCTGGAAATAAGCTTGGTTTTGTTGGATCAGGAGATCATTAAGAGGATCGAGGGTAAAAAATGGTGGAAAAAGAAGAAGCCGCATATAGCTCCAACTCCAAGGAGTAACATTTACATCGAGAGGCCCCAACCAAAATGCTACAAACCCTATTTCAGGGTGTTTGTGCGCAACCTACCACGCATGGTGGACAGCTTCCAGCTAAAACAATTATTCAGCAAGTATGGAAATGTATCCAACGCTAAAGTGATGTGTAAGAGGAAGAACAAGATGTCAAAGAAAATTGGGCTCGTAACCATTGCAATGGTGGAGGAACGGGCAGAAGCTCTTGCTGCTCTGGACGGACTGGTCAGTGCATGCCAATACACCCTTATATTTTAAATAATTCACTAATTAATACATCACCTATATTTCATTAGCTTCCTATATCGTTGCATGTAGGTTTTTAACGGATGCATCCTCGAGGTGAGGTTGGTGCGGAAGTGGAAGGGACGGCGGGTGCCTCCTTTTTTTTTCGAAAAGGGCACCCCAGCCTCTGCATCGATTGATGCATGCGGCTTTTATTAAATTTATTCAGAATCCAGTTTTACAAATGATTACATCATGGGTCACACAGAGTTGATACATGTATCAACCATCTAAAGAACAAAGATAACATGTAATGACACTGCATCAACATGCTATTCTCAAGTCAAAACGCCAGCTGAACTGGTGATACAAATCCCGCGCAACCAATTCCAGCTGGTTGCACCCAATATCCAGAACGCCTCGCTTGTCCGTTGATTGTAGGAAGGACCACATACGGATCCAATGAGTAGCCAGAGGTATTACCTGCATGAAGGAAAATGATTTTGCATTGTTAAAGATATAATCATTGCGTATGTTCCAAATGGCCCAAAGTAAAGCACATACACCCACTCGGATTTGTACTTTTTCATTTTTGTCAACGCCCCTTAACCAATTGCCAAACAAATTATTTATACTAGTTGGGGGTTGTAAATTGAGGGCTATGGATACAATACGCCAGACCATCTTTGCTAAGGGACATGATAAAAACAAATGCTCAATTGTTTCATCTTGATCACAAAAACAACATTTTTTTGAACCTTCCCAATTTCGTTTTGCCAGATTGTCTTTTGTTAAAATTTCTTTTCGCATAAGAAACCACATGAAAATCTTAATTTTCAGTGGCACTTTCATTTTCCATATATGTTTACGAAGAAATCTGGTATGATCACTTAGATAATCAAGATACATCGATTTGACCGTAAACTTTCCTGATGTGTTTAAACCCCAAGTAAACGTATCAGGAGCAGCAGTAATTTGAACGTCCATTAGCCGGTTAACTAGATGCAGCCATCTATCCCACCGTTCTCCGGTTAGAGATCTCCTAAAGCTTATATTAGGAGGAGGTGCATTCCCTAAAACAGAAGCTACTGAAACTTCTTTCCGATGGACTATGTTATATAAGGATGGATATTGGTGAGATAGGGGCTTATTCCCCAACCAAGTATCCTCCCAAAAACGGACACTCTCACCATTTTTGACGCAAAACGAGCCTCTAGTGAAAAACTCTTCTTTCACTTTCATGAGGCCCTTCCAAAACGGTGAGTCATGCGGTTGCACTTTAACTTGGGATAGAGATTTGGAGTGTAGGTATTTATTATGTATTAGCTCATGCCAAACCCCCTCCCCTGTCAAAAGTTTGAAAAGCCATTTGCATAACAAACTTTTGTTTTTAGATTGTAAATCTTCGATCCCAAGCCCCCCTTGATCTTTTGGCCGACATATGATGTTCCATTTGGTTAATCTATACTTCCTTTTATGACCATCACTTTGCCAGAAAAACCTTGATCTAAAATAATCCATTCTCTTACGTACCCCTTTAGGTACCTCAAAGAAGGATAGCATAAACATGGGTAGGCTTGTTAAAACCGAGTTGATTAGGATTAATCGGTCCCCATAGGACAGTAGCTTCCCAACCCAACTCGCTAACTTTTTCTCAAACCTATCCTCAATGGACTTCCACTCCCCATTTTTTAGCTTTCTAAAGTGAATGGGGATACCCAAATATCTAAAAGGGAGGGAACCAGATTCACATCCAAAAATGTTTCTATACTGGTCCTCCACCTCCTTTGCTTTCCCAAAACAAAAGAGCTCACTCTTATGAAAGTTTATTTTCAGCCCTGATAATTGCTCAAACATACATAGGATGAGTTTCATATTCAGGGCTTTCTCCAAGTCATGACTCAAAAAAAGTATAGTATCGTCGGCGTACTGCAAAATGGATACTCCACCCTCAACAAGATGAGGAATCAAACCATCTACTTGACCATCCTCTTTCGCTCTCGAAATTAGGATGGCCAACATATCCGCAACGATATTGAATAAGATGGGAGAAAGCGGATCTCCCTGTCTCAAACCTTTTTTGGTCTGAAAATAATGGCCTAGATCATCATTGACCTTAATACCAACACTACCGCGACTTACAAAATTTTCTATCCAACTGCACCACTTATGGTTAAAACCTTTCATGCGCAAGACTTGCTGCAGGAAAGGCCATTGGACCTTGTCATATGCTTTCTCAAAATCAATTTTTAGCAACACACCGTCCATTTTCTTCCTTTGAAGTTCATGAACGGTCTCGTGGAGAACCAACACTCCCTCTAGAATGTGACTCCCCGGCATGAAGGCCGATTGGGTTGGTCGTATCACCTTATGTGCCACCTCCATAACCCTATTCGTGCCCACTTTAGTAAAGATTTTGAAACTAACATTTAGCAGACAAATAGGGCGGTATTGTTGGATTTGTACTGCGTTTTCTTTTTTTGGTAGGAGAATGATATTGCCATAATTCAAATGAAACAGCGGAAGCTCCCCTTTTTGGAAGCTTTCAAACATGTTCATTAGATCCGGTTTTAAAATATCCCAGAATCTTTGGTAGAACTCGGCTGGGAACCCGTCTGGTCCCGGTGCTTTGTTCTTTTCCATTTGCATAATTGCTTCATAAACTTCGTTCTCATTGAAATCAGCCGAGAGGAGGTCATTCTCCTCCACCGAAATCTGTGGAATATCCGAAATCTCGGTTTCCACTAGAGAGAAATTGTTTTGAGCCGGTGCCCCAAACAATCTTTTATAAAAAGTTGTGATGTAGCTTTTAATATTCTCCTGCCCTACGATAGTCCCTTCATCTTGCTCCAACTGAAAGATCTTTTTCCTTCTATGTTTACCATTAGCAATGAGGTGAAAGTATTTTGTGTTATTCCCCCCTTCTTGTATATGTTTTACCTTGGCTCGCTGCGCCCATTTAGACTCCTCATTACGTCTAAGATTGGCCAGTTTATCATTTGCGTCTCGCATAGCTTCCCTCTCAGAATCATTCAAAGGGGATGTCTCGCTTTGATGTCTAGAGAATTAATTAACTCAAGTACGAGCCTTTTCAATTTTGTAAACGCTACTGAGATTTTTTGCCCACCCTCTTAAGAAGGCTCGGAGATGGCGGATCTTATTCTGCCAGACCTCCATGGGAGTGCTACCATGAGTTGTTGCTGTCCATTCTCTAACCACCATCTCAAAAAAACCCTCTTGGCGAAGCCACGACAACTCGAATGAAAAATTGGCCTTATTGCCTAAAAAAGCTTGTTCACCCGAGTCGATAAGCAACGGAGTGTGATCTGAACCTGCTCTTGTTAAGGCCCTAACACTCACTAAACCAAGGTGACAGTGTGGGTGAGGTGTGTGACTCTATTAATAGATCAGAAGGATATTTATCATGAGTTTTTCTTTTGTTGGTTGTCACTATAAAGTTGTGACGTTTGTTTAGTATTGATTTGGGGCGCTCACAGTGACATCGTGGGGGTGCCCTAGAGAGGGAATACAGACTTGAGGCGTGCTGTTATAGCCCTACGCAGTGGATTGGTGTTCGTTATCCAACGGGACAATAGTCAAGAGTAACATAGTGAAGAGGAAGTATTTATGCATTCAACTATATTAGTATTGTTTAGAGTGTCCACTAGTGAAAGTATGATCCCTAGGCCTTGTTTCTAAGCATTGAAACACCGTTTACAACCAGTTCTGCTACATGTGTGCTTGCTGCCATTTTTATTTCAGATTGCAATTACTACTTATAATCATCCATATTACTTGTATTTCACTATCTCTTCGCCGAACTAGTGCACCTATACACCTGACAAGTGTATTGGGTGTGTTGGGGACACAAGAGACTTCTTGTATCTTAATTGCAGGGTTGCCTGAGAGGGATATCTTTGACCTCTACCTTCCTGAGTTCGATAAACCTTGGATGATTCACTTAAGGGAAACTTGCTGCTGTTCTACAAACCTCTGCTATTGGAGGCCCAACACTGTCTACAAGAATAGAAGCGTGCGTAGACATCAAGCTATTTTCTGGCGCCATTGCCGGGGAGGTAAGGTAAAAGGTACTCACATCCTCTGGCTACTAAGCTATTTTCTAGTACTGTTGCTGGTGTGTGAGTGCTCGAAGTTATTTCCTTTAGATTCTGCAATTATATCTTTTTGTTTCTTGTTTTTATTTCACTAGTTAGGCTTAATGGAAAACAACAAAAAAATTAGAGATCTTTATGAACTTTATATTGAATTAGGACATGATGCTTTTGAAGAGAAAATTAAAAAACCTATGGAAGTTTGTTTGCGTAATAGTGATAGCAATGTTATTAGCATGAATTTTTTGAACACCATTATTGCGAGTGCTATGGAAAAGTCTAAGCTTGGGGAAGCTAGTTTTGATGAATATGATATTTTTAGTCCCCCAAGCTTTAAGGGGGAAATTTGCTTTGATAATAATTTGCCTCCAATTTATGATGATTATAATGATTGTGATATTTTTAGTCCACCTACTATTGAGGATATAGTTTATGTTGATTATTCTATGCCTCCAATTTATGATGATTACAATGATGGATGTGATACTTTTACTCTCACTATTACTAATGATACTGTTTATGCTTATGTGGAGAGTAATGATACTTTTATGCATATGGATCATGATAAGAATGTTTCATGTGATGGTTATATTGTGGATTTCATCAATGATGCTACTGGAAGTTATTATGAGAGAGGGAGACATGGATTCATATATCTCAATAATATTAAGTCTCCTCTCTTTATGTTGAAAGTTTTGAAGTTGCAATTGTTTTGCCTTCCTATGCTAGTCACTTTGTGCTTCATTTATTTATTTTCCTACAAGATTCCTTTGCATAGGAAGTGGGTTAGACTTAAATGTGTTTGATATTTGATTTTGATGCTCTTTTATATTCAACTCTTATACATATGAGAGTATTATCAAAAAAATCATGCCTAGCTAAAAGGCTTTAAAGAAAAGCGCTTGTGGGAGACAACCCATGTTATTTTATTTCTGTAATTTTTCTTTTATTTGAGTCAAGTAGCTTGCTTACTTCTGTAACAACTCCTTTGTATCTTTCTTTTATCGCATTGTTGTGCCAAGTAAAGTCTCTAATAGAAAACTGATGCTAGATTTGGATTTCTGCACGGGGACAGATTTTTGCTGTCCACCGTTTTGAGCTTTATAAATTCCAGAAAATTGAAAAATTCTGAAAAAATTTATGCGTCATCCTAAGATATGTACGCAACTTTCATTAGTTTTGAGTTTTCTGATCTGAGCAACTTAAGTGCCTAAAAAAAATTCGTCTTTACGGACTGTTCTGTTTTTGACAGATTCTGCCTTTTATTTTGTATTCTCTCTTTTACTATGTTTGAGTGGATTTATTTGCTCCACAAAACATCCGTGGCTGTAGCTAATGTCCAGAAGTATTGGTGATGATTGTGTCCTTACAGAACATGTGAATTTTTGATTATGCACTAACCCTCTAATGAGAATTACTCTGAGTTTGGTGTGAAGGAAGTTTTCAAGGATCAAGTGAGGAGAATGATATAATGTGATCAAGAAGAGTGAAGAGCCTAAGCTTGGGGATGCCCCGTGGGTCACCCAAGCATATTTCAAGAAGACTCAAGCGTCTAAGCTTGGGGATGCCTTGGACATCCCCTTCTTCATCAACAACTTATCAGGTCATCTCTAGTGAAACTATATTTTAATTCTTTCACATCTTATGTGCTTTACTTGGAGCGTTGATACGTCTCCAACGTATCCATAATTTCTGATGTTCCATGCTTATATTATACCAATTGCTACATGTTTTATATACACTTTATATCATTTTTATGCATTTTCTGGGACTAACCTATTGACACGATGCCACAGTGCCAGTTCCTGTTTTCTGCTGTTTTTGGTTTCCGAAAAGTTGTTCTGGAAATATTCTCAGAATTGGACGAAACAAAAGCCCAGGTCCCTATTTTTCTGTCACGTACACGGAGTCCGAAGGAGACACAAAGGGGCCCGCGGAGGCGGCCACACCACGTGGCGGCGCGGCCCCACGTTCTGCCGCGCCGTGACGTGGTGTGGGCCCCTCGGGCCTCCACCGACGTCGCCCCTTCGCCTATAAATTGATGTTTTCGGGAAAACCCTAAGGACCCGAGTCATATTCCACGAAAAGTTCCAGAGCCGCCACCGCCGTCAACCCTAACTCGGGAGGGTTCTGAAGCTCTTCCCGGCACCCTGCCGGAGAGGGGAATTATCACCGGAGGGCTCTACATCGCCATGCCTGCCTCCGGAGTGATGTGTGAGTAGTTCATCCTTGGACTATGGGTCCATAGCAGTAGCTAGATGGTTGTCTTCTCCTCTTGTGCCATCATGTTTAGATCTTGTGAGCTGCCTATCATGATCAAGATCATCTTATTGTAATGCTACATATTGTGTTTGCTGGGATCCGATGAATATTGATACTATGTCAAGTTGAATATTGAATTATCATGTCTATGTTATTTATGATCTTGCATGCTCTCCGTTGCTTGTTGATACTCTGGCCAAGTTGATGCTTGTGACTCCAAGAGGGAGTATTTATGCTAGATAGTGGGTTCATGCCTCCATTTAATCTGGGACAGTGACAAACAGTTCTAAGGTTGTGGATGTGCTGTTGCCACTAGGGGTAAAACAGCGATGCTTTGTCTAAGGATAATTGTGTGTCTTACATTATGTACTTTACTTAATGCAATTGTCTGTTGCTTGCAACTTAATACTGGAAGGGGTACGGATGTTAACCTGAAGGTGGACTATTTAGGCACAGATGCATGCTGGATAGCGGTATGTGTACTTTGTCGTAATGCCCAAATGAATCTCATAGTAGACACTATTTGCACATGCATTGTTATTATGCACTTTCAATATTGTCAATTGCCCAGCTGTAATTTGTTTACCCAACATGTTAGTTATCTTTATGGAGAGACACCACTAGTGAACCGTGGACCCTGGTCCATTCTTTTACATCTGATAATACAACCTACTGCAATCATTGTTCTCTTTCATTCTCTGCAATTAAACATCATTTTCCACACCACACTTTTAATCCTTTGTTTTCAGCAAGCCAGTGAGATTGACACCCTCACTGATTCGTTGGGGTAAAGTAGTTTGATTGTCTTTTGTGCAGGTTCCATGTTGGTACCAGAATCCCTGGTGTTGCGCCGCACTACACTCCTGCACCAACAACCTTCAGAAGTGTCTTCACCTCCTAATAGATTGATAACCTTGGTTTCTTACTGAGGGAAAACTTGCTGCTACACTCATCAAACCTTACTCTCGGGGTCTCGTGACAAACGTGTGCTTTACACGTATCAAGCGTCTGTGTGCTTTTATTTTTTGCTTTGTTATTTTCATTTTCTGAATAAATTGTATCCTAGCATTCTTGTGTGGGAGAGAGACACGCTCCGCTTTTTCATATGAATACTCGTATTCTTCACTTATATTTGTTGAGTATTCTTGTCTAGCTACTGCAATGCTTTTAGCTCATGTTTTTCATTGCATCTCTTGTTCAGAGCTATTAGTTCTTGTAGAGAAGTACTCTCTTGTTTCATTGTTAAATTATTTGGAGAGTTTGTGTTGAAATAAATTGATTGGTGTTTGGTTGGAAACAGAAAATGCTACATGTGGTAGTTGGTATATTGGAAAAGACATACATATTCTTGTAGATCATTGTCTTGGATAATTTGATGCTTGGCAATTGTTTTGAGCTCTCAAGTAGATCATATTTAAGCTCTTGCATCATGTAGTTAAAACCTATTAGTGAAGAACTACCGTAGAGCTTGTTGAAATTTGGTTTGCATGTTTGGTATTTCTAAGGTCTAGATATTTTCTGGTAAAAGTGTTTGAGTAACAAGGAAGACAATGTGGAGTCTTATAATGCTTGCAATATGTTTTCATGTAAGTCTTGCTGTACCAGTTGATATCCTGTGTTTGCTTCAAACAACCTTGCTAGCCTAAACTCTGTACTGAGAGGGAATGTTTCTCGTGCATCCAAACCTTGAGCCAAAACCCATGCCATTTGTGTCCACCATAACTACCTATTATGTGGTATTTCCTGCCATTCCAAGTAAATACTTCATGTGCTACCTTTAAACTATTCAAAAGCTATTATCTCTTATTTGTGTCAATGTTTTATAGCTCATGAGGAAGTTATGTGGAGTTTTCTCTATCAATCTTGTCAGACAAACTTTCACCAATGGACTAGTGGCATATACATTCGCTTATCCAATAATTTTGCAAAAAGAGCTGGCAAATGGGGTGCCCAGTCCCAATTAATTACAACTATAACTGCTTAATTCTCTTCACATGATTTGCCATGATTTATCAGAAGCAATTTTCAAGGTGTTAAACAGTCTAAATATGCACTCCTCCATGGTATGTGATTGTTGGAAGGCACCCGATGATTCGGTTAGCCATGGCTTGTGTAAGCAAAGGTTGGGAGGAGTGTCATACCAATAATGTGCATGTGTAAACAAAAGAGAAGAGGGATGATCTACCCTTGGGTAGAAATAACGTCCTTCATGGGAGCCGCTTTTGAAAGTCTGGTTGACAAGGGGGATAAAGTGCCCACTGCCATTCGTTGAGAACAACAAACACATCTCAAAAACTTACTTTATGCTCTATATATGATTTCAAAAACTTAAAAAGCTCTAGCACATGATTTAATCCCTGCTTCCCTCTGCGAAGGGCCTTTCTTTTACTTTTATGTTGAGTCAGTTTACCCACTTCTTTCTATCTCAGAAGCAAACACTTGTGTCAACTTTGTGTGCAACAATTTTTATATGCTTGCTTATTACACTTATTATATTGCTTTGTGTTGACAATTATCCATGAGATATACATGTTGAAAGTTGAAAGCAATTGCTGAAACTTAAATCTTCTATGTGTTGGTTCAATGCCTTTTACTTAGAATCTATTGCGTTATGAGTTAACTCTTATGCAAAGCTTTTTGATGCTTGTCTTGAAAGTACTATCCATGAAAAGTTTTTACTTATATGATTCAGTTGTTTACTCTTTATCTATTTGTTGGCAAACTATAGACCTTTGCCTTGAGTCAATTATTCATAACATGTGCTTTACAATATTATTTGATCAAGATTGTGTGGTAGCATGTCACCTCAGAAATTATTTTGTTTTTATCGTTTACCTACTCGAGGACGAGTAGGAACTAAGCTTGGGGATGCTTGATACGTCCAAAACGTATCTATAATTTCTGACGTTCCATGTTGATATTACACCAATTATCACATGTTTTATATACACTTTATATCATATTATGACATTTATTGGACTAACCTATTAACAAGATGCCACAGTGCCAGTTTCTGTTTATTATGTCTGTGTATTGCAGAAAAGGCCCGAAAACCAAAGTGCTCGGAAAAATTCAGAAAAATTACAGAAATTCTATTTCGCCAGAAGACCCACGAAGCCAGAAGGGCAAGTCCAACGGAGGCCCACAGCCTCCTCCTCACGCCGTCGCGCGACCTGGAGGGGGGTGGCGCCGCCACATGGTGTGGCCGCCTCGTGTACGCCCTCGCGTTGCCCTTTGGCCTATATATTGCTCCTGCCCCGAAAGCCCTAAAAGAATCGACGATTTCTCCAGAAGAGTTCCATAGCTCCACCGCCACCAAAAACCCTAATTCGGGGGACATAAGTCTTTGTTGCGGCACCCTGCCGGGACGGGGAATTGCCCCCGGAGCCAGCTCCATCGACTCCACCGCCATCTTCATCGCCGTTGCTGCCTCCTATGATGAGGAGGGAGTAGTTCTCCCCGAGGCTGATGGCTCTACCGGTAGCTATGTGGTTTATCTCTCTCTCCCATGGTGTGATCTTTATGTGATCATGAGCTTTGTAATCTAGTTGATGTCATAGATGTTTCCCCTTTCATTATGTATTGCATATGCTAGTCAAGTTGTCTTATCATTATGATCTTGAGTCACATGAGAACACTAAACCAAGGTGACAGTGTGGGTGAGGTGTGTGACTCTATTAATAGATCAGAAGGATATTTATCATGAGTTCTTCTTTTGTTGGTTGTCACTATAAAGTTGTGGTGTTTGTTTAGTACTGATTTGGGGCACTCAGAGTGACAGCGTGGGGTGCCCTAGAGAGGGAATACAGACTTGAGGCGTGCTGTTATAGCCCTACGCAGTGGATTGGTGTTCGTTATCCAACGGGACAATAGTCAAGAGTAGCATAGTGAAGAGGAAGTATTTATGCATTCAACTATATTAGTATTGTTGAGAGTGTCCACTAGTGAAAGTATGATCCATAGGCCTTGTTTCTAAGCATTGCAACACCGTTTACAACCAGTTATGCTACATGTTTGCTTGCTGCCATTTTTATTTCAGATTGCAATTACTACTTATAATCATCCATATTTCTTGTATTTCACTATCTCTTCGCCGAACTAGTGCAGCTATACACCTGACAAGTGTATTGGGTGTGTTGGGGACACAAGAGACTTCTTGTATCTTAATTGCAGGGTTGCTTGAGAGGGATATCTTTGACCTCGACCTCCCTGAGTTCGATAAACCTTGGGTGATTCACTTAAGGGAAACTTGCTGCTGTTCTACAAACCTCTCCTCTTGGAGGCCTAACACTGTCTACAAGAATAGAAGCGTGCGTAGACATCACACCGCCCGTTCGTGTGGCCTTGCCGCGCTATATAATCCCCACCCTCGCCGTCCCTTGCCACACAAACTCTCGCCGTCCCTTGCTCTGCCCTCCTCCCTCTCTCGCCGTCCACAAGCCACCGCACGCAGCAATGGCCGCCGCCGCCGCCACCTCCACAAGCACGAGGCGTGGGCGTTGTACCACGCGGGCTACCCCATGCCGCCGAACATGCGCGTCACCGGCGCCTCCGGCGGCCAGGGATCGTGGCACCTTAGCAAGGGCGGCATCTCCGTGCCTCCCATCCCAGTGGGGGTGGAGCGCGACTACGCCATCGCCGAGGTCATCGACGGCCTCACCCCGGAGCAGGCGGCGGATCCGCGCTGGAGGCCGGAGGGCAACAACGCCTTCTGGACGGCGTACTTCCAGCGCCGCCACGAGCAGGACCTCGCCGACAGAGGCAACAACGGCCAGGTGAAGCGCCGCCACAACTCGAAGGGGCGCAAGCGGTGGTGGGATGGGGACGGCCGCAACCTCCAGTGGGTGATGGACTACATCGCCAGCGGCAACGAGCCCCGGCTCACCATGCCTCCGCGCAGGGCGGCGTGGCTCCCGTGGCGAATGGGAGCCGCATTTCCTCCTCCGCCACCTCCTCCGGCCCAGGTTCCTGCTCCGCCCCTCGTTCCGTCATGCCTCCCTCTCTCAACTTCGGGCGGCCTGCCCCATTTGCAGCGGCACGCTGCGGATCAACGAGCGCCAGCGCCGCGCCGCGTCTCCGCCGCGCAGCCTCTTCCGCCGCCTCGTCAAGCTCAAGACGGAGTGGCAGCCGCCCGCGGAGTACCTCAAGGTGGCGGCGGAGTTGGGGGAGCCGGAGGAGGAGTTCCCCGGCCAGAGGGCGCTCGAGGAGGTCTCCTTCAACACCGTCCAGCCGGCGCTAGACGACTGGAGCTTGGAGGACTTCACGGCGGACGAACTAGCGCGGCTAGATCCTCGCCGACCTGGAGCGCAAGCGTGAGGTGGAGCGGCGCCAGAAGGCGGCGGCGGAGCGCGCGGCCAACAGAGGCCGCTGCATTCCGCCTCCAGCACCGGCGCCGGAGTACTACAAGCTCGACCCCAGCGATAGCGAGGAGGAGGACGACGCCTACAAGCAGGCCGTGCTGCTGAGCAAGTGGCACGGCGGCAACGACGGCGCAGGCCCGAGCGCTCCCCCTGGCGACGGCTCAGACGACGACGGCTACGGCGGCGACTACATACATGCGATCTACAACCGCCTGGGCATCAACTAGATCGTCCCGTAGATCGCCAAAATAATAAAAGTTTTAATTTTTTAAGTTTTCGTTTAAACCTACTATGTAATCCACCAAATATGAATAAAATTCGCCTTCTTGCATATTTTCCAGTGTCTCCGCCGTTTTTGAATTTCTGGGCCGAAATTTGGGGTTTGGGCACAGCTGGAAAACGCGCCACCAGGATCCAGAATATCGCTGTTTGTCCCCAGGCGGCCCAAAATAGCGTCGTTTTTGGCCCTGAGGGCACAACGACTGGAGATGCCCTTACAATTACTTCCTCTTAACCATGCATGCTACTCGAGGGACTTCATTGAGTAGGTTGTGGAGTGTGTGACATCATTGAGTAGCGGGGGACCTGCACGAGTGTGAACTAAGACGGATTTTGACGGATACATGGGTGACATGGCTAGAACATGATATATGATCTTAATCGATGTTAAGTTTTTGTTGCATCGAACATCGATGCGTGCCATTTTTCCTTAGTGATACACCTACATCTACGTTTCACTACTCACATCGAAGGAAGGACGACAACGTTGCACCGTCTTCATGGCATGTCTTTTGTGGACGTCGGTCTTGTCTCCATTGGTTGGACCCAGCAACATTGTATATGCAGTCCAACCGAGCAACAATGATACATGCACTCTGACCGACTGACACGTTCCAAACTTTCAATAGACCTTTGCCTTCCTCTTAAGGGTCCGTTGCAGTGCTAGCAAGTGTTGGATCATAATTTGTTGCTGCGTCGGAAACAACTTCATCGGTACGAAGTTCTGAAGGTATAATCATAACTATGACCGCATTCAGAAACTCGGAGACACATGTATTTTCGGAGGCCACTACAATCAAGCACAAAACGAAGGAAAAAACAAGAAAGGATCAAAGGACACCAAGAAACACGAGTAGACTACTCACAAAAGATTTATTTGCTGCCCCGATACAATACAATCAAGCTGCAAGTGCAATAACACGCAGCAAGAGGATGAGAAGAAGACGACCACCAAACATGATTCCTAGCAGCAAGACCATCCTCCTACCTGAACCGAACCAGCACCAAACCAGAACCAAGAAGTGAAAGGGAGAACTCCATGCGAGACGACGACGGCCTCTCCTCCTCGTCCTCCTCCTACATAACGAGGAAGAAGAACAGTTCCTGAAGCTTCGGCGTCATCTTGCTCTCTAACAATGATGGTTCCCCGAGATACTTATACCGCCAACTTTCCCTGTCTAATCTGAATCTAACCTTGCTTTGAAACTTGTCGTCTCCGAGTCCTCAACGGATCGGGTGCACTGAACCTGGACACCTTCTGTAGCCTTTTTGCATTGTTGTATAGATTGGTGGCAATTTGATAGCGAGCGTGTTGCCATCAGAGTCCCAGCTTTCCTGTGTCTCTCTATGCTGCTGCCCATACAGTCAGGCATAATGGGACAACTAGCCGGCCCATTGGATTAGACTAGTTTTCTATTAGGAAATACCAGATTAAATCTGTGTGCTCCAGCATCGCGATTACCAATGTGTCGTATACTTGTAACATTGTTTTTCGATGTATTAGCTGGCCTATAATTAATAAGCACCGGTGAACATGCAAGTCCCATCGACCGCCGACATTCAAAAGATATGAGGAGTAGTTTGCTTATGTCTAAGATGATCTCACGCTCAGTTCATACGTAAGTCACTAGTGCAAGATCATACCCGCACCTTGCTGAGCAGATGCACTAATGAAGCACTTCAGAGAGAAGCCACATCCTGAACTGAAAAGTAGTACCACCAGTACATGCGTGGGTTTCCAAGTTAATTACTGAACCGACATAAACACTATGGTTTCATTGAAAAGAGACGTTTCACCGCTGGCCTCTGTAACAGGGCGCAATCTTCAACATATCGCAGATACGGAAAATATTTCTCTTCTCCAACCTAAATTCCAGATCACTTCATTTCTTCTTCTATACTACCTAAGTTCCTAATCAGTCACTTCATCAGGATACTGCACCACAGCAGTACTGCAACTAATTTTAGATATGTCGAGCATGTTCTGCAGCTAAGAGCATCTCCACCGGTGGCCTCTAAATCGTTGTCCGGCACCCCAATTGGACCTCCTTTGGGGGTGCCGGACATGTGTCCGGGCAACATTTGGAAGCCCTCCACAGCGGCACCCCCAAAGGCCCACCCCTCAAACGGCCCAAAATTTGAGCGAACTGTCAAACACCTTGCGGGCGCACGAACCGCCGCCGGTTCGCCGCCGCGTCGCTCCGCATTACGACGCTTTGTGTGGATTGTAACCGCCGCCGCGTCGATTCGGGTTGCGTTCGCACCGCTTGGCACCAATATAACAATCCTTGCGGCCGCACATCGATCTCATCCTTTCCGCCCACAACTCGCTCGCCATGTCGTCGCCTGAGAAGAAGGCGGTGCTGCCCGATCAGGAGGAGAAGAAGGAGGCGGTGCTGCCCGATCAAGAGGAGAAGAAGGAGGCGGTCATGGTGGTCGATCAGGAGGAGGAGAGGGAGGCCGTGCTGGTCACCGATCAGGAGCAGCATGTCGTGGTCGCCGCCGAACAACAGCAGGAAGAGGACGCGGCGGAACAGGACGACGAGCCCGCAACTCCATCCCCGGCACGCCCTGCTTTCTCACCGTGGGAACCTTGGTCGCCGTGGCCGTCCCGTGCGGCAGGGGCATATGCAGGACCGCCCGTTCCCCAGGCCCCAGAACCGGAGTGGTAGCTAGGAACTCCTGACGCGGCGCCGGTGGACGACGTGGGCCACCGCCGCCTAAGGCTGAGTCCGATGGCGACGAATAGTTGTAATCATATGTAATAAGTACATGCATGCACTAATAAAGCTTGAAAGTAATAGGTTCTATTACAACACAAGTTCATATTCGTTTACATAGTTTAAATTCGAACTCAACTTAAAAACATATCACTCATCCGCTGCCCCCGCCAGCTGATTCGCTTTGATAGCCCATGCGTGCGCCACGAGCTCATTGTGCAGTTGGTTATGCGTAGCTTCATCACGAATTTCCCGAATTACGCCAACAAATTCACGATACGCCGTCGGCACGCCCGACTGTGGATTAGCCATAGGCCCCTGGAAATCGAACTGTTTGCCGACCTGTTGCCTCCTTGTAGGACGCTCGTCCTCGATGATCATGTTGTGCATGATGATACAAGCATTCATGATAGCATCCATTTCGTCTGCCGACCATGAAAGACAAGGGTAGCGGACAACAACCCACCTGACCTAGAGCACACCAAAAGCCCGCTCCACATCTATGCGAACAGACTCTTGTCTCTTTGCAAAATGGCAATCTGCGACGCCGAGAGGGTTGCGGATTGTCTTCACAAATGTAGCCCAATTGGGGTAGATACCGTCAGCAAGATAGTACCCCTTGCTGCACTCATGGCCGCCGATCACATAGCTGCATGGTGGAGCTAGGCCATCCATAAGTTTCTTGAACACAGTGGACTTGTAGAGCACATTGATGTCATTGGCGGCACCGGCGGTGCTGAAGTAGGCATGCCATATCCAAAGTTCATGATCTGCCACGGCTTCAAGTATAACACTGCACTTCCCGTGATGCCCTGACTTGTACATCCCTTGCCACGAGTAGGGGCAGTTCTTCCAGTTCCTTGCCACGAGTAGGGCAGTTCTTCCAGTTCCAGTGCATGCAATCTATGCTTCCAAGCATCCCTGAAAATCCTCTTGCTGCGCCTTGTGCCAAAATACGCGCCGTGTCTTCCTCATTTGGTGTTCTCAGATAGTGCTCGCCGAACACCTTCACAACTGCCTTACAAAATTTGTAGGTGGCTTCGACGGCGGTGGACTCAGACATACGGAGATAGTCATTCAAAGCATCCGCGGGTAGCCCGTAAGCAAGGCACCGTATGGCTGCCGTGCATTTCTGAAGAGACGAGAACCCAAGGACGCCGATGCAGTCTCTCTTCAGCTCAAAGTAGTCGTTGTACTCCCGAATGCCATGCACGATCCTCCTCAACAATGTCCTGCTCATCCTAAAGCGTCGGCGGAATTCATGAGGCAAGTTCGTCGGTTTCTCGGCAAAGTAGTCCTGCCACAACAGAGCGTGCCCAGTTGCTCTGTTGCGTTCCTTGTTGGGCCTCCGCCCCTTCGATGATCCTCCAAATTTTAGCGCCGCGTCTGCCTCGACTGCGGCATCTAGAAGTGCGGCCATCATCATCTCATTCTCCTCTGCGTCGGCCACAAGAGCGGCATCCTCCGCCATCATTTCAAAAAACATGACCTCGTCGTCGTCGCTGTCCATTGCCTGTTTGACGAATCAACGAATTCAGCCTATCAACCAACGGTCGAACAGCTTGCGTGCGGGGCGGGAGGGAAGAAAAGGCATACCCGGGCTCGAACTAGATGCGCCGGCGCTAGACGAGGTCGGAGACCGGCGGCGCGAGACGGGCCCTAGCGCTGCGCCAAGGTCCCCGAGTTGCGAATCAAGCAGGCGGTGACGAGAGTGGCGGCGATGGTGCGAACCGCCGGCGAGAGGAAAAAAGGAGAGGCTGTGGGGGGCGAATGACTCAGGGCACGGGCGCGTTGTGTGTATGACGGGCGGGCCATCGCTGTCAGGGCCATGCCCGCGGCAATGTCCGGCAACCCCAGGAGGGCCTCCAAACTTGGAGGCCCGATTGGGGGTGCCGGACACAAAATCGCTCGGGACGAGGCTTTTGGGAGGTGCTGCTGGTGGCGGTTTTTGGTGTCCGGCCCCCCCAAAGGGCCTTTGGGGGGTCGTTTGGAGGCCCCCGGTGGAGATGCTCTAATTATTGGCAAGATTGCCCGGAAGCCCGCTGACATGTCGCTCCCATGTCTGCAACTTGGCCAAACTTTGCAGATAATGATAATTATAAAATGATCCATGAACAGAATTGTTCGTGGACAGAAAATGAGCGACGACGACGAAGATACTGATCTCAAGCTAGCTGCTGGAGATAAGGAATTTGCAGGCTGGACACACACCTTTACCCCATGAGCTTTCTTACGATTCTGAGCTTCAGATCTAGGCCCCAAAAGAGCACATCTTCACGAGATTCCCTTCGCTCTAGCAAGCTAGCTAGTTTCATTCTAACCTAGGCTGCATCACGGCTAGGTGCATTGCTAGGTTCATCGATCCGCTGCCATTGCACACCACAGTCCACGTACATGAGGCAACAAACTTGGAACTACATCTTTTAGTCTCTCGTCTAGACTTATAAATAGCAGCCGCGCCTATGCGCTCATCACCAAGGCAGATTAAACAAGCGTGGCCCACGGAGAAAACACGAGTCCAGTTAGTTTTGGTTGGTCGTCACCTGGAGTTCTCCTCAAATCACCTCAGTAGCTAGCTTATGCCTCTTTGCTGCATTGTCACTTGTTTTTAAGTGTCAATGCAGGGATATACAGCTGTGAATAGTGAAGTGTTTGGGGGAACTCTGAGTGGGAACCAGCATCTTTTGATAGGTTTGGGAGTACGTGTGCGATAAATATTATAGTGGTAGGTGCATATATGAAATCCATATATATGATTATAATTTAATCGAGTTTGGCATCGTCAGGAGTTCCCTTCAAGCACTTTAGGAAGCATTTTTTTAGGGTTTTCTGAAGTGTTTGGGGGAACTCTCGGTGTCACCAACCATTTAGTAGATATTGCATAAGAGAGATGTACTAAGCAACGCTTTGTAGTATCAGGAGTTCCCTTCAAACACTTAACAAAGAAATTTTTCTGAGGTATTATGTGAAGTGTTTGGGGGAACTCTAGATTAACCAAGCATAATCAATGCAAAGCATGTTTGGTTTTACCATGGGCTTCCTAGCTACATGAACTTCACGAGGCACTACTTCAAGCGCCATCGTGAAGCGGTGCTATCAAAGTTTACTCAATGCCGACCGAGAACCATAAGAGATGATCAATGCAAATGATATTTGCATTTACCATGGGTTCCTACAAGCACCTCATGATGCAGTATTTCAAGCACCATTGGTAAGTGTATTGGGGGCGGGGGACTATTGGTGCCACCAACCAATTGACAAATGTTCGTAGAGTAAGATCGAGTCTCAGACGTTCTAAAAATGAACCATGTTTGGTATCGTCATGAGTTCCTTTCAACCACTTCACATTGTGCATCAAAGTGTCTATGTTGATAATTATTAGGTGCAACTTGAAGCGTTTGGGAGAAATCAAGGTGACGTCCAACATTATAAAGGGTACAAACACATTGGTAAGCACGTAGGTTATGAACTGTGCCAGTGGGTGGGCTTCTATTTGTTATTCTAGCCACTCTCATTTTTCAGGGCCAAATCAAAGAGAGGCCGAAACCTTGGCCAGGTACTTACATGGGTTTGTCACGACAATGCAAGCAGACCTTGAAACTAGTGTTTGTCGGTGTTCCATAAAAAATAAAATAGTATTGTCAATGCCATGGTACAATCAATCGCAACATTTCTTTTGTTGCTTTTGAAAGTTTGAATCGCAACAATTTAAGGATGGAAAGAAATCGGGCGTGTAGCTATAGTGTAGAAATTATTATTGTAAAACAGTGATCAAGTTATAAAAAATACTACCCGTGAAAAAGTTATGAAAATAATGAACTCTGCAAAAATCACAAGATCACACATACTTGTGTGTGCTGAAGTTACAAATGTAACTTGGTATGCAACCCGAATATTTTTCTGATTTTTATATATCATAAATAGCAAAATTTAGGTTTCAAAGTTCATACACATGCATCAATTCTATAGAAGCGCGATTTTTCTCTTATTTTTTTGTAACTTGAGATACAAAGTTTGCTACCTACTTGATCTACTCTCGTTCTAAAAAAATTCCAATAATCTAAGAGGCGACGTAGGGTTCCTATTGTCGGTGCCACCATTTCCTTTAATTTCACGTCGAAAGTTATCGACTTACTTCCTTTCGCCTCTACAGCGAGTTGCATGATTTGCAACTTTACCAATTAGAAACCACTTAATTTTGATTGACTTTCACCTAATTGAATATTTTTAAGTTAGATTGAATCTTTCCACAAAATATGAGTTTACAGGTATTTCACTACCCACGTAAATTACCGATTTGCTTTTGGAAATTTCGTTGAATTTTAAATGTTGCCTAACACGATGAGTTGATATGGGCAAAGCTAAACATGAACACGCGCGCGCTCGATTCGTGCAGTGTGACTTGGAAGATGAACAAAATTCGTGCAGTCTGGCCCAACAGAAACCACCGTATGTTTTCTTCTTTAGCGCTTGTAATTATGTTTTTCAAATCCGAACAAAATTCAAATTCGAACAAATTTTAATCCGAACAATTTTTTAAATTTGAAAAATTTGAAATCAAATCCGAATAAATTTCAAATTCGAACAAGAATCAAACCCAAACGAAATTCAAAATCTGAACAATTTTCAAATCCGAACAAATTCAGATCTGAACAATTCTCAAATCCGATTTTTTTAAAATCCGAACGACATTCAAATTGGAACAAAAATCAGATTTTTTTTAATCTGAACAAATTTTGAATCGGTACAAATTTGTATTTGAACAAATTTCAAATTTGAACAAAATTTGAAATCATAAATAATTGAATCAGAACAATTGTCGAATCGGAACAAAAAACTAAATCTGAATTTTTAAATGTGAACAAAATTTATATCCGAACAAAAATCAAATTCGAACATTTTTAGAATATGAACAAATATTCGAATCGGAACAAAATTCAAATCGAAACAAAATTCGAAATCGGAACAAATTCGAATTTAAACAAATTTAGATTTGAAACAAATTTCGAATCTAAACAAAATTTAATTTGAAATTTCTCCAATTTCATTTTTTTTAAAAATAACCGAAAAGAAAAAAAAACAGAAGAAAAAGAAAAACGAAAACAGAAAATGAAAAAGAAAAAAGAAAAGGAAAAAGAAAAATCTCCAGATGGGCCGGCCCATCCGCGGCGACACGCGCGTCCCTTCAGAGACGCAGGCGGGTAGTATCGCCGCGGGGCGATATATAGGATTCGCCCCTGCGGGAGGCACGGCCTCCTCTGAGTAAAATCTTGCGGCCATCGACGAGGAAAGGAGCCTCCTCCTCAAGGTCAGCCAGCCACCATGGACATGCATTCCCTTTGCTGTTATTCCTCTATTTCTTGTACACACTATCCCGCGCCGTGACTTTGCCTGCTCGGGTGTGATCCTCTACTGCTTGATGCCGTATGGCCACTCCAGCAGCAGCCCTCCTCTTGTTCTCAGATGTGGCATGAGTCATTGTGCCTACATCACGACTTGTTATGGCCGAGACTCCCATTCTCTGTACGAATTTGTTATTTGTGAGGAGCTTAAGAAGTTAAACAGATACTGTATCATTTTATTCTTGGCTATTTTCTGTTTGAACATGGTCTTTCTTTAATAATTATGGTGTCTTATTTTAATTTAAAACAGTTAGATATTTCTTCAATACTTCTTAAGTATACATGATGGTTGATGAAATTATTGTACAGGTTGGGAGTGGTGCTCCGTAAGGTATAATTCTCAGGCAGCCTATGCATCAAAAGGAAAAGAAGAAACATTGAAATGATCCGAGTTGAATGGAATTATTCTTGATGAACTATTACTACATAGTTCTATGGAGTTTTAAGTAGTTCTTTCAAGACCAAGTGTGCAAGAAAATCATAAACAATATTCCTGCCAAGGCACTGTACTTCACTTTCCGACTTAACGCTTAAGAAAATGCCCTGCTAATTATATCCTGTTTTGCTCCATGTCATAGTATATATATTTTCCAACATTGCTATCTTTTATCCCGACATTCTTCGCGTGAAACAGATCAAGTAACTAACTAATATATCTTCTGTCTGCATTCTGCTAGTACAAACATTGCTATCTTTTATCCCGACATTCTTCGCTTGGAGATGAAAGGTTACTTAGAATATTCTGCTAGTACAAACTTTTGGTCCAAAAATTTGTACAATCTGTACAAAAAATGCACAAAAAGTGAAATAAACGGGTCTTGTTTTCGCATCCCTACTCATTCCCACGTGGAGGTGGCAATGAAAAGAACTCCTAAAGGGCATATAGGTTGGGCAAACATGACATCCTTCACGGGGCTCAGAGTATGATGATAAATAGTAAAGCATTCTCATAATCATGTACATTTATCTATTATATCCAAGAAAGTACTAATATCTAAAGAAAAGTTTATGTGTTATTTAGGTGAAAGTATTCACCATAAATTGTGTATCTCGTAGAAATAATCCACCCTATTCTTCCCCTAAAAAAATGTTGTCGGCATTGGCAAGTTTAATCGGACTGATACAGTGATACTCTTGCAGTGACATCACTAGTAGTTGTAAAATGAAATATATGATAACTAATTATTCACGGTTAATATTACGCGTATATTTTTATTGGAGAAATATTAATGAGAAATTATGTACACATTTCAATGGCACAACAGATCAAACCATACGAAAGCGACAGCTGTAGAATTCACAATACTTTTATGATCTTTAGTGATTGGTTTAAGTGCTTATATTTCAATATCAAGTACATAGAATCACACGTATTATTTAACACACTTTTCTTGTAAGACACACTTAAACAAAAAAAAAAGGTGAAGAAGATAGTAGCTCCATTTATGCTATACAAGTTTCTGTAAACTTTATGATGTAACGGTGTACTCGTAACTTCTATTAAGATATCAGTTAGAATATACTTAATAGATATGTCGCCCAAAATATTATAGATAATTAAGTCTTAATTCAACTGCAAAAGGACGCGTATATTATTTTTTTAGAATTTTTAGCCTATGTGTATACAGGAAAAAATAATATCGTTTTGGTTACAAAATTATTTAGATCAACACAACGTAATTATATTTTAAATGTACATACCATATAAGAATGATATTTTTACACATAATATTAGTAGAAATTTATACTTAGTTAACTTTGCAAAATATTTATGGAGAGATATACCTATAAGATTGTTATATAATAAAACTAAGTTATATAGATGTATAAGAGTTTAGTATAAAATATATTGGCTGAACTCGCCCCGGGCCTTTAGACCGGCCCTGTGCCCGAGACGCTCCCGGAGTTCCTCGACCTCGTGCGCCACTACTTCGGCGACAAGCTGTACGACACGTGAAGCATATGTTGTGGAGCTGCTCGCTGATCCGTGACGGCAGCCTGGACAAGGCAGCGGTGACGCTGGGCATGGAGCGCGAGACCGAGATGTCGCACCAGGCGGCCTCCAACAGCGCGGTCAAGTGGGACACATTCCGCGGCATCCACGATGTACACTTCAACGACTGGGTCATGCAAGGGTTCGTGGGCATGGTCCACATCCTCGGCCCTCTACCGCATTGTCGCCCTTACCAACCAAGCCGCAAGGTCGCCCCGGTGCCATTCAGATGAGAAACGTGAGAGCGGTTTGTAACAACCTTGGGTTCTTTGCTCATGGCCTCCTGTCTTGTGTGTAGAACTGGTCTGTATAACTCCTGTCTTGTGTGTAGAACTAGTATGTCTAACGTTCCTTGAATCCCTGATTTGGGATGAATGACATTGGGGAAAACCATTCTTTGGCTGGTTGGTTAAATTAGTGTTTCTGTTCTGTTTCTATTTCATCCAAAACAATATTGCTCGTCCGGTGTATGGATCGATCCCTTTCCGTTGCACAGCAGAGGAGGAAAAAAACAGAGCAAAGCAGAGGAGAAAATAGAGCAGCGTGTGAGCCGTAGCAACACGAGGGTGCCGGTGTATCGTCGCCGTTGCATTCGACCGATAGGATTCCCAGTAGGATTCTAGGAGGGGCATGAGCGGTGGGAGCACCACGGTGTCACCGGTGAATGGGTGAAATACCAACACCATGTCGTCGTCTCTACGGTATGGCCACAGGAGAAGGAGGCCATCAAACGACACAAGAACGCGGTGGTCAGTTAAGAGCGGGAGCCGGATACGGACTAACGATCCGGTGGACAGTTTGAAGAAGCCTTTCTTGCCATCGGCAGGGTGAACATCGTGGCCCTCGGGAAATATCATCCACCGGCGCGGGTGGAACCGTGGATCGACGATGCCACGCCCATGCGGGCAGACAGTGCTGGACCGGCAGCGCGTGCACACGGCGAGAAATCGGACGTATTCGAGCAGGTCTCCGGCCAGCACTCGCCAACAGATCAGCTGAACCAAATCCAGGGGAAGAGAAGACCACGACGGAGGCATGTCAACGGTGATGGCCTGGGGCAGCTGCGATTTTCCGACGGAGACATGAGGATGGATCGGACTGGTGGCGATCTCGACTTTACCCTCCGCGAGGAATATAAGAGCATCTCCACCGGGGGCCTCCAAACGACCCCAAAGGCCCTTTGGGGGGCCGGACACCAAAAACCGCCACCAGCGGCACCCCCCAAACGACTCGCCACGAGCGATTTCGTGTCCGGCACCTCCAATAGGGCCTCCAAGGGGGTGCCGGACATTGACCGGACATGGCCTCCGACAGGTGCGCCCCACCCGTCATAGACGTAGGGCGCGAGGAGGTGCTGTAAATTACGCCGTGGAGGAGCTCGTTCCGCCGCGTTAATGGCGATGCGTTTCTGCAGGCGACGAAGCGACGGGACGGCGAGGCGTCTGCGGCACGCCTCGCAATTACGCCGGCGCCCAGGCTTTCCCGGCTTCCCAAGCGTCGGCGTGGCCGAATCGCGTCGCCGCCACATAACTCCGACGCGACGCGTGCTCACCCACCCGCCGCTTCCCGCCCAGCGCCACCGCTTCCCTCCCCTCCGTTTCCCGCCCCCTCTCGTAGTGTCGCCGTGCAGCCTCACCACACCACCACTCGCCGTAGTGTCGCCGCCTCGCCAAGCACCATGCCTCGCCGCCTCCAAACCACCTGGTCCACCCTCACCCAGGCAGCGCGCCGCGCTCACCCTCAGGGGCAAGAGCAGGAGCCGGAGCAGGCGCCAGAGCAGGCGCTCCTGCCTGTCGTCGACGAGGCGCCCTTCGATTGGGCGAACGTCGACGACATCGACGTGGAGGAGCCCCAGGATCCTTACCCTGGGCAGGAGCCGGCGCCGGAGCAGGAGCTGCCGCCGCCGCTGTGGCCCGACAGGTGGTCGCTGTGAACTCCTTCGACACCTGGCGCGCCGAGCAGGCGGCCAACCAGCTCAGGCTCGGCTACGAGGCGGTTGGCAACGCCGTCGAGGCCGCCATCCTGAAGGCCTCCATCGCGACCGCGGAGCGAGACGTTCGCTGCCGCGCCTTCATGGCCGCCGAGCGCGCGGCGTACGCGGACCTCAACTCCGTGGCCGCGGAGCGAGAGAATCCGGCCTCGATGGAGGCCGCCCAGCAGGTGGCTCACGAGGAGCTGAACCGGATGCGCTAAGGGAGGCAGGCAGCAGCTGCGAAGGATGCCGAGCGCGAGAGGGCTGCCAGGGATGGCATGCGCCGGGCGGCGAGCGCGCTCCGGCAGGAGAGGCGTGTCCGCTCGCGCCTAGCTAGGAGAGCCAGAAGGCCTCTGACATGGGTATACATCTCGGGTACCCTACCATGAGGGTACCTGGTGCACGTTACGACTAAGGCCCAATAGCGAAGAGCCTAATCGAAGCCCAAGACAAGAGGCCCAAGAAGATGGAGTACCCTCCAAGATTAGACATAGGCATAGTCGGTTTAGACTTTCCTTATTGTAAACTAGGTCGGTTACGAACTCCTGAGACCCAGCCTATTTAAAGGCTGGGAGGGGTGCCGATCTAGGGGAAGCCATACCAGAACCACCAAAGCTCTTACGAGATCGACGTCTTGCCGGAGCCACCTTGTAACCTCATAATCTCCACGATCAATAACAGACAGGCAGGAAGTAGGGTCTTTACCTCCACCCGAGGGGCCTGAACCTGGGTAAATCTTTGCCTCTGCTTGTCAGCCGACGAAACTACCAGTACTACCACGTTCTCTCCCCATAATCTCAACCCTAGGTCCTTAACCATGGGATTTGATGAGGGTACACCTCGTCAATTGGCGCCGTCTGTGGGAAAGAATAGTGCTGGACTCACGGTTCCTTCGGTTCCATCGAGAACGGCGACTCGCCGATCGGATCTACAAACGGCAACTCGCCGGCTGCATCAACAAACCAGAACTCGCCTACTCGGGCAACACACGGCAACTCGCCGACGCACTCGACAAACGGCAGCACGCCAGCTTCACCCGCAAAAAGCACATCAGATCCTCTGATGGATTTCGAGCCACACTCGCCAGAATTCCAGGAGACCTTCTCCGATCTCGAGTCAGGTTTGGGTTTAACCGTTGGTTCGTTCAATTTTTTCGTCAACAAGCTTGGTGTGCAGGACTTGACAGATCCACGTCAACTCGCGACTTCCGCACCCGAGGCTCCATCGGTTGCGGCTCCTTCGACTGCGGATCCATCAACTGCGTCCATACCATCGTCGATCCTCCAAACTTGCTCGTCTGCAACATCCATCTCAACTCGAGAATAACAAGCTCATGGAGGAGCTCGAAGGTGAGGAGGCCGAGTCAGCATACCGCATAAACAATCCCGAGATCGATCTTCCACTCGAGGATAGCATCGACTGCGGGATCTCCTTCAGCGACTTCGACGAGCCCGAAACTCATATCGACAACCACGTCGACTCCGAGATCTGCACCGACAACAACCTCGACTCCGAGATTCATAACAGCTTCGCTGACGCCGAGATGAGCATGGGCGATGAAGGCATCGACTGCGAGATCCATCCAGAGGACCACTCGACGAGCATATCGACTCGACATGAGTCTTGATGACGACGTCGAGTCCATGACGGGACTCGAAAGCACATACACATACCCTCGGGTGATACCCCAGCAGGTCTACGTCGCCATCGCCGCAGAATCATCAGATGCTGCGGCCAGCCGCAGGCCTACAGAATTCCCGTGCACAGTCACAACTCTCATAATCACTGCTGAGATGGCAGCAAAAGCAGATAAAGTCATCAAGGAGTGCACAATGATGCCAGCAGACGCAACACAAGAGGAGATGTTGACCTTCCAGTACTTCAACTGGCAGGAATCACTTCGACTGCGGCAGGTCAGAGCAACACTCGAAGAACGCAAAAAGCAAGCTAGCTTATCGAGTGCGCGAAGAAGACAGCTCTCCCTGAGCTCCACCGGGCGAGCAGATACAAGACCCAGATCAAGGCTGTCACACCTCTCGCCAGACGAGAGGCGGCACTCACCCGCAACTTAGGCAACTCCTTCATGACATACGACGAGGAAGGAGTGCCAGTACCCAAAACAGCGGCGGGTGCCTCTTCACTGCCGCAGCATATCTAGAAGCAATCAAGCCTCCAGCGGATGACCCCAATGCAAAACTGCATCGCCAACAGATCAAATCACTCGCCTTAGCTGCGAAGGCCATACGCCAGGTCCCAAACGCTCCAGGAGGGAGTCGAGATCGTGCCATAGCTGACACGCGTCGTGAAGAGCATCATCACAGTGGTCGCCGCCACCACTCGAAGGAAAGAAGCGGCTCGCGTAGGCGCAGGTCCAGAAGCAGATCACGCAGATCTTACAGTAGCGATTCATACTCTGATCGAGAACCTGAGCCACACGGAGCTCTGTGCTTCACTCGACGCGTCCGCGAGACACGGATGCCCAAAGGGTTCAAACTCACATCTGAACAACCCAAGTACACGGGTCGACAGGAACCTTCGGGTGGTTGGAAGATTACAGGCTGGCTGTCGCGTGCCAGCGAGGCACAAACACCACAGCCATGCAATACATACGACTCATGCTCGAAGGCACAGCCCGCGACTGGCTCAAAGCTCTACCTCCATCAACATACGACTCGTGGGACCACTTCCGCGCGGACTTCATCAAAAACTTCGAGCCTCTATGTGAGCGACCAAAAACATTCGAAGAACTGCGAGCCTGCGTTCAACGGTCAGACGAAACGTTGAGGTCATACATCAGACGATGGACTGAGATACGCAACTCAGTCGGAGTAATTTCAGAAGATATGGCCATGGATGCTTTCATCATGGGCCTCGCCAGGCATGACTTCAAAGAAGCACTTGGTCGCAAAAAGCCAACCTCTGTGGCTAACCTCTTGATGAGCGACTGAGTGGGCAGATGGAGAAGATATGGCGCGCACAACACGCGGGTCCTCACCCCGTGACAATCATGAAAGCGGCAGTCGAAGCCGCAGAGACTCATACAGAGACGACCGAAGGCGCAAGCGTTCAAAACGTCACTACGACGATGACAGACCCGAATTCATGGCGGCTGGGTTCTCCACACCCCGCAATGACCAGACAGAAGCGACCGACGGTCAGAAGATCGGCGGACAGTCGAGATGATCGACGGGACAGTCGAGATGATCGTCGAGACAGTCGAGACCGCGGCCAACGCAGTGATAGCTACAAGAGGAAGGACTGGCGCAAGTCACGGGCACAATCTGAGCGATCATTCGAAGAAAAGATGGACGCTGATTGCAGATTCCACCTGTACAAGGGGGACGACGGAAAACTGCGATCCAATCACTCGATGAGAAACTGCAGGGAGTTCGACCAAATGGCGACTGATTACGTAAATCGCAGAAAGGCAGCAGCCGCACAAGCACCTGCACCCGTGCCTCAGCCAAACAACGTGCCTGTTCTGATGGCACCACCTCCACCACCACAGCCTGCTGCAGGCGGAAACCTCGCGGGTGCCATACAGCACATACCTCGGGTGGACGAACCACAGTACCCTCCCCCCAAGGGCAGATGTACATGATACAGAAAGGTCGACCTTCCAACAGGGAGCAAAAACTTCGCACTCGACAAGTAAACATGGCGGTCATGTCACCTCCTGCGGTAACTGAATACTTGAAGGGATCCGAAACTACAATAAGCTTCAGCAAAGAGGACCACCCTCCATCGGTTGTTCGCCAGGGCACTCTGCTCTGGTACTCGACGCGCAAATTGGAGGCTACGCCATGTCCAAGGTCTTCATGGATGGTGGGAGCGGCATAAACATCATCTTCGCAGATACGCTCCGCAAAATGAACAGGTCAGTCGAAAACCTGCCAAGATCTTCAAATACCTTCCACGGTATCGTTCCAGGGAAAGCAATAAGCCCAGAAGGCACCATACAACTCGACGTGACGTTCGGGGACAAGCACCACTTCAGGACAGAGTCGATTGAGTTCGAAGTGGTCGACTGGAAGTCACAATACCATGCTATACTTGGACGCCCGACGTTCGCTCGATTCATGGCGGTGCCACATTACGCATACCTCCAGCTGAAGATGCCTGGACCAAAAGGAGTAATCACAGTCAAGGGAACTTCCAAAAGTCTGACTCTTGCGACCGAGAATTCAGCAAAATCTCTGAGATGTTTGGCATGGAAGCAACACTCGCTGATCTAGCGGTCTCCAACGATCGAACACTTATGCCAGAACAAAAAGGTGGCAGTCGACAGAGCATTCAATGCCACCAATGACACAAGATCGCATCAGGTGCACCCGACTGACCCGACCAAGACAGTCAATGTCTCGTCGAGTCTGCCTATCGCATAGGAAAGCGCGCTCGTCGAATTCCTCCGTGAGAACTGGGATATATTTGCATGGTGTCCAGCCGACATGCCAGGTATTCCCAGGGAATTCGCCGAGCACTCTCTCCATTATTTCCAGATGCTAAACCAGTCAAGCAAACAATGCGCCGCATATCCGGCCCAAAAAGAACTGCAGTCGAAGCCGAAGTCGACAGGCTACTCGCAGCAGGATTCATCAGAGAGATCAAGAAATCACAATGGGTGGCCAACCCCGTACTCGTAGAGAAGAAGCACACAGATATCCTTCGGATGTGCGTAGATTTTACAGCACTCAATAAGTGTTGTCCAAAGGATCACTTTCCACTACCTCGAATCGACCAGATCGTCGACTCCACCGCCGGGTGCGCTCGCTTGTCCTTCCTGGATGCTTACTCGGGTTACCACCAGATAAGGATGAAGGAAGAGGATGAAGAGAAAACGGCGTTCATAACCCCACTCGGGGTCTACTGCTACACCACAATGCCTTTCGGGCTCAAGAACGCAGGCGCAACCTACCAGCGCATGATGCAAGATTGCCTCAAGAAGCAAATTGGGCGAAACGTCCAGGTCTATGTAGATGACATCGTCATCACCACAAGGAGAAAACACACTACTCGATGACTTGCGAGAGACATTCGCAAACCTCAAACGCTTCCACATCAAGCTCAACCCGAAGAAGTGCACGTTCGGCGTGCCAGCCGGGCAACTCCTCGGGTATCTAGTCTCAGCTCGAGGAATCGAGGCGGACCCGGAGAAAATACAGGCCATCTTGACGATGCAAAGGCCTTCAAAGCTCCATGACGTGCAAAAGTTGGCGGGTCGAGTGCAGCACTCAGTCGATTCATCAGCAAGCTAGGCGAAAAAGCACTCCCGTTCTATCGACTGATGAAGAAAGCAGATAAATTCGAGTGGACGCCAGAAGCCGAAGCAGCCTTCACGGACCTCAAGCGAGTCCTCACAAGCCCTCCAATCCTCGTAGCACCAAGGGAACGCGAGCCACTATACCTATATGTCTCTGCAACTAACAGGGTGGTGAGCACTGTTCTAGTGGTCGAACGCAGAGAGGAGGGACACGCCCAAAGCATACAACGTCCAGTCTATTACTTGAGTGAAGTGCTCTCCACATCAAAGCAGCGGTACCCGCACTATCAAAGCTGGCTACGCCGTGTTCATGTCCTCAAGGAAGCTGACGCATTACTTCTCCGAGCACCCGATCACTGTAATCAGCACCTCAGGGATCGGGGACATCCTCACAAACCCCAACGCAACTGGGCGAGTAGCAAAATGGCTCATCGAGCTAGCACCAAGAGACATCAAGTATGATTACCCGAAGGCCATCAAAGCACAAGTTTTACCTGACTTCCACACCGAGTGGATTGAAGCTCAGCTCCCAGGAGCACCAGATGTGTCCAACTCCTGGACTATGTACTTTGATGGCTCAAAGAAAAACGAAGGCGCAGGCGCAGGTGTCATCCTCATATCACCAAAAGGCGACAAGCTCCGCTACATCCTGCAAATGGGATTCGAGTTCCCATCCAATAACGAAGCAGAATACGAGGCCTGATCCATGGCATGAGGATGGCCAAAGCCCTCGGGTGCACTCGACTGATGATCTACGGCGACTCGAATCTGGTGGTGCAGCAAACAATGAAGGCCTGCGACGCAATCGCAGATAACATGATCGCCTACCGTGACCTGTACAACATCATGGAGGGCAGCTTCGAAGGCTGCGAGTTGCGGCACATAGGGCGTGAGAGCAATGAAGAAGCAGATAAGTTAGCCAACATTGGTGCGACCAAAGCACCAGTGCCACCTGGTGTCTTCTTCGAGCGCATCGAGCACAGATCCATCAAAAAAAGCGAGCAACTCCTACATCAGCCGCACCAGCCAAGAGCAAAACACCTAGCACAGAGGACCCACCAGTCGAGGTACTCCTCATCGAGCCAACTTGGACTCAACCTTTCCTCGCATACATACTCCGCGGCGAGGTACCCGAAGACATAACAGAGTCAAGACGCGTCACTCGACGATCTAAAGCATACACTGTCATCAACGGTGAACTTACAAACGCAGCATATCAGGTATGTTCCAACGTTGCATAGCATTTGAAGATGGCCAAGCCATCCTTCGTGATATTCATGCAGGTACTGCGGGCATCACGCCAGCAGTCGATCACTCGTAGCCAAAGCCTTTCGCGCAGGCTTCTACTGGCCCACAGCACTCAAAGACGCGGAGGACATAGTCAAAAGGTGCATCGGCTGCCAAAAATTCGCCACAAAGCCGCACGCACCCGCATCGGCGTTGAAGACAATACCATTGGCCTGGCCCTTCGCCCAGTGGGGGCTCGATATGGTTGGGCCACTCAAAAAATCCTCCCATGGAGGGCATACTCACCTTCTGGTGGCGGTCGACAAGTTCACCAAGTGGATTGAAGCAGTACCTATCACAAGTTCGACTGCCACTACAGCAGTCAATTTCATAAAATCCATCATATACCGCTTTGGTGTGCCAAGTAGCATCATCACTGACAACGGTACAAACTTCACGGCTGAGGAATTCAAATCCTTCTGCAAAGAGCAAGATATCACGCTCAATTATGCAGTGCACACCCGCATCAATGGCCAAGTCGAAAAGGCCAATGGACTTGTGACGAGTGGAATCAAGAAGCGCCTCCTGGTGCCACTCAAAAGGGCGCGGGTGCTTGGGTCGAAGAACTCCCGTCTGTGCTATGGAGCCTACGCACAACACCCAACGCCTCAACACAATTCACCCATTCTTCATGGTCTACGGCGCAGAGGCAATCCTGCCATCAGACGTAAGGTTCAACGCACCAAGAGTCGAAGCATACAACGAAGAAGATGCAGATGAAGCACTCGAAGATGCAGTCGACTTGCTCGAAGAAGCACGCAACACGGCGCTAGCACGCACAGCTGTCTACCAGCAAGATCCGCAACTATCACAGCCGTCGACTGCGTACCAGGTCCTTCGAGGTTGGCGACTTGGTACTTCGACTGAAGCAAAAGAAGGTGCATAAACTTGCTTCTCCATGGGAAGGACCCTTCATCATCACCGAGGTCATTGGTGGTGGAGCATACAGACTGAAGCACGCGAAGACAGGCGAACTCTCCATAATCCTTGGAACGTTGCGCAGCTGCGCCGTTTCTATGCTTAGATTGCTCAGTCGCATAATGTAATAGGCACATATGTCGGATGGCTGCAGGTTTCAGACGCGCTCTTTTCCTTACCAGGGTACCTAAGGGGACTGGAAGGTTTTTAATGAGGCGGCCTGCAGCCTAACATTCATAAATGGAATATAGTCAATAAATTCCTCATATTTTCCTGCTTACTACTCGCATAACTTATCAGCACAAACTTAGCCTCACCCGTATGCTCGGGGGCTGAGCTACCTCATAACATAAAGCTTTCGCTCCTTCAAACATAATACTCCAGCCACACTCGAATACTCGGGGGCTGGATCATAAAACTCAATACATAAAGGAAAAAGTTGCTCAACCCCTCAATTACTCGGGGGCTGAGCCTGCAGGCATAAGTTGAAGCTTCAACTCTCATAAAATTCATAGCCTCACTCGAGCACTCGGGGGCTGTAATTCATGTATTAAGTTTCATAAACCCCACTCGATACACTCGGGGGCTGCATACATACATAAACAAATAAGCACTATGTACAAGTGGCAAATTTACACTCGGGGGCTGTTCCCTATACATAAATACCCTAATCTTCTGGTTCGTCCTTGCTGGAAGAACAGGGCCCATAAGTTGAGCATGATAGCAATCAACCAATGTCCTCGCATGTTCGAATGTATCGTCAAGATTCGACTGGGACAAGGACGATCCAGGCACGGGTGGACGTAGCTGCAAATTTGGACGTTGACTTCGGAGATATGCCATGGTTGCGTTGGCGCCATCCACAAGCTTCTGGGTGATAAAGCCTCGAATGGAACCTGTTGACCGGAAGAGCTCGAGTAAGCGTGGATTCCTTGAGGTTGCGGCCCAGTCGGAAAAAGCATCTGGTTGATTCGACTGAAGGCCGACCTGCATAACTCAAGCAGCATAGTGCTCCGCCACACCGATCCTGCAGAGTCGCGAGTATGCGTGCTCGGTGCTTGTCCAAGCGAAAGTGCTGACGGCCAGTCGTGGGTTCGTCAGTTGCCATTTCAACTGCTCATCACACGAGCCTGCTCCGCCTGGAAATCTTGAACAAAACCTGCAACAACACAAGTTGGGTGAACAAAAAGGACAGGCTGTGAACTCACAAGATCAAGGCAGTCATGCTTACACTCGAGCTGTCTGTTCACGATCTCCATCTCGCCAAGCACATACTCCTCCCGTTGGGTGGGTAAAGCAGGCCTTGCCCTCATCCTATCCAGCTCACTTCGGGCACTCGCCAGCTCTTGCTCCTGTTTCGCGAGTCGAGCCTTCATATAACGTATTACTGCGGCATCGTTTGCCACCTGAGCTCGAGATCGAGTAGGGGCACGATGCCGCGACGAACTGGATGAAGTGGCGGCTGGCCGTTTCTGTTCCAAGCATCATAAAAGTTTCATGAGAAACTAGTCACAAAGCTCAGACGAGCAACAACATACAGCCTTACAAGCAGGATCATAATGAGGAAATTATATTCATACAAAGGTAGCAAAAGCACATGCATACTCGCATGATCATAAGTTTAATTACAAGGCATAAAAAGGCGCGGCTGCCCTACTTCTCAGACATCGACTCCGACCTAGCCCTACTCGCACGGGCGGCGACCTCTGCTGCCCGGCGCTCCATGGTAGCCATAAATGTTTCAGCCAACTTTGCGGCTGGCTCGTTCACATGCTTTAGGGACACCAGCTTCCCGCCCGGCTTGCGAGGAAAGTCAGACAGAGCGGCTTTGAAGTCACCCTCTATCCCATGACCTAAAAGGAGTTTGAGGGTGGTCTCTGAGCCGCGTACCGTCAAAGTGCGAGCAAAGTTCGTCATAGTCGAAGTTCCCGGGCCCAGGACGTCGGCGAAGCCATCCACAGTCGAAGGAGGTTGGCTAGACGGGAACACGTCCTTGAACACGGCGCCGAGGGTGCTCGTAGACTTGGCGAGTGCATCCTTGGCTTGGGTGGAGACGACGTCCAAATCGCCTATAGCGCGGTCAAGGGACAAATCGCCACTCGACTGGTCTACACCTAGCGGTGCGCCAACAGCTCCTGCAAAAATCAGACAGAACACAAACTTTTACACAACCTTCAGTGCCAAAAGAAGGGGACAAAAGTGGCAAATTCAACTTACCGCCCACGTCTCGGGTGAGGCTAGCCAAGCGCTCAGCAAAATCTTTCTCGCGCAGCGCAGCGGAGTTCTTGGCGTCATCCAAGGCCTTCTTCGACTCCGCGCGCTCCTTGGCGAGTGCATCTTCTAGCTCTTTAACCCGGGACTCAGCAGACGCCTTGTCACCTGAGATAGAGGCAGATGTCATTCACAGTCGACAAAGCAAAGACATACAGAAACCCAACACACTTACGGGTGAGCTGCTCCATAACAGTGCGCAGATTATCCCTCTCCTGTTCAACCTGGACAAATGCTTTACCTGATTCCACCAGGTTGAGGTAAAAGGGCTGCACGCACACGAAACCAACATAAGCTATACACAAATAGTCCCAGAAGGAAGACTCGACAAAAGACACTTACGTGTTCAACCCAAGGCGCAGGCTTGGCAGCAGAAGTCCCAATTTGCGGAGTCGACGTACTCGCAATCTTGGCGGCCTCAATGGAAGTGGCCGTGGCTACTGTTTGCACAACCTCAGCCGCAGCAGGAGAAGCTTCAGGCTGATCTGGAGTCGAAGCTCTCTCGGTTGGAGGGGTTGGAGGTCGCGCAGTCTCAGCACTGCGAGTGACCAAAAGACATACAACATAAGAAACAGTACTCAACTCACAAAAATTGTAGTACAAAAAGGAGCAAACCTGTGCTCTTCTTCATCATCAGTGTCGAGCTCTTCAAATTTGGGCCTCCAAAAAGGAGCTCCCCACCCGACTGAGGAGGAGGAGGAGCCGAGCTCAACGGGCTCACGTCCAAAGGAGCAGCTGTGGTCGTAGGAGACGAGCCTGAGTCTCCATCATCTCTCACATCTGAGCCCTTGGCGGGTGAACTCATGGAGGAAGACACAACGTGAGCTGCCCGACGGCGCTTGCGAGTGGGGATCTCGCTCACATCATCAGTCGTGGCACGCTCCTGGTCATGTGCTTCTTCAACTTCTTCTTCAACCTCTTCCGTAGGAGATGTAGTAGCCGAAGGAAGAGGTGATTCATCTCCTCCCTTCGCTTCTACTGTCACCTCTGTTTCAGGAGTTGGGCCATCTTCAGGAAGAGGAGGAAGGGTTGAGGTGGTCGAGTGGCCCTACACACAGAAAACAACAGTCGAATATCACAAAGATGCACAGAAGGATAATAAAAACAAGAGATCATCGAATCGATAGATTCACTAACCTTTGGCAAAGGCTTTTCAGCCCCATAAGGAGAGACAGGGCAGTCGACGTTGCAGGGATCGCTTTGTTTTGTACTGGTGATGTGCCGCACATGTGACACCAGTTCACTCCTAGACAGCTCCTCCTTGCTCATCCGAGTGGAGTCGAGGGGACCTTCGTACTCCCACATGGGTGGGCACGAGCGCGGAGCGGCCACACCCGTATCTTCACAAAAGTGGCAATAAGGTGCACACCCGTGATGCTGTTGAGCAGTCCACCAATCGTCTCCAGCAAAGGCGCTGCTTCCGCCATTTCTTCAGTAGACAGCTCATGGTCCCAGGCCTTCGTCCTCGCTGCTATACCAGCAGTCGAAAATGCTGGGGCCCCATCCTGGTCGACTCGCGCATAGAACCACCTTTTCCTCCACCCTTGCGCCGAGTCGACTGGCTTCAAGGCGAAGTATCGGGTGTCGCTGCGCACTTGGATCTGCAGGCCTCCAACTGGATAGGTTCGGCCGCCTCGGTTGTTGGGCCGGACCATGAAGAAACTTCCATAATGCCCAACTCGGAGCAACACCCAAAAAACACTCGCACAGCGTGATGAAACACGCAATGTGCAGAATACCGTTCGGGGTGAGATCACGGATCTGCACCCCGTAGGCAAAAAGCAAACCTCGCACAAAATCATGGAGGGGGAGCGAGAAACCCCTAGGCAAAAACTTCGCGAAACTGACGCGCTCGTTAGCGCGAGGCTCGGGAAGTACCTCCTTGGGCGAAGGTGCGCGGACGAAGAGCTGGTCCGAGGGTGGCAGCAACCCCTCCTCGAGCAGCTTGTCCAGCTGTGCCTCCTTCATGGTGGATTTCATCCAATCGCCATTGGTCTTCTTGAGGTCAACGGCGGCCGCAGATGCGCCAGCCGCAGTCTTCTTCCACTTCATCGCCGCCGCATCGGGCGCGGCGGTAGCAGTCGAGGCAGAACGTTTATTGCCCGCCACTTTCTTCATTGTCAACGAGCAGGCGGTGGAGCGCGCAAAGCTCTAGTGCAGGAGCAATGGAGGAAGAGCGCGAGGAAGAAGATGGAACAGGGGCGGCGCGCAGAGCAAATGGCAAGTAAAGACAATGCCAGCGCCGCTCCTCTATTTACCACAAAACAAAAAGCAATCATGACCATTCAGATCTAAATCGTGCGTTACGCACGCAATCTGATCGTACACGTGGCAAACGAGGAGGGCAACCGTCGCCGGCCACTCCGCCCACTACGCACGCAAAAAGAGGAGCCATCATCACGCCTCTGGAAAAAGTGGGCCCGTGTGGTCAAATCAAGTACAAACGGCACCGTCTTCGGTCAGCTCTGCACAAATGAGCCCACCTATGTGTTACGTCCCATCCATCGCAGCATAACGCACGCCGCGCGTGTCAGGAATCACAGTCGAAATAAACATCATCCCTGATGTCATTGAAGCATCTGTTTGGTCAATCGATTGCCTTGTTTAAAAGTTCGGGTGTGACAAATCCTTCTCAAGGCAAAATTGGTCACTCGACTGTTTCTTCGACGGAGTCATATTACTCCCATCGGGAACGTATTCAAAAAATTCTTCGACTGAAGATGCTCAAGAAAATGATTGAGATTATCCTCCATTTACAAGCAATAAAGCACAATCTCGGGGGCTACCCATCGGGAGCGCTGTCGCACACCCGATAGCATAAACTGCAAATATTAGTCGACAAAGGACACGACTCGTCCAACAAAGTTCAAAAAACATACTCGAAACATTCCCGAGTTGCGTCCGTCGCAATACCTCGGATGCTGCACGCATGGTGCAAAGTTAAGACCCGCCGAACTTTCGAGCTGGGCTAAGGACCGTTCCAGCAACGTCAATCCTTATACTTTCCGTGTCAGCAGACATGATGAAAAATCCCGACGGACGCGTTGGGTAAAATTCAAAGTTATACTGCAGATCGACTCAGTAAGACCTCAGCGGCCTAGTCGAATCTGACCAGTTTGTTCCAGATTCGAGTCCGGGGACTCGAGTTTAATTGAAAGCTAGTAAGGTTTTGCCCGAATATGTAGTTAACCAGTACCGATCCGTCGAGTGTACTGGGCCTGCTAAGCTATTATCCCTTGATCATCATAAGCAGAAACCACAGTCGATGAGATACTCGACATAGCCAAACATGTGCTATTCATACAGGAATTCCAAATTATATATACAGAATACAAAGCAAATGACGTGCACTTACGAAAGAGTCCATGCCCGATTCTTCGAGTCAGCCAAGTACTCGGGGGCTACTGACATGGGTATACATCTCGGGTACCCTACCATGAGGGTACCTGGTGCACCTGACGACTAAGGCCCAATAGCGAAGAGCCTAATCGAAGCCCAAGACAAGAGGCTCAAGAAGATGGAGTACCCTCCAAGATTAGACATAGGCATAGTCGGTTTAGACTTTCCTTATTGTAAACTAGGTCGGTTACGAACTCCGAGACCCAGCCTATTTAAAGGCTGGGAGGGGTGCCGATCTAGGGGGAAGCCATACCAGAACCACCAAAGCTCTTACGAGATCGACGTCTCGCCGGAGCCACCTTGTAACCTCATAATCTCCACGATCAATAACAGACAGGCAGGAAGTAGGGTCTTTACCTCCACCCAAGGGGCCTGAACCTGGGTAAATCTTTGCCTCTGCCTGTCAGCCGACGAAACCACCAGTACTACCACGTTCTCTCCCCATAATCTCAACCCTAGGTACTTAACCATGGGATCTGATGAGGGTACACCTCGTCAGCCTCCCTGACAGGACAGGCGCCCCGCTACGACGACGAGGCAGGCCAGGGCGGCGGAGTTTAGATTAGGGTTTAGATTAGGTTTTAGATTAAGGTTTAAATTTCAATTGTTTAGTTTAAATTTGAATCGCTTAAATTTCACGTTGCTTGCAAGGTGTTTGGATCATGGCCGGCACCTCGAACCGTTTGGGGGTGGGCCTTTAGGGGGTGCCGCTGTGGGCGGCCTCCAAATGTTGCCCGGACACATGTCTGGCACCCCCAAAGGAGGCCCAATTAGGGAGTGCCGGACACACATTTGAAGGCCCCGGTGAAGATGCTCTAAGACGGTCACAGCTAAGACGACTCGACTCGGTGACGAATTCACAGGATTTGGTTCGTGTGATAACCGCAATTTCTGCGTCCACTAGTCGTCCTTAATGGGTACGGCAACTCGGGCCGACTATTTTCTCTTAGGTCGACTCGAACTATTATTAGACGGGAGGGGAGATGGTATGTTGAGCTGCCCAGATTCTTTCAGTGTTCAACTGAACAGAAAGGATTTTGCTAGTCCAAAGCAGTGCCTTTTTTATTTCCTCAAGAAATGCAGCAAACAAGACGCTACAGTCCTAGCAGTATCATTCTGGTACTCTGGGGTACGAGGAACAAGATGGAAGAGGGCGGCACTGTTCATTCTCGCTCGGTAGCTATGAATATCAAGTCTTATGTCGAGATGATCATCACACACCTGTACTCTGACCAACCAAAGGCGTGAACCTGATCCTGAAGGATCTCTGATGATCAACGTTGATGCTGCTTTGTTTGCATCGTCAGGAGGTATGGGTGCTGGTGTGGTAATATTCAAACATCCAGGTGATTTCGTTGTGGCATGCGGTTCCAGTTTGCCGAATGTTCAAGCACCAGAACTAGCTGAAGCTTTTGCTGTTCGGTTGGCTCTGAATTTTGTCAAAGATCAAGGCCTAGACAACATGATCATCGCTACTGGCTGCCTATCTGTAGTGCAACGCATCTGCTCAGCTTTGAAGGATCGTTCCATCGGCGCTGCTGACCTGCTGTCATGAAGACATCAAGAAGTTGCCGTCGGCCTTTAGTTCTTTCTCTGTTACTAGTAATATTTAGTGCGGCGTCACGCCGCACCCTTGCTGTTTTTTTTTGTTGCGCTTTATATGTTGTAAAAAAGGTGCAGAAAATTTTAATTTGGAAATACCTATGTTTAAATTATGCTCGAATTTGGATGTACAGAAATATGGAAAAAGGGTACATTTCTATTTTTTTGATCTGTATGAATTATCTGATTTCGAAAAGTCTGGGAAATAGTGGTATTTGAAAGGAAGATAAAATTTTAAAATTTGAAGATCGCTATTCTGCCAATTATTTATTTTTGTTTGCAGACTTGCAGGAAGTTAGTTTTTTTTTTTGTGGGAAATGTAATTGTTGCGAAGTTTTGAATCATATTACTTTATTTTGAAACTATAGAATAGAATTGAATGTTTCGAGAGGAAGAATTACATGGTTCTTGTTTTTTTTTGTGAGGAAGAAATTGTATTTTTTTTTTTGTAGAGGAAGCTAACTGTTATGAATCTTTGAAATCCATTTTGGAACTTAGAACGGAACTAAATATTTTGGAGTGGGAGAATTATTGGGGGTAATCTTTTTTTTTGTGTTTTTTTTTATGCATGGTGTGCATTATTGTAAGTCGTAAAATTGGATTATGTGAATTGTTTGTTTTTGGTTTGAAATTGTGGGAAAGCAGGAACAGTTTCCAAAATTTATACAATCTTTTAGACATAATGTCACTTTTCATTTCATTAATTTCGTAGTACTAAAAAAAATAAGCGACTACATTTTCAAATGTGAATCGTGTTCGCACATATATATCAAGTATGTTAGGGAATACATTTTTTTTTGATTTGAGCTCCATTTAATCAGAGGAAGCACATTTGGATTTTCTGTAAGTATTTGCCGATTCAAAGCGTCAAAAAATATTCTGCATTATGCTACGGATAGGTAGGTTTTTTTTAATATAAATTTGACATATTTTTCATTTGTGAAAGTTACAGCATGTAAGTCGCATGTGGTTTTTTTTTTCTTTTTTCTTTTGATTGTAATTTTTTTAATGCATCTTTTGTCTGGAGAGTTCGAAAATATGTTGAATTCGAATTTTTTCCAATATGTTGTTTGTATTTTTCGGAGCAATAATTTGGGAGTTACGATTTTTATTTTTTTGTGCATTTTACTGTAAATGGGAAAATTATGACACGTGGGTTCCGCACGTAAGTTTTTTTTTTGTCCCGCTGGAAAATCGTGAGGTGAAAATACCAGGGGGAGCAATAATTTGGGAGTTACGATTTTTATTTTTTTGTGCATTTTACTGTAAATGGGAAAATTATGACACGTGGGTTCCGCACGTAAGTTTTTTTTTTGTCCCGCTGGAAAATCGTGAGGTGAAAATACCAGGGGGCTGACACGGCGGGCCCACGATGAAGTCATCTTGTGACGTCACCGGCCGGAGGACGCCGCGCGCCGCCGTGCTCGCGCACGAGCACGCGAGGACGCCCGCGGGCCTGAGTTCGCGCGGAGTCGCTGGAGGAGGCGGAGGGGAACCGTGTTGGTGGCGCGGCGAACCATTTCGTCGCCGGGATCGCCGGCGGCGGACAGCGGGAGTTGCGTCGACGATTGCGGCGTCCAGGCGGCGTCCCGGGACACGATCCGCGGCCAGGAGGTGGCGGGGGCGGCGGCGGAGCCCGTGGTGGGGCCGGATTGAAGTGGGGAGCAGCGTGGCGGCGGCGGTAGACATCGGCGGCCGGCGGCGGAACGGAGGCGCGCGGGAGAAGGAAGGGAGAAGGGGGGGTGTTGCGCGGTCGGTTTGCGAAAAAGGACCCGTAGTTTATCGAAATTGGAAGCAGGTCCCTGAAACCGAATTTTCTGAGAAGAACATGGAATTTCCGCCCCCTCGCGTGCTTCTTTGCAAGAATCGACGGTCCGCGGTGTGGCTGACGTGTGTGGCCCACCCCGTCACTGTAGGCACTGAAAGTCCCTGAGTTTTCGTGAAATTGCGTATAGGTCCCTCCGCGCGGTACTGTAGAAATAAATAGTAACTCGGAGCGCTCCCAGGCCGCCGTTTCGTTGGTCTTTTATATAGTGGATAATTCATACTAGAAGAATACCCGCTGCGTTGTCTAGTTAGTGGAAACAGGGCCACTGGTCCCGGGTCGTAAGGGCCTCTAGTACCGGGTGTCCACCCGAGACTACCAAGGCGGCACTAGAGCCCCCCTCTTGTACCGGGTAAGTTACGACCCGGAACAACAGGCTCCCACGTGGCCGCGGAGCCGCGGGCGTGGTGGAGGACCTTTAGTCCCGATTGGTCATACGACCCGGGACGAAGGACCTCACACATGGCAGCCTGTAATTTTTTGTTTTTCCTCCCAATTTAATATTGAAATGGTGCAAAAAAATATGCGTTTAATTAATTAAAAAACAGAAATTACATATAACATATGAAAATGTTTATAAATAAAAATATGTTCACGTCTATCCGGTTACATGGAGGTGCTCATAACCGGGACTAGAGCTCGTTGATGACCCACAAGTATAGGGGGTGTATCGTAGTAATTTCGATAAATAAGAGTGTCGAACCCAACGAGGAGCAGAAGATGTTGACAAGCAGTTTTGATATGGAATTCACTGTAAATACTAGCAGACAAGTTTTTAGAGGTTTTTGATATAGCAGATAAATAAAGTACAAGTAAATAAAATGCAGTAATAATAATTGCAGCGAGTGGCCTAATCCTTTTTACAGCAAAGGACAAGCCGGTAGGTCTACTTATGATGACCAAACGTTCTTGAGGACACACGGTAATTTCGTCAAGTGCTTTCGCTTCATATAGTTGATTAATCTTCATTGTTTTGATAAGTGTTGTGTGGGTGAACCTATGCTAATGCACTGCCCTTCCTAGGACTAATACATACTTGTGATTATACCCCTTGCAAGCATCCGCAAATACAAGAAAGTAATTAAGATAAATCTAACCATAGCCTTAAACTCTGAGATCCTGCTATCCCTCATGGATCGATATACCAACGGGGGTTTAGGTTTCTGTCACTCCGGCAACCCCACAATTGGCAACCGAATACACAATGCATTCCCCTAGGCCCATAAGGGTGAAGTGTCATGTAGTCGACGTTCACATGACACCACTAGAAGAATAACACCACAACTTAAATATCAAACCATTAAATATTACTCAACATAATTCACTACTAACATCAAGACTTCTCCCATGTCCTCAAGAACTAAACGAACTACTCACAAGACATCATGTGGAACATGATCAGAGGTGATATAATGATGAATAACAATCTGGACATAAACCTTAATTCAACGGTTTCACTCAATAGCATCAACCACAAGGAGTAATTAACACTGGGAAAGCTTCCCCTATGAACTAGACAAGATTCAACCCTGGCGGCGCTGGCAGAGGTGGGCCTCCTCACCACCTGGCGGCGCGGCAGCAAGGTGGGCCGCGCCACCACATGGTGAGGGCCCATGGTGGCCCACCTTGGCCTCCCCTTTTGGCTGCCTCCGTCATCTGACAAAATAGGAACTTCGGGATGTTTTCCTCGAATTATTGATCTTCAGAAATATGGTGTCTTGACGGTCCTTTTTCCAGCAGAAATCTGACTCCGGTGGTTAATTCTCCAATAATCGTCAAACATGCAAAATAGGTAAAATAACATAAGTATCATCTCTAAATATGACATATATCAATGAATAACAGTAAATTATGATATAAAATAGTGATGCAAAATGGACGTATCAACTCCCCCCAAGTTTAGACCTCGCTTGTCCCCAAGCGAAAGCTGAACTCAGTAAACAAGACCACGGGTTTATGGAGTGAAGTGTCGATAAACAAAATATGGACAAGAAGCATCACATTTATTAATACACAAGTTATCTTAGACAACAACTTCCTTCATATAACTTAACTTGGAACAAGTAAAGGGAGTCACAATAAGGTGCATAGAGAAAATTATAATTGGTGATGGCAAACTTTTTTCTTGGTCAGAGCACAATTAACAGATTGTACTTATCTTTCGAGCAGAGTCTTTATACTAGAGCTTATATTCCAGAACTTACATGCTCAATCATAACAGTCTCCTTACAGTCATTGATAACTTTCAAAGTTATATTCATTCAGATAAAAGCTTTGTGCTAAATAAGGAAACATAAAAGACATGATTGTAGGTATCAACATATAGATGGTTGAATCACAACAACTCAAATGCTTGCTTGAGATAGAAGGGAATAGGTTTACTGACTCAACATGAAAGTAAAAGATAGGCCCTTCGCAGAGGGAAGCAGGGATGAAATCATGTGCTAGAGCTTTTAAGTTTTGAAATCATATAGAGAGTATAAAATAAGTTTTTAGCTATGTATGTCGTTGTCGACGAATGACAGTGGACACTCTATCCCCCTTGGCACCCAGACTTTCAAGAGCGGCTCCCATGAAGGACGTTATTTCTACCCAAGGGTAGATCATCCCTCTTCTCTTTTGTTTACACATGCATATTTATAAATTGGTATGACACTCCTCCCAACCTTTGCTTACACAAGCCATGGCTAACCGAATCCTCGGGTGCCTTCCAACAATCACATACCATGGAGGAGTGCCTATTTGATAATGTTTAACACTTTGAAATTTGCTTTTGATAAATCATTGGCAAAACATGTGAAGAGAATCAAGCAGTTATAGTTATAATTAATTGGGACTGGGCACCCCATTTGCCAGCTCTTTTTGCAAGTTATTGGATAAGCGGATGTATATGCCACCAGTCCATTGGTGAAAGTCTGTCTGACAAGTTAAATAGAGAACACCCCACATACTTCCTCATGAGCTAGTAAACAGTGACACAAATGAGAGATAATACTTTTTGAATAATTAAAGGTAGCACACGAAGTATTTACTTGGAGTGGCAGGAAATACCACATAATAGGTAGTTATGGTGGACACAAATGGCAATGGTTTGGCTCAAGGTTTGGATGTATGAGAAGCATTCCCTCTCAATACAGGTTTTTGGCTAGCAAGGTTATGTAGCAAGCATAAGAGTTGAGGGATACAAACAAATATACATGTAGTAAGAACAATCATGCAAACTTCCTTGGAAGCACAAATAATTTTAACTTGAGAATACTAAGCTTATGAGCCAACAAGAAAGAAAGATCATGGAATAATATATCTACATGCACTTCCCTCTCTCTACTTAAGCCTCAAAGTATTATAACTACTGACCAATGCTAAGTTTGCCAAAACCAAAAAGATACTTGATGCTCCCAAAGTGATACCAATACTAATAACAAGATCATCCATATGAAAGAATTTGCAAACTAAAATAAAGTATGCAGAAAGTAAATGATGAAACTTTTCATTAATATTCCATAACGGCAACTCACACCAAGGGATACATAGATAACCAACTAAAAGAGAGATACTTCCACACTTCAAACCATCCTATAAGATAACTTCCCTACTCATGATATGACTCTATTGAAAGGTAAAAAGGTAAAGATAATGGTGTGATACCGCGGCACTCCCCCAAGCTTGGAACAAGCCAAGGGGATGCCAATACTACCAATGATGAATTACTCCTTCGGCGGTGGTGAAATATCCTCATCATCAAACTTCCAAGGCAGAGGCTCTCCATCAACAAATGATGACTTGGTCTCTGGTATCCTGAAACTGGCAGCAGAGCTTATGCGTTTAAACCTGGTTTCATACTCACAATTTTGATTCTGAACAACGTAGAGTTGCGCTTGTAGTTTGTTGGTGGTCTCATGGAGTGAGAAAATGTCCTCCCAGAGCTTTGCGGTCTCCTTCTTGTGTCCAGCCACAAGTCCAGACACCATCCTGTGAAAGATGTCCACTTCACGTTCCGCCATCTTCTTGTATGTAAAGACCTCTTGCTCCAACTTCTCCATCCTGTCTTCCAGGCTTCCTTCTCCCTTAGGACCCTCAACGTCTTCCACTTGCAACTCTCCATCCTTGAGCAGCGACTCCTTCGGATGCATCCTCAACTCGTTCATGTACGGGTTGACGACGTTCGCGAAGAAGCTGTCCTTGGAGGGCTCAGACGAAGACATGACGGCTCTAGATCCGCGGATGAAATCTGGCAGAAACAGATCGAAATGAAAACATGACGAAAAGGCGATATACGGACCTCGGGGGATCCGGGGGATTATATAGCAAAAAGTTTTACAACAAAAGAAAGGTACAGGAGAAAACCTGGTCAGAGACGGGCTCCGAGGCGCCCTCACCATGTGGCGGTGCGGCCAGGGGTGGGCCCGCGCCACGGCATGGTGAGGTGCCCTCGGGCACCGTTTCTACCCGGTTTAGTCTCTTATTTTTCCATATTTAAAATAAATAACAAAATATCTCTTGGAAAGTTAAACCCGAACTTTTTCTTACCAAAACTGTTACCTATTCGAAAACAGACTCTGCAGTCCCCTGAATTTTCTTTTCAATAAAAACTTCTGGGGTCACCACTTGAATAGTGTCAACATCTTCATTATAAGAATCTCCAGAAATGTAATGTTTGAGTCTTTGTCCATTCACCACTTGTGTAGAGTTGTCTTTAAGTGAAGCAATCTTTATTGCACCTGAACGATATACTTCCACAATAACAAAAGGTCCTTCCCATTTTGAGAGTAATTTTCCTGCAAAGAATCAGAGCCGAGACCTATACAATAGAACTTTCTCACCAACATTAAACCCTCTTTTAATAATTCTCCTATCATGCCATTTCTTAACTTTCTCTTTAAAAAGTCTAGCATTTTCATAAGCCTCACTTCTCCATTCATCTAAAGAACTCAAATGAAGCAACCTCTTTTCACCAGCAAGTTTAAAGTCTCTATTAAGTTCCCTCACTACCCAATAAGCTTTGTGTTCTAATTCTAGAGGCAAGTGACAAGCTTTACCATAAACCATTTTATAAGGAGACATACCCATAGGGTTTTTATAAGCAGTTCTATAAGCCCATAAAGCATCATTCAACTTACTAGCCCAATTCTTTCTTGATTTATTAACAGTCTTTTGCAAGATAGATTTAATCTCTCTATTTGATAATTCTACTTGCCCACTAGTTTGGGGATGATAAGCTGAAGCAATTCTATGATTAACACCATATTTAGCAAGGGTCTTTCGAAAACCACCCTGGATAAAATGAGAACCTCCATCAGTCATAAGATATCTAGGCACACCAAACCTAGGAAAAATAACATCTTGAAGCATTTTTAAAGAGGTCTCACCATCAGCACTTTTCGTGGGTATTATTGGGTTGCGGGGAAAACTTTAGAAATTTATCCGTAACCTTACCGCCAAGATCTATTCTATGAAGATATGCTGCACCCCATAATGCGATGATCAAGATACTTACAAACACCTTTGCGGAAGATGTTGTGTTTGTCGAAGTAGATGTCGGTGTAGCCTATTGAAGAATCTCACGTCCACGCCGGGAGGTGAGATTTTTGCCGTGCGTCGATGTTGATGTAGACCTTGATGAAGTTGTTCCGTTGTCCAAGGAACTTACTTGCGCAAATCCCGCTCTAGCGGTATCCACACATACACCGTGTCAACCCACCCCGTGCGTTCACCGCCTAGCTACTAGCACGTGGTGCAGACAGTCAGCCTTGCGGCGTAGTTTAGGTGGTAGATCTAATCAACTAGATTAGATCTAATGAGAAGATTAGAGACGTCTAATTCTCAACACATGAGATCTACAAGAGAGAGAGAACTTGCAATTGCTTCAATTGAATTGTCTCACAAACCCTAGGGGCTTGGGGTTGCTTATAAAGGAGGCCAAGGGGTGGAGGGACTTGGGGAAGGGGCCAAGCCCTTCCCCTTTGGGCCGGCCGGCCAAGGAAGGGAGGGAGAAGTCCCTCCCCTTCCCCAACTCGGATTGGGAGGAGGAGTAGGACTCCTCCCTCCCAAACATGCCTTTCCCAACATGGAAGGGGGGAGGAAACCCTCCCCCACTCCAACTCGGGTTGGAGGGAGGAGTAGGACTCCTCCCCCACCTGCCTCCTACCATGTGGGTCCCGCCCTGCCGCCGCCCTACTGCCGGGGAGGGGGAGTCCCCCCCAACTCGGACTCGGCCCCTCCCCCACATACCATGTGGGTGCGGCTGCCTTGTGGGCCCCATGGGCCCACCTGGCAGCCCCTTTTATTGGGCTCCAAATAAAATCCTTTATTTATATTTTCCAAATAATTAATTAAATAAATAATTAATTGTTTTGTCTAATTAATTCCTAAATGAATATTTCCTTTTACGGAAAAATTCCCGGAATTAATTACTTATCATATAACTCATATTTATATGAACCGGGATACCTAGTATCCGCCGACAAAACATCGGAACAATATTTCCTTCTTTATAAGCACTCGGATTAAATCCGCTGATGATAGAAACATTCTATCATCCCGGGACATTAGATGTCCGCATTCTCTCTAACTTATAATTCACCGGAAAAATCCCAGTGACATCGGAGCTACTCCGACACAATCTCATTCCCACTAAAACTACATCTTTACTCTCAATCAAAGATTGACCTACAGCTTAAGTGTGTGACCCGAAAGGTTCAGCAATCACAAAGTATTGTTTGGGAGCTTACCAAACAATAACCAGCAGTGGGTTAGGCATTCGTACTGGCACCCTTGTGTTGTGAATGAACAACAGAACCTGTGCGTTACTCATTACGCTTAATCCCCTTACGTACACGATACCAATGATATCTCGAGATTGAGACAATGTGCTCTAGTGTGATCAAACCCTTTGATCATAACACATATTATTCTCGTACCAATATCATTCTCTTTTCTCATTCCGTATATATGTTGTCCCGTGATAAATCACGCTTGTGTCTGGCCAGACGATTGGGTGACAACAACAATACTTGAGATGGCCTAGAGGATGTATCTCTCCATCGTCTGGAGGAGTAAGTGCCATTCTTGAACGATCTCTGTTCCAATACATTATCTAGTTCAAGCCCAAAAGCCACCTATCATAGTCCCATGTTACTGCAAGACGTTTGATGGAAATCAAAGCTCGAATGTCGAATAAGCGGTCACAAGATATTCTCATAGCATAGGGATCTAGCTAATGATAACTAAATAGATGATCAATCGCTATTTCATCGTTGACGATTTGTCTCATAGCAAGATCATACGGTGGGTCGGTTCAGTGCGATTATCATTCCGATAATCCACTCCTATAGTTGAATGACTTATACAAAGTCCATGATCAGGAAAACATGATCATCGAGCAACAAGATAGGCTAGTCTTAGAGACAAGACCAGGAACTCTTTTTCCGTTCATATCTCTACACGTGTATCGGAGGTTTTCCTCTTGCATACGTTGTATTTGCTATACAAGTACCCAATACAGTTGTAGCATAAAGATACAAACATTAATAATAAACATGGAGATAAATAATAAACTTAATTATTATTGTCTCTAGGGCATATCTCCAACAGTCTCCCACTTGCACTAGAAACAATAATGATTCTAGTTAGCATGATGACATGACACCAAATGGAACTAAGGTGCCACTCACGCTTTCGCATGCGGATCTGAAACTGTGTCCGCACTTTGATCCAACCAAAGTTCATAAACTTGTTTATCACCTCACATGCCAAACTTGACTATGTAAGTCGGATATATTAGGAATTGGATATGGGCTTTCCGGTTCCGTAGTAGCATTAATAATACCCGGTTGATATTATCATACCATCTATTGAAACCTCACCTGAGTAATGACTCATCCAATAACTTGCTTATCATGACGTCTCACATCAATGACGCAACTATCCTCGATAGATAACTATCTTTGTTGTAGAATCCACTCATAAGATACACGTGTATTTGATAAAATCAAAACACTTAGTATTTATCAATTGAAAAACATTTATCAGAATAAATTTGATTTCATAATTCCACCACAAATATGTATACGAGTAACTTCTCTATATACACTATTTGAAGCTTTACAAAATCCACCTTGTCGTTTTTTTTGTAATCTCACCATCAGGTTCTTTTACCAAACCTTTATATGATCAATTACAATCTTAATTAACTGCTCTTATGAGAATATCCTTATTAAGAATTTCTCATTAACGCCGGTGGCAAAACTTTATAAAAGTTTAGCACTTTGGAAACTTTCCGGCTTTATGTACTATATATAGCAATGAGATAAGCAAAATCACATTAAATATGATTTGATCTTATTCCTCTCTATTCGCTCATCCAGGACTACGAAGGTCAAGGTATCTTGCAAATATCACGCTATGAATTCTTGATCAAATTTCTTTGACTCAAGACACAATTCGAAATTACCTTTCGAATTGCACTTTAGTACATTCATACTCATGTTTATTAAATTCTATCTTAGAGACAAAACTTTAATAAGACATTTTCCGACCTTTTATTTAAACTCTTTAAATCACGAGATTTATATATTTATTAATTCGGCCTAGCCTTATTCAATAAATATAATATCAGCTCCCACTGTCTTTTAAGTCCCTTCGATTTATATAATGAAAAGAATAAAATTCTTACTCATTAATACGACTGACTTCAAACATTCATAATATAATTATCTAGATTATTTTCATAATCCAAACTAATTATCCTTAGCAATAATATTGCTACTTTAGTTCAATAACAGCATCAAGCAATTGATATGAAAAGTATTGCAACTTTTCACTATCAGTTATTCGTCCTTGATAAAACAATTTTATTCAAGACTAGCTCTATGAATATTAGATATTCATATCTGTCCTTTCTTTATGAAATATTCATGCACATGATTTACATCACATCCAAACTACTCTCAAGATTGGATCTTGGAGTCTCATGAATTTTCTTGAACTCCTTTTATGACAAATGCCGTCATTAATGAATGTTCATTATTTGCTTGTAATTGTTTTGCTTATATCATGTTCCTGGACATTTAAATGATTTCAATCACCTAGTGATTTAATCATCAAATTCCTCACATGACCTTTTAATACTTAATTCGAATATGTATGCCTTACATGTATTCCTGGACAAAGTAATGATATGGAAACATTTGCATGTTTCCCTTCTCATTCTAACACTTGCCCAAAGACTCTCAGTCTTAATTTAGTATTATGATTTCCACTCTCTCTTCATGAGAAGACACTTTTCTCCAATTCTAAAGTCAACAAGCATTTAGAATTATGTGTGGAAAACACTTGCCAAAATAACAATTTTGGACTTTTGCAAAACACCTTTTCAATTCGAACTTAAAACTTTAAATCCTTAATTGAAAAATATGGAACTTACTATCAAAATAACTCTAAGTTATAATTGACACAAATCCCAAGATATCAAACAAAATAATCTATTTACTTTAGTGGGTAATTTGGAATTCTAATTTCACAACACATTAAGCAAGACTTTGTAACATTTCCTTTTAATCTTTATCTTGCAAAAGATTTTATTACCATGATGATTTCGAGTTACCAAAATCCATCATAAGTAATTTTGACTAAGAAATAATTTTCTTTGTCAACAATGTTACAATATTTTATTAAGTCCTTTCTTTTAACTTTAATCAAATTCCTTTGATTCCTTTATTTTGATTCTCACACTCTCCCACTGAATTTTATGAAACATTGAAACTTCAATAATTTCATTAACTCTATTTCATTAATATGCAACTTCATATTAATTCCTCAATAGAATTGAATTAATGGGTAGATTCCACTCCTTTATGTAAATCTCGAAATTTACTAGTGCCTAGCACTTTGCCAAATTCGAGTCTACTAAATGCCTAGCATTTTGTGGATTTCGATTTTCATCAAATGCCTAGCACTTTATGAATTTCGAATTTCTCCAAGTGTATGACACTTTGTGATTTTAGTTTTATCCATTTAATTTAGAGATAACTTTAAGAGTCTCAAAGAGAACCAACGAAAAGTATAACTCCAAATTAAAGATTAAACTAACTTTAATTATTACTCAAAACTTTAAGCAATAACTTGAATCAAAACAATAAAGACTTAACAAACAAATAATTAATGACATACACAATAAAGAAGATATAAACTTTGAATTTCCAAACTTGGAATTCCCACACATACTTTATAATTCGAACAATGACTTGTTCCAGAATCTAAAATATTCATTACATAATGATCAAACTGAAAATAACTCTTATTTAAAGTTCTAGTGTAAATCTTCTTCATTGACTTGGATTGAAGACATAGTGGTGATCATCACTCTTGAGTGCTTTCTTTCCCCACTTCCTCCAATTCTTCTTGAATCTCTTGGCTCTTTTCCTTTCCACACTGCAATCATGCAATATGAAAAATTTCAGTATTAAATACCAAAATATATTCGAGTCGAGATTATGTCAATAATCTGTGTATAACTCTTATACCTTTTGTGGATTTTCCACTTGTCTTGCAAGATGGTTGTAGTCATCAAGTGATGCACATAGATATCCATCTCTGCTGATAAGAGCATGTCGAAGACCTCATTGACTGTCTTCTCAACTCCCATCAATTCATAGCATGCCACAAAGGCATAGTAGTATGATGGTAGTGATCTCAGAAGTGTGTCAACTGCTTGCTTTTCTGGAATTGGTTTCCCAATGTCCTTAAGCTTCCTTAGTATCTTGCAAACTTTTCTTTGTGCTCCCTCATCGAGCCATGCTCGATAGTTTGCAATCACTAAGTTCCACATTGAATTTGTATATGCCTAGACATATCTGACTTGAGAATCGAGCTTTCAACGCTTCCATAAGACGGAAGGGGCGATAGTACGGATACAAATCGCTAAGCTCAAAACTCATCTTGTCTAGCAAAACTAATCCAACTTGATACTCATCTTCTCCCATGGAGAATAGTCATCTTCTCCTTCCGGAACAGGTGTGTCCAGAATATGCTCTAAATCGCGTCTCCTGAGATTTTCTCTTAGTCCGTGAAGCCAATCCGCAAAGATCACGCTTCCCACAGTCAACTTTCCTAACAAGTCTTCTTCATAAATCTTTTCAACGGGATCCATTTTCTACAACAAAACATTTTTATTTAGACTTCTAGTTTATTACTAATTTTAATGCACTACTTTAATTCAATCAAACATGAATCTAAGATATGCTCCCACTAAGTCCAATAATCCTCTTGATTGGCACTAAGTGATTCAGGACCCGATTGCCCTACGAAGCAAGCATGGATACATGTCATGTCCGTCGGCCAATCGGTAAGCACTATGCTAATTGCAGCAGCTACAACTCCTGTTCGTCTTTCGACGGATGTGTTCCGAACTAATGATTGTGTTATGCTTGGACGTCAAGACAACCAACCGACACTGGCTGCTGGAACGGTTCGCGCCCGCCTCCCGAACCCTTGGTACACATTACTCCTGGATACAGGTCGCTCGGTAACAAGCATCCTTGATTTTATTTGAGGATTCACCCTAATAAACGACTACTGCGCAATCAAGGTGCAAACAACAAAGGATAAACATCACAGGCAATTAATATCATGTGCTTTGGTATAGCCTTTGTTATTCCTCGGAAGTCCTTGGCGCTCGTCCTTGAGGATCACCATCTTCATTGTTCCCGGTCACGGCAAAATTCCCGAAGGAAAATTACCATATCCGAAACCTCGCCAAGTACACGTCGCCGACCCAATGCCGACGCCTCCTCCCGGTCTCCACGATGAACTCTTCTTCGCTTGATTGTCAATGACGAACTCGATCAATTGTTTTGGCTCCCACCATCATGTTAAGACACCGTAACAAAATAGCTATACCAAAAACACATGCACTCAATCCTGCAAAACCAAGTTAGACGTATCTAACGCTTTGTTTGCAAGTTTTACGTGGCTTTGTAGGCTCTACGGAATTACCGTCACTACCTACGTATTGAAGCACGTTTAGGCTAGTTGCTAGATTAACATTGCGGGGTGATTGAGATCCCAACATTACGAAAACGTTGCAGAACCCCAATCTAAACGATCACATGTGCGCGTGACCCCCGTGAGGCATCCAACCCTCAGGCCCAGTCCGTATATACATCAACGTCCACAACTAAGGGTATAGACCTGAAGCTACTGAAGCACATCGTTGGCGCCAACAAGCATACTAGGAGCAGCCGGAAGGTCCGCGGATAGCCAGAAGTTTGTAAAGATCTTGCCAATACTGCCATGGAATATGATGTACAACTTCTTGGGAAGCAACTAAAATAAACTTAATGCAAGAACCATGCAATGCTCACACCAACTAGTGCTCTAGATCAAATCATACCAACGCATAGATCGGCTCTGATACCACTATTGGGTTGCGGGGAAAACTTTAGAAATTTATCCGTAACCTTACCGCCAAGATCTATTCTATGAAGATATGCTGCACCCCATAATGCGATGATCAAGATACTTACAAACACCTTTGCGGAAGATCTTGTGTTTGTCGAAGTAGATGTCGGTGTAGCCTGTTGAAGATCTCACGTCCACGCCGGGAGGTGAGATTGTTGCTGTGCGTCGACGTTGATGTAGACCTTAATGAAGTTGTTCCGTTGTCCAAGGAACTTACTTGCGCAAATCCCGCTCTAGCGGTATCCACACATACACCGTGTCAACCCACCCCGTGCGTTCACCGCCTAGCTACTAGCACGTGGTGAAGAGAGTCAGCCTTGCGGCGTAGTTTAGGTGGTAGATCTAATCAACTAGATTAGATCTATATGAGAAGATTAAAGACGTCTAATTCTCAACACATGAGATCTACAAGAGAGAGAACTTGCAATTGCTTCAATTGAATTGTCTCACAAACCCTAGGGGCTTGGGGTTGCCTATAAAGGAGGCCAAGGGGTGGAGGGCCTTGGGGAAGGGGCCAAGCCCTTCCTCTTTGGGCCGGCCGGCCAAGGAAGGGAGGGAGAAGTCCCTCCCCTTCCCCAACACGGATTGGGAGGAGGAGTAGGACTCCTCCCTCCCAAACCTGCCTTTCCCAACAAGGAAGGGGGGAGGAAACCCTCCCCCACTCCAACTCGGGTTGGAGGGAGGAGTAGGACTCCTCCCCCACCCGCCTCCTGCCATGTGGGGCCCGCCCTTTGCCGCCTCCCTACCGCCGGGGAGGGGGAGTCCCCCCCCCCAACTCGGACTCGGCCCCTCCCCCACATACCATGTGGGTGCGGCTGCCTTGTGGGCCCCATGGGCCCACTTGGCAGCCCCTTTTATTGGGTTCCAAATAAAATACTTTATTTATTTTCCAACATAATTAATTAAATAAATAACTAGCTGGGTGACCCGCGCAATTGCGCGGCTAGTAATGATATTATTTATATCTTGATAACTAATGTACTATTTTTATTCTGAATACCATCTTTTGAGAAAAATAGATAAATCAAAATCTACAATACACCATATGTAGAGCCTCGTTACTGGCCACTTGTTTCTATCGTGGTAACAAAGCTTCTATAAAGTTGTAAATACAAAACCGAGTAACTTCATTGATTATTTCATCAAGTTATATTATGCAAGAAATGACTCTAACATCAACTCTTATTCTAGTCAAGTTGTTCCACAAACTCGAGCAAATTACCTTTTCTCATTGATACTCATGAGTAATTCTTCCATGTCTAATTAACTCATGAGTAATATATTCTTCCGACTCTTGCAAGCGATCTCTAACATGGTTTTATGGTTTTCAGCCAGCCATGGTCGTTGTATTTAGATTTGTTTTTCTTTTTCTCCTCATGGCCATGGCCGTTTGTGTAAGACTTACAGCCGTTTCTTTTCGGCTTTCTCTCCTTTCTAATATAATACATGCAGCACTCTTGCATTACTCTAAAAAAAGATATACCATGTATTCGTTAGTGACATTACCTAATGATCAAACATATAAATTATCTTCAGTAGAACCATATGATTTAATTCATTATTAATGATAGGCTGGAGAGAAAACAATATAAGCATGTTTGACTTCAACAAATAGGTTAAATTAGAGAACATTCTGTAATGAAAACTCTTATAACTATATCTTTGATATTTTTCCAATTCCTATGCATATATCCATGCACGTGACTATTAAGGTTGTATGAGGCATATATTTTGTGTCCTTAATCACGTGATCTTAGACTATATCCATGCACGTCATCAGTTTGAAAGTTTTGTCTAAAGTGTATTTCTTGCATGGAGTAATTTACATAGAACGCTATGATTTTTCTTATAATTGTTGTAAGCTTGTAAATTAAATTTGTGCATCCAGAAAGGTCGATCAGAAGCTCTTTTATTTTAAATGAGTATGTATAATTTAAGAAATAATGTACCTGCTCCATTATAGAGCACATATTTCAAATTATAATAAGGTTAACACATAGCTATTCTGAAATGGTGTACTTCTGCTAATTATTTAATCAAGAAATGTCTCAGTATCGTACATATTTTTTCATATTTCTTGTAGAGAGCAGTACCAATAAGCATGTAAATTATTGCTTTACTAAATGTTTGTGAACAATGACCATTTTTTTTAGCAAATAGAGAAAAAAAAGGAAATAAGTAGAGTGTACCTGATTTGCGCACAACATATTTTTACTAAAATTCTGCAATCATGTATTCCACAAAACATTGTCTATAATGATCAAAAGGATGTGTATTGTTTTACGTGAACGGAGGCAGGAGACTTAGTTGTTTCGATCATGTCTGGCAAGAAAAGTAGCAGCCATTGTTTGCTCTCTTGACCAAAATATCCGTAGTAGTTGCCACTCCCCCACTTGAAAATAAAAAGTTTTTTCTGTGTAGCATACCAAGTAAAAATAGGACTGTTAGGAAATTACTTGCATCATCACTGGACTAACTACTAAATACAAGAACCTGTATTAAGTGCGCCAAGAACTTTTTTATTTACAATTACCAAAGTTACAGAACGAAAAACAGTAAACTGTCAGAAATAAATAATAGAATTTTCACCTATATATTATATGGTGGCATATGTTACATGTTCATCCCTGGAGAAAATGAATGTATTTATCTTTTCCAATTCTTCCGAGGAAGAGTACAAATAATATGACCGTGAAACAATTTGAACTGAGTTAGATAGCTAAATCTTAGCACTTACAACGAATTATTAAGTGCAATGCAAACATTGGTAATATGATTGTGTACCTTGGACACATCTTTCACGGCCTTTCATGTCCGGCTCATCAAGACACCTTCATGTAAAAAATGTTCTTTACGGAGTAAGAGCCAAAAGGTCTTATTAATCCGTTGGGCTCTCCATCTTGTTCTTGCATGGATGTAGAGATCTTACCATCTTAGCTCAAATCCAGCCTTGCAACCTGCATACGCAATGGATCTTCTTTTGTGGCCTGCCAATATATTTATTGGGATAAATGAAACAAACGATCAATCTATTTTTACAAATTTTATGTTTGGTGCCATTAATTTTTCCAATATATAGTTCGAATAAGTATGCTGATATAAAATTGAAAAATATTTGTAGAAAATCAATGCGAAGATAAATTTTAATGGCACGTGGAGTGAAAAATATATTCCAATATAAGTTATAAAACTGATTTCCGTGTTCACTGACATGATATATGTGCAACAAAGGATGGTCAAACTTGAACAAAACTGAAAAACCTGAAACGAAAAGGGCAGCTATGCATGCAGATACCAGATATACAAACCTATCCCATTGCTTCAGTACTTCTTGTCTTTTCCTTGCTTGTTGATAAATTTTCTCCATGGCATTAGGACACCATCGATGTTTCACATGCAAGAGAAAGTGGTCAAGAGGATGTTGGCTGCTAGCTCGCACTCCACAACGTGATTTGCGGTTGAATCCAAAAGAATTATAAGTCAATGATTACAAATTGGATGTCCAATGAACTTACGTAATCTGGTGTTCAATCTGAAAGAACAGACACAACAGTTCCAAGCAAACTTTCGAGTACATGTTCTCGATCAAAGGTAACAGGCTGCGTGAACTGTACAGAGGACGAAGAAGAGCACCCAGATCGGTCGTCGATTCAAGCCATTCATGGGTGGAGAGAAACAGCCACCTCGAGAACCATCCGTCGGCCGGCCGCTGCGTACGCTAAGATATGCGGGCGATACCTGTACACTCCGTCTAGCGACGGCCGGCCAGGCGCATCTCTCTCCATCCATAGACGATACCTAGGCTGCCCGCCTGCCTTGCCGTGGCCGCTATTGTATAGACCGGCGATTAAGCTGCGACAAAGAAACTCCAGTCCGCGATGCATCCATTGATAGCTAGCAGTCGTACTTGGATAGAAAAACCTAGAAAAGAGTCCAGGTTTAGTGCAACTCACGGTAGATATATTTTTCCATAAAGAACTCACGGTACGTCTTCTTTTCAGATTGCATGTGCGGGTTGCGCAGATCCGTTCTAGTAAATCTGCACCGTTTATATATCTTAGTTTTAGCGTGACAAATCTACACCGTTGATTGTTTGTTGTTTTAATAATATAATAGATTAATCATTTCCTCTAATTAATTCCTAAATGAATATTTCCTTTTATGGAAAAATTCCAGGAATTAATTACTTATCATATAACTCATATTTATATGAACCGGGATACCTAGTATCCGCCGACAAAACTATCGGAACAATATTTCCTTCTTTATAAGCACTCGGATTAAATCCGCTGATGATAGAAAATATTCTATCATCCCGGGACATTAGATGTCCGCATTCTCTCGAATGTCGAATAAGCGGTCACAAGATATTCTCATAGCATAGGGATCTAGCTAATGATAACTAAATAGATGATCAATCGCTATTTCATCGTTGACGATTTGTCTCATAGCAAGATCATATGGTGGGTCGGTTCAGTGCGATTATCATTCCGATAATCCACTCCTATAGTTGAAGGACTTATACAAAGTCCATGATCAGGAAAACATGATCATCGAGCAACAAGATAGGCTAGTCTTAGAGACAAGACCAGGAACTCTTTTTCCGTTCATATCTCTACATGTGTATTGGAGGTTTTCCTCTTGCATACGTTGTATTTGCTATACAAGTACCCAATACAGTTGTAGCATAAAGATACAAACATTAATAATAAACATGGAGATAAATAATAAACTTAATTATTATTGTCTCTACGGCATATCTCCAACAGGTATAGCTTCTACCCATTTAGTAACATAATCAACAGCAACAAGTATATGAGTATTACCTTCTGAAGAAGGAAAAGGACCCATAAAGTCGAATCCCCAACAGTCAAATGGTTCAATAACAAGAGAATAATTCATAGGCATTTCATTACGTCTAGAGATATTACCAACTCTTTGACATTCATCACAAGATAAAATAAACTTTTTTGCATCTTTAAAGAGGGTAGGCCAATAAAAACCTGATTGTAGAACCTTTTGTGCGGTTCTATCTCCAGCATGATGTCCTCCATAAGCACTACCATGGCATTTTCTCAATATCTCTTGTTGTTCATGTTCTGGAACACATCTTCGCATAATGTCATCTACTCCTTCTTTATATAAGTGTGAGTCATCCCAAAAATAATGCCTCAAGTCATAAAAGAATTTCCTTCTTTGCTGAGCTGAAAAGGTTGGAGGCAAGTACTTGGAAACAATAAAGTTAGCATAATCAGCATACCAAGGACTATCTCGCGAACTTACCCTTATTGCAGCCAATTGTTCATTTGGAAAACTATCATTAACGGAATATGATCATAAGCAATGTTTTTCAATCTAGACAAATTATCAGCAACAGGATTTTCAGCACCCTTCCTATCTACAATATGTAAATCAAACTCTTGCAAAAGAAGCACCCATCTAATAAGCCTAGGCTTAGCATCTTTCTTTTCCATAAGGTACCTAATAGCAGCATGATCAGTATGAATAATGACTTTTGAATCAACAATATAAGGTCTAAATTTGTCACAAGCAAATACCACAACTAGGAACTCTTTTTCAGTAGTTCCATAATTCTTTTGAGCAGAATCAAGAGTCTTACTAGCATAATGAATAACATTCAACTTCTTATCTATCCGCTGTCCAAGAATAGCACCAACAGCAAAATCACTAGCATCACACATAATTTCAAAAGGTAACGTCCAATCAGGTGGTTGAACAATAGGAGCAGTAATTAAAGCCTTCTTCAGAGTTTCAAAAGCTTCCTTACAATCATCATCAAAAACAAAAGGTACATCTTTTTGGAGAAGATTAGTAAGAGGCTTTGAAATTTTAGAGAAATCTTTAATAAACCTCCTATAGAAACCAGCATGACCAAGGATACTACGAATACCTTTGACATCTTTGGGGCAAGGCATTTTCTCTATTGCCTCAACTTTAGCTCGATCAACTTCAATGCCTCTTTCAGAGATTTTATGTCCAAGAACAATTCCTTCATTGACCATAAAGTGGCATTTCTCCCAATTAAGAACAAGATTAGTTTCTTCACATCTCTGCAAAACTTTATCAAGATTGTGCAAGCAATTATCAAAAGAAGTTCCATAGACGGAGAAATCGTCCATGAAGACTTCCACAATTTCCTCACAAAAACCATGAAAAATAGCAGACATGCATCTTTGAAAAGTAGCAGGAGCATTACTCAAACCAAAAGGCATACGTCTATAAGCATAAGTTCCATAAGGACAAGTAAAAGTGGTTTTCTCTTGATCTTGCTTTCTCACAGCAATTTGAGAAAACCCAGAATAACCATCAAGGAAACAAAAATGAGTCTTCTTGGACAACCTCTCTAACATTTGATCAATAAAAGGTAAAGGATAATGATCCTTCTTAGTAACTTTGTTAACCTTCTAAAATCAATGCACATTCTATAACCAACTACTACTCTTTGAGGAATAAGTTCATCATTTTCATTAGGCACAACAGTAATTCCTCCTTTCTTAGGAACACAATGCACATGACTTACCCATCTACTATCAGCAATAGGATAAATAATACCAGCTTCAAGAAGTTTCAATACCTCATTTCTTACCACTTCCTTCATCTTGGGTATTAAACGACGTTGATGTTCAACAACTGGCTTTGCATCAGGTTCCATATTAATAGCATGTTGACAAATAGCAGGGGAAATCCCTTTCAAATCATCAAGAGTATAGCCCATAGCTCCACGGTGTTTCTTCAACACTTCCAATAACCTTTCCTCTTCTCTACCTGAAAGTTTAGAACTAATAATAACAGGATATAGTTTCTTATCATCAATATAGCATATTTAAGATTATCAGGTAAAGGTTTTAAATCGAAAACAGGATCCTCCGTAGGTGGTGGCGTGGTACCCAAATCTTCCACCGGTAAGTTATGTTTAAGTATAGGTTGACGAAGGAATATTTCGTCAAGCTCATTCCTTTCTTCCATAAAGACCTCACTTTCATGGTCCTCCATATGTTGCTGCAAAGCATTGTTAGGAGCAAGAGCAATAGAGGCAAGCTGAGCAACTTTTAAATCTTCATTAGGCAATTCGGTTTCATAAGGAGCTTTAGCAAATTTAGAGAAATTGAACTCATAAGATTCACCAGCAAATTTAGTAAAGATTTTCTCTTTCTTACAATCTATAACAGCACCACAAGTATTCAGAAAAGGTCTACCAAAAATGATAGGACAAGTTTTACTAGCAGCTGAACCAAGTACTAGAAAATCAGCAGGATATTTAGTCTTACCACATAAAACTTCCACATCTCTAACAATACCAATTGGAGAGATAGTTTCTCTATTAGCAAGCTGAATAACCACATCAATTTCTTCAAGTTCACAAGAACCAATTTCATGCATGATTCCCTGTAAAGCTCATAAGGAATAGCACTGGAACTTGCACCAATATCGCATAAACCATAATAACAATGATCACCTATCCTAACAGAAAGCACGGGAACACTAGTTTTCCTAGAGCTTTTAGGATGTGAAACAATATTAGAAGCATCTTCACAAAAGATAATATGTCCATCTTCTATATTTTCAGTGACAAGGTCCTTAACCATTGCTACAGCAGGTTCAACAGTTATTTGTTCATCAGGTTCTATAGCTCTCTTTGTACTTTTGTTAACAACACTAGCTATAATAGAGTGTTCCTTTATTTTAGCAGGAAAATGAACTTTTTCAATATAAGGTTCAGGAATAATGTGATCAACTGTGTTAACTTCAATAGTTCTAGTCACAAGAGAAACAGTTTTATCTTTATAAGGTTCATGATAATTCTTAAAACCCTCCTTAGGCATACCGAAATAGGAGGCAAAAGCTTTATAGAAATTTGCAACAACTTGAGAGTCAAGGCCATAAACAGTACTAACATTTTGAAAATCATCAGTATTCATGAAAGTTTTAACGCATTCGAAATCATATTTTATACCTGACTCTCTACCTTTGTCGTTCTCCCATCCTCCAGTGTTCTCCTGAATCCGATCAAGAAGGTCCCATTTAAACTCTTTTTATTACGAGTGAATGATCCAGAACAAGCAGTATCCAATAGAGTTTTATCCTGAAAGGAAAGCCTTGCATAGAAGTTATCGATAACAACATTATCAGGAAGCTCATGAATGGGGCATTTGAGCAGTAATGACTTCAATCTCCCCCACGCTTGGGCAATACTTTCTCCATCACGAGGCCAAAAATTATATATGAGGCTCCGGTCTTTGTGAATCTCACTTGGAGGATAGAATTTAGAATAAAAGAGAGGTACAATCTCCTCCCAACCAAAAGAACGCCCATTCTTCAGCAGTTTATACCATTGTGCAGCTCTACCAGATAGCGATATAGAGAATAGTTTCTTCTTAACTTCATCCATTGAAATACCTGTACACTTGATTAACTCGCATAATTCATGTAGAAATAGCAAATGATCACCAGGATGGACAGTTCCATCCCCTTCATAGCGGTTATTCGTAACACGTTCAACGATTTTCATAGGTATTTTGAATGGCATTACCTGCACAGGTGGCGCCTCCTCTACTACCTTAGCAGTGGTAGTGGTTTTCCCAAATAGGAATTCAAGAGAAGATCTCTCCATAATAAAATATAGCAGCAGGCAGAAATAAAAACAGCACGTACAGTAAGAGTTTTCCTTACCAATTCCACTTACCAATAGCGCTTCACTCCCCGGCAACGGCGCCAGAAAATAGTCTTGATGACCCACAAGTATAGGGGGTGTATCGTAGTACTTTCGATAAATAAGAGTGTCGAACCCAACGAGGAGCAGAAGGTGTTGACAAGCAGTTTTGATATGGAATTCACTGTAAATACTAGCAGACAAGTTTTTAGGGGATTTTGATATAGCATATAAATAAAGTACAAGTAAATAAAATGCAGTAATAATAATTGCAGCGAGTGGCTGATGCATGTAAAATGCATACATGAACTTTGCACTATATCACTCATATTCCAATCATATTTGCATCATATAAGGGTTATACCACTGTTATTTAATGATTTTAGGAAATAAAATAATTGTTTCCTATTTTTATGGAATTAACCCTGCGCAGGCAGAAAACCCTATTTCTTTCCTTTTATGTTTCAGGGACCTAAACGACGTCATAAAAATCTGGAAAAATACAGGCGTCATTATTTTGGAAGGAGGAAGACGTAGGAGCGAAGGAATCAAGCAAACGGAGGCCGGAGGGCCAAAAGGGGTGGCCCACGCGGCCACTGTACCTGGCCGCGTGGGGCCCACCAACTTGGCCCTCGAGGCTCCGCAGCCGTCGATCTTTGCTCCACCGCCTTCGTCTTGACCTAAAAATGCCTATAAAAGAAGTCCCACGGCGTTCTCTAAAACAAGCGCCGCCATATCACAGAAACACGAAAACGAAGATCTGGAGCTGCAGATTGGAGGGGGAAAACTCCGGCGGGGCGCTGCCGGGTGGTCTCCACCTTCTCCAACGACTTCTCCACCGTCTCCATGATGAAGGGGGAGTAGTCCACCCTCTGGACTATGGGTTTGTGGTGGTAACTTATGTATCTCTCCTCTCTTTGAGCTTCACTAATTAGTACCGTATGAGCTGCTGAACATGATTACGGTCATCTATGTAATTCTTATGGTGGATATTGTGGTATGAGATGATTTGTTATGCATTTACTGTTGTGTTGGAACTTTTATGACTTGTCATACTTTGATAGAATATTGTTCTTTAAGAAGTATGATGTATGTGGGTACGGGATGGCCGATGTGACACGGCATAGGTATTGAGTGACACAGTACCGCCCAACATCCTTTATCTGGGGGTAAAAAGGAGAGTATGATGTGGGAGTGACAGCAACCACGCTAGCCTTACGAGGTGACCTAGCAACACAAATGAGTATTTTTCAACTATGTGTTTTAGGACATATAGCCGTCATAAAAGCTACCATTAAAACATGACAATTGTGTGTACTTTATCTATAACATGATAATCACCGTAGATGAGAGAGAGAGGATTAAGTGAACCCATGAACCCATGTCCATTGTTCCTATAAGAGAAAACCTTTGTCTTGTCCTCTTGCATTGAAGAGGATTGGGACACTTTTACATTTTTTTTGTTACATTAAACTTCCATCCATTAAATCAACCACCTTGTTCTTTAAACTTGTTTAGTGCATAATCAACTAAAACTTGTGACACTTTAGTTGTAGGGAATAGATAACTTTTCCTTCTTGCTCCTGCGGATCGATACCTTACTTCCACATTGAGAGGTGCTACAGTGATCCCCTGCTCTTGGGGGTAATCAAGTACTTTTCTGGCGCCGTTGCCGGGGAGCGTAGCGCTTAAGTTTCTATTCTTGTGTGCACTAACTAAGCTTGGGGAGGTTTCTTTAAACTTGTTTTATATCTTGCAATCATCTAAGCTTGGGGAGGTTTATGGCTTTTATGAATCGTGCATCGCTGCATCTTGCTTTATATGAAAGTGCTTATGCCACTACTGCTAAAGTGGTTGAAACTACTGTGTCTGAGGTACCTAAAGTGGGATTTAAAGTTCCCATTGTCATGTTAAAAGAGTTATGAACAAACCATTTACAGGGGATGGAACTAAGTCTGCATGTGAACACATAGAAACAATTGATGAAATATGTGGTTTATTTAGGCTTCCTGGTATTTCTGATGATCAAATAAAAAGGAAGCTATTATATTTGTCTTTATCTGGTAATGCTCGTGATTGGTACATGTCTTTGGATGAAGAAGTGAAAACTGATTGGAGTATTTTGAGGGAGGTTTTTCTTAAATATTTTACTCCCCAAGAAAGTACTAATATTTTGCAGGAAGAATGTGAAGAAGAGGATAAAAACCTAAGCTTGGGGATGCCCATGCAATCTCAAGAAGATGCTGAAAAAGATGAACAACTGGAGAATGAAGAGTTGGATCCCCCAACTTCACCATCAACATGTGATAGTAACACTCAAACTCAAAAACCTTTTGTTAGTAAACTTATTGATAATAATGAGGAGTGTTGCTTAAATATGTTATATGATAATGCTTTAGATGATGGTCCTATGCTTATTGATAATCCTCCATGTTTAGAACTTGTTACTACTTTATGTGAGGATAAAAATGATATACTTGCTGTTTGTGAAAATACTCTTACTAATAAGAGTCCTACTTTGTTCCTGAATTCTCCTAATAACACCATAGAGGAGAAATTTGCTTATGTTGAGAAATACTTATGTGGTTTGCAATTATCTTTAGTTCCAAATCTTTGTTGCAACCATGATATTAAACTTGATATTGATCTTGATAACTATTTTGAAAGAGGGAAGCATGCTAATGAATTCCAAGATAAATTTAATAATCCTCTTTATGTGCCTAAATTATCTAAGTTGAATGATTCTTGTGGTTATATGGTTGAATTTATTTCTACTACTTGCAACTATTATGAAAGAGGAGGTGATAAGAACCCTCTTTATGTTACTAATAACTATGCTGCAAACAAATATTGATAATATGCATTGGGAAACTTCTAATTATGGTGATTCATTCACATACAAAATGCCAATGCATAGGAAGAAAGTTAGACTTCGTTGTTATTACTTTTGTGTTTTGTGTTTCTCTCAACTAGGTTTCAACTTGACTATTATTTTGACGGTTTGAGAGCACCATGGGACCCTGGTATAGTGCACGGAACACTTCCCAAGGAAAGGGGCACATCATTCAAGCTCCCTCATGAGCTTCATCTTCGATAAACAACAAGTAAGAAGCCTAGCTATATGGCTATAAAGAAAGCGCTTTGCGGGAGGCAACCCGGTTATTTTTATGTGTGATTTTCTTTGTGTCCTCTTGCTGTATCAAGAGAGTTTGTTTTTAGTTTAGTTTCTGGAGTTTTTAATAAAGTGCCAAGTTTTACCCATTTTGGTCTTGAAAAGTTGCTTATAGCGTTCGGAGATTTTATTCCTGCACGAATCTGTGCACGGTATGATTTTTAATTCTTATTCTGTAACTCCGAATGAGCTCATATTTGAACTGTAGTTGCAACTTTTCATCCTCTGTATGCATGAATTTTTGCAGAATTTTTCGGCAAAGTTTGGTAGGGTAGAAAAATACGTTTTGCTGCTGCTGTTTTTCTGGACAGATTCTGTCCCATTTTGTTTTATGCATGTTTTGAACTTTTATCTTGAATCTTTTTGATTCAAATGAGTTTATGAGTAGGCATACAACATAATATACTTTCTGGACATTCATATGATGTTTTGTTTAAGGATTATATGCAGCAAGAAACCTATTTGTTTATCACTACTAATGCACCCCACAGAAAAGAAAATGGGAGAAACGGTGTTTTGAAGTTTTTTCACAGGGATTGGAGGAGATGCACCAAGAGTTATCCAAGGATGGTGAAGACCATAAGCTTGGGGATGTGAAGACAACCCCACTGGACCTACACACTCTCGGTTTGCACACGTCTAACTTCTGTTTTTCGATCGAAACACTTTATCGCATAAACTTGGAGCGTCTTTTTGTTTGTTTTTGGTTTGTTTGTTATTTTGTGAGACCACCACATTATCATTTATATGAGAAAGAGCTACTGGAAATATGGGTTGAAATATGTTGGATGCTTTTATCATATTGGGAAAAGGGATGTTTGAGTTGATTTTTAATGATACATATAGTTGCATGATTCATGAGCTTGTTTATGAGTAATAATTTGCAAATGCTTTATCAAGAGCTATCACTTATTCATGTTTTGATGCTGAATGTTATTTTACTTGTTTAACATGGATTAGTTAGTTCTATGGACACTCATGCATGCATCTAGATGGTCAACTTTCTCCCTCTTGCTACAAGCAAAAACTTGTTTCCAACACCTTCAACCAAAGTTATTCCAGTGAGTCCACCATATCTACCTATGGCTTTATGCTATTCCGAGTATGTATATCATGATATTTGTGTTATCTATACCTCTGAATGAAAATGTTTATGTTATTGATTGTTATGGGAAAAGTTGGTTATATAGCTCTCACGAACTTGATGCACAACTTATTTTTATTGCATAAATAAAACATGACCCATTGTGATTAATAATATGATGCTAGTGGCTTGATAAATGTCCGAGGTTGGGAGTTAGCCCATATGTGCTGTCACATGCAAAGCTTTCAACATGCTCCTTCATCATTTAGTTGATATCATGTACTTTTGTTTATGGATGCCTATCATGGTGAAATGAGGTGGAAATGAAGTAGTTTAAATGAGTTTGTATAAATGGTTAGAGAGACGCCTGGGCCGCTAATCTAAGCCATGCATCATTCATGGTGGAAATTTACTTACATGCTATGGTGAACCGTCTGTGATGCACCTTATAATAAAAAGCTATTCCAATGGTAAATAAAAAGGGTGTTGAGGTTGTTCATCTTGTTTGTTTGTCTTGTCATTTTGATATGGGCTTGTTCCATATCCTGGGACAAGAGGTACCCCAGTTGACGCTCTTGATGATACTATTATTACTTACAATGATATATAACTTGAACTTGCTTTGTTTCCTAAGTTGAGTAATCATGGTGTAGGTACTTGTATTCAAGGGGCATGAGACACCTAACCTTTACTTTATCAAGCACACTACTCATATTTGCTTTCACATTAAACTTTAATCATTCAAGATGCTATGATAGGGGTAATGAGAGCTTGACACCAAGAATTCCACATTGCAATCATTAACTTAAGTAGAAGAGTTTGGAAGTTAGATGAAACTTATGCATGCTTTACCTCTACTCACATATACATCTTTCCAAAGTGTCCACCTTTTATATTCAGATTTTCATCTACACTCTATGACCAATGTAGGATGTTCTTACTTATCATTATGCATACATGTGGTCCATATTACTATCTTCTATGTTACACTTTGTGAACTATCATTGAACATCCTTGCTTGAATACTTGATATCACTTCATAAACTATTTTGCATATTGCTACTCCTTTGAAGAATGAATCATTTGACTCTATGTAGCAGTAGCAATCATCTTTGATATTCATTGTTAGTGCTATATTGCAAAGCCCATGTTAGTTTTATCACCTTCATACTCGAGGACGAGTATTGGTTAAGCTTGGGGATGTTGATGCATGTAAAATGCATACATGAACTTTGCACTATATCACTCATATTCCAATCATATTTGCATCATATAAGGGTTATACCACTGTTATTTAATGATTTTAGGAAATAAAATAATTGTTTCCTATTTTTATGGAATTAACCCTGCGCAGGCAGAAAACCCTATTTCTTTCCTTTTATGTTTCAGGGACCTAAACGACGTCATAAAAATCTGGAAAAATACAGGCGTCATTATTTTGGAAGGAGGAAGACGTAGGAGCGAAGGAATCAAGCAAACGGAGGCCGGAGGGCCAAAAGGGGTGGCCCACGCGGCCACTGTACCTGGCCGCGTGGGGCCCACCAACTTGGCCCTCGAGGCTCCGCAGCCGTCGATCTTTGCTCCACCGCCTTCGTCTTGACCTAAAAACGCCTATAAAAGAAGTCCCACGGCGTTCTCGAAAACAAGCGCCGCCATATCACAGAAACACGAAAACGAAGATCTGGAGCTGCAGATTGGAGGGGGAAAACTCCGGCGGGGCGCTGCCGGGGTGGTCTCCACCTTCTCCAACGACTTCTCCACCGTCTCCATGATGAAGGGGGAGTAGTCCACCCTCTGGACTATGGGTTTGTGGTGGTAACTTATGTATCTCTCCTCTCTTTGAGCTTCACTAATTAGTACCGTATGAGCTGCTGAACATGATTACGGTCATCTATGTAATTCTTATGGTGGATATTGTGGTATGAGATGATTTGTTATGCATTTACTGTTGTGTTGGAACTTTTATGACTTGTCATACTTTGATAGAATATTGTTCTTTAAGAAGTATGATGTATGTGGGTACGGGATGGCCGATGTGACACGGCATAGGTATTGAGTGACACAGTACCGCCCAACATCCTTTATCTGGGGGTAAAAAGGAAGAGTATGATGTGGGAGTGACAGCAACCACGCTAGCCTTACGAGGGTGACCTAGCAACACAAATGAGTATTTCTTTCAACTATGTGTTTTAGGACATATAGCCGTCATAAAAGCTACCATTAAAACATGACAATTGTGTGTACTTTATCTATAACATGATAATCACCGTAGATGAGAGAGAGAGGATTAAGTGAACCCATGAACCCATGTCCATTGTTCCTATAAGAGAAAACCTTTGTCTTGTCCTCTTGCATTGAAGAGGATTGGGACACTTTTACATTCTTGTTTTGTTACATTAAACTTCCATCCATAAATCAACCACCTTGTTCTTTAAACTTGTTTAGTGCATAATCAACTAAAACTTGTGACACTTTAGTTGTAGGGAATAGATAACTTTTCCTTCTTGCTCCTGCGGATCGATACCTTACTTCCACATTGAGAGGTGCTACAGTGATCCCCTGCTCTTGGGGGTAATCAGTGGCCCAATCCTTTCTACAGCAAAGGACAAGCCGATAGGTTTACTTATGATGACCAAACGTTCTTGAGGACACACGGGAATTTCGTCAAGTGCTTTCGCTTCATATAGTTGATTAATCTTCATTGTTTTGATAAGTATTGTGTGGGTGAACCTATGCTAATGCACTGCCCTTCCTAGGACTAATACATACTTGTGATTATACCCCTTGCAAGCATCCGCAAATACAAGAAAGTAATTAAGATAAATCTAACCACAGCCTTAAACTCTGAGATCCTGCTATCCCCTCATGCATCGATATACCAACGGGGGTTTAGGTTTCTGTCACTCCGGCAACCCCACAATTGGCAACCGAATACACAATGCATTCCCCTAGGCCCATAAAGGTGAAGTGTCATGTAGTCGACGTTCACATGACACCACTAGAAGAATAACGCCACAACTTAAATATCAAACCATTAAATATTACTCAACATAATTCACTACTAACATCAAGACTTCTCCCATGTCCTCAAGAACTAAACGAACTACTCACAAGACATCATGTGGAACATGATCAGAGGTGATATAATGATGAATAACAATCAGGACATAAATCTTAATTCAACGGTTTCACTCAATAGCATGAACCACAAGGAGTAATTAACACCGGGAAAGCTTCCCCTATGAACTAGGCAAGATTCAACCCTAGATGTTACAGCGGAACGGAGTGGAGCGGTGGAGATGATGGTGCTGGCGGTGGAGATGATGATGATGATGATGATCCCAATGAAGTCCAGCTCGATGACGGTCCTGAATTATTGATCTTCAGAAATATGGCGTCTTGACGGTCCTTTTTCCAGCAAAAATCTGACTCCGGTGGTTAATTCTCCAATAATCATCAAACATGCAAAATAGGTAAAATAACATAAGTATCATCTCTAAATATGACATATATCAATGAATAACAGTAAATTATGATATAAAATAGTGATGCAAAATGGACGTATCACCTGTCTATTCGATTACACGTGTGGAGATCATAACCGGGACTAGAGCCCGTCTATTCAATTACACGTGCAGAGATCATAACCGGGACTAGAGCCCGTCTATTCGGTTACACAGGAGATCATAACCGGGACTTCACTGCCCTTCTCCATTGAATGTTCCCTTTGGATGTATGATATCGCTGATCAGAAACCCCGCAAGTTCCTCTGCTAGTGCTTGAAAGCGCTGCTTTAGTGGCAGTTTGCTCCGCAATTCATCCGCCTATAAAAGAAGGAGATCAATATGAATATCAATCACGAGTAACAAAAATTATGAATGACACTCAGCACAATTGATGGTAATAAAATAACATTATGAATATATTTGTTCACGTACGCCTATAAATTTCTTTGGGTCCCGCTCAGTGACCGACCGGCGAATCCACTCGCAAACGAAATATCCACATAAATTGGTCCCCTGTGGTTGCCTCTCGATCCACTTTACGAGAATAGAATTTAATCAAATAATAGTCAAGTGGTATTGAAAACTATACATAAAGAGATGCGCGAACCTAGCCAGACCGTACTACCTACCTTGGGGTGAATAATAGTCAGCTCATCTGCAAAATCACCCTTTGTCTTCGCTTTGAATTGTTTCCAAACCTTGCCCGGCCAAAAAAATGAATAAATGAGTTATTAGTTACTTGATATCTCTGAAATGAATAAGAGAGACTGGTATAGTGCGATAATGATTGAAATTACCTTTGGAGCACATCTCGAATGTCTTGGTACCTCTCCTTAGGCCAGTCCAATGAGTCGTAGACTAGAACTTTTGATGTATCAACTTCAATGATTAGCAGAATGTAATGTTCGCTGCGCATGATTATATATACGCCAGTAACTCATCAGTTACACTTAATTTGTACAAGCGAGTAACACTCTCTTACCTGAAGAAGTAAGGAAACATTATCTGCACCTTGAAATGTTGCTTCGTTAGGGCCCTTAGCAAGTTCTTCTCCGTGTCCGTTTTGTGGTCCCGTAGTGTCTTTGCATTAACTCGTAATGGGTTAACGAACCCAAAGCCATAGATGCTCTTTCTGTCACATTCATCACTCTTCATTCTGCATAATACCGTAGTGAGCATAGTTAGCGAAGGCAATGACCGAGCTGAGAGCTAAAGACTTTATCTATTTTGGAAATAAATGAATTGAATCACTTACAGACAGTAGGCACCGATGAGAGCCAAGTCGAGGGAGTCAAGGTTGTATAAGTACCAGAGTTTTTCAAGTGGAATTGTAAACATGTCTTCACCCGTGAAATGATTATTTGTAACTTTCACACAGATCAAATATTCCTTAAAATCCTTTGTGGATTTCATGTACCAACTATGCAGTTGTCGCATACATGTTGCTAGAAACTCGATCTGATCAGGTGGCAGCAGGGACTTCCCCCATTTCCATTTCCATGAATCCTGGAAATCCTGAAGGTGGAGATCTTCATTGTCCAGTTGAGCAAGAGTAATACCAGCTGCTGCAGCAAAGTACGCCTTGAAGGATAAATTAGGAATTAGGTCAGTCGCGGAACCATGACCAGTGGGTATAACTACGAGCGGGGCTATCGACTTGTTTGCCTGTTGTCCGAGCTGGGCAACGTCTCTTTTCCCTCTGGCACTACTACTTCCCGTCTTGCGAGAGCTACTAGTTTTACTCAGAGCTCGTAAATAGTTATCTGGCCTATTTTTCTCATATTGCGATGGTTCCGTGACAAATCCAGTAGCCCACTCTTTTCCCTTTGTAGTAAATATTTGCTTTTCCTCGGGCTGTTTCGGTGCAAGCTGTCTTTTTGTGTCTGCATCCACCCACGCATCCAATTGCTCTTTAGTCATGTCGCAAGCTCTGAGGTCGTCAAGGCTTTTGGGTACTTTTGGGAGGGGCGAATGTCGGGGGGTCTCGCCGGAATCCCATGGACGACGAAGTGGCGCCCTTCCTATTTTGGCACTGAGCCTTAGTGGGCGGAGGCGGCGGAGTCGGCTGACGCGGCGGCGGAGTCGACTGATGGACAGATGTCATGGTTGTCGTCCAAATTGTCATCAGGTGGTGAATCATGAATCGGCGGAGACGATGGTGGCCTTGGCGCCCAATTTGCAAACTTGATGTATTTCTTCCGCCATAGAATTAGACCACCCACGACGTCCCCTAGCATCGTCTCATCATCAGCTCTTGGGAACACAAGGTTCAGTGATTCATATCCTGGTACAACTTGATCCACGCCAACACGAGCATATCCATCTGGAATGGCATTGCCAAGCCACGATGCTGTAGACTCAGCAGTTAAAGCATAGCCGTCCGCCGCCTTCATGGATAGATTACTCACTGCCACATGCAGCTCACAAGTTGTTTTCTCCATGATATAATCCACGGGGTGACTTGTCTCATCATCACCGACCATAACCGAGGAAGCCACGCTGCTTCTCCGCTGCGATGGGACGCCTTGACTCGCTTGTTCCAGCTGAAGAGTTGGCGCCCCTTACTCGCGCATTTGATCTATTTGCCTCTGCTGTTCCTTATAGAGAGCAATAATCTCGTCATTCTTTTTTTCTAGGCTCTTCAACCGGTCTGATTCCTGCTGCTCCCTCCTCCTCTTTGCTCTCGCTCGGCTTCTATAAGAATCACGGTCCTTGGGAAACCCTTCACTCCACGGCACTTGTCCTAAGCCTCGTGTTTGTCCCCCTTTTTCTTTGGTCCCGAGGGCCTCTGACAGCTCGTCCTTCTCTCTGTCGGGAATAAACTTTCCCTCTTTAGACTTGGCCATTATGTCAACAATTTTTTGCTGGGGTTCGTGAACTACTTTGTTTGCATCAATTATTAACCCCCCTGTTTCCATGTCATACTCCCCTCTATGCGCAAGTAGCCAATTCCTTATCCTTCTGTCCCATTCCTCTGTGGCCGGGTGAGCCCTTTTTCGCGCAAGGCGGCCTCAACTTTTTCCCACTTAGGCTCGGAAACTCGGTAGCCACCTGGCCCCATCTTATGGTGATATATCTTTTTCGCTGTATTATCCTTATTCGTTTTCGCCCTTTTCTTAGCTAGCTCCGATTTTTTGTACTCCAGAAATGTAGGCCAGTGAGTCCGCTGCCTCTCTCGTGTGCCGGTGAAATCCGAAGCTTTCTTCTTTTCATCCCACTCACGGTATAATATGTTCTTGTAGTTATTGAATTGTTGAGCCATCTTCTTAAGAGCGAACTGCTTGACTTTGTTCGTCATGGCTTTTGTCTTCACCTCATCATCCAAGACCGGTAGGGTAAAATGTGCAATGAGCTTGTTCCAAAGCAGACCTTTGGTTCTTTCGTTGACATAACTAACTCCCTCTAACTTTGCTGGCTAATCCATTCCTGAATGCTGATATCAACGTTGTCCCTAACAATAACTCCGCATTGATGCACAAACTTACGGCGTTCGCCTCGGGTGCCACCGGTTGTCCATTAACTGCATTCACCTCGTCAATTGGGAGATGCTCATATTGGCCCATCCCTTTGGCATGGCCTCGTTTACTGGATTGGTTCGATGCAGAGGTCTAAAAATAAGAAACATGTGTTAATGCATATATGTACAAATCAGTTATTGCATCTGCTCAACATAGGCTTAATATACCTCGCCAGACGGCAGGGGTCCACCAATTTCCGAGTCCTCATCGTACTCGTTATTTCTTTCCTGTTCCATTCCCGGACCGTAGTCGTTCAAAAACTGTGAGCCATCATCTTCTGATCTACGGTCTTCAGCTCCTTCCGTGGGATGCCGAATTTCCGCGGGTTCCCTAATGTAGGAAAGCATCTCTTCTTCCCCTTCTTTCCTTGCGAAGGGAACATCGTCACCATTGCTTAACTAATACAAAAAAAAGATAAAACAATGATAGCATTAGCAGAATAATTGAAAGTAGAGAACTTTACAAATATGCAAAAAAAATCAATTTAATATTGTATCTAAAAATGTTTCAAAAAAAGTAAGATAGGCGTATTGGGCCAAAGCTGTCCCAATCCCGCCCAGCCCAAATTTGGGCCAGAACTGGGTCAAAGGTGGCCAGCGTGGTCATCGCTGGCCCACCTGCCAGCGCCTCACTGCCCCACCGCCACGTGTGACCGCCCACTGCCACGCGTGGTCAATGCTGGCCCACCTGCCAGCGACCCTGCCGCCCTGCCTCGTGTTCCCGCCCGCCTCGTCTTCACCTCCCCGCCTCGTGTTCCCACCCGGCCGCCTCGTCTTCACCTCCCCGTGGTCAAAGTTGACCACCAACGCCCCCGCTCCCCGCAGTCAATGTGCCAGGCCCACCCGCCAGCGACCCAGTGACGGCTCCCCTCCCTGCGACCAATAGTGGCGCTGGCCCACCGCCAGCGACCCACCGATGTTTCCCTTCCCCCCCCCTGGTCCTTTAAAAAGGGACCACGGCCGTGTGGATAGGGACAACAGTCCACACCCCCGCCCCCACAGAATCCAGCCCGCGACTCCGCCATGTCGCCCTGGTTCAAGTCCCGAAGTTCGAGGCCGGCGAGTCCTCCGGCCGTCGCCGTGGCCAGGGGCGTGGCTCCGTCCCTCCTCCACCTCCACCGCCGGCGGCCTTCGGCATCGTGCCACAGGGCGTGCGGACAGTCACGCCACCGCTACGTGCCACCCCCGCCCGCCGCGCCACCTCGCGCCACCACCACCACGGAGGGAGGAGAATCCGGCGCCGGCGCTACGTGCCGGAGCCGAAGTGCCAGTGGCACTAGGAAAACGCCGCCACGCTGGAGTGGCCCGACGTGCACCTGCCGGAGGGCTGGCACCTGAATCCGCAGCGGATTCCGGTGCCGGCGGTCCTGGCCCCTGGAAGGGCCATGGAGAGGGAGATCGCGCGCCGCCGCCGCCTCCTCCCGCCGGAACTCCTCAACGACCCCGCCTACGGGCCGGCGTCCCCCTACTGGGAGGAGTGGTTCGCGGCCGAGCACGAGGACCGCCGCCGCTCCTACTTCGCCCCTCGTGACGTACCCTCCCGCCTACCCAGCGCTGCTCGGTGCGCTGTGGTTCGAGGAGGAGGTCACTGAAGGCGACGACGACCCCGAAATGCAGGCCGGCTTCGAGGCCTCCCGCCGCACCCTCGTCGAGGACGAGATCAAACGCTGGGAGGCCGTGCTGGCCCAGGTCCAGGCCAACGCAGCCCTGATGCCGCCGCCACCACCACCGCCGCATGCCATGGAGCTGGACCCGGACGAGATCGAGCCCTGGTACGTCCAGTTCGAACGCGAGCAGGAGCAGGAGTGGTACGAGCTTCCGCCGGCGCCTCCACTGCCTCCCGGCCTCGTTGGCCAGTCCTGGGTCTGGACTGGCGGGAGTTGGTCGCCAGATCGGCCAGTGGAGCAGGAGGAGCTGCAGTGGCCACAGTGGCAGGAGCAGGAGCCACCGCAGCCACCGCAGGAGCAGGCGCCGCCACCGGAGCAGCAGGAGCCGCATGAGCAGCAGGTCCCGGCCTACCTCTGGACCCCGCCGATCCTAGTCATCCTGGACGACTAGGCGGCGCCGGCGACGACGTCCCCCCTCCCCTCTAATGTAATGGCCTCCCCCTAATGTAATCGGCCGTTTGTGGCCTCCCCAAATTATAATGAAATCGGCCCTTAGGCCCTAGCTAAAATTGTTTTCTTTGCCAACTCCGGCGCCGCCGCCGCGCGCTAGATCTGAGAGAGGGAGAGGGTAGTTGGTCGGGGGGACGAGCTTACCGTGGGTCGGGGGCGAGCTTGCTTGCTCGGGGACGATCTTGCTTGGGGAAGAGTTGGGACGGCCGCGCCCGGAGCGGGAGCAGGACGGGGACGGCCGGGGACGGAGCAGGAGAGGGCGGCGACGGCCAGGGAGGCAGCGGCGCGGGGACGAAATCCGGTAGCCTGGCGGCGTAGTGAGCGGTGTCGTCTGGAGCCCGGAGGCGGAGCGTCGATTTGGGGGACTTAGGCAATTTTTTGGCCCCACCCACCCAAATAAGCGCCAAATCGACCTCAAGTACCGGGTCGTGGCTCCACCCGGTACTAGAGGGTCTCTAGTACCAGGTCGTGTTACCAGCCAGTACTAGAGGTCCCTCAGGGCCGCGAAAATTTGCGCGCGAAGCCCAATGGACCTGTATTACCGGGTGGTCACACGGCCCGGTACTAGAGGTCGATTTTTTAAATTTCATGTTTTCATACTTTTTTATATCTTTTGATTTAATCGCCCAAATCAACTAAAATTTGTTTTATTTTTCCTGTTTTCTGTTTTGGTTTAAAATGAAGTACCACATGCGCTTGGTTTTAAATTAAGTACTACATACACTTGATTTAAAATCAATTTAAAAATTAATAAATTAAGTACTACATGCGCAGGGGATCGAGCGGTTGTAAGCCGTTGGAGTTTTTAGAATAGTAAGGACAAAGTTTGATGCTCGCACTTAGTGGGAAACCGTTCTACATTTTCAGAACACAATTATATAAAAGTTTAATAAATTATTACACATCACGAACAACATCCCTATTTAGTCTTCGCTTTTTCTTTTGAGGTCCTTTCTTCTGATCGCTCCGTAACCATGGACAAGGGTCCGCATTTTACTTGAGGCTTGGGTCAGTGTTCACTTTGAAGGGCGGAATTTCATGAAACTTGTCGTAATCTTCTGACATGTCTGTCTTGTCCTCCACTCCCACGATGGTTCTTTTCCCTGAAAGAACTATGTGGAGCTTTGGCTCATCGGCTGATGTATTCACTTCCTTATCTTTTCTTTTTTTTTGGCTTGGTAGAAATGTCCTTCAAATAGAAAACCTGAGCCACATCATTGGCTAGAACAAATGGTTCGGTGTCGTACGCAAGATTCGTGAGATCCACTATAGTCATTCCGTATAATGGGTCTTCCTTTACCCCGCCACTTTTCAGGTTGAACCATTTGCACTAGAACAAAGGGACCTTAAAAGAAGGTCCATAGTCAAGTTCCCATATCTGCTCTATGCAACCATAATATGTGACCGTGGCCCCCTTTCGCCCATTGCCGGTGCTCTTATCATCAAATCGGACACCACTATTTTGGTTGGTGCTCTTTTTATCTTGGACGTCCGTGTAAAATGTATTTCCATTTATGAAGCGTACCTGCACTTAGAAATTGGCAAGGTACCTGTGTATAGCGCAAACCCCTGGATTGATTCATTTGCACACACAGTCTAAGATGAAATATCACAACATTGTATCAATTATTACACGTGGATCCAGTACTTAGGAGAATATCCTTTACAATTTGCATAGCACGAAACTAGCTTTGAAAGAGTAAAGCAGCGGAAATAATAATCTTCATGGAGTCCTCATCCTTTGCATGTGCCACAGGCGAAACATGTTGGTTGCAGACTCGAAACCCAAACGAAACTCACTCGTCGTCAGAACAATCTGCAACAAATAAAATTTTGCAACAGAGTGGGTCAGATACCATTAAAAATGGATCTGGCAAGTGACACTATGTGGACACTTAGTGGAATAACTCTATAGCCTATATGCATATTTGGCTGGTGGAGTTCAAGGCTGTTTTGCATAAAAGCCAATTTTTGCCTAACACTTTGTAAAACATTTTCTTCAAATGTTTGAGACAATATGACATGAAATCCATAGTCTCGTCTACCCTTGTTCACCCATCAAAATTTTACTTAAAGAAATTGAGATGTTGGGAGCCTCCGTTGACATCCTTGATCAGCTGCTTGAATTGTCCGTAACCGGGGACACGGCTAATTACTTAGTTTTTAACTCTGCAGAGGTTGTGCACTTTCACCATTAGACCCAACAAACCCAAACTATCCTCAAGCACTCAAATTGTGCTAAGGAAAAGGAGAGAGTTGAGACAAGATTTTTCAGAAGCCTTTCCTCATCCCATGCCGCCTTGACCCGTTCCCATTCTAACCATCTACCACCACCTGTCAAGACGGGACGAGTCCACGCAACTTAATCCATCAAGTCAGAGCCCATATGACTAATGGTTGCACGGTAACAACTTCCCTTAGACATAACATTGGTCCCTTTAATACCCTGGGTGGCAACCACAAGTGACCATCCCTTAGAGGTCACCCCTAAGAGATGACACTCAACCTTTCCATCATCTTTTCAAAACCAAGTCCACCTAGGTGATAAATTACTTAGTAGAATTAAACTTTAAAGAAAACACATTTGCATAGCATCAAATAATCTACAAATTATCACAGGTGTTCTAGACACAACTAGTGTAAAGGTATGGTGGGTTTAGCATTTAGCAATAATACTATCCAACACATGCATATAAAGAAATACACTAAATAATGCATATAAAAATACTTAGGAATTTCATGAGGGGTGTGCCACTTGCCTTGGCAATAGGGGGTGCAGTAGTAGCAGTTGCAACAACCTTCGTCTCTCTCCGAAATTTCTAACAAGTCAAACAAGCCACAAATAAACATACAATCATAAATGCAACACTTAGAAAAATATGACATGCATGAGATGCAGAACATTCCAAGGAATTAGGGTATGCATGACATGCAAAACATTCTAAGGAAGTAGACAAAATAACTTAAACCATTTGGTTAGGTCAAGGTCAAGGTTGAGCAAAAATAAACTTGATAAAACGACAACTAGAAAAATTGTAAGGCTACTTCAAGTCTTCACATGTTTGATCTTCAAAACATCTTCAACCCCTTTGTAATTTCATTAATCTTCAATGGTCTTCAATTAGCACTCTATGAACTTAGTCATAAACACAAAGGACTTGGTCTATGTCCACAGTGAGACAAAAATAGAAAGAAAGAGAAGATAGAAAGAAAGTAGTTGGTCTTCCAAGAATCTTCTCCAGACTTCCTTGTAGCTTTCTCCTTGGGGTGTTGACTTCTTGAAATTTGTGGACTTGATGGTTCTGCAGACTTGGTGATGTTGGCAGCACCAAGGTTGGTGTAACACCCCAGGTAGGAACCCTACCTGAGATGCTACCTTCACTACAGCTAGATCTACATAGTATAGAACGTATTCGAAAAACCGGACAGTGTTTCCCTTGTTTGGACAAGCAACAGGTACGAAAATGATGATCTAATGATATTATAGCTGGAAAGAAACATCCACGCAATTCACCAAATCTCATCAAGTCTCGAGATATAAAATAAAATGTCTCAACTAAACAATGTAAAGCAAGAAGCTAATATACCAAGGATGATCAACTAAGCATTTTGTGAAGTTATGTGATGTGCTCAAGGATGTAGAGGTGCTACGCCCATATCCCATACATGTCGCTTATTAGTACCTGAAACCAAATGAAACACAAGAATGAGTATAAAAATACTCAGCAAATAAAATACAGAACCATCAGAATAATAATCCCATTATGTCAGGTACATAGCTAGGGGTTACCAATTTTCAACATCCTACACCACTGAACCCAACCAGGACCACCTGAACATACTGATAAACTCTTTATGAACTAGAAGACTGAAACCGAATATCTGAATATGTAACTGAAACTGAACATCTGAATATGGAACTGAAACTGAACATCTGAATATGGAACTAAAACTGAACATCTGAATATGTCGCCCGGACTAGCCCACGAGCTGACAGTTCTCACCGAACTCTATCGGAGTAGCCACTCGGGACAGTCTCTCACCGGACTAACAGAAAGGGTGAATATGTCGCCCGGACTAGCCCACGAGCTGACAGTTCTCACCGAACTCTATCGGAGTAGCCACTCGGGACAGTCTCTCACCGGACCAACAAGGAAAGTTAGCCCTCGGACTAGCTCACAAGCTGACAGTTCTCACCGAACTCTATCGGAGTAGCCACTTGTGAACAGTTGCTCACCGAGTTAGCTATTGAAACTAAGAAGTGTGATATCTCTGAACATGAACGAAGGAATCGAATCGAATGAACTAAATAGGTTTTAAGTGAACCAACTGAACAAGGAATCTCAATCCGTGAAAACAATCAGTTGAACCGTCACACAATGGACAACATAGAGAACAATGGTTCGTCATGCACTTGCCTTTACCGATGGCGAAGACGTTATTTGGGAATAATTCCACACCTGTGTGGCTAATCACATTTCCGAGGGAGCAACCCCTTTGCTGTCCCTTCACGAAAGGATTCACAACTCGAGCTAGAAAGCTCCAAAACAAGTAAATTGTATGCCTATGGATTCATATGGAACTTAACTACAAACAACTCCTACTATTTGAACTCAAAATAAGGAGCTATGAAGGTCATAACCAACAAATACACCCTGCTGCTTCCAGTTTTCAGAATACCGAGTAGCTACCTTCAGGGATAGATGGAAGTAAGAATACTCCTGGGAATTAACCGAATCATTTTGTATTAGAACATATGCATCACAAGCAAGCTAGGAAGGAACAAATTATGAATTTTATTGAATGGGTAAAGCTCCTCAAGCCCATGGGAAAACTCTATTCTATGCTGTTTCCAGAATTCTGAAATAACAAGTAGCCACCTTTGGAAACTCATAACAACAAGAATACTCATAGGAATTAAGTAAATCAAGTTGATCTATGAAGTATAAGGTATCAGGTAGCTGAACCATGGTAGAAAACAATTTAATCATCCCTCAAAGAGCATGGAAAGTTATGGACAAAAGCTACAAAATACTGTTTAGCAAAAACAGAACAGCAACTTGCTTTCGTTGCTGCGGCTAAACCGCTGAACCAAATTGAGTGATTGATGGCTCAAAACGATCGTGGGAACGAGGGCTACAAAACATTCCATAGGACGCCCCTCTGATTTTGCTATCTAGGTACTCGAAATTGATGATTACTGGGACTGCAGACACGAGGACAGCAGCAGAAACGATTTGAGCCCTAGTTCTCCCTGGACTAGCTAGTCCCCTGCCCTAACCACTAGGAATAACTTCACCTACAGCACAAGAGGGAAATCTTAGGGGTCAGGGAACTCACCCTTGGGGCTTGACCACAAGGAATTGAGCAAGGGGGTGATGGAGATGGTCTTCTCCTCCTTCTACTCTTCTTGTCACCTACTCTTCTCTCCCCGGGTCAGATCCGAGGGCTTCACTTGTAGGAGTGGGTCGTGGTGTAGGTGGGGAATTCAGTGAAGAAGTTGGAAGGAGGAAGGAGGAGGCGCCATGGATAGAGATGAGGCTCACGGTTGAGGAAGACAAGAGGCAGAGGGATGCCTTGTAGATCAGGATGAGCTCCTCACGTGTGGAGGAAGGGATAAGGGTCAGCTGTACCTTTTTTCTTTAGTTAAATATATTTTCAAAATACCCCTTAATCCATAGACCTTAATTGATAATTCCACGGAAGATGCATCCGGAGTCCGATTTAGGCAACTGAACTGTCCACGTCGATCGTCTCGACGAGCCCGACGCATCTATGGACTCAGATAGTTGAGAATAGATTTTGTTTGAAAGGTCACATGAAGGTGACTACGAAAGGAGTATGGCGAAGCCGATGACAAGAACGCTGATGAAAATATCCAATAAATTACGGGGTATCACAGTTGGTCTTGAATATAACTTAGCCACCATGAAGTAGGAAGAAAGAGAGAAAGGAAGGAAAGACTTAGAAAATTGTAGGTGGTTGGTCTTCATGAACTTCTTCTTGATTTTCTTCTAAGTACTTTTACTTCTTGGAGATGCTTCTGGAGTCTTGTTTTCTTGGCTAAGTCCTTCATGGGTTTCCACTAATCTCTAACTTAGTGGTTTTTAACTAGAAGGGTCAAAAGGGCTAACATGTATCCTCAATTTTTCTAAGGAGGAATGTCATGTAAGAAGTGCAAAATATTTCTAAGGACTAGAGATGCATGCCATGCCATGAAATTATTCTAAGTTAATGCAAGGCAAGTAAGATGTTCCAAAAATAACTAAGGACCAAAGAGGTCAAACCATAAGTCAAAATAATTTCTAAGTAAGGGTTCATAAAATAAGGTGTTGGTATTTTTCTAAGGAAAAATACTTTAAGACAATAGTTGATAAAATTTCTAAGGACAAACACTTGTCAAAAAATGACACTTAGGAAAATATTCTAAAACAACTAAGTTTTCAAGATGCTAAATTTTTCTAAGGAAAAGATTTAGCACTTTTAAGTTGTTGGAATTTTCTAAGGAAATTTCTAAGGAAAAGTGTTGTAAATAATTATCAAATATTTTCTAAGAAAAAGAATTACTTTGTTTGGAGAGGCAAAATATTTCTAAGTACTTTTTGTAACTAAAGTGATCAAAATATGACTAAGTCATTTTATTAGTCGAATAGGTGAAGAAAATTAATTTTAATTAATTTTAATTATTAAAATAACACCAAAAAAAGCAATTAATCAATATTAATTACAAAAATCATAGAAAATACTTTTACAAAATTGGTACAATATTCCTACGGCCAAGTACTAATTAAACAAAGTTAAAGCAATTGGATTTGCCCAAAAATAGTTTTTTTAAACTCAAGTTAAGTCAAATTTACTTAACAAACCAATTTAAAATTTGTACCAATTTTAATTTCTCAAAACATAAATTTATCTATTCCAAAAGTTTCTACATGTCATCAGTTTTTCAAAAATATAAAGTTTGCAAAATTTGGCCGAGCCAATAAAAATTAATGATAGATCTAAGTTCCAGGGACGTTTCTGCAAAATCGCCAAATAAAAATAAAACAGAGAAAATCTCCTCCACGCTGGCGCTGACGAGGCGTTGACGAAGCTGACGAGGCTGCTGACTGGATGCTGGCGTGGCGTTGACGCGGCGACTTGGCGACGTGGCGCTCTGTGGTTGGTGCGTACCCCTTCGCTAGCAGATCTAATCTGGCGCGTCCACGACAGATCCTACGGCCCAGATCGGATGGACCATAAAGGGGCGGCGCATCTGGCCGGCAAGAAATCCGGCGACCTAATCTACGGCGGCGCCATGGCCGGCGGCGAGCAACGCGTGCAAGGTGAGGGTTTTGGGAAGGGGTTCCGTTACCACTGGATGCGGGAAGTCGAGGCGAGCTTGATGACGAGGTCGGGGGTCGCGGGCGTGCTCTGCTTCTCCCTCTAGTGCTCGCTGGAGTAGAGGACGGCGGCGGTTTTCTTCGGTTGAGGACGGGCGCGTCGATTCTGCTCCGAAATAAAATACCGCAAAATTTCAGAAGATGCGCCAGGGGGAGAGAAAGAGGATGGAGCAGAGAGGATGGCTCGGTGTCGACCACGTTCGCCGGAATTGAAGAAGGTTGCCGGCGGCAGTGACGGATGGCGGCGGAGCAATGTGCGCAGCCTGGAGGCGAATAGCTAGGGTTTTTTGGGGCTTTGAGAGAGGGTTTCGGGTGGTTTATATGGAGGCATAGGCACGGAGGATACGCGATCAAATCGCAACCAAATTGAGCCGAAATCAGGTAGGGTTTCGGTGAGCTTTTCTTGCACGGGAGGTTGAAGGCGGTGACGTCACCGCTTGCGTCGCGTGTGGGACCCGCATGTCAGCGAGAGGGAGCACGTGGCTGGGCTGTGGGCTGCTAGGCGCTGCGCGTGCGCGGTAGTTAGTAGTTGGGCTTGGCCCATTTAGCTAGGCTTCGCATTTTTTTTCCAGAAAACGTTTTTCTTTTCTGTTTTATTCAAAATCAAATAACTTTTGAATTTTAAATCCAAAACAATTCAAACCACTTTCAATAATTTTGTAAAAACAAACTCTTTGATTTGCAGCCTTTCAATATCATTTTCCAAAACATTTTATTATCTAAATTTTCTGAAATGTGTTTAAATGAATATTGGACACTTAATGTCATTTGAAATCTATAGGGTTTTATAAATTCCTTTTGAACTTAAATTTTAAAACCAAAGCAAAATATGAGTAATAAGATTACATATCACTCAAAAGATAATTTTGCATAAAACTCATTTTGTTTAAAAAGGGTTTGCTAAAAGAATTCAAAACTTATTTTAAAATCCAAATACATATTTTCTTTCAAAAACAAAACTAAGGTAAGTAATAGAATAACTTCCCATACATACAAACAAATCACAACCAAACATTTCACTCAAAGAAGTATACCACAATACTTCAAAATAATATATTGGACATAGATAGTCCTTTTAATATATTTTCTTAAATATGTTTTCAAGTGGAATTATTATTCCCACTTTTGAAATATCAAAATGCAAACAAAGCTATATGATGATGAATGCATGCATGAATTTTCTTTTAAAGCAAAATACATAATAGTTTTCGAAAGTTTTAAATTTTTCTGATTTTTCAACTTTTTGAAAAACCTGGGATGTTACATACTACCACCCTTAAAAGGAATCTCGTCTCGAGATTCGGGAAGGCTAGCAAAAGGTTGTGACTGGGATAACTCGGTCGGCTACCACCCTTAAAAGAAAATCTGTGTTGGCAGTCAACTTCAAGATGTAAACTTGATTGATAACATACCATTCACCAAGCTAGGTTCCTCAACCACTCCTTCCACATTGATGTGGTTTACATATCCTTTTTAAAAGGCTTTGACTTGGCAGCTTCTTCGGCCTTCTTCTTTGCTGGGCATTTATTGGCGTAATGACCCTTGTTCTTGCATTTGTAGCACATCACCTGGCTGATTGATGGGCACTCATGGGCGTAATGACCCTGCTTCTTGCATTTGTAGCACATCACCTTGCTGATGTCTTTCTGGTAGGGGTTGTTCTGGGGCTTCTGGTCTGGGCACTCAGTAGAGTAATGTCCTTGCTTCTTACAGGTGTAGCAAGTGATATGACTGATGTTTTTCTTGTGATCTCCATTGCTTCCCTTGAATTTACCCTTGGGCTCATGATGTTTGAGGTGACTCCCTTTATTATGGTGATTCCCCTGTTTGTGACTATGGTTCACCTCAGGAGTATGGTGTCTCTTGAATGAAGGCTCAGAATGATGTTTGTTAATACTCAACTTTCCCTTCATATTTCCAGTCTTCCTGATATTATCCTCCAGTATGATTGCTTGGTCCAATAAGGCCTGATACTCCCAAGCATGTGTGACTGTGAAAGGGACTTTCATCTCGTCGCATAGTCTCTTGAGAAAATTTTCCTCCTCTTTTCCTCGGTATATATGCCTTCAGGGGCATAACGTGACAGTGCAAGAAATCATCTCTATACTCCTTGAGCGTCCTGTCCCCTTGCCTCAGGTTTAGGAACTCTTCTTGCTTCAGGTTCAAAATGTCAGAGGAATGTGAGCATTACAAAATCCTTCCTTGAACTCTTTCCAGGTTAAAGTATCAAATGGGTGAGTGCTATGATAAGTTCTCCACCATCGAGCAGCAGGCCCTTCCAAGAGATAAGATGCAAAACTTACTTTCTCTGTGTCGGTGCACTCACAAGTTACCAGATCTTTGTCTACAATCGTAGCCAGTCGATTGCCACAATTGGCTCATTTGTAGGGCGGAACGTGTTAGGTTTAAGACTTAGAAATTTGACAAGTCTATCCTCCCGGGTTAGGGGTGGCGGTGGTTCACTTTGATTTGCCTTGATCTGAGCCATCATGGTCATCAGCTGGGTTTGTGCTGCCATCATCTGCTGCAACATTGCTTCAATGTTGTTGTTGTTGTTGTTGTTCTCAGGTGCACTATGGGGAGACATCTGTGGTTTTAGAATAGATAAGAAAAGATAGAAGATCTAGGAAATATTCCTACCCATACAAGCAATTTGACACAATCAACCACACATGATAAAAACTCACAAACTTTTGAGAAAACCAAACTAGTCGTTTTTGGATCGAAGTACCCTAGGATATGGGGAAACAATATGATAGTACTGCCATACCACAATTTGATAGGTCAATACATCAACATGGTTTCTTTATTCTAATACATAAGGGGGTCTATTCTATCTCCTTCTTGAGTGCATCGAGTTCCTCCTCTATTTCCTTGAGTTCATCAAGGTATTTCTGAGTGTTGTGGAGTCTAAATCGAAGTCTTCTTCCAAGGTTCTCGATGGCCTCCCATGCTGCACTTCTTGCTGAATCAAAGAATGATGTTCGAATTATTGGGTTTGTGAACATGCAGCAACCTTCGGTCTTGTGGTCATCGTCTTTGTTCTTGTATAGATGGAGTTGCACCCACCAGTACTCTTGACCTTCACCCATGAAAGGAAAACCTTTGTAGACTGCTGCTCCTTCAAGTCCCATGCTCAACATGAGGTCCTTCAAAGCTTTTGGAAACTCAGTCTCACATTCCAAGGTCATGGTCATTGCTGGACCTTTCTTGAGTGATTCCAGGAGGCGGGACATCTATAAATAAGAGAAGGCATTTAGAACGCGAATAGTTAAGAAGTTACAAGAATGATATCAAAAGTTTTAGACAAGAACAAATAAATTTTTGTCCTATGGGCTTTCTTATTTCTAACCAGACTTAGGGTTTCGAACCTACAGGCAACACAGTGCTCTGATACCATCTGTAGCGTACCTGCACTTAGAAATTGGCAAGGTACCTGTGTATAGTGCAAACCCCTGGATCGATTCATTTGCACACACAGTCTAAGATGAAATATCACAACATTGTATCAATTATTACACGTGGATCCAGTACTTAGGAAAATATCCTTTACAAATTGCATAGCACGAAGCTAGCTTTGAAAGAGTAAAGCAGCGGAAATAATAATCTTCATGGAGTCCTCATCCTTGCATGTGCCACAGGCGAAAACATGTTGGTTGCAGACTCGAAACCTTAACGAAACTCACTCGTCGTCAGAACAATCTGCAACAAATAAAATTTTGCAACAGAGTGGGTCAGATACCATTAAAAATGGATCTGGCAAGTGACACTATGTGGACACTTAATGGAATAACTCTATAGCCTATATGCATATTTGGCTGGTGGAGTTCAAGGCTGTTTTGCATAAAAGCCAATTTTGCCTAACACTTTGTAAAACATTTTCTTCAAATGTTTGAGACAATATGGCATGAAATCCATAGTCTCGTCTACCCTTGTTCACCCATCAAAATTTTACTTAAGAAATTGAGATGTTGGGAGCCTCCGTTGACATCCTTGATCAGCTGCTTGAATTGTCCGTAACCGGGGACACGGCTAAGTACTTAGTTTTTAACTCTGCAGAGGTTGTGCACTTTCACCATTAGACCCAACAAACCCAAACTATCCTCAAGCACTCAAATTGTGCTAAGGAAAAGGAGAGAGTTGAGACGAGACTTTTCAGAAGCTTTCCCATCCCATGCCGCTTGACCCGTTCCCATTCTAACCATCTACCACCACCTGTCAAGACGGGACGAGTCCACGCAACTTAATCCATCTAGCCAGAGCCCATATGACTAATGGCTGCACGGTAAGCAACTTCACTTAGAGAAACATTGGTCCCTTTAATACCCTGGGTGGCAACCACAAGTGACCATCCCTTAGAGGTCACCCCTAAGAGATGACACTCAACCTTTCCATCATCTTTTCAAAACCAAGTCCACCCAGGTGATAAATTACTTAGTAGAATTAAGCTTTAAAGAAAACACATTTGCATAGCATCAATAATCTACTAAGTTATCAAGGGTTCTAGACACAACTAGTGTAAAGGTATGGTGGGTTTAGCATAGCAATAATACTATCCAACACATGCATATAAGAAATACACTAAGTAATGCATATAAAAATACTTAGGAAATTTATGGGGGTGTGCCACTTGCCTTGGCAATAGGGGTAGTAGTAGCAGTTGCAACACCTTCGTCTCTCTCCGAAATTTCTAACAAGTCAAACAACCACAAATAAACATACAATCATAAATGCAACACTTAGAAAAATATGACATGCATGAGATGCAGAAATTCCAAGGAATTAGGGTATGCATGATGCAAAACACTAAGGAAAGACAAAATAACTTAAACCATTTGGCTAAGGCAAGGTCAAGGTTGAGCAAAATAAACTTGATAAAACGACAACTTGAAAAGTTGTAAGGCTACTTCAAGTCTTCACATGTTTGATCTTCAAAACATCTTCAACTCCTTTGTATTTCATTGATCTTCAATGGTCTTCAATTAGCACTCTATGAACTTAGTCATAAACACAAAGGACTTGGTCTATGTCCAAGTGAGACAAAAATAGAAAGAAAGAGAAGATAGAAAGAAAGTAGTTGGTCTTCCAAGAATCTTCTCCAGCTTCCTTGTAGCTTTCTCCTTGGGTGTTGACTTCTTGAAATTTGTGGACTTGATGGTTCTGCAGACTTGTGATGTTGGCAGCACCAAGGTTGGTCTTGAATATAACTTAGCCACCATGAAGTAGGAAGAAAGAGAGAAAGGAAGAAAGACTTAGAAAATTGTAGGTGGTTGGTCTTCATGAACTTCTTCTTGATTTTCTTCTAAGTACTTTTACTTCTTGGAGATGCTTCTGGAGTCTTGTTTTCTTGGCTAAGTCCTTCATGGTTTCCACTAATTCTAACTTAGTGGTTTTAACTAGGAGGGTCAAAAGGCTAACATGCATCCTCAATTTTTCTAAGGAGGAATGTCATGTAAGAAGTGCAAAATATTTCTAAGGACTAGAGATGCATGCCATGCCATGAAATTATTCTAAGTTAATGCAAGGCAAGTAAGATGTTCCAAAAATAACTAAGGACCAAAGAGGTCAAACATAAGTCAAAATAATTTCTAAGTAAGGGTTCATAAAATAAGGTGTTGGTATTTTTCTAAGGAAAAATACTTTAAACAATAGTTGATAAAATTTCTAAGGACAAACACTTGTCAAAAATACACTTAGAAAATATTCTAAAACAACTAAGTTTTCAAGATGCTAAATTTTTCTAAGGAAAAGATTTAGCACTTTTAAGTGTTGAATTTTCTAAGGAAATTTCTAAGGAAAAGTGTTGTAAATAATTATCAAATATTTTCTAAGAAAAAGAATTACTTTGTTTGGAGAGGCAAAATATTTCTAAGTACTTTTTGTAACTAAAGTGATCAAAATATGACTAAGTCATTTTATTAGTCGAATAGGTGAAGAAAAATAATTTTAATAATTTTAATTATTAAAATAACACCTAAAAAGCAATTAATCAATATTAATTACAAAAATCATAGAAAATACTTTTACAAAATTGGTACAATATTCCTACGGCCAAGTACTAATTAAACAAAGTTAAAGCAATTGGATTTGCCCAAAAATAGTTTTTTTTAACTCAAGTTAAGTCAAATTTACTTAAACAAACCAATTTAAAATTTGAACCAATTTTAATTTCTCAAAACATAAATTTATCTATTCCAAAAGTTTCTACATGTCATCAGTTTTTCAAAAATATAAGGTTTGCAAAATTTGGCTGAGCCAATAAAAATTAATGATAGATCTAAGTTCCAGGGACGTTTCTGCAAAATCGCCAAATAAAAATAAAACAGAGAAAATCTCCTCCACGCTGGCGCTGACGAGGCGTTGACGACGCTGACGAGGCTGCTGACTGGATGCTGGCGTGGCGTTGACGCGGTGACTTGGCGACGTGGCGCTCTGTGGTTGGTGCGTACCCCTTCGCTAGCAGATCTAATCTGGCGCGTCCACGACAAATCCTACGGCCCAGATCGGATGGACCATAAAGGGGCGGCACATCTGGCCGGCAAGAAATCCGGCGACATAATCTACGGCGGCGCCATGGCCGGCGGCGAGCAACGCGTGCAAGGTGAGGGTTTTGGGAAGGGGTTCCGTTACCACTGGATGCGGGAAGTCGAGGCGAGCTTGATGACGAGGTCGGGGGTCGCGGGCGTGCTCTGCTTCTCCCTCTAGTGCTCGCTGGAGTAGAGGACGGCGGCGGTTTTCTTCGGTTGAGGACGGGCGCGTCGATTCCGCTGCGAAATAAAATACCGCAAAATTTCAGAAGATGCGCCAGGGGGAGAGAAAGAGGATGGAGCAGAGAGGATGGCTCGTTGTCGACCACGTTCGCCGGAATTGAAGAAGGTTGTCGGCGGCAGTGACGGACGGCGGCGGAGTAATGCGCGCAGCCTGGAGGCGAATAGCTAGGGTTTTTTGGGGCTTTGAGAGAGGGTTTCGGGGTGGTTTATATGGAGGCATAGGCACGGAGGATACGCGATCAAATCGCAACCAAATTGAGCCGAAATCGGGTAGGGTTTCGGTGAGCTTTTCTTGCACGGGAGGTTGAAGGCGGTGACGTCACCGCTTGCGTCGCGTGTGGGACCCGCATGTCAGCGAGAGGGAGCACGTGGCTGGGCTGTGGGCTGCTAGGCGCTGCGCGTGCGCGGTAGTTAGTAGTTGGGCTTGGCCCATTTAGCTAGGCTTCGCATTTTTTTCCAGAAAACGTTTTTCTTTTCTGTTTTATTCAAAATCAAATAACTTTTGAATTTTAAATCCAAAACAATTCAAACCACTTTCAATAATTTTGTAAAAACAAACTCTTTGATTTGCAGCCTTTAAATATCATTTTCCAAAACATTTTATTATCTAAATTTTCTGAAATGTGTTTAAATGAATATTGGACACTTAATGTCATTTGAAATCTATAGGGTTTTATAAATTCCTTTTGAACTTAAATTTTAAAACCAAAGCAAAATATGAGTAATAAGATTACATATCACTCAAAAGATAATTTTGCATAAAACTCATTTTGTTTAAAAAGGGTTTGCTAAAAGAATTCAAAACTTATTTTAAAATCCAAATACATATTTTCTTTCAAAAACAAAACTAAGGTAAGTAATAGAATAACTTCCCATACATACAAACAAATCACAACCAAACATTTCACTCAAAGAAGTATACCACAATACTTCAAAATAATATATTGGACATAGATAGTCCTTTTAATATATTTTCTTAAATATGTTTTCAAGTGGAATTATTATTCCCACTTTTGAAATATCAAAATGCAAACAAAGCTATATGATGATGAATGCATGCATGAATTTTCTTTTTAAAGCAAAATACATAATAGTTTTCAAAAGTTTTAAATTTTTCTGATTTTTCAACTTTTTGAAAAACCTGGGATGTTACAATTTATCTCGTACCCTTGGTAAGTCCAAATAGTCGAAGATGGTCCCCTAGACAACAAGAACAGCTCATCTGAGACAGTGTTGTCATTGTTCAGATGTGTAAGCAACCAACCGCCAAAATTCTCCATGTGTTCCTTTGTAATCATGGACTGATCCATCCCCGGGTTGTTGGAGCGTACAATATCCTTGTGTATCTGGATATACGGAGCAACCAAAGTGGAATTATGCAGAACTGTGTAGTGTGCTTTTGTGAAAGAATACCCGTCCCTACATATGTATGATTTCCTTCCTAGAGTGCCTTTTCCACTCAGTCTCCCCTCATGTCCCGATTCAGGAAGACCAATCGACTTAATGCCGCTAATAAAGTCAACACAAAACTCAATGAACTCCTCTGTTCCATAGCCTTTGGAGATGCTTCCTTCTGACCTAGCAAGGTTATGAACATACTTCTTCAATACTCCATGAACCTCTCAAAGGGGAACATATTGTGTAGAAATACAGGACCCATAATGAGAATCTCGTCGACCAGGTGTACTAGGAGATGTGTCATAATAGTGAAGAAGGATGGTGGGAACACCAACTCAAAACTAACGAGGCATTGAGCCACATCCTTCTGTAACCTTACTAGAGTGGTTGGGCTGATTGCCTTCTGCGAAATTGCATTGAGGAACGCACATAGCTGAACAATGGATAGTCAAACATTTTCCGGTAGAAGCACCCGCAATGCAACCGGAAGCAATTGAGTCATAAGCACGTGGCAGTCATGAGACTTTAGGTTCTGGAACTTTTTTCTGCCATATTTATTATTCCCTTTATATTCGACGAGAAGCCAGCCAGGACCTTCATACTGCTCAGGACTTCAAAAAAAATCTCCTTCTCTTCTTTGGTAAGAACGTAGCTAGCAGGACGTAGACGTCCTTTATCCGTCTTCGTTGGATGCAGGTTGTTTGGGTCTTTCAAAAGTTGCTGGTCCTCTCGTGCTTCGAGAGTATCTTTTGCCGTCCCATACACACCCAAGAAGCCTAGCAGGTTCACGCAAACATTCTTCGTCACGTGCATCACGTCGATTGCAGAGCGGACCTTTAGGACTTTCCAATAGGTTAGTTCCCAAAATATAGACTTCTTCTTCCACAGGGGAACGTGGTTGTTAGCGTCATTCGGAACAGACTGTCCATCAGGACCCTTTCCAAAGATTACATCTAAATCCTTGACCGCATCATATATATCTTCACCACTTTGGAGGGGTGCCTTCGTCCGGTGATCTGCCTCACCTTTGAAATGTTGCTTGCCTCTCTTTCTTAGGGGATGCTGAGTTGTAAGAAATCGACGATGACCCGGGTACACATTATTGTTACCTACATATATACTTTCAGTCTTATCTAAACAGTGTGTGCATGCATTGTATCCCTTGTTTGACTGGCCTGAAATGTTACTAAGAGCAGGCCAATCATTGATGGTTACAAACAACAACGCTCGTAGGTCAAATTCCTGTTGTTTGTACTCATCCCACACACGTACCCCTTCATCACGCCACAACTGTAAAAGTTCATCAACTAATGGCTTCAGGTACACATCAATGTTTTTACCGGGTTGCTTCGGGCCTGGGATGAGCACTGGCATCATAATGAACTTCCGCTTCATGCACAACCAAGGAGGAAGGTTATAGATACATAGAGTCACAGGCCAGGTGCTATGACTGCTGCTCTGCTCCCCAAAAGGATTAAAGCCATCCGTACTTAGACCAAACCTTAAGTTCCTTGCGTCACCTGCAAATTCTTGTACGTTGTATCGATTTTTCTCCACTGCGACCCATCAGCCGGGTGTCTGTACATCTCGTCGCTCTTGCGGTCTTCTTTGTGCCATCGCTATAACTTGGCATGCTCAAACGTTTCAACCGTGGTATTATTGGAGTGTACCACATCACCTTGGCAGGAACCCTCTTCCTGGGGGGGCTGGCCCTCAACATCACCAGGGTCATCTCGTCTGATCTTATACCGCAATGCACCGCATACCGGGCATTCATTCATATTCTCGTACTGCTCACCGCGGTAGAGGATGCAGTCATTAATGCATGCATGTATCTTCTGCACATCTAATCCTAGAGGGCAGATAATCTTATTTGCTTCATACGCACTGTCAGACAATTCATTACCAGTCGGTAGCTTTTGCTTCACTATTTTCAGTAAACTCCCAAATCCCTTGTCAGATAAACCATTCTCTGCCTTCCATTGCAATAATTCCAGTGTGGTACCGAGCTTTGTGTTGCCATCTTCGCAAGTTGGGTACAACTTTGTTTTGTGATACTCTAACATGCGCTCCAACTTCAACTTCTCAAGTGTAGTTTCTGCTTGGTTATGTGCATCAACGATGACCCCACGTAAATCATCATGTATGATGGGATCATCTGGTACCTCTTCATCATCAGCTTCCCCCGTTGCGTTACCATCATATTCAGGGTACATGTAGTTGTCATCGTTCTCTTCTTCTTCGTTGTCTTCCATCAATTTTTCTCCACTGCGACCCATCAGCCGGGTGTCTGTACATCTCGTCGCTCTTGCGGTCTTCTTTGTGCCATCGCAACAACTTGGCATGCTCAAACATTTCAACCGTGGTATTATTGGAGTGTACCACATCACCTTGGCAGGAACCCTCTTCCTGGGGGGGCTGGCCCTCAACATCACCAGGGCCATCTCGTCTGATCTTATACCGCAATGCACCGCATACCGGGCATTCATTCATATTCTCGTACTGCTCACCGCGGTAGAGGATGCAGTCATTAATGCATGCATGTATCTTCTGCACATCTAATCCTAGAGGGCAGATAATCTTATTTGCTTCATACGCACTGTCAGGCAATTCATTACCAGCCGGTAGCTTTTGCTTCACTATTTTCAGTAAACTCCCAAATCCCTTGTCAGATAAACCATTCTCTGCCTTCCATTGCAATAATTCCAGTGTGGTACCGAGCTTTGTGTTGCCATCTTCGCAAGTTGGGTACAACTTTGTTTTGTGATACTCTAACAAGCGCTCCAACTTCAACTTCTCAAGTGTAGTTTCTGCTTGGGTATGTGCATCAACGATGACCCCACGTAAATCATCATGTATGATGGGATCATCTGGTACCTCTTAATCATCAGCTTCCCCCGTTGCGTTACCATCGTATTCAGGGTACATGTAGTTGTCATCGTTCTCTTCTTCTTCGTTGTCTTCCATCATAACCCCTCTTTCTCCGTGCTTGGTCCAACAATTATAGCCGGGCATGAAACCAAACTGAATCAGGTGTAAGTGAAGGGTGTCTGAGTTAGAGTAATCCTTCTCATTCTGACATTTACTGCATGGACAACACATAAAGCCATTCGGCCCCTTGTTATCCCTAGCCACTTTGAGAAAAGATTGCACGCCTTCCATGTACTCTTTAGAGCGTCAGTCATCGTACATCCATGGATGACTCATCTGCAAATCACCGCTAAAACCCGTTACGGTAAAACAACATAATAGGGAACGGACCATATTCATTAATACAAGTTCATCACATTAAAACCAAAGTAGAGTAGTGACCAAATGTAATACATAGTTCTCATAAAACATAAATTAATTGAAACTAGAATACAACTATCTAAAGAATTTAAATCCAACAACAAATGCGATTAGAATCGCAACTAAGGTAACTACTGAACCACAACAGCATAATGATACCAAGCCTCTTGACTAATGACATATTTTCTAATCTTTTTAAGCTTGAACCGCATTGCATCCATCTTCATCTCGTGAGCAGCGACGACGTCGGCAAGCTTGACCACGTCAGCATCAACGATGTCGGCAATCTTCAAGTCCAATACCATCTTCTCTTCTAGGCATTGGAGACGAAGATCTTCACTTATCTTCAATTTTGCTTTCAAATCGTAGTTTTCTTTTTTTTTTAACTCGACAATAGGGTCTGCTGGAATTTCCGGTTCAACTACCTCCTAAATAAAAATATATCTATGTCAAGTTGGTCGGCATGATTGTTATAAACACGAAACAAAATAAATAGTTATAAAAATGTACCACATCCGAATCATAGACCGGACGAGGGCCGACGGGGACGGATATCAAAACCATGACACTATACATATAAAAAAACATAAGAAAATTATACAAAAAATAATTATACATTTAAATCATATAAGTAATTTTTAAAATAAAAGATAAAAAAAGGGGCTCACCGAGGTGGTGCCGGTCACGGGACGGCGGGGGCTATCGACGACGGTGAGGACCGAGACGACACTAAAATCCACAAATCATAAATTAATTTGAGCTCAAAATACATAAAAATGAACTACCTAGCTTAGTCATTTCATCAAACACCTAGGTAGCACTACAAAAATGAAATGAGCTAAACTAGTATGGAAATGAGCTAAAATGAGCGCCGCCGGATGAAAGGATCAAGTTGCTAACCCTTGGAGAGATGTGTGCCGTCTATCTTGACAAATCGTGGAAACAAATGGGGCTAAACTTGGCCTTGAGAGAGGAAACAATGGAGATGAACTCGAGAGTTCAAAAATGGTGGCTGCGCCCGGGGTGGGAGATGATATAAAGGGACCTCTAGTCCCGGGTTGTACCACGGCCCGGGACGAAAGGTCCACCCTCCTGTCCCCACTCTGCTGCTGCCTGCCTTGGTCCCGGGTAGTATCACGGCCCGGAACTAGAGGTGCCCTACGACCCGGGACCAGAGCTGCGCAGCGCCAGAGCCGCCGGCCCGGTACTAGTTCCCTCCTCTAGTCCGGGTTCAAACCACGCCCGGGACTAGAGCCCAACACCCCTCTCCACCAAAGGTCCTGTTTCCACTAGTGTGATCACAATAGTCGATACACTAAATTTAATTCGTGTAAAATTGTTGAATATTTGTTGACTAAATATTAGTGACGTGGAAAATTACATGGCGGAAAAAACATGACATGTGGGTTGCATGAAACTTTTATTAATAATTGTTCGTAGAGATGCCATGAACAATTGATTGGCTAAAATATTGGGTGATGTGGATACCTTGCATGTTGAGATAGAAAAATAATTGTTTTGCTTTATAAGAGGTATAAATTAGTTGTATGCAGAACTATCTGTGCATTGTTTATCGCGTTCGTGGGAATCTTTGCTGTTTTCGGTGTGCCGTGGTGTGTCCTTGGAATGCATGCCTACGGAAAACATTTTTTATTGAATCCTTGATCAATAACGCACACCCGTTTCCTTAAGAAAACAAACTTACAAACCGTAACAACTTGCTAGAGCGAGCTTTGATTTTACAGCTCTACGTTCTGTTTTCCAAAGTAAATAAAAAAGGTCTGCACTTCGACCTAGTTGACGACCAGGTCAGCGTTAATACGTTTTTCTTTCATTTTTCTGTTTTTTCCTTCTTCTTTTTTTTTCCTTTTTTGGTTGTTTCTTTTTCTTTCTTATTTTTTGATTTTTAGATATTATTTTCATTTTTCGTTTTTGAAAAACATTCTAATATATAGAATGTTTATATTTGAAAATTGTTCATATTTGAAAATATTTAGATTTGAAAATTGTTCATATTTTAAAAAAAAAATCGTTCAAAAATAATTCCTTTCATAGAGTTTTTTCTATTCACTTTCTGAAAATCGCTCGAAAATATCTTCCGTTCATAGTTTTTTTATGTTTATTTTAAAATCGTATTAAATCAAATTTATTCATCGGCCTTTTCTATTCACTTTCAAAATCATTCAAAAACAGTTTCCATTCGTCGTCATTTTCTGTTACTTTTTAAATCGTTCAAAAATAATTGTCTTCACCGGCCTTTTCTGCTTCTTTTAAAATTGTTCAAAAATAGTTTTCGTTCACCACAATTTTCCATTCATATTTGAAATCCAGACTTAAAAATTGTTCATGCTTTACAAATATCTATTTTAGAAAATGTACAGATTTAAAAATCATATTAAAAAATTGTTCATATTTAAGAAATGTTCATTTTCCAAATTTGTTCAGTTTCTTAAATTGTCATATTTAAAAAAATGTTCACATTTCAAAAATAATTCAGATTTAAAATTGTTCATATTTTAAAAATGTTGTAGTTTCAGCATAATAGCCTTGTTTCGAAGCGCTCGCTTCATATGGAATGTTTAGATTTAAAAATACACATTAATTTTTGTAGACCGTTTCTTTTGTTATTATTTTTCATCATTTTCTGTTACTGTAAAAACAGAAAAGAAATCAAGTAAACAACAGAAAAGAAAAAGGGTGGAGGACGGAGCGAGTTGATGGCCTGCCCACAGGCTCCTCCCTATGGACGCGGTGAAATGCGCTCCGTCCAGGTCGGGGAGTATGCTCTCCCCTCAAGCTTTGTATATGTGTGTATCGAGGTCAACTTCTTCTGGGCTTCCCAAGCAGCTTCGAGGTCCCGGCCCGTTTAAGCACCCACCGCGAATCAGTTTTCCTGTGTGTATCGAGAAACTGGGGCGACTAGTTTCTCAGCTACCCACTAAAAAGGACTAGTTTCTGGGCGGCTTCCCGCAACGAGTCGAATCGGTATATACAAGTATTTGAGACAATGAATACTATCCATCTATCATGATCCGTGTACTGTACGGTAGAGAGACTTTCTTGCTGCTAAAAAGAAAAGCGTACAGTTGAGAAATCTTGGCCGTATCGCCCATATAGAAATGTCCCAATCTTTTTGTCCCATTCAGTCTGAACTCTTCAAACACAGCTACGGATATGGTATCTCACACAGTCACACTGGATGTTTTTGCACGTATAATCATCACCCATCCATGTAATATAACTGTGTCACTGTAACTGGCTACTGTATGCAGTACATCGACCACACGGGCAGGCCAATAGTGGCAAGAACTCAAGTTTACGTCGACCGTATCCCGTCGCCACACAGAACAACTGCATCTGGCCGGATACCTGATCGACGACGGCCTCCACCGCACAGATCGATCGCAGATAGTTAGAGATGGACGTTTCTTGTTTGTAGACGTACGTGCAGCAGCCAGCACCCGTCGTCAAATGACAATGTCGTCGTAGGTCTGCTTCGTCGCAACTTGCTCGCAAGCGCTTTCGCTAGCAGTGATGTAGGTGTCCACGCGAACTGCACCGATGAGCCTCCGCCGTCCCGCACTTGCACCGATCTGTTTTTCTCCCGTCGAGGAACGGCCACTTGCACTTTAGACGGAAGGCTCGCAATGAGCCCAGATTTGAATTAACAAAGCCAACAACCGGCTAACAGTTACAGATTACAACACGCACCAACCACACTCACGCACCTCTTACAAGCAACACAGAATCACAAGGGAGAACAACCAAGCAACAAAATGAGGCACAAACTAAAAGAGAATTGCTTGATCATGTAGACGCCTTGACTTCAGTTGCCCGGAGACGCCGTCGGAGGTATCAAAACCAACAGACCTCCATTGCGCCATCCCCATCACCACCATAGACACGTCGTCGAGGAGCCGAGCAAAGCTTATGAATCCAAAGGGAGGGGCTTACAGCAGCGCCTCCAAGAAGGAAAACGGCGTCCAAGACGTCGTCGTTGCCGGCAGAGATCCTGCAGAGCTTTCGCCAAGACCCCGGGACACCAACCCTAGAAGTAGGGCGATTCACAAACCGCTATGAGAGCCCTCACCAGACACACGCACTTGGGAAACGGGGCGGAACAGCGAGACGGTTTTCGACCGTCCAGTAACAGGGAAGATCTTCATGGCGATGCCTTCAACCCTCACGAGGACGCGGAGAAGAACACCAAAGGACGGCTTCACCGACCTCCGAACCTCGGGAAAACTCGGTGTGCTAGCACAGCACACCGGAGACACGTCAAAGACGGAGAGCCGGGACATCACCGGAGTTCGCCACCGTGCTCCATCGAGGGGAGGAAGGAGGAACACCTCACACACGCATGCATGTGAGGGATCTCCCCGCCGCCACCATCAGCCGCCGCGCCGGCGACGACCTCAGCTGACAGCAGGGGAAGCAGGCCGCAGGAGGCGGGGCTCAACACCGCCCAGACCACCCACCGGCTGCCAGCAGCACAACTCCGGCCAACGGCCAGGGCTGCCTCCGCCGGAGCGGGAAAACGGCCTCCGAAGAGCCGTGACGCGCGCGGCCCGCGCGGCCCGCGCGGCCTAGATCGGGCCCATGCGACCCAGATCGGGCCCGCGAGGCCGCCGCACCTCCGCCGCCAAGCCGGCGCGCGGGAGACACCATAGGGAGGAGCAGGTGGCCCAGCCGGCGACCAGGAGGCCGCCGCAACCAGCGAACGGCCGCTGCCTCCACCATGACGGCGAGGGAGCGCCGGCAAGGCGCTGGGCCGCCTCCCAGATGCCATCTTAGGCCGCCCTGGCCTCGCGCCAAGCGACCTCCATCGACGGGCACAGCGCCGGGGCGAGCCGGACTGGCCGCCGCCGAGGACCGCCGACACGCGCCGCCGGGAGGGCCTGGCCGCCGCCGAGGACAGCCACCTCGCGCGGCCGAGATCCGCCATCGCGTCCACCGCGAGTTCTCTCCCAACCAGCCTTTTGGGGGCGGGAGCCGCCGCCACCGCGGCGAGGCCAGCGGCAGCGGCGGAGACAGGGCAGCAGGCGGGGGGCCGGCGGCGGCGGCGCGCTAGGGTTCCCCCCGAGTCGCCCGGTGCGGGCGACGCGAGGGGCGGGAGCGAGGCGTTATCTCTTCCTCTTCTTCTTACTTCGTCGTACTGCATCATCTCCGCCACTTGCACTCCGTTGCACCGATCAATCGCCGGAGCTTTCCGGTGGTCGCGATCGCCATGGATTTACGACCGATATCTGGCCGCAAAGTACTGCACATGGATGAGTACGTGCGCGCGTGCGCGTGGAGCCAGCGACGGCGAGTAAACAGTTTGACGGGACGAGACACGCAGTGTTGTTGTCCTATGGCCTGGAGGCGACCCTGCCGCCTGCCGGCGCGCCCATGTCATCGTCCTCGTCGGCTGTTCTTACGAGACGACGATCTCCCCATTTCCCCTTCACATCAGCTATAGTGGTACTGGTAGAGAAGCGTCCATCCTTCGCACCTGTGGGTGATCCATTCCATCGGTTATATGTTTTTTTTTGCGGGTATATGTATTTGACAGTAACGTTTTTTAATCCGAGTTATTATCATGGAACATGACTAAGGTGGCGCTGCCACTCGCCTCCCGTCACCCTCCCATTACCGGATCACCCTCTCGCGGCGGCGGATCAGTGCTTCGTGTAGCGCATCATCCCAACGACGTAGGACGGTGCGGTTTCCTCCCAGTTGTGGTGCTTCTGCTGGGGTGGAGTTGAGCTCCGGGCTACTATTGGGTTTAAGGTCGGGATGGGCTTGTGGGGATGGCTCGGCAGCGGCAGGTGGTGTGGCGGTCCACGCGAGGCGACACGCTGGACGCCTGGACCTCCACCATCTAGGCATGTCTGGTGGTGGTGTACCGATGACGACAGATATTGGCTCAAATTCTCGTCGGCTGTTGTGGCCAAAAGGCAGCTCCTTCTTGTGTATGTCTGATCGATCTCGGGGTTGACGGTAGCGCCGTCACTCGCCTCCCGTCGCCCCCTCTCCTCCCCTTTGCGGCAGATGTTTGGTGCTTCACTCAATTCGACATGCCATGCGTTATTTTTATTGTAATCCAAATTCATATAAAGATAAAGGCTAACTTCTAACGAACGGAACGAGACCCATTACCGGAAATTTGACTTATCAGATGAGGTAGTGATGGCACGACAGTGCCGTTTCTTCTTAAAGATGATGACTTGCTTGTTCGTGGAGTTCCCGGTGCATGAGAAGGAGTGTTGGCCGGCGCTCAGAGTGTGAGCTTCATGGACGCAATGTACACCGTCGCATGCGCTTCTTGGTGTCATCACGAAGTGTGGTCATGTTCGTCCACTCGCGGCTTCTTAAGAGTTTAAGGGTGCATTGATCCGTGACCGTGTTTCTTTCTAAAAACCGTAGGCTGGGTAGGGACTAGGAGTACAATGGTATGCCCGTGTTTAATCATCTCTTGCGTCCTTTGGCCTTTATGGAAGGGAAATCAATTTAAAAGCCGTGCTCGCGTCGTCCCAACAACCGACTGGATCTTCCGCCATTACATACAGTGAATGGCCGGATCGCAAAAGACTCCCGTTCTCCTATATTGAGCCCGACGTTTTGTAGGAAAACGAGAAAACTCGTGCAAGGTTCCTTTACTTCGAATAGTGCAATACATAGTACTCCCTCCGTTCACTTTTATAAGGCACACTACTTATTTTTCCATTTTAACCACACACATAATTAATTGAGTGAATCTATATACAAAATAAGTCTAGATTTACTCATTTTGATATTTATGTGGGGATATATCTAGTGTGTCTTATAAAAGTGAACGGAGGACATCCGTTCACTTTTAATAGGCAGGCGATGGCCAGGTAAAAAAATGGGCAGGCGATGGCCAGGTAAAAAAATGGTCATGCCCCTACCACCGGCCGATCGATGCCGATATACTAGCGGACGGCCGGGCACCGACGGAAATATGCGCCGTCGGGCGTGCCTACGCCGCGCCGTGGTCGTTGGCGGCGACATGGTTATGATAAGCACCTGGTCATGTGCGTGTGCCTGCGTCTAGACAACGGAGATCATGGTTAGGATAAGCACCTGGTCGCCCGATGCCATCGTCCCAGCGTGGTCCAGTCCAGGTTATCTCTCTCCCCTGAGATCTGAGACAGATTCTGGTCTTCAATCGTCTTGACCGATCTGAGCCCGGGACAAATCGTCGTCTAGATCTTCTGCCATGTTGCAGGGTGAACTCTCTCTCTCTCTCTCTCTCTCTCTCTCTCTCTCTCTCTCTCTCTCTCTCTCTCTCTCTCTCTCTCTCTCTCTAAATCGACAGCTCTCCAGCCAGGATTCACTTTGCTTAAGCTCGTCGTTAGTGCAGGGGGTGTGAACTTGCGTCCATGCCATGATTGGCGAGCGTCTGTCGTCGTCTAATGGCAGGTAGATTCGTACGTACACGAGGATCCTCGATTCATCATCTCACCGGACATACACAAGGAGTATCGATCCTTGCGCAAGGAGAAACATGTCACCGTGTTATATTTCTCCCAAAGTGCTCGCACCTGCATGCACTCATGAAACTTTCATTGTTTTTAAGGTGGTGCAACTTGCAATTGCAACTCCCAGACGCTATGACAACTGATATATATAGTTCCCACATATCAATCTTGGCACTCATCTAGGACATATATATGTGGAATTCATGCATGCGCTCGTGTCGTTACTATTAATTGTTGTTGTGTTTTGGCTTTAGGTAATCGTTCTAGGAAAGATCAGGACTACCCATAAGCTGCTGTTGGGTGCATTGAACAAACAGTATTCGGCCCCTTTCTTGGTCCTTGTGATCACGAAATATGTTGACTGCAATCATTTCAATCATTTGGAGATTGTAGGTCGCTATACAAGTACATAAAAAAAAATCTTTGATGGTCCCCTTAACGCTTGCGGCGCCTATATACCGGTCAGGGGCGGACCCATGTAGATAATAACCCGTTGTCCACCTCTAAATAACATATAATTCACACTTAGATACACAGTGTCACACACTATATCATAGGTGAAAATACTAGGGAAATGATCTTGAACCCATTGTCCAAGGCACCATGGAAGCTCAACATGGGCACGCCCCTGATCTCGGTCACAAGTGTCTTGCCAACTGAAAAGTTCTCAACATGGGAAGCGTGTGTGGTTGTTCTTCCTCTCTGTTTTCTGTTTGCTCTTGCTCGGGCTGTGAGCGTGCGTGTTTGTGTTCTTCTGTTCTAGTTTGTTAACACGCAACTCTTTCTCAAAAAAAAAAAAAAAACTGAAAAGTTCACATCCTTCATGTACGTTTCGTCCCAATATGTCGTAAGAAAATCATTTGGCTATGCCCTGCACAACCTGCCATGCAATGCTCTTCTCCACCACCAATACATTATTCTGTCGGAGTCATGTTATTTTTTGCGGTGCCTAGAAGACCATAGAGCACCTCTTCTTTTCCTCCTAAAATCGTTTTGTCGAAGCGGGTCCAACTAGGCAGTGTGCCAACGGTTCCAGTGTTGATAAGCTTCACAATATCTCCATGGCACCATCAGTGTACCATGTATTCGTTTCAGCACAGTGATTGGGGTGTTCTCGCGAACCTAGAGGGTCTCGTCATATAATTCCAACTGAAGCTGTCTCTTGCCGTTAAGACTAGTTATGTGAGTCGGGGTGAAATATCACACTAGAGCTATTTCAGTCAACAATGTTGCATTGGAGAAAATTCAGCTCAAAGATGTCACATAGGAGCTATTGGCCCATACAATTATATGGAATTCTTTGGCCGAGACCCCTTTACCCCATGTGGCCACTATATAACAGCGACCATCGTCTTGCCACATGACGAGTTCCGCCCCTTCACCAGGACCTCCTTTATGCCTAGAGGTTGTAAGTACTACCTCAATATGCGAACAACGGCAACTTCCCAGTTATGCCCTTCTCAACAACCGACATATTATTCCATCTGTCGTGTATACCTTTTATGAGACTGGCGAGACCCTCGAGCACCTCTTTTTTTTTCCCACAATCGTTGTGTCAGAGCATATCCTATCACCATATTTCCTCCACCACTACAGGAATCTGCCTAGACGCCGACGGCCGGAAACCGTCGGCGTAGACCTGAAGGCCGTCGGCGTAGCCATAGCCCGACGGTGGCCGTCGGCGTAGCGCCGTCGGCGTAGCAGCCCGGCCGTCAGCGTACGTGGTGGTGGGACCCACAAGACGGCATCCAGCCGTTCTGTCAGTCCACCATCCGCCGACGGCAATGCCGTCGGCGTACACATCCCGAAAAAGTAAAAAAAAAAAGCTGAGCCACCGCCGCCGAGCACCGGCCGGCCGAGCCTACCACCTCACCGACAGAGGCCATGGTGAGGGAGGCCACGGCCAGCACAGGCCACGGGAAGAGCGGCGGGCAGCAGAGCACCAAAATCACGACACGGTGAGGTCGATGAAGATCACCGCGAGATCGATGACGAGCACGGCGAGGTCGAGGCCGCGGCTCCTCGCGGCGTTGGTGGACGACGGCCCTCCGTCGCTTGCAGACGATGCGCCGGAGCCATGGGAGCCTCGCGTTGGTGCTGGCCGGCGGCGGGAGGGAGCAGGGCCGCGCCGTGGTCTCGCAGGAGCTCCGCGACGGCCGCCTCGGCCTCCCTCGGATCTCCGTGAGCGGAGGAGATTGAGGAGGCGTGTGCGGACGGGTGGTCGTGGCGCGGCGGCGGTGCGGGAGGGGGCCGAGGCGGAGGTGGAGAGGGGAGCCGGGTCGGTGGCGTGCTGTGGATTTGGGGAGAGAGATGAGGAGAGGTCGCGTGGGAGAGAGACGAGGAGAGGGAGCGAGTCACGGGTGCGTGGGTGCGTGGGTCGTTTCCTTTCTTTTATCCCTTCCTCATTTTCCGTGCGTGGGTGGGTGCGTGGGTGCGTTTGTGTTTCTTCTGAATGATTCCTGGACGTTGGATCTTGATCAAGGGTTAGATCGTTGGCTGATCTGTGGGAGTTGGCTTCCTCTCTTCTGATTGGCTTATCAGTTTGACCACGGTTTCACCTAGTTTTATGACATTTTAAAAAATCAGAAAAATAGAAAATGTGTGCGCATCATCATCTTATGTGACCTAGTGGCGTAGTTTGTCGAACCAAGCTCATATTGGGCAAACGTGTGCGTCTTAGGATGGCGAGCAATGTTGCCGAAGGAAGTTTGCATTTTTTTTACACGCAAAGTTGACTTCTCATTTTCAGAGCGCCGGAACTCGGCATTTTTGTGAAGCAACTACACAAACGCGCTTATATATGTGAAGTGGCATATTTTTGTAAAATACTAGGTCATATTATGTTTACAAGTCACCATGTGTGTATATGTGGAAATCCTTTTGCATACAAGCGGTACCGACGTCAAAATGGGATAGCAAAGTGTACCTAGTTGCTTGGTTGTGTTATACCCCAACTTGTACCCACTTGGTATGGCACCACCTAACTTTTTGTTGATTCCGACGCTCCAGAGCCTCCTTTCGGTGACAACCTAGTTTGAACATGGAAATTTTTGTCCTTGCTCATAATTCTTTTTTGAAGAATATAGTTTGAACAATGTGTATGATGATGTAGATCTACTTCTCCTCTTCGAAACGAGCTAAAGAACATCGAAATCCGAGTTCCAATGCAAAATTTATGCTCAAAACGGTGAGTAAGTAAAAAAACAGGGCTAGGCCGACGGCAATGCCGTCGGCGTAGCTCAAAAGAAAAAGAAAAAATCTACGCCGACGGCAAAAAGCTCTAGGCCGACGGCAATGCCGTCGGCGTAGCTAAAAAAAGAAAAAAAAATCTCGGTTGGCCTGGTCGGGGTCTACGCCGACGGCCCCGACATTTGGCCATCGGCGTATGTCCTGGCCGTCGGCGTCTTGAGCCTTTCCCGTAGTGCACTGCAGTGATTGTGGCGCTCTTTGGGCATGTAGAACATCCATAACGTCATGGTCTTCATGTAATAACCTTCCACTGCATTCTGCAATGACCTTCAACATCACCACCAACGTTCTCTCGTGAAAGCAGCATCTCCCACCCTCACTCCTCTTTGTGTAATTTACGGATATTTCTATCAATGGACGAATGAATAAAATAGGTGAAAATTGGCTGCGTACCCAATACAAGTCATCAATGACCTTTCCAAAATAAAATAAAATTTGCACGGTCAAAACCAACAATCCGATAGATAGCTAGCGGATTTGAGTCCACCAGGGATCAACTATGAAGTTTGACCCTTGGCGTGCTGCAAACCGACGGTGTAACCTCCTACAGTTATGCAATACCCATTTGAAAGTGGAGCTAGTGGTGACTTGTGACCACGTAAACCTCGGACTGGATGGCTCAAGTTCTTTTGAAAATGGTGCATCGTAAATAACCACTGATTCTACCTCTGTTTGGATTTTTTGTAACAAAAAAGTGTAAGGAGCAATGAATTCCTTGTTCCCAGATACGTGACATTTATAGTTTATCGATAGAACTCGCATATAAGAGATCAAATATTGTACACATAAAAGGTGGGTATCTCATATTTTAATTTAGGACAGGTATTTTGCATCTTGAAATTATCAAATAAAAAACTTAAATGTTAAATATCCTCCTTTTTTTTTGAACGGGCAACTAAAACCGCTTGTACATTTTAAGGAATTTTCGAGATATAAGGGCATTAATCTAAACTCAAGCAGGAAACTTCAAAAGCACATTTGCTTTCCTTGCATAATAGTCGTTTCAAGTATTTCGTCAATGTTTTTTTCTTGAAATACAAAGACATATCTACAGTCTTGGATACTCTAGTAGAGGAAGGATCCGATGATGGTAGTTGATAGATTTCTATAATGGGAACTGTTTACCGGTACAGTCCAAATGATTATAGTTTTAATGTGATCCTCGCGAGGCAGGCCCAATGGTGATGGCTCGTTGGTACCAAGTGTTCGAAATCATTGTTAAGTAAGCAGGACTAATCTGACCTACGCGTGGAGTGAGTTCATGGCACCGGACAAGGACCAATCGGCATCTCCGGCTCCAGCAATTGGCATTTCTGAACTCCACACAGTACTGGCGAAGACCGTTTTCAATTCAGACTCTCCCCACTTCCCCCACACAGTTTGGGACAGCCCCTAGACCTTCCAGCATCCCTAGATGTTCCCTGCACGAATAGCCTTGCTTTGCTAGCCAGGCAAATCATGTGTAAACAGTCTTGAAACTCCTGCTGCCATGGCCCTAAAAGCACACACATAGTCCCAGGCTCCCAGCAAGGTTCTTTTTTGACCCAGAACTGCATTAATATTCAAGCGGTCACACACTGCATAAATAAAACAGAAAAATGAAAGCCAAGCATTAAAGTACTGTTCAGAACATGGTAGGAAATATTAGAACACATTTAAAGTAGGGTCTATTTCCAGTAGTTATAAGAACACTTACTTATTTGGATCTAGGTACATCGAAGTGAGGTTAGGAGATCTAATTTCCCAATCAAATTTATAAATCGCTTATTACAAATCTAAACAAAATTCCATCATATTGTGATAATTTGTTTTAAAATATAATAATAAGACATTTCTGACCTGACTTCACATATTTTTCTTGTATAGATAATATTGTTGACATTGTTGTAATAATGCTCATCTAGTGCAAAAACATGATATTTGCTCTCAGGGTTTATAAAAATGTGAAATTTAGTGCATATATGAGTGTCCACGCGATGGTCTGAGTTGACTAAGAAATAAAAAAGAAGTATCTCTGGCAGCTGAGAATTAGCAAACCCTTCCTATTGATGAATGTAGCACTTGTTACTAGAAAACATCTTTTACGAGATGTTAGTATGCACCTCTTTCTTATTTTTACTCCGCATATTAGGTTTGTGTTAAGTAAGGAATAGAGTTATAGTTTGACAAGTTCATAGCAATATACCGGCAACACAATACGGAATCAATATTATTCGATCCATCATGGAATACATTTTCGTACTCCCTCCGTTCCTTAATATAAGGCGCCTAAGGTTTTGGCACGGATATTAAGACGCCAGTATTTTACATGCGGTGGAAAATTTTCTCTTGAATAAAAATCAACATAAAGTAGTTCTTATTAGCCACAACTTGAAACAATTCGTCAAATTGCTTCGTTCTAGGTTGTGACCCGTTTTTTTATGCCTAAAATTGTCCATAAATTATAATACACCTTATATTTTTGGAATTTTTCTGAAAAGCTTAGGCGCCTTATATTAAGGAACGGAGGGAGTATTATTTATCTATGCATGTAAGGGCATGTACAATGCTCCTACGCGAGCCTTCCCTTAACCCTGCCATCTAGGACGGTGCCTGACGTGGAGAGGAGAGAGAGTCAAGAAAGGCTCGAGTCTTCTGTTCCGTAAGAGATCATCCCTTGTCAAGAAAGGGAAGGCATGTTCTCGCGTTGTAGGATTTGCTCTCCCTTATCGACGCGTTTTGCATATCCCGTGCTCCGAGCATGTTAATTTTCCTAATGGCGCGAAAGAATCAAACCTATCGCCATGCCGCCGCCGCTGCCATCAGTTCCACAAATCCATCCAGCAACCATTGCTCTGGCCATGTCTCGTCGTCCGGCGCTGAATGAATCGCGTTCATCTCCAGCATCGGCTATGGCAGATCTGACACTGCCGCCACACACATTGGATGGGACGGGGCTGCCACACTAGCAGCCCCAATCTTTCGTCTCCAATAGATTGATTTAGCGGATTGAACCTGGTATTTGCTAGGACCACGTACACAAAATAGTCTACAGAGATACTATTTATTCTTGATCCCTATTTTCTTGCACCGATTTAAACTGCTAGAGATAACGCTAAGCAACAAGGCATTGTATAGTATCTTTTCTTGTCTCCTCTTGCTGACGTGGAAGGTATAGGGAAGGCTGCTTTTTCTAGCATTGTGCATGCCCTAAGTACTCTTCCTTTTAATTCCTTTACAAAGTTTGGCTTAGGACATGTACAATGCGGTGACGTCAGCCTTCTCTTAGAGATGTCACGTAAGATTTTTGCTAAGTTGGAGGAAATAGAATGACGAGATAGAGGGTTGCCTTCCCTTAGCTAAGGGATGATCTCTTAAATATTAAGAGAAGCTATTTTGTGCATTGTACCACATGCTCTCCCTTATTAACATATTTTGTTCTAAATTTAATTAATTCTCTCAATTGCTAGAGATGACAATAAGAGATAACGCATTGTATATCTAGTATTTATTGCTTTCTCTAAGTGACGTGGAGGGTTAAGAGAAGACCAGCCTTCTCTACCATTGTACATGTCCTTAGGAGTAATCTAACATGGAAAGTAAAAAGAAACAGACGGAGGTAATTGGAATTACTAAACTGTTGTACTGCACAACTTTAGTCTCCTCCATGGATGGTTGATTAATCCATATTTTTTTAGATAAAGAGTGTATATTAATATCGCGGAGATACAAATTACACCCAGCCTCTGCAACAACGCAATAACCAAAGCTATTACGGATGCACACAGCCGAAAGACAATAAGAAGAAGAAATAAAAAGAAAAGTCCCGCTACAGAGTTACAGTCCTTGCAGCAGCCGCACAACCACCACCAAAACAACACCTGTATCCAACTCTTCAAAAGCAACGCCTTCAAGAAGAACAGTGCCAGGCACAACCAATTAAGGCCAGACCTTAGATTTTCACCTTGAAGATAGTCCTCGATCTCAAAACAATGTCTCCAGCAAGACCACTGTCAGGCACAACCAATTAAGGCCAGACCTTGGATTTTCACCCTGAAACGTAGGACTTTGGACTTCACGAATGTTGTCGCCCCCACTTACATGCCGCTGCTCCAGGTCATGAAACACCAAGCCAATTCCTCATCAGCACAAGGAATCAAACCACCATTGCCAGTCCTCAGATCTCGCCTTCCATGTCATTCTCCGCCAGCATCATGGAACGAGAAAGCGTGCTCCATGATATTGACAGTCAGCAGAGCTTCGAAGCGCTCCCTCTGAAACCAAACGGTCAGAGAAAAACATGGGTGCGCTCGATCGAATACCATCCGTTCCAGCAATCTCCAGGCATGAGACGCCCAATGGAGTTCGTCGGCGGAGCTTTCCGAAACACGACCGTCCAGCCAGATCGATGGGGATAGACATCTGGTTGATTAATCCATATGATAGTACAAGAAGATGCTGAAGATTGAATAATCTGCACAAGGATGCCCCTGCATGTGTGCTCGGCATGCAGATCTAGGGAAACCACACTCCCCCAAGTAAACTGCACACAGTGCCAGACAAATCCTGAGGCCACACGATTAAAGAAGAACAAACCGCACAATTACCAGCAGTTAGATGAAGATATCTACACGGCCCAAGCCCGCCCGATCGAACGCACACACCGCCTCTAGTAGTCTCGCTCTCCTTGTCGCACTCGCACATTTACAGCACTCGCTTTCTCCCTTAACCCCGAGCTAGCTCCGTCCGTCTACCACCCTCCAAGCCTAGCCAGCTTCGTCCCCAATGATCTTGCGGCAAGCGGCTACTTCCTTTTTGCTCCCCTCCACACTGGTCGAGCGCGCCCATTATATATAGCTCGCCGGCCTCGCCTGCAACTGCCACTCACCTGCACCGGAAAAGCGAGCAAAGCTGCACACTCACCTCTCTGCTAGCACTCGGTAGCTAGCCATACATCCTGCTGCTGCCATGTCGTCGAGCAACCGGAGGTCACGTACACGGCGGGCCGGGAGCTCGCAGCTGTCAAGGTCCACGGCGTCGATCTCGGAGGAGCAGATCTCCGACCTCCTGTCCAAGCTGCAGGCCCTGGTTCCGGAGTCCCAAGCACGCAACGGCGCTCACAGGGTAACTAACTAAAACGCTAGCTCATGCATGTTCTAGCTCAAGAAACTTGCGCTTCGAGTAGTACAATCACGCATGGTTAGTTGGTTACTGATTCTTGTGATTGGGTTTAATGCAGCAGGGTTCGGCGTCAAGGGTGCTGCAGGAGACGTGCAGCTACATCCGGAGCCTCCACCGGGAGGTGGACGACCTCAGCGACACTCTCGCCGCGCTGCTCGCCTCCGATGCCGTCACCGCCGACCAGGCCGCCCTCATCAGGAGCCTCCTCATGTGATCCATCGTCCATGCATTCACGGAGCTCGGCGCATGCGTACGTAAGTCGTCCATGGTGGATGAAGCATGCCCTGGCTGGCTAGTGCGTGAGATCAATGCTTGTATTGTTTTTCCTTGAAAGTTTTGCATTGTTTGGTTCATTTGGTCGATCAGTCCGAGGCTCCGAGCTTGGATCGCGCACCAGAGGTCATTCATGTCCGTCCGGCCGGCGAGCTTGGACATCATGATCGGTGGTGTTAATCACACGAGATACTGGCACTGTGCTCTACAGGCCAGTATCTGTCTGCGCCACCCAGTATGTACGTCCAGCTATAGCACGCGAGCGCGAGAGCTCCGCGACGCTGCTGTACGCTGAAAGGCTAATGCGTGTTGTTTAGTGTGCACGAGAGGGTGCTTTATTAGTTTTTGGCACTGCTTGACTCTCTTAATTAAGATGCATGGATCATCGCTTTCTTTTTCTTGGTTAAGGACCACGAGATTGATAATTGCAGCTAGCGCTCTTGGATGTATGCGTGCGTATGTGTATACTCTTTGTAGTAGTAGTCGTAGTAGCGTCATGTGTACGTTCTGTCTGAGCTAGTTTTGGAGTATACTTAAAGGCAATGATTTGTGAGCCTCTCTTAATTAGCTGCGGTGCCTAACGAAATGAATGCTGTGATGCCCTTTGCAAACAAGAATATGTTAAATTTGGTATTGTCTATGTGATACCACTACATCGATTTGGACACAGAATGTACATATATACATGTAGCCTAGAGCATTTCGTTAAAACCTAGCTACGCAATTTGGACCAGTTTGTGAGTCAGGCGAACAGATTCTTGAAACCTAGGTGAGCGAAACGCACATCAAAAAATTAGCACAAAGCTGAGAAAACATAATTGCTACAATGTAAGTTATGAAACTTGAACAGTAGCACAAATTTTCTCATTTCAAAAACTTATAGCCAAAGGTCATGTTATTTTACTAAGTTTCCACTCATGTGTATAGATGTGCTTGCTTATTTTTAAGACTTCACAAAACTTGGAAGCAGAACTTGCTAAAAAAGTGCTTTTTAGGAAATGGGTGCATCAGAACTTAAAATTTGTTTTTGCACATATACCCAAACGAATATCTGATTAGCAGCACAGATTTGTGCTGTGGGCGTCCCTTGAGCCTTGATCCAGATTCTAGCATTTCTGGACATGTACTTCATTTGAATTGAATGAAATAGACGTACCCAGTAAATGACGCTGATCAGTACAGCGAGTGTAGTACAGTACTCCAGTACGTACGCAGTACTACATGTGGTATAAACTCACCGCTAGTAAATGTCGACTGAATTATCTTGTCCGGCATGTCCCGAGCAAATTTAATCCCAAATTCAAAAGTTGGGCGCGCCGGCCATTGAAATTGTGTCAAGTACAGTATGATGCTGGTATCAAGTATACGTCGTTTTTTTCTTCCATTGATGCATGGTTACCTAGACGAATGGTACGTATATCGATAGATGGGTGTGGATGCATGCGTGCATGGACCATGTGTAAGTATATATGATGATCGATACGCCCGTCCTACATCTTCTTAGTGGGGGCGCGACGGGAGGCAGGAAATCAAAGGCACGCGTGCCGTACGCTCATGACCACAACCGTGCAACTAATCAAAAGGATATGGATGTACCCCAGTAGTCGTACCTGGCCCTGTTGCTCTCGACAAAGTTCAGGGGGGCATATTTGCAGACATCTATTCATAAGAAATGAAAAGTGTAGAAATAGAAAACACATACGGTTGAAATGTCATGTCTATTTGAATCTTACGAGAAGAGTACTTTGTGTTTGATGGCAAATAGAAAGCAAAGTAATCGTAAAAGGAGATTGCAGTGAATGGTATAATTCATACAGAGGATGTAATACAAAGATTTCTATGAAAAAAAATTCCTATAGAAAGCAATCCTATAATCAAATGACTAACATAATACTTTCCAACGACAACCTCCTATCCGACACCTCGGACGAGAACTTTTGGCGGGCATTGACACGGAGAGGCAGCGGTACGAGGCGGCGGATGACACCGCCGGCACCTCAACGCCGTAGGCGGCGAAGGAGGAGGACGATATGATGACGATGAGTGATCCTCACCCGAGTGGGGTGGCATGCAATTTGTCATTGAGGCGTCCTTGGCCCGTTTGCCCGTGCAACGGCACCTGTGTCGCCATCCGCCTTCAACGGCAGTTGTGCGTTGAGTGCCGACGGATCTCTGCCTGTAGGGCGGGCAGTTGCCCGAACTGCACGTGCCCGGAGTGCCGCCCTATTTTTTTTCTTAGAGATTGCGCAATTGCGTACCTTATTTTTATAGAAGGCAGAGGTTTGAGTACAAGAATTGACATTCCGTTGCGAACAACACTGCCACATCACTCCACACCGGCTAGTCCGAAGATAGCCCCACCACAACAACAACAACAACCCGAAAAGCCTATCCTAGATTGAGAAGCAAGGCCGCGCCTCAGACGATGCCGACGCATCCAAGGAGAACATCTTCAACAAGATTTTCCTCGTCTACACACCATCCTAAAGGAGGTGAATGGCGGGATTTGGTCCGCCCCGAGAAAGGCGTAGTCTTGGCGATGCCAGCGATGGTGTGCATTGCGCCCCTGCAAAACAAACTTGGATAGCGGCGAACACCGGAGGAATGCAACCTAGGACCTCCAAGCCGTGTCTCCAAACAAGATACTCCCAACAGAGGGACGACGTCGAGGACGCCGCAATCACGTCGGTCCAACTCCAGACCTAGGCTTTCGCCCGGAGTCATCAACCAAACTGGAAAGAGGGCGAGTACGGTGTCGACACACCTCGGCGACGCCTCCAAGAAGGGAAACAACGCCCACGCGCGTCAACGTCGCCGGCACCGACCGAAGACGGGCCAAGACTTTTGTCTGAACGTCGCACACCTCCCTCCTCGCCCACCGGAGTGGGGCAACCGCGTCCATGTTGCTCACACTGCCACCGCCGCGGAAAACAAAGTTGTGGTCGATGCGTCGTGGTTCACGGTGGGCATAAAACCCAATACCCGAAGCCCGAACCCGGAAAACCCGAACCCGAACCCGACAAACCCGAGCACCACATCGGGTAGCAGTTTTGGAAACCCGAAATTTATTCAGGAAACTCGGGTTTGAAGTCACGGTACCCGATCCACCCGAATAACCCGAAATATAGAAATGTCCAGTAAAAAAATCCCCCAAACAGCGCACGCAAGGCCCAGCCCAGTACTAAATCTTGCCCAGCCCAGATACGTAGCCTAGTTACCTTGTGCGGTTGTGCACTTTGCCCAGATTCGTCCACAACTCGCCATCTCCCAGCCGCCGCAAGCTCACATCCATCAATCCTACCCTAGCCACTCCGCCATCAGCTGCTGGTGGCCGCCCGCTGCCACAACTCACAGCGGCGGCGCCACCTCTCGCATGTCCCAGACTCCCGGCGCTCCACCCCTAGCAGGCGACGATGTCCCTGTCTTCCCAGATGCGGCGACGGGTCGGCGCTCTTCTCGGTCTCCTCTGATGCCGCAGCAGGACGGCGCTCACCGCCACTTTCCCCGATGCGGCGACGACGGTGAGCTGTATGGCGACGACGATGAGCTGTGAAGGAGGACGCTACCGTTGAATTTCATGTATTTTTTGTTTTCTGTGTTGTATTTCGGGCAATTCGGGATTACCCGAACCCGAACCCGAATTCTCGGGTACCCGAATTCTCGGGTATCAACTTTTTTGGACAAATCTCGGGTATCATTTCTGGAAACCCGATTTTTGTATAACCCGAATTACCCGACCCGATTTCTCGGGTAAACCCGAACGCCCACCGTGAGTCGTGGTACACCGACGAACCCAACGACCCGAACGACGAGAGTCCACCTTCCTTCCACCTCTGGCTGGCCGAGCACCCGCAGCCACACCTTGAAACACCTCCGGCGTGGTCAGGGAACCGCCGCACAGTTGTTGTCACGGTCCCTGACAGCTGCTGTGTATCGGCTGGCCCACAAGCCCAGATCGGGCCCTGGCTGGGCCCAGATCTAGCCCGCAGCACCCACTCCAAGGTCGTTTGCGACAGCTCCACTGCGTCTTTCGCCGCCTCGAGGACGCACCGCCGGCGGCCACGGCGCTGCCAGCTCTGCCTCCAGAACGCACCGCCGGCGGCCACGACGTTGCCAGCTCTGCCTCCATGGCCCCAGGAAGCCGACAGACGCAGACCACGGTCCGCTGCCTCTGCCACGACGCCTCCAGGCCCGGGCTGTCGCCTCCATCGCCGCTCCGAAGGTCCTGGACCACCGCCAGCCACCTTCGCTCCGCCGCGACCCTCCTCTCGTTGCTCGCTCCAGGGAAGAGTGCCATGTCCTACCTGCCGCCAAGGCGGCCAGGGCACCGCCACCACCGCCAGTGCCGACGGCAGCGGCCGTGGGAGCTCGGGGTGGAGGTTTGCTGGCTAGCGTTGCGGCCTCCGGGGTTGCCCGCGCGTGCGACCCGAGAGGGGAAGGGAAATATGTGGGTTGTATTCGAAAGTGTGAAGTTGCCCCAGTGCCGCCCTACTGAATAGGGCTAGTTATAGTTTGAATTAATTAGATCTAGATTTAAATGGATTAGGCCTAATTTAAATGAGTTATGTCCAGTTTAATGAAATCTATCTAAATTTATGTTCATATCGTGTTTCAAAATTTATTATTGACGCCCAGTAGCCCGCGACGGTGCCGATAGTGTCCGCCCAGCGCTGCCAAATACTGTCTGCCTACCGCGAGTGGAGATACTCCTACTAAACTGGTTTGCGCGTGTCGATCACTTCGTATGACGCTTCTCGTTCCATCTAGTGGCAAGCAAGCCACGTGCCGCTTTGTTTCTACAGGAAAGCGCAAGCTAATGATGATCGGTCACACTTTGCATGCGTAATGAATCAGTGGATCGCTCGCTCACGGCGTCCGGCGGTGACAGGGAACGCCCTCGATCTTGATCCATGCATGTGTTGCCATTGTTGTGTGGCACAGGCGCCATCGAGAGCTAGCTTCACGTTAGCAGTCGCGTTCCACCGGCCGGAATAATCAGCGAGAACATGCTATGGTGCGATACCTAGCTCGATCGACCGTAGGCAATCAAGAATTTAATTTCTAGGTCCCCGGCCTGGTGACAGGAAGAGCGGGTCGACGAAAATGGAGCACCACAAGCTCTCCTTTTGTTCCCTTTTATGTGGATCGTCACGTCATAGCAGAGGGAACTAGTTAATCATGGAAAACATATAATTAGCACATGAGCGAATTAACCATCTGATACGCCTATTCTGTATGCTTTTTATCCTAGAAAAGTGCACATGTACGTGAAGTTGTCATCGCATTAATTAGTTGTTGGATTTAAGAATTCAGAATGATTTATCTCTGAAACTGATAATCTGATTAGCAATCGGTTTGCACCATCGAGTTCGTCTCGTAAAAGGTTTAAAAGTTGGTTCTCATGTTCCTCTGTTTCAAGTTTCAGCCAATCTTTTTGTCACACTAGTTACTGGATTATTGTAATGTAGATGCCAGATTAACAAAGAACAATTATATTCAATAATATGCATAGTTCATAGTATTTTATACATTTCAATTATATGCATAGCTAAAATTCGTGTGTTAGTGTGTTTCAAATAAACAAAAGATGATATTTTACCTCAAAATTAGTATAATGTGTAAGTCTTATATTTGTGTAGAATGACTTAAAAACCTAGAAACCAACACTTATTATAATCTGTTAGGTGCGTATTATATAACCTGACAACTGTGAATAATTTGGAAAATACCGACAAAAATGTTACTAAAAAATGTCGTGTTCTAAAGATCCATCATGAGTAAGAGTAAGCCAAAGTGATAAATTATCATCAATAGAGATAGAAGCTTTCCAAATTTAAGATTTTGAAAATATTAGACGAGGTCATCGTTTCAGACACATGGGTAAGGAATAGCTGTTGCCAAAAAGGAAGAGGGGGTGAGTCGGTCCCGATGAGGTTCAGCATCGTCAGCTGTTGCCTAGAGAGAGGTTGGTTTTTCACCTAGTCCGTTTGTAGACTCAAACACAATCGACTAGCGCGAGGTGATTGGTTTTGCATTGATGCCGGAACGCACGGCCAACCGTGATCTCCCTCCTTCAACATTCGAGCTCCCTGAGCATAGAATAATTCACAATTCTTAAACCCCACCCCTCCCATTTCTTTCTCGGTTCTACGTCCAGCTTGCTCGAAACAACCGTTCCAGTCGTTCACTTTTCTTTCATCCTAACAAAAAAAAAACAGTTTTTTCAAAAAAAAATTGAGAAAAAGTTTTTTTTTTCATAGAACAGTACTTAGAGCCTGGCTAAGTGTACTGAAGACACGGCCCATTATACTTGTGCATTGCCAAAGGCTAATAGGCCTGCGAACATCTGGGCCGGCCACCTCAGCCAGCCAGGCATGGTAGTCCCAACGTTTCCATGTGAGCCAAGATATGATTGGGCAACCACCAGTCCATGACTGGACTCCACCCCCGAGAAGAAGACCAACCTCCCGGCGATCCACCCCACCGTCACCGTGCTTGCGCGCGCTCGCCTGACAAGATAAAGGGCGTCGTCGGTTGCAGTTAGGTAGGAGATCGAGGTCTCGCCCCGCCCCCACTCGCCACTAAAGGCCACCGCCTGCTGCCGATAGCTTTGGGGCTTGGACCGGCGCGCGGCTTCTTGCGGTGGGTGGTGGTGTGGTGTTCGTCCAGACCGCGTGCGTGAGTGATTGCAGCGGAGGAGCAGACCCGGGGAGCGATAGAAGTGGTAAGGGTTTCTGATCTTCTGTTTTTTTTGTTTAAATATGATTGCTCACCACATATGCCATGTGGTCTGATCTTCTGTTTTCTCCCCCCGCGCCTCTGGTTTTGGTTTGATTCATTGGAATGCCGCCGCCATGAATTGTCTCAAGGAAGAGAGAGCAGGCTTTGCTTGGTATTAGTCTGGCGCCTGCTCGGCTTTAGTTCTTCAATTCCTCTGCTGTGCTGTGTGATTCGCTAGTTCCGTCAGTTTGTGCCCAGATTTCATCCAGCTCTGTCCGATTTGGTCCAAATTCTACTACTAGTACTAGTACAGTAGTACGTTCTGTTTACCTTTGACAAATGCAGCTTTCTGTGTAACTAACGCGTTGCAACAGTTTTGTACAAGAAGAATCTACGGAAAAATGTTGATCATAGTTCACCAAGAAGTGAACAGTGAATGCTACTATGCTAGTGGATCATAGTTTTGCCACAGTTTCATTGTTTAGGTGGGGATTTGTTAATAGTTTCCATGGTTCTAGAATCTTCTAGTTGAACAGCGAATGCTTTTGGGTTGGAAAAACAAATTGAGTGGTTGTGTTAGTGGATTATTTTCTTTGCAGTGGATCAGAGGAACACCAAGAAGTGATAAAAGCATAGTAGATTATGATCAACTAGCTGAAAGTCTTTGCCTCAATAGGTTAGCTGAAAAGCTATTGCACATGTCACAGGATTGACGATAGCACAAATTTGCAATTTCTCTGGATCCATACTCTTTTTGCAGTGCTATTTGACTCACGGACCAAGGTCACCAAACAAAGTTTTATTTATGCCTTCTTAGCTTTTTCGTGTACTAATGAACTACTCTTTGCAGATGACTGATAATAATATGTGGGGAACATATAATAGTATATTTTTATCTTTTTTACCGAAGATTGGGCCTAGGTCCTCCAAGATATCACTGCTTCTTATAACACGTCGGCTACTTAGCATAAAGTGATCTTATAAACATGTTTTCATTTACCAAATCACGATCAGAAAGAAGAAACAAAGAGAGAACATACTGTATCACCTTTTGTAGTACTAATTTGGTGCAGGTCACCCACTGCTAGTTGGCATACTATAGTCCAGTTATCATTATAGCGGTGACGCAATCACCATATACCTTGTTTCCTAAGTTCTGTTTTTTGCCGAACCAGCTGATAAATGTACGGATTTTTGTTCTTTCTATAAGTACCAATTTTCAAGCCTTGATAGAAAGCAACATAAATTCTTTTTAAAAATTCACTTCCATGTAGACTTTACACCTATTCCATGCTTGTAGGAAGGAACAAATGTCCAAATTTTCCCAAGAGTTTCTCTCATAGAGCAGCATAAGCAATGATAATGTTTGCAACTCATGTATAACTAGGTAGAAACATAATTTGTTGTTGTCATTTGTATGGCAGCGTATTTACATCCCAGATAGTACTTTACTACTGTAATATGCATATTCAATTACTAGTGACACATGTAGCCCATCTGCAGGAAATGCTCAACCTTTGTGTTTGATGACTTACAGAATCATGAGTGGAACAGGGTACACGATAGAAGTCACTAACCTTTCAAGCAGCGCATCTGAAAGTGATCTTCATGAGTTCTTTTCATTCTCTGGCCCTATTGAGCATATAGACCTTATCAGGTGATATTTACTTGTCCTTTATAAGTTACAGATAGTTTACTGCTTATGATGTCAATACATGCAGAGAAAATTTCAAGATACACCATGTTTGCTAGAATTTTTGGACATAGGAATATTTTATTCTTTTAACTGATCATTGTTAATCTCCAATTGTATTCTGATTGTTCAACTCAAATTTGTGTTATCTTCATGTACTTTTCTTCTTATCATCCATTTTATTGCGAATTTAACACTAACAGGTCAGGAGGATATGGTTCTACTGCTTACGTGACTTTCAAGGAACCGTATGCCTTGGAAACTGCTGTATTGCTGAGTGTAAGTTTTATTGGCATCAATATTTTTTTCAAACAAGTGGTTTGGATCATTTTTAATTAATTCCTGACGTTCTATGATATGCTGATTCAGTGTAGTATTAAGTTTCCTACAGTACGAGTTCTTTGGTTCTGTTGAGTTATATTGGTACATCTTAATGTACACAAGTATTGTTAATTTGCTGTCCTAGTCCCCTACATTCCATCATCTGAAGTACATAGTTCCGCTCAGATTCCATACTGGTGAAGTCTTTGAAAATGTATCTGTTATCACTTGAAAAATAGTGGTCAGATGTTTTTATATCATTATTTTGTGTATCTACTATTTTAGGCCTAACCTTCAAAGTAGATAACCCAAATCTGTGTTTGTTGAGCAATCTGGAAGGTGCCATTACGCATACATACTTCTTCGCTGAAACACTTGGATGACTGCATTAAATACACATATGTTCACTGTTTTTGTCCTTGATGATGACACTTCTAATCTTCACAGGGGGCTACAATTGTGGATCAGCCGGTCTGCATATCTCGCTGGGGTCAACCTGATGAGCCTACTAATTTCTGGGACAGACCAACTTGGCAACCTGATGAGCCTTCTAATTTCTGGGACAGGCCAACTTGGCAGGTCGAGGAGGAAATGGAATATAGGGTATACATCATTCATGCTGCTAATTTTCACCTGTTTATGACCATCTTTCTATCAAGTGACGATAATTTGGACTGTGTTGGTCACACAGTAAGTCAGTAAATAGCAATATGTGAAAAACTAAATTAAAACAAACCACTGTCAGACAGTATTTTTTTGTCTTGCTGTTAAATGTAAGACAATTATTTCCTTACGTGAAAAGTAACATAAAAGTAAAATCACATCTCTTTTCATGTATGACCAGTTTGAGATAAACTAATTTGAATGTGAATGATGATTTCATCAGCTAACATATTGTTCTTTCATTACTACAACTTGAGCAGGAGTACCAATCATGCCAGTTCAACTCCACTCCACAGGAAGCTTTTACAGTGGCTCAAGACGTCGTTAAGACGATGCTGGCGAGGGGATACATACTCAGCAAGGACGCGTTGTCCAAAGCTAGAGCCTTCGACGAGTCCTACCAGATAACAGGGTCTGCAGCAGCGAAGGCTGCAGAGCTGAGCAAGAGAATCGGCCTAACCGACAGAGTCAGCGCTGGTGTCGGTGCGATCAGATCAGTGGACGAGACGTACAATGTGTCTGGGACGACCAGAACCGTTGCAGGTGTGACCGGAAGAACGGCGGTGAAGGTCGTGAACACCATCGTGACCAGCAGCTACTTCTCCGCGGGAGCTATGATGGTGTCCGACGCCCTCCACCGGGCTGCCAAGGCCGCCGAAAATTTGGCTGCTCATGGTAGGCAGAATTAAGTGATATAAACACACAGTGCATATGGTCGGTTGTTTCAGTTAAACACAGGTCAGCCGCTCAGACAATAGGAGTGAACTCAAGGTATGATGTTTCCACATAATTCGACGATACGTATATAATAACACTGCTGTACTAGCCACGTAACAACTGTCGGTTATTCATATAACAAATGTTGGTTGAACAAGCTATTTGTGCAGAGTTCGTTCAGGTCATCGTGCAGTCATGTTTATTCATTCAGTGATGACCTGCTGATCTTATTTCTGAACGTTCTGCCCACGTCGACTGTTGAAACATAAATTTCATTTCTGACACAGCTGAGTATCTTCATTTTAAACCGACAAATGTATACTAGAGCAGTAGTGGCGCATAAAAGGAGAGCCACAAATATTATTAGGTTCCTAAGCAAACCTCTTGCCGCATGAAGTTCTTCTGTAAATGCTCTTCACACTGTACAAAGTACAAACAGCTAAAAACATAGGAGGACTTTTAATCTACGGTACACTGTAACAAAAAAAAAAGGCATCAGCAGCTGCAGACGGGGCACCCGATGAGGCCGTTCTCGTTGCAGTCTGGGCACCGCCGGAACTCGCCGCCGTCATCGTCCTCGACGAAGATCTTGCAGCTGCCGTAGCACGTCTCGCAGGGCACGAACCGGACGTCGCCGCAGGCCGCGCACGCCTCCATGCACCCGAGCTTGCGCACGGGCGCGGCGTCGCACCCCTCCAGCGCGCGCGCCAGCTCGCCGGCCTCGTGCAGGGCCTGCACGTCCTCGGCGCCACCGAGGTACCGCCCGTCCACGAACACGCGCGGGAGCGCAGCTCCGGCGGCGAGTAGCTGGGCGAGCTCGTTCTTGAAGGCGGCGTGCAAGGACACATCGCGTTCGTCAACGCGCACGCCGTAGCTGCGCAAGATGCTGCGCACGGAGCAGCAGTCCACGAACGTCTTGCGCACGCCGCGGAGGCTGGTAAAGTACACCACCGCCTTCCGCTTCCCTCCCGGCGGCCCCACCTTCGCGTCGCGGCCGCCGTTGCTCGCCCTCCGCTCGATGATCTTTTCTTGGAACGCGTTGATGCGGGCCCGGACGATGCCGGAGAGCTCCGGCATGTCCCTGGTGGCCGGCGAAACCGGCCTGCACACACTGGCGTCGTCGACTTCCTTCCGCGATGCTGGTTCCTCCTTGTCCATTGGCGAGTTAGCCGTGATCGGCTGCGACGGCGACGTGTCCTCGGCAAAAGCCTCACGGAAGCCGGACAGTATCTCCGGGTCAAACTCGAATACCATTGGCACGTCCGCGTCTGCCAGCATCCACGGCGGCGTCGTGGGCTTGGGCGGCTGATTATGCGCTGCACGCGGCGTCGGGCCCTCGTCGTCGTCGAGCCCGGCCATGAGCTCCCACGCGTTGATCACCTCCGGCTCGTTGGGCGGCGTCCGCGTCGGCGTGCTGGCCCTGACGACGGTCTGCCGCCTCGGCGGCACCATCATCTCCTTTACAGGGGCGAGCATCACCACCTCCCCCGTGCCGGCGGCGCGGTCACCCTCTAACTTCATCATGATCTCCTCGACCGTCAGGGTCGCGAACTTGCACGACGTCGCGCCGGAGCGCCGGTTAGGGGCGAGGCCGAGGTTGCCCAGCACCGACGCGGCCTTGGATCGCAGCCGCTGCCGGTCCACGGACGGCAGCGAGAAGCTCCGGCTCGCGCGTGGTCCGGTCACCGTCGAGGCCTCCACCCAGCGCATGTCGCGACGCGCCTCTATGGAGGTGGTGCACCCCATGGCTGGCCGGCAGACACAAACCGGCGTCACAGCTCCGTGGTGCTAGCTCTCGTTGACGTGCGCTCGCTCGATCGACGGCGACGGCGTGGACACAACCGCAACAGGCGATCTGGAGAATGGCATGGAGAGAATGGGAGGGTCTCTGTGGGTTCTTGGGCGTGGTGAGCTCGAGGTAATGCGGCTTTGTAGGAAGAAACGGATCCAGCAGTTTTCTCCACAGCTTTGTTGGCTTAATTAGTCGTCAATGAAACGGCCGGAAGACAAGCGCGAAGGTGACAAGAATAGCACGAATAACGGATGATGGCACGCACGAATGGTTTCATTGTATTTAAATTGCTTGAAGAAATCAATGCAGCTGGCCAGGTTTTAGTTTGACAATTTTAAAGACACTTTTGTTTATTCAAGTTCATTAACATCTCTTTAATCCGTGGGAAACGTATTTGCAGAGATTACTCGATTGTTCTCCCGCTAGGAGTACTCACATGCTAAGCACTTCGATCTACACTCTACGCAATCAATCTCTACTCTCCTACTTTCTAAAGGAAAATTGTAGACATAGAAATTTGAGTGCTCTCAAGTTGCAAAAACACAGGTAGTGACTGGCACTTTGAGTGCAAAACACATCTCCCCTCCCCGTTCCCCTCCCTCCCCTCCCCTTGAGAGTCCCCTGAGTGCGGCCGGGCCGATCCCGAGCCTCGACGGCGGCGCTGCCGGCCGGAGTGGGCAGAGGTGAGGTGCCGGGTAGGTAGGCTTAGTAGTAGGCTAGATCTAGTTTTGTTTTCTGTGTAGTTGTCGTGGCGGATGCCCGCTCCTTTTGCTCTCTCCTTCCTCCCGAGGTTCGTTCCCGGCGACTTCCGACGCCCCTCTCGTCTCGGCCGGCCGTGGTGGCGAGGGGGAGGATGGGGGTGGCGGGGCTGTTGCTGGTTTTGTCCCTCTTCTTTTGGTCTGGAGGTGTGGTGGCGGGGTCCGGCGGAGGTCGTCGTGCTCTGCTTCTGCTCGGCCTGGTGTTCTGCGGCTCTGCTTCGGCTTCTCCGGCCGGCCGTGGTGGCGAGGGGAGGAGTGGAGTTGGCGTTGGCTGTGGTCCTGTTTTTGTTTGCAGGTGGTGCGGGTGGCCCTCTTCTTCGACGTTTGAGCTCTGGCCGGCCGTGGTGGCGAGGAGAGCTGCGTCGGGAGGTGCTGAGGTGGTTGTGGCGGTTGGCCTGGGCGGTGCTCCGTCGGCTGGTGGTGCGGTGGAGCGGGGATGTGCGTACTGCGGCCGTGCTCGTTCAGTGAGCTTATGCTTCGTCGCGGTGCGGCGGACGACCTATGCGGCCTTCTACATCTTGTGGCAGTGCTCTCTCCCCGGAGGAAGGTGGTACGGCGACGGCGGCGCCGGCTAGGTTCTTGGGAGCCGGCGAGGGGTCTGATTGCGTTTTCCTTCAGAGTGCACAGGGTGTTTTGTGCAATTGTCGGGGTCCTTTTGTAATTTCTGTTTCTTTGTTGGACCTTCTTGTATGTTGTACTGACCACTCTGTTAATATGAATCGGACCCTTTCCTTCAAAAAAAAAAGTTGCAAAAACACACTCGAGTATCAGCCACTGATGCGACAACAATCATGCATCGCAATTTTACCCGAGCTTATTGTTTGACAAGTCCAGAAACAAATATTGAGCCATTTTAATTATTGTTTGAATCCAAATACTTTTGGTTCAATGCTAATTAAAATAAGGAAGACATACTTATTATTTTCGCTAATCCTGTGCATAGGCCTAGAAGATATGGATCTACACAAGCCATGGTGAAGATATGTGAGGGTACTTAGACCATCTCCAACCGAACCAGACCTTCTCCCATTCTCTCTTATATGTTCGGACTGTCTGGTACCTCCAACTTTCAGCTGATACATGGGGTCGACATGAGGGTTCCCATACATGTCCGGGTAGCCTGCCACCTGTCAGATAGGACGTGACCTACTCTAGACCACGTTTTCCCTTTCTTTTCTCTTTCTCTCCACATACACGTCTAGATCGGAAAATATGGCATTGTATACATTGAAATGTAATTTTGAGTGGTTGACACACGCGAATATAAATGCTTTGAGTCTTTGACCACTAGTTCTAAACCATCAATTGTATAAACCAAACAAGGTCAAAGTATTGTGGAAGCGATTTTGAGCACAAATCTATACATAAGGATTTCATGTATCTAATATAGATATTTTGAAAGAAAATCGGTTGTCAAAAATTAAATGTATGTTCATGTGTAACACCGTGACATCTACCGGAATGGGAGTGAGTAGTTGACTTTAGAAAGAAAGTCAAATCTAAATACAAAGCTAGGATTTTATATCACCAACGTGACAAGAACAACTATACTTCGTTAAAATTTAAGCCTTACAGTTACAAATAAACTAAGCCGAGATACTTCATTTCATCAATTGTATAACAAAAACTTATAGATTCGTCAGTACAAAATTAGAGGGAAAGTTGACCTTTGAAAAAATATGTTATGAGATGGCAAACATGACACGAACATTTAAGTCGATCGTGTTTTTTAATATAAATGAACACTTTAGATTGTATTAGGATTTAGATCTTAAAATTCGTCGACATCATGTCTTCATCGAGCTGAACTTACATTTGAGAAAACAAAAACAAAAAAGGAGCTGAACTTAGCTCTCTGTTCACGCGGTACCATGTGGGTTTTTGGTTACGAGCACGAAGGTGACAAAAATAGCATGAACTAGTATGCATGTCGAGTGGAAGACGGCCCGGCCCTCAATGAGAACCTCACGATTCATGACACATTTAGAAACTGCTATGACCGGTCAAAATCAGAGTCCCCGGCTCGTCACCATCTTCCCAAGTTCCCTGAGGCACACTTGCACGGAGACAGATCGATCTAGCTGCTGGGGCAATTGAGCAGCCGGGTGATCACTGCGAAGGCTGCTCCGTGCCGTGTCATGCGCCAAGATGGCCTCCACCGTCGCGCCGCTGAACACCGACATCGACGTGCCGATGAACGCGACGGCCCAGATCGGCAATGTGACGGCGGACAAGGCGTTCGTCCCGGTGGTGTGCTACTCCAACCTGATGATGACCGCCAACGGCATGTGGACAGGCGACGGCGTGAACCCGCTCGAGTTCTCCCTCCCGCTCTTCATTGTCCAGCTGACCGTCATCGTCGCCACCACCCGCCTCCTCGTCGTCCTCCTCAGGCCCTTCCGCCAGCCCCGCGTCATCGCTGAAATCCTCGCCGGCGTGCTGCTGGGGCCATCTTTGCTGGGGCAGAACCAGGTGTGGGCCAGCATGGTGTTCCCGATGCGCAGCCTGCTCACGCTCGAGACCGTGGCGCACCTCGGCCTCCTCTACTTCCTCTTCCTCGTCGGCCTCGAGATGGACATCCACATCATCCGCCAGTCGGGGAAGAAGGCGGTGTTCATCGCCGTGGCCGGTATGACGCTGCCCTTCTGCATGGGCATCGCCACCTCCTTCATCTTCCGGCACCAGGTGTCCCGGAACGTGCACCAGACCTCCTTCCTGCTCTTCCTCGGCGTCGCCCTCTCCGTCACGGCCTTCCCCGTGCTCGCCCGCATCCTCGCTGAGATCAAGCTGCTCAACACGGACCTCGGACGGACCGCCATGTCTGCCGCCATCGTCAACGACATGTGCGCTTGGATCCTGCTCGCGCTCGCCATCTCCATATCTGAGGAGCACAGCACCCCGCTGTCGTCCCTGTGGGTGCTCCTCTCCGGGGTGGCCTTCGTGCTCTTCTGCATCTTTGCGGTGCGCCCCGGGATGCAGTGGCTCGTCAGCCGCATTCCCGAGGGCGAGAGCCTGAGCGACGTGCAGGTCACCCTCATCCTCGCCGGCGTCATGCTCGCCGGCGCGTGCACGGACGCCATCGGCATCCACTCCGTCTTTGGCGCGTTTGTATATGGCCTGGTCATCCCGAGCGGGCCGCTCGGCGTGTCGCTGATCGAGAAGCTAGAGGACTTCGTCACCGGGCTCCTCCTCCCGCTCTTCTTCGCCATCAGTGGCCTGCGCACCAACGTCACCAAGGTGCGCGACCCCGTCACCGTCGGGTTGCTCGTGCTGGTCTTCGTCATGGCCAGCTTCGCCAAGGTCATGGGCACCATCATCATCGCGGCGCTCTATACCATGCCGTTCCGCGAGGGCATCGCGCTCGGGTTCCTCATGAACACCAGGGGGCTCGTGGAGATGATCGTGCTCAACATCGGGAAAGACAAGGAGGTGCTGGACGACGAGTCGTTCGCCGTGATGGTGATGGTGTCGGTGTTGATGACGACGCTGGTGACGCCGGTGGTGCTCAGCGTGCGCCGGCCGCCTCGGCGGCTCGTCGGGTACAGGCGGCGGAACCTGCAGCGCATCAGGCACGACAGCGAGCTCCGCTTGTTGGCTTGCGTGCACACCACCCGCAACGTGCCGTCGGTGCTGTCGCTGCTGGAGCTCTCCAACCCGAGCAAGCGCTCCCCCATCTTCGTCTACGCGCTCCACCTCGTGGAGCTCACCGGCCGAGCCTCCAACATGCTCGCCGCGGCGGCTGCCTCCGCCTCCAGCCGGACAACCTCATCCTCAAGCTTGCCTGCCGCTACCGAGCACATCTTCAACGCCTTCGAGAACTACGAGAGGTGCACTGGTCAGTGCACGTCGTACATACATGCATATAAATTATTTTGTACCATCTTATTTCTGCAAGATAGGATGACCAAGTTGACTTTGTATATGTTTACACAGGAGGCGTGTCCATCCAGACGCTGGCGGCGGTGTCGCCGTACCAGACCATGCACGACGACGTGTCCGTGCTGGGCGAGGACAAGCACGTCTCCCTCATCGTCATCCCTTTCCACAAGCAGCAGACGGTGGACGGCGGCATGGAGCCCATCAACCCGTCCATCAAGGGATTCAACGAGAGCCTCCTCTCCGCCTCCCCGTGCTCCGTCGCCATCCTCGTCGACCGCGGCCTCAGCGCCGCCGCGGCGCGCATGTCTGGCGAGCACCGCATCGCGCTCTTCTTCTTCGGCGGGCCCGACGACCGAGAGGCGCTCGCCTACGCGTGGAGGATGGTCGAGCACCCCGGCGTCACCCTCACCATCGTGCGCTTCCTCCCGCCAGAGTACCGCGCGGCGGCGCGCTCATTCTCCGACTCCTCCTACCGCTCGGGCATGGGCACGGACCCACGCGCCCCGGCCGCCATGAGCAGCAGCACGGAGGGCAAATCCGAGCTTCAGATGGACGAGGAATACCTGAGCGAGTTCCGCGTGAAGAACCACGGCAACGGCGCCATCACGTACACGGACAGAATGGTGTCCAACAGCGAGGAGACGGTGGCCGCCATCCGGGGCATGGACAACAGCGCGCATGACCTGTACATCGTGGGCCACCGCCCAGGCGAAGCCGGGTCGCCGATGACGTCGGCGCTGGAAGACTGGATGGAGTCGCCGGAGCTGGGGCCAATCGGCGACATGCTCGTGTCGTCGGACTTCTCCATGGCGGTGTCGGTGCTGGTGGTGCAGCAGTACGTGGTGGTCGGGGCGCCCGTGGCCGCTGCGCCCGCACCCGCACCCGGCGGCGGAGACCAGGCACGCCAGTACGCGACCAACGCTAACCAGCGGCCGTCGGCGGCGTCCTCGGCGTACCGGGGCAGCCCGGCATCGACGACGTCCGATAGCAGATGGTCTAGCGACGTAGGCTTCTGAGGCACGTACGGTCTTCCGTTGTTCTGATTTGGGGATTTCGTGTTTCCTGTAGTCGTGTATGTTGTTCTTTTCTACGGTGCACCAGGTCGTCTTAGCTTTTGTATTCCCATTATTCTGAATTAAGAAGTTGTAGGTTTGTTCTAAGTTAAATTACTTCAATTCTGACTAAGTCTATAAAAAAATATGACAACACTTACAATAGTAATCGAGTTTCAGTATACACTTCCTATCATTTTTATGCATTTTCTGGAACTACCTATTAACAAGATGCCACAGTGTCAGTTCCTGTTTTCTGCTGTTTTTGTATTTCAGAAAATTTGTTCAGGAAATATTCTCGGAATTGGATGAAACAAAAGCCCAGCTTCCTATTTTTCTGTCACATACACGGAGTCCGAAGAAGAGACGAAGACGGGCACCGAGCCAGCCACACTATGTGGTGGCAGCCCACCTTCTGACCGCTCGGTGACGTGGTGTGGGCCCCACGGGTGCCTCCAGCCGCCGCCCTTTCGCCTATTTATTCCCCCCCCCCCCCCCGCCGCGACAACCCTAAAACAATCAGTCATATTCCACGAAAAGTTCTGTCGCCGCCGCCGTCGTCAACCCTAATTCGGGGGACAGAAATCTCTGTTTTGGCACCCTGCCGGGACGGGGAATTGCCCCCGGAGCCATCTCCATCGACGCCACCGCCATCTTCATCGCCGTTGCTGCTTCCCATGACAAGGAGGGAGTAGTTCTCCCCCGAGGTTGAGGGCTCTACCGGTAGCTATGTGGTTTATCTCTCTCCCATGGTGTGATCTTTATGTGACCATGAGCTTTGTAATCTTGTTGATGTCATAGATGTTTCCCCTTCATTATGTATTGCATATGATAGTCAAGTTGTTTTATCATTATGATCTTCGGAGTCACGCACTACCAAAATTCCGTCGATCCGGGACGTTTGCATAACGTGGTGATCGTGCTCCAAAACGTCGCGATCTGAGATCCTCGACGAGTCCCACGACGTTATGAAAACGTCAGGGACCGAGTGTCATAGACGATTCTACGACGGTTCGGTGCACCTCCGAACGTCGTAAGGATCCTCGACGTTTCATCAACCGACGCGACCAACTGGGCCGGCCCGGTACTAGGCCCAGCAAGACACGACGTTTTTTTACGTCGCGGTCTGCGACACGTGGCAGACGGCCGTTACCGCCGTTTGCTGACGTCATGGTATACTCGACGAAAACGAAACGTCGCGTTATACAATGACGTCATGTCCGCGAGGTAAAAGCCGACACGTGTTCTACCCACAAAGGTGCCACGTGGAGGAATTTCGTGACCGTTTTTTTTCGTCGCGGTATCGATGTTGACGTAGGTGATGACGTCAGGGATGAACATGACGTTTGCATATCCGCGGGGTCATTGAATTTGATTTTCCACGTGGCCCAATCATATGGGTCCACGTGTTTTCTAACCACGACAAAGAAATTTCGTCGCGCGAAATTCAGGACGTCACCGTATCCCGACGTTTCCGTTCGATTGTTGTTTGAATGGCCATTTGGCGATCGAGACAAATTTTAAATAGTTTTCACATCAAAGCAAACACACATGCAACAAATACATACATTCTGAACAAGGGCTCACAGCCTTGCTCACCAAAAGCCACAAAGGCCATGTTCTACAGTTCACGAGGCAACAAGTGGTTGCCCAGCAGTGGCAACATAGAGTGTTCTGCCTTTCAAAGGCCACCAGCAACGTACAGTTTGAGACTCAGGAAGGGCATCAAAAAGCCTCACGAAGACTTACCAAAATGGCACGAGTTTGCAGAGGTTTTCACTTAGGAGAGAGTTCAGCTATCATCTGCTTGATAATGTCATTGCACGATGCTTGAATCTTCCTGGTTTCTTCTTGTTCCTTGATTATAGACTTCAGATGTTGTACACACATGATTGCTTCTGCGTCAGCATGTTCCTTGGCCTTATTGCGCTCATCAAGCAGAGACTCCAGTTCTAGCCTCCTTTTTTTCTCAGCATCAAACAGAAGCTGAAGCTGAATCATTGGCGCGTTCGTATGGCTTGGAATCACACCTATGTTTTTCAGGAAACTAGAATTTCGATTGCCCCGACCAGCACAGCAGCAACAGCTTCAACAGCAGAAAGAGGCGCCTTGACAGTGCCATCGGCTGCAGCAGATGGTTGCATCTCCCTTTCCATTTCAGCCTATAAAGCATGTGAAAGCAGAAGATGAAATAGCAGCTGAAGTAGAGTACAGGTACATTGATATGACAAGGGATCTGCTTGTACAGAACTTAGATTGGAAACCATGCTGTAATGACAAGGGATCTGCCTGTACAAACATAGATGCAGATAGTAGATCACAATGATATGTGAAGAAGCAGATGACAATGAAGCAAGCATGCTTGTACATGAACTATCAGAATTAAGCATGCTTGTACATGGAACTATCAGAATTAAGCATGCATGTACATGAACTATCAGATAGGAGATCACAATGATATATGAAGAAGCATATATGCATGTACATGAACTATCAGAATTCACAAAGGTATACCTCAGAAGCTACCTAGAAGAATCTATTCAGATAAATTGTTGATTCCATAGATGTACAGAATTTTGAGGGACTTACAATTGATGTTTTCACAGGCGAAGTGAATCCATGTTTCCTGAAGCTGAAGTGAGTATCTTTGAACAATTGAAAGGCATTGGCTTTGGCTTCCATATTGTTGCAGATAACCTCGTAGCTACGAGAACCTGTGGCACCAGGGAACCGGACAGCCATTCTGCTCTGCCTGGCTTTCTGACAAGTCACCTACACAAACAAAGGGTATGAACAGATTAGCGACAGTCCAGATGATAAAATTGAAACAGTGGCAAGGTTGAGTGAACAAAGACAGGACCTGATTCTGGGTTGTGGTCCATTTATCGACTAACTTGAACCAAACTGCTTGAGTAAAAGGATTCACTACATAAGGAGGTGTTCGTGCAAGCCTAGCCTTGTCATTACAATTGTCAAAATATGTTCTCTTCAGGAAATGGCGTCTTCGTCTTACACAGCTCTTTAGATTCATTAGAAGAGATCCACGGATCCAGGGGTCTTCAAGGTTCAAAACAAATCTTCCTGAAACAAAAGAAAGAGCATTATTTAGTTTTATGAACAGCAATGGAATGAACTCGAAAGTTGGGTTCCAAAACTTACACAGACATGTTCGAAGTACCCTGAAATATGTCACGTCTGCCCTTGTACTCTTTCCAGTGGGATAAGATAGGGACAGTTTCCTTCACAGCTAAAGAACACGCAGTAGCAAACATGGAAGCAATCCTTGGCTGCACTGGCCTTGTCTTTCCGGGAGGAATAACAATTCTGATCCTCCTGTCCTTCCTTCCAGGTGGCCACGGCAAACTGCCTGCTCGCCTTGGGCAGCTTCCTGCTGGCGTTGGGGAGCTACCTGCTCGCCTTGGGCAGCTTCCTGCTGGCGTTCAGGAGTTGCCTCCTCGGCTTGGACAGCTTCCTGCTGGCGATGGGGAGTTGCCTCCTCGGCTTGGACCACTGGTCGCTTGAGTTCAGCATCTACCTTCTTTGCTTGGGCTGATAGCTTCCGTTGGGCTGCAGCCCTCGTTACTCGTGGCGATGCGGATGCAGGGACTGCCTGCTCGCCTTGGGCAGCTTCCTGCTGGCGTTGGGGAGCTACCTGCTCGCCTTGGGCAGCTTCCCGCTGGCGTTCAGGAGTTGCCTCCTCGGCTTGGACAGCTTCCTGCTGGTGATGGGGAGTTGCCTCCTCGGCTTGGACCACTGGTCGCTTGAGTTCAGCATCTACCTTCTTTGCTTGGGCTGATAGCTTCCGTTGGGCTGCAGCCCTCGTTACTCGTGGCGATGCGGATGCAGGGACTGCTGGCGGAGTCGATTTGATATTCTTCTTTAAGACCGGAGTCTCAGGTGTTGTGATGTCAACTATTTCTGCACTGACGCGCTTGCGATTGGGAACTGCAGCAGGTTTTGTTTGTGGATCTACCATGAATAATGATCTCAGAGTTAGGTACAAACATAACACTTGGTAAGAACCTATTACAGCTACAAAATAAGCTACTCACTTCCGGGTTACTTCTATATAGTGTATTTCATGTTATTAAATATAGGACTGGTATTGATTGTTCTGTAGTTCTGATGAATTAAACAAGAGATACGAGTAATCTAATTTGTGGACCTAATAATGAAAACTGCTCCTAAGACTAATACAAGCTGGAAAATAAGCAAAAATTGACCATATGAACTCATTGTGGTTCTAACATGAATAAAGATCTAGCTCAAAATTAGCTACGAACATAACACTTGATAAGAACCTATTACAGCTACAAATTAGGCTACTCACTTTAGGGATTCTTCCATGGGGTGTATTTGCTGTTCTAAAATATAGGACTGGTTTTGATTGTTCTGTAGTACTGATGATGCAACAGGCATATATGAGTAATCTAATATCAAAGTTTGGAATAGCGGGCTATTCCATTTAGCGGCGGCTCCGACAGAAGCTATGAGAGACTAATACAAGCATCAAACAGACGGAAATAATTGTATCAAAATTGCATTCGGGATTTAGGGCATTTTTCTTACTGCTTTCCAGGGCGGGAACCTTTACTCGTGGCCTCAAAGTGGGAGACATTGACAACGAAGTTGTCGCGAGGTTAGTGAGGAGCTGGACGACGATGTGGCAGATCTTGACAGCGAGGTGGCAGATCCTGGAAGCGAGGTGGCAGATCTTGACGGCGACCTGGACGGCGAGGAGAAGATCTTGGCGGCTACCTGGACGGCGAGGTCGCAGATCTTGACGGCGAGCTGGACGAAGAGGTGGCAGATCTTGGCGGCGACCTGGACGGCGAGGTGGCAGTCTTGGGGCGAGTTGGACGACGAGGTGGCAGATCTTGGCGGCGAGCTGGAAGCGAGGTGGAAGGCCTGGTAAGGCGAGGTACACGGCGAGGTGGACGACCGGGACGGCGAGGTGGAAGACCGGGACGGCGCGTGCTAGGGTTTGGGGGGAGGAGTGGAGATTTTGGACGAGGATAGGAAGAAAGGGATATGTCGATACGGGAGATGGGAAATTTGGCGAAGGGGTATAGGCAGCGACAAGTTCGAAATTTTGTGCGCGCGCGCTGAAGGCGGCAAATTTTGGTGGATAATTTGGGTGGGCGGCGCGAAATTTGGTGGTTGTGCGGGAAACATTGCTGACCGTCGGATGCATGATGGAGCCATGTGTTAGGGTAGGATTATAGGTGGGATTCCAACGCACCGTAGCGCCATTTTTGTCAAAAACCCTAAGAAGTTGACCCCGAGGTCAACCGTGATCGGTCCCCTTATGCTTTTCTCCTTGGTTGTTTAGGGTAGGTCAGATGAACATTTAAAACCAACTTAATTTGAGCCCAGGTTTATCAAAGTGGAGTTTACTTGTGTAAATTTACAATTGCTCAACCTTCGTACGAGATAACTGTGGTTTCTGAAGCTGGCCATGCATACCTAGGATTCTGATGTTGGTTTTCCAATTACCAACACACTCTTTTATGCATATATTCGGAATATACTTAGGATTTGGTGGGATTCTGGCGTTTAGTCGAAACACCTGAATGCACACATGATTTTCTCCTTGGTTGTGTTAGGGTAGGTCAGATGAACATTTAAAACCAACTTAATTTGAGCCCAGGTTTATCAAGTGGGAGTTTACTTGTGTAAATTTACAATTGCTCAACCTTCGTACGAGATAACTGTGGTTTCTGAAGCTGGCCATGCATACCTAGGATTCTGATGTTGGTTTTCCAATTACCAACACACTCTTTTATGCATATATTAGGAATACACTTAGGATTTGGTGGGATTCTGGCGTTTAGTCGAAACACCCGAATGCACACATGATTTTCTCCTTGGTTGTGTTAGGGTAGGTCAGATGAACATTTAAAACCAACTTAATTTGAGCCAGGTTTATCAAAGTGGGAGTTTACTTGTGTAAATTTACAATTGCTCAACCTTCGTACGAGATAACTGTGGTTTCTGAAGCTGGCCATGCATACCTAGGATTCTGATGTTGGTTTTCCAATTACCAACACACTCTTTTATGCATAATAGGAATACACTTAGGATTTGGTGGGATTCTGGCGTTTAGTCGAAACACCCGAATGCACACATGCTTTTCTCCTTGGTTGTGTTAGGGTAATTAGGTCAGATGAACATTTAAAACCAACTTAATTTGAGCCCAGGTTTATCAAAGTGGGAGTTTACTTGTGTAAATTTACAATTGCTCAACCTTCGTACGAGATAACTGTGGTTTCTGAAGCTGGCCATGCATACCTAGGATTCTGATGTTGGTTTTCCAATTACCAACACACTCTTTTATGCATATATTAGGAATACACTTAGGATTTGGTGGGATTCTGGCGTTTAGTCGAAACACCCGAATGCACACATGATTTTCTCCTTGGTTGTGTTAGGGTAGGTCAGATGAACATTTAAAACCAACTTAATTTGAGCCCAGGTTTATCAAAGTGGGAGTTTACTTGTGTAAATTTACAATTGCTCAACCTTCGTACGAGATAACTGTGGTTTCTGAAGCTGGCCATGCATACCTAGGATTCTGATGTTGGTTTTCCAATTACCAACACACTCTTTTATGCATATATTAGGAATACACTTAGGATTTGGTGGGATTCTGGCGTTTAGTCGAAACACCCGAATGCACACATGCTTTTCTCCTTGGTTGTGTTAGGGTAATTAGGTCAGATGAACATTTAAAACCAACTTAATTTGAGCCAGGTTTATCAAAGTGGGAGTTTACTTGTGTAAATTTACAATTGCTCAACCTTCGTACGAGATAACTGTGGTTTCTGAAGCTGGCCATGCATACCTAGGATTCTGATGTTGGTTTTCCAATTACCAACACACTCTTTTATGCATATATTAGGAATACACTTAGGATTTGGTGGGATTCTGGCGTTTAGTCGAAACACCCGAATGCACACATGCTTTTCTCCTTGGTTGTGTTAGGGTAGGTCAGATGAACATTTAAAACCAACTTAATTTGAGCCAGGTTTATCAAAGTGGGAGTTTACTTGTGTAAATTTACAATTGCTCAACCTTCGTACGAGATAACTGTGGTTTCTGAAGCTGGCCATGCATACCTAGGATTCTGATGTTGGTTTTCCAATTACCAACACACTTTTTATGCATATATAGGAATACACTTAGGATTTGGTGGGATTCTGGCGTTTAGTCGAAACACCCGAATGCACACATGCTTTTCTCCTTGGTTGTGTTAGGGTAGGTCAGATGAACATTTAAAACCAACTTAATTTGAGCCCAGGTTTATCAAAGTGGGAGTTTACTTGTGTAAATTTACAATTGCTCAACCTTCGTACGAGATAACTGTGGTTTCTGAAGCTGGCCATGCATACCTAGGATTCTGATGTTGGTTTTCCAATTACCAACACACTCTTTTATGCATATATTAGGAATACACTTAGGATTTGGTGGGATTCTGGCGTTTAGTCGAAACACCCGAATGCACACATGCTTTTCTCCTTGGTTTGTTAGGGTAGGTCAGATGAACATTTAAAACCAACTTAATTTGAGCCCAGGTTTATCAAAGTGGGAGTTTACTTGTGTAAATTTACAATTGCTCAACCTTCGTACGAGATAACTGTGGTTTCTGAAGCTGGCCATGCATACCTAGGATTCTGATGTTGGTTTTCCAATTACCAACACACTCTTTTATGCATATATTACGAATACACTTAGGATTTGGTGGGATTCTGGCGTTTAGTCGAAACACCCGAATGCGCACATGCTTTTCTCCTTGGTTGTGTTAGGGTAATTAGGTCAGATGAACATTTAAAACCAACTTAATTTGAGCCCAGGTTTATCAAAGTGGGAGTTTACTTGTGTAAATTTACAATTGCTCAACCTTCGTACGAGATAACTGTGGTTTCTGAAGCTGGCCATGCATACCTAGGATTCTGATGTTGGTTTTCCAATTACCAACACACTCTTTTATGCATATATTAGGAATACACTTAGGATTTGGTGGGATTCTGGCGTTTAGTCGAAACACCGAATGCACACATGCTTTTCTCCTTGGTTGTGTTAGGGTAGGTCAGATGAACATTTAAAACCAACTTAATTTGAGCCCAGGTTTATCAAAGTGGGAGTTTACTTGTGTAAATTTACAATTGCTCAACCTTCGTACGAGATAACTGTGGTTTCTGAAGCTGGCCATGCATACCTAGGATTCTGATGTTGGTTTTCCAATTACCAACACACTCTTTTATGCATATATTAGGAATACACTTAGGATTTGGTGGGATTCTAGCGTTTAGTCGAAACACCCGAATGCGCACATGCTTTTCTCCTTGGTTGTGTTAGGTAATTAGGTCAGATGAACATTTAAAACCAACTTAATTTGAGCCCAGGTTTATCAAAGTGGGAGTTTACTTGTGTAAATTTACAATTGCTCAACCTTCGTACGAGATAACTGTGGTTTCTGAAGCTGGCCATGCATACCTAGGATTCTGATGTTGGTTTTCCAATTACCAACACACACTTTTATGCATATATTAGGAATACACTTAGGATTTGGTGGGATTCTGGCGTTTAGTCGAAACACCCGAATGCACACATGCTTTTCTCCTTGGTTGTGTTAGGGTAGGTCAGATGAACATTTAAAACCAACTTAATTTGAGCCCAGGTTTATCAAAGTGGAGTTTACTTGTGTAAATTTACAATTGCTCAACCTTCGTACGAGATAACTGTGGTTTCTGAAGCGCCATGCATACCTAGGATTCTGATGTTGGTTTTCCAATTACCAACACACTTTTTATGCATATACTAGGAATACACTTAGGATTTGGTGGGATTCTGGCGTTTAGTCGAAACACCCGAATGCACACATGCTTTTCTCCTTGGTTGTGTTAGGGCAATTAGGTCAGATGAACATTTAAAACCAACTTAATTTGAGCCCAGGTTTATCAAAGTGGGAGTTTACTTGTGTAAATTTACAATTGCTCAACCTTCGTACGAGATAACTGTGGTTTCTGAAGCTGGCCATGCATACCTAGGATTCTGATGTTGGTTTTCCAATTACCAACACACTCTTTTATGCATATATTAGGAATACACTTAGGATTTGGTGGGATTCTGGCGTTTAGTCGAAACACCCGAATGCACATGCTTTTCTCCTTGGTTGTGTTAGGGTAATTAGGTCAGATGAACATTTAAAACCAACTTAATTTGAGCCCAGGTTTATCAAAGTGGGGTTTACTTGTGTAAATTTACAATTGCTCAACCTTCGTACGAGATAACTGTGGTTTCTGAAGCTGGCCATGCATACCTAGATTCTGATGTTGGTTTTCCAATTACCAACACACTCTTTTATGCATATATTAGGAATACACTTAGGATTTGGTGGGATTCTGGCGTTTAGTCGAAACACCCGAATGCACACATGCTTTTCTCCTTGGTTGTGTTAGGGTAATTAGGTCAGATGAAATTTAAAACCAACTTAATTTGAGCCCAGGTTTATCAAAGTGGGAGTTTACTTGTGTAAATTTACAATTGCTCAACCTTCGTACGAGATAACTGTGGTTTCTGAAGCTGGCCATGCATACCTAGGATTCTGATGTTGGTTTTCCAATTACCAACACACTCTTTTATGCATATATTAGGAATACACTTAGATTTGGTGGGATTCTGGCGTTTAGTCGAAACACCCGAATGCACACATGCTTTTCTCCTTGGTTGTGTTAGGGTAGGTCAATGAACATTTAAAACCAACTTAATTTGAGCCAGGTTTATCAAAGTGGGAGTTTACTTGTGTAAATTTACAATTGCTCAACCTTCGTACGAGATAACTGTGGTTTCTGAAGCTGGCCATGCATACCTAGGATTCTGATGTTGGTTTTCCAATTACCAACACACTTTTTTATGCATATACTAGGAATACACTTAGGATTTGGTGGGATTCTGGCGTTTAGTCGAAACACCCGAATGCTCACATGCTTTTCTCCTTGGTTGTGTTAGGGTAATTAGGTCAGATGAACATTTAAAACCAACTTAATTTGAGCCTAGGTTTATCAAAGTGGGAGTTTACTTGTGTAAATTTACAATTGCTCAACCTTCGTACGAGATAACTGTGGTTTCTGAAGCTGGCCATGCATACCTAGGATTCTGATGTTGGTTTTCCAATTACCAACACACTCTTTTATGCATATATTAGGAATACACTTAGGATTTGGTGGGATTCTGGCATTTAGTCGAAACACCCGAATGCACACATGCTTTTCTCCTTGGTTTGTTAGGGTTGGTCAGATGAACATTTAAAACCAACTTAATTTGAGCCCAGGTTTATCAAAGTGGGAGTTTACTTGTGTAAATTTACAATTGCTCAACCTTCGTACGAGATAATTGTGGTTTCTGAAGCTGGCCATGCATACCTAGGATTCTGATGTTGGTTTTCCAATTACCAACACACTCTTTTATGCATATATTACGAATACACTTAGGATTTGGTGGGATTCTGGCGTTTAGTCGAAACACCCGAATGCGCACATGCTTTTCTCCTTGGTTGTGTTAGGGTAATTAGGTCAGATGAACATTTAAAACCAACTTAATTTGAGCCCAGGTTTATCAAAGTGGGGTTTACTTGTGTAAATTTACAATTGCTCAACCTTCGTACGAGATAACTGTGGTTTATGAAGCTGGCCATGCATACCTAGGATTCTGATGTTGGTTTTCCAATTACCAACACACTCTTTTATGCATATATTAGGAATACACTTAGGATTTGGTGGGATTCTGGCGTTTAGTCGAAACACCGAATGCACACATGCTTTTCTCCTTGGTTGTGTTAGGGAAATTAGGTCAGATGAACATTTAAAACCAACTTAATTTGAGCCCAGGTTTATCAAAGTGGAGTTTACTTGTGTAAATTTAGAATTGCTCAACCTTTGTACGAGATAACTGTGGTTTCTGAAGCTGGCCATGCATACCTAGGATTCTGATGTTGGTTTTCCAATTACCAACACACTCTTTTATGCATATATTACGAATACACTTAGGATTTGGTGGGATTCTAGCGTTTAGTCGAAACACCCGAATGCGCACATGCTTTTCTCCTTGGTTGTGTTAGGTAGGTCAGATGAACATTTAAAACCAACTTAATTTGAGCCCAGGTTTATCAAAGTGGGAGTTTACTTGTGTAAATTTACAATTGCTCAACCTTCGTACGAGATAACTATGGTTTCTGAAGCTGGCCATGCATACCTAGGATTCTGATGTTGGTTTTCCAATTACCAACACACACTTTTGTGCATATATTAGGAATACACTTAGGATTTGGTGGGATTCTGGCGTTTAGTCGAAACACCCGAATGCACACATGCTTTTCTCCTTGGTTGTGTTAGGGTAGGTCAGATGAACATTTAAAACCAACTTAATTTGAGCCCAGGTTTATCAAAGTGGAGTTTACTTGTGTAAATTTACATTTGCTCAACCTTCGTACGAGACAACTGTGGTTTCTGAAGCGCCCATGCATACCTAGGATTCTGATGTTGGTTTTCCAATTACCAACACACTTTTTATGCATATACTAGGAATACACTTAGGATTTGGTGGGATTCTGGCGTTTAGTCGAAACACCCGAATGCGCACATGCTTTTCTCCTTGGTTGTGTTAGGGCAATTAGGTCAGATGAACATTTAAAACCAACTTAATTTGAGCCCAGGTTTATCAAGTGGAGTTTACTTGTGTAAATTTACAATTGCTCAACCTTCGTACGAGATAACTGTGGTTTCTGAAGCTGGCCATATACCTAGGATTCTGATGTTGGTTTTCCAATTACCAACACACTCTTTTTGCATATATTACGAATACACTTAGGATTTGGTGGGATTCGGCGTTTAGTCGAAACACCCGAATGCGCACATGCTTTTCTCCTTGGTTGTGTTAGGGTAATTAGGTCAGATGAACATTTAAAACCAACTTAATTTGAGCCCAGGTTTATCAAAGTGGGGGTTTACTTGTGTAAATTTACAATTGCTCAACCTTCGTACGAGATAACTGTGGTTTCTGAAGCTGGCCATGCATACCTAAGATTCTGAAGTTGGTTTTCCAATTACCAACACACTCTTTTATGCATATATTAGGAATACACTTAGGATTTGGTGGGATTCTGGCGTTTAGTCGAAACACCCGAATGCACACATGCTTTTCTCCTTGGTTTGTTAGGGAATTAGGTCAGATGAACATTTAAAACCAACTTAATTTGAGCCCAGGTTTATCAAAGTGGAAGTTTACTTGTGTAAATTTACAATTGCTCAACCTTCGTACGAGATAACTGTGGTTTATGAAGCTGGCCATGCATACCTAGGATTCTGATGTTGGTTTTCCAATTACCAACACACTCTTTTATGCATATATTACGAATACACTTAGGATTTGGTGGGATTCTGGCGTTTAGTCGAAACACCCGAATGCGCACATGCTTTTCTCCTTGGTTGTGTTAGGGTAATTAGGTCAGATGAACATTTAAAACCAACTTAATTTGAGCCCAGGTTTATCAAAGTGGGAGTTTACTTGTGTAAATTTACAATTGCTCAACCTTCGTACGAGATAACTGTGGTTTCTGAATCTGGCCATGCATACCTAGGATTCTGATGTTGGTTTTCCAATTACCAACACACTCTTTTATGCATATATTAGGAATACACTTAGGATTTGGTGGGATTCTGGCATTTAGTCGAAACACCCGAATGCACACATGCTTTTCTACTTGGTTTGTTAGGGTAGGTCAGATGAACATTTAAAACCAACTTAATTTGAGCCCAGGTTTATCAAAGTGGGAGTTTACTTGTGTAAATTTACAATTGATCAACCTTCGTACGAGATAATTGTGGTGTCTGAAGCTGGCCATGCATACCTAGGATTCTGATGTTGGTTTTCCAATTACCAACACACTCTTTTATGCATATATTACGAATACACTTAGGATTTGGTGGGATTCGGCCTTTAGTCGAAACACCCGAATGCGCACATGCTTTTCTCCTTGGTTGTGTTAGGGTAATTAGGTCAGATGAACATTTAAAACCAACTTAATTTGAGCCCAGGTTTATCAAAGTGGAGTTTACTTGTGTAAATTTACAATTGCTCAACCTTCGTACGAGATAACTGTGGTTTCTGAAGCTGGCCATGCATACCTAGGATTCTGATGTTGGTTTTCCAATTACCAACACACTCTTTTATGCATATATTACGAATACACTTAGGATTTGGTGGGATTCTGGCGTTTAGTCGAAACACCCGAATGCGCACATGCTTTTCTCCTTGGTTGTGTTAGGGTAATTATGTCAGATGAACATTTAAAACCAACTTAATTTCAGCCCAGGTTTATCAAAGTGGGAGTTTACTAGTGTAAATTTACAATTGCTCAACCTTCGTACGAGATAACTGTGGTTTCTGAAGCTGGCCATGCATACCTAGGATTCTGATGTTGGTTTTCCAATTACAACACACTCTTTTATGCATATATTAGGAATACACTTAGAATTTGGTGGGATTCTGGCGTTTAGTCGAAACACCCGAATGCACACATGCTTTTCTACTTGGTTGTGTTAGGGTAGGTCAGATGAACATTTAAAACCAACTTAATTTGAGCCCAGGTTTATCAAAGTGGGAGTTTACTTGTGTAAATTTACAATTGCTCAACCTTCGTACGAGATAACTGTGGTTTCTGAAGCTGGCCATGCATAACTAGGATTCTGATGTTGGTTTTCCAATTACCAACACACTCTTTTATGGATATATTAGGAATACACTTAGGATTTGGTGGGATTCTGGCGTTTAGTCGAAACACCCGAATGCGCACATGCTTTTTCCTTGGTTGTGTTAGGGAAATTAGGTCAGATGAACATTTAAAACCAACTTAATTTGAGCCCAGGTTTATCAAAGTGGGAGTTTCTTGTGTAAATTTACAATTGCTCAACCTTCGTACGAGATAACTGTGGTTTCTGAAGCTGGCCATGCATACCTAGGATTCTGATGTTGGTTTTCCAATTACCAACACACTCTTTTATGCATATATTACGATACACTTAGGATTTGGTGGGATTCCGGCGTTTAGTCGAAACACCCGAATGCGCACATGCTTTTCTCCTTGGTTGTGTTAGGGTAATTGTGGCGCCCCGACCCGACTGCTATACAGTGATACTGTGTCTCCGGTTATCCGATATATACCACCAGACACACTATCAAAGCATAATAGAGAGATCAAGACTTGTGGAACAACTGGCACATCACAGACTCTACGACACAAATCATTATAGTTCAACTCTTATAATAGAGAAAGATAGCAAATCACAACCAGAGGTCACCGACCCAACATTACGACAAGCGGAAGCAAATTAGGTTGTTCTAAACAACAAGAACCAAATATGGCCTAAGAGGCCTACAGATAAACATCCAGCGCCAGCTGTTCCGGGATGTCCCAAGCTGCCACCTGGGAACCCCTGACTACTCGTCGACGTCCACAAAGAACCCACCTTCGAGGTCGGTGAAGTCCTCTTCTGAAACAAACAAACGACGTTGAGTTCGACGAACTCGCAAGATTATATATAGAGCTTTAGCTCGATGAGGCTTTCAAAGTTATATGGCTGTTTTGCATAAAGCTGATTTTATTTATGAAGACATAACTCAAAGGTATCGACTAATCAGAATATTTTGAAAGAGGGGTAAGAAGTAACTCTTTTCTCTTGAATCACATTTCTCATCATCCATCACCATCATCATTGTACCTGTTCATCAAAGGCACCTCCCCGAATCACCTCGAGGAAGTCAACCTTACAATCTTGAATGGTACCTTTAGTACCCAAGTTTTAATCATTCCGTTAAAGTTATTCTATGATCTCAGAATCCGGCACCAAGTCGTCCTTAACCGTGGACACGGCTTTTCGAAAAGATTTATCCCTGCAGGGGTGTACAATGTGAAAGTCGCCAGGTTCCCGAGGGACCTCCCAGCTTCTTATCCATGCGTACCGTCCGGCTCATTGCCCGTACATGCCTGTACATTTGCTCTCTTCCGGGGAAAGCCGGCTGAGTGGGAGCGGCTACAACCTTTACCTCGCTTAAGACTCACCAAGGATCATCAGTGGCGGCAGGACTGCCAGGATCACATCACCCCGCCCCACGGCCACTCATTTTCCTAAATACCACAGTCCCCATCTCAGTCTTGGCCACCATCTTCAACGCACGCGCAAATGGAAAACCAAACTAGAGGACCCTCGGCTAGTCCGCCACGAGTTAGTTGGTCGATAGGGATCCCATAGGCCCACGCCTGGTAGCACGCTCAACTTGGCTCGTAGGCGAGAACTCGCACTTAGGCGGCGAGAACGAGACAACCCACCACATTCCATGTGGCCTCTCATCCCCACCTTTACGCAATTTATTAACCGTCACCACCATTTTCCATCACACCCGTCCATTCCATCAACTGTTCCAACATTGAAACATCCACCGGCCATCTAAGCAGTTAAACTAAGCAGGGCTAAGCATATACATAGCAAGTATACTTGTCTCGGCCAACACTTCAATCCTATGGATATTAGGGAGGATACAGGTAATGGCAACAGATTTCTAATGCAACTAGTAGGATACTCTAATCCAAGCAAAAGACATTTGGAACCGAATGCAATAATATAGTGGGGAAAATAATTGCGGAAATATAGGAGGAGACATGCTCAGAGGGGGGATTACGCTTGCCTTGTTCCGGGGCTGATAATACGGTTCGTTAGGGTATTGCGGTGGCACCCCGACTGATTGATCTATCGATGCATAAAAACACCGGAAAGACAACAATCAATAATCACACAAGCAAAACGGTGCAATATACAAACACATGATGGCATGACATTTTAATGCACTGAAATTTGACTAACAAGTTAAATGGGGGGCGAAATAATTATTTCGACAAGAGGAGATAAAGCCCCATGTTTAAGTTAAGGTTTTTCCCTACTTTCTAGAAAGTGCAGTACTACAAATGTGTTCAAACATGCATGGAAATGATGTTAATGGATGGTTCATATTATTCTGAGCATTTTGATGTATTAAACACATTTTTCTGATAATCCAATAAGAAGTTATTGTATTTTCAATATTCGATTTAATGCTGCCATTTTACTAACATCACTTAAATAGCATCAAAACTAATTATCCATGCTTGGTGAAGTGGTGAAACATGAAGTACATTGGTTGCTGAACATTTTGATAGGTCAAACCTAATTTTTGGATCATTATTTTTTAAGTTATGAATTCCCCAAATTCCTTCTATAATCTGCCCCTTTTTACTACAGTGCAGGTAAAAGCTATCTCCAGTGTTTAGTTTAACATGAACATGATGTTAGAGTGTAAGGTTTATTCCACTGATCATTTTGATACCTTTTTTGCAAATTTTGGATCAAAATTTAATAAGTTATGGATTTACAAAGTCATTTCCTTTTTCTGCCATTTTCCTTATTTTAAATAAACAGCAACTAAATTAATTTAGTTGAACATGTAAATGATGCTAACATGTAAAGTTATTTCCCCTGAACATTTTGATATCTTATTTGTAATTTTTGGAGCAATATTCAATTTGTTATGAATTTTACAAAACTATTTTCTTTTCTGCCATTTTTGTAATCCTACTAAAACAGCAATTCAATTAATTTAATTGGATGGACAATTTATATCAATAGACAGGTTTTAATTCTCTGAACATTTTGATACCTTGTTTGTGAATTTTGGACAAGTATTTTAAAAGTTATTGATTTTACAAGTTTACACAAATTTCTGCACTTTTATTATTTTCCAGAAAAATCTACCAGAAGCGTTTTTCACCGTGTGGCTGGTTACACCCAGCCACTGACGGGTGGGCCAGCAGCCACGTAGGCTGCCACGCAAGCACGTGGCCCCACGGTGCGGCTTGACCGCGGTGTGGCCACGACTGGGCGGCGCGCGCGGTGACCACGGCGGAGCCGCGCACGGCGGCGGCAACAGGAAGCGCGTGCGAGGCCGGGAGGGCACGCGTTCGAAACAGCGCATCACCGAGGCCCTAGGGGCGGCGGAATGGACCGTACGGTCGCCGGAAACAACGACGGCGAGCTCGACTAGCGGCGGCCGAGAGGCGGCGACGGCGCTACGGCGTCCTAGGGGGAGAGGAGGGGGACGAATATGTCCAGGACGTTCGCGTACTCACCCTCGAAGCGTGGGAAGCAACGGTGGCGGCGGAGGAGGACCACAGCGACGGCGCGAAGCTCGGCGGTGTGCGTCGGGGTCGGAGAAGAAACTGCACGGCGGCGTCGATTGCGGGCTCCTCCCGTCGATTCCTTCTGCGTGGACGTAGAAGACGACGAGGCGGAGCTAGTGGTGGTCCGCGATCTGTGTCTCGGGCTCTCAAACGTCGGCGGCGGGCTCAGCCATGGAGCTAGGGTTCGGCTCGAGAAAGGAGCGTGGGGGAGAGCTGGGAAAGATCTGGGGAGAGGGAGAGAAGCTGCCCGGGTGTGCTCTTATCTCCTCGCAGGGGAGAGGCGAGCAAGGGGGGCCCGGGCGGCGCGACGCGAGCGGGGAGCACGGCAGGGGGGCCTCCTTCTCCCGCCGGCAATGGCGGGGCCGTGTCGGGCGGATGAGAGAGACGACAATTTTCTACAAAACCCCCTGGCACCTTTCTCCTTTTTACATCGGAGTCCTTTTCTGTTCTGTAATAATAAAACAGAGGTAGTTTTTGATTTATTAGGGGCACTTAAACATTTTAGAAAAATCTGAAATTATTTGGGTAGCCTCCCCATATCGAGTAGAAGCTCCACAAAAATTGGGGCCTCAAAATAAAATGTTTTGAGCAAGATTTGTTCATAGGGTTTGATTATGACAATTTTGCTAATTCCAAATTTATAATTCTTTAGAATTTTCAGAGCGAGTTAAAAATATTATTTCTTAACTCTTGGAACTTCCTTGACAAATATAAGATGTCAAGATATTTTTGTTTTGAAAGTTTGAACACTTTCATTGGTTGGAAATTTAGTTAAGACAAGTTTGGTATTTGCTTTTTAATTGGTGCCAAACCAATTAGTGTAATGTTTAGCCAATTTAATATGGATGCCATGATGCAATGAAACACAAAAGTGGAAAAATTAGACACATGTTTAGGTTCAAGAACTTGGGGCTGTTACAAATCTACCCCCCTTACAGGAATCTCGTCCCGAGATTCTTAGAGTAGGAAAGAGGGAAGAGGGTTACAACGGTACTACACGATCTTCTCGGTGTAGAATGATTCAGCGCATCCTGAAGATCTTCATCGGCTACACTTCAAGGTCATCGCTCAACTACACCATAGGAGAGGGGAACGAATGTGAAAGGAATGGTCTTCACGAAGATGTGACGATCGAGTACCCCCTAGTCAACTCTTGGACGAGACTTCGATCAGCTCTTGATTTAACGATTTGGAGACACATGGAGGTAACAGAAGAATGATAAGAGGTCTCCAGATGGTAGATAACTGTTTCTCAAAAAAATAGCGAATATGAACTTTGCACAAGGCCTTAAGTCTCGGAGGAAGAATGTTAAAACAAGATTCCAACATATGAACATGTAACCTCTACCAGACAGCTTGAGTAGAATCTTCCTCGCGGAGGAGCATTTAAGATCACTGGAGAAGGGTCGGGAAGATCGACCGAGGGAACTTTAGAAACTCCAAGAACATTAGTATCGGGAAAACTTCCCAAGAGCTAGACTAGAATGTCAACTCCAAAGGAGGAACGAGATTGCAGAACTCACATATTAGCAACTTGTAAGAGAACATCTGCACCTACTCGAATTACTTGCGACAATACACCATTGACTCTCCGCTGGGGAAACACCAACGAAGACAAAAGAAGTTCTCAGACTTCCTCCCTGTCTGGAACAATTCAACCAGTGGCTTGGATGCATAGATGAAATTCTCAAGGAAAGGAGGTGCCAACATACCATTCCGAGAATATTCTACACATGCGTGATCGAATTGGAATGATTCGGAGGGAACCAGACAATTCACTTAGATCCACAGCGACATCTTTCAGCAATTGCACGTGAACCAAGGGAGAGTCACTTCTAACTTCCAGAACACATACCTTGTGACGACACAAAGTTAGTTCCAACAAATTTCCAATGCTAACGCCCAATATCCAATATGAATCTCCTCAACATGGAGAGAATAAGAAGGTAGTTGATGGGCTCAACAACAAACTTATCCATATACTCCAAGCCGGTAGACTCATATTTCACCAGAACGGGGCATAAGTATTGGTCAGACTAACACATTCAGGCAGGTAGGTCTGAGTTTGATTTGCCGATAGCCCAATTCAAATCAAAAGATTTAGAGGTAGCATAACCAAAGAGGAGATACCACCCAGCTTCAACACTGACTGACTAGACATCCCTTTGAAGAGGAACTATGTTGGGATAGAGCTCTTGTCTTTCAACTCTCCAAGTTGTTTAAGCTCAACCGAATACTTCTGGACATCCAGCACGATTTTCTTGGAGAAAGAGTTGTTCAGAGAACCAGCTTACTCATAAGCTCGACATCACGGTCAGGTGACAACCTGGCGATACTTCAGGAAAGACCTCCAGAATATCACGATCCACCGATCTGTGTTGAGTTCGAGAGAGAAATCACGCCTTTCAAGGCACAACAAGGTGGTCTTGGGAGCTTCGTCACGAACCTAGTTCTTTGACCGAGGGAGTGCATCAGAGCCAACTGACTTGGTAGCACTGTCAAACTCAGCTTATTGATTGGCTAACCAATCATGCTAAGGAGGGCAATGGATCTCCCTGGATTTTAGAGCAGTAAGAACTGCTAAGAATACCCAAGGGCTGCAACATTACTCCCGTCTTATAATTCCCGAGTACCAAGTTACTAGGAAAATGGAGAGCAACGAGGTGTAAGAGCATCACTTCATCAGGAAGATCATGATACTCAGCACGAGTGCACACTCGTTATACCAAGATATCGTGCTTCTCTAAGATGGAACAGAAACAGAGACTAATAAACCTCCTATTCTGTGGAGTACAAAGCTTCGACCTAGCCCGAGAAGTGGACAAGGTACTGGAGTTTGTTTCTCCTAACAAGACGAATTGGAAAGTCTTGACGGATCAAGAGGGTGACTTGCATCGGAGCATACCAACGCACGATAAACTTTACTGTCAAAAGACAGACAAGGCCGGAGAGCAGATCGGAGTAAGAAACATGCGCAGGAGAATCCTAAGATGTTGAAGATACACCGGTTATTACTCAATTGTGATAACCATGCCCGAAAGAAGAGATACAGTAGAGTCACGAACATAGATGGGGGATTCGCTAAGCGAATTCTGGTCATAACCCAGATGATTCCAAGACAGAACCTAAAGCAAGACTAAGGAAGAGCTGAAGTTCCATAACCAGCTGAGGTGTGGGAAATTAAGGTTCAACCATTTACCACACAGACCACATAAAGGACTTGGGTTAAAGGTCAGCTTCATGTGCCGAGAATCATAAGTAGCATAACAATCACATGGGTAACAACCCACACAATTCATCATGCCAGACTCACAGCACAATCCGGGACCTTCGGTTCAAGACCTTGGGTTAAAATCCAACAGAGGAGCAAAGGATTAGACTCAGTTGAAGCATCTGAGTTGGTTTCGGATTGACAACGCAGCGGGAGCAACTGGACACATAACACTAACGGTCGAACCCAACCCCGTTTCTAATCATTTTGAAGTAACAGATGAGAAGTAAAACCTTTAACTCAAATCGAGGTAAGATTGCTCCGAGATTAGAGGGTAACCAGATAAGAGTAAAAGAATCCTAAGATGGTTTTCACAACTCATTTTTAGGTTAAAAATATTTTCACAAACACTAGACTCAACGTCGACCAGTAGAAGGGTTTCCTACAGGCAGTACTGCTCTGATACCAACTTGTGGCGCCCCGACCCGACTGCTATACAGTGATACTGTGTCTCCGGTTATCCGATATATACCACCAGACACACTATCAAAGCATAATAGAGAGATCAAGACTTGTGGAACAACTGGCACATCACAGACTCTACGACACAAATCATTATAGTTCAACTCTTATAATAGAGAAAGATAGCAAATCACAACCAGAGGTCACCGACCCAACATTACGACAAGCGGAAGCAAATTAGGTTGTTCTAAACAACAAGAACCAAATATGGCCTAAGAGGCCTACAGATAAACATCCAGCGCCAGCTGTTCCGGGATGTCCCAAGCTGCCACCTGGGAACCCCTGACTACTCGTCGACGTCCACAAAGAACCCACCTTCGAGGTCGGTGAAGTCCTCTTCTGAAACAAACAAACGACGTTGAGTTCGACGAACTCGCAAGATTATATATAGAGCTTTAGCTCGATGAGGCTTTCAAAGTTATATGGCTGTTTTGCATAAAGCTGATTTTATTTATGAAGACATAACTCAAAGGTATCGACTAATCAGAATATTTTGAAAGAGGGGTAAGAAGTAACTCTTTTCTCTTGAATCACATTTCTCATCATCCATCACCATCATCATTGTACCTGTTCATCAAAGGCACCTCCCCGAATCACCTCGAGGAAGTCAACCTTACAATCTTGAATGGTACCTTTAGTACCCAAGTTTTAATCATTCCGTTAAAGTTATTCTATGATCTCAGAATCCGGCACCAAGTCGTCCTTAACCGTGGACACGGCTTTTCGAAAAGATTTATCCCTGCAGGGGTGTACAATGTGAAAGTCGCCAGGTTCCCGAGGGACCTCCCAGCTTCTTATCCATGCGTACCGTCCGGCTCATTGCCCGTACATGCCTGTACATTTGCTCTCTTCCGGGGAAAGCCGGCTGAGTGGGAGCGGCTACAACCTTTACCTCGCTTAAGACTCACCAAGGATCATCAGTGGCGGCAGGACTGCCAGGATCACATCACCCCGCCCCACGGCCACTCATTTTCCTAAATACCACAGTCCTCATCTCAGTCTTGGCCACCATCTTCAACGCACGCGCAAATGGAAAGCCAAACTAGAGGACCCTCGGCTAGTCCGCCACGAGTTAGTTGGTCGATAGGGATCCCATAGGCCCACGCCTGGTAGCACGCTCAACTTGGCTCGTAGGCGAGAACTCGCACTTAGGCGGCGAGAACGAGACAACCCACCACATTCCATGTGGCCTCTCATCCCCACCTTTACGCAATTTATTAACCGTCACCACCATTTTCCATCACACCCGTCCATTCCATCAACTGTTCCAACATTGAAACATCCACCGGCCATCTAAGCAGTTAAACTAAGCAGGGCTAAGCATATACATAGCAAGTATACTTGTCTCGGCCAACACTTCAATCCTATGGATATTAGGGAGGATACAGGTAATGGCAACAGATTTCTAATGCAACTAGTAGGATACTCTAATCCAAGCAAAAGACATTTGGAACCGAATGCAATAATATAGTGGGGAAAATAATTGCGGAAATATAGGAGGAGACATGCTCAGAGGGGGGATTACGCTTGCCTTGTTCCGGGGCTGATAATACGGTTCGTTAGGGTATTGCGGTGGCACCCCGACTGATTGATCTATCGATGCATAAAAACACCGGAAAGACAACAATCAATAATCACACAAGCAAAACGGTGCAATATACAAACACATGATGGCATGACATTTTAATGCACTGAAATTTAACTAACAAGTTAAATGGGGGGCGAAATAATTATTTCGACAAGAGGAGATAAAGCCCCATGTTTAAGTTAAGGTTTTTCCCTACTTTCTAGAAAGTGCAGTACTACAAATGTGTTCAAACATGCATGGAAATGATGTTAATGGATGGTTCATATTATTCTGAGCATTTTGATGTATTAAACACATTTTTCTGATAATCCAATAAGAAGTTATTGTATTTTCAATATTCGATTTAATGCTGCCATTTTACTAACATCACTTAAATAGCATCAAAACTAATTATCCATGCTTGGTGAAGTGGTGAAACATGAAGTACATTGGTTGCTGAACATTTTGATAGGTCAAACCTAATTTTTGGATCATTATTTTTAAAGTTATGAATTCCCCAAATTCCTTCTATAATCTGCCCCTTTTACTACAGTGCAGGTAAAAGCTATCTCCAGTGTTTAGTTTAACATGAACATGATGTTAGAGTGTAAGGTTTATTCCACTGATCATTTTGATACCTTTTTTGCAAATTTTGGATCAAAATTTAATAAGTTATGGATTTACAAAGTCATTTCCTTTTTCTGCCATTTTCCTTATTTTAAATAAACAGCAACTAAATTAATTTAGTTGAACATGTAAATGATGCTAACATGTAAAGTTATTTCCCCTGAACATTTTGATATCTTATTTGTAATTTTTGGAGCAATATTCAATTTGTTATGAATTTTACAAAACTATTTTCTTTTCTGCCATTTTTGTAATCCTACTAAAACAGCAATTCAATTAATTTAATTGGATGGACAATTTATATCAATAGACAGGTTTTAATTCTCTGAACATTTTGATACCTTGTTTGTGAATTTTGGACAAGTATTTTAAAAGTTATTGATTTTACAAGTTTACACAAATTTCTGCACTTTTATTATTTTCCAGAAAAATCTACCAGAAGCGTTTTTCACCGTGTGGCTGGTTACACCCAGCCACTGACGGGTGGGCCAGCAGCCACGTAGGCTGCCACGCAAGCACGTGGCCCCACGGTGCGGCTTGACCGCGGTGTGGCCACGACTGGGCGGCGCGCGCGGTGACCACGGCGGAGCCGCGCACGGCGGCGGCAACAGGAAGCGCGTGCGAGGCCGGGAGGGCACGCGTTCGAAACAGCGCATCACCGAGGCCCTAGGGGCGGCGGAATGGACCGTACGGTCGCCGGAAACAACGACGGCGAGCTCGACTAGCGGCGGCCGAGAGGCGGCGACGGCGCTACGGCGTCCTAGGGGGAGAGGAGGGGGACGAATATGTCCAGGACGTTCGCGTACTCACCCTCGAAGCGTGGGAAGCAACGGTGGCGGCGGAGGAGGACCACAGCGACGGCGCGAAGCTCGGCGGTGCGCGTCGGGGTCGGAGAAGAAACTGCACGGCGGCGTCGATTGCGGGCTCCTCCCGTCGATTCCTTCTGCGTGGACGTAGAAGACGACGAGGCGGAGCTAGTGGTGGTCCGCGATCTGTGTCTCGGGCTCTCAAACGTCGGCGGCGGGCTCAGCCATGGAGCTAGGGTTCGGCTCGAGAAAGGAGCGTGGGGGAGAGCTGGGAAAGATCTGGGGAGAGGGAGAGAAGCTGCCCGGGTGTGCTCTTATCTCCTCGCAGGGGAGAGGCGAGCAAGGGGGGCCCGGGCGGCGCGACGCGAGCGGGGAGCACGGCAGGGGGGCCTCCTTCTCCCGCCGGCAATGGCGGGGCCGTGTCGGGCGGATGAGAGAGACGACAATTTTCTACAAAACCCCCTGGCACCTTTCTCCTTTTTACATCGGAGTCCTTTTCTGTTCTGTAATAATAAAACAGAGGTAGTTTTTGATTTATTAGGGGCACTTAAACATTTTAGAAAAATCTGAAATTATTTGGGTAGCCTCCCCATATCGAGTAGAAGCTCCACAAAAATTGGGGCCTCAAAATAAAATGTTTTGAGCAAGATTTGTTCATAGGGTTTGATTATGACAATTTTGCTAATTCCAAATTTATAATTCTTTAGAATTTTCAGAGCGAGTTAAAAATATTATTTCTTAACTCTTGGAACTTCCTTGACAAATATAAGATGTCAAGATATTTTTGTTTTGAAAGTTTGAACACTTTCATTGGTTGGAAATTTAGTTAAGACAAGTTTGGTATTTGCTTTTTAATTGGTGCCAAACCAATTAGTGTAATGTTTAGCCAATTTAATATGGATGCCATGATGCAATGAAACACAAAAGTGGAAAAATTAGACACATGTTTAGGTTCAAGAACTTGGGGCTGTTACAGTAATTAGGTCAGATGAACATTTAAAACCAACTTAATTTGAGCCCAGGTTTATCAAAGTGGAAGTTTACTTGTATAAATTTACAATTGCTCAAACTTCGTACGAGATAACTGTGGTTTCTGAAGCAGGCCATGCATACCTATGATTCTGATGTTGGTTTTCCAATTACCAACACACTCTTTTATGCATATATTACGAATACACTTAGGATTTGGTGGGATTCTGGCGTTTACTCGAAACACCCGAATGCGCACATGCTTTTCTCCTTGGTTGTGTTAGGGTAATTAGGTCAGATGAACATTTAAAACCAACTTAATTTCAGCCCAGGTTTATCAAAGTGGGAGTTTACTTGTGTAAATTTACAATTGCTCAACCTTCGTACGAGATAACTGTGGTTTCTGAAGCTGGCCATGCATACCTAGGATTCTGATGTTGGTTTTCCAATTACTAACACACTCTTTTATGCATATATTAGGAATACACTTAGGATTTGGTGGGATTCTGGCGTTTAGTCGAAACACCCGAATGCGCACATGCTTTTCTCCTTGGTTGTGTTAGGGTAATTAGGTCAGATGAACATTTAAAACCAACTTAATTTGAGCCCAGGTTTATCAAAGTGGGGGTTTACTTGTGTAAATTTACAATTGCTCAACCTTCGTATGAGATAACTGTGGTTTCTGAAGCTGGCCATGCATAACTAGGATTCTGATGTTGGTTTTCTAATTACCAACACACTCTTTTATGCATATATTAGGAATACACTTAGGATTTGGTGGGATTCTGACGTTTAGTCGAAACACTCGAATGCACACATGCTTTTCTCCTTGGTTGTGTTAGGGTAATTAGGTCAGATGAACATTTAAAACCAACTTAATTTGAGCCCAGGTTTATCAAAGTGGGAGTTTACTTGTGTAAATTTACAATTGCTCAACCTTCGTACGAGATAACTGTGGTTTCTGAAGTTGGCCATGCATACCTAGGATTCTGATGTTGGTTTTCCAATTACCAACACACTCTTTTATGCATATATTAGGAATACATTTAGCATTTGGTGGGATTCTGGCGTTTAGTCGAAACACCCGAATGCACACATGCTTTTCTACTTGGTTGTGTTAGGGTAGGTCAGATGAACATTTAAAACCAACTTAATTTGAGCCCAGGTTTATCAAAGTGGGAGTTTACTTGTGTCAATTTACAATTGCTCAACCTTCGTACGAGATAACTGTGGTTTCTGAAGCTGGCCATGCATACCTAGGATTCTGATGTTGGTTTTCCAATTACCAACACACTCTTTTATGCATATATTAGGAATACACTTAGGATTTGGTGGGATTCTGGCGTTTAGTCGAAACACCCGAATGCGCACATGCTTTTTCCTTGGTTGTGTTATGGAAATTAGGTCAGATGAACATTTAAAACCAACTTAATTTGAGCCCAGGTTTATCAAAGTGGGAGTTACTTGTGTAAATTTACAATTGCTCAACCTTCGTACGAGATAACTGTGGTTTCTGAAGCTGGTCATGCATACCTAGGATTCTGATGTTGGTTTTCGAATTACCAACACACTCTTTTATGCATATATTACGAATACACTTAGGATTAGGTGGGATTCTGGTGTTTAGTCGAAACACCCGAATGCGCACATGTTTTTCTCCTTGGTTGTGTTAGGGTAATTAGGTCAGATGAACATTTAAAACCATTTTAATTTGAGCCCAGGTTTATCAAAGTGGGAGTTTACTTGTGTAAATTTACAATTGCTCAACCTTCGTACGAGATAACTGTGGTTTCTGAAGCTGGCCATGCATACCTAGTATTCTGATGTTGGTTTTCCAACACTACAACAGGACATAGCTTTTGTAACACAGGTTTGTGTTACTTTAGGTCCAAACTGTGTTACTGGGCCAAATTGTAACACATTTTGAAATGTGTTACGTTAGGCCGTGTTACTAAGAGGTGACTGCTGTCACACATAATAGTTGTTACAGTATGTCAAAAATTGTGTTATAGCTAACCTACAGTAACATGCATCTTATGTGTTACTCATGCCACCAGTAACACTACTATGCCATCAGTAACACCGTTGTAACACTATAACTGATCCATGTCAACTACCCTAGTAACACGTTTTTCTAACTATAGTAACACCATCAGTAACACACTATTCTCTGAATAATTAATATTTGTGTTTTTATTATTAAGCACAAAATTAGGTACATATTTTCTTTAATATATTTATTTAAATAGAAATATTTGCATGTGATTAATTATTTGTTTTATTATGATGCCCCACATAAACAAATTGAAATGATCAGGATACAGCAGATATACACGAGGGTAGGACACATATATATCAAAATAATTAAATAGCAATATTATTTGTACAACTCAACATTCATATACACTTGACCAAAAAAACACCTTCATGAAGAATATTGCACCCTAAATTTGCATCAATTCGAAGAAAAACATCTTCGTGAATAAATTACACTTCTAATCTATCAATGTAACTACAACTATTGGTAAGTGAAGTCTTCGATATTAATTTGCTTCTTGCTCCAGGTGCAATGGAGGAATTCAACTGCAACTTAATCATACTTCTTCTGAATCTGCAAGAGAATGGATGTTATATTTATGATTAATCATACACAATATGATTCAGAATATCATTAATCGCCCCTTCAGCTGAGGCACCACCATCCTGTAAGATAACACTCTCGTTTAGATGGTTAGATGGAGCAATATCATTTGGATTGTTAGGTGGAGCAATATAGAGCCAGATTTCCCCTAAACACATATATAGATGGACAGTTTTTTCAATCTAAGCGGTCACATATCATTTTATAATAATATACTTTCATCAAAGAGGTGAACAAAGTACGTGTTAGTTTGTTACCCTCTGGCCTTCTTTCTAATATAGTATAGGAAGTCAATTTCCTAAAAGCCAACTTTCTCAATCATCAAGATTAAATCATAGTACGAAACATGACACCTTATCATTGACCAGTAGAATTTTGACCTCTTGATTTCCATCTTCATAGTGCAGGTATTTCCACCTTATCATTGCCATCCTACATGTAAATAAAAATGTCAATCGAACAAGTACAAGTCTTGGCTTTCTTATGTTATCTGCTATCATGCTACTGGCTTTGCATGCACAGGAATGTTTTGTATATGCTCTAAGATAATTTCAGCAGGCAATAAATGTTCTAGTGATTGGTTGAGTGCAACGATAATGCTTTGTCACATGTCTAAATCTCATTAGTACAGCCCACATAATCCAACAGGGAAGGTTTTTAGCAAGGAGGAATTGCTTATTATCTTGTCAAAAAAGGAACTGCTTTACAATAATATACGATCATTTAGACAAAAATAGCTTGCACTACAAACATGACTTAATTGACTCATGGAAGAACTACTGCTGCCAGAGGATAGGGCACATTGAACAAAATAAACAAGAAAAAACATTCTGCTTCCCAGCCACACAATCATAATTGTCAAATAGAAGTCGGAACACACCTACACTTGGAGAGTATTCTCTAACCAATTTACAATCACCCCAGTGTGAGCACACATGTAGAAATCATAGTTCCTGAGATAGGTAAGAACCAAATGATCCAATAAACTATCACGGATGTCATAAATCAATGTACACTAGTGCTCATAAACCTTATTGACAGACTTAACACTCAACTGTTGTTTCTGTCCCGAACAACTTAACACTTAATTATGAGTTACAAGTTTGCTATACCTTAAACATTATAGTACTCAAGATATTCTCTTCCATATTTGTTGATACAAGACAATGCATGTATAGCCTGGTTCAACAAACCGAAGCATAACACTAAGCACGTGAGCTACCTGCATAGTTTTAAACAGAAATAGCTGGGAGAAAAGAGGATACTTACCTCAATTATCTGGCCGGTTCACTGTCAGTACATAAGCAAACTGGCCCTCGCTAACTTCATCCCTTATACAAAGACAATGAAATATGTTTGAGATAAGAACAAGATGACAAATGAAAGAAATTCACTGAACACTGAAACGCATCACATTGATTTTCTATACACTAGGAGAAAATATTCTCACTCTTAAATGCAAGCTTCACTAGTCACAGTTGCATACAGATTTCATAGACTGAAATTCCTAGAATGATAATTTGTTCCGGCTTCTTACTGTTAGAGCTGGTGTAAAAGTTAGAAGCAAGGCTCGCTCAATCTCCTTGTCTTCGTGACTTGCATGCGGCCAGGCTCGCCCGGCCATGACAAGAAACATCCAACCGACGCAGTGCTTGAGCTGCTCCGTGAGTCCTCCGACTGCGCCCAAAACAAACACACGAGGATGAGCGAAACGGCAGATCGAAGCGAAATAGTCCGTGATCTAGATCGGGCAGGCCCTAGAGAAGTTGGTGGTGGGGAGAGAGGGGTTGGACATGGCGCTTACCAGATCGCCGTCCTTCTTCCGATCGGAAGAAGGCTTGCGGGCTGGGCGGACTGCACGAGATCAGCGCACCGTTGACCGACTAGTGGAAACACGACGAGGACGCGGTTCTCCCCATTAGCAGGCACCGCGAGGCGATCTTGAGGCCGATGACGGTGGGGGTGGCCGCGGGCATGGACGCGTCGCGCACTCAGGTAGGGGGGAGGGAGGAGGAGATGGGAGGGCACGGCGGTGGACATTTGCCCCTGTGGTGGCGGCGGGGAAGATGAGGAAGTGGAGGCGCTGGACGGGGGGTGATAAGGATCGAGTCCCTTCAATTTAGGCCCACTCGCAAAAATAGATGAATTTTTCATCTACGCGCCTGTTTTTTCCCGCAAGTGTGGCTTGGAAAACTTTCAGCCACTCGCAAAAAAGACGAATTTTCATCTACGCGCCTGTTCAAGCGTGGCTTGAGAAACTTTCAGCCAATGCATGCTACTGTAAAACTTAGTAAAAAGATTATCTCCCAGTACAAACCATTGATCGTGTTTCTATTTTCACTAATTTAGTTTGGACATGATGTTTTGACTCATGTCTAGATACACCTGTTATGAAAAATAAATTAGATACATTTCGAAATGTCAAAAAAAATCAATAAAAAAATTCGGAGATACATCGAGATATTCTATATTCGCACAAAAAAGTTTCACGAAAAAAGACATTTTCTTGGGTTGTAGAAAAAAGACTATCTCGCACAAAGTCTTTTTGGAGCAACGGGATTTGTCTTTTTTGCACAAACCACAAAAATGTCATTTTTCCGCGAAACTTTGTGTATGAACATAAAATGTCATTTTTGATAACTTGTAGATGGACATCCGACAATGAGTTGCGGGTGCAACTAGTTGTAAAATATTCATATTCGAAATGATATGATTCTTTAACAAGTTGTAAGCGATTGGGCTCGTCTACTCGTGCACTTAACATATGCACCTTATAGAAATCTTGTCATAGTATCGGTATCGCGGATCTAAAATAGAGAGGCATACGCAGACGGTAGAGGGTTGGGAAATGCCTACATGGCTTCAGTAACGAGGCTGCACACTCCAGGTTTGTATCTCAAACATCGGCGATTATGTGTACATGTTACAATGAAGTTCTGAGATTATATTCACAAACAAGTCACATAATTGGCAATCACTACAAAGACTATATTCAAGAAAACTTTAGTCAATTATGGATAAACAAAATATAATATATCTATGATTGTCTGTATGGCATTCTAATTTAACTTTATAACTACTTGTTTATGTAGTAACCTTGGTGGGTGACATGTGAATCGACTAACTTAGAGTTTTGGGAAATGATGTATTGAAAGAGGGTTAGGTTTTGAAACACACCATCAAAAGAACATCAAATTCAAAATTATTTTGAATTGGTTTTGGTATCAAATATTTGATCTTACAATGTAAAGGGAATATTAAAATTAAATTAAATTCGAAGTGATTTGGGTCTAGCATATTTGAATTTGAGTGGCTAGATATAAATCATAGTTCAAAGGATCCCACTTGCAAAAAAAAGGTCAAAAGAAATTACGGAGTGAGGGGACAAGTGGTCGTCGTAGACGTAGAAGTAGATGGTGGTGCAACTTGGTGTAGTGGAAGTCATCGATGTAGTCGATTCCAACCTGTAGGAGATAGTCAATCGTGTCAAGTAAGACTTGGTGATGTTGATGGTGTGGCTACTCGACTGCTCTTGCGGCGATATGTGGCGACGATCATCACATGGCTTTGGCGATGGCACAGCCATCGATGATGATATGATGCACAAACATGTCTTGTCAGCAGGTGACATCAATGATAGTCCACCAGCGCGAGGAATCTCTGGGTGGTCACCGTGGGCAACGAAATCGAGTGAATAACTTGAATATTGGGCTGATTAGACAACATCTGCACGGGCCGTAGAGAGAATGTCAGGACAAACTTTGTGAACAAACACGAGGAAGCAGAAAGAATGGCACGAAATGACGCGCTCAGATCTTATTTTTTTTATGTTGGAGAGAGAGATCGAGAAACTAATGCCATTGGGTGGCATTTAGTTCACGAAGTCGGTTTGAACAAGTAAGGAGTCTAAGTGATAAAAAAAATCTCTGAATGGGATCCTTGTGGAATTATATTAAGTTTTTGTGTTGACTGCTATGCGAAACGTGGACTAGAATTGATGGGAGAAGGGGAGGAATAGGTAACTGCCATGGCTACTGTAAGTTTCGTGTTCGTGTTGTTGGTGCACGAGGAGGAAGACGACCTGCTGCTTGAATGGGCTGGGTCGGCAAGATGGGCCAGGGAGGAGGAACACCGACCTGCAGCTCGATTGAGCAGTGAGCTGGGTCGGCCAGATGGGCCAGGCTCAAAATAAAGACCCAAGGGAAATAAATACAAACGGAAAACGAGCACGCTGGCCCATCCTAGGTAGGTGCAGATTCTGCTAAAAAAAGGTAGGTGCAGATTAAAATGAGATAACATAGGCTGAACTCAGCCCAGATATTTTTCTGGATTTCCAAACTTTCCTTTTCTATTTAACTAATCAGATTTGTTCAGAAAAAAATAACTAATGAGAAGAAATGATTATGGCATATATAAATTGCTAAATAATCTCAAAAAATATATAAATTGCTAAATCGTTTCCATAAATTCTCTAGTAAAACGAAAATACTTATAATGGACTTTAGAAAACCAGTTTTAAACCTAAACATTTTTAAAGAAAATTCATATATGTATTCAATAGATCCCAAAAGTGATCCATAGGGTTCAACAAGTCCTATAACTTTTTTAAAGATCCAAATAATGTCCGAAAGGTTTTACCATTTCTTTAACATTTGAATATTAGGAAATAAATTCGATGCTCGTAAGGTGGAAATACGCTGATAGAAAATGAGTGCGGAGAGGAAATGATGTTCTAGTGTCGCACATTGCTTGACCTAGATAACATGACATGTGACTTGTTGGAAGATAATGGCACATCGACGACGTTGTAATAAGACCTTTGATAGATGATGAACGTGAAAAGTTGTGTCGTGTACCTAGCGACCGGCTCCCGCAATTTCCCGCGCAATTTTTGTTTACTTAACTCACTAAAAGTCGGGACATGTGTGAGATTGTAACACAATGAATCATCAGATGATTAGGTGTTACTGTCACTACTGTATGTAGCACATAACCACCAACACATATGTATGTGTTACAATGCCTATACCTTTGTAACGCAACACAACTAACACATAGTTATGTGTTACTTTAACAATATCTATGTAACACATTTAAGGACCGTATACATTATGTGTTACTGTCAGTCGTAGTAACACAAATTATGTGTTACCGTAATTTTACTTGTAACATGTTTTTCTATGTGTTACCCGATTGTGTTACTTAAACTCTGTTCTGTTGTAGTGCAATTACCAACACACTCTTTTATGCATATATTACGAATACACTTAGGATTTGGTGGGATTCTGGCGTTTAGTCGAAACACCCGAATGCACACATGCTTTTCTCCTTGGTTGTGTTAGGGTAGGTCAGATGAACATTTAAAACCAACTTAATTTGAGCCCAGGTTTATCAAGTCGGAGTTTACTTGTGTAAATTTACAATTGCTCAACCTTCGTACGAGATAACTGTGGTTTCTGAAGCTGGCCATGTATACCTAGGATTCTGATGTTGGTTTTCCAATTACCAACACACACTCTTTTATGCATATATTAGGAAAACACTTAGGATTTGGTGGGATTCTAGCGTTTAGTCGAAACACCCGAATGCACACATGATTTTCTCCTTGGTTGTGTTAGGGTAGGTCAGATGAACATTTAAAACCAACTTAATTTGAGCCCAGGTTTATGAAAGTGGGAGTTTACTTGTGTAAATTTACAATTGCTCAACCTTCGTACGAGATAACTGTGGTTTCTGAAGCTGGCCATGCATACCAAGGATTCTGATGTTGGTTTTCCAATTACCAATACACTCTTTTATGCATATATTAGGAATACACTTAGGATTTGGTGAGATTCTGGCGTTTAGTCGAAACACCTGAATGCACACATGCTTTTCTCCTTGGTTGTGTTAGGGTAGGTCAGATGAACATTTAAAACCAACTTAATTTGAGCCCAGGTTTATCAAGTCGGAGTTTACTTGTGTAAATTTACAATTGCTCAACATTCGTACGAGATAACTGTGGTTTCTGAAGCTGGCCATGCATACCTAGGATTCTGATGTTGGTTTTCCAATTACCAACACACTCTTTTATGCATATATTACGAATACACTTAGGATTTGGTGGGATTCTGGCGTTTAGTCGAAACACCCGAATGCGCACATGCTTTTCTCCTTGGTTGTGTTAGGGTAATTAGGTCAGATGAACATTTAAAATCAACTTAATTTGAGCCCAGGTTTATCAAAGTGGGAGTTTACTTGTGTAAATTTACAATTGCTCAACCTTCGTACGAGATAACTGTGGTTTCTGAAGCTGGCCATGCATACCTAGGATTCTGATGTTGGTTTTCCAATTACCAACACACTCTTTTATGCATATATTAGGAATACACTTAGAATTTGGTGGGATTCTGGCGTTTAGTCGAAACACCCGAATATACACATGCTTTTCTCCTTGGTTGTGTTGGGGTAGGTCAGATGAACATTTAAAACCAACTTAATTTGAGCCCAGGTTTATCAAGTCGGAGTTTACTTGTGTAAATTTACAATTGCTCAACCTTCGTACGAGATAACTGTGGTTTCTGAAGCTGGCCATGCATACCTAGGATTCTGATGTTGGTTTTCCAATTACCAACACACTCTTTTATGCATATATTAGGAATACACTGAGTATTTGGTGGGATTCTGGCGTTTAGTCGAAACACCCGAATGCACACATGCTTTTCTCCTCGGTTGTGTTAGGATAATTAGGTCAGATGACCATTTAAAACCAACTTAATTTGAGCCCAGGTTTATCAAAGTGGGAGTTTACTTGTGTAAATTTACAATTGCTCGACCTTCGTACGAGATAACTGTGGTTTCTGAAGCAGGCCATGCATACCTAGGATTCTGATGTTGGTTTTCCAATTACCAACACACTCTTTTATGCATATATTACGAATACACTTAGGATTTGGTGGGATTCTGGCGTTTAGTCGAAACACCCGAATGCGCACATGCTTTTCTCCTTGGTTGTGTTAGGGTAATTAGGTCAGATGAACATTTAAAATCAACTTAATTTGAGCCCAGGTTTATCAAAGTGAGAGTTTACTTGTGTAAATTTACAATTGCTCAACCTTCGTACGAGATAACTGTGGTTTCTGAAGCTGGCCATGCATACCTAGGATTCTGATGTTGGTTTTCCAATTACCAACACACTCTTTAATGCATATATTAGGAATACACTTAGGATTTGGTGGGATTCTGGCGTTTAGTCGAAACACCCGAATGCACACATGATTTCTCCTTGGTTGTGTTAGGGTAGGTCAGATGAACATTTAAAACCAACTTAATTTGAGCCCAGGTTTATCAAAGTGGGAGTTTACTTGTGTATATTTACAATTGCTCAACCTTCGTACGAGATAACTGTGGTTTCTGAAGCTGGCCATGCATACCTAGGATTCTGATGTTGGTTTTCCAATTACCAACACACTCTTTTATGCATATATTAGGAATACACTTAGGATTTGGTGGGATTCTGGAGTTTATTCGAAACACCCGAATGCACACATGATTTTCTCCTTGGTTGTGTTAGGGTAGGTCAGTTGAACATTTAAAACCTACTAAATTTGAGCCCAGGTTTATCAAGTCGGAGTTTACTTGTGTAAATTTACAATTGCTCAACCTTCGTACGAGATAACTGTGGTTTCTGAAGCTGGCCATGCATACCTAGGATTCTGATGTTGGTTTTCCAATTACCAACACACTCTTTAATGCATATATTAGGAATACACTTAGGATTTGGTGGGATTCTGGCGTTTAGTCGAAACACCCGAATGCACACATGATTTCTCCTTGGTTGTGTTAGGGTAGGTCAGATGAACATTTAAAACCAACTTAATTTGAGCCCAGGTTTATCAAAGTGGGAGTTTACTTGTGTATATTTACAATTGCTCAACCTTCGTACGAGATAACTGTGGTTTCTGAAGCTGGCCATGCATACCTAGGATTCTGATGTTGGTTTTCCAATTACGAACACACTCTTTTATGCATATATTAGGAATACACTTAGGATTTGGTGGGATTCTGGAGTTTATTCGAAACACCCGAATGCACACATGATTTTCTCCTTGGTTGTGTTAGGGTAGGTCAGTTGAACATTTAAAACCTACTAAATTTGAGCCCAGGTTTATCAAGTCGTAGTTTACTTGTGTAAATTTACAATTGATCAACCTTCGTACGAGATAACTGTGGTTTCTGAAGCTGGCCATGCATACCTAGGATTCTGATGTTGGTTTTCCAATTACCAACACACTCTTTAATGCATATATTAGGAATACACTTAGGATTTGGTGGGATTCTGGCGTTTAGTCGAAACACCCGAATGCACACATGATTTCTCCTTGGTTGTGTTAGGGTAGGTCAGATGAACATTTAAAACCAACTTAATTTGAGCCCAGGTTTATCAAAGTGGGAGTTTACTAGTGTATATTTACAATTGCTCAACCTTCGTACGAGATAACTGTGGTTTCTGAAGCTGGCCATGCATACCTAGGATTCTGATGTTGGTTTTCCAATTACCAACACACTCTTTTATGCATATATTAGGAATACACTTAGGATTTGGTGGGATTCTGGAGTTTATTCGAAACACCCGAATGCACACATGATTTTCTCCTTGGTTGTGTTAGTGTAGGTCAGTTGAACATTTAAAACCTACTAAATTTGAGCCCAGGTTTATCAAGTCGGAGTTTACTTGTGTAAATTTACAATTGCTCAACCTTCGTACGAGATAACTGTGGTTTCTGAAGCTGGCCATGCATACCTAGGATTCTGATGTTGGTTTTCCAATTACCAACACACTCTTTTATGCATATATTACGAATACACTTAGGATTTGGTGGGATTCTGGCGTTTAGTCGAAACACCCGAATGCGCACATGCTTTTCTCCTTGGTTGTGTTAGGGTAATTAGGTCAGATGAACATTTACAATCAACTTAATTTGAGCCCAGGTTTATCAAAGTGGGAGTTTACTTGTGTAAATTTACAATTGCTCAACCTTCGTACGAGATAACTGTGGTTTCTGAAGCTGGCCATGCATACCTAGGATTCTGATGTTGGTTTTCCAATTACCAACACACTCTTTTATGCATATATTAGGAATACACTTAGAATTTGGTGGGATTCTGGCGTTTAGTCGAAACACCCGAATGCACACATGCTTTTCTCCTTGGTTGTGTTAGGGTAGGTCAGATGAACATTTAAAACCAACTTAATTTGAGCCCAGGTTTATCAAAGAGTTTACTTGTGTAAATTTACAATTGCTCAACCTTCGTACGAGATAACTGTGGTTTCTGAAGCTGGCCATGCATACCTAGGATTCTGATGTTGGTTTTCCAATTACCAACACACTCTTTTATGCATATATTAGGAATACACTTAGGATTTGGTGGGATTCTGGCGTTTAGTCGAAACACCCGAATGCACACATGCTTTTCTCCTTGGTTGTGTTAGGGTAATTAGGTCAGATGAACATTTAAAACCAACTTAATTTGAGCCCAGGTTTATCAAAGTGGGAGTTTACTTGTGTAAATTTACAATTGCTCAACCTTCGTACGAGATAACTGTGGTTTCTGAAGCTGGCCATGCATACCTAGGATTCTGATGTTGGTTTTCCAATTACCAACACACTCTTTTATGCATATATTAGGAATACACTTAGGATTTGGTGGGATTCTGGCGTTTAGTCGAAACACCCGAATGCGCACATGCTTTTCTCCTTGGTTGTGTTAGGGTAATTAGGTCAGATGAACATTTAAAATCAACTTAATTTGAGCCCAGGTTTATCAAAGTGGGAGTTTACTTGTGTAAATTTACAATTGCTCAACCTTCGTACGAGATAACTGTGGTTTCTGAAGCTGGCCATGCATACCTAGGATTCTGATGTTGGTTTTCCAATTACCAACACACTCTTTTATGCATATATTAGGAATACACTTAGATTTGGTGGGATTCTGGCGTTTAGTCGAAACACCCGAATGCACACATGCTTTTCTACTTGGTTGTGTTAGGGTAGGTTAGATGAACATTTAAAACCAACTTAATTTGAGCCCAGGTTTATCAAAGTGGGAGTTTACTTGTGTAAATTTACAATTGCTCAACCTTCGTACGAGATAACTGTGGTTTCTGAAGCTGGCCATGCATACCTAGGATTCTGATGTTGGTTTTCCAATTACCAACACACTCTTTTATGCATATATTAGGAATACACTTAGGATTTGGTGGGATTCTAGCGTTTAGTCGAAACACCCGAATGCGCACATGCTTTTCTCCTTGGTTTGTTTAGGGTAATTAGGTCAGATGAACATTTAAAACCAACTTAATTTGAGCCCAGGTTTATCAAAGTGGGAGTTTACTTGTGTAAATTTACAATTGCACAACCTTCGTACGAGATAACTGTGGTTTCTGAAGCTGGCCATGCATACCTAGGATTCTGATGTTGGTTTTCCAATTACCAACACACTTTTTATGCATATATTAGGAATACACTTAGGATTTGGTGGGATTCTGGCGTTTAGTCGAAACACCCGAATGCACACATGCTTTTTCCTTGGTTGTGTTAGGGTAGGTCAGATGAACATTTAAAACCAACTTAATTTGAGCCCAGGTTTATCAAAGTGGGAGTTTACTTGTGTAAATTTACAATTGCTCAACCTTCGTACGAGATAACTGTGGTTTCTGAAGCTGGCCATGCATACCTAGGATTCTGATGTTGGTTTTCCAATTACCAACACACTCTTTTATGCATATATTAGGAATACACTTAGGATTTGGTGGGATTCTGGCGTTTAGTCGAAACACCCGAATGCGCACATGCTTTTCTCCTTGGTTGTGTTAGGGTAATTAGGTCAGATGAACATTTAAAACCAACTTAATTTGAGCCCAGGTTTATCAAAGTGGGAGTTTACTTGTGTAAATTTACAATTGCTCAACCTTCGTACGAGATAACTGTGGTTTCTGAAGCTGGCCATGCATACCTAGGATTCTGATGTTGGTTTTCCAATTACCAACACACTCTTTTATGCATATATTAGGAATACACTTAGGATTTGGTGGGATTCTGGCGTTTAGTCGAAACACCCGAATGCACACATGCTTTTCTCCTTGGTTGTGTTAGGGTAGGTCAGATGAACATTTAAAACCAACTTAATTTGAGCCCAGGTTTATCAAAGTGGGAGTTTACTTGTGTAAATTTACAATTGCTCAACCTTCGTACGAGATAACTGTGGTTTCTGAAGCTGGCCATGCATACCTAGGATTCTGATGTTGGTTTTCCAATTACCAACACACTCTTTTATGCATATATTAGGAATACACTTAGGATTTGGTGGGATTCTGGCGTTTAGTCGAAACACCCGAATGCACACATGATTTTCTCCTTGGTTGTGTTAGGGTAGGTCAGATGAACATTTAAAACCAACTTAATTTGAGCCCAGGTTTATCAAGTGGGAGTTTACTTGTGTAAATTTACAATTGCTCAACCTTCGTACGAGATAACTGTGGTTTTGAAGCTGGCCATGCATACCTAGGATTCTGATGTTGGTTTTCCAATTACCAACACACTCTTTATGCATATATTAGGAATACACTTAGGATTTGGTGGGATTCTGGCGTTTAGTCGAAACACCCGAATGCACACATGATTTCTCCTTGGTTGTGTTAGGGTAGGTCAGATGAACATTTAAAACCAACTTAATTTGAGCCCAGGTTTATCAAAGTGGGAGTTTACTTGTGTAATTTACAATTGCTCAACCTTCGTACGAGATAACTGTGGTTTCTGAAGCTGGCCATGCATACCTAGGATTCTGATGTTGGTTTTCCAATTACCAACACACTCTTTTATGCATATATTAGGAATACACTTAGGATTTGGTGGATTCTGGCGTTTAGTCGAAACACCCGAATGCACACATGCTTTTCTCCTTGGTTGTGTTAGGGTAGGTCAGATGAACATTTAAAACCAACTTAATTTGAGCCCAGGTTTATCAAAGTGGGAGTTTACTTGTGTAAATTTACAATTGCTCAACCTTCGTACGAGATAACTGTGGTTTCTGAAGCTGGCCATGCATACCTAGGATTCTGATGTTGGTTTTCCAATTACCAACACACTCTTTTATGCATATATTAGGAATACACTTAGGATTTGGTGGGATTCTGGCGTTTAGTCGAAACACCCGAATGCACACATGCTTTTCTCCTTGGTTGTGTTAGGGTAATTAGGTCAGATGAACATTTAAAACCAACTTAATTTGAGCCCAGGTTTATCAAAGTGGGAGTTTACTTGTGTAAATTTACAATTGCTCAACCTTCGTACGAGATAACTGTGGTTTCTGAAGCTGGCCATGCATACCTAGGATTCTGATGTTGGTTTTCCAATTACCAACACACTCTTTTATGCATATATTAGGAATACACTTAGGATTTGGTGGGATTCTGGCGTTTAGTCGAAACACCCGAATGCGCACATGCTTTTCTCCTTGGTTGTGTTAGGGTAATTAGGTCAGATGAACATTTAAAACCAACTTAATTTGAGCCCAGGTTTATCAAAGTGGGAGTTTACTTGTGTAAATTTACAATTGCTCAACCTTCGTACGAGATAACTGTGGTTTCTGAAGCTGGCCATGCATACCTAGGATTCTGATGTTTGTTTTCCAATTACCAACACACTTTTTATGCATATATTAGGAATACACTTAGGATTTGGTGGGATTCTGGCGTTTAGTCGAAACACCCGAATGCACACATGCTTTTTCCTTGGTTGTGTTAGGGTAGGTCAGATGAACATTTAAAACCAACTTAATTTGAGCCCAGGTTTATCAAAGTGGGAGTTTACTTGTGTAAATTTACAATTGCTCAACCTTCGTACGAGATAACTGTGGTTTCTGAAGCTGGCCATGCATACCTAGGATTCTGATGTTGGTTTTCCAATTACCAACACACTCTTTTATGCATATATTAGGAATACACTTAGGATTTGGTGGGATTCTGGCGTTTAGTCGAAACACCCGAATGCACACATGCTTTTCTCCTTGGTTGTGTTAGGGTAATTAGGTCAGATGAACATTTAAAACCAACTTAATTTGAGCCCAGGTTTATCAAAGTGGGAGTTTACTTGTGTAAATTTACAATTGCTCAACCTTCGTACGAGATAACTGTGGTTTCTGAAGCTGGCCATGCATACCTAGGATTCTGATGTTGGTTTTCCAATTACCAACACACTCTTTTATGCATATATTAGGAATACACTTAGGATTTGGTGGGATTCTGGCGTTTAGTCGAAACACCCGAATGCACACATGCTTTTCTCCTTGGTTGTGTTAGGATAGGTCAGATGAACATTTAAAACCAACTTAATTTGAGCCCAGGTTTATCAAAGTGGGAGTTTACTTGTGTAAATTTACAATTGCTCAACCTTCGTACGAGATAACTGTGGTTTCTGAAGCTGGCCATGCATACCTAGGATTCTGATGTTGGTTTTCCAATTACCAACACACTCTTTTATGCATATATTAGGAATACACTTAGGATTTGGTGGGATTCTGGCGTTTAGTCGAAACACCCGAATGCACACATGATTTTCTCCTTGGTTGTGTTAGGGTAGGTCAGATGAACATTTAAAACCAACTAATTTGAGCCCAGGTTTATCAAAGTGGGAGTTTACTTGTGTAAATTTACAATTGCTCAACCTTCGTACGAGATAACTGTGGTTTCTGAAGCTGGCCATGCATACCTAGGATTCTGATGTTGGTTTTCCAATTACCAACACACTCTTTTATGCATATATTAGGAATACACTTAGGATTTGGTGGGATTCTGGCGTTTAGTCGAAACACCCGAATGCACACATGATTTCTCCTTGGTTGTGTTAGGGTAGGTCAGATGAACATTTAAAACCAACTTAATTTGAGCCCAGGTTTATCAAAGTGGGAGTTTACTTGTGTAATTTACAATTGCTCAACCTTCGTACGAGATAACTGTGGTTTCTGAAGCTGGCCATGCATACCTAGGATTCTGATGTTGGTTTTCCAATTACCAACACACTCTTTTATGCATATATTAGGAATACACTTAGGATTTGGTGGGATTCTGGCGTTTAGTCGAAACACCCGAATGCACACATGCTTTTCTCCTTGGTTGTGTTAGGGTAGGTCAGATGAACATTTAAAACCAACTTAATTTGAGCCCAGGTTTATCAAGTGGGAGTTTACTTGTGTAAATTTACAATTGCTCAACCTTCGTACGAGATAACTGTGGTTTCTGAAGCTGGCCATGCATACCTAGGATTCTGATGTTGGTTTTCCAATTACCAACACACTCTTTTATGCATATATTAGGAATACACTTAGGATTTGGTGGGATTCTGGCGTTTAGTCGAAACACCCGAATGCACACATGCTTTTCTCCTTGGTTGTGTTAGGGTAATTAGGTCAGATGAACATTTAAAACCAACTTAATTTGAGCCCAGGTTTATCAAAGTGGGAGTTTACTTGTGTAAATTTACAATTGCTCAACCTTCGTACGAGATAACTGTGGTTTCTGAAGCTGGCCATGCATACCTAGGATTCTGATGTTGGTTTTCCAATTACCAACACACTCTTTTATGCATATATTAGGAATACACTTAGGATTTGGTGGGATTCTGGCGTTTAGTCGAAACACCCGAATGCACACATGCTTTTCTCCTTGGTTGTGTTAGGGTAGGTCAGATGAACATTTAAAACCAACTTAATTTGAGCCCAGGTTTATCAAAGTGGGAGTTTACTTGTGTAAATTTACAATTGCTCAACCTTCGTACGAGATAACTGTGGTTTCTGAAGCTGGCCATGCATACCTAGGATTCTGATGTTGGTTTTCCAATTACCAACACACTCTTTTATGCATATATTAGGAATACACTTAGGATTTGGTGGGATTCTGGCGTTTAGTCGAAACACCCGAATGCACACATGCTTTTCTCCTTGGTTGTGTTAGGGTAATTAGGTCAGATGAACATTTAAAACCAACTTAATTTGAGCCCAGGTTTATCAAAGTGGGAGTTTACTTGTGTAAATTTACAATTGCTCAACCTTCGTACGAGATAACTGTGGTTTCTGAAGCTGGCCATGCATACCTAGGATTCTGATGTTGGTTTTCCAATTACCAACACACTCTTTTATGCATATATTAGGAATACACTTAGGATTTGGTGGGATTCTGGCGTTTAGTCGAAACACCCGAATGCACACATGCTTTTCTCCTTGGTTGTGTTAGGGTAGGTCAGATGAACATTTAAAACCAACTTAATTTGAGCCCAGGTTTATCAAAGTGGGAGTTTACTTGTGTAAATTTACAATTGCTCAACCTTCGTACGAGATAACTGTGGTTTCTGAAGCTGGCCATGCATACCTAGGATTCTGATGTTGGTTTTCCAATTACCAACACACTCTTTTATGCATATATTAGGAATACACTTAGGATTTGGTGGGATTCTGGCGTTTAGTCGAAACACCCGAATGCACACATGCTTTTCTCCTTGGTTGTGTTAGGGAATTAGGTCAGATGAACATTTAAAACCAACTTAATTTGAGCCCAGGTTTATCAAAGTGGGAGTTTACTTGTGTAAATTTACAATTGCTCAACCTTCGTACGAGATAACTGTGGTTTCTGAAGCTGGCCATGCATACCTAGGATTCTGATGTTGGTTTTCCAATTACCAACACACTCTTTTATGCATATATTAGGAATACACTTAGGATTTGGTGGGATTCTGGCGTTTAGTCGAAACACCCGAATGCACACATGCTTTTCTCCTTGGTTGTGTTAGGGTAGGTCAGATGAACATTTAAAACCAACTTAATTTGAGCCCAGGTTTATCAAAGTGGGAGTTTACTTGTGTAAATTTACAATTGCTCAACCTTCGTACGAGATAACTGTGGTTTCTGAAGCTGGCCATGCATACCTAGGATTCTGATGTTGGTTTTCCAATTACCAACACACTCTTTTATGCATATATTAGGAATACACTTAGGATTTGGTGGGATTCTGGCGTTTAGTCGAAACACCCGAATGCACACATGATTTTCTCCTTGGTTGTGTTAGGGTAGGTCAGATGAACATTTAAAACCAACTTAATTTGAGCCCAGGTTTATCAAAGTGGGAGTTTACTTGTGTAAATTTACAATTGCTCAACCTTCGTACGAGATAACTGTGGTTTCTGAAGCTGGCCATGCATACCTAGGATTCTGATGTTGGTTTTCCAATTACCAACACACTCTTTTATGCATATATTAGGAATACACTTAGGATTTGGTGGGATTCTGGCGTTTAGTCGAAACACCCGAATGCACACATGCTTTTCTCCTTGGTTGTGTTAGGGTAATTAGGTCAGATGAACATTTAAAACCAACTTAATTTGAGCCCAGGTTTATCAAAGTGGAGTTTACTTGTGTAAATTTACAATTGCTCAACCTTCGTACGAGATAACTGTGGTTTCTGAAGCTGGCCATGCATACCTAGGATTCTGATGTTGGTTTTCCAATTACCAACACACTCTTTTATGCATATATTAGGAATACACTTAGGATTTGGTGGGATTCTGGCGTTTAGTCGAAACACCCGAATGCACACATGCTTTTCTCCTTGGTTGTGTTAGGGTAATTAGGTCAGATGAACATTTAAAACCAACTTAATTTGAGCCCAGGTTTATCAAAGTGGGAGTTTACTTGTGTAAATTTACAATTGCTCAACCTTCGTACGAGATAACTGTGGTTTCTGAAGCTGGCCATGCATACCTAGGATTCTGATGTTGGTTTTCCAATTACCAACACACTCTTTTATGCATATATTAGGAATACACTTAGGATTTGGTGGGATTCTGGCGTTTAGTCGAAACACCCGAATGCACACATGATTTTCTCCTTGGTTGTGTTAGGGTAGGTCAGATGAACATTTAAAACCAACTTAATTTGAGCCCAGGTTTATCAAAGTGGGAGTTTACTTGTGTAAATTTACAATTGCTCAACCTTCGTACGAGATAACTGTGGTTTCTGAAGCTGGCCATGCATACCTAGGATTCTGATGTTGGTTTTCCAATTACCAACACACTCTTTTATGCATATATTAGGAATACACTTAGGATTTGGTGGGATTCTGGCGTTTAGTCGAAACACCCGAATGCACACATGCTTTCTCCTTGGTTGTGTTAGGGTAGGTCAGATGAACATTTAAAACCAACTTAATTTGAGCCCAGGTTTATCAAAGTGGGAGTTTACTTGTGTAAATTTACAATTGCTCAACCTTCGTACGAGATAACTGTGGTTTCTGAAGCTGGCCATGCATACCTAGGATTCTGATGTTGGTTTTCCAATTACCAACACACTCTTTTATGCATATATTAGGAATACACTTAGGATTTGGTGGGATTCTGGCGTTTAGTCGAAACACCCGAATGCACACATGCTTTTCTCCTTGGTTGTGTTAGGGTAATTAGGTCAGATGAACATTTAAAACCAACTTAATTTGAGCCCAGGTTTATCAAAGTGGGAGTTTACTTGTGTAAATTTACAATTGCTCAACCTTCGTACGAGATAACTGTGGTTTCTGAAGCTGGCCATGCATACCTAGGATTCTGATGTTGGTTTTCCAATTACCAACACACTCTTTTATGCATATATTAGGAATACACTTAGGATTTGGTGGGATTCTGGCGTTTAGTCGAAACACCCGAATGCACACATGCTTTTCTCCTTGGTTGTGTTAGGGTAATTAGGTCAGATGAACATTTAAAACCAACTTAATTTGAGCCCAGGTTTATCAAAGTGGGAGTTTACTTGTGTAAATTTACAATTGCTCAACCTTCGTACGAGATAACTGTGGTTTCTGAAGCTGGCCATGCATACCTAGGATTCTGATGTTGGTTTTCCAATTACCAACACACTCTTTTATGCATATATTAGGAATACACTTAGGATTTGGTGGGATTCTGGCGTTTAGTCGAAACACCCGAATGCACACATGCTTTTCTCTTGGTTGTGTTAGGGTAGGTCAGATGAACATTTAAAACCAACTTAATTTGAGCCCAGGTTTATCAAAGTGGGAGTTTACTTGTGTAAATTTACAATTGCTCAACCTTCGTACGAGATAACTGTGGTTTCTGAAGCTGGCCATGCATACCTAGGATTCTGATGTTGGTTTTCCAATTACCAACACACTCTTTTATGCATATATTAGGAATACACTTAGGATTTGGTGGGATTCTGGCGTTTAGTCGAAACACCCGAATGCACACATGCTTTTCTCCTTGGTTGTGTTAGGGTAATTAGGTCAGATGAACATTTAAAACCAACTTAATTTGAGCCCAGGTTTATCAAAGTGGGAGTTTACTTGTGTAAATTTACAATTGCTCAACCTTCGTACGAGATAACTGTGGTTTCTGAAGCTGGCCATGCATACCTAGGATTCTGATGTTGGTTTTCCAATTACCAACACACTCTTTTATGCATATATTAGGAATACACTTAGGATTTGGTGGGATTCTGGCGTTTAGTCGAAACACCCGAATGCACACATGATTTTCTCCTTGGTTGTGTTAGGGTAGGTCAGATGAACATTTAAAACCAACTTAATTTGAGCCCAGGTTTATCAAAGTGGGAGTTTACTTGTGTAAATTTACAATTGCTCAACCTTCGTACGAGATAACTGTGGTTTCTGAAGCTGGCCATGCATACCTAGGATTCTGATGTTGGTTTTCCAATTACCAACACACTCTTTTATGCATATATTAGGAATACACTTAGGATTTGGTGGGATTCTGGCGTTTAGTCGAAACACCCGAATGCACACATGCTTTTCTCTTTGTTGTGTTAGGGTAGGTCAGATGAACATTTAAAACCAACTTAATTTGAGCCCAGGTTTATCAAAGTGGGAGTTTACTTGTGTAAATTTACAATTGCTCAACCTTCGTACGAGATAACTGTGGTTTCTGAAGCTGGCCATGCATACCTAGGATTCTGATGTTGGTTTTCCAATTACCAACACACTCTTTTATGCATATATTAGGAATACACTTAGGATTTGGTGGGATTCTGGCGTTTAGTCGAAACACCCGAATGCACACATGCTTTTCTCCTTGGTTGTGTTAGGGTAATTAGGTCAGATGAACATTTAAAACCAACTTAATTTGAGCCCAGGTTTATCAAAGTGGGAGTTTACTTGTGTAAATTTACAATTGCTCAACCTTCGTACGAGATAACTGTGGTTTCTGAAGCTGGCCATGCATACCTAGGATTCTGATGTTGGTTTTCCAATTACCAACACACTCTTTTATGCATATATTAGGAATACACTTAGGATTTGGTGGGATTCTGGCGTTTAGTCGAAACACCCGAATGCACACATGCTTTTCTCCTTGGTTGTGTTAGGGTAATTAGGTCAGATGAACATTTAAAACCAACTTAATTTGAGCCCAGGTTTATCAAAGTGGGAGTTTACTTGTGTAAATTTACAATTGCTCAACCTTCGTACGAGATAACTGTGGTTTCTGAAGCTGGCCATGCATACCTAGGATTCTGATGTTGGTTTTCCAATTACCAACACACTCTTTTATGCATATATTAGGAATACACTTAGGATTTGGTGGGATTCTGGCGTTTAGTCGAAACACCCGAATGCACACATGCTTTTCTCTTTGTTGTGTTAGGGTAGGTCAGATGAACATTTAAAACCAACTTAATTTGAGCCAGGTTTATCAAAGTGGGAGTTTACTTGTGTAAATTTACAATTGCTCAACCTTCGTACGAGATAACTGTGGTTTCTGAAGCTGGCCATGCATACCTAGGATTCTGATGTTGGTTTTCCAATTACCAACACACTCTTTTATGCATATATTAGGAATACACTTAGGATTTGGTGGGATTCTGGCGTTTAGTCGAAACACCCGAATGCGCACATGCTTTTCTCCTTGGTTGTGTTAGGGTAATTAGGTCAGATGAACATTTAAAACCAACTTAATTTGAGCCCAGGTTTATCAAAGTGGGAGTTTACTTGTGTAAATTTACAATTGCTCAACCTTCGTACGAGATAACTGTGGTTTCTGAAGCTGGCCATGCATACCTAGGATTCTGATGTTGGTTTTCCAATTACCAACACACTCTTTTATGCATATATTAGGAATACACTTAGGATTTGGTGGGATTCTGGCGTTTAGTCGAAACACCCGAATGCGCACATGCTTTTCTCCTTGGTTGTGTTAGGGTAATTAGGTCAGATGAAATTTAAAACCAACTTAATTTGAGCCCAGGTTTATCAAAGTGGGAGTTTATTTGTGTAAATTTACAATTGCTCAACCTTCGTACGAGATAACTGTGGTTTCTGAAGCTGGCCATGCATACCTAGGATTCTGATGTTGGTTTTCCAATTACCAACACACTCTTTTATGCATATATTAGGAATACACTTAGGATTGGGTGGATTCTGGCGTTTAGTCGAAACACCGAATGCACACATGATTTTCTCCTTGGTTGTGTTAGGGTAGGTCAGATGAACATTTAAAACCAACTTAATTTGAGCCCAGGTTTATCACAGCAGAAATCTTAAAAAAAATTTAGGGCATTTGACACAACATAAATATATATATATATATATATGGTAGTTAAGATTCAAGCTTCAATCTTTTGAAAATGGGCAAAATCTAGCTTCAATTTGACACAACATCGATTGAGTGCGTGCCCTCCCCGAGCGCGCCTCATCGTCGCCGCCGCATCCAACACTAATTTCAACAAAAAAAACGGCCACCGGGTCATCTGCCGCGGCGGCGCCACTACTCGCTATCGGAGAAGGCGAAGGCCCGGTTGAGGCGCTGGCGGCGCCGCACCTCCTCCCACTCCCGCCCGCGAGCGGTGTGCTCGGCGTCCTGCCGGAGACCCTGCTCCAGATGCACCTCGTTCATCACCTACTCTTACTCGGCATCCACACGACGACGCTTCTCCGCGTGGCGCTGCGAGCGCACGGACTTCGCCAGAACGCGCGCTTCCAGCTCGTCGGGGTCGACGATCTTGATGAGCTCGTCACCGTCGTCGGTGGAGACCGAATCGATGCTTGAGTAAGACTCATCGTCGCTGGACTCGGCAGAGGATGCCGGCAGCGGTGGCGGTGGGGCAGGCACGGTGGCGCGCTAGAACCCAGCATCTCCACCGTGGCGTCGCGGCGGTGGGGGGGGAATTGGGCCTGGGGTGCGCAAGCCGTTCCAGTTCGTTAAGCGGCGGCGGCCGCGCCTGCGGCCCACATCCGAGTGGCGGAGGCGGAGCTTCTCCCCGTCGTCGCTCGCGGAAGGAGAACCTCCACCGCTCCCGGATGCGGATGACATGGAGCTAGGAGGGGATAAGGCAGAACGAAGAGTACGGAGGAGGAGTCAATAACTTTGGGTATAAATTTGGTCGATGATTAGGCGGGAAATGCTGCTCTTCTGGCGCGCAACGCGAATCTGAAACATCGAATCTCTTCCTCTTGCCAAGTTTTATGTACGGGTACTTTCACGAAAAAATGTAATAATATGAAGATTAATTCAATATAAACCTTCACCAAAACCCTAACACTGTATGGATGGAATATGTGTTGCATGAGTTTTTTTCTACTCCATTTGGACATTATCAGACCAAAACTTGCTTGTAAAAGAGATCGAAATGACACTACATATAGATGGAAGTGTGGGAGTTAAGTTGTGTATTAAGCAATGTTGGGGATATCGCTTATCAGTAACTTATCGGTCGACTCAAGATAAGGGGTAAATCGGCCGATTTATCGGCATATCGGACGGTTTATCGGCTGACTTATCGGCCAATTTATCTTATCGGTCAGACATCGATAAGAGATAAATCGGCCGATTAATCGGCATATCGGAAGATATCTTGAACAATGGTATTAAGCAACGTTGGGGATATCGCTTATCGCTAACTTATCGGCCTACCAAAGATAACAGGTAAATCGGCCGATTTATCGGCATATCAGACGGTTTATCGGCATATCGGCTGGCTTATCGGCCAATTTATCTTACCGGTCAGACAGTGATAAGAGATAAATCGGCCGAGTAATCGGCATATCGGAAGATATCTTGAACAGTGGTATTAAGTGCAGAACCTTCGTACGGGATAAGTGTCGTATGTGAAGCGGGCCACACCTAGGACTTTTATATTGGGTTTTTCAATGTACCAACACACTTATGAACGTTTAAAAACCACTTTGAGCCTATGTTATCACATGACTCCATCCGGTACACCCGAAGTGGGGGCTTTGCCCTACGAGGGACAAAAACTTCACGCGGGGTAAGTTTTGTTCGTGAAGTGGGTTAGACCCTATATGAATTGGATCTTGGATAACACCACCTACCAACACCCACTCTTATACACACACACACACATGTGGTCAACATATCGTCATCTCCCCCTTTGTCCGACCTCGGGAGGAGGTATATAGACAATGTACTTTTATCCTTCGTTGTTTAGGGTAGGTCATATGAACATTTAATTTGAGCCAATGTTATCACATGTGTGACTCCATCCGGTGCACCTGAAATGGGCGTTTAGTTGTGTAAGGAGATCTCTTGTGTAAGTGCAGAACCTTCGCACATGAGAAGTGTCGTATGTTAAGATTTTGATGTTGTCGTTTCCAATGTACCAACACACTCTTGTGCATATATCCGACACACCGTAGCGCCATTTTCATCGAAACCCTAGGAAATTGACCAAGTAGTCAACCGTGACCGGTCTCGATAGGGGTTGGACCAGTGGCGGAGCTACGACATTTGGAACCAGGGGTGCCTAGAGGGTGTCATAGTACCTAAAAAGTATTTTCGGCGGTGCATATATATGTGGTGGAAAATAATATTTTACAAAGAAAAAATCTTCACGGGGTGTGTTGTAGTGCACCCCCAAGGCAAGCTTTGGATCCGCCCGTTGGGTAGGTAGGTCAGATGCCCCCAAGGCAAGCCTTGGATCCGCCCGTTGGGTAGCTAGGTCAGATGAACATTAATCCAAACATCGTTTGAGCGCCCGCCTTCCTCCCGAGCGTCCCCTCCCCACCAACCTCGCCGCCGGCCTCCATGAGCGCGCGCCGCATCCACGCCGCCATTCACCCCAGCGTCCTCCCCGAGCTCGCGCCCCACTCCCCGCCACCAGCCTCCGTTAGCGCGCACCGGCGCACCGCAGCCCTCCCCGAGCGCGCGCCCCCCCCCCGTCGTCGGCCTTCCCGAACGCGCCACGTCGCGGGCCTCCCGGAGGTATGACGAGCTCTCCCCACCCAACGCCACCCCGTGCTCGTTGCCCTCGCGATTTTGACGAAATGTTTATGAGAGTAGTATTATTTAATTTAGGTGTCTAATAATTATGTTTATCGTGATGCTCCTTTATTATGCTATTAATTTAGTTTGTAATGTTTGATATATATAGTGCCGGTACGTTCACGATGGTTTCGACTTCCGTCGGCTACCCTAACGTCGAGTATTCGGACGTGGTATATTCTCTTTACAAATTAGTAATTTCATTTTGTGTGTCCACAAAATCATGCCGATAAAAGTTGACATAGATTTCTTTATTTAGGATTCCATATGTGAACCGGATGTGCGTACCGATTTGCAATTGGTTGTTGCGAGGTTAAATATTGTTGAAGAGGAAAACAATGAGTTGAAAGAAAAACTGAACAATCTAGCAGAAAAGAAAATGTTATTGGAGCTGTCTGCTGCCGATACCATTGATGTTCTGAAGACCAAGTTGGAACATAAAATGTTATTGGAGCTGTCTCTGCTGATACCATTGATGCTCTGAAGATCAAGTTGGAGGAATACCGGCTGAAGCTTCGAAAGATGAGAAGATATGGCATCCATAAGGAGGCTTGGTTTCATTATGCAGTTGGATCCATTGTCACCTTAGCTGCGATTTTTTTCGGAGTCGTTATTTTATTTGGACTCAGTAGATGATTGTATCTTAGGATAAGGAGGCTTGGTTTCATTATCGCTTCAAGTTGAGACATTGTTGCGCTTGCAGTTGGTTGTTTGTTCTAATTGGGCATTGTAAGTAGATTTGGGTAGATGTATATGTTCTATCAAATATGTAACCATTAATTGGTCTGCACTCAATATTATACACGTATGTGTTCGACCTAAAAGCTTCTGACCATGCATCTTTATCCTCATCAGATGGACAGAAGTGTCACTACTACCATGAAGCTCTGTCAATAACTAATGCTAGCTCCACCCTTCACGCCCAGCCAGTGCCACCGCCTCACTCGCCTATCCCGCTCCAAACACCCGTCCCACACCCAGAAAACCCCACCGCCGAGGAAGCTCCTTGTTTTTCCTCTCTCTCCACCGGCTGCAATGGAGGACGAGGCGAGCCTAGATCCCTTCATCATCATCCGCTCCAACGCCCACAAAACGCCACTGATGCACGCCCAAAAAAACGACTGCAGCACGGCCGAAAAACCCCATTGCCGAGTTGGTTCCCTGTCTCGCCGCCGGCTGAGATGGAAGACGAGGCGGCGAACAAGCGGATTCGGGTCGAGGCAGGCCTCGACTTCTTTAACCTCCTTCCCGATGAGATGTTGCGCATCATCATCGGCTTCCTCCCCACCAAATCTGGCGTGCAGACCACCGTCCTCTCCAAGCGGTGGCGCTTCCTCTGGCGGTCCGTCCCCCTCGACCTCACCGTCGACGATGGGATCTGCCACATGGATCACAAACGACTCACCGCAGTCTCCAACATCCTCGCCGCGCACCCTGGACCAGTCAAACGCCTTGCCATCCGAGGTTTCCTTTCCAACTACATGGCCGCTGGCAAGGTCGACCAATGGTTCCAATCCCCCGCCCTACATGGCCTCGAGGAGCTCATGGTCGAAGGTGGGCTACAGATGTTCGCTCTGGCGCAATCTATGATCCGCCTATTGCCCACCCTGATACGCGCCAGATTTGCTCAATGCATTATTCCCCTGTTTGATGCCGCGCCCGCGCTTCTTCTCCCTTATCTCAAGCGGCTCGTCCTCTATGACGTCGGCACCTGTAAGGAGGCCATCGAGCGGCTGCTCGACGGCTGTACTGTGCTCGAGGCACTACAACTCGATGGGGTGCACGGGTTCGACGGTAACATCCATATCATCTTGATGACTCTGCGAACGATTGGGTTCGTCTGCTGGTCAAGCTCCAGATCAATTTTCCAGCTTAGCGGTCTGGTGATTGAGAACGCCCCTTTACTTGAGAGGTTGAGTGTATTTAGTCCAATATGTCGAACATCAATCCGGGTCATTAACGCTCTGAAATTGACATTGCTGGGCTACTCTGGTGGTGGTTTCTGCTCCAAACTTGTTATTGGATCCATAACCCTTAAGGTAAATAGTCCTCTTGATGTATGTTTGGTGTTCTTGATATTCTCCCAACTTGCCACTGCCGTATTTTTACTTATTTTCTTGATCCATGTTCGGTGTTGTCCAGAAAGTGATTCACGAAAGCTCGACCTTGCCTCTGCGCACAGTGAAGATCTTGGCACTAAGATCTACCGGCCCCAATCTGGAAGAAGTTGTAGGCTTCCTTAAATGCTTTCCATGCACGGAGAAGCCATACATCGAGGTGAGCTATCTTTTCAGTTAGGAACAGTAGTAACTGATAACCCACAACTATAGGGGATCGCGTGTAGCCTTTTCGATAAGTAAGAGTGTCGAACCCAACGAGGAGCTAAAGGTAGGATAAGTATTCTCTCAAGTTCTATCAACCACTGATACAACTCTACGCACACTAAACGTTTGCATTATCTAGGAAATAAAACTACGGTAGTAATACGAGTATGAGAGATAGTTTTGCAGGATAATAAATACAAGAAAGTAAAAGTTGGTCTGCAGCAATAAAGTACACTAAGTAACCATATACTAACAGTACCATTAGTGTGGAAAAGTGGTGGTAATTGTGATGGCTTTGTCCAAGATTAATTAGTCAAGATATCAGGTTCATTGTCTTTGATGCAGTTTTCTATGTGGGAGAGGCTAAATATACATGCACTCCATTACTTGGGATTACAAGTACTATATGATTGGATTGTTAGCAAACATCCGTAAATACTAATAATGCATTACGGGTTCCCCAACCATAGCCTTAAGTTTATGGTCCTCTTACTCCCATACGTGCAACTAACCGGTTTGAGTCCTTAGGTTTCTGTCACTCCGGCAGAACTACCCCCTTCCTTTGCACATACTACTAACCCTAGGGTGTTGATCCATGCGCGCACAAATATAATGGTCACCAAAGGACAGTACCATATCAACATACAACTCTAATGAACCATAGACATTCAAAAAAGCAATCAAAAGACAAATAAACTACGCAAACATGTCATAGATCATAGGATAAATATTATAGCATCAAACACCATGTTTACATAGGACGGTACAGAGGTTTATGGGAGGATGAACCACTGAATACAAGGAGGAGATGATGATGGAGATGGCGGTGAAGATGGCGGAGAGGGCAGCGAGGAGCGCAGGGCGGCGCGGGGAACTCCTTCCCCGCCGCCGGCATCATGGGGGAGCGCCGCCCCTTAGCCTCCCTCCTTCATGGCTTCTTGGGAGCCCTCCCCCATGGAGATGGGATCCATGGGGGAGGCAAAAACGTGGCTTTTGGTGGCTGAAATTTGTGGGTGGAGGAGTCCTCCACGAGTTAGGTTTCCTCCCTTATATATCTTCTCGGATTTCCGTCACCCCCTTTTAGGGTTTCACCATATTGGGCCTACAGGCCGCATCCAAACTCCGATTGGGCTGATCTTGTGCTCAAACTCTTCGTATGAAAATTTCTGACAACTTTTGTAACAGCCAGGTCTCCATTTGACGTCATCTTTGAGGGTCAAACTGGCAAACTCTGAAAACAGTTCTGGGACAGATTTCAGCAAAGTTCCAATTCGACTCCAACAAGGTTTCCTCTTGTATTCTTGATAATTCCTACACATCAAAGTGTAAAACAAGAACATTGTGCACTTTTGCAAATATTAATAGGTTAATCCAAATAAATCATAAACTTAATATAAAACAAGTTCCAAAGGCATAATATTAACATGAAACAAAAAATTATAGATACGTTTTGGACGTATCAACATCCCCAAACTTAATTCCTGCTCGTCCTCGAGTAGGTAAATGATAACAACATAATTTTTGATTGTAAATGCTATGATCAGGTCTTTAACAATTGCATGATGTATGGATAATAAAACTTAGCAATCATGTTACCTAATGAAAAGTATCAACCAACTAAGAGTTCATAATATGAAATTTATAAACATCAACAAGATTGTAATGATCATAACAAAGCATGGTAGAGTGGTATCTCGCTTGCCCTTAATTGTGGAGCAAAACATAAATGGCAAGGCACCTCTGAAGTTCAAGTGAAGACTAGAAGTAAGAATATCAAAGATAAAAGCATCAAAGTTATACCACAGTTAACCGCATTCTGGGACAAGCACATTACACTAAGAATGACAGCCCTACGCAGTGGATTGGTGTTCGTTATCCAACGGGAGAGTAGTTCAGAGTAGCATAGTGAAGAGGAAGTATTTATGCATTCAATTATATTATTATTGTTGAGAGTGTCCACTAGTGAAAGTATGATCCCTAGGCCTTATTTCCAAGCATTGAAACACCGTTTACAACCACTTCTGCTACATGTTTGCTTGCTGCCATTTTTATTTCAGATTGCAATTACCACTTATAATCATCCATATCACTTGTATTTTAATATCTCTTCGCCGAGCTAGTGCACCTATACATCTGAAAAGTGTATTAGGTGTGTTGGGGACACAAGAGACTTCTTGTATCTTAATTGCAGGGTTGCTTGAGAGGGATATCTTTGACCTCTATCTCCCTGAGTTCGATAAACCTTGGGTGATTCACTTAAGGAAAACTTGCTGCTGTTCTACAAACCTCTGCACTTGGAGGCCCAACACTGCCTACAAGAATAGAAGCGTGCGTAGACATCAAGGGTATCTCTTCCATATGAACAAACAAGCTACAAAGTTTCCATACAACATATATTTTATATCATAGTTTCAACCACATCGGAGTTTTTGGAAGTTCGTAGAATGTCAGACAACAATAACAACAACAACGACAACAACAACAACAACAACAACAACAACAACAACAACAACAACATCAAAAAATGCTCAGACAATGCATCTATAACACTACATTCACTCGTGATTTGTGTCATCGCACTCCCTAAATTTGTGTAAGTAATGCGTGAAGGAGAAATTCCTTAGAGGCAGTAATAAATGGTATTATTTGTCTTCCTAATAAGCAATTTTAATCCTAGTCCTGCTTGTAGGACTAGCTATTGAAGTTTCATGCTTGTTTAATATCAATGTCACATGTTTTATTTGCATTATATATCACTATTATGCATTTTCTGGAACTAACCTATTAACAAGATGCCACAGTGCTAGTTTTTGTTTATTATGTCAGTGTATTGCACAGGTCTAAAAACTAAAGTGCTCGGAAAAATCTGAGAAAATTACAGAAATTCTATTTCGCTAGAATAATCCGTGGGCCAGAAGGACAAGTCCGGGGGAGGCCCACAGCCTCCACACCATACCAGGGGCGCGACCAGGAGGGGGTGGCGTCGAGGGGTGGTGTGGTCTCTTCTTCCACCGCCTCTCGCCGCCCTTCGGACTATATATTCCCCACGGTGAAAAAACCCTAGGCCCAGAAGGATTTCTCCAGAAAAGTTTCATAACCCCGCCGCCACCAAAAACCCTAATCGAGGGACAGAAGTCTCTGTTCCGGCACCTTGTCGGGACGGGGAAGTGCCCCCGGAGCCATATTCATCGCCATTGCTGCCTCCCATGATGAGGAGGGAGTAGTTCTTCATCAAGGCTGAGAGCTCATGCCGGTAGCTATGTGGTTTATCTCTCTCTCATGGTGTGATCTATTTGTGATCATGATCATTGTAATCTTGGTTGAACTCATAGATGTTTTCCCCTTCATTATGTTATGAATATGTTACTCAAGTGGTTTTATTAATGTAATCTCCGGAGTCACCTTTGTCCCACGGTGCGAAGGTCACAGTGCGCGTGCCATGTGTGACTCTTTAATTAAATATTATAGGGATACTTGCCATGAGTGTTCTTGTGTTGGATGTCACTATGATATTGTGGTGTTTGTTTAGTACTATTTTAGGGCGCTCATAGTGACAGTGCGGGGTGCCCTAGATGTGGAATACGGACTTTAAGGTGTGCTTTTATAGCCCTACGCAGTGGATTGGTATTTCTATCAAACGTGAGAATGCTTCGTAGTAGGCTGTGGAGAGGAAGTATCTATGCGTTCAATTATGATTATTATTGTTAAGTGTCCACTAGTGAAAGTATGATCCCTAGGCCTTGTTTCCAAGCATTGAAACACCGTTTACTCTTAGTCTTGTCGCATGTTTGCTCGCTGCCATTTTTATTTCAGATTGCAATTGCCACTTCTAATCATCCATGTCACTTGTATTTTAATACTTGTAGTGTTTACGGATGCATGTAAAATGCATACATGAACTTTGCACTATATTACTTGTATTCCAATCATATTTGCATCATATAAGGGTTATATTAATGTTTTATAATGATTTTTGGAATATTTCATAATTTTCCTATTTTTATGGAATTAACCCTGCGCAGGCAGAAAACCCTACTTTTTTTCCTTTTAAATTTCAGGGACCCAAACGACGTCCAAATAACCTGCAAAATTACGAGCGTCAATATTTGGAAGGAAGAAGACTTGGAGGCGAAGGAAGCGAACAAATGGAGGCCCGAGGCCCAAAAGAGGGTGGCCCACGCGGCCCTGTACCTAAACCACGTGGGGCCCACTCTTTTGGCCCTCGTGGCTCCGTTGCCTTCGATCTTTTCTCCACCGACCTCGTCTTGACCTAAAAACGCCTATAAAAATAACCCCTGTCGTTCTCTGGAAGGAGCGCCGCCGAAACAAAGAAACACCGAAACAGAGACCTGGAGCTGCAGATTGGAGGGGGAAAACTCCGGCGGGGTGCTGCCGGCGTGGTCTCCATCTTCTCCATCGACTTCTCCACCGTCTCCATGATGAAGAGGGAGTAGTCCACCTCTGGACTATGGGTTTGTGGAAGTAACTTATGTATCTCTCCTCTCTTTGAGCTTCACTAATTAGCACCGTATGAGCTGCCGAACATGATTACGGTCATCGTTGTAATACCTATGTGGTGGATCTTTATGAGTTAATATATGTTTGAGATTGCAAATGTTTTGTTTCAGTTATGAATATAGATGAATATTATGTGCGTGTGTGGGGTGATGTGTGCATTAGTTGGAGTAACGGGGGGTGGCTAGTGCAGTGAACGTGAGAGAAAGTTCTGCGATCCACTTGGGTATCTCTACCTTACTTTGTTGCCTCACTAGGGATAAACAAAAATACCATGTTACCGGAGATGTGGGTGTGACCATTGCCACTACTCCATGACTAGATCTAGCATGTTCTTATTTTAAGTTCATGTCATGATACTTAAAGCTATACTCTGAGTTATCTTAATTCCCGAGGTGTTATGATTTAGTTCGCATCTTGGTGGAGTATTGATGACTCCCAAGTGTAGGAGATCAATTGTAGTACCTTTCAATTAGAAAAGGTTGTCGAACCCACGAGGAGCAGAAGGTATTGGTTAGCAAGATTGATAAATAAAACAATAAAAGATGCAGTGTTTTTGGTTTTTTTGGTTGTATAGTTGCAATGCAGGAAATAAATAGTAGCAAGTGAAAGCTCTCAATGAGAGAAAGCCCAATCCTCTTATGTGGCAAGAGGACAAGCTCAAGTGATGTGTAACTTATATGTGGAAAACGTTCCCGAGGGCGGCATGGATATTGCTAGGCATATAGAGATTTATTAAACAACACGTTGCATATCTTGTCAAGTTTTAATCTTCTTTGGACGGAGCCATAATTCGGTATAGCTAAATAAATAGACTACAGCCCCTTATGATGGATCATGTGGCCAAGTAAATGACTGCACAAGAATTATTAAGACATAATGTCCCACCATAGCATTACACTCTAAGGTCCCCGATACTAATACCCTCATAATATAACTTCACGACTCGGTCTCAGGTTTACTTGTCCTCCCAAGTCTTCCTCAATTCATTTTACTACGGTGCTCCATATAGGTGAAGTGTTGTGCAGTCGACGTTCGCACAACACCATCATAGAATCACATAAAAGATAAACTCTTGACAAAATACCAACACATGTTATATATAAATCATTGCTAATTCATCCTATGCCTTCAGGAACATACGGGAACTACTCACAACGTGCAAACATGATGATATTCAGTGGCATAAGTTGTACAACACAATCTGAAAATATAACTTCACCCACAAATAATGACAAGTACTCAATCACAAACATGAATAGTAGCACAAGACAAGTATCTAGGGTATAGAAACTCTCAAACTACGAGGGGAACGGAGTGGATCACGGTGATGATGATGGAGATGGTGCTGGTCTTGATGGGGATGATGATGTAGAGGCCTCCTCCCACGCCAAGGAGGAGAGGTGATGACGAAGACGATGATTTCCCCCTCTCCGGAGCTCCGGAGCAGCAGGATCTGATCCCCCTCCGAGGGAATTAGGAGTTTCGCCGCCGCCACGACCTCAGATGGTTTAGGGAAAATTAGGGCGTCCGTTTTCGGGCGAGACGAAGGCACTGCTAAAAAGACCCAGGCGAGGAGGTGCCCGAGGCCAATTTTGGTGGGCCCCACGCGGCCAGGTACATGGGCCGCGTGGGCCCCCCTCTTTTGGCCCTCGTGGCTCTCCTCTCTTCGGTCTTCTTTCCATTGCCTTCCTTCCAATGAAAAACCTCCGTGGTATTTTTTCTTTTATTATTTGGGTTCCTGAAACTCCTGAAACAATAAAAACAAGAAAAGGGGGTTTTCTACCTCCCAGAAATTAAATACCAAAAATAGGGACTTTGTATGAAAGTCCCCTAAATCATCTAAAACATGTAAAAACAATAATATAACAGTGCAAATAACATTCTAATATGCTACTAAAGGTTGCATAAATGATGATATAAAATGCACATATCAAGTATAAGTGAAACTAATAATCAAAAGGTCTCTATGTTAGGACGTGATGCCCATATAATTAGTAACTTGTCACTAAACTTTTGTATTGCAATCTCATATGTCAACTATAGTGTTCCATTGTCTACCACTTTATTAAATAGAGAGTGCATTTGTGAAACCATGAACCCCGGTCCATTTTTAATCATAAGAAACACCTTTCCAACTACCACTTTTACATTTTATGCCATGATTAAATCCGAAAATACAAAAACACGTTTACATCTTGCATACATCATTAAAAACCCAAAAATATCATTTATTATTGTTATCACCATCCTTGCATATTTATTTCCCACCATTGCATATTTATTTCTTGCTTGCATTACATACTATCTTGATATCATTCTTACACCTTATGCTTGACAACCACAGGTGAGGTTGAGGACCAAAACTTTTAACATTGTTTTGTAGGTGACCAAAAGAAGGATAAGAAGATAAATCTTTCACTACTGATTCCCCGAGAGTTCGATATTAAACCCTCGAGTCACCGTCGTGGGGAAAACACGTCTTCCACTTACTACACACTCTGCACTTGGAGTCTCAACCTAACCCATTTATTTTTGACGCAGGTAACTACGCACCAGACATCAAGACCGTTTTCTGGAGCCGTAGATCAACCTCTTCAAGGGCCATCAAGACTGTTTTATGGCGCAGTTGCCGGGGAATCATAGCTGAAGAGACTTATCCAAGGGAGTGCACCAACTTCATCACCATCTCACAACAAAGTCAACTTCATCACCAACTTGTGCTAACACCTAAGCTTGGGGAGGTTGCACCTACGTGAGCATCATCTTATCCATCTTTACCTTCAAAACAATTATTTTGGTCATTGTCTTGCATTTTATATTTCGGTTTGCATATTTTATTTTCAGTTTTGCATTTTGTGTTGCATTTGTTATTTCGGTTTGCATCATTTAGTGTCATTTATTTTCAGTTTTGCATAAAAATTAAAAAAACACATAAAAACTTGCTAAAATGGAAAAGAGAACCTTTTGGCCATTTAGTGTTAAGAACTTTCCTCAAGATATGAATATCCCTGTTGAGAAATGTGTGGTAGATCCTAATATCATGAAAGTGATTTATGAACACCGTTTTTATGGGAAACCAAAAGAAGATCCTATACTTCATCTTAAGAAGTTTAATGAAAGGTGCAAAATGTTAAACTTGAGCCATGCTAATGTTAAAATTAAGCTTTTTCCTTACTCCCTAGGTGGAAAAGCCTTAGATTGGATATTAAGATGGCCACCTGGAAATTTTAGCACTTGGTTTAATTTAAAAGCTGCATTCATTGAAAGATTTTGTTCCATTGAAAAGGTTTGTAACCTTAGACAAGTACTTATCACCTTTAAACAAGAAGAAGATGAACCTCTAGTAAAAACATGGGAAAGATTTAGAGGTATAGCTTTTGGAATGGAACATGGTCTTAGAGATTGGATGCTCATGCATATGTTTTATAGAGGATTGTTTGAAACCTCTAAAGTCTTTTTGGATAATGAATGTGAAAATTCTTTTATGAATACTGCTGCTAATGATGCTCACTATCTACTTGATGGCTTGCTTTTGGAAGTGAGAATTAAAGAAAGTTTAGAAAAAGCCCAAGTACCTGAAGATGTGTTTGATGACCGTTATGAAATATTCAACCTATACAATAGGGAAAAGAAAGTTGAGGAAGTTAAAATGCTTAGTGAAGTCAAGGATCCATTGCTTGACTTAGAAAATTGTAGCTTGCATGAATTAATATCTATCTTACAAAAATTTGCAAGTGATCCTTCCATCAACACTAACCAAGCTGGTTTTGGTTCTTATATTGCTAATCATGTCTTGAAAGAAAAGATTGCTAGGTACAACCAAGAGGCTATGATACCACCTAAGCTTGGGGATATATGGATTCCCAAGGTACTAGTAACTATTGGAAAAGAGACACACCATGCCATACTTGATCTAGGATCTAGTGTCTCTGTTTTATCTAAAGAACTATATGAAGTACTTGAATTGAAAAATCTTGAAAAATGCTCTATTGAACTTGCACTTGCTGATGATTCCATTAAACATGCTTTAGGAAAAGTAAGTGATGTTATGGTAGAGTTACATATGACTTTTGTGCCTGTTGATTTTCTAATCATGGACATGGGGAATAAAACCTCTAGTCCTATTATTCTTGGAAGACCTTTTCTTCGTACTACAGGTGCTATCATTGATTCAAAGAAGGGAACGTGAAGTTTCAGTTTCCACACAAGAAGTGCATGGAACACTTCCCAAGGAAGAGGGGAACATCAAAGTTCAAGCTCCCTCATGAGCTTCATCTTCAATAAACAACAAGTAAGAAGCCTAGCTATATGGCTATAAAGAAAGCGCTTTGCGGGAGGCAACCCGGTTATTTTTATGTGTGATTTTCTTTGTGTCCTCTTGCTGTAACAAGAGACTTTGTTTTTAGTTTAGTTTCTGGAATTTTCAATAAAGTGCCAAGTTTTACTCATTTTGGTTTGAAAAGTTGCTTATAGCGTTCGGAGATTTTATTCCTGCACGAATCTGTGCACGGTATGATTTTTAATTCTTATTCTGTAACTCCGAATGAGCTCATATTTGAACTGTAGTTGCAACTTTTCATCCTCTGTATGCATGAATTTTTTCGGAATTTTTCGACAAAGTTTGGTAGGGTAGAAAAATACGTTTTGCTGCTGCTGTTTTTCTGGACAGATTCTGTCCCATTTTGTTTGATGCATGTTTGAGCTTTTAACTTGAATCTTTTTGATCCAATTGAGTTTATGAGTAGGCATACAACATTATATACTTTCTGGACATTCATATGATTTTTGTTTAAGGATTATATGCAGCAAAAATCTATTTGTTTATCACTACTAATGCACCCCACAGAAAAGAAATGAGAGAAACGGTGTTTTGAAGTTTTTTCACAGGGATTGGAGGAGATGCACCAAGAGCTATCCAAGGATGGTGAAGACCATAAGCTTGGGGATGTGAAGACAACCCCACTGGACCTACACACTCTCGGTTTGCACACGTCTAACTTCTGTTTTTCGATCGAAACACTTTATCGCATAAACTTGGAGCGTCTTTTTGTTTGTTTTGTTTGATTTTTTTTTGTGAGACCACCACACTATCATTTATATATGAGAGAGCTACTGGAAATATGGGTTGAATATGTTGGATGCTATTATAAGATTGGGAAAAGGGATGTTTGAGTTGATTTTTAAAGATACATATAATTGCATGATTCATGAGCTTGTTAATGAGTAATAATTTGCAAATTTTATCAAGAGCTATCTCTTATTCATGTTTTGATGCTGAATGTTATTTTACTTGTTTAACATGGATTAGTTAGTTCTATGGACACTCATGCATGCATTTAGATGGTCAACTTTCTCCCTCTTGCTAGCCCAAAAATTCCAACAAGCAAAAACTTGTTTCCAACACCTTCAACCAAAGTTATTCCAGTGAGTCCACCATATCTACCTATTAGCTTTATGCTATTCCGAGTATGTTTATCATGATATTTGTGTTATCTATACCTCTGAATGAAAATGTTTATGTTATTGATTGTTATGGAAAAGTTGGTTATATAGCTCTCACGAACTTGATGCACACTTTACTTTTATTGCATAATAAAACATGACCCATTGTGATTAAGATTATGATGTTGTGGCTTGATAAATGTCGAGGTTGGAGTTAGCCCATATGTGCTGTCACATGCAAGCTTTCAACATGCTCCTTCATCTCATTTAGTTGATATCATGTACTTTTGTTTATGGATGCTTATCATGGTGAAATAAAGTGGAAATGAAGTAGTTTAAATGAGTTTGTATAAATGGTTAGAGAGACGCCTGGGCCGCTAATCTAAGCCATGCATCATTCATGGTGGAAATTTACTTACATGCTATGGTGAACCTTCTGTGATACACCTTACAATAAAAAGCTATTCCAATGGTAAATAAAAAGGGTGTTGAGATTGTTCATTTGTTTGTTTGTCTTGTCATTTTGATATGGGCTTGTTCCATATCCTGGGACAAGAGGTACCCCAGTTGACGCTCTTGATGATACTATTATTACTTACAATGATATATAACTTGAACTTGCTTTGTTTCCCAAGTTGAGTAACTCATGGTGTAGGTACTTGTATTCAAGGGGCATGAGACATCAACCTTACTTTGTCAAGCACACTACTCATATTTGCTTTCACTTTAAACTTAATCATTCAAGATGCTATGATAGGGGAATGAGAGCTTGACACCAAATTACCACATTGCAATCATTAACTTAAGTAGAAGAGTTTGGAAGTTAGATGAAACTTATGCATGCTTTACCTCTACTCATATATATATCTTTCCAAAGTGTACACCTTTTATATTCAGATTTTCATCTACACTCTATGACCATTGTAGGATGTTCTTACTTATCATTATGCATACATGTGGTCCATATTACTTCTTTTCATGTTACACTTTGTGAATTATCATTGAACATCCTTGCTTGAATACTTGATATCACTTCATAAACTATCTTGCATATTGCTACTCCTTTGAAGAATGAATCATTTGACTATATGTAGCAATAGTAATCATCTTTGATATCCATTGTTAGTATTAAATTGCAAAGTCCATGTTAGTTTTATCACCTTCATACTCGAGGACGAGTATTGGTTAAGCTTGGGGATGTTGATGCATGTAAAATGCATACATGAACTTTGCACTATATTACTTGTATTCCAATCATATTTGCATCATATAAGGGTTATATTAATGTTTTATAATGATTTTTGGAATATTTCATAATTTTCCTATTTTTATGGAATTAACCCTCCGCAGGCAGAAAACCCTATTTTTTCCTTTTAAGTTTCAGGGACCCAAACAACGTCCAAATGACCTGCAAAATTACGAGCGTCAATATTTGGAAGGAAGAAGACTTGGGGACGAAGGAAGCGAACAAACAGAGGCCCGGGGCCCAAAAGAGGGTGGCCCACGCGGCCCCTATACCTGGCCGCGTGGGGCCCCCTCTTTTGGCCCTCGTGGCTCCGTTGCCGTCGATCTTTTCTCCACCGACCTCGTTTGACCTAAAAACGCGTATAAAAATAACCCCGTCGTTCTCTGGAAGGAGCACCGCCGAAACACAGAAACACCGAAATAGAGACCTGGAGCTGCAGATTGGAGGGGGGGAACTCCAGCGGGGCGCTGCCGGCGTGGTCTCCATCTTCTCCATCGACTTCTCCACCGTCTCCATGATGAAGAGGGAGTAGTCCACCTCTGGACTATGGGTTTGTGGAAGTAACTTATGTATCTCTCCTCTCTTTGAGCTTCACTAATTAGCACCGTATGAGCTGCCGAACATGATTACGGTCATCGTTGTAATACCTATGTGGTGGATCTTTTTATGAGTTAATATATGTTTGAGATTGCAAATGTTTTGTTTCAGTTATGAATATATATGCATATTATGTACACCGTTCTTATCACTTGTTATGATCAAGCATGTTTATGAGAGCGTGTGTGGGGGATGTGTGCATTAGTTGGAGTAACGGGGGGTGGCTAGTGCAGTGAACGTGAGAGAAAGTTCTGCGATCCACTTGGGTATCTCTACCTTACTTTGTTGCCTCACTAGGGATAAACAAAAATACCATGTTACCGGAGACGTGGGTGTGACCATTGCCACTACTCCATGACTAGATCTAGCATGTTCTTATTTTAACTTGATGTCATGATACTTAAAGCTATACTCTGAGTTATCTTAATTACCGAGGTATTATGATTTAGTTCGCATCTTGGTGGAGTATAAGTGAGACTAATAATCAAAAGGTCTCTATGTTAGGACGTGATGCCCATATAATTAGTAACTTGTCACTAAACTTTTGTATTGCAATCTCATATGTCAACTCTAGTGTTCCATTGTCTACCACTTTATGAAAGAGAGAGTGCATTTGTGAAACCATGAACCCCGGTCCATTTTTAATCATAAGAAACACCTTTCCAACAACTTTTACCACTTTTACATTTTCTGCCATTATTAAATCCGAAAATACAAAAACAATTTTACATCTTGCATACATCATTAAAAACCCAAAAATATCATTTATTATTTTTATCACCATCCTTGCATATTTATTTCCCATCATTGCATATTTATTTCTTTCTTGCATTACATACTATCTTGATATCATTCTTACACCTTGTGCTTGACAACCACAGGTGAGGTTGAGGACCAAAACATTTAACATTGTTTTGTAGGTGACCAAAAGAAGGATAAGAAGATAAATCTTTCGCTACTGATTTCCCGAGAGTTCGATATTAAACCCTCGAGTCACCCTCGTGGGGAAAACATGTCTTCCACTTACTACACACTCTGCACTTGGAGTCTCAACCTAACCCATTTATTTTTGACGCAGGTAACTACGCACCAGACATATGACCGTTTTCTGGAGCCGTAGATCAACCTCTTCAAGGGCCATCATTTACCCATAAGCAATATTTAACTTGAGATGTTGGATTTAAGGTTGGTGCCATGAAGATAATGATACAATGAAGTAGTTGACATCAAGATCATCGAGTTGTACGGATATATTGATATGATAAAAAAGAAAAGTATGTGATGACCAAGCAAGGAGTTATCCGAAGAATGGTCATGATAGCGTTGACCATATTGCAAGTGTTTACTGAATGATAAGATTGTGTGAACACTCATGTTTACATTCAAGACGTCATCATTTATGAAGAGAAAAGAAAAGACATAAGATCGACAAAGATATAGATCAACACACAAAGCTAGAAGATGTACCAAGTTGATCATGTAGCTCTTGATAGAGTAGAAAATTATCCATATTGTTTTATGAACCAACCCAGTGTTGTATGGGCATAAACTACAATAAAACATGCAGAAAACAAAACCTAGTACTTCGCACTAGGTTAGTCCAATGAAAACACCAGAAAATGGTATAAAATCATGTAAAAAGTATGCAACGGTGATATAATAATAACATAAATCAATCAAACAATTATAGATACATTTTGAGTGTATCAGGCACCTCCCAGCAACAACTGGAATAATGTCATAGCTTTTATCTTAAAATAATAAATATCCAATTGGCATGTTATTGAGTACCTCCCGGACCAGGGATCTAGTTTTGCATATCAATAAAAAATAACATGTACCAACTAACTAAGGGGGGTTTGGTGCCGTCAATATCATCTTAGCCCCTTTTCTAAATCTGTCTTCATGTCTTATCTCACAACATTCTCAGCCATGTATCACATTCCATTATTATTTTTATGTATCTCATTGTGGTTTCACATATGTTTTCATTATTTTAAAATTCCTTTTTTTGGTAACTTGAGCCAAATATCCACAAAAAATCTTATAATTTGAAGATGTAAAAGATGAAACAAAACCATTCAAACGGTTCATTAATCCAACCCTTGGTTCAAATTCAAGAAGTTTAAGTATCAAACTCAACAACACGGTTGAACGGGTCGCAAGAAATTCAACGACGAATGGGACGTGCGCGTGAGTGTGTGTGCGCGCGCGTGCGTGTGTGTGTGTGTGTGCGGGTGCGTGTGCGTGTGTGTGTGATCATCTCTATGGATATCAAAGCACAAATGAATAGTGGAATGGACTGGTGGATATGATCGAAGTAGTGCCCTTCTTTTGCAAACTTATTCCCTCTATTAAAGAAAATTAGTACACACATAATTTATCTGAGTTAACTTTTGTAAATTTCAACAAAGTTCAAACAAATCATGTTGATCTACTGCACTTAATTTATTTTTATTATAATAATCAACACTTTTCTACAACCTTGATCATGTTTTGAATGTTTGACTCGACAAAAAAATGGTATACACTACATTCTTTAGGCCCCGCTTGGAAAGGATGTGTAGTTTTCCCCTCGGTATTTCTTTACCCCTCGGTAGCTGTAAAATAAACGGACCTCAAGACACCCTCTAGGCCGAATACGACCATCCAAGCGAGCCCTTAATGGAGAGAATACTACCATGCAAATCACGTAACCATACATATTGTTTGGGGGTGGGTGGGGGGAGACCGGGAGAGGGGGGGATATCAGTATATTTACATAATAAAGTTGATAAGTAAGTTAAAAAGAAATTCAATGCAATTGCTAGTTACATTAACACGCATTGCACGTATACTGGCAACTAGTGAGAAAAAGAGAAACGTGATCCAAAGAATGAAACTAATATTTCTGCAATACTATATCTCATCAATTTCGTTAGACATTCTTGACAAACAAAAAACATATACAAGGTCATGTAGAAAGGTTCTAATCAATTAGTACATTACATCATAATCTTCGCAAACGTGAACTAAATTTTCCTTTTGTACTTCTGTACAAATAATACACACATTCATCCTGCTATTTAAGCCTCGCCAAGCATCCACGGATCGATGCCTGACGAGCACACGGGCGGAGTCGCAAGCTAGCTGGATCACTTGATGAAGCCCATGACGTTGGGCGTGCCGGTGTTCTGGAGACAGGTCATGCCATCGACGAACACACCCGCCGTGAAGTGTGTGGCCTCGGCCTGTCCGATGACGCGGTAACCAGGCCACGTGACCCTCTTGCTGGTGCCGGCGCCGGGCCCGGTATTGGCGTACTCGGCGTAGTAGAGCGTCTTGAGGCCGAGGTCACCCATCCACTCCGACCACCCCTCCGGCTTGATCAGGTCCCCGATGGTGCTCTCCATGACGATCGTCCTGGCGTACTCCTTCCACGGCCGGCCGAGGTAGCTGGGGATGGTCATCCGGACGGGGAACAGCGCCTGCTCCGGCACGATCTTGCAGCCCTAGAGCACGATGCCGGTGGGCATGTTGGGGTCCGTGCGGCCGTGCGCGGTCACCATGTTGCCCTGGTTGTCCATGGGCTTCCGCACCGTCATGAGGCAGTTCTGGAACACCGCCGCCGAGTTGCCGAAGATGAAGTCGATGGTGCCCAGCACCTCGCAGTTGCGGAAGAACTGCCGGCCGGCGTGCACGTACAGGGTGTCCTGGTACCCCTCGAACCTGCAGTTGAAGAACACCGAAAAGTCCCCCTGCGCGTGCATCGCCACCGCCTGGTGCCCGTCCGGCCCCGCCGTGTTCACGAACGCCATGGACTTGCAGATGAACCCGTTTCCCTCCGCCGCTGCAACAAATCCATATATGGCCGGTAAACACACGCATGCATCACCAAGATCAACCAATTAACGTACGTGGAGAGAGCTTACAGAAAGTGCGAGTGGCGATGGTGGCGAAGCCCCCTTGTTGCTCTTGTCGCCGATCACGCGGGTCTTGGTGGGCCCGTCGCCGTACATGAAGATGTTGGTCGTATCCTTGGGGATGGTCACGTACTCCTTGTAGTCGCCGGCCTTCACGTAGATGACGAAGCGGGCGGTGGACTTCTTGGACGCGGCGTTGATGGCCTCCGTGATGGTCTTGAAGTTGCCGCTGCCGTCCGCGGCCACCACCGCGTTGGGCTTCTGCAGCCCGGGGAGCTGCAGCAGCCTCCGGGCGTGGGACGGCATCCACTCCGGGAACGCGCCGGCGGACAGAAGCGCCCGGTGCTGGTGGTTGGGCTTGTTGTGGTCGTCGAGGTCTTCGATCGTGCCGATCACCTCCGTCGACAGCACCCTCCGCTCATCCTCCTCGCCGTTGCCGATCGCCTCGAGCTGGCAGTTGGCCTCGCTGGCCACGTCGTTGACCATTTTGAGCGTGTTGGACAGGAGCTGGCGCTTGCCGGCGAGGTCCTCGGGGAGCTCGGTCGCGAGGAGGCGGCGGTTCATCTGGGCCGACATGTCGGCGATGCCCTCGATCTGTACGGACAGAAGCCTTCGCCTGTTTCCTTCCTGGTCGTATTTAACCTCGGAGCCGGTCTCGGAGGACGCGCCGTTGAAGGACATGCTCAGCAGCCTGCGCTTGTTACCGTCCTGGTCGTATTTAACCTCGGCACCGGGCTCGGACGACGCGTCGTTGAATGACATGCTCAGCAGCCGGCGCCTGGCGAAGTCGGTCTCCTTGGTCAGGTTGGAGAAGCCTTTGAACGCATCCATGCTCATCATCAGCCGGCGGCGCCCAACGACGTCGAAGCCTGGGCCGCTGTCGTCGTTGTTGTGTCGGGCTCGTCGTCGGTCAACATAAAGGTATGGAGACGGCGGCTTCCGTCGTGGGACATCTCGGTGATCTCGTCCAGCGTCTCCGACAGCAGCCGCCGGCTCGCGTCTCTGACGTCGGCGATCTCGTCCAGCCTGCCATGGACGGACAGAAGGCGGCGCCTGCTTTCCTCTGTTGTGGCGTCGCCGCCGATGGTCCACCCGAGAAGCCGGCGGCTCCCTCCGCCGGTCATCTTCTTCTTGTAGTCCTCCTGGCTCTGCAGGAACTCGCCGACCTTGGTGACGATGGCCAGCGCGTTGCTGCTGAGTTCAGTGGAGTTCTGGAGCAGCTTGTCCATGGCCTCCTTGAGCTCCGGCTTGTCGAAGCCGTCGGCGCAGGTGTAGACGTACGTCATGGCTCCGGAGAGCCAGACCCTCAGGTCGTTGACGTGCTGCGCCACCTGGTCGGCCCTGAGGCCTGCCATGTCCTTGAGGTCCGCGATGGCGTCGTCGAGGAGCTTCTTGCACTCACCGATGGCGCTCTTTGTGACGCTGTCAGCGGCGCCCTTGCCGACGTCAGTGTAGCGGACGAACACGGCGCCGACCTCGTCCAGGGCCACCTGGAGCGCGGCCCGGAAGACATCCTCCGGGTTTGAGGTCTCGTTCACCACGGGGGTGAGGCTCTTCTCGCACTTGTCCGGGTACAGAGTGGAGGCGCAGAGCTCGGAGAGCTTGACGCTGGTGGCCATGGGGGCCTCCCCGCCGTGGGCCTTCCGGGTCGTCATGACGGCCGCGATGGTGCCGATGACGGCCACGACGCCCACGGCGGCGATGATGCTGGCGGTGGCGGCCTTGTTGGCCATTGTGCGCGACCTATGTACGGGAGCGCGAGTGTTATCGTTGCCGGAGCCGGCCGGGGCTCCTCGCCGCACGGGTACGTAGTGAGGAAGAAGAATGGCGCGGCGAGGTCTCGTTTATGTAAGTGCAGCGTGTGGACAAGAGAAACGGTTATTCTTTTTTTTTGAATTTTTCATACTTGTATTCATACGTAGAGGACAGTACAAGGCCAGATACAAGCAAGGGAAATACAAAGAGGATACAAAGGACGCCACTGCTGCGCCACACCTTCTTCCAGCTCGAGATCCTCCAGCACACGCAGCCTCCACCGCCGTCGACGACGAAGGCAGCAGCCGTCCGGAGCCCTCACCCATGGATCGGAAGAGCTTCTCGTCCAAAGACGTTGATGAGCCGCATCAACCACCAGCTCCGACGAGCTGGATCTGCAGACGGCGAAAGTCCATCGGCCGGGGACGTGCCTCGAGCACCTTCCGGCCCGGATCTGGGGCCAGCGCCACCCCATCTCCCCGGAGACGGCCAGATCGACCACCTTCACACCGCACCCCCACACAGCAGCCGCCTCGCACCTCCACCTCCGGCCTTCTGTACACTCGTCACCGGACTGCCGCCGAAGCCGGAGGAAAGAGCAGCAGCACGGAGACGAACCTGCAGCTCGAGAGCACCGTCGTCGACGACGCCGAGGAGGGGGAGCCGCAGAGCTCCAAAACGACGACGCCGGCCTCCCCGCCTCAGCCGCGCCGCCCAAAATCCCCATATCTACACGCCGGAGCGCAGATCTGGGGATTCCCCACCCTCCCGCCGCCGGAGCGGCCGGCGGAGAGTGAGAAATCCCCAGATACGCCGGCGGCTGCTTGGAAACGCCGAGTCGCCTCCGCGTTCGCTCTTGAGCACTGTAGAGGAGGAAGGGTTCCAGAAATAGACGAGTGGAGGATCGGTTATTCTTGGAGTGCCCTGGTTTGGCCTTGGGCTCAGCATGCAGCGCTTTGAATGTTTCTTCCGATAATCTCGTCTACTGCTTGGGAATACTTTCCATGGATTGATCGATCTCTTGCATGAGTGGGGACGCGTGCTATACTGCTATCCTTTTCTCTGCATGTCACTAGGTAATTGTGCTCCCGGAAAATATCAGGTGAAAACCACTTTCAATGAAAAACTGTGAAAAGCATGAAAAAATCAAGTTTGGAAGTTTTAAAAAACCTACTCAATGCATTGAGTTGAGAATGTAGAATTTTATAGACATATATATATAGAACTTTACCTTCCCAATGTAATGTGTTTTTGTTGAGTATTTTTTAGAACTTCAAAACATGGTGGTTTTCATTGAAAGTTTGTTTCCACCGGATACACTTTCTCTTGTGCTCTTGTCTTCTTATTTTGAAAAAAATGAAAAACAAAATCTTCCAGCCATACAAGTTGTGGTGAAACCAATCATGGCAATAAGGGAAAAGGATATGATAACTACACCGAAACTCAATCGGTCCAACCAGACCAAATCAGCACACTAAGCAAGTCACCATCTCCCACCTCGTTAAAACAATTTTGTTACGCCAATTCCACAAATTAACCAGATAAAATTAGAAAGGCATATACGCATTCGTTCTTTCATTTTTTTTATCAATTTCATCAAGCCAACTACTACTTGTGGGATGAGAAATACTAAAAGTAAAATGAATTAACTTCCATGTTGCAAACAAATAAACAAGCGATAAACAAGTGTTCCATAGACTCTTCTGCATCGCAAAATAACACACTTCTTACACCCTGTCCAATGTCGCTTGCAAGATTATATTTTGTTAATATGTTTCATGAGAAACACGAAACCTACATTTATAAATACCCAATTATGGTGCAGTGTTTGCTTGTCTCAAGGTCGAGTCACATCTTGAATACATGCGACAATATCAGGTCTAAAGATAAAAGCGTACACATCGTGTAGAGAAAAAACTATGATCGTTATTGCTATGTCACAAGGTGTCAGTCCAACCCTATGTGTCCACATATTTTTTTAACATCTACAAGTCTATGACTTGCGAAACATAGACATCGACCAATAATGTGCTAGCCTAATATTCACGTGTGTCCTTGCATGAACTCCGACTAGGGACATAATAATCATACAAGTAATGAGTTCCACAAACAAGTTACACACTTGCAAATCAATACACATACATTATTCAAGGAACATATAATAAATCATGGATACGACGAAATACATCATCTCTATGAGTACCTCTTAGGCATATTTCTAACAATCACCTTCATGCACTCCATATACACATTAGTCCTATAATCATTTGTCATTAATCATCACAAACAACTAGGGGAATTAGATGCACTTTAAGCGTGTTTTTTATTTTTTACAGTTGTGTCACCAAAGTAGACTCGTGTACTAAACTACATGACCAAATTAAGTTGAGAGAAGTAGTGAAGAACGGATAAAAGAGAGAGTACTATACTAAGACCTCATATATAGCATAATATAAAGATATTTTAGTTATTCGTCTACACATACAACTAATGCTAGGTACACATCTAACATTAACCATATTAGTCGCTAACTATACTAAAGATAATAGAATAATGAAAATAGAACAATCACAAGAAGCTTATCTGTTGAACATGCATTAATAATACATTAGTATCAAATAAACAAATAACAATAACTAGATATGAATTGTGGAGCTAATATTAATAAACTATGTAAAACCCCACAGTACCATTGATTAAAATCTCAACTATGGCAAATGATCAACGAATAAGTCTAGATGGGGTGAACAGGCGACTAAATTTTTTCTCAAATTCATTGCTTCTAGGGATAATTGTGGATGGATAAAATTATCCGGAGATGTAACTATTTAAACAAACCTATAGGGAGAAGATTACTCTAGCAAGCAACACATGACAAGATGAATAAGTAGGTAAGGGACATAACTGAAATAATCAAAGTGAGAGGGAAGAAGCTAGATGACTTGGTGACGTATGAAGTTCAAGTCCTTTAGGGGGCTATAATCTCCACTGCAAATATCGTGGCAAACAATTGTCACACGATCCCTTGTTGTGGGGACCAGAGAGGTCTAATCATTCACTTGCCGACTCTTCTAAGAACAAAAGGTGGAAGATACGCCGCTAGGGAAATTCTTTGGAGTTGTTCCTTCCTGGGTGGTGACCGACATTGGTCGAGATGTTGCCTTGAGTCTCTCGCTAGCTAGGCAAGGCAACGCCTTCTTGTTGTAGGTGTTTCTAGGGTAGTGGTGTTCGTTGTGAGTATAGGCAGCTTGGCATCTTCTTCTTTGTGTTTGATATGTCCGTCAGGACAAGTATCTTATACAATCTAGAACTCATACACATTTTATTATCCCATCTCGAACTCATACACATTTTATTATCCCATCTAGAAAATTTCATTATCCCATCTAGAACTCATACACATTTTATTATTTTATACAAATATATACATGGGTCTGCAATTTTTAAGCTAAGATTTTTATAACGTTAAGGAGTATTTCGTATGCATCTGATCACATGAACAAACAAAAGAAAGTATGATGGATGTAGTGGGAAATTCGCTTTGGCACCCGGGTGCATATGCACCCGGTACTTGAAAAACATATTTGAAAATGTCAAAAAAATCAGAAATAAAATTTCACGGATACATCTTCATATTCTACGTGTTTACAAAGTCGTTTCACCAAAATCCGATATATTTTGTGCCTTGTATAAAAAAGACAAAAAAAAGTGCCATGAAAAGCCTTATTTTAGCACCAAATTTTGTCTTTTTTATACGAGCCACAAAAAATGTCGGTTTTTCATGAAACGACTTTGTGAACACATAACATGTGTTCAGATCTATGCGCGGACATTTTTTTTCAAATTTTCTGACATTTCAAAATATGTGCAAAATGTATTTTAAATAAAGGGTGTATATGCACCCGGGAGCCAAAACGCCACTCCCGGATGTAGTGCATTATTATCATTAATATTTTGGTTTTACTAATTCTTAGTCGACTGAGAGTTAATTAAATATTATCATTTTGCTAGGTCACGTAGATGACCGAAAATGGTACGTAGATCGCTAGGGTTTTTTTTTTCAAGATGGACGTAGATCGCTATTTTGTTTATGTTTATGTCAAGATCGTTTGTTGTGGACACTGGACAGTGGAGGACAGGAGTACAGGATGCACGCACATAAGGTAGGTTTTCTTCGTGGGGCCGAGCAAAAGAGAATTCCAAGCAAGAGCTTTTTTTTTCAGCAGAAGTCCAAGAAACAGCTGAGACATGGAACAGAAGACGGCCCATTTCTGGCTCATCGCAACACACAAGGTTGCATACTCTCCAGGCCAAAACTTCCTGTCCAGCCCAACGCTGCTTCTAAGGTAATTGACTTCTACTTATTCAAATGTAGATGTATCTATACTTATAACATGTCTAGATACATCCATATGTGGGCAAATAGAAGTCAACTAATTTGGGAGGAAGTACTTACGTAGGGAGTGCAGTTACTGCTACTGGAGTTCATGGACACAATGATTTTCTGCTGCAACCCTAGACATGTCGGCAAATATGTCCTGATTCCAGAACTCAATCGAGAATCAGTTTCAGGTACTTTTTCGATAAAATCAGGGTCAGGTACTACTGGCATATTTTTTCGATAAAACGATCATTATCGTGTATTTTTTTCGCCATTTGCTCTTTGTCATATGCAGCACATGGCAAAAACTCCGCCCTGTGTTTTTCTGCTTTTACCATGTGCCCCAGGCACACGGCAACGATTCGTTCTCCCGTACTGCCTCTGATTAGTTGCACGGTTCAGGTCATGTCTCATGACTCGTGTCTGTTTGATTTCCTGCCTCCCTGCCGTCTGTCGCCCTACTGGTCCCGATTGGAATGTTGGAAAAAATATCCGGCCAAAAAATATTTCCGGGTATATCTATTTGATAAGACGGATTTTCAGTAGGGCTATTCTTCCGTAAAATTTTACACCCGGATTGTATTAAAAAACCAAGCGGCTAGTCCAGGGGCATCTATCATTATACATACATGTGTCAACATGTACATATCTGCATCGTTCTTCGAACGTGGTTGCGTCTCACATATTTCATCATTTAGCTAAACTTGAATGGAAAGACATAGTATGCTTTTCCAGAATACTTCCATCGTATACTTGATACTTGAGCGACATTTCAAATGCGCGATCACCGTGATAATTTCGATCGGGAGAAGACAAGGTAGTTTAACATTTATCTAGTAAAATACTTTTATTTACGATGTTTCTCTCTCTTTCACTCGGCAATTATATCCTATGGCACTGCTAAGTAAGACTATCTATGGGGCTTTTGCCCTACAGTACATAGTCAAAAAACAGATTAAGACTATCTCCCCCGATGCATGTGATTTCTTTTTCAGTATGCCCATATTTCCTATATCTCCCCCAATGCATGTGTTTTTTCTCCCAATAATTGATGCAAGCGGTAATTAATGGGAAAGAGTAATTAACTTACATGGTCCAACAAATCGTCCCTCAGACATTGGATACCCGGCCCGAACAGAGGGGTCTACTCTGTGGAAGATTTATGTGTACTCTATGTCCAAATTTATGTGTACTTCAAGATTTATGCTTTTTCTACCATACATGCTAGGTAGAAACATCCCCTTTTCGCGGAATGCGTGTCACGCCTTTTAGTTTAGTCGAAGTTTTTTTCATGTTTCAAGGTATTACATAATGTTTCATTAGGTTTCTTCTTCTCTTCAAGTGTAATAGGGGACACTGTCAGGCCAGAGCTCCCCCTATATGATCTTACATGTGCACTTAGGACCGGTTCTGAGGGTGGGGAGTTAATTTACAAGAATTGTAACTTTCAACAAGAAAATCAAGCATATTTATGTCTCAAACTTGAGAATAATATGTTTCTAGCACCGAAAGTTCTCGATCGCATAGGTATTCGAATGAAAATATGTTTCGTAAACATATCCGTAGGTCTGTGTGAGTAATACATTGAATGGTATTCTTATTACAAAGTTGAGAAACTCATCCTTTGCTTGTGGAAATATCCTCAAGCATCAACTGTTTAGTTTCCAACGGTTTTAAACTTTTACTATCTATGTGCAATGTCGGTTATCTATCACCTAACGTAGAAACATAAAACACGCCATTTTGTAAAGTATATTCAGTAGGTTTTTTGCGGTATACTCTACATTGAAGTGGTTAAAAATAATAGTATTATGGCGATTAAACTTAAAATAATATATTTCACATAAAATAGCCTTCGTTATCTCGTCCTAGGGCCCCCAATATGTCATGATCAGCATGCATATGATTATGTTGATTTCTTGATTTTCTACAATGTGCTGACTCTCCTTGATTTACTACTCCCTCCGTTCCAAATTAGTTGTCTTCCATTTGCTAAAAAATGGATTTATCTATACTTGTAACATGTCTAGATACATTCACTTTTTGGCAAATGGAAGACAACTAATTTGGAACAGAGGGAGTACAAAACTATTTTCAACAACTCTACAACCCCCCGCCCCGCCCCTCAATCTCAATTTCTTTGCTCCGATATTGCCGAAGTGTATGACAATATTTATTATCTTGCATTTTAGGTTTAGTGAAACTCAAACTTTATAAACTTTGACCAAATATGTACGAAATATATCGACATCAATATTACCAAATAATGTACTATGAATTTATTAGTGATGATTATAATGATATTTATTCTATTATATTATAGATGTTCGTATTTATTTGGTTAAACTTGATAAATTTTGACTTTGACCAAATAACGCAGAGTACTTGTGAACGGAGGGAGTATAATCCAAATTAGCTCAGGCAAAACGTACATATGACGCAACACTATACACAAAACGCATACTCCACATCCAAGAGCGGTAGCTGCAATCATCAAGAGCGTGGTCCATCAAGAAAAAGAAAGCGATGATCCATCTTAATTAAGAGAGTCAAGCAGTACCAAAAACTAATAAAGCACCCTCTCGTGCACACTAAACAACACGCATTAGCCTTTCAGCGTACAGCACCGACTAGTTAGCAGTAGATACTACTCCTAACCAAGGAAAAAAATAGCGCGCTACAGAAAAATAGCGTCGGCCTCAAAATATGCAATTAGCGCGCTATTTCACACTATAGCGTGTTATTAGCGAGACATTGTTTTTTTTAGAAAAGGGGAAAGCCCCAGCCTCTGCATCGATTGATGCACACGGCTTTTATTGCATAGTCAAAAGTGTAGTTCGAAGTTTTACATCTCAAGCAAATCACAGTATAAATGAAATAAAAATCGATCTAGGACAGATGTGACACAGCCTCTCAAGCGACTATCTTGTTAGACGCCTTGAATTCTTCTAGACAGCCGCCAGGTACCCCGGGAGTAGATATCCAAAGCGACCGCCTCCAGCCGGATGCATCCAGAGTTGATAAGCGCTCGTTGCGCCTCCGGGGCCAGGAAGGCCCACTCGTGGATCCAGTAAGTAGCCAAGCGGACCACCTGTAAAAAGTTAGGATGACCACCTTTGTTAAACACAATGTCATTCCTGCATTTCCATATAGACCACAAAAGAGCACAAGTTCCCACACGAATTTGCGCTTTTAAGTTCTTTTCCACCCCATTTAACCAGTTTCCGAACATATCCGTACTGTTAACTGGAGGAGTAATATTAAAAGTGTACTGCACTAATGTCCATAGAAGATGCGCAAAAGGGCATGTAAAAAATAAATGATCTATTGACTCCTCGGAGTCACAAAAGACACATTTCTTACACCCATTCCAATTTCTTTTAGCAAGATTGTCCTTCGTTAGGATAACTTTGTTAAATAAAAACCACATAAAGATCTTAATCTTTAACGGTATTTTCAGTTTCCATATTTGTTTGCGCAGATTAACAGTATGACCATGCAACAAGTCTTCGTACATGGATTTTACTGTAAAAGCTCCTGTAGATGTAAGTTTCCAAACAAATTTATCATCCTCATTTGTCAAAGTCACGGATATGAGTTTTTGCAACATATGCAGCCACGCAACCCATTTATTTCCTGTCAAGTTTCTTCTAAATTCGATATGTACCGTAGAATTAGCTAGTGCATCCGCTACCAAAACATTTTTGTGGCGTACTACAGAGTACAACGTTGGGTATTGTGTAGCTAGAGGGACTTCTCCCAGCCATGCATCCTCCCAAAAACGTGTATCATGACCATTGCCTACAATAAATTTCCCTTTGCTAAAAAAGCTTTCTTTTACACCCATAAGCCCCTTCCAAAATTGAGAGTCTGTAGGTTTGGCTGTCACTTGTGACAGTGTTTTATTTTGAAGGTATTTGTTTCTTAGGATTTCTTGCCAAACTCCTTCCTCATTAATAAGTTTAAAAAGCCATTTGCTTAGTAAACACTTATTTTTAATATCTAGAACCTCGATTCCTAAACCTCCTTGATCCTTTGGTCTGCATACAATATTCCATTTTGTTAGCCTATATTTTTGCTTGTTCTGATCACTCTGCCAGAAGAAACGCGACCTATAGAAATCTAACCTTTTTAGCACCCCTTTAGGTATCTCCAAAAAGGAAAGCATAAACATCGGTAGACTCGTTAACACCGAATTAATAAGGACCAACCTATCCCCGTATGAGAGTAGCTTGCCTTGCCAACACCCCAGCTTTTTTTCGAACCGTCTTTCTACTGGGTTCCATTCTTTATTTAAGAGTTTCCTATAATGTATCGGAATTCCTAAGTATCTGAACGGAAGGTTCCCTACCTCACAGCCAAAAACATTTCTGTATTGGTCTTCAGCTTCTTTAGCTTTCCCAAAACAGAATATTTCGCTTTTATTAAAATTTATTTTTAAACCAGATAGTTGTTCAAAGATGCTTAGGATCAGCTTCATGTTTACTGCCTTTTGTATGTCATGTTCCATGAATAAAATAGTGTCATCGGCATATTGCAAGATCGATACCCCACCCTCAACTAAGTGCGGTATTAGACCTCCAACTTGACCATCCTCTTTCGCTCGCGAAATAAGAATAGCTAACATATCTGCTACAATGTTGAAAAGTATAGGAGAAAGGGGATCGCCTTGTCGAAGTCCCTTTCTCGTCTGAAAATAGTGACCAATATTATTATTCACTCGAATGCCCACAGATCCACCCATAATGTAGTTTTTAATCAAATCACACCATTTTTGATCAAAACCTTTCATCCGCATCGTTTGCAGAAGGAAAGGCCATTTAACTTTATCATACGCTTTTTCAAAATCTATTTTAAATAGAACTCCATCCATTTTCTTCCTCTGAAGTTCATGGATAGTCTCATGTAGGACGACTACCCCCTCTAGGATATGTCTACCTGGCATGAAAGCAGTCTGGGTTGGTCTAATTACTTTGTGAGCAATTTGAGTTATCCGGTTTGTGCCAACCTTCGTAAAGATTTTGAAACTCACATTCAGTAGACAAATTGGTCTATATTGTTGGATCTGAACCGCATCTTCCTTTTTTGGCAAGAGAGTGATTACACCGAAATTGAGCTTATAAAGTGGTAGATGGCCGTGTTGTAACTCAACGAACATGGCCATCAAATCCTCTTTGATTACACCCCAAAACATTTGATAAAATTCAGCAGGGAACCCGTCTGGTCCCGGAGCTTTATTATGTTCCATCTGCTTAATCGCCTCTAAAACCTCCTCAGAAGTAAAATCGGCATTTAAAATCTCATTTTCCTCCCTCGAAATTTGAGGTATATCCGAAACCCTTTCTTCATCTAGTACAAAATTATTCTCAGCCGGTGCCCCAAATAATTTTTTATAGTACTCAGTAATATATACTTTTAAATTTTCATCTCCTACTATTGTTCCTTCCTCTTGCTCTAACTGGAAATTTTCTTTTTTCTATGTTTCCCATTAGCAATTAGGTGGAAATATTTCGTATTATTTCCTCCTTCTTGTATGTGTTTCACTTTGGCCCTCTGTGCCCATTTTGATTCTTCTTCTCTTATTAACTTAGATAAACTATCATTAGATTTTCTCAACAGATCACGTTCTGATGTGTTGAGAGGACTAGTTTCAGCTTTTATATCAAGTGCATCAATAATGCGTAATAATCTTTCCTTTTCCTTTCTATAAATCCCACTTCTATGCCTAGCCCAGCCTCTAAGATAGCGTCGAATGTGTCTTATTTTGTTTTGCCATACTTCAATAGGGGTATCTCCCCTAACATGTGCTTGCCATTCTTTGGATATCATTTCAAAAAAGCCATCTTCTCGTAACCAGGCTAATTCAAAAGAGAACAAGGACGTATTGCCTAGGTGAGCTTGTTCACCCGAGTCAATTAGTAGGGGAGTGTGATCCGACCCTGTCCGCGATAAAGCTCTAACAGTTACCAACGGAAATTTTTGTTCCCAATCTACGCTAGCAAGCACTCTATCCAGCTTTTCATATGTCGGTGTGTCTCTCCGACTAGCCCACGTGTATTGTCTCCCCGAAAGTTCAATCTCGTTTAGACTAAGGCTTTCGATAATGGAGTTGAAAAGAAAAGGCCATCGCGCATTATAGTTCGAATTATTCTTTTCATGTGGTCCTCTAATGATATTGAAGTCCCCCCCGACTAACAAAGGGATTAGGGAGTTCTCACAAATTCTCACAAGTTCAGCTAGAAATATTTGTTTTTTCGCCTCTTGAGCTGCCCCATACACCGCCACAAAATTCCACTCAAAACCATCTTTTGCTTTTAAGTGAAACTTAACACAAAATTCACCGGCTTCCACATCTTGGACTGCCAATGTTTCCAGATTAATACCAACTAACATACCACCCGAACGTCCCTCAGGTGGTAAACAAAACCAAGAAAAATCCCTACCAGCTGACAAATTTCTTAAAAAATGTGCTGGGAAACTCGATTTGCCAGTTTCAAGTAAGGCTATAACATCTAAATTAAAATCCCGTATGGATTCTTGAACCCTTAGGTGTTTCGCTGTATCCCGGAAACCTTCACTATTCCATATAAAAGCTTTCATTGTTTGTTCTTTTTAAGTCTAGCACTTCGTCTCAAATTGGTTTTGTCTAAAACAATTTTTTTACGGCCACGCTTAGTGGTTACAGGTTGACAAGGCAGATCCGTATGATCTTCCATATCATTAATATCCTCATCTAATAAGTCTTCACAAAGACCGGAAACTTTCGAGACAAAAAGATTATGAGGATCATCATCGTTTGTACTTAAAGTTTTCTTAAGAACTAATAAAGATCTTTCTTTTTCCACATCTTTTAGAGTTTGAACTGAAGTCATGATTTCGGAAGTTGACTTACCCAAAGAAACCCCCAACGTACTAGCTCTATCTAGAACAACATTACTTGTAAACTTGCTTAAGGAAAGGATTGGTGGGGAAATAGTACCTGTCATGTTGCGAGTCTTGGCCCTATCCATTGCTCGCTCCAGCTGCGGCATGTCCGCATTTGGCTGCTCCCGAATGCGATCACTCGAGCGTAGCCCCGCGGACACCGCTTCTGGAATCCCTCCGAAAGCGATCAGCCTCTCCTTGGTGCTGGAGAAGCATGCAGCGTCTGGTGATAGTCCCTTGGCCGTTGCAGAACCAACCGCAGCCGACGGTCGGCGTGGTGATGGTGAGCGACTTGACCGTATCATCTGACCTCCAGTCGTGTTGCCATCAGCTGCCGTAGCGGACGTCTCCGCTTGACAAAACTGAGGTACAGTCACAGAAGGCGAGCATGGACTGCCACCCGCGATGCTGCGAGCCGGCGTGGCCGACGCAGCCTGAAAGCCGGGCGAAGCTGAACCCCGGGATGGAGTTTTAGCAGGGCTACGGGCAGGCGTGACTGCCGCTGTACTCAGAACTTGTGCCTCTGCTGAAAACGACGAAGAATCCACAGTCTGGCCTTCCTTGTTGAAGACTTCTTCCTCAACATTTTCAGGTTCAACCGTAGCAGACTGAGCAAGATCATGTATCTCTTTTACAGCAATCGGAGAGTTAAAAAGAGCTCTCCGAACCTCCTTTAAAGCACTCCTCCTTAAACTCTCTTCCTCCTCCTCAACCATATCACTCCATCTGTCCGAGAAAGACCCAAATTTTATGCTTGGCTGCAGAGAAACTGTTTTTGCAAATGCTTCTGGAAGCACTACCCCTGGTGTTGCAGCCTTTCCCTCATCCATTTTATTATCTTCCTTAACACTTCCTTCCTTGGTCGATCTGCTTTCCCCTTGATTTTCTTCTCCTTTCCCATCACCCCCACCGTCACCCTCACCATCCTTCTTAACATCATCTATTTCTGCCATCTCCGCATCGCCGTCTGCGAATTCTATCTCTATGGCCAAACGGTACCCCTCATCCTCATACATAATGATTTTATGATATGGAATGGCTGATATGTCTGTCACCCGCACCCGAGCTCGGACTACCTCGTGTCTTCTGGTGTATGCCATATCAATGGCTTTGGTCTTCCCAAACATGCCTACCATCCCCCACAGCGCCAAGTAATCATCTAGTAAACCCTCCGGTACCCCACTTATGAGTAACCAAACACTATCCAACTGCTGAGTAGGTTTTACCTCAGATTTCCACTCAGTGAACTTGATAAATTTTTTGCTATTCTCCTTAGCCTCAAAAGAACCAAAACGCATGCACGGATAAGCTCCATCTTATTTGGAAACTCAGCCTTGTACGTGTTGTCACCAAAGAGCTGTACATCCCAAGGGAAATCATCATCCATCACCACCCACCTGAGAACACCAATGATCTCCTCAGAGGAAAGAGTTCCTCCGGTAACAGTTATTCTGCCCATCCTACCACTGTTTGATCTCGGCCTGTACGACTCAGAATTAGCCACATCAAAAAACATCAACATCTCATGGGCATACCCATAAACAGACAGTGTTGGCTTAGGAGCATTGTGCAAAGGACAATCGTCATTAGCATGATTGACATCCCTACAAAAATCACATAGGATTGCCTTGCAGTCAATTGAATAATGACCTTGCAGATTACAACGAAAGCACTTCACTTTATCTATGCTTTTCTCTTTTTTCTTCATGCTTTTAGTGTCTCCAAGTACTGCCACCGTGCCAGCAGAGGGTGCTGCGGCCTTTGCCGCCCCAACGCTGTCATCAACCTGGACGACTTGGTTTACTGCCGTCGCCGGAGGCACTGCCGCAGCAGGAACTGCACCCGAGGCCGCTGGCGATCTATTTAGCGGGACCATTCCCAGCGTGCTATAGCGTGCTATTAGCGGGGATATATCGCGCTATTTTTTCCAGTGCTCCTAACCCAGGCCGATTCCCTTTCCGGCGCCCCAGAGGTCAGATCCCAGTGCCGACGCGACGCTGCCCTGACCCTACTGCCGCTACCTTCCGCCGCTTGCCACCTTCCACCGCAGGACGCTCCACACCTTCCGTCGGTTCTCCGCCACCTTCCGCTGCCTAGCTACCTGCTACCCTTGGCTGCCGCGAAGCACGCCCGCTAGGCCGCAAGCTAGGGGAAGTTCTGTGGCTACAGGAGGTCACGACGAGCTGGTATGGGCAGCGACATCAAGCTGTTTTTTGGGGGTCTATCAGTAACTCACGTACAATACGGTCATGACCGAAGTATAGACCGAATTTCCAACTACCCGAAATTTTCGGTCTCCACAAAGTCTCAGTTCAATTTCGTTTTCAATTTTAAGAGACCGAATTCAATAATGACCACCCCTGGCCAGGTTTCTTCCCATGAACCTTAGTATCTCGACTTTTCTGTTTGGTCTTCTCTCCTCCTTCGAATTGGTGCGTGTATTATCTTTTGGCTTGTCTTGACTTTGACAAATTGCAACTTCATTGCAATTATTCATTCCCACAACATGGATGCGCTGACAAATATGGTCCTGAACCTCGATTGAGCATCAGGGTCAGGAACTACTCTCGGACATATCCCTTGATTAGTTGCACGGTTGTGATCATCAGCGTACGGCACGGGTGTCTTTGGTTCCCTGCATTCTGCCGCCCCACTAAGATGTAGGCCGGGCGCATCGATCATTGTACATATGGTCCATGCACACGACATATGTCGACATGTACGTGTCTGCATTGTTCGCCCAAATATTTCATCACTCAACTAACCTTGAATGGAAACACATAGTATGCTTTTCTAGAATACTTCCATTGTACACCACGGCGGCGCCTCCGGGTGTTGCTAACCTTGTTGGAGGCGTGGTGTAGGAGCTGTTGCATTGCTCGCAACACCGATGTGCAGGTGAGGTCCGAGTGAAAGCTCTGCGACGACCACGCCCGTGGGCGTGGCTCCCTTCTTGAAGGCGTTGCAAGGACCACCTACTCTTCGCCTTTGAGCCTGATTGGCGTGTTGAGCTTGCTGTGTTGAGCTTGCTGTTCTTGGGGGTGTATCCGGCGGCGAGGCTTTTGGCCTCGCAGTGCTGCCATATGGTGCTCTTGGCGTGCTTGGTGGCTGTGCAAGCTTGGCAATTGTCCGATGGGGATGGTAGCGGCATTGTCGCGAGCTTCGTGTTGTTGGTGCGGTCTCGGCTGATCGGCCCCCTTCGGCGGCGAGGTCGCCTCCCCACGTGGCGCTGGTGCTAGGCCAGAGTGCTTGGGGCTGCCCCTTTGGCTGAGGTCGGGGTCAAGGTTCGTGGAGCCGGTGCTAGGCCGGTCTCACTCGTTGGTCCCCGTTCGCTCCTGGTTCGCCATCTTGTGGGGTAGTCGCCATGCAAGCAAGTGGTGGTGCTGCAATCTGCAATGTCTCGGGACCGTGATGCCCTTCGACGGCGTCGGACGCACTCCTCAAAGCACTGTCCTGCCCGTCTTCCTGGTGGTGGTCGTCATGCGAGCACGCCTGTTAGTGCTTCTCAAGTGCGCCTGTTTCCCACCCCCCTGTGTGTGTTGGTGTGCGTTGTTTTTGTTTTATCTCCTCTCCGGTCCCTCCCCGTGTACTCTGGTTCATTTGAACCCATCTTGTAGAGGTTGCAAAACCTCATAGGCAACTTTGATATAAAAAAAATTCAGGTGGGGACTTTGTCCCCCCCGATGACCATCAAAAAAAAAAAAAAATACTTCCATCGTACTTGATACTTGAGCAACATTTCAGATCCGCAATCACCTTGATCATTTTGAGCATAATTTTGATCGGGAGAAGACATATAGGTTGGCATTTATCTAGTAAATGCCACTAGTAAATGAGAGACCACCTGTTTCACATTTCTCTCTCTTCCACTAAGCAATTATATTATCTAGCACTGTTAAGAGGCCCCAATATGTCATGATCGGGCATGCATATGTATACGTTGATTTCTTGATTTTATACAATGTCTGACTTGTTGATTTGGTACAAAACAATTGTCAACATTTTCTATAATTTGTTGCATATTATGCCCTGGATCCGCTATTGCCGGAGTGTATCGTAAATTCGTAATATTTCACCATGTGCTAGTAAAGAAAGGATGTGTCGTCAGATTTTATTCTAGCTTCCGCCTGTATCTTTTTATTCCAGAATGAATCACATTGTTTTACTGTATATCAGTAATATTAGTAGGAACCGAGTGCACAAATCTCCAACATAATGAATGGTGAATCAATTCACGCTACTCCGGCATTCATTTTGTGAGTAGTGGGATATCATCATGACAATACCATGTCACAAACATTCATATTTTGGCCTCACAATTAATTAAGGGTGGCTAAAAAATCATTGCCTTTTAATTTAACTGCACTCTCTCTGTTTTTTATTACCCTTTGTTTTAGGTTTAGTCAAAGTCAAACTTTATAAAGTTTATCCAAATATGTATAAAAATATCAACATTAATAATATCAAATACATATAATACTAAAATTAAATGTTATGATGATTTTGATGATATTGATTTTCTATTATAATTGTTCAATTTTCTTTTGGTCAGTCTTCATAAAATTTGACTTTGACCAAACCTATAACACACGGTAATTGTGAACGGAGGGAGTATAATCCAAAATAGCGCAGGCAAAACGTACATATGACGCAACACTATACACAAAACGCATACTCCACATCCAAGAGCGGTAGCTGCAATCATCAAGAGCGTGGTCCATCAAGAAAAAGAAAGCGATGATCCATCTTAATTAAGAGAGTCAAGCAGTACCAAAAACTAATAAAGCACCCTCTCGTGCACACTAAACAACACGCATTAGCCTTTCAGCGTACAGCACTACTGACTAGTTAGGAGTAGATACTACAGCAGTGTACCGCACAGTGCCAGTATCTCGGGTGATTATGGTTGTCCAAAAAACCAGAACCTCTCGCAATCCAAGCTCCGGTCCATCAAACTAATCAACAAAACAATGAAAAAATCTCAAAGAAAAAGCTCGCTCGAAAGTACGCTAGCTAAGCCGGCCAGGCGTGCTAGCTCGAAGTATGATCCAACGGCTGCCACGAGCGAGCTTGGGTTGCTAGCTGCTGGCGTGTGTGCGTCGATTCACATGAGGAGACTCCTGATGAGCGCGGCCTGGTCGGCGGTGACGGCGTCCGAGGCGAGCAGCGCGGCGAGCGTCTCGCTGAGGTCGTCCACCTCCCGGTGGAGGCTCCGGATGTAGCTGCACGTCTCCTGCAGCACCCTCGACGCTGACCCCTGCATTACATATCAAAGCTTAGCCGAGTAATCATGCATGGCTTCAGTTCACTAGCAAGATAGCTTGACTGATTGATCAGTCCTCTATCCGATTACACCTACCCTGTGAGCGCCACTACGAGCTGCCTGCGACGAGTCGGGGAGCAGCGCCTGCAGCTTGGACAAGAGGTCGGAGATCTGGTCCTCCGAGATCGACATTGACGACAGCGAGGAGCCCCCGGCGCGCCGCGAGCGTGACCTCCTGCTGCTCGACGACATGGCCGCGCTTATATATGTGTGTGTCGAGCAAGCAAGCAAGCTAGCTAGCTGAGTGTACGTAGCAGTGTGAGCTGATTGCTCGCTTTTCCGGCGTGGCGAGGTATATATAATGGGCGACGTGTAGAAGGGGGCGCTGAGGGAGTGGGGTGAAGGTAGCCGGCCGCAAGGTTGATGAAGAAGGGAGCAACCGCGCTAGGGGGAGAAGAGGGAGAAAGCGAGAGTTGTAAATGCGTGACAACGAAGGAGAGACGTGGGTGCTAGTACTAGTAGTAGACTAGTAGTGGAAGAGGCCATTGCAGGGCTTGGGCCATGGGAGGACGTACTCCATCGATCCAGTTAATGTTTGTTTACTTATTTCGTTCTTTAATCTCTGGATTTGTCTGCGCTGTGTGCGACTGTGCGCCATGTGGTCTACATGGCTGGGGAGTGGTTTCGCTAGATCTGCAATGCTGAGCACACATGCACGGGCGTCCTTGTGTAGTTTAATCAGTCGTCGGCATCTTCTAGTACTACTAGGAGGGTCTCCCCGCGTATGTGAGACATCCAAATATTTTACGATCCGTGCACAAATTATCAATGAAATTTTAAATATCAATGCATTATCAAAAATTGCTGGATTTATGTAATTTATTTTGTAGATTCATGTACTAACAAGAAATTTATGTACATTCATCGACAAAAAAAAACATACATTAACAAAAAAAATTGTTTTATCAACACACCAATTAATAGGAATAATAAAATTCGTTAGATGGAAAATCAATGGTCATGATAAGTGGGGGAGATCCTCCTAGTTGTGCCAAAACCGCTTTGGTCCTTGTCTTGGTCAAGATGTTATCTCCATGCAGATGTTCTGGTCATGACTTTTTCGTAGGTGTTTATTTGATATCCTGTCATGATTATGTCTCTACTGCCTATCATTGTCTGGAATCAACTTTTGATAATAGTACTATAGATGTGTGCGTCTGTGGATACAGATGCCAGAAATTATAACTTGCGCCACACAGCTCACGCCTTTTCTTTTCGAATCATGAAAACCAACGGCGCTGCCAATCGCATATCGATCGTAAGCATGTAACCGAAAATGGATGGGCAACGGGGCACAATTTCAACGGCTCTGACAACTTGGCAGACTCAAGAATTAAGTGAACATTTTTTGAATCATAAAAAGTAAGAAAAAGGAAAAAATAAAGGAAAAGAAGAGGAAGGAAAGAAAAAAGAAAAAGAAAGGAAGGGCCGGCCCATCACCTATAGGCTACAGGCGGCGGGCGCGAATACTGGCGCTAATAGCGGCATATAGCATTCATCACGCCTGAGCCCTGACTGATCTGCTCTTCGGGATCAAAGAAACAGGTTGTTTAAGACATTGTCTTTATGCAGATGTTCTAGTCCAGATTGGTTGGATCCACATCACCAGCCTTGCCTTATTTCTCTTCACGTTCAATGCTATCTTTTTCAGCGCTGATGAAAGCATGCCAAGGTGAAGTTGACGATCTCTTAATACTCACCGTCGAGTCATCAAAGCCGTCAACTAATTCAGAGAGGCTCGGTCCGGCATCCAACAAGAAAATACTTATCCTGAACCTCGACATCGTCGGTGTTCGTGTTCGTTCTACAATCTTGAAAACGTTCTTGCCGAAGAAGATGAATTAGTGGTAGGCGTTTGTTTCATATTTTTGTCGTGAATATGTCTTTATTGTCTTTCATTGTCTTGAATCAATCAGTCAATTTGTAATAATACTATAGATGTGTGCGTGTGTGGATACAGACACCGGAAATTATAGTAACTTGCATACTCCTCCACACAGCTCACGCCTTTTCTTTTGGAATCATGAAAACCAACGGCGCTGCCAATCGCATATCCGATCGTAAGCATGTAACGGAAAATGGATGGGCAACGGGGCACAATTTCAACGGCTCTGACAACTTGGCAGACTCAAGAATTAAGTGGACGTAACATACACTGAAAATGAACGCCGTCGTCCTCGAGATAAACAACTCTGGATCATGCAAGACCACAGTAGTAGGATCGGATAAATAGAAAAGCAATTGTGTGCGTCAGCATCACCCATGCGCATCCTGGACTGTTCCGCTACGTGGTTGGCCGGACACACAGCTTTGTTCCTCCGCCAGTGAACTGACGATACGTAGTATGTGCTGACCGTTTCGTTAATCGTTGTGTATAGTGAGCTTTTGTTTGCTTGGGTTTAAGAATACTAGGGGAATTCGGCGCGGCGGCACGCCGCGCCCTTGATGAGAAATCAAAATGATACTCCCTCCGATCCGAAAAAAGATTCGCGACGGTTATTTTGCAAAAATGCCCTCCAGTTGTTTTTGTCTCAACCCGCACTCCACCCACCTCTCTCTTGCACCCACTCGCACCCGCACGCGCACCTCCCACCTCTCTCTCGCCGCCGCTCGCTCGCTCCCTCTCTCTGCTCCCCTCGCCGGCGCGCTCCCTTGCCGACGTGCTTTTCTCGCCGGCGCGCTCCCTTGCTGGCGCATTCCCCTCCCCTCGTCGCCCACGCTACCCTCCCCTTTTCTCTCGCTCCCCTCCACCTTCCCTCGCTCGCTATCCGCAAGAAAAGCTTAGACCTTTTGGTCCAAGGCAGCGAGGAATCGCCGGATCCGGCGTCGGAGAGGCCGGATCGGGTGGCTGCGAGACCGGACGCGCCGGATCTAGTGGCTGCGGCCGGTGAGGCCATACGCAAGGAGGCCGGCAAGGCGGGCGCCGCTCTTGGCCGCCAGCTCAAGGCCATGGTATAGGAGAGGGCGGAGTAGGCGGCGGAGGTCAGGATGTGTTCCGACGAGCGGACGAAGCTTTACTTGGTCCAGGTCCAACCGCTCGCCCCAAGCCCCACCTTCGCGCCGACCTCGACGGCACCTCCATCCCGGACCTCCTCCACGTCCTCGATCCCGTCCCGGTCCCCTCCGTAGCCGGCTGATTCGAGCCGTCGCTGAGGAAGAATACGGCGGCAGCGGCCGAGGACCACCTGCTAGCAACAGTTTGGTACGTGCCACCTCTTCTTTCTCCCCTCTCCGGCCGCCACCGGACACCCTAGCCTCGCTGCTCACCATCTCCTTCTCCTCAATCAGATCCGCTGGAGATGGAGGACCTCCACACGTGTTGCGGATGCCTTCATCCTACTGTTCGTGCTGCAGCTCGCCCAAGGAGAGGAGCTCCTGCCCCTGCAGATAAGAACGAGCAGCAGGACATCCTACTGCAGCTCGCCCAAGGAGAGGAGCTCATGCGCCTGCATATAAGAACGATCAGCAGGACATCCTACTGCTAGTGCTGGCCTGCATCTGGTGCTGCAACAGGCCATCTCGACGCCGACACACAAAGGTCCTCCTTTTTCTCCCCTTCTTGTTCACTTGTGCATATTCAGTTAACTTGCTGAAACTTAACTTGCTGCCCTCCTTATTTGCCACACTTGAAACTGGAAATTAACTTGCTAGATAGTCTCCAGGATTCATGATTTTTCCACTGTGGTGTAATGTGTGCAATATTACTGTAAGATTCATCAGCTAAGAGCACATTTTAGCATGCACACAAATAACTGTGCAGTGCAGCAGCAAGTTCTTGCTTGCACAGCTTGAAATACAAGTTATTCATATTCAGTTAACTTGCTGAGTGCTACTGCCTTCTTAGTGTACGCGTAGTGCAAAGTATTGTGAAATATTTTTGAGTTTGTGAACTGAATATGAATTGAATAAACAAGCAAGTTCACAACACATATGCTTGCTTGCTGTCTCACTTGCAAGTACTGTATCAATATTTATCAGTGCTTTCTGTAATTCATTGTAAGATTAAACTGAAAACTAAACAATATCTTTTGCTTGATCATACACTGACGGTCTTCAATTTGCAAATGCAGGAACATCAAGGAGCATGTGGCATGTTTCTCTGGTACACCCAAGCATGATCTCCAATGCACTGTGTACTTTGGAAATTTGATAGACTGGCATGTTTAGGTACTGCTTGGGTCACTGAATGTTTTCAGTTACAGTACCAAGTTCAGTTACAGTACTGAATGTATAAGCTGCCTGCATTTATCCAGGTTCCCAGGTCTAAAAGGTCAACGGCTCGTGATGTCTATGCTTGCCCTTATCTTGTTGAGAGTACTTCTAAAAGCAAGGATCTGCAGATGGTAAGCTTTCAGCACTATTGGATTCTTTGCAGTTTACACTTATTTTTCATTAATACATCAGGCACAACTGGATATGGAGTCAGTGTAATTGTCAGCCACATTTCTATCATTAGTTTTACAGTCCTGCTACCACTGAAAGTTGTGTTATGCTAAACACTGTCCTTTAACTGTATGTCCAGTGCTTCTTTCCACGTGAAGTTGTCAAAGACATCAGTACACCAGTATTTGTCCTTAATCCAGTACATGTGAAGTTGTCAAAGACATCAGTACATCAGTACACCTCGGTTCTTAGATTTTACTGAAGTTACAAGTAAGCTTCAGAACTTGTGAACTCCCATGTTTTTATGTCTGCTTCAGATCATTTGCATGATATTACTACTGCTAAAATAGAACACTGGATATGGAGTAATGGTTTTATGTTTCTCCTGTCATGTTTGTATGCACCATTTTCACCTATGCATCATTCTCTTGGCATGTCTAGTTGGTATTGTACATGTAATTGAACTCCAAAGACTACATGCTTGTATGTTTCTACTGTCATGTTTGTATGATTGTATTGTCAAGTTCTGAAGATCTGGAGTATGCAAGATTAACTGGAGTAATGCTTGTATGCTTGTACTGGAGTAATGCTTGTATGCTTGTGCAGGACGGAGGACCTGATGATGATCCGGAGGCCGAGGACGAAGAAGCTGCACTGGAGAGGATCTATGGCTGCTGGCGACCTGGAGTGGAGAAGAGGCTGCCGGCGACCTGCCGGCGACCTGGAGAGGAGATGAGGCTGCCGGCGACTTGCCGGCGACCTGCGGGCGGCGACCTGGAGTGGAGAAGAGGCTGCCGGCGACCTGCCAGCGACCTGGAGAGGAGGCTGCCGGCGACTTACCGGCGACCTGCGGGCGGCGACCTGGAGTGGAGAAGAGGCTGCCGGCGACCTGCCGGCGACCTGGAGAGGAGATGAGGCTGCCGGCGACTTGCCGGCGACCTGGAGCTGACGACCTGGAGTGAAGATGTTGAAGGGACGGAGATGCTGCAGGGAGCTGGGCAGGAATGGAGATCTGGCCGGAGATGGTCCGGCAAGCAACGCGAGTGAGGCGGGCGAGTGAGGCTAGCACGCGATCCATATGGCTAACTCGGCCCGCGTCGCTCGCCGGCGAGCGATCGATCGATCTGAGACCTGGGCGAGCGAGGCGGGCCGGCGATCGAGCGAGCAAGCTAGGCGATCGACCGATCTGTAGTTTATTTTCAGTTTCTGAATCATCAAGGACTTCTCTGTAAAAGTGACTGTGTACAGTTGGTCCGACTCTTTTTTCGGATCGGAGGGAGTAGTTTGTTGTGTGTTTTGTATTGAGAACAAAATATTATTTTATTGAGTAATTGTATAAGGTATTGTTTGAAATGATGATTATGGTGCTGCAAGAAACTGATGCATGTTTAGTTGGCCGGTATTTTTGCTTTCCTCCAGAGGTGTGTTTGGTATATTTTCATGTGTAATCAAGAACATGCATTCTTGTTAGTGCATGATTAATGCTTTCCAAAAAAATTTAGCTCATGTGTTCCATACATCATACATTAACAGTACATGAAAAATCATATTTGTGCAAGCAAATTCGGATGTGGGTAGAATTTCGGATCTGGACAGAAGAAACAATTCGGACCAAGCAAAAAAACGGAAGTAATTCCATCATCATGTATAAGGAAGCAAACTCCAGGAAATAATAATGGATCCATGATATCCGGATCTGCACATCACGTACTCCAAATTAAAACGTGGGCCGTTTGTTCCAAAATGGACGGCTATAATCCGAGTACCAAAAAACAAAATGCAAGAATCCAAGACGAACAGATCTGGATAAATGAACCGACTGGAAAAATTAATCGTTTTTCTTCACGAATAGCAAGAAATACAGTTTCCATCACTAGATCCGGAGGCAGACAGCTCGGATCTGCATCTTGACCGAGGAGATCTTGCCGTAGTAGACCTTGACGGAGAAGATCTTGCCGCAGAAGGTCAGATCCGAAGCCCATCTTGACGGAGAAGCTTCCGGCGCTCCCATGGGTGGAATAGATCTTGTCGGAGAAGCTCGAAACTGGGGGCTCCATGGCCGGAGGTGGGAGAAGTTACGGCTGGAGGTGGAGCTGTAGGAGCGACACCAGCTCGAGGTGGATCTAGAGGATGGAGTCGAGCTCGCCGGAGCTGTGTGGCCGGATGGGGGAAGCGTCGGGGGGTGGGTGGGGAGGGAGAGAGCTCGGGTGGAGGAGGATGAAGATGCGGGGAGGAGGGTGGAATGAGCCGGTTTGACCGGATTTGGTGTGGGTTAGGTGTATATATGGAGGGACCGAACAACAATATTGCGGAAGTGCGGGGTTTGTTATGCAAAAGTTAAAAGTGGGCCGTCGGATGTAAAATGGACGGCGCGGAGACGACCGCGTACTGTTGTACTGTAGGTGAACAGTGACGGGGTGACGTGGGCAGGCTGAGGGCTCGCTGGAAAGGAGAGGTTTTATATATAGATAGTATGTGTGATCATATTTAAAATTGGCTTCACTTGTTTTGTTACACATACTCAGGGTTGCTCAACTGTGTTGTGTTGCACGTAGAATCTAAATTACTTCATTTGGTCAATGGCATTCCTCAATCAAAACCAGTTTAGATGGATGACGTGGCATGGTTTTAGCCACATCATCCGTTCAAGGTGGCAATATGTGTTTGTGCAAGGCAAGACGAAGTACTGAGCGAACAATGGCAAGCACCTCCGATTAGTGCGTGCATTTCAAAGTGAAAATAAACATAGTTTGCTAATTCCGGTACTCTTAATAATTTTATAGTAGTCGATCGATGTTGGGAACGGTTGTTTTGACATTAGGATCCGTGCAAAATACTTTTTTTTGCACTAGATGAACAGCGCGCCAATTGGTATCATAAGAAATCTGAAACATTTTTGCACGAAAAAAATATAGATGACAACTATGCATCTGTAAATTTTCACGAAAATATGTTAGTTTTCGGGCTGCACGGAAAATAAAAATATGTGGAACATTTTTTTGCGTCTATAAAAATATGCTAGTTTACAAATACTCTTTTGGATCGAAATTACACTTGTTAATTTTTCAAAGTTTAACTTAAGTCATGCCTAAAACATAAGAAATTCTGAACTGGAAGGCCTAACCAACAGTCAGCGCGTTCGTTTTATAGTGGAACACACCGAGGCCCTACTTGGAAAATGTGTGTGCTTCAGTGTAGTGGGCTTCATGGCAGCAGGAGTTTCAAGACTGTTTACACATGATTTGCCTGGTTAGCAAAGCAAGGCTAGTCGTGCAGGGAACATCTAGGGACGCTGGAAGATTCGTCTAGGGTTATCCCAACCTGTGTGGGGAAGATGGGGAGAGTCTGAATAGAAAACGGTCTTTCGCCAGGACTGTGTGGAGCGCAGAAGTGCCAATTGCTGGAGCCGGAGATGCCGATTGGTCCTTGTCCGGCGCCATGAACTCACTGCACGTAGACCATGTTTGTCCTGCTCAATTAACAAAGATTTCCAACACTTACTAACGTAGGCCATGGCCATATTGGCTGGCCTGCCTCGCTAGGACCATTGAAAATGGTCTCACAGAAAACTATAATCATTTGGACTGTACAGGCAAACAGTTCCCATTACAGAAATCTACCAACTACTATCATTGGATCCGTCCTCTTGATAGTATATATATATCCAATCCGAGAGTGGCGTTATGTAGCTTGGTTTCCAAAAAAAATTGAATCTAAATTTTTGTCATGCAAAAAATTCCAAAAAAAAATCCTAGACGTAGATAAAGTCGAGATCTACTACTCTGTAAAGTTTCAAGGAAAAACTCGTATTATTTTGGGCTACACGAAAATGACAAATCTAACAAATTTTCGAATTTTTCAGTCTGCGCACTGTTCATCGCTCCAGTTTTGCGATTTTGTCTTTTTTACCCAGGTAAAAATACAACGAGTTTTTCGTTCATATTTTGCAAGGTGGTAGATCTGGCTATTATCTACACCTGAGATATTTTTTGGAATTTTTTGAAACAAAAAATGCAGATTCAAAAAAATTTAGAGAACCGAGCTACATATAGCTCGGCCTCCGTTTCAGGTTTCCGTATCCAATCATGCATACAGACCTGACCGGATTTCTACATGTAATGGGTTTTCTACTAGAGTATCCAAGACTGTTGATATGTTTTTGTCATTCAAATGCACAAATATCTTAATCATAAATCAAATACACACTCTTATATGCACAAGATTAATTCTCTTATAATGAACTATATCAATATATTAATAAATGACACATATTTAGGAATGAGGAGTTTATTGCTCCTTATACTTTCCTTTTTTCTAATACACTCTTATATGCACGAGATTCATTCTCGTATAATGAACTATATCAATATAGAAATAAATGACACGTATTTAGGAACAAGGAGTTTATTGCTCCATGTACTTACTTTCTTACCAAATAAAATCCTGCTAACAAAGGTAGAATCACTGGTATTTTACAGTGCAACTTTTTAAGAAATACCAGAGTTGGGCACTCCACTTTTGATGGGACTGTAGACCAATGGAAGGTGACACCGACTGTTCGTGTAGTACATCAAGTGACAGATTAACCTCACATTTGAACCCTGGTGGATTGTGGGTACAACCAGTCAACCACGTCCACTAGCTATCTATCTGATGGTTGGTTTTGATCGTGACAGAATATTTTATTTTGGAAAGGTTTAGAGGGACTAAAACTCACCTAAACATTTTTTATTAGGTCAGAAATTAGTGATAGAAGTGTCAATTACAAAAAGAGAGGGAGGGTGGGGAGACGCAACTCTAGGGCCGGGGTAAAATCGGCTCAAACATGGACAAAAAGGCTAAGACATGTCAGACGCTAGCTTAAAGGTAATGAGGTGATGAAACCAGAGCAAGAGAGACACCGAAGCAACTCGAGAGATACTTATTTTGGTTAGCGCTACTGAATCCCCGTCGTACTGAAGCCGCCCCTCTCGCTCTCGAGAAAGACAAGGAGGTCATGAAGGAGCTGGAGGGTAAAGTGGTAAAGGGAATAATTAAGAGAAGCTCACAACGAGGCCACGAAGCTCTGAACCTAGGCCTCTAATGGATTTAGAAACACTTGGAAAAATGAGAAGATTTTAGGACCCTTTCGCATCGATCTGGAGAGGTGGTCGATGCTGTGGTGGGTGAATAAGGCCGCCATCTTTCCTCTCCCTGGCTGGCGACGGCAGCTGGATGGCATGGTTATGCGGCCTGATCACTGTGCTTTTCTTGCGGAAGGGAAGGCATGGTGCGGTCTTCTGTCCCTCCGGCTCTCTCTCCGTCTGGTGAAGTCGAGCCAGTGGAAGCTTCACCGGGAGCTTGTGAGGTTTGTGTACCCTTTCTTTGGCTGACCGAAGTTGGGGTGGTAGTTATGAGCTCTTCCTCCTGCTTTGTTTCTCTGGCCGTCCTTGGTGGAGGGGGGAGAAGCTGGTGGGTGGTGGTGTTCTGGTTTGGCTGCTGGATGTGGTTGTTCTCTTCGTCGTTTTTGCTCTGGCCGGCCGTGGAGGCGAGGGAGCGGCGACTGGAGGCGGGTGGGGTCTTGTGGTGGCTGCCCTGGGCGTTGACGGTGCGGCTGGAAGGTGGGTGCTGACCGGTGCTGAGCGCGGTGGCCGTGCTCGTTCATTGCTCTTCAGTCCCGTCTCTGGGAGGCAGACGGCTTCTGCGGTCGACTACAGCGTGTGGACGTGCTCGGACTCCGGTGGCTGGTGGTACGGCGTCGCCGGCGATGCTTAGGGTTCTTGGGGAAAGCTGGGGATCTGATTGCGTTCTTTCTCAGGCGACTCGGGGGGCTCTGTGCAATTGTCTGGGTTCTTTTGTTGTTTTCTTTTTCTTTTGGACCTGGATGTAATTTGTACTGAGTTTTCTGAAATTATGTATCAGATCCTTCCTAAAAAAAAACGTCTACGTACGGTATGTGCATGTCCGTTGAGATGATCAATCGAGAATCGTGCACTGGTTGGAGCGCCGACAACGTACACAGGAATCTACCTGCCATTAGACGACGACACACGCTCGCTAATCATGGCGGGCACTTGTTTGGGACTGCATGCACGACGCAAGTTCACATCTCCCGGACTAACGACGAAACTAAGCAAAGCGAGCCCTGGAGAGCTCTCGATCGGGGAGAGCACCCTGGAACATGGCGCAAGAGACGTTTTGTCCCCGGCCGCCGCCTGATCGGTCAAGACGAAGACCGACAAACCAGAAGCTGTCTCGGCGCTCAGTCTCATGGGAGAGAGATAGCCTGGACCACGCCTGGGATGGCATCTGGCGACCATGCAGACATGGTCTCCGTTGTCTCGACGCAGGCACGCACATGACCAGGTGCTTAACTGCTTAGAGCATCTCCAGCAGACGCGCTAGGCGTCGGCGTGCTAATTTTTTTTTGCGGCGCCAAGATACCGTTTTAGCGCGCGCGCCGACACTTTTGCTTTACCAGCCGCGCGAAAACGGGATGGTTTAGCAGACGCGCTAAAATGCCGTGCCGCAAACCTAGATCTCACTCTTTTGCAAATAAATCAAATCAAAAAATACAGTAAAATAGATGAACTCGGACGAACAGACGAACACGATTCGATTACACGAACAGACGATTCGATTCGATTTACTACATCTAACTACATCCTAAACACTCGATTCGATAACTAAATATTCGATGAATTAGAACTCGAAGTCCGAGGCTGAGGAGAAATCGGAATCGGAGTTGGTGGTGTCCGAAATCTCCTCAAGCAGCAGCCACCTGGGGTCGCCGGCGGGCCAGTTGGCGCGGCCTGCCGCCAGTTCCGCCTCAGCCCGCTCCTTCGCTCGGCGGCGCTCCTGCCGCTCTTCGTGGCGCTCGGCGCGCCGCTCCGCCCGCTCGCCCGCGCGGGTGTTCCAGAACTCCAGTTCGGCGAACTCTTCTTCCGGGTGGTCCCGGTACCAATCCTCGACGGCGCGCTGGTCGCGCTCCTCGACCAGGCGGAGCGTCGCGTGGAAGCGGTGCGCGCGGCGGTCTTCGGCGGTGACGAGGCGCGGCTCAGGCGCCAGGCTGGCCGCCTCCTCCGCGTCGCGGCAGTCCTGGAAGTTCATCGAGCGGTGCGGGCGGTTGAGCCTCCACGCCGCCGCGTCGTACGCGCGGGCGGCCTCCGTCGCGGTCCCGAACGTCCCGAGGGGGACGCGGCTGTCGCTGTACCGGATCTCGGCGGTTAACGTCCCGTTCGGGCGCTCACGGACGCCGATGTAGCCGGATTGGGAGCGGCGGCGCGGAGGCATCGTGGCGGGCGGTGGGGATTCCGAGCGGGCGCGGGAGAGAGAGAGCGGTTGGGAGAGGAGGGAGAGACGCGTGGAGTGAGCGCGCGCTGGCCGCGGGGCGGGGTATTTAACGCGGAACGTAGCGCGTTGGCCAGCGCGCGCTTCCGTTTTCCGAGCGCGCGCTTTTTCCCGCGTCTGCTGGAGCGCGCGAAATGGCCCTGCGCGCGGGAAAAGCCCGTTATTTGGCACGCGCGCTCTATTTGCCGCGTCTGTTGGAGATGCTCCTATACTATCCATCTCGCAGCCAACGACCACGGCGCACGCCCGACGGCGCGGCAGGATACGTTATCTCCGGCCGGCCGCTAGTACCGGCATCGGGTGGTGGGAGCGGAGGGGGCCGGCCGAGCCTCGTAGGCCGTAGCGCGCGCCGGGCGGCCAATGCGGACGCCGTCCACCGTCCACGGCAATGCAGCAGCGTGCGCGCACGCCGATCGAGCCACCGACCGCGTCATGTCTTCGTGCGTGCCGCGCCGCGCCGCTTGAGCCAACCGCTGGCCAAGGAAAAGCTTTTTAGCATATGAACCTTCTTTTTATGTGGCCATGGCCTGCCCATTTTAAGTTGCCCGGCAGATGACAGCAGGATGACAAGAAATGGAGCAGATGGAGAAGAGAAGCCTAGACATGTTAGTGGATGACACCCTCTGACCTTTCCACATTTTTTGTGCAGCCACATCGATCTTACATTATGATCATGTCAAACTGAACATGCAGAATGCTAAAATAAGGTTAAACACGAGTTTGAGCTTTCTTAGATTTGGTATTTCGGTGGCATCTTCACTAAATGGGTAATATGTATCACAAAACTGCGGGATGGCTTCAGCAACACGAATTCTATCTAAAAAACACATTCAAAGAACGAGCGATTTCACGGTTTCATGCTCACTGCAAAACATACAGGTTAGATCATCCACTGGTCTTCGGTTATTTAAGTTTTTTTTTTTTGCCAACAAGTTTATTCAAGTTGACTCTGGCAAAATGCTTACTATTGACATGTAACCAAAGGGGTCCTAGGAGAAATATGAAATTCCCACACAAACGGTGTATGAATGGGAGTTACTCTCCCCATGATTCACTATGCCATAGAAAGACTTCACAACAGAATAAAAGGAAAACTCGTGTACAACGTTTGGTGACGAGGAGGAGATGGATCACCCACAGTGGTGCCAAGGGGAATGGACACCGTCAATCATACCAGTACCACTGTAGCTGACGCGGAAGGGAAATGTGGAGATGGCGGTCTCGCAAAAAGGGAAAATAGCCGAGGAGGAAGACGACATGGGCACACCGGCAGGCCATCATCTATCAATAGTTACTCGCCGTGGAGCGCACGCGCACGTACTCATCCAGCTGCAGTGTTTGCCCGCTACAGAATACAGAATACGATAGAAGGTACGCCCGTGGCCATGGGTCTGCTAGCTCCACCGGCCTCCATCCATGTCGATCGCGACGTCGAGTCGTCGACGAGCGAAATCTCCGGCGGTGATCGATGCAATGCGAGTGGCCGTACTATACGTATCTCGATCGAGAGAAAGATGATCGGTGCAGGCGCAGTGCTCGTCCATCCGGCCGGTGCAGTCGTCGTCGACGGACGCGTACCAGCTGGATGAATGTGAGCTACCAGAAGGCTACAACACTGTTAACGAAAGCGCATCCGGTGAAGCAGACCTACAACTACAACATTGTCATTGACGACAGGCGCTGGCCGCTGCACGTACGTATACCTGCCTGAGTTCTTGCCACTGCTAGCCTGCCCGTGTTGTCGATGCATGTACTGTGGCCACCAGTTACAGTAACAGTCATGGATAGGATCATACGTGCAAAAACATCCGAATTTGCCAAATGAGATACCATATCGATCAGTAGCTATGTTTGAAGAATTCAGACTGAATGGGACAAAAAGATTGGGACATTTCCATCATAAGATATATATGGGCGATACGGCCAAGATTTCTCAACTGTACGCTTTTCTTTTAGCAGAAAGAAAGTCGCTTCCGTACTGTACACCAGTTATGGTGCTCCTTGTCTCGGATACTCGCGTATGCCGTATGCCACAGTAACGGGCATGCTAAACAGGATCACACACGCGAATATATTCATGTATGCTCCTCCAAAAATGTGTTTATGATATAAAACATCAACCTCAACCTCCTACGTGCACTGATACTGCACGCAGAATATATGTACGTACCAAATACTGGTGACGCTTCACTGTGCAGTCGACGTAGACAAAAACACTACGTATCTACTCCCTCCGTTTCAAATTAGATGACTTGCTATTTGCCACATGTGGATGAATCTATACATGTAACATGTCTAGATACATCCACATGTGGCCAATAGTAAGTCATCTAATTTAAAACGGAGAGAGTAGTATGTACCATGCCATTCTTCAATCACGATAGACACGTACTCCATAGTAGACATAGCGTGTGATGGGTAGAGACTGTCGTGTCTACTGTACCGACCGACGAACGAAGCGAGTCCAATTGTCATTAGCCAGTTTGTACTTCGATAGTCCACACCGTGGACGTGTTAAGGCCGTCACTACTACAGAATAACATAACACCGAAAAGATATTACGGTGTAGGAGGCTAAGACGTAGATCTGGCGGCACATGGGGCTCCGATCACGACGACATTTAGCGGTGCAGGTGCCCGATTGCGACATCACTTGCGCCACCATGGGTTGAACTTCCATGGCACCTCGATGGCGACAACATGCATGTGGAGGCACATGATCCATCGAAACATGAACATGCGCCACGAAGCCGTAAAGAGTTCTAGCAGTGACGTCATGTAGCGCACCGATGCTTCGACGATGATGGAGTTGGCGTCAAGAAGAGAGCGGCGATGGTCGTCCTCACATTGCTCTTGCCCAAACAAACTTCGGTTTGGAGTTAGAATTACATGTTTTCAAATCCATCTATTGATATACCTAGTTATTCTTTTCTGAACTTATGTGAAGTAAAAAAATCTCGCGTTTATGAGTATTTGACGGAGCCAGGGGTGGCTCTCCCCATAATCCATAAGTTGAAGTTATTTATACACATTTAGGATCTCTTTGGACCGTGGGATTTTATAACCGCGGGAATAGGAAAAGGACAAGATTGTTTGAGATGTCACGTATGGAGAATTCCTATAGGAATCGTCTCATATGTGTCCTTGGATGGTGCACAAGAATCAAACACGGTAATTTCACAAGACTGGGGAGAGATAGATAATGTGTAACTGCATTGGACTTGTCAAAGAAAAAATGAAATAAGGTTTGAGATCATTGAGATTCCAATTAAATAAGGTTTGAAATCATTGAGATTCCCACCGGCGCGCAGCACCTTCAGCTTCTTCAGGTTCCCAATGCTCGCCGGGATCGTGCCTTGAGCTCGTTGTCGTAGAGAGTTAGTGACGTGACGTGAGAGCGGTGCGGTTGCCAATGCACTCGGGGATGGTGCTCTGCAGCGAGTTGGTGATGAGCGCCTGCGTCTGGAGCTTGCCGACCCGGCAGAGCTCAGCCGGGATCACGCCGGAGAGGCTGTTCCCGCTGAGGTCAATGGTGGTCAGCGTGGCGTACTCGCCGAGCTCCTTGGGGATCGCGCCGGTGATGTTGGTGCCGGAGAGCACCAGCGTCTCGAGCGACAGCGCGAACGGCCAGAGCACACCCGCCGGCACGGCCCCACCGAGGTCGACGTACTTGATGATCAGCGACACGACGCAGCCGCGCTTGTCGCACGCCACGCGCCCACGACGGTCCACCGGCACGGGCTCGCATCCGAGTTGCTCCACGTCCCCAGCGCGGCGCCTCCGTCGGTGCCGTTCGTGAGCGAGCGCTTCCATAACAGGAGCGCCTCGCCCTGCTCGTTGACGCCGTGGGTGCCGCAGACGACGCAGGCTATGCAACGTCGCGAATCAGACCAGCGTCTGGGCTTGCGAATCAGCATTCGGTGTCGCCGGCTGGCGGCAGCTCTGTACCTCCTCCGCCGTCCATGGTCACCGCCGGGAGGAGGTCTCTGCGTGTGGCCCGTCTGTGGTGGCACGCCGCCCTTGGTTGCCACCGGGAGGAGATTCTCTGCGGCGGTGGTCCGGCCGCTGCTGCCGCTGGCGGCACTCCCGCCCCGTGTACTCTGTTTCTCCTCCGCTGGACAAAGGGGAACAAGAACGAATCCAATGGATCCACCAGCCCGATTGTATTTGTACCGTATCCAAAATATATTTTCGAGTTAAAAGCATTAATAAATCTGTAAAAAAAAGAAACAGGCAAATTAGTGAGGAGTCGGTGTAATATGTGGCAAATAATAAAATGTCAAGTAAAGTGTGGCAAATTATAAAGGGCTGAAGTAATGCAGTGCAAATTGTAAATTCTTCCGTTCACATGTCTTAGGCGGGTCCGCGGGCTCGTGGGTCTGGGTTTGTTACCCTCATACCCGCATCGGTTAGACCCGGCGGGTCTGGATCTTTACCGCTGAGCAGAGCTGCAGGTGCAGATCGCCACCAAACCCTGTCCATTTAGTGCGAGTACATGTCGGGTTAGCGGATATCGGGTACCTATTGTCATCCTTAGTCACGCTCCTCTCGGGAGAATTTACAATTTACCCAGCGGTAAAGATCCAGACCCGCCGGGTCTAACCGATGCGGGTATGAGGGTACCAAACCCGGACCCGCGAGCCCGCAGACCTGCCTAAGACATGTGAACCCCACATGCCATTCCCTCACCTAACCCACTCCCCCATACACGCACCACACACCACACCACTCAGTCCACGCACGCACACACCACACACGGACACGCCACACACACACAACACACACCACCACATGATGCTTCCTTGTCTTATCTTCTTCTTTCTTCTCTCCCTTATCTTTTTGTTTCTTCTCCCCATCTCTCTCCCGGCCTTGGCTCTAGCTCCCCTCCTCCCCATGGCTCCTCTCTCTCCAAGCAGATGCCTCTAGCTCGTCGTCCATCCTCTCTCCCCAAGCACATGACGGCGGCCGCCTATCTCGCGCGGATGTGCTCTACCGCCGGCCAACATCGACCACCGCGTCACCTACTCACCTCCACGGCTCTACCTCGCCTGCAAGCCGCCACCGCTTGAGATCCCCTCGTCCCCTACTCTGGCTCCTCGAGCTCCGCTGCCGCCGGGTACCTGTCGGGTCCTGCAAACCCGCTGGGTGGCGGGTATGGTGGAGCGGGTATGGTGGAGAATGGCACGCGACGACGGGTATGGGGTGGGTGACAGGGGTGGGGAGAAGTGGCGGGTGCGGCTATGGGGGTGCCAAACCCGGCGGGTGCCATCCGGAAGCGTGACTATGGTGGCAGAGTGACCTCATCCGGTTGTTCCGGCTTCCCTTGCCTTTCTTTCCCTCCCCTAGCAACCATTTCCCTCATCTTTATTTTTCTTCCGTTTTGTTTTTTCAGTTATCCCTTTCCCGTCGATTGCCTCTCTTATAATTTTGTTTTTTTAGCTGTTTTCTTTTATTTGTTTCCCGACGAGCTAGGTGACGTGGGCATTCCCTTAGGGTGCCCCATCTTGACCATACCTAGTGCACGATTTGGCAGTGGCCCACAAGGTGGTACAACTCGCAAAGACGACACGAGAAGAAGGCCCAACAACAAGGAGTACGCCCTAGGGAAGGAGCAACCTGTGGCGGTAGAAGCTTACCTTACTTGTAAATCTGATCGGATGCGAACTCCCGAGACCCAGCCTTCTATATAAAGGCTGGGAGGGCCGCCGATCCAGGACATGCAATCTTTGATACACCAAACCCTAGCAAGATCACATCTTGCTGGGACGCCATTGTAACCTTTGTAAACCCTCTCGATATCAATAACCAGACAAGCAGAAATAATATATCACTCTAGCGGGGCCTTTTGTGTGTAATTCTTCTTCTTTTCTGGGCTGTGTGCATCCGTGTGGCCGCTAGGCCAACGCGTTGTTGCAGAGGCTGGATGTAATTGGTATCGTCGCGATATAAAAAAATAATCTTGCGGCGACTTTGGGTCGTGTGTTCTGATCTTGCTTCCCCAGCTTGGAGAAGATGCAGCAAACAGAACTTGTGGGAGGGTGGGGATAATATACATCGCCCGCAGGCGACGCTTCGAGCTAGTGCCTCCCGAAGGGCTCCCGATAATGGGCCGACCCATTCGGTGAGTCTTCCTGTTTTCCTTTTCTCTTATTTTTTCATTTATTTTTTTGCTTGTTTCTTTATTTTCTATACGTTTTCTTTTCTGTTTTTATTTTCTTTTATATTCTTTTTTTGAATTTTGGAAAATGTTCATATTATGAAAAATATTCAAATTTGATAAACTTTCAAATTCCAAATTTGTTCACATTTGAATATTATTCAAATTAAAAAAATCATTAAAATAAATAATATTCAAAAATTGTTCAAATTCTAAAGTTTTTCACTTGCAAAATTTGCTCATATTAAAAAACTATTCAAATTTTAAGATTGCCAAATTCAAAAGTTGTTCAAATTCAAAAGTTGTTCACATTTAAAAATTATTTACATTTCAAAATGTTTTGATTTGAAAATATTAAATTCAAAATTTGTTCACATTAAAAAATTGTACACCATTTTTTAAATTCCAACATTTTCCAGAATCACAAAAAGTAAAGAAAGAAAATCAAAAAGAAAAAAGAAAAGGAAAAACGAAAACTGAAAATAAAAAAAGAAGGAAAACAGGAAAAGAAATACTTCAGGCGAAATTGAGAACCAAAGGACATTGGGCCGGCCCAGCAGCGCTACGCTTCATGCGGCGGACGTTATATAGGAATTGCCCTAATTAAAGGACCAAAACGCGATGTTTGCAGGCTTGCCGGACCAAGCGGAGTACCCGACTAGGGAAGCTCCTATACTCCGCCTGTTAGCGGCATGGGATGCCCGCACCGCCTGAAGAAAGTTGGAAACAGGCCGGCCCATTGACATGTGGTAGATCAAGGATGATGTAGGTTCGCTCAAAAGAGAAAACTGGCTGTAGCTAAGTACATGCAAAAGATGGTCGGTGCAAAAGTGAGCTAGGGAGCATGGTGCTAAAAAATGAAAATAAGAAAATTTGAACATTTTATAAGTGGAACTTTTTTTACATTTGAACATTTTCAAATTTTAATTCGTTTAAATCTGAACAATTTTTAAATTTGAAAATCCATAACTGAAAAAAATTAGGTGAACAGAAATTATTTTTGAACGATTTTAAAAAGTGAAAGGAAACTATTTTTGAACGAGTTTTAAAAGTGAATAGAAACTATCGGTGAATGCAAACTATCTTTGAACGATTTTTAAAGTGAACAGAAAATGCTCGTTGAACCTAAACTATTTTTGAACGGTTTAGAAAATTGAACAGAAAAAGGTATGTTCACGGAAATTATGATTACACAATTTTAAAAAGAAAGGATTAGTTATTTTTGAACGGTTTTAAAAGCGAACAGAAAATGGTTGATGAACATAAAATATTTTTGAATGATTTTAGAAAAGTGAATAAAAAAGGTATGTAGAAGGCAATTATTTTTGAACGGTTTTAAAAAAGTGAAATGAAAATAATATTTTTTTTAAAAAAATGGTTCCAAAATTAAAAACGGCTCCAATTTTGAAAATTGTTCCAAAAATGAAAATGATTCCAAGTTTGAAAAAAGTTCTAAATTTAAAATATTCCCAAAAATGAAAATGATTCCAAGTTTGAAAAAAGTTCTAAATTTAAAATATTCCAATTTTCAAAATGGTTCGTTTTAAAAATGGTTCAGATTTTAAAATTGTTCATTTTCGAAAATGTTCAGATTTTGATAATGGTAAGAATAAAAATAGAAAAAATTAAAAGAACAAAAATAATACTAAGAAGAAAGAAAGAGAAAACAAAACAGAAGAGAAAAGAAATAAAACGTAAAAAGAAAACGAAAAAGAAAAAGAAAAGGAAAACAAAAAAGAAAATAAAATGGAAAGCCGGCAAATGGGCCGGCCTGCCAGAAGATCCCGGTTAGCGGCGCGACCGTTACGCGCCGCTAACGGGCGTTATATAGAATTTGCCCCCGACTAGCCGTTCCCAAAACACATCTGGTTAACGGAGCAGCCACCGCCAAGGACGGCCGGCGCCGCGCTCTACTCAGCTGGCCGCGCTCCCCTCCTCTCTACTCAGCTCGCCGCCTCCGCGCTCCTCTCCATCTCTCGGCTCGCAGCGACGCGCTCCCCTCCACCTCCCGGTTCTCGGTTCGCAGCGCCGCGCTCCCGCGACGAATCCCGAATCCAGCGTCGGAGAGCCTGGATCCGGTGGCTACGAGGCCGGACGGAAGGAGGCAGCGCTGAGGACCCCGGATCCGGAGGCTGTGAGGCCACGGGCTCGATGGGCTGCGAGGGGTGTGAGCTCAAGGTCATGGGCTAGAAGGTGGGAGTGGAGGCCATGGACACAACAGGAGGAGGAAGAGAAAGCTGCTGCAGACGGTGGAGCTCAAGGTCTCGATGGACTGCGAGGGGTGCGAGCTCAAGGTCAAGAACGCACTCTCTTCCTTGAAAGGTTCCGCCTCTATCTCTGGCTCTCTTCTCATCTTCTTACAAGAACTTATTAAGATTCGTATATGTCGTAAGCAGTAAGCACATCAACTGTACACTTGTGGATTAGAACTTCCGGTCTATCTTAAAAATAAATTTGCAACTTCCCATTATACTCTTGTGACTGCTAGTGAAGTACTCCTTATTTTTTGCTGGTGCTGTAAATGGAGTAACTGAATTGCTAACTGTAAAATGGAGTAGTAAAACTGAAACTGTAATCTTGCTTAACTGGGGAGTAATGCTCCTGGAGTAAGGTATCAATTAATCAAAATAGAGTATGCTAGATTTTCAGTATAAGGGAGTAGTTGTAATTCAGTGTGCTTTTCTTTTAAAAATTGTTTAGCACGTATCAAATGGTTGATTTCTCATATTTTCGTAATATTTTTCTTTCTTCCATGCACGGTTTGGTACTTGCTGGAGTATAATTGATAACTAGATTTCAACATCTTGCACTTCATGGATAGGTTACATTTGCTCACTGCTCACTGCTTGCTGGAGTAGAGGAGTACTTTTTCTCTGAACTCCTGTTTTTTTACATGCATTACTCTACTCTTTAAGCCGGGCTAGCTAGAGCGCTGCTGAGGGCATTTGTCATTCCTGAGCCTCTGTCGTGTGAATCCGTGTGTATGTAAAAACACCTCTCTCCTAGCAGCTCCTCTTTTCTGATATTAACACCTGAAGGAGGAATAATTTTAGGGGTTTCATGTAGGCAATTATAACCTATCCATGAAGACCTATCCTGGATAGGTTACCTTCTTGCACTTCATGAAAGCGGTCAGCTGATTATTGCATATTGGTTTACCAACAGTTATTGTCTGTTGTAGCTTGGCACTGCACAAAAACACCGCAAGGTTTAGTGTCAGCAAGCAATTTGGTTCATTTCTGCTGAAACATTGACTTGTTGATAAATATTCATGGAACATATTGCTTCGTTTTAACTTTTAAATCTGAATAGTTAGTTCCACTTATGTTTTCATGTTGCATCTTCAGTTGGTTAGTGCTAGAAACTATAATCTGCATCTTCAACTCATAATTTGCTGATTTAGATCATATGCTAGATAAAAATAATTCTTTGTGCTATGAAATTACTTGATGCTCATATACTAGAAAAAAACTACAGGGCTGCTGAGTCGCTGAGATAGCACAAGCATTTCATAACTGGCAGCCTTTTCTTGAACTCCCCATGTGTGAGAGATGAGGTTATTATACAGTCCCTTTTTGTTATCTTTTAGGGTAGTCCATGGAAAGCAGTTATATATGGTGCTATGCTATTGAAATTATGGGATGTAGTGCTCTAAACTAACCAATTTAACTTTGCATTCAGGGTATCCATGAAGTGCTGATGTGTTTCCTCAAGTAATGTAATTTTGTGAGTGCTACATAGCAGGTTTTGTACTGTTAGCGTGAACCAGTATCTTTGTATGCAACTGAGCTATCTTCTATACTTTTATCTATGCCATATCTGTTTTTGCAGATATGGGACCAAAGGCTCCAGCAGAACCCATCGCTGTTCAGCGGCACGAAGTTTTGGGTGATATACCTCTGGCTATATTTTGGGGGCCATTTCCCTGCTGTACTGAGGTGTGGAAGTAATGTCAATTATCGAGTAATAATTGATATTAGAGACAAAAAAAATCCTTCCATGTTTAGTAGTTTACAACTGTTCTCTATGTCTAATTGGTACTGGCAAGAAACCTGTGTAATATGGTGGAGTGTTCATGATGCCTACAGATTTTTTCAGCATAGGTGCACATGAGTTAGGACATAGGGGCTCCTTATGTTTGATAGTTAGAAAATACAGGGCATTTAGATACCATCTGTATCTAAATAAATTTGGATCGTTCATTTGGTGAACCTGAAGCATTCCCACAAGTTTTGCTTCTGAACTTCTCCATTCGATTTAGAGCTGAACCTGTGCCATTGCAATGTTTTTGTTTTACTGTTCCATTTGCAACTTGACTGCTGCCATTACAACTTTTTGAGTGTGCTACTTTCGCCATCTTTCTTTATCCACTTTACTGTTATTTACCGAGTACTAACTGCCAATGCAACATCCTGTGTCATTTTACCTTGGTTGATCCCGCGAGTAAATTAGACACCCTTTCCTGCATTTTATTCAGGTGAGCTTCTATTGATTTGCTTCCTGTTCTGTTGGTTATGGCTAGGTAGACACTGTTCTCCCTGGATTATCGATCTTGTTAACATCTGTTCTTTTGCAACAAGATGAAAGTGTGCGTTTTTTTTATCTGCATTTAATCCTTTCCAAGTTTTGCCCCTTTTAAAATAGATTACTTCGACGTTGCCGTGAACTTAGGATTCACTTACTAAAATTAATTGCCTTAAACACTTCTCATTATGCCACTGCAACATCTTTTATAACCAGGCCGTCAATTCCAAACTTTAAACTTGAACCTGGGCCACATTATAACCTGTGACCAACACACTTATTTCTTCGACACAAAAACAATTACTTCTTTGAAGCAACACTCTGTTACATCAAAAAAGCAATTCAAAATGATGCAATAGTTATACACTCACTAAACTGCATCTGTATGATGGCCTACCTTACAGATAATGCAGTTCGGACTATGGTAGTTAATCATCTTTTTCTTTCAAGTGGTAAATTAGTGAGTTGTTTGTGTTACCAACTTACCATTGCTTAATGCACAATCTTGCTATTTCCTATATGGGAGACCTTCTATTTATCTTCAGTTTAATCTTTCACCATAGTTTACTAGGATTTTTTTTTGCTTGGAGTCTGTATGCATTTGTTCTTCTAAAGAATTCCATGTTTTTCCAGTATGTATCGTTTTACTACGAAGAATTGTGTTGTTTAGGGTAAATGAAGCTGTTTTGTCTGTACACAGGAATACACTGTTTGATGTTCCTTTTCTACAGAAGAAACGAACATGATCCTAAGGAGTTATATACTCATAATGTATGTTAATTGATCTTTCTTAATGATTCATAGTTGATTTGACTACCAGACTTCTGTATATATTGTTCGCTCAAATTTTCATGTGAGGTCCAGAGTTAAGCTTCTGTATATGTGGCCCGATCTCGAATATATGCACAACACTTGCAGTCTTGCACATCTAGCATTTGTTTTGTCGCATAAAACGTTTAACTTAAAACTATAGTTCTTGTGTAAAACTTGCTTCAGTTTCAAGCAGCTTGCAAAGGTTTTCTCCTCTCCGTTATATATTTGAAGACTTCAGTTCTCATGCAAAACTAACTTGAGCTTGATGATCCTACTATGGTATGGTATTCTTTCAAGCACATTCCCTACCTTTTAGCATTGTCGACAACCACGAATGTTTTGATCATTGTAGTAGCTGCATGGTGTCGTATCACACCAGGCTACTTTTGGAGATAGAGTACAATATACGTGTCATGGATCATCGCACGCCATCCGTTGCAGAATGCATAAAACAATTCCTTGCTAGACAACTTCATCATTAGTAGATTTCTGTCACTAGAGTTAAACCAATTTTTTTATTTTTAGTTAAACCAAATTGCTGTATATTCTTTGATAAATAACATGAAAATGACTATACATAAATAGGCTGACAGGATATATAACTTTGATAAACAACATGAACATGACTAAAACTGGAGTATAGAATTAAGCCAACTAAATGTGCTCAATTTCTCCTCCAGTTTCATCAAGTACTGCAAGTATGCCATAAATATTGAATAATGTCTCGGCCAAGTTGTTCCAATGATTGATTGCTTCTATGTCAAATTTGTGAAGGTTTTACTTGCTGATGTGTTGCTCAATGTTTGTAGAGCGGAGCCCTCCAATTAGAGAAGTGATCAAAACAGGTGTGGTTCCTTGCTTCACTGTGTTCCTTTACACATGAGGACTATCCCCAATTCCAGGTGAGAACAATCTAAATGAGTAGTTGGGTTAATTTGGCTGTAGTTACATTCAATCACCCACACTGATAAGAAATACTTCGGTTTGCTCGTTACAGTTTGAGGCTGCATGGACACTGACCAAATGGTGGCTGAAGCCGGTGTTGTGCCCATCTTTGTCAAGCTACTCAGCTCCTGGAGTGAGGATGTCGACGAACAGGTAAATTTCCCATTGTTTATTTGATGTGTTGGTCTTAGTTCTATGATTATCTCCTTGCTCTTATTAATATTGTGATTTGGTTTCTAAGCGTTAGCGTAGTCAGTAATGTTAGAAAAGACTTATCATTTATGTTGTTATAGACCTTAAAAGTGGCTAGATAAAAGTATTTTTGTTGATGGGTTCAGCTGCATTTTCTGCCATATGTGGATAAAATACTGCTAATCCCTGATGGGGTAATCAAAGAGGAGGGTACCTTTGATGAACTTAGCAACACTGGGGAACTCTTCAAGAAACTCATGGAAAATGCTGGAAAGATGGAGGAACAAACGGAAGAAAAATAGGACGAAAGCAAATCACGGGATGACATAAAACAAACTCAAAATGGGGACATTGTAATGGCTGATGGTGGTCCACAGAAGACCCAGGACAGTTCCAGTAAAACAAAACAGGGGAAATATGTTCTTATTAAGCAAGAGGAGCGTGAAAGTGAAGTTGTCAGCTCAAAGGTTCTTTCACTGTAAAAGTTACAGTTGTGCAATATTTTATTTGATGTATAATGTAGAACAGGGAAGAAATAAAGTTAAAAAAAGGAGAACGAAATGGACTGATGATTGCGCTATGTTGCATTAAGCTTAGTGCGGGTTAATGTTTTGTCACCCATATATGGCTTTCAATTAGATTTGTAATGTTAACATATCATATAAAATATGATGAGTGCCAGTGCTGATTATGTATCATGATGCCCCTTGAAAATATGCTCACTTACTGTCTTTATCTTGCAGCTACAAAAATGCAATGGGAGGGATTTGGGCGGTTTCTGTTATTGTTTTGTGCTATACACTGACTGAAACTCTACGAATTTCAAGTAGCACATGCTATTCGTGGACTGGTGAGGGTTCTCTGAACATCCATGGCCCTGCATACTACAATTTAATCTATGGCATTCTTTCTTTTGGGCAGGTATGTATACACGTCGTTTTCTTTGCACTTGGTTTTGTGTCTGATTGATTAAGCGCGAGCTGTCAAAGAGACAGTATTTTGGTTTATAGGTTATAGTCACACTCACGAATTCATACTGGCTAATCACATCAAGTCTTCGAGCAGCCTATACACGTCATTTTCTTTGCACTTTGTTCTGGTTGATTAAGCCTCGAGCTGTCAAAGAGACAATATTTTGGTTTATAGGTTATAGTCACACTCACGAATTCATACTGGCTAATCACATCAAGTCTTCGAGCAACCAAGGGGCTGCATGACGCCATGCTCCGATCTATATTAAGAGCTCCCATGGTAATTTTCCACACGTTGTCAGCACCACGTCCCTTTGGGCTATCATGCCACTTCTGATTTTATTTTATGCAGCCTATATGTACTACCAGGTAACTTCATGACATATAACTTTTAAACAACTGTCATTTTTTGTTGTTACTTTTACTTCCTTGACACTTCATAACTGTATGCTCAGGCTACATCACGCGAGATCAAGCGTATGGATTCCATTTCTAGGTCTCCTGTATATGCTCAATTTTCAGCGTCATTGAATGGTCTGTCCACAATCCGTGCCTATGGATAACAACATCAGGTTCACACTTGTCAACATGAGTTCAACTAGATGGCTAGCCATCCGGCTGGAAACATTGGGTGGTATCATGATATGGTTCACGGCAACATTTGCTGTCATGCAAAACCAACGAGCAGAGAATCAGAAGGCATTTGCTTCCACTATGGGTCTTCTTCTTACTTATACTATCAATATAACCAATTTGCTCACAGCTGTTCTTCGCCTTGCTAGTCTGGCTGAAAATAGTATGAATGTTGTTGAGCGTGTGTGGGAACATACATTGAGTTACCTTCTGAGGCTCCTCTTGTAATTGAGGATAACAGGGCACCTCCTGGTTGGCCATCATCAGGAGTCATCAAGTTTGATGATGTTGTGCTTCGGTACCGACCGGAACTTCCTCCTGCTATTCATGGAATATCATTCCTTACTAATGGAAGCGAGAAGGTAGGAATCGTTTGCAGAACATGTGCTGGTACATCTAGGATGCTTAATGTGTTGTTTCGTATTGTGGAACTGGAACGAGGGAGAATATTGGTTGATAATTGTGACACCTCTAAGTTCGGAATTTGGGACCTGCGGAAAGTTTTAGGAATAATACCACATGCGCCAGTCTTTTTTTCAGGTTTCTTACTGAAATTACATAAGCTTTTCATATTTGTTTTATGTAAGTTATTCTGTAAAGAAACCCAAATATTTGTTTTAGCTAACTTTTCAGTCGTTTATTGTAATGATTGTCTTATGTATCTCTATCCAGGTTCCATTCGATTTAATCTGAATCCTTTTAGCGGATCTATGGGAGGCTCTTGAAAGGGCACTTCTAGGGTGTGTTCGGTTTCGGAATGTGAAGGAATTGAATGGAACCATTCCATTCCACTGTCATGGAACCGTTTCATTCCTGTGTTCGGTTTGGACAAAAAATTGTCACGGAACCCCATTCTTGTGTTCGGTTTTGGAATGGGATGAGAATGGAATTATTCTAAACTCGATTAATTATTTCCTAAACTCTAATCTTGATTAATTATTCCTAATCTTGATTAATTATTCTTAATCTTGATTAATTATTGCTAAACTTGATTAATTAGCGTGTGACAGTCACCCGTTTCACTCGGTCCGGCCGAATCGGCCGGACGGGTGGATTTCGCATCTACGCGGAATATGTCATTCCAAGGAACGGGTGCGTTCCATTCCACCTAAAAACCGAACACAGGGATGGGCTCTGGGTGTGGAACCGTTCCATTCCGGTCCGTTCTGGAACCGAACACACCCTAAAGGAACGTCATAAGGACGAATGCTCTAGGACTAGATGGTGGGGTATGTTGCATGTTTGCCTTAACTTATTTCAGACAGTTAACATATTATTGGATATCCTATCATTTTGGAAAATTATGCCTGATTACACAAATTTTTTAATTCGTGGTGCTAGTCTAACTGTGGCACATGAATCTTAGGAGTTTGTTTAGAATACAATAAAGGGCTTCCTAAATAAGTGACTACTGTTGTTCTTGGCATCCAGAATGTAATGCCGAATAAACATTTAAACCAGAAACTTTAGTCCTTTTTCCTTTTACAGTAGCTCCTTGTTCTTCTAAAAATAAGCAATATGCAAAACTTTTGTTGAGAATCACTTTCTTGACAGGTTTCCGAGGCTGGTGAAAATTTTAGCGTTGGATGGCGCCAACTACTGAGTTTAGCTCGTGCATTGCTACGAAGGGCAAAGATACTTGGTTTGAATGAGGCAACAGCAACAGTTGATGTTCGAACTGATGCTCTTATAGAGAAGAGGATCCAAGAAGAATTCAAGAATTGTACATGCTAATAATCGCTCACACATCAACTGCTGCTCTTATATAGAAGATCACAGAAGAATCATTGTCTGAGACAGATTGCTTATTCTGAGCTCTGGGAAGGTATGATACTTAATGCAGCTTTGTTCTTTCAATCTTGGACATTCATCTCACTTGAATTAGTATGTTAGTATTTTTATGCCATGTGCTGATTAGTGTAATTCCGAAAGTAAGGGTTGCTTGTCCTGTTTATTTTCTTTCATATTTTACTAGTCTTATTGATATATTGTATTTTTACTAAAGTAGTGGCTTGTACTCTCGAACCTTATCGCTCTTATTTGAATTGGAGTAATTTCCCGTTTTCTTACATATTCGTTGGATTTCTTAGTTGATCTTTTATGAATTGTACTTGTTTTCCATTTCCTTACTTTTTCGTTGGAGTTGTTAATTGATCTTATTTGTATTGGGCTTGTTTCATGTTGTCTTACTTTTTTGTTGGAGTTTTTAGTTGATCTTTTTGAATTGGACTTGTTTCATGTTGCCTTACTTTTTCGTTGGAGTTTTTGGTTGATCTTATTTGAATTGGACTTGTTTCATGTTGCCTTACTTTTTCGTTGGAGTTTTTGGTTGATCTTTTTTGAATTGGACTTGTTTCATGTTGCCTTACTTTTTTGTTGGAGTTCTTGTTGATCTTTTTTGAATTGGACTTGTTTCATGTTGCCTTACTTTTTTGTTGGATTTCTTGTTGATCTTTTTTGAATTGGACTTGTTTCATTTTGCCTTACTTTTTTGTTGGAGTTCTTAGTTGATCTTATTTGAATTGGACTTGTTTCCTCTTGCCTTGCTTTTCCGTTGGAGTTCTTAGTTGATCTTATTTAAATTGGACTTGTTTCCTCTTGCCTTGCTTGTTCGTTGGAGTTCTTGGTTGATCTTATTTGAATTGGACTTGTTTTCTCTTGCCTTGCTTTTCTGTTGGAGTTTTCGGTTGATCTTATTTGAATTGGACTTGTTTCATGTTGCCTACCTTTTCCGTTGGAGTTCTTGTTTGAATTGGACTTGTTTCATATTGCCTTGCTTTTTTGTTGGAGTTTTTAGTGTATCTTATTTAAATTGGACTTGTTTCATGTTGCCTTATTTTTCGTTGGAGTTCTTAGTTAATCTTTTTTGAATTGGACTTGTTTCCTGTTGACTTACTTTTTCGTTGGAGTTCTTAGTTGATCTTATTTGAATTGGACTTGTTTCCTCTTTCCTTACTTTTTCGTCTGAGTTCTTAGTTGATCTTATTTTAATTGGACTTGTTTCCTCTTGCCTTGCTTTTTCGTTGGAGTTCTTAGTGGATCTTATTTTAATTTGACTTGTTTCATGTTGCCTTGCTTTTTCGTTGGAGTTCTTAGTTGATCTTATTTAAATTGGACTTGTTTCATGTTGACTTGCTTTTTCGTTGGAGTTTTTGCTTGATCTTTGCCTTGCTTTTCCATTGGAGTTTTTGGTGGATCTTATTTGAATTGGACTTGTTTCATGTTGCCTTGCTTTTTCGTTGGAGTTCTTAGTTGATCTTATTTGAATTGGACTTGTTTCCTCTTGCCTTGCTTTTCCGTTGGAGTTCTTAGTTGATCTTATTGAAATTGGACTTGTTTCCTCTTGCCTTGCTTGTTTGTTGGAGTTCTTAGTTGATCTTATTTGAATTGGACTGTTTCCTCTTGTCTTGCTTTTCCATTGGAGTTTTTGGTTGATCTTATTCGAATTAGACTTGTTTCATGTTGCCTTGCTTTTCCGTTGGAGTTCTTGTTTGAATTGGACTTGTTTCATATTGCCTTGCTTTTTTGTTGGAGTTTTTAGTGTATCTTATTTGAATTGGAGTTGTTTCATGTTGCCTTGCTTTATCGTTGGAGTTTTTAGTTTATCTTTTTTGAATTGGACATGTTTCATGTTGCCTTGCTTTTTCGTTGGAGTTCATAGTTTATCTTTTTTGAATTTTACTTGTTTCCTGTTGCCTTCCTTTTTAGTTGGAGTTCTTAGTTGATCTTATTTGAATTGGACTTTTTTCCTCTTGCCTTGCTTTTTCGTTGGAGTTTTTGGTCGATCTTATTTTCTTTTAATTGGACTTGTTTCCTCTTGCCTTGCATTTTCATTGGAGTTCTTAGTTGATCTTATTTGAATTGGACTTGTTTCATGTTGCCTTGCTTTTTCGTTGGAGTTCTTAGTTGATCTTATTTGAATTGGACTTGTTTCATGTTGCCTTGGTTTTCCGTTGGGGTTTTTGGTTGATCTTTTTTGAATTGGACTTGTATCATGTTGGCTTGCTTTTTCGGTGGAGTTCTTAGTTGACCTTATTTGAATTTGACTTGTTTCGTGTTGCCTTGCTTTTTCGTTGGAGTTTTTAGTTGATCTTTTTTGAATTTGACTTGTTTCATGTTGCCTTGCTTTTCCGTTGGAGTTTTTTGTTGATCTTATTTGAATTTGACTTGTTTCATGTTGCCTTGCTTTTCCGTTGGAGTTTTTGGTTGATCTTATTTGAATTGGACTTGTTTCATGTTGCCTTCCTTTTCCGTTGGAGTTTTTGGTTGATCTTTTTTGAATTGGACTTGTTTCATGTTGCCTTGCTTTTTCGTTGGAGTTCTTAGTTGATCTTTTTTAAATTGGACTTGTTTCATGTTGCCTTCCTTATTCGTTGGAGTTTTTAGTTTATCTTTTTTGAATTGGACTTGTTTCGTGTTGCCTTGCTTTTTCGTTGGAGTTTTTAGTTGATCTTTTTTGAATTTGACTTGTTTCATGTTGCCTTGCTTTTCTGTTGGAGTTTTTTGGTTATCTTATTTGAATTTGACTTGTTTCATGTTGCCTTGCTTTTCCGTTGGAGTTTTTGGTTGATCTTATTTGAATTTGACTTGTTTCATGTTGCCTTGCTTTTCCGTTGGAGTTTTTGGTTGATCTTATTTGAATTGGACTTGTTTCATGTTGCCTTCCTTTTCCGTTGGAGTTTTTGGTTGATCTTTTTTGAATTGGACTTGTTTCATGTTGCCTTGCTTTTTCGTTGGAGTTCTTAGTTGATCTTTTTTAAATTGGACTTGTTTCATGTTGCCTTACTTATTCGTTGGAGTTTTTAGTTTATCTTTTTTGAATTGGACTTGTTTCGTGTTGCCTTGCTTTTTCGTTTGAGTTTTTAGTTGATCTTTTTTGAATTTGACTTGTTTCATGTTGCCTTGCTTTTCCGTTGGAGTTTTTTGTTGATCTTATTTGAATTTGACTTGTTTCATGTTGCCTTGCTTTTCCGTTGGAGTTTTTGGTTGATCTTATTTGAATTGGACTTGTTTCATGTTGCCTTCCTTTTCCGTTGGAGTTTTTGGTTGATCTTTTTTGAATTGGACTTGTTTCATGTTGCCTTGCTTTTTCGTTGGAGTTCTTAGTTGATCTTTTTTAAATTGGACTTGTTTCATGTTGCCTTACTTATTCGTTGGAGTTTTTAGTTTATCTTTTTTGAATTGGACTTGTTTCGTGTTGCCTTGCTTTTTCGTTGGAGTTTTTAGTTGATCTTTTTGAATTTGACTTGTTTCATGTTGCCTTGCTTTTCCGTTGGAGTTTTTTTGTTGATCTTATTTGAATTTGACTTGTTTCATGTTGCCTTGCTTTTCCGTTGGAGTTTTTGGTTGATCTTATTTGAATTGGACTTGTTTCATGTTGCCTTCCTTTTCCGTTGGAGTTTTTGGTTGATCTTTTTTGAATTGGACTTGTTTAATGTTGCCTTGCTTTTTCGTTGGAGTTCTTAGTTGATCTTTTTTAAATTGGACTTGTTTCATGTTGCCTTACTTATTCGTTGGAGTTTTTAGTTTATCTTTTTTGAATTGGACTTGTTTCATGTTGCCTTGCTTTTTCGTTGGAGTTCTTAGTTGATCTTTTTTGAATTGGACTTGTTTCCTCTTGCCTTGCTTTTTCGTTGGAGTTCTTAGTTGATCTAATTTGAATTTGACTTGTTTCATGATGCCTTGCTTTTCCGTTGAAGTTCTTAGTTGATCTTATTTGAATTGGAATTGTTTCATGTTGCCTTGCTTTTTAGTTGGAGTTTTTAGTTGATCTTATTTGAATTGGACTTGTTTCATGTTAGCTTACTTTTTCTTTAGAGTTCTTGGTTGATCTTTTTGAATTGGACTTGTTTCATGTTGCCTTGCTTTTCCGTTGGAGTTCTTGTTTGAATTGGACTTGTTTCATATTGCCTTGCTTTTTTGTTGGAGTTTTTAGTGTATCTTATTTGAATTGGAGTTGTTTCATGTTGCCTTGCTTTATCGTTGGAGTTTTTAGTTTATCTTTTTTGAATTGGACATGTTTCATGTTGCCTTGCTTTTTCGTTGGAGTTCATAGTTGATCTTTTTTGAATTTTACTTGTTTCCTGTTGCCTTCCTTTTTAGTTGGAGTTCTTAGTTGATCTTATTTGAATTGGACTTTTTTCCTCTTGCCTTGCTTTTTCGTTGGAGTTTTTGGTCGATCTTATTTTCTTTTAATTGGACTTGTTTCCTCTTGCCTTGCATTTTCATTGGAGTTCTTAGTTGATCTTATTTGAATTGGACTTGTTTCATGTTGCCTTGCTTTTTCGTTGGAGTTCTTAGTTGATCTTATTTGAATTGGACTTGTTTCATGTTGCCTTGGTTTTCCGTTGGGGTTTTTGGTTGATCTTTTTTGAATTGGACTTGTATCATGTTGGCTTGCTTTTTCGGTGGAGTTCTTAGTTGACCTTATTTGAATTTGACTTGTTTCGTGTTGCCTTGCTTTTTCGTTGGAGTTTTTAGTTGATCTTTTTTGAATTTGACTTGTTTCATGTTGCCTTGCTTTTCCGTTGGAGTTTTTTGTTGATCTTATTTGAATTTGACTTGTTTCATGTTGCCTTGCTTTTCCGTTGGAGTTTTTGGTTGATCTTATTTGAATTGGACTTGTTTCATGTTGCCTTCCTTTTCCGTTGGAGTTTTTGGTTGATCTTTTTTGAATTGGACTTGTTTCATGTTGCCTTGCTTTTTCGTTGGAGTTCTTAGTTGATCTTTTTTAAATTGGACTTGTTTCATGTTGCCTTCCTTATTCGTTGGAGTTTTTAGTTTATCTTTTTTGAATTGGACTTGTTTCGTGTTGCCTTGCTTTTTCGTTGGAGTTTTTAGTTGATCTTTTTTGAATTTGACTTGTTTCATGTTGCCTTGCTTTTCTGTTGGAGTTTTTTGGTTATCTTATTTGAATTTGACTTGTTTCATGTTGCCTTGCTTTTCCGTTGGAGTTTTTGGTTGATCTTATTTGAATTTGACTTGTTTCATGTTGCCTTGCTTTTCCGTTGGAGTTTTTGGTTGATCTTATTTGAATTGGACTTGTTTCATGTTGCCTTCCTTTTCCGTTGGAGTTTTTGGTTGATCTTTTTTGAATTGGACTTGTTTCATGTTGCCTTGCTTTTTCGTTGGAGTTCTTAGTTGATCTTTTTTAAATTGGACTTGTTTCATGTTGCCTTACTTATTCGTTGGAGTTTTTAGTTTATCTTTTTTGAATTGGACTTGTTTCGTGTTGCCTTGCTTTTTCGTTTGAGTTTTTAGTTGATCTTTTTTGAATTTGACTTGTTTCATGTTGCCTTGCTTTTCCGTTGGAGTTTTTTGTTGATCTTATTTGAATTTGACTTGTTTCATGTTGCCTTGCTTTTCCGTTGGAGTTTTTGGTTGATCTTATTTGAATTGGACTTGTTTCATGTTGCCTTCCTTTTCCGTTGGAGTTTTTGGTTGATCTTTTTTGAATTGGACTTGTTTCATGTTGCCTTGCTTTTTCGTTGGAGTTCTTAGTTGATCTTTTTTAAATTGGACTTGTTTCATGTTGCCTTACTTATTCGTTGGAGTTTTTAGTTTATCTTTTTTGAATTGGACTTGTTTCGTGTTGCCTTGCTTTTTCGTTGGAGTTTTTAGTTGATCTTTTTTGAATTTGACTTGTTTCATGTTGCCTTGCTTTTCCGTTGGAGTTTTTTTGTTGATCTTATTTGAATTTGACTTGTTTCATGTTGCCTTGCTTTTCCGTTGGAGTTTTTGGTTGATCTTATTTGAATTGGACTTGTTTCATGTTGCCTTCCTTTTCCGTTGGAGTTTTTGGTTGATCTTTTTTGAATTGGACTTGTTTAATGTTGCCTTGCTTTTTCGTTGAAGTTCTTAGTTGATCTTTTTTAAATTGGACTTGTTTCATGTTGCCTTACTTATTCGTTGGAGTTTTTAGTTTATCTTTTTTGAATTGGACTTGTTTCATGTTGCCTTGCTTTTTCGTTGGAGTTCTTAGTTGATCTTTTTTGAATTGGACTTGTTTCCTCTTGCCTTGCTTTTTCGTTGGAGTTCTTAGTTGATCTAATTTGAATTTGACTTGTTTCATGATGCCTTGCTTTTCCGTTGAAGTTCTTAGTTGATCTTATTTGAATTGGAATTGTTTCACGTTGCCTTGCTTTTTAGTTGGAGTTTTTAGTTGATCTTATTTGAATTGGACTTGTTTCATGTTAGCTTACTTTTTCTTTAGAGTTCTTGGTTGATCTTTTTTGAATTGGACTTGTTTCATGTTGTCTTGCTTTTTCGTTGGAGTTATTAGTTGATTTTATTTGAATTGGACTTTGTTTCATGTTGCCATGCTTTTTCGTTGGAGTTTTTAGATGATCTTTTTCGAATTTGACTAGTTTAATGTTGCCTTGCTTTTCCGTTGTAGTTCTTAGTTGATCTTATTGGAATTTGACTTGTTTCATGTTGCCTTGCTTTTTCGTTAGAGTTCTTAGTTGATCTTATTTGAATTGGACTTGTTTCATGTTGCCTTACTTTTTCTTTGGAGTTCTTGGTTGATCTTTTTTGAATTGGACTTGTTTCATGTTGCCTTGCTTTTTCGTTGGAGTTATCAGTTGATTTTATTTGAATTGGACTTTGTTTCATGTTGCCATGCTTTTTCGTTGGAGTTTTTAGTTGATCTTTTTCGAATTTGACTAGTTTAATGTTGCCTTGCTTTTCCGTTGGAGTTCTTAGTTGATCTTATTGGAATTTGACTTGTTTCATGTTGCCTTGCTTTTTCGTTGGAGTTCTTAGTTGATCTTATTTGAATTGGACTTGTTTCCTCTTGCCTTGCTTTTCCGTTGGAGTTCTTAGTTGATCTTATTGAAATTGGACTTGTTTCCTCTTGCCTTGCTTGTTTGTTGGAGTTCTTAGTTGATCTTATTTGAATTGGACTGTTTCCTCTTGCCTTGCTTTTCCATTGGAGTTTTTGGTCGATCTTATTCGAATTAGACTTGTTTCATGTTGCCTTGCTTTTCCGTTGGAGTTCTTGTTTGAATTGGACTTGTTTCATATTGCCTTGCTTTTTTGTTGGAGTTTTTAGTGTATCTTATTTGAATTGGAGTTGTTTCATGTTGCCTTGCTTTTTCGTTTGAGTTTTTAGTTGATCTTTTTTGAATTTGACTTGTTTCATGTTGCCTTGCTTTTCCGTTGGAGTTTTTTGTTGATCTTATTTGAATTTGACTTGTTTCATGTTGCCTTGCTTTTCCGTTGGAGTTTTTGGTTGATCTTATTTGAATTGGACTTGTTTCATGTTGCCTTCCTTTTCCGTTGGAGTTTTTGGTTGATCTTTTTTGAATTGGACTTGTTTCATGTTGCCTTGCTTTTTCGTTGGAGTTCTTAGTTGATCTTTTTTAAATTGGACTTGTTTCATGTTGCCTTCCTTATTCGTTGGAGTTTTTAGTTTATCTTTTTTGAATTGGACTTGTTTCGTGTTGCCTTGCTTTTTCGTTGGAGTTTTTAGTTGATCTTTTTTGAATTTGACTTGTTTCATGTTGCCTTGCTTTTCCGTTGGAGTTTTTTGTTGATCTTATTTGAATTTGACTTGTTTCATGTTGCCTTGCTTTTCCGTTGGAGTTTTTGGTTGATCTTATTTGAATTGGACTTGTTTCATGTTGCCTTCCTTTTCCGTTGGAGTTTTTGGTTGATCTTTTTTGAATTGGACTTGTTTCATGTTGCCTTGCTTTTTCGTTGGAGTTCTTAGTTGATCTTTTTTAAATTGGACTTGTTTCATGTTGCCTTACTTATTCGTTGGAGTTTTTAGTTTATCTTTTTTGAATTGGACTTGTTTCGTGTTGCCTTGCTTTTTCGTTTGAGTTTTTAGTTGATCTTTTTTGAATTTGACTTGTTTCATGTTGCCTTGCTTTTCCGTTGGAGTTTTTTGTTGATCTTATTTGAATTTGACTTGTTTCATGTTGCCTTGCTTTTCCGTTGGAGTTTTTGGTTGATCTTATTTGAATTGGACTTATTTCATGTTGCCTTCCTTTTCCGTTGGAGTTTTTGGTTGATCTTTTTTGAATTGGACTTGTTTCATGTTGCCTTGCTTTTTCGTTGGAGTTCTTAGTTGATCTTTTTTTAATTGGACGTCGGCGTATGGTCGTCGGCGTAGCGGCCCGTCGGCGTAGCCACTCTGCCGTCGGCGTACGCCCTCATACGCCGACGGCAATGCCGTCGGCGTATGAATGCAATTTTTTAATTTTTTTGAATTTTTTGAACTTTTTTTTTGAACTTTTTTTTCTATTTCGAAATTTTTAACTCAGCTACATACTAAATCTCTAATTACACATTTAATCATAGGTCAAAGTACTTACGCTGGTCAAAGTTCCCGTTCGGTCACCCATCCTCAAATTGCTCCAGCCCAAGCACGCTTAACCTTTGAGTTCCTTCATTGTTAGCTTCCAAATGAGAGATGAAAACTTACTGATACTTATATCATACCAATCATGTTAACCCCATGTTAACCCCTGATTTAGGATGTTACACTTTTTCATTGTTTAAATTTAGAAAATTCATTTGAATAAGTAACAATGATTGTAAAATAGTATATATTTTTAATAAATGAAAAAATGAAATTATTTTTACTTTTATTTCCTTTTTACATTTAATATGGAATAATTCATATCTTTAATTCCGTTAATCGAAATTTGAAAAAAAAATGTCTATGTCAATTAGAAAAATGAGAGGAATTCAAATATGACATCCATATCATCATTGTTGCCAAAAACAAATTCCAAATTATTTTTATAAATATCAGTTTCCATTTTTAAGTGTAAAAAATGACTTTTTAATTAAGCAAGTAACAAACATATGTTACAAAATGTCATGTGCACGGTGAAAAAGATTTTATGGATGCCATATTTGGATTCTTCTCATTTTTCTAATCGATTTAGACATTTAATTTGTTAAATTCCGATTTACGGATTTAAAGATATGAATTATTTCATATTAAATGGAAAATAGAAAAAAGTATACGCCGACGGCATTGCCGTCGGCGTATCAAATGTAAAAAATTGAAAAAGTATACGCCGACGGCTGCCGTCGGCGTATCAAATGTAGAAAATTGAAAAAGTATACGCCGACGGCTGCCGTCGGCGTATCAAATGTAGAAAATTGAAAAAGTATACGCCGACGGCTGCCGTCGGCGTATCAAATGTAGAAAATTGAAAAAGTATACGCCGACGGCGTCGGCGTAGCTAAAAAAAGAAAAAAATCTCGGTTGGCCTGGTCGGGGTCTACGCCGACGGCCCCGACATTTGGCCGTCGGCGTATGTCCTGGCCGTCGGCGTTTTGTGGATTTCCCGTAGTGTGGTCTAAATTTAAATTGTTGAGCTTATTTTTCGTGTCGTATATATATTATTAGCATTATTCTATATGGCACATATTATTACCGCATGCCTGGATGACTCGATGGAAATGGATAACAATCGATTATTTTCTGATGGGTATCTTCATATGTGGGTCACATGTGCTCTCGTGGATATGAGCATGTATTTTGACGACATTGCTCAAACACATGTAAAATCCAACCTGCTGCTCATGGATTATTTTAAGATGAATTAACAAATGTGGAGTGCATAGGTACAATAATGTAGACCTACATATTTAGAATTATCCGGTTACTTTCATGATGCTTGTTTTTATTTGTCTTGCTTACACATAGTTATCGGGATCTATTGGTTGTAGTCAATTTATTAAAGAAAAGATTTATAGGTTCATGATGATATGTTTTTCTTTGGTTTCAGAATTTCTAGTGTATTTTTTCTTGAGGGTTTGCTTTCAAAATAGAGGGTCTTTTATATGCATCGGTATAGCAAAATCTTAGAAGGGATCATTTAAGGGAACCTACGAAATTAATTAGCGGTGATCTGCTAATAAGACCAACATCAATATATTGATGGTTCGATGTATTTTGTTTTCTTGAGTATTTCTAATATACCTATTTTTTTAAATGTATAGCATATATATGTGAGAACTTATAAATAATTTTAGACCCATATGTCGTAGTTTCTATCTATTTTCTTTAGGAATAACCTATGTGTTTAGCATGTGGAATAATCGAACACATATATCAGTAACATATCAACGTTTTTTTTTTTGCTTCAAGCGAGAACGATGACGCTTTTGGACGTCTCTGAATTTGCAAAATGGTACCTTTTTAGCCAACATTTGTTTTCTCTGTCGCCCAGTGTAATGTTTGGAGCCGAGGAAAAAAAATAGTGTCATATGGACGGTTCTTTACTTCAACTCAGAACAATGACATTTTTGGACCCTCGTGAATAAGCAAAATGGTACATTTTCAGCCTATCATTTTATATTCTTATCGCCCAGTGTAATGGTTGGAGGCCAGGAAAAAGTAGTTTTAGTGCTTCACTAATCCATGGTTCTAAAACTCCACATGGGCCTGTCCAACTAATCGCCTATGACGACGATGGTATGAGTTTTTTTTTGCAAAGCAAAGTAGTACTCACGCATGACTCGTACAGTACGTAAATAAGACTATATGCCCTTTAAAAGAAAATCCATTCGAACGTATGTGCTCCATATGGACTAAAGGGTTCAGATTCCCTAAATCAATAAATCATCATATTTGTTTTGAACGTCCGTGCTCCATTTGGACTCTAGCCGAAAAATGATTTGTTTGCTGGATCAATGTGTTTGTGTCGGAAAGTAGCACAGAAAGTCAGACATGATTTCCTTTTTTTTTGTGTGCAGCAAACGTGCGTGCCACAGGCCCATAGAAATATAAACCTTTTTCTTACGCTAGCTAATATATGTTGCTACGGGACTTTTTTTTTTCTTTATGAACGTGTCAGGTTGTAATAGGTGTACATGATACTATTGATGCGCTCCCAGGTCACAACCATCAACGCAGCGGTCGCAACCTGCTCGTTGTCCGATCCTCCCTTAACAACTGCCAGACGAGGAGCTGCAGATTCGCGCGCCACAGGTCCGTATTCTTATTTTCCTATTCAACTTGAAATCATTGGAAATTGATGCCTCAGATAATTCAGTAACATGTTCACATTTATTTTTCAGGCTCTGGTTCGCATAATGAATCTACGATGATACAGTGGAAGCATCCATTTTCTTGACTGCATAATGAGTCTGGTTCATATGAAGTATGTACTCGTTAATATAGCATATACATATTTCAGCGACATTCGGTCCTGATATTATGTTAATTATGCTCTACTAATCTCGTAATTATTGTTTTGGAAAGGACATGGATTCTCTGGAAGAGATTTACCCTCAAGTCGTACATGTAATTGTTTCTGCATGTGAATACTCTTATTCATTGTTTCCACATGGGTGTTAGCTGCTTTGTTTTGGTATCCATTAGCCTGAAGCTTGCATTTTTACACTAGGAAGCATGGTTTATTTTTTCTCTCTCATTGAGGAATGGTGCTTCAGAGATCAGTTGTCAACTTGTCATTAGTATTTCTTGTATAGATCTTCTGTTTTTACCCTGTCGCATGCTCACTTGCTTATTGGTTTTCATGCCATCAACGATTTTTTTCTGAAATTTGTCTTTCATAGTTTAAAAGCGCTTAGTTTGTTTAATTTGCACATATTGGTTTATATTTTGCTGATAGTGTCTAGGTGTTCTTATAGTTTTGCAGAAAACAAAGGTGTTTAAATAGTTCCATGTTCCTTTTGATTCAATCTAATATTTTCTCCAACATTGGTAACATGGTTTACATGCACATGAACAAGACAGTGAGGTTGTTGCAGTTGACATTGAGGAAACAAAGAAGAATAACAATGTTTCCCTTCTCCAGCCCCTTGCTCCCTTGTCCACGTCGGCCTTCCATTGTAAAGGCAACATGGATGCAAAGGGACGAGCATCAGCGTGCATGATGTGCATTATGACTCTCGGTAACAATCTCGTCTATGTCCCTTTCTCTTTGTACAACTTCTTTTAGCCAAAAGGGTTGTCGACTGAGCAGCAGCAACAAACGAAGCAGCCTACATGTAATTGCCCCTATAATTTGCTTATTTTTGTGTGAGATTTCATTTCCTTCTCCTTTTCCAGATTCTTCATATCCGTAGCATATTAAATAGGCCTTTATCCAGATATAAATTATCGTGTCCCTGTTAATGATCTCTTCAGAAACAATTGGCACTTATAGATACTGAGTTGTATTATTTTATCATGTTCTCTTCAGGTTCCATGCAGATTGTTCATTGGAAGGGGAGAGCAATGCCAGATATGGTGGTGGTTAGATAATTCCTCATCGCCAGGTTTATCTTCTTCACCAGGTACACGTTAGATTGTTTGCTCTATATTTTAGCTAGGAAAATCAGGATAAAACGTCATCTTCTTAAAGTACAAATGATATAGATTTCTTCACATATTTTGATGATTTCATTTTTCCTGAGGTCGGATGCTGCCCTATAACCATAAACTTTGTGAGTTGTAGTGTCATATGATGATGTTGTAAGACAACAGGCTTTAAATTGGGCTCTTAAACCTCCCACTAATTCCTGATGGTGAAAATTAAGGAGCTTGAGAGCAGTGTACTTTTAGCATCAATTTAGAATTGAACTTACTGTCTTCTTTTCCTCAAGAAAAATTCAGTTTAAATAAAGCGTGAGATGATTTTGTGCGTTATCAATTCCACAGAGTTTTATCTGCATCCATATTCGTGTAATATGGTGGATATATTGTATTTCGTCCGTTCCAAAATACTTGACATAGCTTTGTCTAAATATGAATGTATCCATACATTCATATTTAGACAAAGCTATGTCAAGTATTTCATACATTCATATTTAGACAAAGCTATGTCAAGTATTTTGGAACGGAGGGAGTATAGAGCATAAAGGTATCTATAATCCAAATGTGATACTTCCACCTGCTTCAGTGTGATTTTCATGAACGCTGATAAATTGAACCGAACTTCACAGAAGAGAATTCTCTTTATCACATCATGGTCAAATACGTAAAGAAAGAGAACTCTCTTCTGCAAAATGAACATCGGATGTAAGATTTAACAAGCATATGGTAACAATTTAAGTTTATGTAGTTTGTTTTTCAACATAGCCGGTCTCAAGCCCAGATAAAGGAGGAGGGTTGTGATAGGCTTGGCGAGCCAACGTAAAAACACAGCCACTCTTATGGTGATGAAACCCAAAAACTTGGAAGGGGATAAACGGAGGCAAGACAATGGACCCTGATGGTATCCCCATTGAGGTGTGGAGAGTCTTTCGAGACATAGTGATAGTATGGCTAACTAAGCTTTTCAACCTTATTTTTTGGTCAAGCAAGATGCTCGAAGAATGGTGACGGAGTACATTAGTGTCAATCTTCAAAAACAAGGGGGGTATTCAAAGTTGCACTAATTACCGTGAAATCAAGCCTGATGAGCCATACAATGAAGCTATGGGAGAGAGTCATTGAGCACCGCTTAAGAATATTGACAAGCGTGACCAAAAATCAATTTGGTTTCATGCCTGAGAGGTTTACCATGGAAGCCATCTTCTTGTTACGACAACTTATGGAGAGATACAGGGAGCAAAAGGACCTTCATATGGTGTTCGTTGACTTGGAAAAGGCGTATGATAAGATACCACAGAATGTCATGTGGTGGGCCTTGGAGAAACAGAAAGTCCCAACAAAATACATTACCCTTGTTAAGGATATGTATGACAATGTTGTGACAAGTGTTTGAACAAGTCATGGCGACACCACTGACTTTTTCAATTAAAATAGGATTGTACCAGGGGTCAGCCTTTGAGCCCTTATCTTCTTACTTTGGTGATGGATGAGGTCACAAGGGATATGCAAGGAGATATCCCATGGTGTATGCTCTTTGCGGATGATGTGGTGCTAGCCGATGATAGCCCGGCGGGGGTTAATAGAAAGTTAGAGTTGTGGAGGCGGACTCTACAATCAAAAGTTTTTAGTCTTAGTAGAACTAAAACTGAGTACATGAGGTGCAGTTTCAGTACTACTAGGTACGTGAGAAAGACACCTTCCGATATTTGGGTCTATGCTTTAGATGGATGGTGATATCGATAAAGATGTGAGTCATTGAATCAAATTGGTTAGATGAAGTGGGCCCAAGCTTCTAGGGTCCTCTATGACATGTGACATGAGAGTGCCACACAAGCTAAAAGGCAGGTTCTATGTGACGGTGATTCGGCCTGCGATGTTGTATGACGCAGAATGTTGGCCAACCAAGAGGTGAAATCCAACAGCTAGGTGTAGCAGAGTTGCGCATGTTGAGATGGATATTTGCCACACAATAAAGGACCCGGTTTGGAATGATGAGATACGTGAGAGAGTTGGGTAGCACCGATCGAAGAGAAGCTTGTCCAACATCGCCTAAGATGGTTTGGGCATATTCAATACCGGCCTCCAGAAGCGTCGGTGCATAGCGGACGGATAAAGCATGCAGAGAATGTTAAAGGGGTCGTGGTAGACCAAACTTGACATGGGAGGAATCTGTTAAGAGAGATTGGAATATCACCAAATAACTAGCCATGGACAGGGGTGTGTGGAAGTTAGCTATCCATGTGCCAGAACCATGAGTTAGTTTTGATATCTTATGTGTTTCAACTCTAGCCTACCCAACTTGTTTGGGAATGAAAGGCTTTGTTGTTGTTGTTCAGCTTGACTAATTTCATAAGTTGCAAAAAAGGTCTTCATAAGTACCCAACTTTCTTCGTGTGCTATTGACCAACCTGAATACAACTTAATATTGGTGTTATCACGATGTTCCTTATTGTTAGTTTTACTTCTGTTATTATAAAGGTCCTAATATTTACTTCATTTTTTGCCTCTGAATGGACACTTGTAGTAAGAGACAATAGATTTTCCCTTTTCATATAGTGATTCTTGTGCATAGGTATCCTTGATAACAGATTGATGTGTCTGTATAAAGAAAATATCTTCGTGCATCCGATCCACTAAAATTTGCAAGACAAATCAGTTTATAAGATACCAACCTATGGTTGTTATTTGAAAGAAGTCCACATACCCCACGTAAGATTGAGGTTCTGGACGCACAACCCCCAGTTCAAAACTAGCTAACTTGATCCCCTCAAGTGGAAAGGAAAGAGAATTGGCCAATAGCTTCAAACCCCAGTCCATTTCGACCTATTCAAATGATAATGCCTGGAAGGCCCAAGACAGAGTGAAGAAGAGGAGGGGGGAAAACCAAAGGGAACAAAAATGTCAAGGAAGGGTTGCAAAATCAGATGCTCCTTGTCACAACAAAAGGAAGTGCACAGGCAACCCAGCTGCTGTGAAGGAACATGCACAATACACTAAAGGAGCCAAAAAAAAAGTAGGAAAAGATAGGAACAACTAGCAGCCCAGCGAACTGAGCCTAGCTCAGCTGGTTTGGTTCCTTGTGGTGGAACCGGCCCACCCAGGTTCAAGTCCCAGACTTGGCATGGTTGCTCGCATTTTCCTGGATTTTCCAGGATTTAACCCGCGCTATGCTTTCAGTGGTAGGTGACGTGCCCGTCAACAGCGAGACGCCCGTGGTGACTTCGTCAACCTCAAGATCTGCCGGACCAGTCTCTCGGAGGAGCTCATAGGGGTAGGGTTTGCGTGCGTGCGTTCATAGGGGTGTCTGTACGTGCGTGTTTGTGAGCGTCTGCGTCTGTACTGTATTTCTCAAAAAAAAAAAAACTAGCAGCCCAGTTAAAAAATAAAATAAAATTGATATTGATATTCCTTTGCTTATAATATATGTTCCTGCTATTTTTATAATTTTCTGCTATTTTATTAACGATTTGTTGTATGTCGATTAGGTTGCGCACATCTAGGAAGCTCCTGCCCAACAGGCTCCTGCACAACAACCTACAATCCATGTGCCAGCAAAGGAAAAAAAAAACAAAGAAAAAGTGCTTCTGCCCATGAACAATCTTCCTCTCAACCAGCTCCGGTAGCTAGAGCATCTACTCACCCTCTTGCTGGACTGCATATTTCTTCATCTCATCAACTTTCAAACACACAGCCAGAGACAGTGCCAAAACATTGGAGGGTGAAGTGGTGGATAATTGGGAATGAAAATAAGAATGCTGGACAAGGTGGAGATGGAGCAGAATAGTCCAGATTATGCTCATGTTGATCTGTAGAACATCATGTCCCAGATATCACTTTTGTTTCTATGAAAAATCATGTGTTATGCAATGAAGTTTATGATTATGTGTGTAATGTACTGCAAACCTTGTTAGTGGTACAGTTTCAGATCATTTGTTGTTGTTTACATGTCTGGCAATTATATTTTGTCTATTTCGGTTGTCAAATTGCTGGTTACATGCCTGAGAACTGTATTACTTCATTTCAGTGTGAAGCTGCAGCCAAAATGCTGTCAAGTTGCTGGCCACATGTCTAAGAACTGTACTTGTTCTGTTAGTGTCAAATTGCAGCCAAATGTTGTCAAATTGCTGCCAAATTTAAGTCAAAATGCTGTCAAATTTCACTGAAATATTTAGTTCAGACAATGGCACATCAGTTCTGTCAGTAACCATCTTGGTGGTCATCTGCTGAGGCAGGGGCTGTGAACTCTTGGCTCAGCTCCAGGGAATCATCTCTGCACCTTACCATCCCAAATTTGTTGGGGATGTCTCCTCTTCTCGTCTTGGCAGTGCCACTGGCACTGCGCGCAGCCGGCGTGGCTTCCATGGCGCCGTCCTCGATGCCGTAGCAAGCCGTGTACTAGGGGAGGCCATACTCGATGCCGTAGCAAGCCGTGTACTAGGGGAGGCCTATGGCGCCACCACCAGCGCGGAGAGGTACCCGACGAAGGCGGCAGCGTCCACCACCTCCGTGGGGGCCCTGCGCACGCCTGCTTGGCGACGCCGTTGAGCGACCTCGCCAAGCACGACTCTGGAAACGTTCCCCCACACTGATATGCGACGCCACACATAGCATGCACATGACACAGAAACTGAGATAAAAAAAACAGAAGTTTCATAACATGCATTTCAACGAGAAGAAGATACACATCACAAAGTTGCAGATTAATCTTAAGGTAGGATAGTAGCACAAAGACCATACACGGTTGTCCTAGTATCTACACCCACTAGACCACCACACCAGCCGCAAGAAAAATCCACCGTTCCAATCCCAGCCACCAAAGCAAAGCTGTCAATGATTAATCAGGGTTCCGTCCGTCAGTTGCGGTGTTGCTGCAACTGCAGCAGCCGCGAGTATGCCCCTCCGGCCGCGCCACCAGCTCCGAGTGGCCGCCATGCTCCACGATGCGCCCGTCCTGGACGACGGCGATGCGGTCCACGCCCCGGATCGTCGACAGCCGGTGCGCCACCAGGACTGTCGTCCGCCCCTTCATCAGCCGCTCCAGCGCCTCCTGCAGCACGCACTCGGACTCGGCGTCCAGGGCGCTGGTCGCCTCGTCCAGGAGCAGGATGGCCGGGTCCTTGAGCACCGCCCTGGCGATGGCGATCCGCTGCTTCTGCCCGCCGGACAGCTGCACGCCACGCTCGCCGACGCCGTCCTGTACCCGTCGGGCAGTTGGCTGACGAAGCCGTGCACGTTCGCGGTCTTCGCCGCCTCGATCACCTCCTCCTCCGTCGCGCCTTCCTTGCCGTAGGCGATGTTCTCGAGGATGCTCGACGCGAAGAGGACGGGCTCCTGCTGCACGAGGCCGATCTTGCGCCGCAGGGACTTCAGGTTCAGCCTCCTGATGTCCTTGCCGTCGATCATGACCTTGCCACCGGTCGGGTCGTAGAACCGCTCGATGAGGGCAATGACAGTGCTCTTCCCGGAACCGCTGGCTCCAACTAGTGCCTGGCTGCGCCCGGCCTGGATTTTCAGGTTGAAGTCCTTAAATATCTCAATGTCAGGGCGGGCCGGATAGGCAAAGTCGACATGCCGCAGCTCAATGTCTCCGCGAACAGTGGTGACACGCTCTGACTCTGGTCGTCAGGCTCGATCCTTGTTGCCCTGTTGAGGATGCCAAAGATGGACCGATAGATTCACCTCCACGGATGATCTCCGGGGCAAGGCTGACGTCTCGGCTACGGAGTTGGCAGTCACAACTAGGACAACGAAAACCTTGATGACCTTGGAGAAGGTTGACCCGTGTGACCGGACCAGTGAGAGCCATACCACAGAATGAGCGCTTCGGAGCAGTAAAGGCAGAGCTGCGAGAGGCCATACAGAAGACCTGCGGTCTGGCTGCGGCGTAGGATCTGCTCCTCTGGTATGCGCAGCTCATGGCTGAAGAGAGACATGATCTTGCTTTGAGCGTTGAATGCCGCCACGGTGCGGATGTTGCTCACGCCTTCGCCAGCAACCATGCTGCTCTTGGCATGTGCCTTCGCTGTGTCACCAGCAAAGCCCTTCATCGAAAGTTGCTGAAAAATAAAACAAACAACACAAAGTTTAGACCATGCAGTTACATTCGTATACTTTCCATAGAACAAACTGCTAAAAAGCATAGTGTTGTTCTGATTGATTAAGACAAGTGCATTAAATTGGCAGAAAAAAGTATGTTAACATTTACATTATCTTAAGAGTGAGTACGGTTCAGAACTGAAAGAATTGGTTGACTGAAAAGGTTGGCCAGGAATTACCTGAGCGAAGTTGGCAAGCACTAGAAGAGGGAAAGTGGCCAGAATAAGGAGTGCCACTCTCCACTCAATGATAAAACCAACGATGAAAGATGTCATAAGGGAGGTAATGTTCTGCAGTATCACTGATATCCTCTCAGCTATCGCCGATTTCACATCAGCCGCATCAACCGCTACACGAGCAGCCACAAGACTCGAGTTGTTTTCTTCTTCATCAAACCAACCAACTTCATTCCTAAGTATTGCTGCAGAAATGGATAGAGATTTACTGTAAGTTCAAAAAACTGAGACTGCAATATAGATTGGTTACTGGCTTATGGCGAAACAAGAAATGCATACCTGACAGCATCATCCTCCTAACCCTGGTTGTAAGATTTTCTCCCATTATGCTGAAGAAGTAATGCTGCACAAGATAGGCAACTACAGCATATATGCCGGTGCCAATGTAGATGAACACATAAAGCTTAGTTTTCCTCTCCATTTCATGGGATCCTTGTAGTAGAACACATCAAGCATTTCACCCATAACAATGGCAAATGTTGGACCGATGAATCCAGACATAACAGAACCAATGGCACCCAACACCGCATAAGGCCATTCTGGAGCATTCAGTTTCAGGAGCTTGAAAAAGTAACCACGAGGAGCTGGGTATTTGAGGCTATTATCTGCAACCGAGATCATCTCAATGCGCCCATCTGCTCCAGTACTGTACTGATAGCTCAGGTTCCGTAGACTTCCCGACCTCAGGCTCAAAGATTTTGTGGAAAGAGAGCTTGTCAAGTGCATTGAGCGCGACCTGCGGGTAGATGCGCAAACAAGATCTCTGTTACGTGCCGATTCCTGAAAACGAATCAGGGATGCATATGCTCCAGAGGTTCCTTTCACTAGAAGTTCATCATGTGTCCCAGTCTCAACAACTTGGCCTTGTTGTATTACTGCGATCATGTTTACGTTTCTAATAGTAGACAAGCGGTGAGCAACAACTACTGTAGTCCGCCCAACCATCAGGCGATCTAGAGCTTCTTGTACAATGTTTTCTGAGTCTGCATCTAAAGCACTGGTAGCTTCATCAAGGAGCAGTATCTTGGGGTCCTTCAGCATAGCACGAGCTATTGCAATACGCTGTTTCTGACCACCAGAGAGCTGAATTCCTCTCTCCCCAACCTATGAAAGAAACAGAAACATAAGTACTTGATTGACTAAACCCTGACTACATTATCAAACAAAAAGACTCACCATTGTGTTGTAACCATTCGGGAGGAGAGAGATAAAACTATGAGCATTAGATGCAGTTGCTGCAGCTTCAACTTCTGCAATTGAGGCATCAGGCTTTCCATACAGTATATTCTCAAGGATAGTAGTTGCAAAAAGGGCAGGTTCTTGGTTTACTAGTCCAATCTGATCTCTCAGCCACCTCAATTGCAGAGACTTGATGTCAACATTGTCCAGCAAAACCTGGCCTGCAATTCAAGGGACGTTAAGGGTAATCCAATAGGAGCTACATATATAAAGAAACAGTAAATCATGAGCCCTCGTCACAGAGTATTTATTACCTTCATTAGGGTCATAGAACCTTTCTATCAAAGCCACAACGGTGCTCTTTCCAGATCCACTGCCTCCAACAACTGCGACAGTTTTCCCAGAAGGAAAGAACATAGAGAAATCCCGAAAGATCATAACATCAGGCCTTGATGGATAACTGAAAGTAACATCCTTGAACTCTATATTTCCATGGACCTCTGCTAAGCACTTGCCATCCTTCTGATCATTCACTATTGAAGGTTTCTGACGAATGACCTCCAACAGTTTGTAACCAGCAATCTTCCCTTTGCTGAAAGCTCCAAGGTTTGAGAATGCCTGGCCAAGACTCCTGTAGCAACAAAGTTCAAGCAATTAGAGAAGATGTTAGAAAAAAAAAAGCAAGCAAGAGAAAATAGATGAAACAGAATGATATATGTTCACTTACATGCCACCAACGATTGCAGAAAAGATCGCAGTAAAAGCCTTGCCACCATCACTCTGCCCATTCCTTATGAAGACACCAGCATACCAGAATACTAATGCCCATGACATGCATGCTATCCCATATGTGCACCCAATTCCAAGACCTTTTGCCATCCCAGCTTTGTAACCAAGCTTCAGTGTGTTCTGGATTGCTTCAGAGTAAGAATTGAGTGCTTTGCTCTCTCCAACAAATGAGTACTGTTCTAACTTGTGCAATTGCCTGTGAGAGAGTGTACCCAAACGCAGTTCAGCATAAGAGTTCCAAGCAACTTGCTTCCATATGTAAATTCACGATGACATTAGTACAAAAATACAGTGCATTCAGTTAATTAAATACATTATTAACTCCGGTAAATACTAGCAGTGGCAGAGCATAAGGATAACTGGTCAAGAAAGTACTTTAAGACTTCGAAGTGAAAGTTGCACACGTTTTAAAGCATTAAAGGCTTTATGTGCACATGAATAAATAAACACATTTGTTAGAATATGTGTGGTTTTCTTTTGGGGCGTAGAAAAGCATCTGCACCAACTTCATGCTATCTGTTGACTGTCTACATCCTATGCCCAAAAATGGTTATAGCCAACCTGCCAAATTGCTCTCTCATCACACATCATCCTTAGTTTTCCTTTTCGAACCTCACGTTTCTTATTCTTTACTTATTATTCTATACCTTCGCGACAAAAAATGACCAAAATTGATTATCCAAGAAAAGTTACGGAACAAACTTGAATTCATATGGGGTGCCATTCTTCACATCATATGTAGGATATACTGTACCAATATTCTGCTCCTAAGTTAAGCAAAGAAGTGACCCGCATAATTTTGGTACTCCATGTATAGACAAAGCACACGACAAACTTATTATGTGCTTGTCACACATCAACTTAGAAGGCTCAAACTATTTTTTAAGAAAAGAAAAGGCGATCTTTGTAGGCACTCTTTAGCAAATCCAAATATAGACTCAATGTGCCACTACAGAATAAAGTTAAATCATAGGTCTGCTTGAAGCACAAAACACACAACGATTCCGGGACAATGCGCTGCCCCACCTAGTTATGGAATTGCTCATAGGATACCCATGAATAAAAATCGAAAAGCACAAACAGACATTCGGGCTAGTCGTCGTGATGCATAAGAATACTACAAGATTTTTCATTGTTGGTTCCTGATCAGCAGACACCATTAGAAATTAGTACCAACCCATTACCCTAGTCCAAGCAGAAGTCCAAGCACGCACTACGCAGATGCATAGACTAATCCGACACAAATCCTAAACGAATCCATGAGAAATATCCAACAGTATGATGGGGAATAAACCCACCCGATCCATTATTTTTTTACCTGCTCTGCGACGACGCCGGCATTGGCATATGACTCCCGGCTCTTGGAGGTGAGGCCGGTGAGCGTGTAGGCGTAGAGGCCGCCGGCGAAGGCGATGGCTGGGATGACGGCGACGCTGAGCAGCGCGAGCCGCCACGCGGAGACGAAGCCGACAACGAGGCCCGCGAAGAAGGTCGCCAGGTAGTCGATGAAGTTGCCGACCTTCTCGCCGATGGAGTCCTGCACGAGCAGCGTGTCGGTGGAGACGCCGAAGACGATGTCTCCCGTGCGCGCGTCCGTGTCGAAGAACCCGACGTCCTGCCGCAGCACCGCGTCCAGGTACGCCTTCCGCAGGGCGATCACCTGCCGCTCCCCGGTGTACATCCAGCACGCGATCTCTGCATCATAGCAAATTAACATCAATAAATCGCAGCTTCAATCGCCTTCCAAAATAGCACATCTTCCTCGGTGGCGGCGGCCCGAACTGGCGCCGGCGTGAACTCCGGCGAGGGAGCGACAAGGAGACAAACGACATTAATGTTAATTTGTTGGTGCTTGTGGTGTGACGGCGACGGGACTTGTGTTACTACTCAGTGGGGTGGTCTCCCAGATGCCCCACCAGCCATGACCAGATCCCACTTGGCGGATAGGCCCCTGAAGTTCCAGTTGTGCTCGAACAGAGCCTCGGTGCGCCGGAGGAAATGAGACCGAGGGACGTGATGGATATTTTCCGGGAACTTAGGGAGTGTGACAGAGGACGAGAAGCTCACCTGCGTAGGAGGCGACGCAGACCACCAGTCCTAGGTAGACGAAGTAGAGCGCATACTGCAGTAGAGGAGTGAGGAAATCAGTGGCGAACGCTAGTGATCTTGGCCAAAGAAATATCACTAAAAAAATCGAGAGTGAGGAACAGTGAAGTAGCACGCACCTTGGCGACCTCGTCGATCATGGTGCGGAGGTCGGTCTGGTTCTTGCCGAAGCCGTTGATTAGGTCCCCGAAGAGGAGGAAGAAGCAGGGCATGGCGGCGCCGTGCGCCAGCGCGCCGAGGCTACCGAGGGACATGAGCGCCAGGTCCCACCGGTCGGCGAAGGAGAAGAGCTCGTGGAACGCCACCGCCTGGTCCGCCCGCTTCTTGGCCTGCCCCGCCGCGGGCGCCGCATCGCACCCAGTCCCCATCGATCCGTTCGCCGCCGCCTTCTCCGCCTTCACGTCCCCCGCCGCCGAGTCCACCATTGCAATGCGCCCGTCCTCCCCGCTCGCTCGCGCTCTCAGGCCGCCATTGGACAAGGCTGCGTCTGTCTCCGGGGTTGGCTTTGCTTTCTTGGATTTGGGGCTTTTGTGGTTCGCCTCGGAGTTCGTGCCGTGCGGCAGAGGGTTGTGGGGTGGTGGTGCTTTTGTGCTCCGCGCCGCGGTGGTCAGAAGTAGGCTCGGCGTTGGGGCGAGAGATAAAGAGGAGGAAGGCCGAGGCGCGGCGGGGTCAGTGAAGATCGAACCGAGTGGTAGCCTCACCCTCGCGGTAAGCATTAGAGCATCTCCACGGGGCCTCCAAATGACCCAAAGGCCATTGGGGTCCGGACGGCAAAAACGCCGTCAGCGGGGTCACCCCGAGCAAAAACATGTCCGGCACCCCAAGAGGCCTCCAAGTTTGGAGGGGTGCCGGACACTGTCCGGACATGGGCTCTGATAGGGGTGGCCCGCCCGTCATAGAGACAGCACCCGCCTGTCCATGGGTTCAAGGCGCCGTGCAAGAGGTCGTTCCGCCCGCGTTAATGGCGACGCGTTTCCGCAGGCGACGAAGGGACGGGACGGCGATGCGTCTCCCGCACGCCTCGCAATTACGGCGGCGCCTGCTGAGCGCCCAGCCTATCCCGGCTTCCCAAGCGGCGCAGTGGCGGAGACGTGTCGCCGCCATTAACTCCGACGCGACGCGTGCTCACCCACCCGACGCTTCCCGCCTGAGCCACCGCTTCCCGGCTCGGTTTCCCGCCGAGACATTGGGCTGGCTATAAAGAGGCCCCCGCCGTACAGCCATTTCGCCACACCAGCACCGACGCTCGCTGGTAGCCATTTAAGCACATAGTCCAGCCGTAGCCAGTTGAGCACATAGCCATGCCTCGCCGCCTCGCCACATCATGGGCCACGCTCACCCAGGCAGCGCGTCATGCTCACGGCACGGCGCAGGAGGACGCCGCCGCCGACGAACAGCCGTTCGACTGGGCGGATGTGGACGACGTCGACGTCGACGAACAGGAGGAGCAGTAGCCGTTGCAGGACCCGTACCCCGGCCAGGAGCCGCCGCCGGAGCTCGACGAGGTGCCGGCGCCGCAGCAGCAAGCGCTCCCGCCGCAGCAGGCGCTCCCGCCGCCGCTGTGGCCTGACCAGTTGGTTGCCGCCAACTCGTTCGAGAGCTGGCGCAACGAGCAGGCGAGCCGCCAGATCAGGCTCGGCTACGAGGCGGCTGGGGACGCCGTGGAGGCCGTCATCATCCAGGCCTCCATCGCGACCGCGGAGCGCGATGAGCGGTGTCGCGCCTTCATGGCCGCCGAGCGGGCGGCGTACGAGCAGCTCAACGCCCAGGCGGAGGAGCCCACACAGCTAGCGCTCACCGCCCAGGCGGAGGAGCTAGCGGATGAGGCCTCCTGGCTGCGCGCCGAGCGGGAGGCGCACGAGGACCTGAACCAGATGCGTGCGGGGAGGCAGGCTCGCGCGAGGCAGGCGCAGGCTGAGGACAGGGATGCCATGCGCCGGGTGGCGAGTCAGCTCCGGCAGGAGAGGCCTGTGCGCTCCCGCTTAGCCCACCAGAAGGCCGCGCACGACGGCGAGGCGGGCCCGAGCGGCGGCGATGCTGGCCCGAGCGGCGGCGTTTAGATTAGGCTTACGTTTAAATTTAGTTTAAGTGTATATGGTTTTAGTTTAACTATGTAACGTGTTAGTTTAAGTTTAGAACTTGTATCGGTTTAGTTTAAATTTGTATTTTTTTAAATTAGTTCGAAAGCCGGCGGTCGACACAAGTACCGCCCGCAAGGTGTTCGATCATTTGCTCGCGTTTGAGGGGCGGGCCTTTGGGGTGCGCCGCTGTGGGCGGCCTCCAAATCTGAGGCGGACACATGTCCGGCACCCCCAGTTGGGCCTCCATTGGGGGGTGCCGGACACGAATTTGGAGACCCCGGTGGAGATGCTCTTACCTCTCTATCTTCCTTGGGGTTCAAATTTTGATTTGAAAATCTATACTAAAAAAAATTGAAATACTCCTAGCAAAGTAAGTAGCATTGAATTTTGAGTTATGGTGGTACTAGAAAAATTAAATATCACGAAGTAACACGGTAGAGCATAAAATTCGGATTTGCTAGGAAAAAACTTTAACGTCCAAGCTTTGATAAGTAGTACAATTATTTTGGATAAGAAAACAGCTGTACTTGTGATTGACCACAAGATATTTGTAGATATATTTTATAATCTATCTTACTGATAGAGATCATTTATTAAGAATCCAAATTTAGCATACTTTGTCCATATCGTATTCAACAGGTGTTCCTATACATTTTTTTGCTGTATATCTCTTGTATCATAGCGCCATTAAATTTTCATTGGTCAACTCTGCACAAGTTTAACCGTGATTTATAATTATAATATGTTGACAAAATTAGTATAATCATATATGACATGTAAGAATTTTGCAACACGAATCCAATGTTACCATTTATGCATTCTCAGTCCATATAATTATGCATAGATTAGTGATCAAAGTCGAGCATGAAAGACTAGCCCGAAAATAGCATGCCTTATAATTTGGAACAGAGGGGTACAAAATGTCGTCGATTATGTTGGTGTTTGTCTAGTTCATATGTTCCTTGTGCTGCGAGAAAAATAGAAGGGCACCGATTGAGGACCTTTGCATGCGGTTCACAACTACAATTCGGTGTTGTTATAAACGATAGCAACGAAAACAACGAAGTAGCGGAAAGATCAAACCAACTGGGACACAAAATTTAACGTGGAAAACCCCTCCAATAAGGGAGGAGAAAAATACCACGGGCGCCAGCCAGCAATACTTCACTATATCGGGTGAGGTTACAAACGCCGTGGATTTACACAATGCGACTTATCCCAACCGACGGCTTACAAGAGGTATATATGGTGGCATAAAACTCTAAGTCAGCTGCAGTCTGACTCGGAAACGACATGTACCGTACGGCCCAAGCCTCCGGCGACGGGCCTCCGCTTCGCTCCGAAGTTAGCCGCTCACTTTATATCTTGATATGAATTTGGAACACATCAAAATAACAGGTGTCGGGAGTGACATTGAACCGCTTTGGCGAGGAAATGGATGCGAACGTCACCACCGAGCTCAAATTTTGCACTAGCTCTGAATTTGGTATGCGTATAATTTTCTCAAATAAATATGCAAGTATTACACTGTAGAGGTCAGAACCTTCATACTCCTAGCTAGCTAGCCCAAAACAGTTCATGTTTCATTTGTCGGTATCACCATTTGCGGGGAGGAAACATATATAGTACTCTAAACTCCATCATAGAGACATCTTTATCGGAGAATTACAGTACTTTTGTAAGGCATTTTAGATATTTTTAATGTGGAATGAAAATGGCTCAAAATGAGTGAATCTACACAGTTAATACATCTAGATACATCTCTTTTAAATTCAAAAAAGATACATCTCTTTTTTTAAGTTAAAAGCACTTATAAAAGTGATCGGAGTACATGTCTACAAAACATGGCTAAATCAACCATCACGTAGAGACGTAGTACGTTGTTGCCGGAAACGCATACAGTGGCAAGGAACAATCAGCCACGCGCATGGCGCATCTGCTCACCACCGGGTTGACCGGCGTCACGCAGCGGCGAATCTGGCGGTGACGGCACCCAACAGTACTCCCTCGGGGAGCAGAGCAGTAAAATAAATGAAGGTGCAGAGGTAGAGGCACAGGGCTACTCCAGACCCGTACAAGCGAAACGTACTACGCAGAGAGAGTAGTGGCAAAGTAGGAGTCGTATGGCAGGCAGCGACCTCTGTCCGTGTGTGTGCTCCCCACCTTGTGACGGACGGACGGATTCCTCCCTCCTCTGGTCTGGAGAGGGGGCCCGTGTCATGTGCCCGGCTGCCGCTGCCACGTATCCCGTCGCCTTTCGCCCATCGGCGCCTGCCCGTTCCTCGTGCCCATGGGCTGCGCAGGCCAACTGGATGCTCTGCGCCGCTATGACGGCACAGCACAGGCACTAGGCTTTGACCATCCCACCACCGGCCGGCGGAGAAAGTTATTGCGAGCGCCGTTCAATGCTCCTCTGGATGACTGGATGGACCAATGGGAGTTGGCCTGGCTGTGGGTGTGGTCCCTGTCCGCGGCGGTACATGCAAGTACAAGCACCGCACCCACCACGTTGCGCACAAACGGTTCGGGCTAGCCCGAAGAATGGTGTGCTGCTGCCTGGAAAATAAGTCCGTGGTTCACGTGCTCGGTCGCTCCGGGGAATCATGACCGCGAGTCGATCAAATCATGCGGTTACCGACCCGGAACCACGGACGTGACACCAGTTTGTTTCTCCATTAGTGGCGCCGAACCGACACGGTGATCCGTTCCAAATTACTCCCTCCGTTCTAAATAGAGTTGCAAGTGGGATGGGCATGCCACTTATCCCGGCTCATATCCCACTTTATCCCAAATCTTAATCCCGTTTGTCCCGCACGGGACTAAACCTGACTAGCCCATCTATCCCGTGGCAGCCCACTTGTCCCGACTATCAGGATATCGGATGCTCCTCTGCAGCTCACCAGCTACCTCCTCCTCCACGATCCACTTTATTTCCAGCCGCCGTCCCCTTCTCCTCTCTCGCACAGCTCACCGCATCGACCGGCCACTCCCCTAGCGCCGCCTTTCTCGACCCCGCACCTGCTCCATCGCCGCCCACCTACCACCCCTACGACTTCGCCTGCGCGCCACCGTAGAAGACGGCCGCGGAGGCAGGGCTGGTGTAGTTCACGCGCGCCCGCGCTGGCCGGAGCTTGCCCGTGCCAGAGCTCTCGCCTGGCCGGAGCTTGGCCGCGCCCGCGCCCGCGGCTGGCCGGTGCTTGCCCGTGCTAGAGCTTGGTCTGTACGCGTCGTCGGGCTCTCCACGTTCGCCCTGCTTGCGCGCACGGTACTCACCATGGCCGCCCGCGCGAGGTCGTCTCGAATCCGTGCTAGCCTGCTAGCCGCGCCTCCACCCCACGCCTGCCGTGCTAGGGGGCCATCCACATTTCGACAAATGAAAGTCGTCTAATTTAGAACGGAGGGAGTAGCGACATGTGCCTCGCTGCGTGCAACATGACTGTTCATCGACTCACAAAGCCTCGTTGGCGATGGTGCTTTCTCGGATCTTGCAATGGTGGAGGCTCGGCATCTCTTCCGGCGTTTGTCTCGAGGGCGTTGGAGTTGGGCGGTAGCCGCTCGCTAAGGTGGTTGCAGGAAACCATAGGGATCCTTTTGTATTTCTCGATCTTTTAAGATTTTATCTGCAAATTCAGGATAATCATTTTATCCCGGTCTGTCTTTTAGTTTCTACTTGTATTGCTTATTGTAATTTGATTTTCGATTCATCAAATATGTGGTTGCTCTAAAAAAAAAAGTCAGAACAACAGAAAATTCTTCAAAACTATGTTCCACACGGATAATAATCAGCAAGAAGTTCCACGGCCACGGAGTTGTACGTACAATATCTTCGAAACGATTTTGCAATCCCGTGGGACCTAGCCTAGGGGCCAAAGGAAGAAAAGTTTCGCCGCAAAGTCGTAGAATCAATTTGATGCGGAACTAATGATGCTGTTAGCAATTTCAAAAAAAAATGATGCTGTTAGCGATGCAATGAAGTGTCATAACTCGGAAGCTACCTTCCGAGTAGTACTGGTAGTAATCAGCTAGAGCTAATGATGGCAGCTGAGGTTAAATAAGTTTCGCTCCACTACAATTATAGTATGCACGCACGCTAAAATAATGCTGGCACCACGTGGGCATGGGTGCTCTTTTGACTAAACTACTCGACACTTGTAAAATCAAATGTGAACCTAAGCTTTTGACAGGCCCTGAAAGGTAGAAACCAAGACTGTATGTTGGTAGAAAATATTGCACGTGTCTTCCAAGTCTAAATATACTAGTACTGTCTTGAGATCATGCACTGTGTATACTGATCAATAGACGAGCACTTAACATTCTAGCTACCGCTGCCCGGACAAACTAAGCGGCCGCTTTCGCGATAATGGGGATCTTTGAAACATACGTAAAAGTGAAGTTGGACACAACATTAGGCCGATCGATCGACTGATTGACAACGATCTTCTTTGACCACCCATGCATGCATGATCGATGCATATCCTCATGGATCCACGTCCGTGGAGCTACTCACCAACATGATTTGGCCTGTGGATTCAGATGTTGACACCTCCAGATACTGTCATACTGAGCCAACTCCCAGCTAACTCTCGTGGAGAGGAAAGTATTTCTCGGCAGTAGTACCATCTAAATAAGGCAAATTCGTACTACTGGAAATTACTATTAGTGCAACCTGTTACTGTCGTCCCCAAAGATTCAGAACAGTCTCAATGGAATAATTCGGTGTTCACCTCTTTCAGTCTTGACCCGTAACTTCGAGTGTACTATGAATTTGCAGAGCTCTAATTTAGCCCATCAAAGGGGAATCGATCAATAATTTAAAAAATAGTCGCCCTGCTGCGCAGGTCCTTCGAGGATCGATCGCCTTTGGCACTTTGGCGTCATGGCCAGATGTTGCAGATACGATCGCCGGAGCCGCCAAGATCAGACCAATGATGCAATTTTTCACTATCACGGAAATTTTCCAGCTCACCAGGCGAATACAATACGGACAAAGCAGAGGTTAGTATAATCGCCGGCCATCAGTGCCTCGCATGTTTACGAAAGAGCTACGGTAGCTTTACAGGCGGGGAAGAACATGTGCCCGCCTGCCTGGATAAAGCCGGCGAGTTTTTCAGTTTTCAGCTCATCAAAGTATGGAGCTGGATTATTGAAAAAGGCTGCGTCACTGGCGCCGATCGTGTTTCTGTGTCCTGGACGACACACGATGCCCTGTCTCCTGCCGTCAGATGCAGCCGAAGCCATCGCTGCCGTGTCTCCTGCGTTTTCAGCTCCGGATGGCAATGGGTACCCGATACCCGCAAACTCGACGGGTACCCGGCTTAAACGGGGAGGGTATGATAAAAAAAAAATACCCATGGGTATAGTTAGCAGGAAAAATCAATACCCATCGGGTAAAGCGGGTGCGGGTATGGGGGGGCCAAACCCATACCCGTTTACCCGCATACCCGACTGACCCCACATGCCAGTGGGTATGCCCCACATGTCAGTGTATATCAAACCCTAGATCTTTTCCTCACCCACCCGGCCAGCCCAGCCCCGCACGCCCGCACCTATTTCCCTCGTTCTTTCCCTCGTTCCTCCCCAGCGCCGCCTCTCCCGCACGCCCGCACGTCTCGCCCTCTCCTCTCCCCGCGCCGCACTCTCCCCGCCGGCTGCCTGCTCCCTTCGATCCCCAACCTTGCTGCCTGCTCCCTTCGATCCCCAGCCACGAGCCACGTCCGGCGAACTACCGCGGGAGAGAGGCCGCGCTTGCGGCGAGAAGGCTGGCGGGGAGGATGCGCGTCAAGCTGGGAGACCGCGACGGCGACGAGAAGATCTACTCCGGTCATGGGGCGCCGGATCTGAGCTCCCTACTCTGACCATGAGAAGATCTAGCAATGGAATTTGTTTTTTTCATCCAATTTTTCTCTCCAGATCTAGCGTTTGTTTTTGTTTTCTCTCCACAAGCCGTCATCCTTCCAGCGTCCTCTTCCTCCAGGCTGCTTGGATTTGGACCTCAACCGCTCGATGCTGTCGCCGGCTTTGCCCGCCTCCAGGTTGCTTCTCTCTCCTTGGATAATTAGATCACGCATGTCCTCTGGATGGATCTTCTCACGTTGGAGCTTGTTGATGTAAATGGCTGCGATTTGTTGCTGTAAATTGCTGTTAAAAATCTGTGTTTTTGTTGATGTAAATTGCCGGCAGTTTTCTGATGTAAATTGCTGTCAATTTGTTGTTGCAAACGTGTCTAAATTTGTCGGGTACCCGGCGGGTGTCGGGTATGGGGAAATTTTATACCCGACGGCGGGTATGGGTACGGGTAACAAGGGGCGGGTAGAGGTGCGGGTGCGGGTATGAGGGTGCCATACCCGCACCCGAACCCGGCGGGTGCCATCCGGAGTTTTCAGCTGGAGTAATCGGGCGTGTTCGTGCCACTCTCGGTGCAGAGTTAGTTTAACAGGCAATTTCGGATTGTTTCGCATGTGTCGCCGTTGGGATTACGGCGAAAAGGATCTGTGTTTTTGGAGCTGTGCGTATGCCTTGATCGAGCTGTTGTGCACATGCACGGACTGGTGGATCGGTGCACACGCTTGGGAGGTTTCGGCGAATGCAAGTTGAGGAATGTCGAGAAACATTTTTATTCACGCGAACAACTACGTACGTGTCCGATTAACTCTAATTAAGCCAAAAGGGTTGCACTAAATGGCAGGCGAGTCTGCCGTGCATCTTTCCATGATTAGGGTTCGTGGGGGGCATGATCCGTCATAGGACAACCTAAATTCTTAGAATACGTTCGTAGGATCGGAGCTGGTGAGCTGGTCCCTCCGATGTAGGGCGCCCATGATTAAGTTTTACGACACTCACTTAGCTAGCTAGGCGATGCTGCTTACGAAGCTGCCCTCGCGCTAACCATTGGCTGGCAAATGCTTAGCGAACAGAAAAGGTCAAGGGAAAGCACACAAAGCTCCGAGCTGTGTGACACCGCTGAGCGCGCGCTCCCCCACCACCACTAGCTAATCCTAGCGTCGCCATTAACTAATCCTGAAAGACACAAGTACTCCCTCCGTTAATAAAAGGATGTCTCAACTTTGTCCAAACATGCATACAAGTACAACTGTATACAAGTGACACAGCGCTGTTGCACTGTGCTCCGTACTATATCCTCCTAGTCTCATAGCACGAAATGAGACTGATGAAGATTAGCTAAAACTTAGTTAGCACAAAGCAACGAAGAAAATCCGAAAAAAAAAATGTCCAAATTGATGTGCCCCAGCGGAGAGGATGGTTCACGGATCACATCACCACACAAAATCCGAAGAAAGCATGGTGTGCTGCTTTTCCTCCCGGCAGCGCGCGCGTCACCGGTCATGCACGTACGTAGCGGCACTGTGCGCGGGGGACTGAGGCCACGCACCGCGCGTGCGTCCAATTTGCTGGGCGCCGTTTCGTGCTCCGCGCAGCCACCCATGGGCCATCGGGCTCCATGGACATGATTGTACCTTTCCTCAGGCCCGGAAGGACAGGGCGACGAGACTGAGTGAGAGGATGGTAGAGTAGAGTGAACCATGAGCGAATGATTGATGGCGCTGTTCGTTGGACGCGACGTGTCGCGCAGGCGGCCCTGTTTGCCCCGTCGGCCCGTCCTCGGATTCACGCACGAGAGATCCATTCGGCTCCAGTCTTGCCCCTGTTCCGTTCGGCCTGCACCGCTGCACCTGCACGCACGTACGGGTCGCTCGCTCTTGCTGCCAGATTCGCTACTGTCCATGACGAGATGAGCTGATGAAAGCGTTTGATTATTCTACAGAAACAGTGTGCTGAATGCCGATCGGGTATATTTAGCACTCCATCTCTGAATCTGTGATGCCCTGTTTGGTTGCACAGAATTGAGGCATGGAATTGAATTGGACTAAGATTTCAAATCCGAGATGGAAATGAATTGGCTTCTAATTCAATTCGGTTGTTTGGATGTGTTTGGAAACTGCTGTTGAAATCAAACGAGGTCGGGGCGCGCGGCGCTGAGGGCGGCGCGGGACGCCGCGTTGAGCGCGGGGAGGGAGGGGTGGAGGCCGAGGTAGGAGGCGAGCAGGGCGGCGGCATCGGCGGCGAAAGGCTGGGAGAGGCTGAGGAGGAAGGTGTCGACGGCGGGGAGCTGAGGCGAAGGGGCGGGGGCCTCGTCCGGGGAGGAGGAAGCGGAGGCCACAAAGTGTCAGGGCCGTGAGGGAGCCGGCGGCCGCGCGGTGGCCGGAATCTCCTGCAGGCGGCGGTCGCGTGGTGGCCGGAGTCTCCTGCAGGCGGCGGCCACGGGGCGGGCTGGAATCCTCCAGATCTCCTCCAGGCGGCGGCCGGGGCGGGTGCACGCGGCGGAGGTGGGCACACGGCGGAGGCGGGTCACGCGACGGAGGCAGCAGAGGCGGGTCGCGCTCCCTCACGCGCGACGGAGGCGGGTCACGCAACGGCGGCGGGCCGGAGACGGGAGGGAGCTCGGGGAAGAGATAGAGGGAGCTCGGGAGCGAGGCGGGGAAGGAGCGAGCTCACTCGTTTCCGAGCGATTCGGGGTGTGGAGCTCGGAAAGTTGGGACGCCACTTTACACATGACGATTCCGCGCTCGGAATTTTGGCAAGTTTCCACGCGAAGATTCTCAGACCACCCCAAACAGCCGAATTGGTGGAATCGACACCAATTCCAATTCCATGCCTCAATTCTGTGCAACCAAACAGGGCATGAAAGAACAAGATAGCCGAAGACTATGGGTGGGCAGCTGAATGTACTGTCTGCAAGTGCCATGCTTTCCCATCAGTAATTAAGTACACTCGATCTCTGTATTTAGAACCAAAGCAGAGGTTCAGATAGAGGTATAAACATGACATGAAAAACAAGATCGTAGAAGAAATCATGGGCATTCATTTTGCGACGACGAGCGTGCATGGCGCCCTGTACTCTCTGCGAGATCTTGTCACCCTGCCCATCTTCTTTTATCGTCTAGCAAGTACCGCCATTAAACATGGCTTTCCATCCGTACCACGTGGACTGCTACCGACCAGCAGCGCGCGTCACAGGCGGGCCGAAACAGATGACGAGACCATACAACTGCCAGTCTCCAGGACAAGTTTTGAATGCAGAGCGAATTTGCAATCTCTCGCTCGCTAATCCTCAGCTTATGTCCGGCTCTCCGCCTACAACGCGCACCAAAACGAGCACATGTCGACAGAGACTCCCTTGCTCAAACTCCTTTCAAACATGGCGAGGGGTCGAGGCAAAAAAGTCGCAAGACCACGTCTCAACCGAAACAAGGCACCTCCACGACACCGACTACAGAATGACACAAGTCATTGTGCCGCCCATCTATGGTGCCTAGAAGGATTCGGTGAATGAACGGAAGGACTCGGTCGAACCTCAGGAAGGCGACGACTAGGAAATGCCGGCACCAGTGTAAAATAGCGCCATGTAGGCCCACGTCCTTGGTAGCGGCCACCATCGACCCCAGTTGCCATCCATTGACTCTACGAGCAACCTCGAAAACCGCCTCCAAGAAAGAGTCGATGTCGTTGTTGTGCTGTCGCCATTTTTTTAGATAAAGAGCATATATTAATATCGTGAAGATACAAATTACACCCTGCATCTGCAACAACGCATTGCCCTATCGACAACACGGATGCACACATCCCAGAAAAAAAAGAATTACAGAAAAGAAAAGTCCCGCTACAACGATCTTTCTTGTAACAACAGACCTAACACCACCAAAACAGCACCAGAAGTACAGCTTCTACAAAAGCGACGCCTCCAAAAAGGAAACAGTGCTATAGCACCGTCATCGCCCTGATCATAGATCATAGGTTTTCACCCCGAAGAAAATCCAAACTCGCAAAAACATCCAGCCAATCTATCCAGCCAAGCAGATCTAGCTAGGGTTTTCCCGGTGCTCAGAATGGGGCAGATAAATGAATAGGGCCTCGACGACGCCTCCAAGGAGGTGACGCCGCCGTTAGCATCCCCAGAGATATTTCCAGGCCTAACATCGACCCTGTCCAAAGAAACAAAGCAGAGCACCACTGGAAGCTTCACCAGAGAAAGGGGTGATGGCCACCATCAACACCATACTGACCAAACACGACGATGCCAGCCTTCTTCCACCTCACCGTGCACCCGCATGGCCCAGAACCAGCTCAGTCGCATGACGCACGAGTCCCAACACCAAGCTCCCAGACACCATATCGGACTGTGCGCAAGGTCGCAGACCAAGACGCCTCCGCCACATCACAATGCTTCTTTCGCTAGAAGAGAAGCCACTGTGCTATGGGGCCGCCATGGCGACCTCCCATGGCCAGTGATGCATGTAAAATGCATACATGAACTTTGCATTATATCACTTATATTTCAATCATATTTGCATCATATAAGGGTTATATCATTGTTTATATTGATTTTGGGAATATTTCATTATTTCCCTATTTTTCTGGAAATAACCCTGCACAGGCAGAAAACTCTATTTTCTATATTTTGATGATTCAGGGACCCAAACGACGTCCAAATGACCTGGAAATTTACGAGTATCAGTTTTTGGAAGGAACAAAGCGTAGGAGCGAAGGAAGCGAACAAACGGAGACCCGAGGGCCAAAAGAGGTGGGCCCACGCGGCCAGATCTGGGGCCTCGAGCCTCCGTTGCCGTCGATCTTTTTTCCAGAAGCTTCGTCTTGACCTAAAACCGACTATAAAAATAGTCCCCGACGCCCTTCGGAAAGGAGCGCCGCAGAAACACAGAAACCACGAAACAGAGACCTGGAGTTGCAGATTGGAGGGGGAAAACTCCGGCGGGGCGCTGCCGGAGAGGTCTCCACCTTCTCCAACGACTGCTCCACCGTATCCATGATGAAAAGGGAGTAGTCCACCCCTGGACTATGGGTTTGTGGAAGTAACTTATGTATCTCTCCTCTCTCTTGAGCTTCACTAATCAGCGCCGTATGAGCTGCCGAACATGATTACGGTCATCTATGTAATACCTTTGTGGTGGATCTTCTTATGAGTTAATATATGTTTGAGATTGCAATAGTTTTGTTTCAGTTATGAAAGTAGATGCATATTATGTATCCCGTTCTTGTTTACTTGTTTTGATCAACCATGTGTATGAGAGCGTGTGTGGGGGAACGTGTGCATTAGATGGAGTAACGGGGGGTGGCTAGTGCGGTGAAATTGACAGAAGTTCCGCGATCCACTTGGGTGTTTACCTTACTTTGTTGCCTCACTAGGGATAAAGAAAAATACCTTGCTACCGGAGATGTGGGTGTGACAATGCCACTACTCCATGACTAGATCTAGCATGTTCTTATTTTAACTTCATGTCATGAAACTTAATGGTATGCTCTGATTTATCTTAATACTAAGGTGTTATGATTTAGTTCGCATCTTGGTGGAGTATAAGAGAGATTAATAACCAAAAGATCTCTATGTTAGGACGTGATGTCCATATGATTAGTAACTTATCATGAAACCTTTTTGTTGCAATCTCATATGTTAACTCTAGGGTTCCATTGTCTACCACTTTATTAAATAGAGAGTGCATTTGTGAAACCATGAACCGCGGTCTATTTTTAATCATAAGAAACACCTTTCCAACAACTTTTATGCACTTTACATTTTCTGCAATTTAAAAATCCGAAAATACAAAAATACTTTTGCATCTTGCATTCACAATATAAAACCCAAAAATATCATTTATCATTGTTTACACCATCATTGTATATTTATTTACTGTTTTGCATTCATTTTATTTTCATATCATTCTCACACCTTGTGCTTGACAACCACTTGGTGAGGTTGAGGGCACAAAACAATTTACTTTGTTTGCAGGTTCCCAAGAGAAGGATAAGAAGATAAAGCTTTCACTACTGATTCCCCGAGAGTTCGATATAAACCCTCGAGTCATCACTCATGGGGAAAACCGTCTTACCCATACTACACACTCTGCCATTGGATTCTCAACCTAACCCATTGAAGGGCCATCAGCCAGCAACCACCGCCTCTACGCAAATCTTCATTTTCTTTACATTTACATGCAGAGTTACAAAAAATAACAACTCAATTTTCTTTATACATTACTAATAGGAATCTAAACTACCTACGCCTTTTAACGTAGAGTTTTCAATCAAGAATTAAATTATACATTTTGGTGTTGCATCTTTGAACCTTATGTTATCTTCTCACAATTTCTAACCACTAGTTGTATTGCAATTGGTTACTCGAATAAATGTAGTGTCATATATCCATATGCTTTTATACACGTGGTCATCATAATTTAACTTTGTCACATAGAGGAACACTTCCATATCACAAAATATATGACATTTTTCTCCCAACTAAAGCTTGATTATGTAGGGTACTTAAGGTAAATAATTTTGGCTAGGGAGGGGGGCGGTGGCCCCCCTCACTTGCACATAGCTCCGCCAGTGAACTTCGCCATCCATGAAAGGAACTGCCGACGATGGTGGTGTCGAGCCTCCTAGTTGGCCTGGTCGAGTGTGCCCTAGGAGAGGTTCTCGGCGGCGCGCGCAATGCAACGGTGATCAGCCGCCTTCTTCAAGGGTTGCCTTGTGTTACGATAATCACGCCATGCAAGATCATAGACGACACCGAGGCACGATGTTTGGTAACGCAGTTCAGCGAACTCGCCTACATCTGCGGGGCATGACTACGGGCGCTCCCCCCCCAAAGATACCGCAACGGCCGCCCTAGGCGCCGGCACAAGCCGCCGGCTCCCCCTGCGTGCCAATTGCTATCAAGTCGTCATGGGTTACTGTAACAGCCCGAAATTCGAGAACCTAAAAACCCGAATAAAAATTCCACTTTTTGTGTTGCATTGCATCATGGCATCCATTTAATCGCTGAACAACTAAAACAATTGGTTTGGCACATTTTAAAAACAAATGCCAAACTCAACCTCACAAATTCAACTCCCTGAGAGTTTCCAAACTTGCAAAACAAATACCTGGACATTGTATATTTGTCGAGGAAGTTCCAAGAGCTCAACTAACTATTTTGTTTTGTTTCAAAAATTCTGTAGGAATATTATTTTGGAACTTCTCAAAATTGCCTACAAGCAATTGCTATTTTATTCCCCTACCAAATGGTCTTCAAATGTTCTGGAAAAATTAAGGGAACTTCATATTAATATAAAGAGGCTACCCAAAAATTTACAGAATTTTTTGGAGGTGTTTAAATGCCCCAAATAATTCATATAAACCTGCTGTAATTTTTATCCAGTATGGAAAAGGACCTATCCGTGTGGTTTTAAAACTTCTAGGGGGTTATGTGCAAAGTGCTCGTCTCTCTCCTCCCGCTGCTCACGCGCACGCCATGCCGCGCTGTCGCCCCGTGCGACTCGCGACGCCCAGGGCCCCCTCCTCCCCTGCCTCCTGCTGCAAGGAGAAGGAAATCGAGCCCCTCTGCCCTCTCTCTCACTCACCCCTGTCGCTCACCTGCTCCCGTTCCCCTTTTTCTCTCCCCACGGGCACGAGCCCGAGCTCGAGCTCGCCGCCGCGCCGCCGTCGTTTGAGGCCACGCCCGGCGAATCGAAGGCCACAGGGAGGTGCGCCGCGTCGTCCTCGCCGTCTCCGCTGAAGGAATCGAGCCGAAGCGCCCCCAATCGCCGTCGCCGTTCGTTTCTTCCTCGACCACGGCCGCCGCCGTCTCCGACGCAACGCCGCCGTCTCCGGCCGCCCCAAGCAGCGTCAAGGCCGCCAATCTCCTCGCCGCGACCTCCTCTACCGCCCTGCCCACGGAATCGAGCCGAGGCGCTGGGAATCGACGTCTCCGTCCACGACCGCGCCGTCGCCGTCCGCGCACCGCCGCGAGGAATATGCCGCCGTCGTGCATCCTCTGCCTCCCCCAGTCCCCGTACGAGTTCAACGTGAGCTGCTGACCTCCCCTTGCCTTCCTTTCCTCCCTTTCCCGCCGTATCTCGCCGGCGCCCGCAGGCGGCAGTGCGCCGCCGCGTTTCTTCCGCACTCGGATATTCCGAGCTCGAAAAGAACTCGGAAGTTCCGATTCTTATCAGTACGCGTTTCGTTTCGGTCCTTAACCTTTTTCTTCACCCTTCTCAGCGATCGGATAATCCGCTCCTGGAGACATTCGGATTTTCCGAGTGAAGGCAGTACTGGAAAATCTTAGTCCTTAGCCAAAATCTGGAGCCTTGCTTCGATCGGATATTCCGGTTTAGAAATAATTCGGATATTCCGGTTATGCACAGTACCAAAATAATCCTGTTCAATTATTTTTCCTTCTACTTGGTTGACTCTAAATAATTAGGTTGTGTTGGATTTAACTTATAATCCGGACATAATTAAAAGAGGAAAGAAAATATTAAAAGAACTATTTAATTTGGTAAGTTATAAAAATAACAACTTTTTACCCGGACATCAGAAAAATGTGTTCGAGGTACCAAAATGTTCAGAAAAATGTGAACTATTCAAATTCATCATCATCATGCATACTTGCCCACAACTACAATATTGTACTTCGAGGAGTGCTAGAATAATTAAGATAAATATGGGTGGTTAACCAAATAATGCCTAATGATTTGGGGACACTCATTTAACTTGATGATAATGTCTAGGATCTCTTAATTGCATTTAAATTGTCATGACATCATTTTTGTATGCATTGCACAATGCCATGTGTTGATTGATGTTTTGCTTTCCGGTGTTGTTTGTGCGTCGGTAGATCGAGGAGTTGAGGTGCAACTACAATCGTTCGACGACTCCTACTACCTTTTATCTCGTCAAGGCAAGCGTACTCCCCCCTCTGAGCATGTCTCCTCCTATATTTTGCAATTATTTTCCCCACTATAATATTGCATTCGGTTCCAAATGTCTTTTGCTTGGACTAGAGTATCCTACTAGTTGCATTAGAAATCTATTGCCATTTACCTGTATCCTTCCTAATATCCATAGGATTGAAGTGTTGGCCACAGATAAGTATATTTGCTATGTATATGCTTAGCCATGCTTAGTTTAAAGGCTTGCAGGTCCGGTGGATGTTTCAATGGTTGGAACAGGTATGGAATAACCGGGTGTGATGGAAAGTGATGGTGGTGGTTAATAAATTGCTTAAAGGTGGGGATGAGAGGCCACATGGGATGTGGTGGGTTGTCTCGTTCTCGCCGCCTAGGTGCGAGTTCTTTACCTCTTGAACCAAGACGAGCGTACTACCATGCGTGGGCTATATGGAACCCCCATCGACCAACTAACTTGAGCGGGACTAGCCAGGGTCCTCTAGTTCGGTTTTCCATTTGCGCGTGCGTTGCGTGGGTGGAAAAGAATGAGATGAGGATGGTTGTGTTAGGAAAATGAGTGGCCACGGGGCACGGTGTCGATGATCCGTGCTTCGTCCTCACTGATGATCCTGGGTTAGTCCTTAACAAGGTAAAGGTTGTAGCCGTTTCACACTCAGCCGGCTTTCCACGGAAGAGAGCTAAGCGTAGGCAATGAGTCTGGCGGTACGCGTGGATAAGGAGCTGGGAGGTCCCTCGTGGAACCTGGCGACTTTCACATTGTACACCCCTGCAGGGTTAAATCTTTTCGAAAAGCCGTGTCCGCGGTTATGGACGACTTGGGAAGTGAAGGTAGGATCATAGAATAACTTGAACGGAATGATTAAAACTTGGGTACTAGAGGTATCACTTCACGAATGCAAGGTGAGCTTCCTCGAGGGTGATTCGGGGAGGTGCCTTTGATGAACAGGTACAATAATGGTGATGGTGGTTGTTGTTGAGAAAGTGATCTCAAAAGAAAAAGAGTTACTTCTTACCCCTTTTCAAAAATGATCTGATTAGTCGATGCCATGGAGTTGTGTTTTATAAAGAAAATCAGCTTTAGGCAAAACAGCCATAAAACCTTTGAAAGCCAATCATGGAGCATATATTAGCTCTTAATCTTGCGAGTTCGTCGAACTCAACGTCGTTTGCTTGTTTTCAGGAGATTACTTCACCGACCTCGACGGTGGGTTCTTTGTGGACGTCGACGAGTAGTCTGGGGTTCCCAGGTGGCAGCTTGGGACATCCTGGAACAGCTGGCGCTGTGATGTTTACCTGTAGGCCTCTTAGGCCATATTTTGGTTCTTGTTGTTTAGAACAACACACTTCGCTTCCGCATGTTGTAATGTTGGGTCTGTGACCTCTGGTTGTCATTTGTATCTTCTCTATTATAAGAGTTGCTTATAATATTTTGTGTCGTAGAGTCTGCGATGTGCCAGTTGTTCCACAAGTCTTGATCTTACTATTATGCATTGATAGTTGAGCCTGTGTGATGGCATCAATCGGGGTGTTGTGTTGTCTGGGAGAGGTGTGCCCAGCAACGCCTGCCAGAGGTTCTGGCCGGGGATTGGTAAACCCGTAACCTCCGGTTGTATCGCCTAACCGGTGATACTCAGCATCACTGTATAGCAGTCGGGTCGGGGCGCTACAAGTTGGTATCAGAGTCAGGACTGCCTGTAGGAAACCCTTCTACTGGTCGACGTTGAGTCTAGTGTTTGTGAAAATACTTTTAACCTAAAAATGAGTTGTGAAAACCATCTTAGGATTCTTTTACTCCTTATCTGGTTACCCTCTAATCTCGGAGCAATCTTACCTCGATTTGAGTTAAAAGTTTTCACTTCTCATCTGTTACTTCAAAATGTTTAGGATAACATCGAGGGTGGAACCCAAGCCTACGTGAGACGTGTACCTTATGTGTTATGTGCCCAGTTGCTCCCACCGCGCTACAATCCGATGTCAACTCCGTTGGTTGAACCTTGTTCTCCATATCAAATCTAATCTTTGTTTCCTTCTTTGGATTCTAACCAAGGACTTGAACCAAAGGTCCCGGATTGTGCCAACTAGTCTTGCTAGTAGTACATGAAGCTGACCTTTAACCCAAGCCCTTTTCTACGTGGCCTGTGAGGTCATGTTCAACCTTTTATCCCATATCAGCTGGCTATGTAACTTCAGCTCTTCTTCAGCCTTGCTTTAGGTTCTGTTTTGGAACCATCGGGGTTACAGCCAGGATTCTCCTAGTAAGTCCTCCACCTATGTTCGTGACTCTGCTGCATTCTCTCCTTTTTGAGCATGGTTATCACAATTGAGTAATAACCGATGCATCTTCAACATCTGAGGTTTTCCCCGAGCATGTTTGCTACTCTTGCTCTTCTTTCCGACCCGTGTATTCTGTTTGACCGTCATGTTCTCACCGTGCATTGGTGTGTTCCGATGCAATCACTCTCTTGATCCGTCAAGACTTTCCACTTCATCTTGTTAGAAGAAATGAACCCCGTATCCTGTCCACTTCTCGGACAATGTCAAAGTATCGTAATCTCCAGAATGAGGGCCTTGTTTAGCTTCGTTCTGCTCCACCTTAGAGTGTCACACTCTTGTATATGAAAGTATTGTGATAAGTATCATGATCCTCTTGATGAAGTGATGCTCTCACACTTGTTACTCTTCGTTCTCCGAGTGACTTGTTACTCCGGAATGATAAAGCGTGAACAATGGTGTGGCTATCGGATATTCTCAGCAGTTCTTACTGCGCTGGAATCCACGGACATTCCTCGTCCTCCTTAGCATGATTGGTTATCCGATCAATAAGCTGAATTTGACTGTGTTACCAAGTTCCCTCTCTCCGGTGCCCTTCCTCGGTCAAAGAGCTAGGTTCACGCCGAAACTCCCAAGACCACCTCGTTGTGCTTTGAATGGCATGATTCTCCCTCGAACTCAAAACCTCCCGATGGATCGTGATATTCTGTTGTTCCTTCCAGAAGTATCGCCAGGTTGTCGCCTGTCCAATCTCAACATCACGGACAACTCTTTTCTGGTTCTCTGAACAACTCCTTTCGTGTTGGATGTCCTGAATTATTTCTCTATCGGTGATAGTTCATTCTCAAGGGATGTCTAGTCTGTCATGTTGAAACAAGGTGGTATCTCCTCTTTGGATATGCTACCCTCCCTTTTTTTTTTGATTTGATTTGGGCTATCGTCAAATCAAACTCCGATCGACCTACGGGAATGTGTTAATCTGAGCAATGTCTATGCAGTTCATGTGACATATAAGTCGACCATCTTGGAGTAACGAGATAAGTTGGTTGTTGAGTCCATCAACTACCTCTTATGTTCGTCCATGTTTGCGGAGATTTATGTGGAATAGCGGGCGTGGCATTGTAAACTTGTTAGCACTAACTTATTTCGTCACAAGGCATGTGTTCTCGAAGTTAGAAATGACTTTCTCTGGTCCACGTGCAATTGCTGAAAGATGTCGCCGTGGATCTGAGTAAATTGACTTGTCTCCTCGAATCATCCCAACTCAATCCAGTTTGTGCCAACATTCTTGGTATGGTACGTTGTCACCTTCCTTCCTTGGGAATTTCATCTATGCCTCCAAGCCACTAGTGGAACTGTTCAAGAAGTTGAAGGATTACAAGAAATTCCTTTTCATTCTTTGATGTTTCCCAAGAATGGCTCATCTGTGTCTCATTGCAAGTAATTCATGTGGGTGCAACCGTCTTCTGACAAGTTGCTCATACGTGGGTTCTGCAATCTCGTTCCTCCTTGGAGTTGGACATCCTAGTCTAGCTCTTGGGGTTTTAGCCATGTAATCCGTTGTTATCCGTTGTAAAGACTTCCTATTCATTTCTGTGGCGTCTGAAGTATTGTTACACCTGACCAGATCTAAATCGCAATCAGAAATGACGGTTGGTGATCCTCAAGAATCTCGACTCCGATGTCTAGAATATCAAGGAGTTTCTCCCGATACTAATTTTCCGGGAATTGTAAAGTTCTCTCGGTCCCTCCTCATGATCCTTCTTCCGTGGTTTGAAATGCTCCTCCGCGAGGAAAGTTTTACTCAAGCTATTTGGTACAAGTTGCCTTTTCATCTGTTGAGATCTTGTTTACCTTTCGTCTTCAGAAATTCTAGGCCGTGTGCAAAGTTCATATTCTGAATCTTTTGAGAAATCATTGTCTACCATTTGGAAACCTCTTATCACTCTCCTGTTGCCTCCATGTGTCTCCTATTCATCACATCAAGAGTTGATTGAGGTCTTATCCTAAGTTCTACTAGGAGGTACTCGGTCGTGTATCCTCCCAAGGATCCATCATTTCAGAGTTGTTCCTTCTTTCCAATGGCGTAGTGGAGCGGTGACCTCGAAGTGTAGCTGATGAAGATCTTCGTGCTGTCGTGATCAACCTCTTCAAGAAGGAAGCCTCCTGAAGCGGGAAGATTGTTGAAGACCGTCGTAACCTTCTCCCTCTTTCCTACTCTTAGAATCTCGGGACGAGATTCCTGTAAGGAGGGTAGAGTTGTAACAGCCCGAAATTCGAGAACCTAAAAACCCGAATAAAAATTCCACTTTTTGTGTTGCATTGCATCATGGCATCCATTTAATCGCTGAACAACTAAAACAATTGGTTTGGCACATTTTAAAAACAAATGCCAAACTCAACCTCACAAATTCAACTCCCTGAGAGTTTCCAAACTTGCAAAACAAATACCTGGACATTGTATATTTGTCGAGGAAGTTCCAAGAGCTCAACTAACTATTTTGTTTTGTTTCAAAAATTCTGTAGGAATATTATTTTGGAACTTCTCAAAATTGCCTACAAGCAATTGCTATTTTATTCCCCTACCAAATGGTCTTCAAATGTTCTGGAAAAATTAAGGGAACTTCATATTAATATAAAGAGGCTACCCAAAAATTTACAGAATTTTTTGGAGGTGTTTAAATGCCCCAAATAATTCATATAAACCTGCTGTAATTTTTATCCAGTATGGAAAAGGACCTATCCGTGTGGTTTTAAAACTTCTAGGGGGTTATGTGCAAAGTGCTCGTCTCTCTCCTCCCGCTGCTCACGCGCACGCCATGCCGCGCTGTCGCCCCGTGCGACTCGCGACGCCCAGGGCCCCCTCCTCCCCTGCCTCCTGCTGCAAGGAGAAGGAAATCGAGCCCCTCTGCCCTCTCTCTCACTCACCCCTGCCGCTCACCTGCTCCCGTTCCCCTTTTTCTCTCCCCACGGGCACGAGCCCGAGCTCGAGCTCGCCGCCGCGCCGCCGTCGTTTGAGGCCACGCCCGGCGAATCGAAGGCCACAGGGAGGTGCGCCGCGTCGTCCTCGCCGTCTCCGCTGAAGGAATCGAGCCGAAGCGCCCCCAATCGCCGTCGCCGTTCGTTTCTTCCTCGACCACGGCCGCCGCCGTCTCCGACGCAACGCCGCCGTCTCCGGCCGCCCCAAGCAGCGTCAAGGCCGCCAATCTCCTCGCCGCGACCTCCTCTACCGCCCTGCCCACGGAATCGAGCCGAGGCGCTGGGAATCGACGTCTCCGTCCACGACCGCGCCGTCGCCGTCCGCGCACCGCCGCGAGGAATATGCCGCCGTCGTGCATCCTCTGCCTCCCCCAGTCCCCGTACGAGTTCAACGTGAGCTGCTGACCTCCCCTTGCCTTCCTTTCCTCCCTTTCCCGCCGTATCTCGCCGGCGCCCGCAGGCGGCAGTGCGCCGCCGCGTTTCTTCCGCACTCGGATATTCCGAGCTCGAAAAGAACTCGGAAGTTCCGATTCTTATCAGTACGCGTTTCGTTTCGGTCCTTAACCTTTTTCTTCACCCTTCTCAGCGATCGGATAATCCGCTCCTGGAGACATTCGGATTTTCCGAGTGAAGGCAGTACTGGAAAATCTTAGTCCTTAGCCAAAATCTGGAGCCTTGCTTCGATCGGATATTCCGGTTTAGAAATAATTCGGATATTCCGGTTATGCACAGTACCAAAATAATCCTGTTCAATTATTTTTCCTTCTACTTGGTTGACTCTAAATAATTAGGTTGTGTTGGATTTAACTTATAATCCGGACATAATTAAAAGAGGAAAGAAAATATTAAAAGAACTATTTAATTTGGTAAGTTATAAAAATAACAACTTTTTACCCGGACATCAGAAAAATGTGTTCGAGGTACCAAAATGTTCAGAAAAATGTGAACTATTCAAATTCATCATCATCATGCATACTTGCCCACAACTACAATATTGTACTTCGAGGAGTGCTAGAATAATTAAGATAAATATGGGTGGTTAACCAAATAATTCCTAATGATTTGGGGACACTCATTTAACTTGATGATAATGTCTAGGATCTCTTAATTGCATTTAAATTGTCATGACATCATTTTTGTATGCATTGCACAATGCCATGTGTTGATTGATGTTTTGCTTTCCGGTGTTGTTTGTGCGTCGGTAGATCGAGGAGTTGAGGTGCAACTACAATCGTTCGACGACTCCTACTACCTTTTATCTCGTCAAGGCAAGCGTACTCCCCCCTCTGAGCATGTCTCCTCCTATATTTTGCAATTATTTTCCCCACTATAATATTGCATTCGGTTCCAAATGTCTTTTGCTTGGACTAGAGTATCCTACTAGTTGCATTAGAAATCTATTGCCATTTACCTGTATCCTTCCTAATATCCATAGGATTGAAGTGTTGGCCACAGATAAGTATATTTGCTATGTATATGCTTAGCCATGCTTAGTTTAAAGGCTTGCAGGTCCGGTGGATGTTTCAATGGTTGGAACAGGTATGGAATAACCGGGTGTGATGGAAAGTGATGGTGGTGGTTAATAAATTGCTTAAAGGTGGGGATGAGAGGCCACATGGGATGTGGTGGGTTGTCTCGTTCTCGCCGCCTAGGTGCGAGTTCTTTACCTCTTGAACCAAGACGAGCGTACTACCATGCGTGGGCTATATGGAACCCCCATCGACCAACTAACTTGAGCGGGACTAGCTAGGGTCCTCTAGTTCGGTTTTCCATTTGCGCGTGCGTTGCGTGGGTGGAAAAGAATGAGATGAGGATGGTTGTGTTAGGAAAATGAGTGGCCACGGGGCACGGTGTCGATGATCCGTGCTTCGTCCTCACTGATGATCCTGGGTTAGTCCTTAACAAGGTAAAGGTTGTAGCCGTTTCACACTCAGCCGGCTTTCCACGGAAGAGAGCTAAGCGTAGGCAATGAGTCTGGCGGTACGCGTGGATAAGGAGCTGGGAGGTCCCTCGTGGAACCTGGCGACTTTCACATTGTACACCCCTGCAGGGTTAAATCTTTTCGAAAAGCCGTGTCCGCGGTTATGGACGACTTGGGAAGTGAAGGTAGGATCATAGAATAACTTGAACGGAATGATTAAAACTTGGGTACTAGAGGTATCACTTCACGAATGCAAGGTGAGCTTCCTCGAGGGTGATTCGGGGAGGTGCCTTTGATGAACAGGTACAATAATGGTGATGGTGGTTGTTGTTGAGAAAGTGATCTCAAAAGAAAAAGAGTTACTTCTTACCCCTTTTCAAAAATGATCTGATTAGTCGATGCCATGGAGTTGTGTTTTATAAAGAAAATCAGCTTTAGGCAAAACAGCCATAAAACCTTTGAAAGCCAATCATGGAGCATATATTAGCTCTTAATCTTGCGAGTTCGTCGAACTCAACGTCGTTTGCTTGTTTTCAGGAGATTACTTCACCGACCTCGACGGTGGGTTCTTTGTGGACGTCGACGAGTAGTCTGGGGTTCCCAGGTGGCAGCTTGGGACATCCTGGAACAGCTGGCGCTGTGATGTTTACCTGTAGGCCTCTTAGGCCATATTTTGGTTCTTGTTGTTTAGAACAACACACTTCGCTTCCGCATGTTGTAATGTTGGGTCTGTGACCTCTGGTTGTCATTTGTATCTTCTCTATTATAAGAGTTGCTTATAATATTTTGTGTCGTAGAGTCTGCGATGTGCCAGTTGTTCCACAAGTCTTGATCTTACTATTATGCATTGATAGTTGAGCCTGTGTGATGGCATCAATCGGGGTGTTGTGTTGTCTGGGAGAGGTGTGCCCAGCAACGCCTGCCAGAGGTTCTGGCCGGGGATTGGTAAACCCGTAACCTCCGGTTGTATCGCCTAACCGGTGATACTCAGCATCACTGTATAGCAGTCGGGTCGGGGCGCTACAGTTACAACGTGTGGTGCTCCCACATTATATGGGAGGCCCAGGCTACAAGAGTTCGACTCCAATACTACTCGTATCCTATCCACACCTAATACAACTCCAAGTCCTACCGTAACCCAACTCGTACAAAATATTCGACACAAACACAACAGCTTGTTTATTCGCCATCGATCGATTGATGTATATATTTTTAGTGTGATCGTCATGACTGTGGTTTATTAGTGAATCAGAGTGTTCGAGTGTTAACTAAGTTGTGTGACATGTGTAGTTCATGTGCAGTGTTGGTTACTTGGTTATATCGTCCTGCCGGGCCCTCCCCCTCCCTTGGACTTGGAGTCCTCCGGTGAACATGACATGGACCATAAGTGAGCAAACCGACGCCACTGGTCGGTGATCTTCCCGTAGGTCTCGACGTGCTGCCGCCTCGCTGAACTTGGCCCACGTCTCGTCGGTGATCCAGCAGCACTGAAAGGGTAGGACCGCCACTCGCGTCGGCGGCGACGGTGACATGGTGCTGCTCCATCGGCGACGACGGCGACGGTGATGGTGACATGGTGCTGCTCCATCGGCGATGACAACAGGATCTCGTCGGACATTTTTTTTTTGTTGTCGAGGAAAATCTCGCTGCCGACTCGGTCGTTGCGGTCCCGCTATTTCTAACCTGAGTCGGAAAACACGGCGCGGCCAGACCCGGCCCAGGACCGCACGCACCGGTCCATTCACACTCCACCGTGGGCCCATAATCTAACGCTTCAAAACCCGGCCCACAGCCATAAAATGCAAGCATCGGGGCAGTTGACCGGAATTTATGCCCACAGAAGCCTACGTCCCACCAGCCAGTGCCACGAAGGCCGAGGATGCGGGCCCTACGTAGCCACCATGGGTCCCACGCATGCGGACCCACCTGTCGGCAGGGAGACTGCGTCGGCTTGCGAGCCAGTAAAGGCAGCCGGGCCCGCGACGCCATTCCGAATCCTGTATTTCCCGGGTCGCATCACCGGTCACCTCCTCCCTCCAAACCCGTTTCAAAATGATCGCCCTACGCACGGGAAAAACATGCTGGGGGTAACGTCATGGGAGGTGACCGGACCGCGGAGTAAATCCAGAGACACAAACGCCTAGCTGGGGGCGTGTGCGTGCCGTTTCGCTTTGCTCGCCGTTCGTTTCGGAACGAGATCCTCTAACATTAAGAAGGAAAGTCAGGGAAAACTAGGAAGGAAAGGGGCGTGGCTACTTTACGCGCGCACGAGCGCTCGCGCGAATTCCGACAGCCTCGCGCGGGCGTTCCGACAGCGTGACGACAAACGACTTCCTTCGCGTCCAGAGGAAGATGAACAGGACCTCGCCGCCGCCGCCGGCCCGCTGCCACCACCGAGGACGAGTTTGCCGCCGCCGCCACCACTGAAGACGAGGTCGCCCCCGCCGCCGTCGCCGGCCTAACCGCCTGCCTCCGCCGCCCGCGGCCGGCGGCGCTACCGCGGCCGCCTCGCCGCTCCGCCCTCCTCAAACCGCCTCCTCCGCCGGTCCGCCGCCGCCCCCGACCATCCCTCTAACCCCCCCCCCCGCTCTTCTCCGGCGACGGTGACTCCGAACCACCGCACCCACCCCGTTAAGTTTTCTTCTCGCCTCCACCGCCTCCGCCGCGGCCAGCCGCGGCTCCGGCTCGGCCTGGCCCTCCCGAATCGGTGGAGAAGGAAGGATGGGTACGGGGAGGAGAAGGAAGGACGGGGCGTGGTCGCCGGCGTGGTCTTCAGGAAGAGTTGGTGCGGCCGTGCGAGAAGACAGAGGAATTGGGGAAAAGAGGAGAGGAAGAAGAACGTGGGGGTGGGACCCACCCACGCGTCACGCGTGCGCGGACCGCGCGAGCAGTCGCGCGCTCGTCGAAAGGCTTATCCGGTAATTTTGCATCAAACCGCCCGAAAGGCTTATCCGGTAATTTTGCATCAAACCGCCCGCATCTAGGCCGTTGTTTTGCAAATTAACCCTGAACATCAAAAAGTCATAACGTCCCAGCCCCTCTGTCTCATCCCTAAGCAACACGCATGCTGGATGCCTGGATCCCAACGGCGGTGGCGACAAACTCAGCAATCCCCAACCAAATCCATCTCTACTCGCCGTCGCCGGAAGAGGAATGCAGGGATGGCCTCGATGCGATCTATCGTGCCATATAAAGGTCAAAGGCCGCGTCCGCTCACGTCGTCCTTCTCGCTGGTCCCTGACGCCGAAGCCGCCGGCGTCCCCAACCTCCACACTGTCGGCTTACACGGGATTCGTCATGTGGCTTATCCGGAATGTTGCAACCAATAAATCGACTTACAGGGACGTACACTTGCATTCTTTATGGCTGTCAAATCCTTCCTCATTCAATTGCATTTGCAAGCTATTGACAGATTCCATTGCTGCACAAACAACTACATAATATGCCTTTGGAACAAGAAGCACACTGTACATTATACATAAAGACTAATTTTGTTTATTATTTTATCCTAAGCTAGTGTTGAAGCAATTTGATCTGCCTATGCCTGTCAGCATATCCCTCTAGCTTCTATTGGAATTACAGACGGCTGGGCTAGTCCCAGTAGAACAGGAAATTGTAATCGATCCTTGGCCATCCACAATTCCTACGTGAGCAGCTTTGGATGCGGAGATCGCTGGCGACTTGGCATTACAAGAAACTCAAGTCAGCTCAACGTGCCTACCTACTGTAAAAAGTACACGGCGAGCCGCACCGGGAGATCGGGTTTAAGCCAGCTGCACGCGATCGCAATTTGTGTCCTGATGCACGACGAGTTCCCTGTCTCTAGCTACAGGTTGCCGGCTTGCCGCCATGGCGATCGGAAACCTGCAACTGCAATCGATTGCTAGCCAACAGGGGATTAGGGCGTCTAGTGTGGGCAGGGGGTCCTGTGCAAATTCGTAGGGCTAACTTACTGAGGCAGCGCGCGTGTTTTTGGATATCTAGCGCTACGATTCTGATCGGCCGGTCCTAGACACTTTGGATGCACGAAGGAGACAGATTCATAAGATACGACGCCGTCGTGCCCGTGAATCCCTAACCCTAGCAAATCGCCGTTCGTGATGTCCGCCGCCGCCCCCTTCGCCAACTGGGTGATGCTGGAGCGGTTCGTCTTCCGCAGGGACGACGACATCTCTTTCCCCGACGCCAGCAACGCCCCCATCAGGCCCTCCGGCACCACCTCTTGGGGCGCCCCCTTCCGCGTCGCCTTCCGCCTCGCCGCGCCCCCGCGCGTCTCCCGCCTCTACGCGCACCTGCCGGGCTTCGCTCCCCCCCACAAGCAGGTGCCTTTGGCCGTCCTCGCCGCCCACCGCCACCGAGTTCTCCTCCGCGTCGGCCTCCTGGACTACTCCTGCCCGACGCCCATCGTGCAGGACTTCTTCGTCTACGCTGCTAGCACGGACGACCCTTCCTCCTCCTCCTCGCCGCTCATGGCGCTCCCCCCCTGCACCGAGCCGCCCATGGACCACACCCGCCGCGACGGCCGCCTGCCTCGCCCTCCCCACAAGAAAAAGGAGGAGGAGCCCAAGCGGCGCCTGCTGGACGTCGACTCCATGGGCCTCCTGTGCCGAGGCCAGCACGAGTTCGCCGTGGTGGAGCTCAAGCTCTTCAAGCTCAGCCGCACCAAGGTCTACGCCGACATCTGCTTTCTGCGCTCGCGCACGCCCGGGCTAATTGACGGCAGCTGGGACTCCATGCGCCTACCCATCGTCCTATGCAGCAACAGCCCCGGTGGTGATGATGATGATATGTGCCAACTCTGCCTCTGGCAGACCAACACCGTCATCCCCTTTGGCCGCTGGCTCTGCTGGATCGACTACAACCGAGGCATCCTCCTCTGCGAGGTCTTCCGGAAGCCCATCCCCACCGTCTCTTTCCTGCGCCTCCCTCTGGACCACTTCCTCTCCGCTCCCGGTTACTACCACAGCTGGATGTACCGTGGAGCCTGCGCCGTCGACGCCGGCCGCGCGCTCAAGTTCGTCAGTGTCACCCGCAGCGACGGCGTCAACTTTGGGACGCTCAAGCCCGGCGCTAGCTTCACCGTCACCTGCCACACCCTCGTCGCCCCCACGTCCATGGCGTGGAGCCAGGACTACATGGTCACCTCCGACGAGCTCTGGTCCGCCAACGCCCCCGAGAACCTCCCACGCGACCTCCTCATGTTCCCTCAAGTGGACATCCAGAGCCCACATGTCGTGCACTTCCTTATCATCGAGTTCGGATACGTGCTCAAGAAGATGTTTCTGGTCGCCATTGACATGAACACCAAGACCGTCCAGTCATTTTCTCCTTATATCAATGGGAGGGAGGACATTGGAACCGAGGACGCTGACTTGACCAGGAGAAAGTCTGCCGCTCCCAAGTCCTTCCTCCCCTGCGAGTTCTCCAAGTTCCTCCACTCACTACCGGAAATCACAGATTTGCCGTGAGGCAAATCGGCACGGCAAAGCCACTTCGGAACACGGCAAAGGCTTTGCCGTGCCAAATCGCACGGCAAACACCACACGGCATAATACGCGTCGGCAAAGAAACTTTGCCGTGTGCTTATTCCAAAATAACACGGCAAACACTTTGCCGTGTGCCTTCCCAGAGCAGCACGGCATAATCCTGTCAGAATAGGTCAGAACCTGGTCAACCATCTACACCCTCTTTGCCGTGTGCTTCTTCCAAAATGACACGGCAAACAATATGAATCTTTGCCGTGCGCCTTGGCAGAATATCACGGCAAAACTACGGTCTTTGCCGTGTGCTCTTTCACAGCACGCACGGCACATTTTCTGACTTTGCCGTGTGCCCTTCCCAACCCAGCACGGCAAAACGCCGTTGCCCAGCACGTTTCCCTCGCCTCTTTGCCGTGCGCCATGATCAGACATACACGGCATATTGACCATTTGGTCATCTGGCAAGTTGCCAGAGCACAGGTGGGCGTCGCGTGTCCTCTTTGCCGTGCGCCATTGCACGGCAAAGGGCTTTGCCGTGCGCCTTTACACGGTAAATTGGCAATATGGCCCAGATTTTTTCTGTTTTTTTATAAAATCCCTGCATTTTACAAACAATTCACAGATGACAATAAAACATAAAAATTCACAGACGACAAACATATCACGACAACACACATATCACGACGACACACATATCACAATTCACATACCACGACGACAAACATATCACAATTGACACAAACATATAGATCACGACGACAAACATATCAATTCACACAATAAATGCTCCATAATTCACACAATTCACAAACATGTCACATATAGATCATGAAGGCGGAGATGGACATGAAGCTCCACATGTTAGTCACGACGGCGACGATGGACATCATTGAGGAGGATCCTCCTACATGTTTGGAAAAGAATGAATGAGTTCAACAACTAAAAGAAAGCTAAGTTCATAGGCATAATTTAACTAACTAAAATTTGACAAGTGCATAGGCACAGGCATAACCAACTAAATGTCAAGTGCTCCATAACTAACTAAAAGAAAGATAAGTAACTAAAATTTGATGAGTTAACCAACTAAAATTTGATGAGTTAACCAACTAAAATTTGACAAGTGCATAGGCATAGGCATAGGCATAGGCATAACCAACTAAAGTGCTCCATAACTAACTAAAAGAAAGCTAACGAACTAAATGTCAAGTGCATAGGCATAATTTAACTAATTAGGTAGAAATGGCATAGTCATGGCGTTAAAAGAAAGCTAACTAACTAAAATTTGATGAGTTAAAAATTGATGAGTTAACTAACTAAAATTTGACAAGTTCAACTAATGGGTAAAATTTGACAAGTTCAACTAATGGATAAAATTTGACAAGTTCAACTAACTAAATTTTAACAAGTTCAACTAAAGTGGCAATGGCATGACAAGCTAAATTATGAGTCATGCGAGCATACCCACGGAAGCCTCCGGACAACGGAAGGGTTTGTGAAGTGGGGCTGCTGCTCCGGATCGTCCTGGCCACCAGGCGGCGGCTGCGGCGCCATCGAGTGAGATCCACCCGCCGATCCTGGATCCATCTACAACATGGAAAAAACGCTCGCATTACAAAGATAACTAAGTTAGAACAGTAAGATGGATAGAATGGCAAGTTTGACGACATACCCATGGGAACGTCGGTGGAGCAAAAGCAAGAGTCCCATCCACAGGAGCCAAGCGCTGCATGTTGGCCGTCATCCACTCCATCATCTGCCTGGACGCCTCCTGCTGCTGCCGGATCTGCTCCTGCTGCTGTTGGATCTGCTCCTGCTGCTGCTCAAAGAGCACCTGCTGCTGACTAACCTGCTCCCGGAGCTGGTCGACAACCAGACCCGAAACTCGTGGGCGGGTCTCCACAGCAGGCGCACCAGGCGTCCTCCCACGACGGACCTGGCGTAGGGACGGGACGGTGCGAGGGTCGACGTAGCCGTCACCTATCCACAACCGGCCATTCGCCTTGCCTTCCCCCGCAAGCACGATAGCCTCGACGTCAAGTGGACTGGTGAGAGGGTCAGCATCCTCACCGTTGCGCTCCTTGAACTTCGCCGTGTACCCCGTGCTCCGGAGCTCGGCGCCGCTGTTGATCCACATCGACCCCGTGTCAGGATCCGGCTCATCCCGCGTACGAAACTTTGACCAAACGGCGAAGGGCGAGGGGTCTACGCTGGTCTTCGCTTTCTGCAAAGAGAGCACGAGCATAGGTGAAAAGCAGGAAATATTGCAAAAGAGAGCACGAACTTAGGTGGACTAAAGAATGCATTTGCTCACCTCATTTTGCACGCATTGGTAGAGGTTGCGGCTGCCTTGGCGGTGTGTTCCACCCTTGTTGTACGCCCGCTTTGCCTTTCCCTCCTCGTGCAGCTTGAGGTACTCCTTGCTAGTCCACCACGCTACCATCGCGAGGTGGCACGATGAATTGTTACCAACGTACGGAGGATGCACCTACGTGCACAGAACACACATATTAATGATATTACATGGCGGTCAACAAAATCGATAATATAGAAATGAAGCTACCTGCAGGTACTGCCATGGCTGCATCAAGATGTCCCGGGCACGCTTCTTGTCCAGCTTAATCATCTTCTCGGCGTACCAATTGCGGACACTGTTCAAGCGAGCCTCGTAGTGCATGTCCATCACCATCTTGGAGGCCATCTCCACAAGGATGCTCGTGCAGTCGTCCTCGTGCTCCGGCCGGTAGGAGAAGTAGTTCTGCAAGCATGCACATAGGTAGAATAGGGTTAAAGCCATTAGTGAAATCTCGGATTTACAGAAGTCAAGCAAACTTACCCAGAAGTAGCGGAGTGTCTTATGCGCCATGTCCAGCTCCTCGCCCTCGGGATCCTCCGCGTAGGTGTAATGCTTGAAAGTCCAAGCTACACTCCTGGTACCATCTGGGAGGGTGACAATCCCAGGAATAACTTGCGCACAAGACATCCAAGGATGCTCGAGTAGGTACGCTGTCCCTTGGCCTTAGCAGGCACATACTCAAATGACCTACACAATGAAAAAACCAAAATTAATATGGTTAGCGGGTCAAAACACAATGAAAAAGCTAAAATTGAACATAAACAATAAGCTGTACCTTTTCCCGCTGGGCATCTTCGTCTTCTTCGACGTATTCCATGTCATCATCGGTCGGCAAGTTGATAGTGAATATCCCAGGGAGCCCTCCTTCCTGATAAAACTCGCCTTCGGATGTCGAGGGCTCTAGGCGCTGGTAATCTTCACTGTTAGGCATAGGCGGCCTATTGTGCGGCGGTACCGTCATCACAACATCCCACCCTTGTAGACGCTTTTGATATGCTTTGGCTGTTTTCTTGCACGGGTACGGGAGATAGAATACTTGGAAGGCCTGGGTAGCCAAAATGTAGACGTCGTCTCCCGAATACTTGGAGCTTCGTTCAACTTCGACCAATCCAATTTAGGATCCCGTCTAACCCGATGCGGGTCTAACCAATGCATTTGAATACAACGGGATTAGCCCTTTACCAAAACCATAATTCAACTCGTATATAGCCTCAACTCTTCCATAGTAATGGAGTTTATCTGAGCCTTCACATAACACCCCACTATTTATTGTCTTCCGGTTGCCCCGGTTTGTTGTGTGTTCATGGGTATGGAAGCGATATCCATTCACGTCATAAGCATGGAATGAGTTGACGGAATGGCTAAAGCCATGGGCAATGTTTCTAAGCTCTGGCTTCATCTCTTTGTCCTTTTTTGCCTACAAGTTTAGCACGAGAAGTTTAGAACGAGGAATGATCGATGAATGTCCACGGTACTAGAAAAGTTAGATAGAACAGTACCAAACCCGCGAACCAGCTAATGAAACCACCACCCTTGCCAAAACCACCACCCTTGTCAAAAAGATCCTTCGACTCTTTCGGGGTAGGGTCCCTTCTCAGCTTCCAGTTTTCACGAGTGAATCGTCTACGCCAATGAGAAAAGAGGAGTTAGCCACGAATATAGGAGTGAATGTTTGTGAAATACTAAATGGTGAAAGACTTACTCGCGGTACGGCTTCACTTCCTCCATACTCATCAAGATATACGAGATCATATCCCGCTCGAGCTTTTTCATGATGAACTTCTTCGTGCCACTTGATTTGCCACCGAGCCCTATGAAGATGCTAAGCTTGGGTACATCTTCAGGGTTGGCTGCATTGTAGCGAACGACTGGATTGTGGTTGTGGGAATGTTGGCATCATAGAAACCTGTCGTGAAGTTTGACACCTCCTCGTTAAGGCATGCCTCGGCCATGGATGCCTCGATCTTGCATTTATTCCCGCAATTTCGTAGGTCTTTCATTTTCTCTCAGGCCCAAACTGCCAACGGGTCGACACAGGCCCCCCCATTAAAGCCTCGTGCGCGAGATGCAAGATCATATGTTGCATCGGATTAAAAAACCCTGGCGGAAGTATCGTCTCTAGCTTGCAAAGCAACTCGGGTGCCTGTTCATGCAGCTTCAGAACCACTTCACGATCTAACTCCCTTGCACAAATCTGGCGGAAGAAAAAGCTCAACTCCGCCAGTACTCGCCAAGTCTCCTCATCGACATAGCCTCGAATCATCACCGGCATTATGCGCTCAAGCCACACGTGGTAGTCATGACTCTTCAGCCCTCCTACTCGCTGCGTTTCCAGGTTCACACACCTCGCCCAGTTAGCTGCATACCCATCAGGGAAGTACAAACACTCCACGAGCCACTGTAATATTTCCCTTTTTTCCGGCCTTGTAGGGCAGAACCGAGCCTTTGGCTTAGACCACCTAGTGCCGTTGACTCCAGGAGGCTTCATATTCAAGATTTGGCCTGTCACAAAGTTCTTCTTGGTCCATTCGAGCCTTGACGTTATCCTTCGTCTTCTCAGTCTCCATGATGGTGCTATAAAGAGCCTCGGCGATATTCTTTTCGGTGTGCATTACATCAATGTTGTGTGGAAGCTCGACATCCTCCATGTAAGGGAGCAGCTTCCAGAAGCACGGAATGTGAGTCCACTGGTGCGTCTCCCCATAACCCACGAAACCATTCCCATCGGGGTTAGGCACGAGAGCTTCTAGCTCAGCCTTGATTTCTCTTCCGGTCATCAGACGTGGTTTCGGAGCATGGATCTCGACTCCTTTCTTGAACCGCTTTACGTCACTCCTGTATCTATGACCTGGTCAAGGAACTGTCGATGTTGATCAAAGCATGAATACTTGCCTCCCTTCGTAAGCCATGAGAAAGTCATAGCCTGTCTGCACTGTGGGCAAGGCCACTTCCCATGTGTACACCAGCCGCAGAACAAAGCACGCGCTGGTAAGTCATGCAGGGATGTGTGGTACCAGACATACATATCGAAGTGATCATTTGTTGAGGCGTCATATGTTCGGACCCCGCGACCGTTCCAGCCAACAGCCAAGTCTTCAACCAGCGGTTCCAGGTACACGTTCATGTTCTTACCCGGGTATTTCGGTCCTGGGATTATCATCGACAATAACATGTTATGTGATCTCATGGACTCGCCGGGGGGGAGGTTCTGGGGTATGACAAACACAGGCCAACAGCTGTATGTTGCCGCCGACATGCCATACGGATTGAACCCATCGGTTGATATAGCAACAGCTACGCTCCTCGGGTCGCCCGCTTTCAGTGGATACTTCGCTACAAAGTTCTTCCATGCGTCACCATCCGACGGATGTATCATCTTGTCCGTGTATCTCTCCCTAACGCGGCCCATCGCATCTGCTGGGCAGTGTCTTTGTTCATGTAAAGCCGCTGGATCCTCGGTATAAATGGAAGGTACCGGAGAATCTTTTGGGGAATCCCGGTCTGCCTCTTCTGTCCACCACCGAGGTCGACCTCGAAGTACCTAGAGGAATTGCAATGGATGCAATAATTTGTTCCAGCATGTTCTTTCCTGAATAGCATGCATCCCTTTGGACAGGCGTCTATCTTCTCATATGACATCTTAAGGTCACGGAGGAGTTTAGTCGCCTCGTAGAAGCTCTTCGCCAAGATATGCCCTTTCGGTAGAAGGCTGCCAACGACGGCCAGAATATCATCGAAACCATCCCTGCATATCTTCCTCTGGCACTTCACGGCCATAAGGCGAGCGATGGCATCTAGAAGGGTAACATCTGTATGTTCATGAAGGGGTTTCTGCGAGCCAAACATAGTCTCGTAGTACTTCTTCGTGTTTCATCCGGCTGCTCACTTGTCTCCGCCTCCTGAGGTGTCTCCGCCTCTACATGAGGCTTTCAGGCGCATTAGCATTGACAAAGGCGTCTAAGCAGTTGTTGAACCCAGTGTCAAATTCTCCCGCTGGCTGAATCTGACGCGGCTCGGTTCTAGGACGTTTTGCTAACTGTTCACCATGGAAATTCCAAACATGGTAGAACGGTGTGAACCCAAACTTGAGCAGGTGCGTACTAACATCTACCTTCGAATGTCGCTTTCGGTTATCGCATTTTTACAGGGGCAAAACACTTTCATGGGTTGCTACTGATGTCAAACGCCTTGTTCACAAACTCCTCGGCCTTATCTCTCCATTCATCACTAAACTCCCACTGACTCTTTCTGCCAGCATACATCCACTCACGGTTCTCCATCCTTTAATCGGTACCAAAAAAGACATACACAATGCTTTCAGTTCAACATGTCATTTAATTATAACAAAACCATTTTTTGCGGCATGCATCCACCTATCTCTCTAATGGGTATTGGACCTAAACAGCCCGCGGGTCCGTGGATTGAGTACGTTCTCCCCGCTCTACCCCGATCCGAGATAGAATTTCGACAGCACCTCCCCGCTGCTCTCCCGATACACGTCTCGGCAAAAAGCCGAGAGAATGTGCATCCGGAGAACAACGGGGAGGCGCTGCCGAAATTCTATCTCGGATCGAGGTAGAGCAGGGAGAACGTACCCAATCCACGGACCCGCGGACTGCCCCGTAAATGCCGTAAGCGTTACGGCTGAAAATATGCAACTCTAACTCTATGTGCATATTTTTCCGCGTAACGCTTACGGACGGGTATAGACGCCTAGGTGACGCGATAGACTCCATGATCTAGACCAAAATAAAACCCTAGGTACATTCAAGAGAGCCGACGATTTCTTACCCTCGAAGCGTGATCAACGGCGAAGAAGATCTTCCGCCGACACCCTCCGTCGACAGCCCCGCTCTCACACTCCACACATACTCCTGTACAAGAAAAGAAATAAAGAAATGTCTTTGCATCAATATGTTATCACATTTAAAAGGGGTACCTAAACATGTATTTGCATCTAAAACCCTACCCAATTGCTCAATGTTTTACAACAAACTAAATACAAATGAATGAAATAAACTAAATCACTAGTAGAGAAATGGCCTTTAGGACCGGTTTGTAAGGCCCTTTGGGACCAAATACACATCCGGTGATAGCAAATCGGGACTAAAGGCCCCCCCCCTTTAGGACCGGTTTCTTACGAACCGGTCCTAAAGGCCTCCACGTGGGCACACAAGGGTGCGCGCTGGTCGAGGACCTTTAGGACCGGTTGGTAACACCAACCGGTCCTAAAACTTTTCCTTTTTTTTATTTCCTCCTTTTTTTTCCTTTTCTTTTCACTTATTTTCAGGGTTTCCGTTTCCGTGTTTTCGTTTCCGTGTTTCCGTTTCCGTGTTTCCGTAAAGTGGTGGAACTAGTAAAGTCGTAAACTCGTAAAGTCGTAAAGTCGTAAACTCGTAAAGTCGTAAAGTCGTAAACTCGTAACGACTTTACGAGTTTACGACTTTACGAGTTTACGACTTTACGACTTTACGAGTTTAAGTGAAATATATATGTACATGTACCATGAAGTAATCGATCGATCATTACATGGAGATCACTGCTAGCTCTAGTACATGCATGGAGGGAGGCTATTTGTTCATAGGAGAAAAAAATTCTCCGGATTCATCTAAGACTTGCTTAAGGAAAAATCCCGCCAATTCCTCTGCAACTGCCTTTATGCGGTTGATTGGTTGTAGCCTGCTCCGCTTTCGTTGCAGCTTTAAAAGAAGAAGATCAAAACAATTAAGTTATGAAGGAAACTAAACATAATTGATGGCAACAAAAAAAAGTTGTGAAGATCCGGTTACGTACCTCTAGATTTCTTTGAGTATTGCCTCTCTCATTGACAATCTTGTGAATGTACTCGCAAACGTAGTATCCACAATAATCAGTGCCCTGTGGTTGTTGCGCGCAGGCCTATATACGAGAACAGAATTCAGTCAAATTAATAATAATCAAGAGAATGGTAATGGTATTGAAACCAGGATACGTAGTACTACTTACTTTGTTAGTCTGAAAGTGCAGCATGTCTGCCCATTTACCGGGTTCATCCTTGATGAACTGTTTCCAAACCCTGCCCGACAAAGAAAAATGAATACAGGAGTTATTACTTACTTGATATCAGAAAATGAACGAAAGAGGCCGATATATATATATAGTTCTCCGAAATTACTTTCGGAGCATCTGACGAGCGCTCTTGTATGTTTCAGGTGGAACGCTTAACGAGTCCCAGACTTCAACTACTCCATCATCGATTCTAATGATAAATAGTATGAAGTGGAACCTGCGCACATGTACACACGCAGTCACGCATAATCATCAATTACACTTAACATCAGGTAAGCAAAATAGAATGTGTACAAGACAGTAACACTCACTTGAATCCGTAGGGCCAAAGTATTTCTTTTTTGGTACTTTGTCGCTTCAAAAACATTAGCAAAGTCTCCGGTGTATCTCTGTTATAAATTTCTACGGTGACTTCATGCATGGTATTCGGGTCAATGAACCCAATGTCCCAGATTCCTCCCAGTCTGCATTCACGAATCTTCATTCTGCATAGTAGCGTGCAAAAAGAATGTCGTGAGGGATAATTACCGGCAATGAACTAGAGCTTAATTAAATAATTAAATTACACAAATAAATCACTTACAAACAGTAGCAGCTGATGATAGATTTGTCGAGGGCACGTTGATTGTACATCTGAAAAAGTTCGGAGAACGCAACCTCCACACCGTAATCTTCGAAGTAGTGTTGTTGCTGAACTGTCGCCATGAAACAGGTTTTCTTTTCCTTTGTGGCCTCCATGTACCAATGATGTAAATTACATAATTGTGTTGTTAGAACACTCGTATCTTCGACCAGAGGCTCCCCGGGCGTATATTTATATACCACATCAGCAATGGCGTAATCTCCGGACCCCATGCGACCAGAGGCTGAAGCCTTATCAGATAACACCTTGAGCGGGGCAATCGACTGTGCTTCTTGTTCTCCGAGCTGGGGAACTTGTTTCCCGCATTTCTTCTTGTTCTCCTCCTACATCTGTGAGCTGAGTGTCTTGTCAATACATCGTTCATAGTCTGTAAGGGGCGGCGGTGGAGGGTTATATAAGTTGTCAATGGTGTGGTCAAGTTTCTCCCTTGGTATAGTCTTAAGAGTTTCCTTCCAGATGTCTGGAGGGGGCTGTCTAGGAAACTATGAGAGCCATACTTTCACCGAGGCGCGCGAGCTCGCTTCTAATTCCTCGTTAGTCATCTCGTAAGGTAACTTCTCAGGAGTCTTGACTTTCTTGGGTTTCCTTTCATGTTTCTTGGGAGGAGTCCCGTTTCTGTTGAGTTTCCACTTTGTCAAATTACTAGTGGGCGCATCCGTCGACTCACGGGAGTGCGCGGGCGATGGACTCGCGGCGTCGGGCTCCCAAGCTTCGTGGGGGGATGGACTTGGAGGTGGTGCATTTCTACTCGGAGGAGTCGGTGGCCTTGGCGCCGCGTCAGGAAACACGATGTGTTTCTTCTTCCACAGAACGATACCAAGCTCGACTTCTCCCAGTGTCTTCTCGTTTTCACCTCCAGGAATGTCAAGCTCAACTGTGTGGCATCCCGGCGTAATTTTTTGCACCCCGACAGGAGCATGGGATGCTGGAATCTGACCAAAATGGTAGGTTGCTCCAGGTTGATTGGGTAAAGCATAGCCTGACGCCACCGGGAAGGTTATGTTCCCCATTGGCATATGTAGCTCACAATTTCTCTTCTCCGTGATATCATCCACGGGGTAGTGAGCCGCCGGCGGTTCGACTGCAGGACCGTCTTCTAGCTGCAGCTGCGTGGAACCCACGCTGCTTTTATGCTGAGATGGGACGGCATCAGCTATAGGATCTGCTTGCTGCTGATCGTCAGCATCACCTGCAGGATTTGCTTGCTGATGATCATGTCCCCCTTTCTGCATGAGATGCTCCACCTTTTCTTCTAATGCCGTTATCCGGTCCAACGCCTTCTTCTTACTTCTAATACGGCTTCTGTAAGTGCCAAGGTCCGCCGGAAACCCTTGGTTCCACGGGGTAGTGACTCCATAGCCTCGTGTTCGTCCCACCTTTTCGGGGTTCCCGAGGGCCTTCGTCAGCTCGTCGTTCTCTCTATCGGGAACAAAAGTTCCATTTCGAACAGCCTCTATTGCGTCCTCTAGATCTTTTACGACTCTTGTAATTTTGTCCTTCCAGGCTCCCTCTGCAACAATCATCCCTGTCTCAGGGTCCAGCCCTGCCCCATGCGCGAACAACCAGAACTTGGACCTATCGGGCCAGTCATGTGTCTGTGGAATGATCCCTTTTTCAAGTAGCTTCTTTTCAAAGGCTTCCCACTTAGGCAGGGCAGTCCTGTAGCCACCTGACCCCAAATGATGGTGATATTTCTTCTTATCAGCATTCACCTTATTTGTGACCGCTCGGGACACAGCGACACCCGATTTCTTGTACGCCTTAAATTCGGGCCAGGCATCTTTTATCTTCACTAGATTGCCCTTGAAAACAGGATCTTCATCCTTATATTTATTCCACAATGTTTTCTTCCACTTCTGGAATTGTGTGGCCATCTTCTTCAAAGCCCACTGCTTGACTTTCTCCTTCTTATCTTCCGGTACGCTGAAATTTATGAAGAGCGTGTCGCAAAGAAGTTTTTTCAGCCTTTTATCGACATAACTAGCTCCAACGTTGGCGCCTGTCTTCGGCTCATTCCATTCTATTAAGTTGATCGGGACCATGTCTCTAACAATAACTCCGCACTGATTTATAAATTTACGGCAATGGTCTTCGGGTTCCAGCGGGTTGCCATCATCAGCAACTCTTTCGATCGAGTACCTTACAATATCTTTCAACCTTTGGGCCGGGCCTCGTTTCGACTTTGTCTCAGTAGTCACGCTAGATCCGGAGGGCTAAAAGGAAAAAAATGATTCGTTAATAAGTGCAATACAAATCAATTATTGCGTCAACAGAGAATTGATATTATATATATACATTGGCGGAGTTTGTTAAGGGCTCTTCGTCGTCGACGTTGTCGTCGTCCTCTGCTATATCTTCTAGCGCAACTCCCTCACCGGAGTCGTTCAAAAATTGATTGCTGAACGCCGCTCCACCGTCACCATCTGGTCCAAGCATTGCTTCGCCCATTATGATCTGGCGCATATAATCTTCCTTCTGCGCCTCACCCATTTCCTCGAGCGCCTCATTGGGATCCATAGCAAAAATATTTAACTTAGCAAGTTTAGTAGATGAAACAAATTGCTATATTTTCTCACTAGAAATGAGTTAGCAAATTTAGCAAATTTAGTAGATGAAACAAATTTACGACTTTACGACCTTACGGCTTTACGACTTTACGGCTTTACGACTTTACGACTTTACGGCTTTACGGCTTTACGACTTTACGGCTTTACGGCTTTACGGCTTTACGGCTTTACGAGTTTACGAGTTTACGAGTTTACGACTTTATGACTTTACGACTTTACGACTTTACGGCTTTGACTTTATGACTTTACGACTTTACGACTTTACGGCTTTACGGCTTTACGACTTTACGGCTTTACGGCTTTACGGCTTTACGACTTTACGAGTTTACGACTTTACGACTTTACGAGTTTACGACTTTACGACTTTACGACTTTACGAGTTTACGGCTTTACGGCTTTACGAGTTTACGAGTTTACGACTTTACGACTTTACGACTTTACGACTTTACGGCTTTACGACTTTACGACTTTACGACTTTACGACTGGAGCAAATCGACCTTCGATCCACAGTTTTACAGCTAATTTTCTAAATTTGCAAGATAACCTAAATTTGTAAGACCTAAAATAACAACCTAAATTTTGAATAAACACTAATAAAATAACTTTGCTAAATTTTCTAACTCTTCTAAATTTGCTACATTTTCAAATTTGCTAAAATTTCTAAATTTGCTACACTAATTAATAATTTGCTAAGGACTCGAAAGATTTGGTACTGGTAAAACTCGGAAAATCCAAATTGTTTGAACTCGGATTATCCAGGAATTGGCTAAGGACCCAAACGAACGCGTACTGTCTATATTCGGATTATCCGAGCGAAGCAGTACTAATCGGAAAAATCCGATGCTACGACGACGAGAGAAAAACGGCTAAGGACCTAAATGATCCCGTACTGCATAAAATCGGAAAAACCGATCTTCTCTGAACTCGTAAAATCCGAGCGGCGGAACAAGCATGGCGAGGCACGGCAGCGTGGGGTGCTCCGGCGACACAGGGCGAGGGAGAGCGAGTGGAGGCAGTGGGGAGGTCGCAAGCTCACCCTGGACACGTCAGCGAAGACGGCAGGGCCGGAGGAGGCGTGCCTGCGACGAAATCGTCCGCGGCGGCTCGTGAACGGCGGCGGCGAAGTAGGGGACGGCGACGGCGATTTGGGTCGCCCCAGCTCGATTCCGGCGGTGTGGAGGAAGAGAGGAACGTGGCGGAGGAGATGGCGGCGTTGGCTCGCTGGCTGTGGCCAGTGCGGGAGTGGTGGTGGAGGCCGGCCGGCGATGGCGCGCTGCTGGAGGCCGAGGTAGAGGGCGAAGGGCGGAGGCGGGAGGCGACGGCGCGCGGCCTCGGAGCAGGGCGGAGGGCGGAGGCGGGCCGCAGCAGGGCTTCGCCGGAGAGGAGGAGCGGAGGCGGCGGAGGCTCGACGGAGAGGGAGGAGGCGGCGGCCTGGCGGCGTACGCGAGCAGAGAGAGAGGAGGCGGAATTTGAGTCGATTTGGGGGAAGAGGAGACTAGATAGCGCGAAAAAGACCTTTAGGACCGGTTGTTAACAACAACCGGTCCTAAAGGGTCTTTAGGACCGGTTGGTAACAGCAACCGGTCCTAAAGGCTGATTTTTGGGCCGCTGAATTTGCGCGCGAAGCCCACCTTTAGGCCCGGTTGGTGTTACCAACCGGTCCTAAAGGTTTTTTTTTTCCTTTTTCTTTTTTCTGTTTCCTGTTTTCTTTTTATTTTTTGTTTCCTTTTTCTGTTTTCTTTTATATTTATTGATTTAATTGTCCAAATTAACTAAAATTAGACTGTAAATCTTTGTATAATCAAAAGCTTTTGTAAAATCAATTATTTATAAAAAAACATATTTATATTTTATGATATTTTGTGTAAAAATTGTCTAAATGTCATTTTTAACACTTCAAAGATAAAAAAAAAGATATTCCAATTTCTATAGAAATATTTAACTTAGCAAAAAGATATTCCAATATTTTGTGTAAAACTTTCAACATGACAAGTGTTTGAATTTGAATAACTATTTTAAATTTTTATTTTCGTCTCCTCATTTTATGCTCCAAGATATGCATTTATTTTTTATAATCTTCAATTTTATGAATTTATTTCTACCTATAAATTAAATTTAACAGTTTTAATATGTTTTTATTCATTTTTATGTGAGGAAATTAAAGCAGGGAATATTAATTTCCTCACTTTACAAAAACATCATTGATCAAATATTTAAAAGTATCACGCATACATCTTTATTTAATCCATAATGTATCACGAATAATATAACTAACTTTTGCCGGGTCCTAAGCCGCGAGGTGCTGAGCGGCCGGCGGCTTGCACCCAAATATAAGGAACCATCACTGGGGCAATACTCACATGAGGAGGATCCCTATAAAGTGTATACCACATATTGTCATGCACCGCTTGCGTATCCAACCTAATCAGGTAGCGACGGACATGCTCGTCCTCCTCTCTGATACGGTGACGCACCTCCACCTCGGGGGCCGGCGGCCTCTGCACCGAGGCTGGCCCACGCGACGACCACCAAACAAGATCCGGGTCGACGACGTCACCCGGATTCCTCACCAAACTACGCGTCCCGGAAGACAGCTCCCAGTGCCAGCCCGGCGGAGCCCAGTCCCGGACACTGCCCGGTTCCAACAAATGGGTGGTCGTCATCGATTCCCGCCGAGATCTGATAAAATGAGTGGGGAATTTGATCAAACAACTAAGGTGCGTGCAACCTAGGTAGGGGAGGGAGGGCAGCACCTTGGCATGGGGACGGAGGGGAGGTCCACGGTGGTGTGTAGGATATAGCGCGGCGCCGGCGAAGGCCACGTGCGCGGAGGAGGGCGTCGAGCGGCGCAGACAAGGGCGGCGGCGGATGTTTGCAGCACAAGGTAGAATATATGAACAAAACACACGGTTTCTCCTAGCTATAGCCCGACACTGATTCACGGTCGAATGTCGTTGCATTCAGTGTCGGGCATAGCTAGGGAACCCGAATGTTTTGTGTTTTAGCACAAGGTAGAATATATGAGTGAGTAACCTGGGAAACAAAACACACGGTTTCCCCTAGCTACAACCCTACAGTGATTCACGGTCGAATGCCTCTCCGAGTGACGCTGGAATGTTTTGTGTGAATGAGTAACCTGTCTAAGGAGGTGGGCTATATATAGACCTGCCTCTCCGAGTGACTCCCTCCAGCTAGCCAATCAGGAACAAGTACGTGGATCGTGTGTTTTTTTCGAGAGCTTGGGAGCCGTTGGATCAAGCGAAAGAAACACACCGCTGATCGAACGGCTCACAAGCGCTGGAAGGAAACACACGATCCGTGTGCTTCTTTAGTCCCGGTTGGTATTACCAACCGGGACTAGTTATAAAAATCCAACGGCTCACAAGCCCTCAAAAGAAACACACCCCTGATCCAACGGCTCACAAGCGTTTGAAAGAAACACACGATCCGTGTGCTTCACAAAAAATGACCATTTTGAACAATCAGTCACATGACCCATGTGTCAAAGATGGGCACATTATCACAAACTATGTCACGGGAATGTTTTCATAACACAATTACATAAAAGGTTTAATACATTATTACACATCACCAACAACACCCCCTATCTATTTTTCTTCTTCGCGTATGTCTTGCCTTTCTTCTGATTGCGCCGTAACCATGGAGTATCTTCATCATTTAACGGGATGCTTGGATCATCTTTGACTTTGAAGGGCGGAATTTCATCAAATTTATTGTAATCTTCTGACATGTCTGTCTTGTCCTCGACTCCCACGATGTTTCTTTTCCCTGAAAAAACTATGTGGCGCTTTGGCTCATCGTCTGATGTATTCGCTTCCTTCTCTTTTCTTTTTTTCGGTCTGCTAGACATGTCCTTCACATAGAAAACCTGAGCCACATGGTTGGCTAGGACGAATTTATCATTGTCGTACCCAAGATTCTTCTGATCCACTGTTGTCATTCCGTACTTCGGGTCTACCTTTACTCCTGACAGGTTGAACCATTTGCACCAGAACAAAGGGACCTTAAAGGAAGGTCCATAGTCAAGTTCCCATATCTGCTCTATGTAACCATAGTATGTGTCCTTTTGCCCATTGTCGTTTGTTGCATCAAACCGGACACCACTGTTTTGGTTGGTGCTCTTTTTATCTTGGTCTGCCGTGTAAAATGTATTACCATTTATCTCGTACCCTTTAAAGGTCAATATAGTCGAAGATGGTTGCTTGGCCAACAAGTATAGCTCATCTTCAACAATGTTGTCATTAATGAGACGTCTTTGCAACCAACCGCCGAAAGTCTTCACGTGTTCTCCACCAATCCAATTTTCAGGTTGCTCCGGGTATTCCGAGCGTAAAATATCCTTGTGTTCCTCCATATATGGAGCCACCAAGCTGGAATTATGTAGAACTGTGTAGTGTGCTTGAGTGAAAGAATCCCCGTCCATACATGTTGTTGATTTCTTTCCTAGCGTGCCTTTTCCACGCAGTCTCCCCTCATGGCGCGATTGAGGAACACCGATCGGATTCAGGTCAGGAATAAAGTCAACACAAAACTCAATGACCTCCTCTGTTCCATAGCCCTTGGACATGCTTCCTTCTGGCTTAGCACGGTTATGAACGTAATTCTTTAAGACTCCCATGAACCTCTCAAAGGGGAACATATTGTGTAGAAATACAGGACCGAGAACGGAAATCTCTTGGACTAGGTGAACTATGAGGTGCGTCATAATATTGAAGAAGGTTGGTGGGAACACCAACTCGAAGCTGACAAGACATTGGACCACATCCTTCTGTAAACTTGGTAGAGTTGCTGGATCGATTGCCTTCTGAGAAATTGCATTGAGGAATGCACATAGCTTCACAATGGGTACTCGCACGTTTTCTGGTAGAAGCCCCCTCAATGCAATCGGAAGTAACTGGGTCATAATCACGTGGCAGTCGTGAGACTTTAGGTTTTGGAACTTTTTCTCTTCCATGTTTATTATTCCTTTTATGTTGGACGAGTAGCCAGACGGGACCTTGATACTGCTCAGGACTTCGAAAAAGATCTCCTTCTCTTGCTTGGTAAGAGCGTAGCTGGCAGGACCTTTGAAATTCTCTGGATTCATCAGGTCGTCTCGTTCGTGCATATGTTGGTGGTGCAGCCGTGCTTTTGGTGTATCTCTCGACTTCTTCCCATGCACGCCCAATAAGTTTAGCAGGTTCACGCAAATATTTTTCGTCACGTGCATCACGTCGATTGCAGAGCGAACCTCTAGGAATTTCCAATAGGGTAGATCCCAGAATATAGATTTCTTCTTCCACATGGCTACGTGGTTGTCAGCGTCATTCGGAACAGATTGTGCGCCAGGACCCTTTCCAAAGATTACTTTTATATCTTTGACCATGTCATATATATCAGCACCTTTAGGGAGGGTAGGCTTCCTCCGTGTATCTGCCTCACCTTTGAAATGCTTTCCTTTCTTTCTTACGGGATGCCTGTCTGGAAGAAATCGACGATGCCCCGGGTACACATTCTTGCCTACATGTATACTTTCAGTCTCGCCTAAACAGTGTGTGCATGCGTTGTATCCCTTGTTTGACTGTCCTGAGATGTTACTAAGAGCGGGCCAATCATTGATGGTTATAAACAGCAACGCTCGTAGGTCAAATTCCTCCTGTTTGTACTCGTCCCACACACGTACACCTTCGTCAGCCCACAACTCTAAAAGTTCTTCAACTAATGGCCTCAGGTACACATCAATGTCGTTGCCGGGTTGCTTCGGGCCTGGGATAAGCACTGGCATCATAATGAACTTACGCTTCATGCATAACCAAGGAGGAAGGTTATAGATACATAGAGTCACGGGCCAGGTGCTATGACTGCTGCTCTGCTCCCCAAACGGATTCAGGCCATCTGTACTTAGACCAAACCTTAAGTTTCTTGCGTCACGTGCAAAGTCCTTGAACTCGTTGTCGATGGTTCTCCACTGCGACCCATCAGCGGGGTGTCTCAGCATCGCGTCTTCCTTACGATCTTCTTTGTGCCATCGCAACAACTTGGCATGCTCTTTGTTTCGGAACAAACGTTTCAACCGTGGTATTATAGGAGCATACCACATCACCTTGGCAGGAACCCTCTTCCTGGGGCGATCGTCGCCCTCAACATCACCAGAGTCATCTCGCCTGATCTTGTACCGCAGTGCACCGCATACCGGGCATGCATTCAAATTCTCGTGCTCACCGCGGTAGAGGATGCAGTCATTGATGCATGCATGTATCTTCTGCACCTCTAATCCTAGAGGGCAGACAACCTTCTTTGCTTCGTACGTACTGCAGGGCAACACGTTATCTCTTGGAAGCATCTTCTTCAATATTTTCAGCAGCTTTTCAAATCCCTTGTCAGATAGTCCATTCTCTGCCTTCCATTGCAGCAATTCCAGGGTGGTACCCAGCTTTTTCTGGCCATCTTCGCAATTTGGGTACAACAATTTTCTGTGATCCTCTAACATGCGCTCCAACTTCGACCTCTCGTTTTCACTTGCGCAGTTTATCTGTTCATCAAGAATGACCCGACGAAGATCATCATCAGACTCATCAACAATGTCCTCAAGTTCAGGCTCATCAACAATGTCCTCAAGTTCAGGCTCGTCTTCCCCCATTGCAGTATCACCGTGTTCACCGAACATAGGATAGTTGTCATTATCCTCTTCTTCTTCAATGTCTTCCATTATAACCCCTCTTTCTCCGTGCTTGGTCCAACAAAAATAATTGGGCATGAAGCCTTCTCGCAACAGGTGGGTGTGTATGGTTCTTGAGGAAGGGTAATTCCTCTTATTCTGGCATTTATCACATGGACAAAAAATAAAACCATTCTGCTTGTTTGCCTCAGCCACATCGAGAAAACTATGCATGCCATTAATGAATTCGGGACGACGTCGGTCACCGTACATCCATTGCCGGTTCATCTGCATTATATAAATTTATCAAAAACCAATATACTAAATCATCATGAATAGGGAACTGACTAAATTAATTAATTAATACAAGTTCATCACACGTTAAAACCAAAGTAGCGTAGTGACCATACATATATAGTTCTCATAAAAATACACACTGAAACCAACCATAAAACTCTCTAATTAATGCATTTAAATACAACAACAAATGCGATCAAAATCGCAACAAATGTAACAATTGACCCGACGGCATAATGATACCAAGCCTCTTTACTAATTGCATATTTTCTAATCTTTCTAATCTTCAGGCGCATTGCATCCATCTCGCTCTTGTGACCATCGACGACACCGGCAAGAACCTTTTCCAAGGTCATCTTCTCTCTTTCAGTTTTTTCCAATCTTTCTTCAGTTTTTTTCAATATTTCTTTCAGGTCATCATTTTCTTGTTCAACTAAATTTAACTTCTCAACAATAGGGTCGATTGGCATTTCCGGTTCCACTACCTCCTACATAAAAATATCTATGTCAAGTTGGTTGGCGTAATTAATTGTCATATAAACAGGAAATGAAAAAAGAAAATAGTTATAAAAGATAATATACCACATCCGAATCATAGACTGGACGAGGGCCAACGGGGACGGATATCAAAACCATGGCACTATACATAAAAAAAATTCATACACAACTAAGAAAATTATATACAAGTAAATATGTAAATCATACAAATAAAAAATTGTTTTGCTAAATAAGAACAATAGGCTCACCAAGGTGGTGTCGGTGACGGGGCGGCGCGGGCGATCGACGGCGGTGAGGAAGGGGACAGGACGGCACTAAAAATCCACAAATCATAATTTAATTTGAGCTCAAATTGCATATAAAACAAATGATCTCTGTAACTTAGGCATTTCATCAAACACCTAGCTAGCACAAGAAAAATGAAATGAGCAAGAAAATGAGCAAAACTTGCAATGCCGGAAGAGGGGATGAAGTTGCTAACCGTAGGACCGATGGGTGCCAACAATCTTGACAAATGGTGGAGAAAAATGGGGATGAACTAGAGCTCCCAAGAGGAAGGAGAGAGCAAAAATGGAGTTGAGCTCGAGCTGGGAAAATGGAGCTGCAGCACGGGGTGGAAGAAGGATATAGGGGGGACCTTTAGGACCGGTTTGTATTAAAAACCGGTCCTAAAGGTCTGACCGCTGGGCCCCCCTACTGCTGCAAACTGCCGAAAACCTTTAGGACCGGTTCGTGTTACAAACCGGTCCTAAAGGTTCTGACCGCTGGCCCCCCCCCGTGCCGCAAATGGTCGCAAAACCTTTAGGACCGGTTTGTATTACAAACCGGTCCTAAAGGATTCGCGGCCGTTTGCGGCAGGGGTGGGGCCAGCGGTCAGAACCTTTAGGACCGGTTTGTAACAAATCCGGGTCCAAAGGGGCTGGCTCAAAGCCCTTTTTTCTACTAGTGAATGCAAATAAAATTGCTCACTGTTTTACAATAAACTAAATGCAAAGAAATAAAATAAACTAAATGCAAGTGAAATAAACTAGCTACGGGTGGTCTTACCTAGGGTGGTGCTGCGGACGTGTGGGGAAGGTGGCAGGCGTCGTCGAGCTCGATCTCGAGGAGGGGCCGGCGGAGGAGGGCAGGAGGAGGGGCCAGAGGAGCTCGAGCTTGACAATGGCAGGAGGAGGAGGAAGGGCCGGAGGAGGACGGGGCGACGGCGCGGCGAGGACCGGGCGAGCGGCGCGGCGAGGACGGGGCGACGGCGCTGCGAGGGCGTGCGAGGGCGCGGCGCGGCGAGGACGGGGCGACGGCGCTGCGAGGGCGTGCGAGGGCGCGGGCTCACAGCAGCGGCGCGAGCTCACCGCAGCGGCGCGAGCAAGCTCATGGCAGCGGCGCGGGCAAGCTCATGGCGGCGGCGGCAGGTCGGGATGCAAGCTCACGGGGCGGCGGCGCGGGATGCGATTTGATTCGAGAAAGAAAGGGGAAAGAGAAAGGCTTTGATTCAGCCGATTCGATTCGGATAAGTTCCGAAACTTTGCCGTGCGCCCGTGGATGCACACGACAAAGACCTTCTTTCCCGTGAGTTTTCCAAATTTGCCGTGTGTGCGCCCGTGGCTGCACACGGCAAAGTCTTTTCTTTTTTCTTTTGTATTATATTTATTTCCTTTCATATTTTGTTTTTCAATTAATATTAATATTTCCTGGATAAGGTTCGGACAGTTTGCCGTGCGGGTGTACGCGTGGCGCACGGGTGTAGGGTTTCGCCGTAGCGGGTCCGGAGCGTCGGAATCCCACCAAAACTTGCATGGGTCCCTAATATATGTATAAGAGTGTGTTGGTAGATTGTGGGAACCAAGATAGAGCTCCGAGGTGCGACCCCCTATGAAAAAGTATGTTGGTGGAACCTCGCGCGGAGAAATCTAGGGGGTAGACCGCCGGGGGCCCACAGACCGCCGTTTTCGGGGGGTATGAGCTCCGGAGCACCGGAATCCCACCCAAACTTGCATGTGGGCCTAGGATATGTGTGGTAGTGTGTTGGAAGGTGTGATCCACCAAATGGTGCAAGGCATGGCTCCCCGGTGTGACCTTCCTCACTTTCGGCCGATAACACTTAGAAGATTCCTGGACGTGTGGGTTGAAGTGTCCCGCTGCGGGTATACCGGAGGCTAGAATGTGCCAAAGGGTACCAAACCTGGTTTTCCATTTGTCTAATAGATAAACAAACCTAAACCTATGAAAAAGTATGTTGGTGGAACCTCACGCGGAGAAATCTAGGGGGGTAGACCGCCGGGGCCCACAGACCGCCGTTTTCGGGGGGTATGAGCTCCGGAGCACCGGAATCCCACCCAAACTTGCATGTGGGCCTAGGATATGTGTGGTAGTGTGTTGGTAGGTGTGATCCACCAAATGGTGCAAGGCATGGCTCCCCGGTGTGACCTTCCTCACTTTCGGCCGATAACACTTAGAAGATTCCTGGACGTGTGGGCTGAAGTGTCCCGCTGCGGGTATACCGGAGGCTAGAATGTGCCAAAGGGTACCAAACCTGGTTTTCCATTTGTCTAATGCCTAAACAAACCTAAACCTATGAAAAAGTATGTTGGTGGAACCTCGCGCGGAGAAATCTAGGGGGGTAGACCGCCGGGGGCCCACAGACCGCCGTTTTCGGGGGTATGAGCTCCGGAGCACCGGAATCCCACCCAAACTTGCATGTGGGCCTAGGATATGTGTGGTAGTGTGTTGGAAGGTGTGATCCACCAAATGGTGCAAGGCATGGCTCCCCGGTGTGACCTTCCTCACTTTCGGCCGATAACACTTAGAAGATTCCTGGACGTGTGGGCTGAAGTGTCCCGCTGCGGGTATACCGGAGGCTAGAATGTGCCAAAGGGTACCAAACCTGGTTTTCCATTTGTCTAATGCCTAAACAAACCTAAACCTATGAAAAAGTATGTTGGTGAAACCTCGCGCGGAGAAATCTAGGGGGTAGACCGCCGGGGGCCCACAGATCGCCGTTTTCGGTGGGTATGAGCTCCGGACCACCGGAATCCCACCCAAACTTGCATGTGGGCCTAGGATATGTGTGTTAGTGTGTTGGAAGGTGTGATCCACCAAATGGTGCAAGGCATGGCTCCCCGGTGGGACCTTCCTCACTTTCGGCCGATAACACTTAGAAGATTCCTGGACGTGTGGGCTGAAGTGTCCCGCTGCGGGTATACCGGAGGCTAGAATGTGCCAAAGGGTACCAAACCTGGTTTTCCATTTGTCTAATGCCTAAACAAACCTAAACCTATGAAAAAGTATGTTGGTGGAACCTCGCGCGGAGAAATCTAGGGGGGTAGACCGCCGGGGCCCACAGACTGCCGTCCCTGCTTCTTTGCCGTGCGTCGTCCGCTATCTTTGCCATGCGCCGCTATCTTTGCCGTGCGTCGTCTCTTTGCCGGACGGCAAAGTTTTCTTTGCCGTGGGACGGCGCATGGCAAAGAAGCGATGCACGGCAGACGAAGGCGGGAAGCGGTGGAAGAAGCACACGGATCGTGTGTTTCCTTCGAGCGCTTGTGAGCCGTTGGATCGGAAGCACACGGATCGTGTGTTTCCTTCGAGCGCTTGTGAGCCGTTGGATCAGAAGCACACGGATCGTGTGTTTCGTTCGAGCTCTTGTGAGCCGTTTGATCGGAAGCACACGGATCGTGTGTTTCTTTAGAATGCTTGTGAGCCATTGGATCAGGGGTGTGTTTCTTTTGAGGGCTTGTGAGCTGTTAGATCTGCACTCCCACCTCATCCACAGGTACACCTTCTAATCGCCTATAAATAGCGACGTCCCTGCAGCGAACGGCACACAACGAGCGTCTACCTTTGCCACCGAACCCAATGGTTGGATTTAGCCTACCCGCTGGCATGTTCCCTGGCATTATTCTGTTTGTCCTTGTTCGTCGGCCAACCATTGGAGCCACCTCCTGTAGGTCGGTGAATAAGGACAACACAACGACGATGTTGGAAACACAAGCCCTCGGGTAGGTTGAATCCAACCACTGGATTAGGGTGACACAATGATGAATTGCCGAGGAGGTGGGAGTGTTGGTGGTGGAAGTGGTAGCCATGCCCCTCGGTCGGATCCAAGCAGGTGCAAGGCTCTCTGATGATCTACAACATTCCCAACACTTTTTGGGACGGTCGTTAGATCATCAGAGAAGTCTTGCGGCTGCTTGGATCGAAGGTCGATTTGCTGCTCACGACGACGCGAGACGGATTGCCAACACTTTTCTGTTTATTTTTTCTTTCTTATGTTTTCTGTTTATTTTTTCTCTCTTATTTTTTCTATCTATTTGCTCGTGAGTGCCTGCAGCTGGTCGCCGTCGTCCTCAGCCATGCAGCAGCGCGCCCACTTGCCGGACCTTGGTGAGGGATCCAGGTCGCATCGTCGATCCGGATCTTCTTTGGTGGTATTGGCCACGGAATGTGCAGAGAGCGCCGGCCCCCGAGGAGGTGGTACGTCGCCGTATCAGGGAGGAGGACGAGCACGTCCTTCGCTACATGTATTTGTTCGATAATACAAATAACAGGCGTTGGTCGCTACTTCAGAATCCTTATGACGCGAGCGAGTCTCTCATGGTTCCGGCTCTTTGGAAGCAGAGCGTCCGCGGCTCAGCACCGCGCGGCTTAGGACCTGGTCATAGTTAGTTTGAGTACCTATGTTGAGTACTGTGTGTGTTCTCATCTATGTTGAGTACCTATGTTGAGTGTTGTGTGTGTGTGCCCACCTATGTTTTCTTCATATGTTGTTCCTCTTTCTCCAGGCGTTTTGTTTCGTTCCGAAGTTGTTTTTGGAAACCCTAATATGTGGGGGCGATAACACTTAGCAGATTGGCCGAAGCTTGTTTTGCTTCGAAACCCTGATATGTAGGGTTTCGCCGTAGCTGGGTCCGGAGCGTCGGAATCCCACCAAAGCTTGCATTGGTCCCTAATATATGTATAAGAGTGTCTTGGTAGGTTGCGGGAACCAAGATACAACTCCGAGGTGCGACCCGCTTCGTCTACCACCTTGACCGGCGTCGAAAGAGGGTAGGCACATGGACTTTTTCCCTTGGTTGTGAGTTGTTATGACATAGGAACATGGAAAACAACCTATTATCATAGATTCTCACAAAATTGCCACCGGACGGTTACACCGAAACGGGACTTTTCGCCCGTTACGTCCACTTGTTAGGGGTTTCGACGCATGCGACCCGCACTACCGAAGGGTTTATATATATTATCGACAAAAATAATTAATTTAAGTAAATGAGTGTATTAGAAGCCTTAACAAAAAGTAAACAAAGGATGCCTATGAAAACAGAAGAAATAAGAGGGGGGTGCAAACACATGGTTTGCCGTGCGTTTCATCCTAGGACACACGGCAAAGAATATTTGCCGTGATGGTCTACTGAGGGCTCACGGCAAAGAGGAGATGTGCCGTGCGCCGTTCACCATGGCGCACGGCAAAGAGGAGATGTGCCGTGTGCTGCGTTCACCCGCACGGCATAGTGTTTCCCGCGAATTGTTTTAGAGCGCGGGAATTAGCCGCGCGACGGGAATTTTTTTCCCGTGAAATATTTGGGAAGCGCGGCAAATCCTGGTCAACAGGTTTGCCGTGCAGGCTAGCACGACGCACGGCAAAGAATTCTTTGCCGAGTGTTTTACGTTTGCCGTGCGCTTTTTGTTTATTTTGCCGTGCGGGTTTCTTTGCCGTGCGCTCTGCGTCTGATATGCCGTGTGGTTTTCGTTGCCGTGATCGTTTCCGTGCCCACACGGCAAAGAATTCTTTGCCGTGTTCCGTGAATCTGGAAGCGCACGGCAAAGAAGGGTTTACACGGGAAAGACAGATTTTCCGGTAGTGACTTGTCATCAAGGTGATTGTTTTCTTCCTAATATAAGCACATTTTTGCATACCTTAACTCTATTTGGTCGATCTGCATATAATTATTAGCACTTGGAAAAACTAGTACAGCACAACTACTCTACGAAGCACCTTTGCATATGCTAGCCTTGTCTTGCTAAAAAAAGCAAATTTAATTTTTGAAAATCATCCAGCTAGATCGTTTTTGTAACAGCATTAATTTGTGTCTTGCAGGAAGAGGAAGGATATGGAATGAGTCTTGTCTGCCAGCTTCATCGTACTTGTTATGCATGTCTTCCTGGTTGCCTAACTATTTTTTGCTTTCTGCTAAATATCTGCTGGTTCCACAAGAAAGGCTTCTGGCTTGTTTGCCAACGAGTTTGAAGGAGCTATTCCTTGTTGCCTAGGAAGGATCTTATATGTGGGTCTACTTTTATGCTGTATGAACGTATAGGTAATATATATCAAGTCTGTATATCCCTAGGCTTGTCAAAGAAAGTTTGTGGTGTTTGAGCTTTCAACTGCAATCTTTAAATTGTGTCATTGTGTCACTTGGTCCTTGAACGTGCCTCTGTTATACCAAGTTTGCATGTGAAATTATGAGCTAGCATCACATACCGTAATATTCTATAGATTTGCCTGATCCAAGTAATCAAGCCAGAAATGGCACCATAACAAATTGTTTCTTCTTCATTTGGTTCGGCTTTTCTTTCCAGTCAGATTTAGGAGCTCTGAGAAGTTGTTTCAGACTTGCAATCAGAGATAAATAACCAAAGTGAAGCTCATTGTAAGGAGGAGAACCGAACAATCAAGGATAACATTGCTTTTGTCATCAGTTATGTATAAAAAAATAAAATTAAAATTAAAAAAAAAATTCGAACTTTGTTTTGAAAATGAAAATTTGAATTTTTTTAAATACTATGCCGACGGTTTTGCCGTCGGCGTAGCAGGCTACGCCGAGGGCCGGGCTACGCCGACGGCCCATGTGGCTTCCCCGAGGGAGGTCTATGCCGAGGGACTACGCCGAGGGCTGCCCTCGGCGTAGCCTACGCCGACGGCCAAACGTGGCTACGCTGAGGGCAGCTGGCCGTAGGCGTAGCGAGCGATTCCTGTAGTGCGTCGCAGGATTTCGAGTTCTTCGTCGTCATACACCAAAGTTCATGGGAGGACAAGCTGGTACGCGCGCGCGTAGTACCTCCTAGCTAGTCGCATTCATCTCTCCCTTGCTGTCTCTCATCCATCCGTTCGGAATTCTACACTTTGATGTTTGATCAGTCTCGGTCGTTCGATCCTTGCTGCACGCGCGCAGAGGCTGCCTGACAAGTTCGCGGAGCTGCTCGACGGCCGTGAGCCCCGCGAAGTGAAGCTGCGCGAGGCAGGCGGAGGGCGTCGCCTGTTGGACGTGGAGGTGGTGTTGGACGGACATGGTCACATATATCTCGGGCGCGGCTGGGACAAGTTCGCCCGCGAGCACGGCGTTCAGCTCGGACACTTCCTCGTCTTCAGCTACGACGGCGACGCGGTGCTCACCGCCAAGCGCCAAGGTGTTCGACGGAACCATGTGCCGCAGGCACTACAAATACGAAGACGACGATGACAGCGCCAGCATGGCGACGATTAAAGAAGAAGATCAAGGCAGCGAGAGTAGCAGCGAAAGTGGCAGCGAGAACATCATCGACAGGGGCAGCAAGAACAGCGCCGACAGTGGCAGCAAGAACAACATTGGCGCGGCGGAGATGGACATCGACGACGCGCCGACGTCGCAGTTCACCGTCATGCTGAGGCCGTGCCACTTCGATTCCTGTACCTGTCCCATCGTGCTATCTAGTTACTAACTGATTCCATCCGCCGCTCGCCGGATCGTACCTGTCCCATTGTCGAAATGCATCCACCACATGTCCGTGAGGTTATTCATCTTTACATTTACCCAACTAAATCAAGGATATGGGGATTAGAATTCAACCAGAGGCGTTTATGCATCCATTAATACGTTTTTTCTTCTTTCTTGATATTTTGCGCTTCTTCGTTTTCAATATTGTGCGTGCTATCACAATCAACACCATAATATGGTACTTTGATTTTCACTATGCTTTTATGTTGATGCTCTATAATCATCTACCCGTTCATGTGTTGGCAGTTGGCAGTTTAGCATGCTATTGAAGAAATCGAGTAAAAAACCCTCTCTACTAGAAGCAACCTCACATGTTGCTGTGCCAAATAACAAATGGTGCAACAATAAATTGTATTGTTTTGGAACTGTAAAATATAGTGTTGAAGATCTAAACAAGCCCAAATAATGTGCAACGGAGGATGCATGATGTGGCGTTGACCTTGGACGGACATTCAAGAGTTCATCCTTGTTGCATATAAGTTCATCGTCGATCACATCTTTCCCGTAGCAACACATGGGTATTTAGCTAGTCTTGGTACATCAAAGATAATTATTTGTTGTTCCTTTCATGCATATGGTGCAGAACTATATTTTGTATTGAACTCCATTTTAGGCAAAGCAGCTCATTTGAATGAACTAGTAGTAGGTGCTAATTAACTACTAGTAAGTGCTAATTATCTGGGCTAATCCATAAAGCAGTAGCTGGACAGTATAAAACCCCACAGTAAGGCATCTTGTAAACCTTGGTGCGCATGTTCACCACCCCAAGCTCACCGTTGCGGCGGCGCTCGAGGTGGAAGGTTGCTAGGCGAAGCAGAACCGGGTTGTTGCCGGTGTGAAGGTCGTAGCCCTCGCGCTTCATGGTCTCTAGGAGGCAGAACTCCGCATTGCCCATGTAAGTGAGTTTGGCAGAGAGGTGCCCTGTCCTGATATGGTCGTAGACCCTCTCCGTGGTGGTGGTGCAGGCCGGAGGACCTGTACAACGGCGGCTATCAGGTGGGATGACCTTGCACATGGAGATGTACCCTCTATTACGCGAGCAGAGTCCCACAAAGGCGTCGAGCTCCTGCACGAAGTAGGCCTTGCCGATGAAAGGCAGGAACCAGTCGCCCAGCCTTATCCAAAAGAAGAAGCCGGTGTGGCAATAGAAGGTACCCCTGTTCGACAAGGAGAGGAATAAGAAGGAGCCACTGGGATGCAGCGCGTAGGACTTGACGTAGCCGGGCCACTTGATCGGCGGCGGAGGGAGATTCTCCCATAGCCATTCTCCATGGGCACGGTAGGGAGCCGGTCCAAGCTTCTTCATCGCCATTCTCCCTTTGTTTGTGGTTTCTCTGGTCTGGAGGGCGTAGATGTCGTGGCCGACGGTCAGGAAGTCATTCTTCGGGGCGAGCAGACGTGGGCATTTGACCACCGTGGACATCTCGCTATCGTACACCATGGTGCCGCCGCGGTAGAAAGCGAAGATCATGCTGCCCGTGCACGCGACGTCGTCGCACGGCGAGCCATCTGGAGAAGCCAGCCGGATCGCCGCGTGGTGAGCTGGCAGACGATGCGCCTTAGACTTCAGATCGTTGCCCTTGTCCGGTCGGAAGCCGTCGACATCTAGTTTGTACACCGTGTATCCCAGCTCCTTGTCGGGGACGATTAGGTGGAGTCGCCCACGACGACGGCGCCGCTCGCCTGACTGGAGATGTTGCAGTTCTTCGTCCTCAGGCTCAGATCGCGGACGCTTCCCCATAGCGCTCTGCGTCCGTAATCTGTACTCGCTTCTCTTTGATTTCGCTCGCTGTCGGGCTCTCGATAGACCTTGCTCGGTTGGTACTACCAATGCCTCGATAAGCAAGCAACTACGTGGTTTGGGCTCCGATCCCTATGTGATACTCGTATATATAGAGAGGGAGACCGTGCTCCTGAAACCACTTTTTTTGTCCTTGTCGAATACGGTCAGTATCCATATCCAAGTCGAATACGGTACCATCTCGCAAAATCTCGTCACGTATTAGGTGTTGCGAATTACAAAAAAAAAAAAAAAAAAAAATTAGGTGTTGCGAAAAAGCCCTCATCCTTTCCCGACAAGCCTCCCGCTCCCTCCGCGTCGTCTCCGCGTTGACGGCCGCAGCGCCGCTTCCCCGCGCCATGCCTCGCCCTCGCCGGCAACCAGCGCCGCTCCCCCACTCGCCGCTCTCCCACGCGCCACCTCCCGGTCTTCTCACAAGAGCCGCGCCGCTCCCCCACGCGCCTCCTCTGGTTCCTCTCCCCGGCGTTCCCCATGCTCGGAAATTTGGAGTTTTTATCCTGCGATTCGGATGGCTCCGGCGGCTCAGAAGCAGTTGATCGAGGTCTTGCGGTGGCTCCTCCACCTTTGATTCGTCTCGGAGGAGCGGCGCTGGTGGCTGGAGGGCATGGGGACGAGCGAGGCGATGAGCGCTGCTGCGGGGCGACTAGGTGGAGAAAGATTCCACCTTTTCCTCTATGGCGTGCGGTGGCGCAGGTGTCGGTAGTGGCGCAGAGGAGCTGTTCTTCAGGGAGGAGACCCGGCAGGGCAGCTGCTCCGTCGTTGATCTCTATGAGCTCGAGGTGACCTTTACCCATCCTAGGTTGTTTCCTCTACGCAACAAAAGGTGGTATTCTCCACATTGCATCTCAACTTCACATTGCAGCTGGATTAATGGCACAACTGAAGTTTTTCTTTTCTTTTCTTGTGAGAATATCACTTCCTTTTTGATGAATAAAGCTTCATAGAAGCTGATTTGGCTGCACAAATAAAACTTGCTAGTTGCGGCTATTTGATCACAGAAATCAAAACAAATGGAGTATTTTGACAACTTTCCATGAATGGGGGGACCATTAATTTTCAGGGTACAGTTAGACACTAGAACAGCACAAATCTAGCAAATGAACCTATGGAGTACTCTAGAAAAGATTTCTCCACGAGGTCCATACAAGCGCTGCTCAAATTATTCAGTAGTTCTGTGCATGTCTTTCTCACATGTCGCAAGGGTGTTGTGCTGCTTGTTTTTCTAGACTGGTGTTGTTTATGTTGATTACAGAGAAATACAAAGAAGAAGATGGGGTCCTTGAGTGAGGCCAGAGAGAGGTTAAGATAGCTTTTTCTATGTAGAGAAGAAGAAAATCATAAATCTGAAAGGATTAGCTTGTACTCCCATGATAATAAACAGAAGAGCCATCAGGGCCTACTGAATTCAAGTTCCTACTGAATTTCATGAATAGGTAGAATCAGGGCCATAAACAGAAGAGCCCCAACTATGCATGCAAACCGTTTTTTGCCCCGTCACGATTTAGGTGTCGCACATATATGCACTCTACTATTGCACATCATATCAAGCTGCCTTTGATGTTCCTCATCTGCAAATGAAGAATAATTTCCTGATTTGTCATTATATGGAATTGCAGTTATACAGGACTGTCACACTTGTACAAGACAGTTTTGAGGCCGCTGTCAACATTTGTGTCACGACAAGAATAATGGAACAGAGGTGTATTCAACAATATTCCTGTACATTCAAAATTTCCACTGTCTATGAAGCTGTCTATGAGGTAAATTTTCTTCTGTCTGCAGAGGTATTGAGTTCTAGTATGGGTTCTGGTTCTAACTTGCAGTATACAATCATGAGCCTTACATTCAAAGAAACTGTGAGATAAAATTAGTATAGGCAACCGAGGGATTCCTGCTCTAGGCGTTTTGTGACAGTGCAGTCCAGTAAACAGTGTCTTTGTGCAGTCATCATGCCCCTTATTGACCCTGATGCAGCCTTTGATTTCTTCACCTTATGTTTAGGCACCAAGTGAGTATCCTCCTCACCTAAGTTCTGAAAGGCAAACACATTATGCCTCTTGGGTCTCTCTGGGTTGGTGATTACAGTAGCACTAGGGGCGCCACTATTAGCTTCCTGTATCAAACTTGAGAACCATGGAAACATGCCCTGCTTAACGTAGAAGAGAATGTATGCTTCCTGATGTAGTGCACTTGTCTCAGTAATGGAATCAACCTGCAACAGAAATTTGACTGTTAGAAACTTGACCTAGAACACAAAACTAGAAAACAAACCTCACACTTACAATTGAGTCATTCATCAAGTGCCAACTGCTTGGTGAAGAACGAATAGTGGACATATAATGGCCAAAGTTAGGAAGGCCAGAATGCTCAACAACGCCATATAGATCATATTTTAGATCCTGATGAATGTGAAAATACAAGCAAAACATCAAAATATGCTAATTAATAAACCTACAAGTGGAAAATAGCACAACAACTCACCTCCTTCTCTGGATTGCGGGAACCACTAGATCGCAGAGGTAGTCCCTCATTACATCCCGAGTAACTTTCACTGGTTTTACCAAACTTAGATGTTTCTGGACAGTAAATATTGTCTAGACACTAAATAATGTCTATATACTAGAAAAAGTTTAGACATGTTTCATTCGATGGAGGGATTTCTTGATTTTTTTATTAGAATCAAAATCTGACTTATGTTGGCCATTTGCGTCTGTGTTCAAGAAAAATAAAATACTTGCCCTAAGTATCTTTAGACAGCCGGACTTTGAGTCCTTAACCAAACCGGCCAATTTGTACATATATACGCGATTCAGTTCATACATATACACACATCCGGACTCTTGGGTCCTTGAGAAAAGAGACCCCCAAAAGCAAAGATAGAACAAGGTATACTGGGGATGGCCCGGTTTACAAGCATGCAAACACCGCCCAAAACTACCCAAAGGTTCCAGACTCTTGGGTCCTTACCAAATCCATTACTCAATCCCTGTAATCTTATGATCGATCACGCTCCGTGGATCCCATGTGACAATGAAAAACAGCGACTGATGGAGAACCCTCACGGGATCATTTACAACGATGGCACCATATTTTTGTATAGCTTTATTCCTGAGGTGGTCGGCAGGTGCATACGCACGCTCATCTTCACGGCGGCTATCCTGCGCCACGGTGATACGGCGTGGACGTCCGGGACGAAGAGGATAGATGTACCGAAAAGCCGCTATTTGTCCGTAGCATACCATGACGGCGTGGTCGTGCTGTTAATGGGCATGAATTTCTGGTATGCCATTACAGTGCACGACTTAGGAGGCGAGAAGGTCATGCCAATGTGGAAGACATTCAGGCACGGGGAGTACATCCCTGATGGCAACTACGTTTTTGAATCCTGTGGCCAGCTTATGTGGGCATCTATCCTGGTAAAGTGTCAACCTGGTTCTGGCGGCGACAACCCGCCGCCGCCGAGCGCAATTTTGGTGACGGTGGAAGTGCTGGAAGAAACCAAGGAGGGCGGCGAGATGGGGTGGGTGACAAGAGATGGACGGAGCTTGGGTGACCATGTCCTATTTCTCGGGTCGCCGGCTAGTTTCGCCGTCGACGCGGTGCAGCTGGGTGTTCCCGGTGGGTGTGCCTACTTTGTTTGTCGGACTGGCGTGTTTAGGTACAACTTCGTCAACGATGAGGCCCAATTCTTGGAGCAACTACGCCCCGGATGGGGTGCCAACAGGTCCTTTACGTGGCTCAGGCCACAACTTACCATTTCTCCGATTCAAGAAATCCAAGAAAGGCTCCAAGCTTCAAGAAGAAATTAGAAATTAAGTTACCAACTCTATGGTCCCAGCTGATGGATGCGCTCTAAAATGTGTGACTTTACGTTGGTCTCCGAACCAGTCATTCTGTAATTTTGTATTGCAATGAGTTGTTTTTTCCGTCATGCTATAAGCGCGCATAAGAAGTATTTCTATGTGTACATAGAACAGCGATTAGAGTTTGATTTTGTGATTCAACCACCTTGTTTGGGTCACGTGGCTATCGCAACCAGAGAGAAAACAATAAATAGTGATTACGTGAGAGCATTGCACTGAAGCTGTTTAAAAAAAGTGGAAAAAGCAATCACTCCGTGTCGAAGTGCTTATAACAAACATGTCATGCGTGAGCCAATCAAATGACCACAACATGCATGCCTGTGTGCAAAGACTGATGTTGCATCAATACTTGTGTTGCTAACCACGTATGCCATGTGGTGATAGTCACTTCCTCGAACCCGTATATAAGCTGCTCCGTTCTCTATCTATACTTATTATAAAGCAAACCCCACTAACTTACAATTAATGATTCTATCTTAACATCCAACCTATCCACATCACTTCCCCTTTTAGCCAACCAATTGTCCACATCATGTCACTAAAATTTATCTTATTGTCCACCTCTACATGCAATTTTTCCTTTAGCCATTAAATTGTCCACGTCATTGTTTTATTTTGTTGTGCAAATGATAGGACCACACAACCCCGCAATGTAATTACTAAATTAAATCATGTGTTATGTGTTAGGGGAACACCCGAAAAAGTTTGCCAATCAAGTGAATTTTTTGCTTGCATATTTCTATAGTTTGGTTCCAATTTATGAGTTTATCAGGTTATTAAGAGATACCCGCCGCAACGCGCGGGGTATCGTTCTAGTTCCTCAAACGATGTGGTACTAAAAGAAGAAGTGAAAATCCAACAAACCAATACCATAAATATGAAATCCCACCCAACACGGTTGGGCCCTTCCCGTGCAGATTGAACGTTGCAATGGCCCACAAAGGACCCCTCCATCCAAATATGGAAGTAATGCGTATGGCCTATGTATCAGTGCCACCAACACGAAAATGCGGTGGAGCACCCGGCGACGCACCCACCCCGTATCTCACTATTCCCTTCCCACCTAAGAGCAGGATTAATAGTATAGCCAACTGCTGGCTATAAGAAAGTACCATGTCATCTATAGCCAACATATAGTCAATATGTACAATAGTTACCTATAAGATCCTACTACTTTATTACTATTTGGCCCACCTTTCACTCTAACAAAGTGCCTAGGAGAACGTGTTAGAGCTGGCTCTTGCATTAGAGCCCGCTTACCTTCTCTCTTCTCTTCTCTCCCCTCCAACTAAGCACATATATAATATTTTAAGTCTTACAGCTTGCTGACTAGGATCTATTATCACGAAACAGGCTTTCGCCCCGCTTTATAAATAAAGCAACGACCAACAAACAAGCAAGGGTACAAACGCAACACCACACAAGCTGGGGCAACAGCAAACACACGCAAACGCCCAAAGAAAAAAGAAAAGAAACAAAATGGAGACATAGGCGGATCGACTAAACTACGATGACCCGCAACTGCTGCGCCCTCCGAAGGAGTACCACCACGCTCGTAGCGCCGAATCATCTAGTACCAAGAAGCACCTTCAAGAAGGAGAGCTCACGCTGCTGCCCGGACCATCGCTGGTCCTAGGGTTTCCCCCGACACACTAAGGGAGGCAGACAAAGGGTAGCCACGACGCACTTCAAGAAGGAATGGTGCCACCCAAAGGCGGCACCGCGTCGGTGTCGGGCGAGCCGACAAGGATTTCTCCCGAAAAAACCCTATCCACCGCCCTCAGACGATCCGGAGCACAGGAGCCCTGCGAGGACGAGGCCTCGGCACCACTAGACTCACCGCCCGCCAACTTGCGCCACCACGTTCGCCGAGTCACCATCGTCGTCTCTCCGAAGCTAGCTACACGAGGTCTGCAAGACGGAGGCGTGAGGTAACTAGACACGGGATCAGCAGGACCACGGCCGCGCGGGAGGGAACTTCCGTCTTGCAGACCTCGTGTAGCTAGCTTCGGAGAGACGACGGTAGTCGACCGGACGCGGCCACAGGACACACTGGTCCCAGTTAGGTTCGGCTGACCGCTTGCCACACTGCAGGGGTACACCAATCCCAATAGGGTCCAGCCGGACCAAGGTTGGGCCTGTTAAGTCCGCCGCCACGATGCAACAGGTCGGCCACCGTCACCGCTGCTCCCCTGTACCAGCTACACCGCCCCCAAGAGTAGGATGAACCGAGGTCAGAATTACCACGGCCGCGCGAGAGGGAACTACCTCCACCGCCGAGGGCGGTAGTCGATCGGACGTGGCTGCAAGCACACCAGTCCCCGTAAGGTCCGGCCGGGCCCGACGGGCCCGTAAAGCCCCCGCGGGGGCACACCAGTCCTAATAGGGTCTGGCCGGGTTCGGATTGGGCCCGTGAAGCTTGCCGTCACGCTGCAACAGGCCGACCGCCGTTGCCGCTGCCCTCGGGACCCACAACCTGGCCGTCTGCTGCAGCTCGGACTGCAGACCTACCCAGCCCACCCCAGATGGGTCCCAAAGGGCCCCGATCTGGGCCACGAGAGCCGTGCCGTGCTGCTGCCCGTCGGCACCCACCGTTGCGTCCACTACTACAGAATAGGCTATCTGTGGCGCACCAATTTGGACTTCTATGGCGCATCCCTGGAAACAGGTGGATGCGCCACAAAATCCTCGCCACTAAAATATATTTCTGTGGCGCATGCCGGTGGTGCGCCACAGAAATGCGAAGATTCTGTGGCGCACCCAGAACCGTGCGCCACAGAAATATTTCAGTGGCGCACCCACCCCCATGCGCCACAGAATTTTTTTCAAATTTCAAAAAAAAAAAAGGCGGCCAGATCTAGATCTAGATCTAGATCTAGCCGCCGGAATTTTGTCGGAGCTCGTGTTGTCGTGGGTGGAGTAGGGGGTCGCCGGAGGTGGATGGGTGGAGGATGGGGGTCGCCGGGGATGGTGGAGAAGGAGAAGAATGTCGCCGGAGGAGGTTGCCGGAAGTGGAGGTGGAGGTCACCGGAAGTGGAGGTCACCGGAGGTGGAGGTTGAGGAGAAGGTCGCCGGGGTGGTGGAGGAGGTCGCCGAAGGTGGAGGTGGAGGAGGAGGTCGCCGAGGTGGTGGAGGAGGTCACCGGAGGTGGAGATCCCGAAGGTGGAGGTCCCGAAGGTGGAAGTCGCCGGAGGTGGAGGTGGAGGTGGAGGTGAGAAGATGTGGAGGAAAGGAGAGGAGAGGAGAAAGGGAGAGCAGAAGGGGAGAGAAGTGGAGGAGAAGGGGAGAGGAGAAGTGGAGGAGTGGAGGGAGGAGTGGAGAAGAGAAGGAGAAAAGAGAGGGAGAAGGGGCTGGCGGGATTCAAAATTTGGAATCCCGCCCAACAATTCTGTGGCGCATGGGCTAGACATGCGCCACAGAATTGTCTTATATATATATTTTTTTGACTTTGCTGGAAAAATTCTTCTGTTGGTCATAACTTTTTTTCCGTTTCGAATTTAGAAAATCTAAAAAAGGTCCAACCGGGTAAACCCGGTGAGGGCGGATCCGAAATTTTCTCTAGTTTTTTTTTAAGGTATTAAACGCATTTTTTCGACGTCATATGCAAAAGTTATGCCCGTTTTACTATTTTTTCACCTACTTTTACAAAAAAAGTCAAAATGTGTATTTTAAATTTTTCCTAACAACTAGACCCAAAACCTTCCCTACATCTAAAAGGATTTTATTTTTTTGAATTTTTTTTCATTTTCTTTCACTTCGTGCAAAACTGAAAAGGCGATCCACAGGGGGGTGGTGGGATCTGTTTTGAAGAATTCTGTGGCGCACGGGCCACATGCGCCACAGAAATATGCCTTTCTGTGGCGCATACAGCTAGATGTGCCACATAAAGATACATTTCTGTGGCGCATGTTGGATGTGCGCCACAGAATTGTGTGTTTCTGTGGCGCATCTAGCTATATGCGCCACAGAAAGGCATATTTCTGTGGCGCATGTGGCCCGTGTGCCACATAAATGTATATGCGCCACAGAAAACCATATTTCTGTGACGCATATAGCTAGATGCGCCACAGAATGTTGGAATTCTGTGGCGCATGCAAAACTATGCGCCACAAAAATACTTTTCTGTGGCGCATGCAACACTATGCACCACAGAATGTGGTTCACCTATAGCTAGTTTCCTAGTAGTGGTCGCCCCGCAGCACCGTGGGCGCCGCCGTCGTCGCGTCGCCTCCCGGCCGAGCCGGACCACCGCCGCCCTGAAAGCACCGCGGCCTGGGTGGGGAACCCCCGAATCCCCCACCATCACCCGGGGAGAAGCCAGCCGCCGCCACCGACGCCGCCCAGGCCACGCCCGGTGGCCCCTGCCGACGGCGGCGACGAGGAGAGGAGGGGAGAGGACCTGCAAGAGGGAGGTGGGGAGGCGCGTAGCCGCCGCCTAGGGGGCAACGGGCGCGCACGCGAGCGAGAGGAGGGGAGGGAAGGGAGGAGGAGAGGTAGAGGCGAGCCGGCGGCGGGAGCGCGCGCGTGCGGGAGGAGGGGAGAGGGGGGGGGGGGGAGGAGGCGGGCCGACGGCGGCCGCCGCGGGAACCCTAGGGAGGAGAGTCGCGGGAGCCTTTGACTGCCACGCGAGGCTTGTGGGAGGAATGGAGTACTTGCTCTAACCAACGCACCTGATCAGCTCTTCCCCATACTATATTGTATCCCCGGGCGTATGCACGCCGTATTGTATGCTCCGGCCGGTACGACAACCATGTGGTGACATCACGCATCAATAAATGCCATGCAGCCTCTCATTAAGCTAACCCATGTGAGCAATAAATGACATGCATGCAGACTCAGCTTAACTTAATCAAGAGAGATTAGATATTCACTGACATCGTGGTACAACACATTATTCCTATCTAGAAAGATAGTATCACATCGATCATTGGTCGGGTTACCATTGGAGCCTAGGCCCTAGCTAGCTCGTTACGATCATCGATCATTGGTGCGAACCCAACACCGGCCGGCATGTCTGCCTCGAACTCGACGCCACCAGCCAGCCGTTAGGCCCACATGCCATCAGACCTGCTCCGCGACGTCTCCACCCGCCTTCGTCCGCTTCAACTCCATCTGCAGGCCGTGGCGTGATCTGCAGCTCCACGATCCGGCTGCTCGCCGCGCGTTCCCGCCATGGCTGATCTTGTAATATATAGCATTACCCAGACCCCCCGGAAAAAATCCCGGAGGCTAGGAATAATGTGTTGTACCACGATATGATGTTACGGCTGGAGAGAAACTCGAACCCTCCGGAAATATCCCCGGCTGTAAACATCAGCCGTCTCGGATATATGGATATATCAAGCTGCCTCCGTGTCTTACAAATAAGAGAAGGCAAATAATAATAGTCGGCTCTGATATACCTATCATTAGAGACGGCCAAAGTATTTAGCCGTCTCGAATAATCATAGAGTTGGAAATGGCCAATAATAATAGCCATCTCTGATAGATCTATAATTAGAGATTGCCCTTTGGATCCTATCTTGCTTCGTATTCGTATTCGACTCATAGTCAGCTAGCTCGATCGACAGTTCGATCGAAGGTAACTATATGTGTTCGGTACAACTTGTAAACGGTCTGGGCTAAAACCACATGCACAGGCCGACTTCAGAATCACCATATTTTCGCTCACAGATCCTCTTGTTCCTTCCTACTCCCTCAGTTCCATAATGTAAGCCTTTTTAGCATTTCTCTTTCCTTCCATATCTAGACATGTTTTAGTGCAAGATTCATTTGAACCTTTACATTAAAACATGTCTAGATACGGATGGAAAGAGAAATGCTAAAAAGGCTTACATTATGGAACGGAGGTAGTACTACTTTAGTTAAGAATAAGGTTAGGGGTCTCTGATATGTAGATTCGTATAGTTAAATTTCCAATGATTTGTCATGAAAGACATATCATGTTTCATAAGAGAAAAGCCAAGGGCTGAGTTTTTTACAACGCGGGTCAGCACAAACGCTAGACGTGCACCCCACGCTGTCAAGGCAGCCACATCCTACACTGACACATCGTACAGTTAATCATAGACTCCCTCTTTTGAACGGGTAAATAGCTCATATGCGACGTTTTTCCACGGCGATTGATGGGCAGCGACGTCGTTGGCAGGAATTGCTCTGCTACGACATCTCTGTGAGCACAAATTGCTCTGCTGCGACATGGCGCTTAATCACAATCGTTACGATTATGGGGAGCCAGGTGGGACCCACGACTTGTACACGTCAGCAACGGCGACCGTGCCGTTAATAACCTATCCTGCAAATTAAGTGGATTTTGTTAAAGGAAGGTTTGCATTACGGGAGCAATAATTACGGAAGCATAAATCTGGCCCACGCTTTCAACAAGAGAGTCGGATGGCCTTGTTAAATATCCGACGACAACCGTCGTCGGAATCCGACGCCGATTCCTAGCAGCGCCCCGATCTCGGCACATCCAATTCCAGTCGATGGAGTCCATCACGGCGCGCTCGCCGCCGCCCGTCTCCAACCGCCGGGACGACCCCACGGACTTTGTACGCTTCCACGCCGTCTGCACGCCGTGGCGCAACGCGGCACCATCGCTGCACTCCCCGGAGGCAACCCGCCCCGCGTTCTCGCCGTGGCTCCTGGCGCTCGGCGCTGTGCGGCTACTAGGTCATCCACTCCACCATTTGGCTTAGGATGCGCCTCTTCTGTCGAGGAGACGATCAATGGCGGCGAAGGCGTGCTCGTGGAGCCGCCACCGGGTGCGACATCATCTACCGGCGGCGGTAGAAACTGGGTAGCTAGGGCGGATGGCACGGCCGCGTGGCTCTTCATCGCGAGTCCAGAGCCAAGACTCGTCCACCTTCTCACCGGAGCTGTCACCGTGCTGCCTCGCTTCCCGGACTGTGACGAGATCATTGTGCCGATGGAGAACGCCCGCGGCATCGTTTACAGCGATGGTACAGTCTTTCTATACAACTTTTTGTACAAGAGGATTTCCACATTCTCGGCGGCTATCCTGCGCCCCGGTGATAAGGTGTGGAGAGTCTTGAGAAGAATTTGGGATGTCCCGACAACACTTTCAAGTGCCATGTATCATGACGGTAAGATCATAGTGTCATTCGGTGAGTACTTTTGGAGTGTATTGACGGGAGGCGGCGTCGGCAACTTGCCGGGGCTCCAGCCGTGGTGGAACGCGGGTGAGGAAACACACTTTTCTCGTGAATGCAATTATGTTCTGGAATCCCGTGGCGAGCTGTTGTGGGCATCCGTCCTAGTTAAGCATGACCGGATTCATGTTTACACTCGCGACGACTTCACGTCGGCACTGTCGGTGACTGTGCACGCATTGGAAAAGGGAGCAGGCGGCGTCATGCGATGGGCGCTGATGGATGGATGGAGGTTAGCCGATCGTGTGTTGTTCCTTGGGTCCCCGGCCAGCTTCGCGCCATCGATGCACACCAGCTCGGTGTGGGCGGCGGATGCGCCTACTTCGTTTTCAGGCGTTCCGTGTTCTGGTATGGCCTCATCGACGGCGAGGGACCTCGCAAATGGGGTAGCGATGGGGCAGGCGTCTGGCTCTGGCCAGAACCTACCATTGCACCAATCGAAGAAATTCGAAAAGGGTTGATGAAGCAAAAGATGCGGTGGGATGTGTTAGGCATTTTCAGTTAATAATAACTGGATTAACTGTTGTCTCTAATAATTTCGAAGAAAGTAGCCATATTCCAATATCATGGCGAATTATATATTGTTCATTGTTTGTTCAGACAGGAATTATATATTTTTGAATATATACATCATTTATTAGCTCCCAGAATGAATGTGCTATATGTTCGATCTATTTTTGATGGTTCGTTTTTTTCACGACAATTTATCAATGAGTAGGTGATGACAGCGTCGTACTTTCGTGTCATTTTTTCTCCAGCTTTCTTATGTTCTCTCTGCCTTCACCCCTGTTGGGCAACTTGTATTGAAATTTAATGAGACTGGAAGATATGGCTCGACCGAAGCTCTACGGCATTGGTTCCTCTATCCCTTGCCCAGACTCGTGCTTCGTGTTGTTCTTGCCCCTTTGCCCTGCACCAGCTTTAAGCCGAGGTGGATGGGGTCCCTGCTGCATGCATAACTGGCATGGTTGCACTATTGCATCTCCTTAATGTCAGACGGGCAAAATTGACTAAATTAAATATACCAAAACAAATCTGCTCTTCTTATGTGGCTTGTTTTTTAAGCCCTTATTAGCTCTTTTTACCATTCTTTCCTGTCAATGAACAGAGTGTTTTGCCTCATATTTATTATGTCCTACCTTTTATTGCCGTTTGCCCACAAGCTTGTGAATATCTACCACTTGAATACAATTGGTGTGTGGCTGCCAATGTGCCTGTTATCTTGTTTTGTGTCTGCCAATCTGTGCACCCACTATCAATTGAGATCAGGGAACCAACACTAGTGGAAAACCACCCATTTGTCCCGGTTGGTTTGGGCCATTAGTCCCGGTTCCCCAACCGGGACTAGCCAATCGGGACTAATGCTAATCCCGGTTGGGACACGAACCGGGATTAATGGGTGCAGCACGTGGGCCGTCCGGGCGGAGGGGATTTAGTCCCGGTTCGTATTACGAACCGGGACTATTGGCCCGCCAGATTTTTTCACTTTTCCCAAAAATTTCAGAAAATTATTTAAATTTGTAAAATCAATAATGCTTATTCTCTAATTCATAAAAATATGATTAAAATACCAAAATTTTCAGAAAAATAAGACCTATTTGATTATGTCAAATGCATGCATGTTTAAAAAACTTAAATTAAATATTTTTTAGAACTACAAAAATGCCACTACTAGTTAAATAAGGGGAACCACTATTACACATCATCGTCACGAATATATTACACACATCTCATTCGTCGTGCTTGGTCAAACATATTACAAACGGTACATGTAGTACACACTAGTTTCATTCTTATATATATACATCTCTTTTACACTCACTATTTAATTTAAACCTTACAGTAGTATTCTCCTTTCGGATCTAGGACCTCTGCATCTAAAAATCCGGCAATTTCCTCTTGAATTGCTCGTACGCGATGCTGTGGTAGAAGGCCTTCCCACAACAGTTCGATCTAATTAAAAAAGGGTCAATATATATGAATGAAAGTAAACACAATTGATGGCAATAAACTAAAATTATGAATATTGCATACACACTTCAAGTTGTTCTAAGATTCTGCCCTTCTCACAGCACGTCTGACGAATGAACTCGCAGACGTAGTATCCACATAAATGATTCCCACTTTCCTGGCTCAAGCACTTTACGGGAACAGAGTTCAATCAAAAAATGGTAATGGTATTGAACTAGAATCAAAGAGATGCGCGGATCTAGGTAGTAGTACTTACATTTATTGGTTTAAATGTAAGCTCCTTCGCCCAATCACCCCTAACCCTGGCGGTGAATCGTTTCCAAGCCCTGCCCGGCAAAGAAAATGAATAAAGGAGTTATATATTAATTACTTGCTATCAGTAAATGAACGGAAAGTTGCCGATATAGTGCCATAATGATTGAAATTACCTCTGGAGGCATTCCTGCATGTCCGCCCAATCCTTAAGGGGTTTACGTAAGGAGTCCATGACAAGTACTACTACTTTGTCAGGCATAATGATTAGCAGAATAAAGTGGAAACTGCGCACGCATAAGTCATCAATTATACACTTAGCATCGAGAAATTAAGCGAAATAGAATGTGTAGAAGACAGTATCACTTACTTGAAGTTGTAAGGAAATAGTATTTCTCTTTTGGTTTCGTTAAACCATAACGCATTTACCAAGTTATTCTCTGTTTCGTTGTAAAAATCATGGAGACTTTTTTCATGAACGAAATTTGGGTCAACGAAGCCAATGTCATAGATTTGTCCTCTTTTGCATTGGAGAATCTTCATTCTGCATAATTAATATAGTGATGAGTAAGATTATAAATGCAATGAACGAGGTGAGCTAGCTAGAGACTTAATTACAGAAATAATAGTTACATACAATAAGCACTGATGATAGCTTTGTCAAGGGTGTCTTGTTGGTATAACTGAAATAATTCAGAAAATTCATTCATTACCACGCCAGCTCCATGCCCGTAATGCTCGTTCTTATATCCCACGTGGATCCAATTTCCCCCTTTCTTTGAGTCTTTCACGTACCAACTATGCAATCTTCGCATTTTTGTTGGTAGCTCTTTGACTAACTCAGGTTTGACGAGAGGATGCTCGTGACGGTATTTGTATTTTGGAACTATTTCTTCGTGGAATTGTAATTGGTCTAAGTACTGGCCAATAGACAAGCCATGAGCAGAGGCTGCTTCTCCGTACAGTGCAACAAACTCAGTATCGATGCCGACCGCATGTTTGCTCGACCCCACCTCGGTATCGGAAAACACTTTGAGCGGGGGGCACGATTGTTTTTGCTGTTCTCCGAGCTGGGCAACTGATTTCCGGCTTGCACTACCATTCTTCGACCGCCATTTATTTGCCTGAACCGACTTGAGAATAGAGCGCTCATAGTCTGGTGCCAGCTTTGGCGAGGGTTGTTCAAGGGTCTTCAACATTTTCAAGACGGCGGCTTTTTCTTCTGGGATGTCGGGGAACTCTGCCGCTTTCGGCTTCTTTTTCTTCAAGTTAGCAAACCACTGTTCCGTTTGGACTTTTACGATCGCCTCAATTTCCTCCACCGTACAGTCGTAAGGTCTCTTGGGAAGATTCTTATGAGGTACTTTTGGGAGGGGTGACCTTCTACGTTTCGGTGATCGGTTACCACTCCTCGTAGTACCAGCAGTGGTACGCTGAGCCCGAGTGGACGGAGACGACTGACGTGGTGGCGGAGATGGCTGCTCTGGAGACTGGTGAGGCGGCGGAGACGGCGCCTGAGGCGGCGACGGCGGCGAAGAGGGCTGTTGCGCTGGAGAGTGGTGAGGCGGCGGAGACGGTGCCTGAGGCGGTGGCGGTGGAGAGGACTGTTGCGTTGGAGACTGGTGAGGAGTCGATGGCCTTGGCGGCCAGTTTGGAAGCACGATGAATTCCTTTGGCCATAGAATGTTCCCTTTCCTGGCTTCTCCAAGTTCAACCACCTCCGCATCTTCACCTGCAGGGTGTTCTAGGTTCAGCTCCTCAAATCCTTTACTAACTTCATCCACCCCGACAACAGCGTAGCCATGTGGAACCGGGGAGCAATGGAAAGTTGGTGTAGGTCCAATTGGTACGGCATAGCCGACCGCCACCTTCATGGTTAAGTTGAACACTTTCACATGTAGCTCACAAGGTGTGCTCTCCGTGATATCATCCACTGGGTAGCGACGAAGAGGATCCGTCATTAGTGCATCATCATCACCAGCCAGGACCATGCTCGAAGCCACGCTGCTTTTCCGATATGATGGGTCGGTAGCATCGACTGCAGCTTCTACAACGTGCTGCTGATATAGGCCGACAGTGCCTTGCTGGCTAAGTCGGTCAATTTGATCCTGCTGCCGCTTCATTTTTTCTTCTATATGATGCAGCCGGTCTGCAGCAGCGATTGCTTCCCTTGCCTCCCTTTCCTTTCTCCTCAGATGACTTTTATCGGGAAATATTTTCCTTTCCACGTGAAACCCATGTGCCCACGGCTTGGAGCCTGAGGTGCCTCGTGTTCGTCCTTCGTGTTCTTTATTCCCAAGGGCGCGTGCAAGCTCGTCATCCTCTCTATCGGGACGGAACCGTCCCTCTTCAACATCCATTTACTGCTTTCCTAATGTCTTAGATGGGTAGTAGGGGATTATCCTTGTGTCTTCTGGTATATATGCACTTTCCTTCTGCGTCCAATGTGCCCCCATGCCCGTAAAACCAATTTCTTGACCGTTCGATCCATCCTTTTTTTTATAGGCTCTGGAACGATCCCTTTATCCAGCAGGTCGGCCTCAAGTTTATCCCACTTAGGCATGGAACAGGCGTAGCCACCAGGCCCCATAGTATGGTGGTACTTCTTTTTAGCAGCATTTGCCTTGTTTATTGCAGACTTTAACTGAGCTTCCTCCGATTTCTTGTACGTCACAAAATATTTCCAGTAGTCTCTTATCTTCTCATATCCGTGATCGAAATCCGGAGTTTTATCTTTCAAGATAAAGTCGGTGTACAATCTTTTCTTAATTTGCTGAATAGCTCGGCTATCTTCTTAAGAGCCCACGCCTTGACTTTATCTTCTAGAGCTTTTTTTTGGACAGCCATCTCCTCCTCATCTGGCGCCCCTCCTCTGGATCGACCTCTGGCAACGGCAATGTGAAATTAACCATGACCTTTTCAAAAAGGCTTTTTTTGCCTACGGGGCCGATCCAGCTAACTTCAGGATCCCTTGGCTTATTCCATTCTCGGATGGTGATCGGGACGTAGTCCCTAACAACAACACCGCATTGCTTCACAAATTTTTTCTAACATCAATTGGAGCAATGGGTTCGCCGTCTGCAGCGACTTCTTCGATCCTGTACCGGAGATGGTCCTCCAACTTTTTGTTTGGGCCTCGTTTCGTCCTCACAGAGGATTTGCTCGATCCGGATGGCTAAAAGAAGAAAGACCGTTAATATGTGTATATAGACAACAGAGGCTAAATTAATTAATATAAATATATATATGCACCTCGTCGGAGTTTGTAATAATCAATGTTGCACCGGAGCCGCCGGCTTCTGCCTTGTCGGCTTCTCCCTCATCGGAGACGCCGAGTTTGGCCTCTTCCCAGACGTTGGAGACGCCGTCTCCTCGGTTGAGAGACTCATCCCCCTCACCGGAGTCGTTCAGAAAGTGACTTGCGTCATCCTCGCCGCGGATCATATCCTCGAGGATATTTTCCTCATTTTCGTCTCTGCCGTGTGGTTCCATAGTTTCTGCAAATATGAAACTTATTTTCGGAGCCGTCTCTGCCGTGTAGTTCAGAAAACTTGTAGGAATAGAATGGTACTAGAAGGAAAGGCGCGTGTTGCTGCACCCGTTGTTTCTAAGTGTCATCATGGTGATATATATGACATCAGAGTATACAATTGTACTAGAAGGAAAGGCGCGCGTTGCTGTGCCCGTTGTTTCTAAGCGTCGTCATTGTACTTCACATGAACATCTCACTTGAGCAAAATTGTACACAACTCCAATTACACGGTGCACCGATTAAAAACATCAGAGTATACAATTGTATCAATTCCATCAATTCATACAAATCATACAATTAATTCTATCAATTCCATCAATTAATTAAAATCATACAATTCTATCAAATCCAATTACAGGGACACGATGCGCACGATGTTTATCCAATTACAAGGATAAATAAATATGAAGCCTAAAATATGAAGCATTTGCATAACATGTGTGATTTATCCATTGCATCGGCTTAATCTGATTTATGAAGCCTAAATAAATATGAAGCCTAAAATATTAATCTTTGCCTAAATATGAAGCCTAAATAAAATATATATGAATCCTAAATAAATATGAAGCCTATAAAATATTAATCTATGCATAATTTATCAAATGCATAATTTATAAATGCATAATTTATCAAATGCATAATTTATAAAATGTATAATTTATCAAATGTATAATTTATCAAATGCATAATTTATCAAATGTATAATTTATCAAATGCATAATTTATCAAATGCATAATTTATAAATGCATAATTTACAAATGCATAAAATATTAATCTTTGCATAATTTATCAAATGAATAATTTATCGAATGCATAATTTATAAATGCATAATTTATCAAATGCATAATTTATCAAATGCATAATTTATAAAATGTATAATTTATCAAATGCATAATTTACAAAATGCATAATTTATCAAATGCATAATTTATCAAATGCAACTATGTGTTTCCTGTATAATGTCTCCCTTTCTCTACAGACTTAAAAAAACAGAGCAAGCAACGAGCTAGCAGCAGCGAGCCAGGAGCAGCGAGAGCCAGCAGCAGCGATGAGGAGCATGGGGAGGAGGTAGCCCGGTGGCAGGGGGAGGGGGGAGGATGCTCACGACTCACCTTAGGACGACGACGGCGACGGCGAAGACGGCGACATCCCGGCGGCGGCGCGTGGAGGCCGATGGAGGAGGCGAGGCCGGAGGAGCGGCTGGGGGAGGAGGGCCGGCCAAGGAGCGGAGCGGAGGAGGCGCGACCGGAGGAGCGGGTGGAGGAGCAAGCGGCGGAGGGCGGCCGACGGCTGGCTCGTGCGGACGGCGGCGCGGGAATTTTCGGCAGCCTGACGGCGCTCGATCGGGATTTCGGCGCTCTGGTCCTTAGCGAGAATGAGAGAAGTTGGGGGAGAAGAGGGGCTCCGGCGTGACTACTAGAGGCCTTTAGTCCCGGTTGGGGGCACCAACCAGGACTACAGGCCTACCCTTTAGGTCCGGTTCGTATTACCAACCGGACCTAAAGGTCATTTTCGGCGGCACCGAAAAGGCGCGCACCAAAATGACCTTTAGGTCCGGTTGGTAATACGAACCGGACCTAAAGACCTTTTGGAAATTAAGTTTTAAAAAATTGTAATAAACTTATAAATTCAATATCTTTTGATCTGTTTATCAGAAAAATGCAATTAATATATCAAATTGTTCATAAAAATGTAATCTATATATTTATTACAAATCCATTTTTGTTTGAGATTAGAGGTGAATTCATTTAAGTAAAAAATTTGGAATTTGAACTTAATTAAGTCATTAAACTTATAAATTCAATATCTTTTTATATATTTATCAGAAAAATGCAATTAAAATATAAAATTGTTGATAAAAATGTAATCTATCTATTTTATGACAAAATCATTTTTTTTGAGATTATAGGTGAATTCATTTAATTACAAAATTTGGAATTCAAACTCCATTAATACATTAATTAAATTTATAAATTCAATATCTTTTCATCTGTTTATCAGAAAAATGCAATTAAAATATCAAATTGTTGATAAAAATGTAATCTATCTATTTATGACAAATTCGGTTTTTTAGATTATAGGTGAATTCATTTAATTACAAATTTTGGAATTTGAACTCCATTAAGTCATTAATTAAACTTATAAATTCAATATATTTTCATCTGTTTATCAGAAAAATGCAATTAAAATATCAAATTGTTGATAAAAATGTAATCTATCTATTTATATAATTTATATATATTCATTTAATTTATATCTATTGAATTAATTCATATCTATTTTTGCCATATTATTGAATCTCACTAAACTTTCAACATGAAAAGTGTTTAAATTTGAGATCCAACGGTGCATTTGATATGCAGTCACTCACGAGCCACCGTTGGGCTGTATACAGAAATCCTTCAGGTAATCGACCGGATACGGTATAAAATGACAACAGTGGATCAGTTGTCCTCACAATCTTAGTCATACTCATGCCTAGGCCTATAATACTCGTACTCATAGTCGCCGTCATCATCGTCGTCGCTGTCATCATACTGATACGGCGCTCGTGGCTCGAACCTCGACGGGTGAGCACCCCCGGACTGCATGTTAGGGTAGCGCAGGCGGGGGTTATCGCCGGCCGTGATGTAGTTCATAACGCCCTGGAGAGTCCGGCCAGCCCACCACAGCTGACGGCCGGCCTCGTTGAAGTCCGAAGGAGGCGAGCTGTCCCCCTCGTACCTGGCGGGCGCCCTCTCACGCCGATTGATGAAGAAGGCTTCCCAAGTCGGGCGGTAGTCGGGATGCCAGCCCGGATCCATCCGCTGCTCCGGTGTGAGCTCGAGGTAGTAGTGGTTCATGATGGCCGCCCGGCGCGCCACACCTTGAGGGACAGGAGGGACCGGCACGCCTCCGGCGCCCAGCATCCAGCCGACGGGGACACGGTAGCCAGGCGGGCAGGGGTAGTTCGAGGCGGAAAGCTCCTCCGCCTGACGGCAGGTTAGTACGGTGGAAGCCATGGAAGAGTGATGAGGTTGCAGATATGAGTTTAGATGTGATATGGCAATGGCGGCCAAGCCTACATATATATAATGAGAAATTGCGGGAAGACGAAGGCAGGAAGCGGTGGAAGAAGCACACGGATCGTGTGTTTCCTTCGAGCGCTTGTGAGCCGTTGGATCGGAAGCACACAGACCGTGTGTTTCCTTCGAGCGCTTGTGAGCCGTTGGATCGGAAGCACACGGATCGTGTGTTTCCTTCGAGCGCTTGTGAGCCGTTGGATCGAAAGCACATGGATCATGTGTTTCCTTCGAGCGCTTGTGAGCCGTTGGATCGGAAGCACACGGATCGTGTGTTTCCTTCGAGCGCTTGTGAGATGTTGGATCGGAAGCACACAGATCATGTGTTTCCTTCGAGCGCTTGTGAGCCGTTTGATCGGAAGCACACGGATCATGTGTTTCTTTAGAGCGCTTGTGATCCGTTGGATCAGAAGCACACGGATCGTGTGTTTCCTTCGAGCGCTTGTGAGCCGTTGGATCAGAAGCTCACGGATTGTCTGTTTCTTTAGTCCCGGTTCCAGCTACCAACCGGGACTAAAAAGGTGAAGAGGTTCCAGATATAAATATCCAACCGGAGGGAGTCACTCGGAGAGGCATGTCTATAAGAGAGGCAGGAGTACACTTCATAGCCATCAACTATGATGATATGTAACACTTTTGGGAAACAGTGGCAAGGGCTTCTTTGATGATCTGGTATATCCCCAACACTTGTTGGGACGGTTGCAGATCATCAGAGAAGTCTTGCCGCTGCTTGGATCGAATGCCCGTCTAAAATGGGTAGGCTTCACCTGCATTCAGTTCATCGACCGAATACAAATCAAACGGTTTCACCTGCATAAGCCCTACGGTGCATTTGATATGCGGGCACTCTCTAGCCACAGTAGGGTTGTGTGCAGGTGATACCGTGTGTTTTATTCTATCTAGAAATCCTTCAGTTCATCGACCGAATACAAGTCATTCGGATTCCCTGCATAATTCCCGACGGTGGATTTGACAACACTCATACATAAAAAGGTTTTGAGAACACTCATACATAAATTGTTTAATATATTATTACACTCATACTTAGATCATGATCGCTATGATCGCTTCTTCGGCCGTAACCATGGAGTTTCTTCATTATGTAACAGGATGCTTGGGTCAGTTTTCACTGTGAAGGGCGGAATTTCATCAAACTTATTATAGTCTGCTGACATGTCTGTCTTGTCCTCGACTCCCACGATGTTTCTTTTTCCTGAAAGAACTATGTGACGCTTTGGCTCATCGTGTGATGTATTTGTTTCCTTATCTTTTCTTTTTTTCGGTCTGGAGCTCACGTCCTTCACATAGAAAACCTGAGCCACATCATTGGCTAGGACGAATGGTTCGTCTCTGTATGCAAGATTCTTGAGATCCACTGTTGTCATTCCGTACAGCTGGTCTACCTTTACCCCTTCTCCATTCATGTTGACCCAACTGCACCGAAACAAAAGGACCTTAAAAGTAGGTCCATAGTCAAGTTCCATATCTCCTCTATGTAACCATAGTATGTGTCCTTTTGTCCATTCTCGTCTGTTGCATCAAAGCGAACACCACTGTTTTGGTTGGTACTCTTTTTATCTTGGGCGATCGTGTAAAATGTATTCCCATTTATCTCGTACCCTTGGAAAGTCAATACAGTCGAAGATGGTGACGCGGCCAATAAGTAGAGTTGATCTCCGACATGGTGTCATTCATGAGATGTAATCGCAACCAACTGCCGAAAGTCTCCATGTGTTTTTGTTTAATCCAGGAGTCAGGCTTCCCTGGGTTTTTGGAGCGTACATATTCTTGTGTACCTCGATATACGGAGCCACGAAGGTGGAACTTTGTAGAACTGTGTAGTGTGCTTGAGTGAAAGAATGCCCGTCCCTACATATCATTGCTTTCTTTCCTAGCGTGCCTTTTCCACTCAGTCTCCCCTCATGCCGCGATTCAGGAACACCAATCGACTTAAGGTCAGGAATAAAGTCAACACAAAACTCAATGACCTCCTCTGTTCCATAGCCTTTGAGATGCTTCCTTCTGGCCTAGCACGGTTATGAACATATTTCTTCAAGACTCCCATGAACCTCTCGAAGGGGAACATATTGTGTAGAAATACAGGACCGAGAATTGCAATCTCGTCGACTAGGTGAACCAGGAGATGCGTCATAATATTGAAAAATGATGGGGGGAACACCAACTCAAAACTAACAAGACATTGGACCACATCCTTCTGTAACCTTGTCAGACTTTCTTGATCGATTACCTTCTGAGATATTGCATTGAGAATGCACATAGCTTCACAATGGGTACTCGAACATTTTCCGGTAGAAGCCCCCTCAATGCAACCGGAAGCAACTGCGTCATAATCACGTGGCAATCATGAGACTTCAGGTTTTGGAATTTTTTATCTGCCATATTTATTATTCCCTTTATATTTGACGAGAAGCCAGCCGGGACCTTGATACTGCTCAGGCATTCAAAAAATATTTCCTTCTCTGCTTTGGTAAGAGCGTAGCTGCTTAAGTATTGACGCCCTTTATCCGTCTGCTTGTTGTATGGGTCTTTCATACGTTGCTGGTCCTCCCGTGCTTCCGGTGTATCTTTTGTCTTCCCATACACGCCGAGGAAGCCTAGCAGGTTCACGCAAAGATTCTTCGTCACGTGCATCACGTCGATTGAAGACCGGACCTCTAGGACTTTCCAATAGGGTAGCTCCCAAAATATAGATTTCTTCTTCCACATGGGCGCGTGTCCGGTAGCGACGTCTTTCGGAACAGATTGACCGCCAGGACCCTTTCCAAAGATTACTTCTATGTCCTTGACCATACCAAATATAGCATCACCATCAGGGAGGTTAGGCTTCTTCCGGTGATCTGCCTCACCTTTGAAATGCTTGCCTTTCTTTCTTACGGGATGATTGGCTGGAAGAAATTGACGACACCCCAGGTACACACCTTCTTTATTTTTCCAAATATGTACCTTTAGTCTTATCTAAACAGTGCGTGCATGCATTGTATCCCTTGTTTGACTGTCCTGAAATGTTACTAAGAGCAGGCCAATCATTGATGGTTACGAACAACAACGCTCGTAGGTCAAATTCCATTGTTTGTGCTCATCCCACACACGTACACCTGGTTGGCCCACAACTGCAAAAGTTCATCAACTAATGGCCTTAGGTACACATCAATGTCGTTGCCGGGTTGCTTCGGGCCTTGGATGAGCACTGGCATCATAATAAACTTCCGCTTCATGCACAACCAAGGAGGAAGGTTGTAGATACATAGAGTCACGGGCCAGGTGCTGTGACTGCAGCTCTGCTCCCCAAAAGGATTATACCGTATGTACTTAGACCAAACCATAAGTTCCTTGCGTCACCTGCAAAGTCGAGAACTCTCTCGATTTTTCTCCACTGCGACCCATCGGCGGGGTGTCTCAACTTCCCGTCTTTCTTACGCTCTTCTTTGTGCCATCGCAACAACCTGGCATGCTCTTTGTTTCTGAACAGACGTTTCAACCGTGGTATTATAGGAGCATACCACATAACCTTAGCAGGAACCCTCTTCCTGGGGGGCTCGTCATCGCCCTCAACATCACCAGGGTCATCTTGTCTGATCTTGTACCGCAGTGCATTGCATACCGGGCATTTATCCAAATTCTCGTACTCCTCGCCGCGGTACAGGATGCAGTCATTAATGCATGCATGTATCTTCTGCACATCTAATCCTAGAGGGCAGATAGCCTTCTTTGCTTCGTATGTAGTCTCGGGCAATTCGTTATCCTTTGGAAGCTTCGGCTTCATTATTTTCAGTAACTTCTCAAATCCCTTGTCAGATAAACCAGTCTCTGCCTTCCATTTCAGCAGTTCCAGTGTGGTACCGAGCTTTGTGCTGCCATCTTCGCAATTTGGGTACAACAACTTTTTGTGATCCTCTAGCATGGCCTCCAACTTTAGCTTCTCCTTTTCTGTATCGCATTCTCGCTTTGCATCAGAAATGACCCGACCAAGACCATCAGCGGGCTCATCTGATGCCCGTTGTTCACCTCCTTCTTCTTCATTGTCTTCCATCGCAGTATCACCGTATTCTTCAGGGAACATAGGATAGTTTCATATCCTTCTTCTTCATTGTCTTCCATCATAACCCCTCTTTCTCCGTGCTTGGTCCAACAATTATAGCTGGGCATGAAACCTCTCCGAAGCAGGTGGCCTTGAAGGGTTCTCGAGGAAGAGTGCTCCTTGACGTTCCGACAGTCCACACATGGACAAGTCATAAAACCATCCTCTTTGTTTGCCTCAGCCACAACGAGAAATTTATGCAGGCCTGCAATAAAATTGGGACTGCGTCGGTCGCCGTACATCCATCGCTGCCGTTCATCCATCTGCATATCATATAATTAAGTTTATCAAATACAATTAGAATAACATATTGAATACTGAAATGACCACCATATATCGACACATGCAAAATTTGTATCAATTACAGATGAAAAGGACAAAGGTTGCTAATTAACCTCGATCGATCGGAGGAAAGAGAGAGGAGAAAGCCTAAGGGTGGATCGGGCACCTCATATCATTTTGTGTGAACTTAAATGTGGCTCGGGAATTTCATCGAACACCTCTAGTGCATAGCAAAGGAAAACAAACTAGCACCCACCTCTCACACCTCCTAGCAGAAAAAACATAGAGGAGTAGAATGGCTGGCTTTATATATAGGCAGGGGACTATTAGTCCCGGTTCGTGCTACCAACCGGGACTAATGTGCTGCGGGAGCTTTAGTCCCGGTTGGCAGCACGAACCGGGACTATTGCCCCCAGCCCAACCGGGACTATTGGCCCACGGGGCCCTGGCCGGTCGAACCGGGACCAATGCCAGGCATTGGTCCCGGTTTGTATGGGAACCGGGCCTAATGCCTTTTTCTGGCTTTCCCAAAGACCATTTTTCTACTAGTGCAACAGACAGATTTCTTGAAAATCTTGTATTCAATCGATGGAAAGTTGGACCAGAGCCAAACGAGTGAATCAAAACATTTGTAATTTTCTTCTCCTCCCTTTTATGAGCTTGATTTGTAAACAGGTATCTCGAACTTTTCTAATGATGTCCGTTTGGGGATTCATTAATGTAAAGTCAAGATCTTTTATCATTGATATACAAAAATATTTTATTCGTTTCACAATATAAGATGTTTTAGGTATTACACATGTTGTGTCTAAATTTGGATTAAAAAGTGTGAACTTATACAAACAAATGTGTCTAGATACATATGAATGTGGAAAAAGACTAAAACTTCTTATATTGTGAAATGGAGGGAGTACCTTGTAAGTACTATAACTTGAAGTTATGAAAAATAAAACGATACGTTGTGCAAATGAAAACGGTGATAGTGAACCCGGTGACGTGCAAAAACCTGTTAAAGGAAGGAGCTATGCTCGTACTTATGGTGTGTGTTTGGACTTTTAGGTACTTTTCACAGAAAAAAGCTATACAAACAAAACAAACAAAAGCTACTTTGATCGAAACAGTTCCGTCTCTTTCATACCTGAAAAAGCACCTCCAAGGTGGTGCTTCCTTAAGTTTCTCTCCACAGTTCAGGATGGGATTGGGTCGGCCCGGACCTAGCCTTGGCCTTGGCCTCCCTGCTTTGAGGCCAATTATAAAGGCTGTGGGTCGACCCATCCGAGTAGAGTTTCTGGCCCCGCTGGACCATTGGGCATCCACAGCCCTGAAGTGGTATACCATCCAACGTGCGTGCAAGCTTCATTCTCGTCCAGGCAGCTAGGCACAATATGTACAGTCTGGCCGCCCGGCAGCACGTAACGGTACAACGTGTACTGCATATTGTGTACTGGATGGCAACTACTCCCTGACAATATAATGATTTTTATTGGAATTTAGTCATCCAAAGAGAAAAAGTCTCTAATGCCCTTAAAATCAAGGGTTAGATTCGATCTGTACCACTATGGCGGATGAGCAGTAAATTGTAATAAAAAAGCTCAAAAACAACTCCAAAATCATGCGATCGACGTGATTGCTCAGGCCGACACCCCATGATAGGAAGGTCGGGCCAACTCGGCCACAACCGCTAGGACGCAGATGGTGGCCTTCACCTCCGAGGCTTGCATATCACTCAGAAGCCCCATCACTTTAAGGTCGGCGCGCTTCTCCACCTTAGATTGAACATACGGTTCGCTGATCGAAGACAACGCCACTGGGGCGACGATCTGTGAACAGATGCCCATGATGACATTGGTCGAAGCGTCACTGAGATTTAGATCGTCGAGCCTCACCATTGCCGCGCGAGCTACATCGTTGCCACGAATGCTCTGGATTAGCTCGATGACGAGGCGTCTGGCTTCCGCTGCGGTGCGCGTCATGACTTGGTATAACTTCACGGCCCGCTTTGACTTACCCACGGATACGGCCGAGTTGTAGGATTCCGCGGCCTCCGCCGCCTCGAGTATGGCCTGGAATACTGCATTAGCACCCTTGCGCTCTGCCTTCCAACGAGCGGGGATGTTAGAGGCGATTGCTTCAGCTGCCGTCTTAGTAAGGTAAACGAGACCCCCCACGGCGGCAACGGTAACCAGAACGGCCATGTTTACTGTGAGCTGGGGGAGGGAACGATCCAGATAGAAATGGTTGAGTGAATCAGGCTTTGGAGTATGCCTCCTTTTACAGTAAGTAGGAAAAAGTTTTCCTGCGTGAGCACAAGTTGCACAGCCATGTTTTATTAGGTACAAGCTGTTAATATTAAAAGGGTCCGGTTATTCTGTGTGACAACTTGGACACCAGTTGTTAATTTTTCACAGACAGTTCATACTAAATTTAGTTCAAAATTAGTAAGGCTGGAGTAATGGAGAAGACGTCCTGCTGAAATGAATTAAGAAACCTTGGTCTTTACTGCTGTGATGATTGAAAGAGTTGCCAATTTGTTAGTTGTACTCCTTGTGTCAATTTATTAGGTTTCATAGTTTGTTATAACAGTTGACAAGTGCGACAATACCTCTATATCATACAATTTGCTTATCTTAGAGCATCTCCAACAGCTGCCAAAAAAGACTGATTTTTAGGGCACCAGGACCAAAAACACTGCTCCAGTTGTTGTCTTATCCCTATCTTGTGCACAAAAAACTAAGCCTTTGTGATGTATATTTGGGCACGCCCGGCTGTGCCAGAAAATAATTCAGCCAAGCCGCAAGGCCAACTGTCAAACTAAAACTTCCCTTCCACTCCCGCGCCGCCGACGAAAATCGTCCTTCCGCCCACCGCCGCCCTCCTTGGACCCGCCACCCCCACGCCATCCTTCCCACCCTTCTGCCGGCCCATGCCACCGCCAGATTTACCCTCCCGTGGCCCTGCTGACTCAAAATGGTAGAACTTAGGAACTGGATTTGTGCAATCATGCATATTTGGTAAAAACTTCGCACTTTTGTGTAAAAAGAATCGAGGGTCGATACCAGACGACTGTCGATGATCTGGAACCAGTCATTGACAGATAGTCAAGAGGTGTTGATAAACCCTCAACCTTTTTTTGAAATGACTATTTTCTCAAAACTATTACATCAACTCCAATTGAGTGCTTACAAATTCAAACCAACTCAATTCAATATCTTACCTATTCTAAACAGCGGGTCAAATCAATTCATTTGAAATAACAAGTTTAATATCTCAAACGTTGAGATCATCTTTTAAAACTCAAATCTTATGACCATATTTCCATACATAGCCAATACAATCATCTCATACAGATGTATAATTCAATTTTTGAATCTGAAGAAAAAGGATTAATTCATCAAAACATTTATATTTCAAACTTTCAAATACAAAGTTCATAGAAGTGTTGGGAACTCCAACACTTGTATGTTTGGACCTCCAACATTTGTATGTTGGGAACTCCACCAGTAATTCATCAAAACATTTATATTTCAAACTTTCAAATACAAAATTCATACAACTGTTTCAAATCTAAAACTAGTCTCTCCCTCCCATGTGTTGGAAACTCCACCAGTAGCATTCACCAATAGTTTTTGTTGCCCTGGATGGCGAAACTCTTTTGGACTGGAGGAGATTGATGCGTGCACAACCCCAGAGGGATAACATGTGGGATCCTTTTCTCGCTCGGTTGTACCAGAAGTATGGATCGAGGAATCGACGACACCCTCACTGTTAGCTTCACGGTGTTGATAACAAATAGATGTAACCCTTTACTTGTACCTACATAGATAGATCTTTGTGGTTGCGTGATGGCGAAATTTTTAGTTTCCCCTTGCGTAACTCTACAACCCTACAATATCATGTTTGACCAACATGGGGATAGTGAGGATCTTATCCTAACGAAGTTGACGACGCATGACCAAGCATCACATTTGTTCTTATTTTCGGAGTTGCCAATGCCCAGTCAACATGGAGATTTTTTAGATCTTAAATGCTGAGTTTATTAAATGCATTTGGTTCAGAGGATTCTTCTTTTCTCCCGGAGCTAAAATTTATTTTTTAAAGTAATAAACGAGTGAGCCATAACCGCTTTACTTGATTTTTCTCGCTTGCTTCTTTTTGCAAATCAAGAGGGTTGTTATTTATAACATACAGTTTTAAGTACCTTCTCTAAGACCAATGGTGCAAAGTCCGTTGAATATTATAAGTCCCTTTAGTCAAACAACCTTCTGCCAATTGATAATATGGGACATTTTCCATTTCAACATTGAAAAAACAATTGAACTTTTCTGTATTTACATGTCGTAGTGTTTTTTCCATAGTCGTAAAACCCACATTAGTTGGTTGTCGTGTGGATCACTTTCAAGAACATTGGGAAAGATATGGATGTAACAAAAAATTAGATGTTACACCGTGGTTATATTTACGAAATAGAGAAACATTAGAGAATACCATGTTCGTTCCTAAAAAAATGTGTATAATTTTTAAGAAGTTAAACTATATAACGGTTGACCAATGTTTGTATAAGAATCATGAAGATATACATACAAAATCAGTACTCCCTTCGTTTCTAAATGTGAAACTTTCTAACGTTTTTGGCCCACACATATATATATAGATGTGTTTCTAAATGTAAAACATGTCTAGATAGATGTGGTCAAAAGGCGTTAGAAAGTATTACGTTTAGAAAGGGAGGTGTATCATTCGATACGTCATAAAATATATGTTTGTATAATATCCAATATAGTACTATAAATGTTGATGATTTTTTCCAAATACTGGAAAGTTTGACTTTGAAAAAAGTTATAGGCCTTCTTTTTCAAAACGGAATTCACAATACTTGTCAGCTTAAATTGTGCATGTACGAGAGGGGTCACACACAACATTATACAACTACCAAATAAACAGCTAGGCGTTATACACATGGCGTACTACAGCACGATAGGCTGTTTGGCTCAGTTAGATGTACCACCACTTGCGCACATAGCATGTGAAGAGAGATTCTAATTGTTCTGTTTATAATTGAGTAAATGGTCGATTGGTCGATATTTTAGTGGATCTAAGCCTAGATTACCGATCGTGTTAGCGTCATCTAAGAAGAAAAGAAAGGAAGGATGACTATGTCTATAAACAAGTTGGTGAAATAATCAGAAATATTAAGGAATAATCACAATCAAGATCGAGATTAGCATTACTAAGGAAATACGCAGAGTTACCTGTTCAAGTTGACATGTGGAACGATCGAGATGCACACTACTGATATGAATACGGATTTGCTGAGTCACGTAGGAATTGCTCGTCTGATCCGGGAAAAGTGGCGTGTTATGTATGTTAACTTTGTACTAGATATCTGTTGTCTCCACAACAATTATTTTGGACCGGAGGTAGTAGTTAAATCTCAACCAAGTCGCTGGCTGTCAGATTTGTCCATGAAGATAAGTGCGTTAAGTTGTTGTTTAGTCCTATCGATCAACTTGGTAAGTCTAAGATATCCTATGCGAGCTGTGTTGCACCTGTCTAATTTTGATTGACATACACGTACATCCTATTCCTATGAGCACCTCCGTAATTTTGATTGACATACATGTACACCCTATCTCTAATCTATGAGCACCTCCGAAAGACTGAGCCGGCGGTCAGGTCTTGAGATTGACGAAGTAACCGCAGGCGCCTCGCTGTCGACGGGAACGTCGCCTTCCACTGAAAAATATTCCGCCTAAATGAGAAACACCAATGTCAAATTTAGGATTTGAACTCTGGTGCGCTGGAGGTACAACTACCCTCGTAACCATCTTGCCACAGACAAGTTCTCAATGTCTAAATATTATTTGGTATGTTTTATTGACACAGAATCCGATCGAAATATGAAATATGACAAGTCAAAAATCAACGCGGTGTCGTATGCCGTATGCCACGCAGAAACTACTAAATAGAGACGTGATGCCCTGTGGAGCCGTAATATCATAGTGAGTTGATAGCGTAAAACTACCCGTTTTTGCAATTCAATTGCATTTTGGTACCAGTTCGCATGGAGGTACCACATTTTGTCCGAGTTTTCGCAGAAAACCCAAAACCAGCTCTAACCACGAATTGATACTGGTTCTGACAGCCCGGACCCACCTGTCGGATGACGTGGCAACAGCGTGTGGACGGCCGTTAACGGACGTTAATTGAAGCTTCCGGGCCCACCTGTCAGGGTTAGGGGCAACTTAACGTTAGGGTTAGGGTTCATGTCCGTGCGTTGACCCGAGCCCGCAGCCCGGCACATGTTCGTCAGTTCCCTTAGGGTCGCTCGCCGCCGCCGCCGCCGGGAGTCGCCGCCGCTGCCGCTGTCTCCTCCCACCGCCATCTCCGCCGCCGTCCGTCACCATGCGTTGACCCGAGCCCGCAGCCCGGCACTTGTTCGTCAGTTCCCTTAGGGTCGCTCGTCGCCGCCGCCGCCGGGAGTCGCCGCCGCTGCCGCTCTCTCCTCCCACCGCCATCTCCACCGCCGTCCGTCACCATGCCTAGCTGGAAGGACGGATCCTCGTCCGGCGAGTCTCTGCTAGGGGTAAGCAAGCTCCTCTTCTCGATCTAGGGTTAGGGGTGGTATGAAATTTGATTTTTTGTCGATTAGGTCCTCTAATGTCGATAATTTGTGTCGATTAGGACATCACCGACATGGATTATGCTCCTGATGCCGTTGATGATCCCACATTTTGCGGTTTAGTGACGGATGCTCCTGTTTTTTGCCGCAACCACAAGAAGGAGCCCCGGAGGTGTGTTGCATTTGAAGGAAGCAACACTGGGCGTAGATTCTATCTATGTTCAGTGCAAAATGTAAGTGTTTAATTGTTTTGCATGAGAATTTCATATGTTATATTTAGATTTAGTGACATGTTCAGTGGTGAAACAATTATTCTAGTTATATTTTACTTAGGTATTTAAATTTAGACTTAGGTATTCGAATTCTGCTATGGGCCTCTATGTTATATTTAAATTTAGACTTAGGTATTTAAATTGTCCATTGCTTACTTTACTTAGGTATTTAAATTCTACTATGTTATATTTTACTGCTATGGGCCTGTTATATTTAAATTTAGACTTAGGTATTTGAATTTTGCTATGGGCCTCTCTGTTATATTTAAATTTGGACTTAGGTATTTAAATTGTCCATTGCTTACTTTACTTAGGTATTTAAATTCTACTATGTTATATTTTACTGCTACGGGCCTGTTATATTTAAATTTAGACTTAGGTATTTGAATTATCCATTGCTTACTTTACTTAGGTATTTAAATTCTGCCATGGGCCTATTCTGTTATATTTAAATTTAGTCTTGAAACATTGAATGCTCTATTTGTGCAGCAAGTAGAGAATTGTGGATTTGTGGATTGGGTTGATGGAGAATGGCCAGATACTGCTGATGCATCTAAAATGCATACATGAACTTTGCACTATAATTCTTATATTCCAATCATATTTGCATCATATAAGGGGTATATTACTGTTATTTAATGATTTTTGATAATTTATAATGATTTGCCCTTTTATGGAATTAATCCTGCGCAGGCAGAAAACCCCTTTTTCTTTCTTTATTTGTTTCAGGACCTTAACGACGTCATAATGAGCTATAAATTAAGGGGGGTCATTATTTTGGAAGGACAATATTTTGGAGCGAAAGAAGTCAACGAACGGAGGCCGGGAGACCAAAAGGGAGGGTCCCGCGCGGCCACAGTACCAGGCCGCGTGGGCCCACCCCAATTGGCCCTCGTGGCCCCAATTGCATCGATCCTTCGCCCATAAGCATCCTCGTGACCTAAAAACGACTATATAAGAGGTCCCCCGACGTTTTTCCAGAGGAGAGCCGCCACACGAGAGAAACCAGAAAACAGAGATCAGGAGGCTGAAGATCGGAGGGGGAAAACTCCGGCGGAGCTCTGCCAGAGAGGTCTCCACCTTCTCCATCGACATCTCCACCGTCTCCATGATGAAGAGGGAGTAGTCCACCACTGGACTATGGGTTTGTGGCAGTAGCATATGTATCTCTCTCTCTCTTGAGTCTCATTAGTTAGCACCGTATGAGCTGCTGAACATGATTACGGTCACCGTTGTATTACCATTGTGGTGGATCTTTCTATGAGTTAATATATGTTGAGATTGCAATGTTTGTTTCAGTTATGAAAGTAGATGCATATTATGTACCCGTTCTTATATCCTTGTTATGATCAAGCATGTTTATGAGAGCGTGTGTGGGGGAACGTGTGCATTAGTTGGAGTAACGGGAGTGGTGATGTGATAAGCTGACAACTTGATATATCATGATCCATTGGGTGTTTACCTTACTTTGTTGCCTCACTAGGGATAAACCAAAATACCATGTTGAAGGGTAGGAGGAGTGACATGCCTCTACCTAAGACTAGATCCATCATGTGTTTATTTTAACTTCATGTCATTGATCTTAAAGCTATACTCTGATGTTATCTTAATTACTAAGGTGCATGATTTATTTCACATCTTGGTGGAGTATAAGTGAGACTCATAATCTCTATGTTAGGACGTGATGCCCATATAATTAGTAACATGAATGAACTTGTTTGCAATCCCATATGTTAAGTCTATGTCTATTTGTTTGCCACACTATATTAAAGAGAGAGTGCATGTGTGAAACCATGAACCCGGTCCATTTTTAATCATAAGAAACACTTTTCCAACCACTTTCAAGCATCTTTTACATTCAGCCATTTTAAAATCAGAAAACACAAAAACACTTTTACTTCTTGCATTCACATATAAAAACCCCAAAAATACCATCAATCATCATTGCACTACCACAGAAAGGGCTATTAGTGGCGCACCAAATTGCAATTCTGTGGCGCACCCCCAGGTTTGCTGGGTGCGCCACAGAATTCTCGCCACAAAAATATTTTCTGTGGCGCACCTGGCATGGTGCGCCACAGAATTCTCACATTTCTGTGGCGCACCTGGCCTGGTGCGCCACAGAATTCTGAAAAAATTCAAAAAATGCAAAAAAAATTATAAAAAGTTTCAAAAAAATTCAGAAAAATCAAAATATGAAATAATATGAAAAATCCTAATTATTTGATTTATTTTCAGTTTTTTTGCACATTTTGAACTGATACCTTCCCGCTAGGTCACCCATCCTCAAATTGCTCCAACTGAATTTTTGAATTTTTTTTTGATTTTGTAGAAAAAAATCGTCTGTTTGAAATAACTTTTTTCTTTTGGAATTTGAGGAATTTGTGAATTGCTGACCGGGTAAACCTACTAGACGTCGTATGCAAAAGTTGTTAAACGCATTTTTTCGACGGCGTATGCAAAAGTTATGGCCGTTTTACATTTTTTTCCTGGTTTTTGCAAAAAAGGTCAAAATTCATATTTCAAAATTTCTATACCTACTAGACACTCAAACCTAACTACATGTCAAAGGATTTTATTTATTGAAATTTTTATCAGAATGTCAGCTTTCTGTGGCGCACCTACCAGGTGCGCCACAGAATGTCACTTTTCTGTGGCGCACCAGCCACGGTGCGCCACAGAATGTCCCCAGATGGACCTTCGCCCAATGATTGCACGTGGGACCCACTGAAATTTTGTGGCGCATGGTGCCTCATGCGCCACAGAAGTCTGGCTTTCTGTGGCGCATGGGTGGGCATGCGCCACAGAATTCTGACTTTCTGTGGCGCATGGACAAAAGATGCGCCACAGAAAGTCGAAAAGTTCTGTGGCGCACCAGCATCCATGCGCCACAGAAATAATTCTGTGGCGCAACAATTAACGGTGCGCCACAGAGTGCCAACCTCCCTATAGCCCTTTCTGTGGTAGTGTTGCTATCATCCTTGCATTGTTATTCAACACCATTGCATTTTTATTTGCTGTTTTGCATTCATTATTATCTTAATAACATTCTCACACCTTGTGCTTGACAACCACTTGGTGAGGTTGCGGGCACAAAGCAATTTACTTGTTTGTAGGTAATCAAGAGAAGGACAAGAAGATAAAACCCACACTACTGATTCCCCGAGAGTTCGATATTAAACCCTCGAGTCACCTTCTTGGGGAAAATCTTCCACTTCTACATACTCTGCACTTGGAGGCTCAACCTATCCCTTATATTTATTGTTTTCCTTTCAGGGTATCAAGAGGCTTGTTGGCATAGTTGAGGGAGAAGAACACTCTCATCAATTTTGTCATCAAACGATTTTCTGGCGCCGTTGCCGGGGAATCATAGCTGGAAGGGTTTGTCCAAGGATATCACAACAAAGTCAACTTCATCACCAACTTGTGCTAACACCTAAGCTTGGGGAGGTTGCACCTACGTGAGCATCATCTTGTCCATCTTTACCTTCAAGCAAATTATCTTGTTTTGTTTTTGTCTTGCATATCATTTTTAGATTTCAGTTTGCATATTTTATTTTCAGTTTTGCATAAAAAACTAAAAACCCATAAAAACTAGTATTGTTTTTAATATGTATGATAAGCTATGGAGAAACTTTCTGGAATGTCTATGGGTAATGATTATTATTTTAAAATGTATGACGCCTACTCTGAATATCAATCAACCAAAGAGGGAAATAGAGTGGGTAAATTGCTTAAAGCTCTTCACAAAATAGCTAATCAGTTTTGTGAGATACATGGTATAACTTGTTGCAATAGAAGAGTTGTTAAACATTCCCACTATCAATGCAGGTCTAATAGTGATCCTATAATTGCTTGTTATCATGAAGATGAATGTTTATGCCCTGATATAGAACAAGTTGAGAAATAAATTGCTTATGTTGGAGCCCATGAGATAGACTCTCTTCTTGATAAATTTGTTGCAACTAGTCATGTAGCTCGTGAAATGAAAGGGCAAGTTTCTATTATTCTCCAAATTTGCAAAAAAGAATTTAGTGATAATGTTTATGTTAAAGAAAGAATTCTTGCTGCCACAGAAAGCACTAACATTTTGCAGGAAGAGGATGATGAAAACATAAGCTTGGAAGAGGAAGAATGTGAAGAGGAGATTGAAATGGATATGTCCCAACCTAAGCTTGGGGAAGAGTTGGATCTCCCAACTTCACCATCAACATTTGATAGTAGCACTCAATCTCAAAAATCTTTTGTTATTTATGACAATCCTTTATTTGTTCCTACTACTAATATGCATGATAATGAGGAATGTTATTTAAATATGCTATATGATAATGCTTTAGATGATGGTCCTATGCTTATTGATAATCCTCAATGTTTAGAAGTTGTTACAAATTTATGTGAGGATAAAAAGGATATACTTGCAGTTTGTGATGGTACTCTTACTAATGAGAGTCCCACTTTGTTCTTAAATTCTCCTAGTTACACCATGGAGGAGAAATTTGCTTATGTTGAGAAATACTTATGTGGTTTGCAATCATCTTTAGTTCCAAATATTTGTTGCAACCATGATATTAAACTTTATATTGATCTTAATAATTATTTTGAAAGAGGGAAGCATGCTAATGAATTCCAAAATAAATTTAATGATCTTCTTTATGTGCCTATATTATCTAAGTTGAATGATTCTTGTGGATCTATGGTTGAATTTATTTCTTCTACTTGCAACTATTATGAAAGAGGAGATGATGAGAACCCTCTGTATGCTACTAATAATTATGGGCTGCAAGTAACTATTGTTAATATGCATTGGAAAACTTCTATTTATTGTGATTCATTCATATACAAAATGCCAATGCATAGAAAGAAAGTTAGACTTCGTTGTTATTACTTTTGTGTTTTGTTTTTCTCTCTACTAGGTTTCAACTTGATTATTATTTTCATTGGCTTGAGAGCACCATGGGATCCTGGTATTTGCATGAAAATACTTCCCAAGGAAGAAGGGCACAACTTTTAAGCTCCCTCATGAGCTTCATCTTCGGTAAAACAACAAAGTAAGTAAGCCTAGCTATATAGCTATAAAGAAAGCGCTTTACGGGAGGCAACCCGGTTGTTTTTATTTGGATTTTCTTTGTGTCCTCTTGCTGTAATAAGAGATTGTCTTTTTAGTTTAGTTTCTGGAATTTTTAATAAAGTGCCAAGTTTTACCCATCTTGGTTTGAAAAAATTGCTATTTCTAATCGGGAATTTTATTCCTGCACGGAGTCTGTGCACGTTTTGATTTTTCATTCTTATTCTGTCACTCCGAATGATCTGATATTTTTACTGTACCTGCAACTTTTCATCCTCTGTATTCCTGAATGTTTTCAAAATTTTTTCTACAAGTTTAAGTAGGCCAGAAAAATACGTTTTGCTGCTGCTATTTTTCTGGACAGATTCTGTCCCATATTGTTTTATGCATAGTTTGAACTTTTGAGTTGATCCAATTGTTTTTGAGTAGGCATACAACATTATACATTCTCTGGTCATTCATATGAAAATTTAATCCATGGATTATATGCAGAAAGAAACTTGTTTATTTATCTCTACTAATATCACCCCACAGAAAAGAGATGGAAGAAATTGTGTTTTGAAGTTTTTTCACAGGGATTGGAGGAGATGCACCATGAGTTATCCAAGGATGGTGAAAACCATAAGCTTGGGGATGTGAACATCCCCACTGAACCAAAACACTCTCGGTTTGCACATGTCTAACTTCTGTTTTTCTATCGATGCACTTTATCGCATAAACTTGGAGCGTTTTTTTTTTGTTAGTTTTGCTTTGATTTTTATTTTGTGAGACCACCACACTATCTTTTATATATGAGAATGCTACTGGAAATATGGGTTGAAATATCTTGCATGCTTTTATTGTATTGGGAAAAGGGATGTCTAAGTTGATTTTTAATGACACATATAGTTGCATGATTCATGAGCTTCTTTATGAGTAATAATTTGCAAATGCTTATCATGAGCTATCTTTTATTCATGTTTTGATGCTGTATGTTATTTCACTTTGTTTGACATGAATTAGTTAGCTCTATGGACACTCATGCATGCATCTAAATGTTCATCTTTCTCTCTTTTGCTAGCCCAAAAATCCCAACAAGTAAAAACTTGTTTCCAACACCTTCAACCCAAGTTCTTCCAGTGAGTCCACCATATCTACCTATTAGCTTTATGCTATCCAAGTATGTTTATCATGTTATTTGTGTTATCTATACCTCTAAATGAAAATGATGATGTTATTTATTGTAATTGGAAAAGTTGGTTAAAAAGCTCTCACGAACTTGATGCACACTTTACTTTTATTACATTCAAAAAGATGAACCATTGTGATTAATATTATGAAGATAGTGGCTTGATACATGTTTAAGGTTGGGAGTTAGCCCATATGTGCTGTCACATGCAAAGCTTTCAACATGTTCTATCATTTGTTTAGTTGATATCATGTACTTTTGTCTATGGATGCCTATCATGACGAAATAAATGTGGAAATAGAGTTAAGTTTAAATGAGTTTGTATAAATGGTTAGAGAGGAACCTAGGCCGCTAATCTAAGCCATGCATCATTCATGGTGGAAATTTACTTACATGCTATTTTGAACTCTCTGTGATACACCTTACAATAAAAAGCTATATCAAAGTGGTAAATAAAGAGGGTGTTGAGATTGTTCATTATGTTTGTTTGTCTTGTTGTTTTGATATGGGCTTGATCCATATCATGGGACAAGAGGTACCCCAGTTGAAACTCTTGATGATACCGTTTTTACTTACAATGATAGATAACTTAAACTTACTTTGTTCCCAAGTTGAGTAATCATGGTGTAGGTACTTGTATTCAAGGGGCATGAGACATCTAACCTTTACTTTATCAAGGCCACTACTCATATTTGCTTTCACATTCAACTTTAATCATTCAAGATGCTATGATAGGGGAATGAGAGCTTGACACCAAGTATTACCATTGCATTCAATAACTTAAGTAGAATAGTTTGGAGGATAGATGAAACTCATGCATGCTTTACCTCTACTTATTTATATATCTATGCCAAAGTGTCCACCTTTTATATTCAGATTTTCTACACTCTATGGACCATAAGTATGCAAAAGTAAGAATGTCCATAGTACTATCTTTTTATGTTGCACTTTGTGAATTATCATTGATCATCTTTTCAATGAATACTTGATATCACTTTATAAATTGTTTGCACATTGCTACTTCTTTGAAATAATGAATCATTTGACTTTATGTAGCAGTAGCAATCATCTTTTATATCCATGTTTTTATTATATTGCAAAGTTCATGTTAGTTTTATCACTTTCTTACTCGAGGACGAGCATGAGTTAAGCTTGGGGATGTTGATGCATCTAAAATGCATACATGAACTTTGCACTATAATTCTTATATTCCAATCATATTTGCATCATATAAGGGGTATATTACTGTTATTTAATGATTTTTGATAATTTATAATGATTTTCCCTTTTTATGGAATTAATCCTGCGCAGGCAGAAAACCCCTTTTTCTTTCTTTATTTGTTTCAGGACATTAACGACATCATAATGAGCTATAAATTTAGGGGGTCATTATTTTGGAAGGACAATATTTTGAAGCGAAAGAAGTCAACGAACGGAGGTCGGGAGACCAAAAGGGAGGGTCCCACACGGCCACAGTACCAGGCCACGTGGGCCCACCCCAATTGGCCCTCGTGGCCCCAATTGCATCGATCCTTCGCCCATAAGCATCCTCGTGACCTAAAAACGACTATATAAGAGGTCCCCCGACGTTTTTCCAGAGGAGAGCCGCCGCACGAGAGAATCGAGAAAACAGAGATCAGGAGGCTGAAGATCAGAGGGGGAAAACTCCGGCGGAGCCCTGCCGGAGAGGTCTCCACCTTCTCCATCGACATCTCCACCGTCTCCATGACGAAGAGGGAATAGTCCATCGCTGGACTATGGGTTTGTGGCAGTAGCATATTGTAACATCCCAATATTTTGGAATGTTTGAAAATCACAAAAATTTAAAACTTTTGTTTTTGTTAAAAAGAAAACATTAAAATTTTAATAGCAACCAATTACAGAAGACATTTGGCCTCTTCAAAAGGTTAAATAGTTTTATTCCAATTACTTATTTTTAAATATTTATCTTGTGACTATTTATCAAACCTAGAAACATATTTGTAAAATGCTTATGTTGAATAAAGTATGCCTATTTCTAAAAAGATTATGGTTAAACTATATTATGTAAAAATTAGTAGTTTACTAAATCCTAAAACAATAAGTGTAAAGTGTTTCAATTTATTTAAAACATAAGTTTAAATTATGTTATCTTCAAAATAAGAAATTTCCCCTTATATTTATTTATTTAAAACAATTATTTTACATTTATAAAGCACATAATAAAATGAGTATTTGCATAAATTAGTTTTTGGTTATAAAAGGAAATGAAATACTTTGAGAAAACAAATATTTGCAAATGTGAATATTTCCCTAAAAATTATCTAGCCACCTCTTATTTAATTATCTTCTATATTTTGAAAATGGCATTAAGTTAATATTAGGGTTTTCTCATATCTCAAAAATTATAAAATATGATTTTGAGTTAGGAATAACTTTGAAAAATATATTTGACGTAAGGAATGTCTCTGAAATTTTATCAAACCTCATTTCAAATTAATTGATATTTTATTATTATTAAAAATGATTTTAAACATTTCAAATGGTTTTATTTAAATTTTCAAAATTGAAAAATATAAAGTGTTGGAAACATCACAAAATGGTTCCCTCTAAAAGGTTTTAATATTTCAAGATTTTAGAATTTTAATTGGGGTTAATTAGATATTTAAAACAAAAGATATTAGAGAAATAAGAAAAATCAGAAAAGAAAAAAAAATGATGACGTCATCATCATCAACACAGAGTAAGAACTGCCGGCCGTTTCTTCCCCGATTAATCCCCACGATTACTCGCGATTAAGACCGCGATTGAAGCCTCCGTCTGCTCCTACTTAATCCCCTCTCCCTCCTCTCTGTTTCCCCTCTCTCTCCCCTTCGAGTCGTGCCTCCAGGCCGCCGAAATCGCTCGCCGGATTACGCCACTGCCGCCGTTGTTTTTCTTCAACCCCGGCGACACCAAGGGTTCCTGCTACCTCTCTCTGACCCCTATCCCTTCCCCTCTCGCGTGCGCACGTCCGTGACCCCTTGTTCGATTTTTTGTCGCAGCCAATCGACCGGAGCTTGCTCACCCGAGCTCGCCGGAGCCTCCGCCACGAGATCTGCGTGCCACCATCGATAGGATCAAGGAGGAGAAGAACCAAGGACACCAGCGACCTCCCCAGGACCTCCTCCGTCGATTGCCGCCGTCTCTGAGCCTGGGGAAGCAGCCGAACACCGTCTCGGTCCACGCCCGAGCGCTGCGCCGCCGTCTGCCTCAAACTCCGGTGACCTAGCGCCGCCCGGTGAGCACCCTTCCTTTCCCGGCCGTCCGATCTCCCGTTAACGGACCAGATTAGATCTGTTTAAACGAAAGGGTACTGGCGAATAGGATAGCGACACGTGGCATGCCCAGTCAGCATGCCCAGTCAGTGTCCAATCGGTCCGCACCAATCGGATCTCGCCACGTCAGCGGCACAGTCAGCGCCCAGTCAACCTCCCGGTCAAAATTGTTTTAAATTGAAATAAAAATACAGAAAATTGCCAAAACTTCAAAAATTCATAACTTTTGATCCACATGTCCAAATTCAAAGTTTTTGTACTCGTTTTGATCAGCACAATGTGTAGAACACTTTAGGATCAAAGAAATTCAAAATTGATACGCGCACACACTTGTTATTTGTAGATCTTTGTAAATCATGTTTTGTGAATAACATTTGTTTCCTAACTCCAATTTGAGCAAACTTGGACTTTTTGAGAAGCCCTGAACTTGTAGAATAGTTTAGTACTAATAAAATTTAAATTTGAATATTTTAAAATATTTCAAATTCAAATATGCTTGTTTGATGATTTTTGTCATAGTTTAAATTCTGTAATTCCAATTTTGGTAAACAAAATATTTTTGGAGACCTTAGGTCGTGTACTAACAGTCCCCTATGCCCAAAACAATTTTTGGATAAGTCTAGGATGGTTTTAGGATTTATATGCTCCTTTGACTATTTTGACTTAGTGTAAATCCTATATATGTTTTCAATATGTTTTCTCTTGCAATTTTGTGCTAAGGAACTAACCTTGGACCAGAGAAACCAAAACCAAAGCACTTAGAACCCCTTGGAATATTTCTAAGTTATTTTCTCTAGATGACCCCTCCAAGTTGAAAACCACCAAGTCTGGAATTGTGAAAACAATGAAGTGAAAGAAAGATGACCCTTGCCATCCCTGGAGTCAAATTGAAGAAACCACCTGAAGACCAATGAAGGACTTAGCAAAGAAACAAGACTTTAGAAGCATCTCCAAGAAGTAGAAGCACTTAGAAGAAAACAAGAAGAACTTCAAGAAGACTAACCCCATCCTTCTCTAAGTCTTTCTCCCCTTTTCTTTTCTCTTAGACATTGTGGTGGCTAAGTTAGATCAAGGCCAGCCCTAGTGCGTACCAAAAACTTTAAAGTGTTACAAATTTTCAATAAAGTCATCACACAAGGAGGAAGCTACAAAGGAGCCTTAAGATGACCCTCAAGAAAACTAATCACAAGAAGACTTGGAGAAATCTACACAAATGGAGGATTAGCAAATTGTTGATGTCTAACCATTGACCTAAATATAAAACTCCAATAACTTGTCATATTTTCTCTTTTGCTATGAAGTTAATTAGACCTAGACCTACCTTAACCCAAATGGAAAGACTAACTTAGATTTCAATAATGCTTGTGATGTATACGACTAAGTATTGCACATTGTTATGTGCTACCTTAGTTGAAAATGTGTTATGATCACCCTTGGTGAACTCATGAAACCCCCTCGACAAGTATAAATCTCCTTGAGGTTGTTTTCCCCAAACTTTACCCTTAACCAACCCATGCCCTAGTAGCTAACCCTATGCCCTATCTCACTAAGTCTTTTCACAAGTTGTTTTATTGTGAACAAACTTCCTTTTTCCCAACTAACTTGGTTGAAACTTTTTGCTATGATTGTTGCTTGTATGTTTTCCTTTGTTTGTATGTTTGTTAGAATGCTTGTTTATGTGGTTGTTGTTGTTATGTTTTCAATGGATAGATTTTACGGAGAGCAACGCTCTTTTGTGAAGAGTGTGATTTCTTCACCAACCTCAAAGGCAAGTGGCACGCCTCATAAAATTTCCTAAGTATTTTATCTATGCATGAGTAGAATATTTTTCTTAAGCATGTGTAGGACTTAGTAGTATTGCTATGCTAAAACTGTTTAGAATAGCTCCCCTTTACTAGATGGTCTGGCATCCCATTTAACTTAGTAGATTATTGAAGTGCTATGCAATTGATGTTTTTATGAAAAGCTAAATTCTACTAAGTTAAAATGAAACACCTGGGTGGAAATGGTTTTGCATGGTTTATGTTGAGTGGTTTCCCGGGGTTTACCGTGGAATTGCACTTGTGGATGGCCACCCAGGAACAAAGGGATTTTAGTTACTCCAAGTGAAGATTGCTTCCAGTGCAGCCATTTGTCATATGGGCTCTGTCTTGACGGAGTACGTTGGTGTGGACCTGGGTCAAGAGATCGACAGATGTAGGGTTGATCGGTGGGAGGTGGTCTCCTGGTATGATCATGGGAACACAACTTCTGAAAAGTCTCGTCTCAATCCTCTCCTTTTCCTTCTCACTAATGGAGTGTAGAGGATAGTTTGGGCTGATTGAGTCAAATGGTGAACGTGCACAACCTCTCGAGAGTGTCAAACTAAGTACTTAGCCGTGTCCCCGGTTACGGACAATTCTGAGCAGCTGATCAAGGACGTCAACGAAGAATCCCAACATTCCAACTTCTGAAGTAAAACTTGAAGGGTGAACAAGGGTAGAGGAGACTATGGTTTTCATGCCATACTCGTCTCAACTAGATAAAAGATTTCCAAAAGTGTTAGGAAAAATTGGCTTTACGCAAAATAGCCTTGAACTCCACCAGCCAAATATGCATATAGGTTATTAGAGTTATTCCACTAAGTGTCCACAGAGTGTCACTTGCCAGATCCATTTTATATGGTTCTGACCCACCTTGTTGCAACATTTTTCTTGTTGCAGATTGTTCAGATGATGAGTGAGAATACGTTTAAGGGTTTCGAGTCTGCAACCAACATGTTTCGCCTGTGGCACATGAAGATGATGGAGACTCACTGTTACTTTTATTTCCGCTGTGCTAAACTTTGTAAAATGCTAGCCTTGAGCTATGCAATTTGTAATGAATATTGTAAGTCTGGATCATGCGATGTAATAAGATTTGACGCATTTGCATGTTATTCATCTTAGACTGTGTGTGCAAATGAATCGATCCAGGGGTTTGCACTATACACAGGGATCTTGCCAATTTTTAAGTGCAGGTCCGCTACAGATGGTATCAGAGCATTGTGTTGCCTGTAGGTTCGAGACTCTAAGTTTGAATTTGAACTTGGAAAAGACCCTAGGATTAAAATTCTACATATATTCAATCTTCACAAAAATAAAGCTTCTCGTCTTAATCCTTTCTCATATCCTCTTATCAGATATTCATCTTCTAAAATTTCTTTTCTCTTATGTGTAGATGACCAGCTTCTTTGAATCACTTAAGAAGGGACCAATGATGACCATGACCTTGGAATGTGACACCGAGTTCCCAAGAGTACTGAAGGACCTCATGTTGATCATGGGATTTGAAGGACCAGCTGTCTACTGGGGATTTCCCTATATAGATGAAGAAGATGATCTTGAGTATTGGTGGGTACAGATTCATTTGTACAGAAACAAGGAGTATGACCACAAGATAGGAGGAAATTGCATGTTTACCAACACGGTAATGCATCCTTCATTCTTCGATTCAGCAAGAAGTGCTGCATGGAGAGCTATTGAAGAACTGGCAGAAAGACTCAAGTGGAGACTTCACAACACTCAGAAGGATCTCAAGGAAGCCAATGAGGAGAATGAATCTCTTCAAGAGGAGATAGAGAAGACTAAAACCTTGAAGACCGCTATCAAGACTGAGTATTGAAGACATCACATGAAGAATAAAACAAGGAAGTGTTTAGATAATAGACCACCATGAGAGAGAATAAAGTTGTGAGACACGAAACACGATTAGTGTATTGATCATGCATTTCAGTGTTGTATGACAATACTAATTGTTTTCTAAAACCTTGTTGACTGAAGTGATGAATGTTTGCTACATGTTTGTTAGATGTTGTTTGTAAGATGAATTGCCTTGCTCTGCTTTGTTTGGGTAGGTTTCTTCTTTAGTCTCTATCTAATCATTTCTCCTCCATGCTAAATCCAAACATATGTCAAACCAAAATACCAACAACAACAACATGTTGTCCATAAGGATTCAGATGCTCGTGTTGTCCCAGACTCAGTTGTTGAAGCTTTTGAAGGAGACCCAAATCAACAACCCCAATAAGACCTTGACTGCAGAGTTACAGCTAGTATTAGACTACCCACAAAAGTTTTCTTTTAAGGGTGGTAGCCCACCCAACTTGTGCAAAACCAGTTACCCAATCCCATCTTTATTTCTAGCCTCTTCGAATCTTGGGGACGAGATTCCTTTTAAGCGTGGTAGTCTGTAACATCCCAATATTTTGGAATGTTTGAAAATCACAAAAATTTAAAACTTTTGTTTTTGTTAAAAAGAAAACATTAAAATTTTAATAGCAACCAATTACAGAAGACATTTGGCCTCTTCAAAAGGTTAAATAGTTTTATTCCAATAACTTATTTTTAAATATTTAACTTGTGACTATTTATCAAACCTAGAAACATATTTGTAAAATGCTTATGTTGAATAAAGTATGCCTATTTCTAAAAAGATTATGGTTAAACTATATTATGTAAAAATTAGTAGTTTACTAAATCCTAAAACAATAAGTGTAAAGTGATTCAATTTATTTAAAACATAAGTTTAAATTATGTTATCTTCAAAATAAGAAATTTCCCCTTATATTTATTTATTTAAAACAATTATTTTGCATTTATAAAGCACATAATAAAATGAGTATTTGCATAAATTAGTTTTTGGTTATAAAAGGAAATGAAATACTTTGAGAAAACAAATATTTGCAAATGTGAATATTTCCCTAAAAATTATCTAGCCACCTCTTATTTAATTATCTTCTATATTTTGAAAATGGCATTAAGTTAATATTAGGGTTTTCTCATATCTCAAAAATTATAAAATATGATTTTGAGTTAGGAATAACTTTGAAAAATATATTTGACGTAAGGAATGTCTCTGAAATTTTATCAAACCTCATTTCAAATTAATTGATATTTTATTATTATTAAAAATGATTTTAAACATTTCAAATGGTTTTATTTAAATTTTCAAATTTGAAAAATATAAAGTGTTGGAAACATCACAAAATGGTTCCCTCTAAAAGGTTTTAATATTTCAAGATTTTAGAATTTTAATTGGGGTTAATTGGATATTTAAAACAAAAGATATTAGAGAAATAAGAAAAATCAGAAAAGAAAAAAAAATGATGACGTCATCATCATCAACACAGAGTAAGAACTGCCGGCCGTTTCTTCCCCGATTAATCCCCACGATTACTCGCGATTAAGACCGCGATTGAAGCCTCCGTCTGCTCCTACTTAATCCCCTCTCCCTCCTCTCTGTTTCCCCTCTCTCTCCCCTTCGAGTCGTGCCTCCAGGCCGCCGAAATCGCTCGCCGGATTACGCCACTGCCGCCGTTGTTTTTCTTCAACTCCGACGACACCAAGGGTTCCCGCTACCTCTCTCTGACCCCTATCCCTTCCCCTCTCGCGTGCGCACGTCCGTGACCCCTTGTTCGATTTTTTGTCGCAGCCAATCGACCGGAGCTTGCTCACCCGAGCTCGCCGGAGCCTCCGCCACGAGATCTGCGTGCCACCGTCGATAGGATCAAGGAGGAGAAGAACCGAGGACACCAGCGACCTCCCCAGGACCTCCTCCGTCGATTGCCGCCGTCTCTGAGCCTAGGGAAGCAGCCGAACACCGTCTCGGTCCACGCCCGAGCGCTGCGCCGCCGTCTGCCTCACACTCCGGTGACCTAGCGCCGCCCGGTGCGCACCCTTCCTTTCCCGGCCGTCCGATCTCCCGTTAACGGACCAGATTAGATCTGTTTAAACGAAAGGGTACCGGCGAATAGGATAGCGACATGTGGCATGCCCAGTCAGCATGCCCAGTCAGCGTCCAATCGGTCCGCACCAATCCGATCTCGCCACGTCAGCGGCACAGTCAGCGCCCAGTCAACCTCCCGGTCAAAATTGTTTTAAATTGAAATAAAAATACAGAAAATTGCAAAAACTTCAAAAATTCATAACTTTTGATCCACATGTCCAAATTCAAAGTTTTTGTACTCGTTTTGATCAGCACAATGTGTAGAACACTTTAGGATCAAAGAAATTCAAAATTGATACGTGCACACACTTGTTATTTGTAGATCTTTGTAAATCATGTTTTGTGAATAACTTTTGTTTCCTAACTCCAATTTGAGCAAACTTGGACTTTTTGAGAAGCCCTGAACTTGTAGAATAGTTTAGTACTAATCAAATTTAATTTTGAATATTTTAAAATATTTCAAATTCAAATATGCTTGTTTGATGATTTTTGTCATAATTTAAATTCTTTAATTCCAATTTTGGTAAACAAAATATTTTTGGAGACCTTAGGTCGTGTACTAACAGTCCCCTATGCCCAAAACAATTTTTGGATAAGTCTAGGATGGTTTTAGGATTTATATGCTCCTTTGACTATTTTGACTTAGTGTAAATCCTATATATGTTTTCAATATGTTTTCTCTAGCAATTTTGTGCTAAGGAACTAACCTTGGACCAGAGAAACCAAAACCAAAGCACTTAGAACCCCTTGGAATATTTCTAAGTTATTTTCTCTAGATGACCCCTCCAAGTTGAAAACCACCAAGTCTGGAATTGTGAAAACAATGAAGTGAAAGAAAGATGACCCTTGCCATCCCTGGAGTCAAATTGAAGAAACCACCTGAAGACCAATGAAGGACTTAGCAAAGAAACAAGACTTTAGAAGCATCTCCAAGAAGTAGAAGCACTTAGAAGAAAACAAGAAGAACTTCAAGAAGACTAACCCCATCCTTCTCTAAGTCTTTCTCCCCTTTCCTTTTCTCTTAGACATTGTGGTTGCTAAGTTAGATCAAGGCCAACCCTAGTGTGTACCAAAAACTTTAAAGTGTTACAAATTTTCAATAAAGTCATCACACAAGGAGGAAGCTACAAAGGAGCCTTAAGATGACCCTCAAGAAAACTAATCACATGAAGACTTGGAGAAATCTACACAAATGGAGGATTAGCAAATTGTTGATGTCTAACCATTGACCTAAATATAAAACTTTAATAACTTGTCATATTTTCTCTTTTGCTATGAAGTTAATTAGACCTAGACCTACCTTAACCCAAATGGAAAGACTAACTTAGATTTCAATAATGCTTGTGATGTATACGACTAAGTATTGCACATTGTTATGTGCTACCTTAGTTGAAAAAGTGTTATGATCACCCTTGGTGAACTCATGAAACCCCCTCGACAAGTATAAATCTCCTTGAGGTTGTTTTCCCCAAACTTTACCCTTAACCAACCCATGCCCTAGTAGCTAACCCTATGCCCTATCTCACTAAGTCTTTTCACAAGTTGTTTTATTGTGAACAAACTTCCTTTTTCCCAACTAACTTGGTTGAAACTTTTTGCTATGATTGTTGCTTGTATGTTTTCCTTTGTTTGTATGTTTGTTAGAATGCTTGTTTATGTGGTTGTTGTTGTTATGTTTTCAATGGATAGATTTTATGGAGAGCAATGATCTTTTGTGAAGAGTGTGATTTCTTCACCAACCTCAAAGGCAAGTGGCACACCTCATAAAATTTCCTAAGTATTTTATCTATGCATGAGTAGAATATTTTTCTTAAGCATGTGTAGGACTTAGTAGTATTGCTATGCTAAAACTGTTTAGAATAGCTCCCCTTTACTAGATGGTCTAGCATCCCATTTAACTTAGTAGATTATTGAAGTGCTATGCAATTGATGTTTTTATGAAAAGCTAAATTCTACTAAGTTAAAATGAAACACCTGGGTGGAAATGGTTTTGCATGGTTTATGTTGAGTGGTTTCCCGGGGTTTACCGTGGAATTGCACTTGTGGATGGCCACCCAGGAACAAAGGGATTTTAGTTACTCCAAGTGAAGATTGCTTCCAGTGCAGCCATTTGTCATATGGGCTCTGTCTTGACGGAGTACGTTGGTGTGGACCTGGGTCAGGAGATCGACAGATGTAGGGTTGATAGGTGGGAGGTGGTCTCCTGGTATGATCATGGGAACACAACTTCTGAAAAGTCTCGTCTCAATCCTCTCCTTTTCCTTCTCACTAATGGAGTGTAGAGGATAGTTTGGGCTGATTGAGTCAAATGGTGAACGTGCACAACCTCTCGAGAGTGTCAAACTAAGTACTTAGCCGTGTCCCCGGTTACGGACAATTCTGAGCAGCTGATCAAGGACGTCAACGAAGAATCCCAACATTCCAACTTCTGAAGTAAAACTTGAAGGGTGAACAAGGGTAGAGGAGACTATGGTTTTCATGCCATACTCGTCTCAACTAGATAAAAGATTTCCAAAAGTGTTAGGAAAAATTGGCTTTACGCAAAATAGCCTTGAACTCCACCAGCAAAATATACATATAGGTTATTAGAGTTATTCCACTAAGTGTCCACAGAGTGTCACTTGCCAGATCCATTTTAAATGGTTCTGACCCACCTTGTTGCAACATTTTTCTTGTTGCAGATTGTTCAGATGACGAGTGGGAATACGTTTAAGGGTTTCGAGTCTGCAACCAACATGTTTCGCCTGTGGCACATGAAGATGATGGAGACTCACTGTTACTTTTATTTCCGCTGTGCTAAACTTTGTAAAATGCTAGCCTTGAGCTATGCAATTTGTAATGAATATTGTAAGTCTGGATCATGCGATGTAATAAGATTTGACGCATTTGCATGTTATTCATCTTAGACTGTGTGTGCAAATGACTCGATCCAGGGGTTTGCACTATACACAGGGATCTTGCCAATTTTTAAGTGCAGGTCCGCTACACATATGTATCTCTCTCTCTCTTGAGTCTCATTAGTTAGCACCGTATGAGCTGCTGAACATGATTACGGTCACCGTTGTATTACCATTGTGGTGGATCTTTCTATGAGTTAATATATGTTGAGATTGCAATGTTTGTTTCAGTTATGAAAGTAGATGCATATTATGTACCCCGTTCTTATATCCTTGTTATGATCAAGCATGTTTATGAGAGCGTGTGTGGGGGAACGTGTGCATTAGTTGGAGTAACGGGGGTGGTGAAGTGATAAGCTGACAACTTGATATATCATGATCCATTGGGTGTTTACCTTACTTTGTTGCCTCACTAGGGATAAACCAAAATACCATGTTGAAGGGTAGGAGGAGTGACATGCCTCTACCTAAGACTAGATCGATCATGTGTTTATTTTAACTTCATGTCATTGATCTTAAAGCTATACTCTGATGTTATCTTAATTACTAAGGTGCATGATTTATTTCACATCTTGGTGGAGTATAAGTGAGACTCATAATCTCTATGTTAGGACGTGATGCCCATATAATTAGTAACATGAATGAACTTGTTTGCAATCTCATATGTTAAGTCTATGTCTATTTGTTTGCCACACTATATTAAAGAGAGAGTGCATGTGTGAAACCATGAACCCCGGTCCATTTTTAATCATAAGAAACTCTTTTCCAACCACTTTCAAGCATCTTTTACATTTAGCCATTTTAAAATCAGAAAACACAAAAACACTTTTACTTCTTGCATTCACGTATAAAAACCCCAAAAATACCATCAATCATCATTGCTATCATCCTTGCATTGTTATTCAACACCATTACATTTTTATTTGCTGTTTAGCATTCATTATTATCTTAATAACATTCTCACACCTTGTGCTTGACAACCACTTGGTGAGGTTGAGGGCACAAAGCAATTTACTTGTTTGTAGGAAATCTAGAGAAGGACAAGAAGATAAAACCCACACTACTGATTCCCCGAGAGTTCGATATTAAACCCTCGAGTCACCTTCTTGGGGAAAATCTTCCACTTCTACATACTCTGCACTTGGAGGCTCAACCTATCCCTTATATTTATTGTTTTCCTTTCAGGGTATCAAGAGGCTTGTTTGCATAGTTGAGGGAGAAGAACACTCTCATCAATTATGTCATCAACTGCCAAGAATGCAATCTCAAGACTTTGGGGAATGTATGAAGAGCAGAAGAGTGCAAGAATAGATGAGAGGTATGAGAATGCAAAATTGGTGAAGGAGCTATCTGTTGAGAAAGACAAGGTTGAGAAGAAGTACACAAGTATGGTACAGAGTGTGAACAAGTTCATAGATGACACTTGCAAATCAAGTAGGGAGGCCAACTATGAGCGAATTATGCAGGAAGGAAGGGATGGTGATCTGAAGGAACAGATGTCCCTAACAATTGAATTGTTGGAGACACAAGTTGGTGAGCTGAAGCAGATACAGAGAACTCAAGCAGATGTGCTGAAGGCCAAGCAGAACGAGCTATCTGATGAAAAAGAGGCTTTGAAGGTCAAGCAGAAGGATTGGGATGATGAAAAGGAGGCTTTGAAGGCAGATAGGAAGAAGCTAGAGCACCAGTTGTTTGATCTGTTCAAATTCAATAATGCAAATAAGGAGAAGCTGAAGAGAATTAAGGCTAACTGTGAGGAGTGATATCCTCAGCTGAGTAGAATCAATGATTTGTAATTCTGTGGTAGTAGTGAACTATGTCAATTTAGTAGTTGTAATGTGTAATTCGAACAAGCCATGTTTTGTGGCTATCTGTGAGGAGTGATATCCTCAGCTGAGTACAAGCAATGATTTGTAATTCTGTACCAGTAGTGAACTATGTCAATTTAGTATCTATGTTTGTTTGAGTGCCATTTTTACTGTGAAAAATTCGAAAATAATAGTAAAAATGATCATTTAGGGTTGTCGAGACCCCCCGTAGCCTCGACAACCCTAAATGACAATTTTTTTTGAAAAATTCGAAAATAATTGTAAAAATGATCATTTAGGGTTGTCGAGACCCCCCGTAGCCTCGACAACTCTAAAAGACAATTTTTTTTGAAAAATTCGAAATTAATTGTAAAAATGAACATTTAGGGTTGTCGAGACCCCCTGTAGCCTCAACAACCCTAAAGGACAAGTTTTTTGAAAAATTCGAAAATAATTGTAAATATGATCATTTAGGGTTGTCGAGACCCCCTGTAGCCTCGACAACCCTAAATGACAATTTTTTTGAAAAATTTGAAAATAATTGTAAAAATGATCATTTAGGGTTGTCGAGACCCCCTGTAGCCTCGACAACCCTAAATGACAATTTTTTTGAAAAATTCGGAAATAATTGTAAAAATGATCATTTAGGGTTGTCGAGACCCCCTGGAGCCTCGACAACCCTAAATGACAATTTTTTTGAAAAATTCGAAAATAATTGTTAAAATGATCATTTAGGGTTGTCGAGACCCCCTGTAGCTCGACAACCCTAAATGACAATTTTTTTCAAAAATTCGAAAATAATTGTAAAAATGATCATTTAGGGTTGTCGAGACCCCCTGTAGCCTCGACAACCCTAAATGACATTTTTTTTTAAAAATTCGAAAATAATTGTAAAAATAATCATTTACGGTTGTCGAGACCCCCTGTAGCCTCGACAACCCTAAATGACAATTTTTTTTGAAAAATTCGAAAATAATTGTAAAAATGATCATTTAGGGTCGTCGAGACCCCCTGTAGCCTCGACAACCCTAAATGACAATTTTTTTGAAAAATTCGAAAATAATTGTAAAAATGATCATTTAGGGTTGTCGAGACCCCCCGTAGCCTCGACAACCCTAAATGACAATTTTTTTGTAAAAATAAAAAATAATTGTAAACATAGTCATACACATATATCTTGGCTGTTGTGACACATTTTTTGAGACATAGTCATACACATATAGCAATATTGTCTTACACAAATAGTTTTGGTTACATAGCCGCCGCCGTTGACGGAGTTGCTGCCACCGGAATGGCCGCCGCCGGAATTGCCGCCGCCGGAATGGCCGCCACCGGAATCGCCGCCACCGGAATCGCCGCCACCGGATTCTCCGCCGCCGGAATGGCCACCGGAATCACCGCCGCCGGAATCGCCGCCGCCAAGAGTCGCCGCCGCCATCGGGAGAGCAGAGTGGAGCACGACAACAATGCGGGGGAAGTAACTCAGACCTAATCCACGGCCCGTTATGTTGCCCCTAACCCTGACAGGTGGGCCCGGAAGCTTCAGTTAACGTCCGTTAACGGCCGTCCACGCGATGTTGCCACGTCATCCGACAGGTGGGTCCGGGCTGTCAGAACCAGTATCAATTCGTGGTGAGAGCTGGTTTTGGGTTTTCTGCGAAAACTCGGACAAAATGTGGTACCTCCATGCGATTCAAAGCAAAACTGGTACCAAAATGCAATTGAATTGCGAAAACTGGTAGTTTTACGATATCAACTCTAATATATAGTAGATCACGTACTCGATCTCGATCTTGATCTTATCCACGATGCATGCGCTGCCGTCCGGCTCTAGGAGATGACGCAGGCCCTGGGCCGACCTCCCGCCCGACCTTCTCAGGGATGTCTCTGGCCGCCTGCACGACGTCGCCGACAATGTCCGGTTTCACGCGGTCTTCCGGCCATGGCGCGGCACTTCGCCGTTTCCGCTCTTCCGGGTCAATATGATGTCGTGTGACGGCCTCAACTTACACTCCACCGTTGACTGCCCCCGACGCCCCTCTCTCCTGTCAGGTCATGGCCGCAGCTACGCTATGTTTGCCCGATATACCGGCAAAAGGAATTGGGTGGCTAGCTCTCATGGCACGGACCAAGGCCAAGACTCCTCGACCTGGTCACCAGGGACATCACCTCACTGCCTCCGCCACCCAACGATGAGATCATGAGGTCTATGAAGTATTCGCGAGGCATCGTCTACGGCGACGGCACCGTCTTTCTTTATAGCTTTATTAAAGGTTCCCGAGGCTAATCCTTATTCACGGCCGCCATTCTATGTCCCGGTGATACGGTGTGGACAATCGTGAAAAAGAGTCTACATATGATAGAACCCCGTTACATCGCCGCCATGTATCACGGCGGCAAGGTCTTACTATTCGTGGACGTACACAACTACATCTGGTGCATCCTGACCCCGAACCACATAGACGACATGAAATACGACAATCACGCCGAAGGAGGCAGGCTCATGGCGTGGATGACTGAATACGTCGAACTTTCATATTTTCGCGACAGCTACATCCTAGAGTCCCATGGGGATCTGCTTTGGGTGACCATTTTTTCCAACAATTTTTGTCACCACCCGACCAAGGCAGTGTCGGTGGATGTGCACATGCTGGAAGGATCAAGCAAAGGTGGAAATATGCGTTGGGTGACGATGAATGGCCGGAGCTTGAGCGATCGTGTCTTCTTCCTTGGGTCACCTGCCAGCTTCACTGTGGACGTCTCACATCGAGACGCCAATGGCGGGTGCGTCTACTTCGTCCATGACCGTTGTGTGTTCATATATAGCCTTGTCGACCGCGAGGCCAAAGTCGTGGAAAGGCTACGTCCAAGATGGGGTTCCGACAAGGCGCATGTGTGGCTCCGACACTAGCCCGCCATAGCTTCATCACTTTGCAAATCCAGACAAAATTTCTTTTACATACTCTTGTGTATCACTTATACCACATCATCTGCTTGTCGGCAGTACTGTAAAATATATCTATCATAATCGGTATAATTTCCGTAGATTTATTTTTAGAGTGAATTCCACTTTTTACCTTCTATTTGTGATTTTATGACATGAGTTACCCCATTTAATTTTTTGTGCCATATTTTACCCTCTACTTGTAATAATGTGTCAGTTTTTACCCTTTTTAACCATTTGTCCCTGTTCCTAACAGATCGTACCGACAATCGAGCCTACGCGGACGCTGAATCACCAAGCTAGCTTGGAGGCTTAAATTAAAGTTTCATTTCCGTTACAAATCAGCCGACCAAACTGAGCCCTCATCCAAATCCAAACCCAACCCGCAAACACATACTTATTATCCTGGCTTGATTTACCTGCCGAATCGATACATCCGCACATGGAAACAGAGGTGTACTCTTTTTATCGATTACCAATCGTTTGTTCTACGGTAAAGCAATGACTATGAGTGGAGAAAACAGCGACGGTCACGGGAGGCGGCCACGGGCGGCGCGATGGGGCTGAGTATGGATCAGGGTCACTAGGTGACTGGGTGAGGGCTGTAATTGATTGGCTGAACTAGCGAAGGAAACAAAAAAAATTAATTTACGCATTCGAGCTGGCTTGGTGATTGAGTGTCCATTTAGTATCGTTTATGGGTCTGATCCGTCAAGAAATGGGATAAATGGTTAAAAAGGGTAAAAATTGACACATTATTACAATTACAGGGTAAAACATGGCACAAAAACTTAGATGGGGTAAATCGTGTCACAAAATCACAAACAAGGGGTAGAAAGTGGAATTCACTCTTATTTTTAAGGTAGTAGCTAGCTAGCTGTTCTCTCTAGAATAAACTGGTAACAATAGCTTGTACAAGCTGAGCCTTTCTTTACGGAAAGTGAATGTTTTTCAATTCTATATTGCACAGTAATATATAGCATATGATCTCCAATTCAAACACTTTGAACCTATTACAATTATAAACGAGAGCCACGGTTGAAACGACCATGACCTTATCGCTGAATAATAAGTAATATCATGGTTCTTATATATCCAAAACCATTCAACCACTTGTCATGTTATAAATTTTTTGCAGCCCTGATTTGTTTCTTGCAGCCATGACTTATTCTACTACTACTGCGGTTAGAATCTGTGGGGGCCCCGGATCAGCTGTCCGAAATTCCCCTGTGCCTACAACATCAGCGATCCCATGATCAGTGTGTCGCTGAGCACAATCAAACTTGTATCGAAAGAACATCCATAAATACCGAATCATAATACTTACTTGATTGAAGTAATACTTCTTCAAGAGGTTCTTGCAGCGGAGTCACCAAACAACGTGGAGCCCATGTCATTTGCCAAAACACCTACAGGCAGCTGACTGGGAAGACGGCCTAGTTCGCACAGACGTCGACGAACTCTCAAACTTCCGCTTACTCCTCATCTTCGGCGTAGGTCTTCTCGTTGAGGATCTGGACATTGGAATATCCAGGGACACAGCCATGAGTACAATTACGTACTCGCAAGACCACCACCAGGTTTAAGTTTTTCATGGTAATGCAATAAAAGCCTTTTCGAAAACTGGGAGAGCTGCTATATACGACTATAGGGCTTGATTTTCGCAAATGATGCTTTTAGACATAGAGAATACAACATCTCTATATCTTTGTTGAAAAAGGCAATTTGGAGATATAATTCTCCTTCTTTTAGAAATAGCAGAAAACCATTTCCACGTTTGAAAACACTTTTGTAAAACTTTTCCAAGACACTAGGATAGGGATGCCCCCTTTTTCCTTTCCGGGTTCCGACTGGTTGACTCCCCGAGACCAACCATCTTCTCCCCAAATCCGTACCTCCCAGGTACCTCCTTGATGCCTCCTTTTTCCTTGCCGAAACAGTTTCCTTTTTAAAAACATAAAAGTGCCCATACGCCTAGATCGGTGGCCTTTCCAACCGTCCATGACCGAGGACTCGGCTATTCGAATAGTTTTACACTCTGCAGAGGTGGTGCACTTTCACCACACCAAACAGTCATTCCGCCGTGATCAGCCACGGACCGTCATACGTCAGTATGCGGGGTTCGGATAACTTGATCAAAGCTTTTCACTATGTCGACCCTAGTACAGAGCCTCCTCTTCAGTGGGACTGAATCTCCCCGGCACCCAGTGAAGATGGCCATCGTATCGATCCGGTCTCTCCAAGCAACACTGCGCCATGACAGGAGGCCCACTGTTTGCAACCAGCAGCGATCCAGACTCGAACTGGATCCCGCATTTTGATAACTTGGTTCAGAGAGTCCCACCCTCCTAAGCATTTGAGGCGCTCCGTACTAAGATAAACAAGTTTCCGACTAAGCCCTACCCATCTCAGGTAGTGTGGTTGCACGGGTTAATTGTTCGGGCGGCCGCTAGGGCTGTACTTTGTTTTTTTTTTAAACATCTCCACCTCCGACTGCTCCCAGCAGCTCGGGTTTTCGTAAACTCACCGAGTGCTCCCAGCACTTCGGGTTTTAGTAAATTCACCGAGTGCTCCCAGCTACTCGGGTTTTAGTAAACTTCTCCACTTGCTCCCAGCAACATGGGTTTGTAAAACACTTTCTCGCCGATCGCTCTCAGCGACTCGGGTTTTCTTCCGAAAACATTTCATCAAGTCCCGGCTCCCATCCTAGAGTTTGAGGTGAGATATAAGGATATACTACTAGAAAATTTAATTTTCTTGATAGCGCCTTCAGTAGAAGGCTTCTCAAGTAAAGTCTTACTTTTATAAATCCTATTATATACTAGTATATATCCTTGGCCAAACAATATTTTGTAAAATAGTTTTTTGGGGTGGCAAAAGGCCACAATGAAATAAAACATGCATTATTTTATTTTGAAAACAAAACATGCTAGTAAAAATAATAGGATTTCAGTAGAGTGGTGAGGTGGCTTGCCTGGCTTGGTAATATGTCCTTGGTCTTGATCTTGATGTTCCTCAGGTTCACTCCTCACTTCCAGTTCCTTCCCGCTCGTATCTAACGTCGTAAACAGAGAAAGAAACAACACTCAAAATACAAGACAATGCCACAAGGACATAACAAACAGCAAGCATTGCGCAAGACACTAAGCTCACAACCAACAGCAAGCAATTTACTTAGTTATACAACAACGTGCATCAAGTCTATACAGCTAAGACAAACAACAAACACACCTAAGAAAGTATACACAACAACCCTAATAGTTAAATAGGTAGTTCTAACCAAACATTGAAGCAGAACACCCTTTAGGGTGATTAGGTCAAAAACCAAGGGCTGCTACAAAGGTTCAGGGAATACATCAGACAAAAGTACTTTAACAAGCAGGCATTACCACAAGCGTTAAGCACACTCACATGTAAGCATGCTACTAGCTCTGGGACAAATACTATTGAGTAGTTAGGCAACCCACAAAGTTTCACAACACTGCTCACACAAGTTAATGACTAGGAGTTAAGGTGCAGGTGGGTTATTTATTGGAACACCACGGACACTACTGCAAAGGAGCGCGTTGACAACAATCTAAACTAACAAAACTACTAACACTACAACAAGAAGGGTACACAATATTATTATCTAACAAACATGTTTGGCAACCACAACACTATTTATTAAACTACACCTAAGGTTAGGGTAGCGATTAGGCATCTACTAGGTATCACTGCTAAGCAATGACAAAGCAACAAATAATCAAACAACAGTCGGAAGGAGGGGTCGAAGGACTTCCGGGGTCGAAGCCGGGAACTTTGATCCGTAGGGGTAGTCGTCGTCGTGGAAGTAGTCGTCGCCGAACCGAGACATCTTAGTTTGTCGGTGTCGTGGAAGTAGACGAAGTAGCAGTACTCGAGTCGTCGTGGTGCGGTCCTTGCCGACGATTGGGATACACGGTGTCGGTGACACTCTTGTCGTAGAACACAGAGAGGCTTCGGTCGGACAAAAACAAGCGCCGGAGGGGAATCCGTTGGATCGGAGGCATGCTTCGGAAGGGATCCGGGAGACACCGGGAAGACATCGGGAAGCACCGGGAAGACGTCGGGAAACATCGGGAAGGTGTCGGGAGACATCGGGGAGGTGTCGAGAAACATCGGGAAGGTGTCGGGAACGTCGGGATCGAATCCGTTGAACGAACGGAGGGATCCGTAGGGTGGACTCACGACATCGGAAACATCGGGAAACATTCCGTTGAACGAACGGAGGGATCCGTCGGACGGACGCCCAACGGAAACAGGGGTCAGACAGGGGCACGGTAACACGACAACACGGACACCGAGAAGAAGACGCACGGCCTTGTTCGGCAACCCGGACACCGACGAGCATAGCAACCTGTCAACAACTCGTGAATACCGGGAAGGCATTCAGGGGCAGCACCTCGATGGGTGGACAGTCACGGACACGTGAACATCGGGACGCCGGTCACGGAGGACGGCCACGGAGCAAGCGAAACCGGGCCGAGGCGCGGCCAGCCAGGGCCAGAGCGCGGATGCGCCGGAGCTTGACGGAGCCACGGCGGCCGGATGGCGGAGATGGGGCGCCTGCCCACCGGGATGCAGAGGCGTGCAACGGGTCGATGGGAGTCCGGAGCAGCGCCGGAGGCGTGGACGGCGACGCCTGACCGGAGCAGGGTCGGAGTAGAGGCGAAGGGACGGCTCCGGGGCTGGACATGTGCGGGGTCGACGACGGCCGAGCTCGGGGCCAGGGGAGAGCGGCGGCGGAGAGGATGGACGGCAGGAGGAAGTCGAGGGAAGGTGGAGCCGGAGCTAGGAGGCTTCGGGAGGGAGCTGAGGCAGCGAGGACGGTGGCCTTGGCAGGAGCAGAGGAGGGCCTCGGGGCAGAGCACGGCGGCGATGGGCGGATGCGGCCAACCCGGTGGCCACGGCGTCAGGACGAGATCGAGGCGCTGCCTCCTGCTGCTTGCGGCCGGCGACGCAGGGCCCGGGCGCATGCGCGCTACGCTCGGACGGCGGCTGAACGAGCGGGTGGAGAGGCGCTGGGGAGGAGCAAGGAGGCAGGAGGGAAAGCTGGGCGAGATGGTCGAGCACGGGAGGTTGCGACGCAGAGGACGGTCGGAGGGCGACGAACTCGGGCGAGGCGGCGCTGGGCCGCAGCGGAGGAGGAGCAGGGGAGGGAGGCGACGGACGAGGACGGGGAGAGAAGTAGGAGGAGGGAGACGAGGACGGGGAGAGAAGTAGGAGGAGAAGGAGAGCAGGGGCGAGGTGGAGGAGGGGAAAGGGGAAGAGCAGGGAGCAGCTCGGGAGCTCTCCCGTGTGGCTCGAGTGTGGCGTGCGTGGTGTGTGTGCGTTGTGTGCGTGTGTGGCTGGGAGGAAGAGAACAAGGTGGAGGGGAGGAGTGGATAAGGTCCAGGGACCTATTTGCGAGGTGGGAGGACTCGAATGCAAAAAGAAAGAAAGGGAGGGAGGCGGCTGGGGAGGAAACCCTAAAATTCCTGGGAAACCCTAGGGTTTTCAGTGGGGGATGGGCTGGTTGGCCTAGCTGGGCCCTTTTGGCTGCTCTCCCTCACACAAAAACCTAATTAAAAGAAATAATAAAAAAAAGTTTCAGAGAGGGTTTTGCAAAGTTCTCTTTAAAACTTTGCGTAACACAAACAAATACTTTTGAATAAAAGTGGTCACAAATGACCAAAAGAATGTTTGGTAAATTTGCTAAGAATTTAGTAAATACTTTTATTCACCAAATATTTAAGAATCCATTTCTGGCCTTTTGGTAAATAATTTGTAATAAATAAGAAAATGTTTGCAAAACATATATCTTTGAAATGAGATGAGAGGGGGATATAGTAGGGATCACAAAAGTGATTTTTAATAACCAACTTCTTTGAAAAGTATTTGAGATTTCATTTGAAAACAAGGAAAACAACAGGCTTTTTAATAACCACCAAAACTTGAAGAGAAAAAAAAAGGCTATAATGGCCAAGATAAGAAAATTGGCCCTATTAGATGTAAAAACACAAATCAACAAACAAGCAAGTATAACCAATCGAGGATAAACAGAGGAATTTGACCACACCTCTAGCAAGTCACAACAAGACAACAAGTTCAATCAAATAGTTGTGTTCACAAACTAATTTCCAAAGTGTTTTCGTGAGTGGGTGATTCAAGCAAGATCATGTCAATATGATTTTGGAAAGGTAGTTCAACTCAAAACTTAATAATTTTCAAAAGGTTTCGATACAGAAAAGTTGTGGGTTAATATACTCCCCACTTGCATTAGTTTTCCAAGGGTGTTGAAAATAGGAGTTTTAAAATAGGAGGCAACAAGTTTTGGAAATGGGCAGGAGAGATTAGATAGATCTCCATAGTTTAAAACATGTATTTTTGCAAATGCTTTACTTTCTCAAATCCTAGGCCTTTGGGTAGTTGATAAAATCAAAGCATCTTTGAAAAAAAAAGATTTTTGGCCACAAATAAGATAAGAGAAGATATATGGAATATTTTTCTTGTCATGACATGATCACCATGAGGTAGGGTTTAAGTAGGTTGTGCTCACAGGGCTACTATTAGGCGTTAACAAGCACAACCAACAAGGTACCCAAAATCAAACAAAGCAAAAAGGGAAGGGAAACACGAGCATCAGTGAAGCAACTTCAAAAAGTTTTTGTTGCCCCTGATTTTTTTGGCTGCCTAACAACTGTGTTTTTCTGGCTTCCCAAATTTGGGGCGTGTCAGAATCGACATTGACCACTAGAAAGAAATCATTCAAGAGAAAGACATTTGGTTTAACATTTTTCAGTAGCTGGGCTGAAGAAATGCATGATATTCTTTACCACCATTTATCCCAAAAGCGATGACAGACATGGTGGATGATACCAAACAGATTCCACGAGAACATATATCATACATGCTAAGCAAGTCACCAGCTGCATGATGCTCGATTTAGCACACAAGCCATTTTACGGGCATGGCGGTAGGCGGGGTCGTTTGTGTCGTTGGCAGTCGCCTTCATTTTGCGCGTCTTGTAGCGGCGCAAGCTCAGGTACACCTTGCAGAGGGTCACCTTGTCCTGCCCGTTGTTGTGCAGGCCGAGCTCCACCATGACCCACTTCGACCGGACGCGCTGGCTGCCCTTCCTTCCTCCCAAACTTGAGGTACCGGCGATACCCTAGGAGCTGGCGGTTCGCAGAGACTACAGCCTTGGGCTTGCTCTCGATGTGCCAGAATCCCTCCCCCGAGTCCACCTTGCGCCCCTTGCGGCGGGCACCTCTAGCACGCATGGGCGTGAAGAAGTACCACACTTGGTTGCCGTTGCTCGAGACTGCCGTGGCATACTGACGCGTGAGAACGGCGGGGTGGACGGCGTAGACGTCGCCGTCATGGATAAAGCTGCACGACTTGTCGCCGGAGACATGCGGCCTGAGGTGCAACTCGATGAGCTCCTGCTCGGAAGGGTGGGTGTCGAGCACGAAGTCCTGGCGGTTCTGGCGGTCCTAGGAGGATGTGTGAAAATATATCAATTATATTATATTAAAGTAGACGACAAGAAACGGCTCAGAACTGATAGACATAAGCAAGAACGGCTTAGAATACTTCAACAGAGATATAAGTTGTGTTTCAAACAAGTTGAAAGCTGCAATGTTATGAGTACAATAAAGTTGCAAATGAGGAAAGCAATATTTCCAAACTGTTCGTCAGATCCTTGCACACAACAGGACGTCATTCTCTATAGTTTGAACCTCCGTAAACAATTTTATAGGGAGAAATTCAGAGTTAGTTGAGTGGGAAGACACTGCAAACTGCAGGAACTGATGATCTTATATGCATAGGTGGAGACCGATTCCACCGTGTTGAGTAGATATATTCTGCACATATTGTATTTCGTACATTAGCACTTAGGCCCCTCCTCTCTTGTATATCTGAGGATGTGGAGGCCTCCCGCTGTACCTATATATGTACGTGTTTTGCACCTGAGTAATACATCGTGAGTTGCAATTCCTTCTACATGGTATCAGACACCTTTTCGATCCTAACCCTAACCTAGCCGCCGCGCCGCCCTCCCCGCGCGCCGCCGCCTTCCCCAACTCGCGCCGCCGCCGCGCTCTCCCCCCTCCCAACTCGCGCCACCTCTTCCCTGCCGCGCCTCTCCTCCCCACCCACCTAAACCCTAGCACTGCCGCCCTCTCCCTGCCGCGTGCCGCCATGTCTTCCATCAACAACTCCAGCAACCCCTTCGCCTCCAGCTCCAGCAAGCCCTTCGCCTCCGACGCCTCCGACGGCTCCTCCACCCGAGCCCCGCGGTCCTCCGCGAGGTTCACATCTCCGACCACATCCCCGTTAAGCTCTCCTACGCCGAGAAGAACCACCACGCCTGGAGGACCTACTTCTACCTCCACTTCCGTGAGTACCACCTGCACGACCACGTCGACAGCACCATTGATCTCTTCAACTGCCGCGACCCCGACTGGCTCGCCATCGACGCAACCATCATCCGCTGGCTTTTCCTCACCATCTCGCCGGAGATCTTCAAGACCGTCGTCCGCGAGGGCGATGATGCTCGCACGGTGTGGACGAAGATCAACGGGCTCTTCACCGACAACAAGCTCCAGCGGATCGTGTTCCTGCAGCAGGGATTCTTTGGCATGCCACAGAACGACCAAACTCTAGACGCCTACTGCCTGCGCCTCAAGGCAATCTCCGACGAGCTCTAGGACATCGGCTTCAAGATCGACGATGAGATCCTCCTCTCCACCCTCAACGCCGGCCTCAGCGAAGATCTCGGGAACGCCACCTCCAACCTCACCCTCATGTCCGAGCCCACCTTCGAGCGCGCCGTCGCCTATCTTCGCCTCGAGGAGCGCCGCCTGAAGAACGTCCGCACCCGCGCCGTCCACACCGCCTTTGCTGCCGGGTACCGCGCCCCGGCCCCTCCTGCCCCCGTGCCCTTCCAGCAGCCGCCGCGCCCCTCGGCGCCCGCGGCGCCTTCCCCGCACAGCCTCCCCAGCCGCAGCAGGGTCGCAACAACCACCGTTTTCGCGGTGGTGGCCGCAACAACGGCGGCGGTAACGGGGGCGTGAATGGTGGTGGTGGCGGGAATGGCGGGCATGGCAGGAACGGTGGCGGCGGTGGCAACCAGCAGCCAACACCCCCTTGAGTGGCGGTTACAACCCATGGACGGGCGCCGTGCACGCCTACACCATGCCGGTGCCACGCCCGCCTGCCCCCGGTCTCCTTGGCCCACGCCCGCCGACCCATCAGGCCCTCTTCGCCACGACACCGCCCTATGCCCCGGCCTACAACGCCGCTCCACCGACTTACGCTCCGGCCTTCGGTGCCCCGCCGACCTACGCGCCCCAGTAGCCTAGTTGGGACCCGGCGCTCTACGCCGCAAGGCGCCTGCGCCCGGCTCCTACGCCGGCGGCGGCGATTGGTTCATGGACACAGGCGCATCCTCTCACATGGCTGCTCAGCCGGGTAACCTCTCTCATTCTTTTCCCACCTCCACCGAGTCTCGCATCATTGTCGATAACGGCGTCGGTCTCCCTATTTCTCACAATGATTCTGCTAATTTTCCTTCTTCTTCTAAACCACTTTCTCTAAATAATGTCATTGTCTCTCCCCATCTTATTCAGAATTTAGTCTCTGTTAAAACTCTTTCTCGTGATAATTCTGTAACTGTGGAATTTGACGCCTCTGGTTTTTCTGTTAAGGACGCCCACACCCGGATGGTACTCCACCGATGTGAGAGCCCCGACGACTTGTATCCGGTCCAGTCGTCTTCCACCCCCGGTGCCGGACCTCATGCTTTCATTGCTGGTGTTGACCTTTGGCATGCTCGTCTTGGACATACTAGTGCCAACACGCTTCATCAAATAATGAGGGGTTTTTCGTTTTCATGTAACAAAAAAGGCTACGCATAGTTGTGAAGACTGTCGTGTCGGCAAACATGTTCGTCTTCCTTTTAGTAATTCATCCACAGTTGTGTCTTTTCCGTTTGAGTTAATTCATACTGATGTATGGACCTCTCCAATTCCGAGTAATTCTGGTTGCACATGTTACTTAGTCATTCTTGATGTTTTCTCTCATTTTGTGTGGACGTTCCTCTCCGTAAAAAGTCTGATGTCGGCACCACTCTCACAGCCTTCTACGCCTATGTGTCTACACAGTTCGGTCGTCCCATCCACGCACTACAAACTGACAACGGAAAGGAGTTCGACAACGTTGCCGTCCGCACCCTTCTTTCTTATCACGGCACTATTTTCCACCTAACCTGTCCATATACATCGCAGCAAAACGCCCGTGCCGAGCATGTCCTCCGCACCCTCAATGACTGCGTCTGCACCCTCCTCTTCCACAGCCACGTCTCTCCCTCCTTCTGGCCCGACGCCTTGGCCACTGCCACACTTCTCATCAACCTTCGTCCGTGTCGTACTCGCTGGAACTATGCGCCACATCACCTCCTGTTCGGTTCTCCTCCATCCTACGACGGTCTTCGGATTTTCGGTTGTCGTTGTTACCCCAGTGTCGCCGCCACCGCCCCTCATAAACTCGCCCCCCGTTCCGTCCTGTGTGTCTTCCTTGGTTACCCGGCTAACACCAAAGGCTATCGCTGCTACGACCACGTGTCCCATCGGGTTATCACCTTGAGGAACGTTTACTTTGATGAGTGTTGCTTCCCGTTTGCACAGGAACAGGTGGTGCCTTTTCCGTCCTCCGCTGGTGAAACCCCGCGGTGTCGCGCCCTCGAACCGGCCGCGTCGACCCCGCCCTCGAGCCCTCGCTCGGGCACCGACCCATCGATGCCGCCAGCGCCGCCCTCGAGCACTAGCTCGGGCATTGCCCCGCTGACACCACCTGCAGCACCCTCGAGTTCCGACTCGGGTGCTGCCACGCCAACACCACCCATGTCGTCCTTGAGCTGTAGCTCGGGCGCCGCCTCGTTGACCGCGTCACCCTCGAGTGGCCACTCGGGTGACGCCGCGCCTGCTCCTATGGGTCCAGTCACCCACGCGCGCGCCGGTGTCTTTCGCCCATCCACACGGTATCCCTCGCACGCGTATGTCTGCACTGCTGCGTCAGCGGAGCACCCTCTCCGCTGCCCGCCTCGGCTCGGGCGGCCCTCTACGACCCACTGTGGGTCGCGGCCATGCAGGACGAGTTCGACGCCCTGCAGCGCAACAAGACGTGGCAGCTTGTTCCCCTACCCCCCACGCCAATGTCATCACCGGGAAGTGGGTCTTCAAGCACAAGTTTCATTCGGATGGCACCCTCGACCGTCACAAGGCGCATTGGGTTGTTCGTGGCTTTCGTCACCGTGCCGGCGTCGACTTCACCGACACCTTCGCCCCGGTTGTCAAGTCCGGGACTATCCGCACTGTGCTCTAGCTCGCCGTGTCTCGCCGCTGGCCTGTTCACCAGATGGACGTCTCCAACGCCTTCCTCCATGGCCATCTTGAGGAGCAGGTGTTCTGCCAGCAGCCCACTGGCTTCGTCGACTCCACTCATCCGGATCATGTGTGCCTGGTCTCGTGCTCACTGTATGGGCTCAAGCAGGTGGCTTGCGCGTGGTACCAGCGCATCGCAGCGTTTCTTCACCATATCGGCTTCCGCTCCACACGCTCCGATGCCTCGATGTTTGTGTACCGTCTCGGAGACGCCACGGCTTACCTGCTGCTCTATGTCGACGACATCATCCTGACCGCCAGCACCCCTGCACTCTTACAGCAGCTTACTAATCGTCTACGTGCTGAGTTTGCTCTCAAGGATTTGGGGCACCTACACTACTTCCTCGGCATTGAGGTTGTGCGCCGCCCGGACGGTTTCTTTCTTCATCAGAGGAAGTATGCTCATGAGCACCTTGACCACGCTGGGATGCTTAACTACAGCCCCGTGGCCACGCCTGTCGACACGAAGGCCAAGCTCTCCGCCACGGATGGTTCTCCGGCTCCTGATGCTTCGCTCTACCGGTCCATCATCGGTGGTCTCCAGTACCTCACTCTTACCAGACCGGAGCTCCAGTACGCTGTTCAGCAGGTGTGTCTTCATATGCATGCCCCCCGTGGCACTCATTGGACTTCGGTGAAGCGGATCCTCCGCTATGTCCGCGACACGTTGGATCTTGGTCTCTCGCTACATGCTTCTTCTGACACGGACATCATTGCCTACTCGGACGCTGACTGGGCCGGCTGCCCTGACACGCGACGCTCCACTTCGGGGTATTGCGTCTACCTTGGACCATCGCTCATCTCTTGGTCGTCCAAACGGCAGCCCACGGTCTCTCGTTCCAGCGCCGAGGCGGAGTATCGGGCTGTCGCAAATGCCGTCGCCGAATGCTCTTGGCTCCGACAGCTTCTTCAGGAGCTCTCCTGTCCCGTCGACAAGGCCACCGTGGTATACTGCGACAACGTCTCCGCCGTGTATCTCTCCGCCAACCCCGTTCATCATCGCCGGACGAAGCATATCGAGCTCGACATTCATTTTGTTCACGAACAGGTGGCTCTTGGTCGCATACGTGTGCTACACATACCCATCTCTCAGCAGTTCGCGGATATCATGACTAAAGGACTACCTACGGCATCCTTCGAGGAGTTTCGTTTCAGTCTTTGCGTCCGCCCTGCCGACGTTTCGACTGCGGGGGGAGTGTTGAGTAGATATATTCTGCATATATTGTATTTAGTACATTAGCACTTGGGCCCCTCCTCTCTTGTATATCTGAGGATGTGGAGGCCTCCCGTTGTACCTATATATGTACGTGCTTTGTACCCGAGTAATACATCGTGAGTTGCAATCCCTCCTACACATCGGATCGAGCTCCTCTTCCTTCCTCATGGTCTTGCACATCTCCTTTCCCGCCGTTGGTGCCATGAAAAACCTAGTAGAATCTTCCATCGAAACCCTCTCTCTCTCTCCCGATCTGGACGCAGGCGGTGGCGGCGGTGGGTATTGTGTTTGGGCCATTTATATATAGTCGGCCTCTATGGTCCGTCACGGACTCCAATTCGTTAGCCCGTCTACGTCCAGAACTCTATCTGACAGGCCAAAATTTCAGGTCTAAGGGTCTGCCCGCAACTCTCCTGGCTGCTGCACAACTGATGGCGATCAAAAAAAAAAAAAAAGAATCATCACGTTTTTCTCAAAAAAAAAAAAAAAAAATCACCACGTTCCATAAGATCAACTAGTACATATTCCATACTACATAACATGCAAGTTTTTTTGTTTGTTCTGATTGCTTATCAAGCATTCCGCTTGATTACATAACATGCAAGTTACCGGTGTGCCCTGTTCTATCTTCGTCGTTAACTTGTCTCTTAATCTCACATGACGTTGTATAATCCACAAGTAAAAAAAAAACGTTGTATAATCCATGACCTGAACCAACAAGAAAAGAAAGGCCAAGGATGGAGAGGCAGGCAAGGGAGGGAGTTGCTGCTAGAGAAGAAGGGGGTCGCGGCCTTCGAGCTGCTCCAACGGTGTTTCGGCGGCCGGCGTGTTGACCTGCTCTGACAGCGGGAGTAATTTGGAGAGAAGAGGCATAGAAGGATGGAGGAGCCGGTAGAGTTAATTCACGTGCCGTCGGCGCCGTCCGCCTGCCCTCTATCGAGTGGGGAGATGTAGAGGTGTGGTCCTACCCTAGGATCGAAAGGGTCATGTTCATAATGGACCTAAGTTTTTACGGCTCGGTCCTTCGGGTTAGAGCAACTCTAACACACCCCTTCTATTCTGCGGAAGAGTAAAGTAACCGCCAGTTTACCGTTTTCGTAAAAAAAGAGTCCCGAAAAGAATCCGAATCCGACCCGGGCCTTTTAAAAAAATTGAGGGCTACTGAATAAACACCCCTCGGCCCGTGAAAACAAGGATTCCGCAGCCAACCCGTCGGCACCCTGTATTGGGGGGAAACCCTTTGGCGGGAGGACATTTCAGCCCGCGTGAGTTCCTCCTCCCCATTCCATAGCTATCCATTGCCGTCGATTCCGGCGACCAATCATTGACATCTGGCGGCTGGAAGCCGCCTCCCATTCACCGCCACCCCGGATCCGCCCCACCCCATCGGCGGCAGGCTGCCACCGAGACGCCACCGTCCCGGATCCACCGTGTTGCGACCGATTCATCGCCGCCGCCCCCGATCCATCGGCCAGTCATTCTCGTTCGATTATGGATGATTTCCTAAGATTCATAGTTAATACGAGTTTCGTCGCGCATTTTTTATGGATTTAAACTTGGAGTTCGACTATGATAATGTCGGTAGCCGTGTGAAGCCAGCTAGGCACCCATATCGCATTCAAGCATTCATCCAGACCTACCGGGAGATTGAGGATGACAAAACCCACAGCCAGCTTCAGAAGGATCTAATTGAGCACCACCGGTAGTTGCATTGGCGTAATCTGCCATTATATATTTTTGATTTCATTCAAGTGTGATTTGAACCATTCTTGTATTGGATTACTGTTTAAATATTCGATTTGAACCCTTCTTTTGATTTGGAATATTGTTGTATTGTACAATTAATAATAACTGGAGTATATTTTAATTTATATTGGTTTCATATTTATATATTATATGACACATATGTGTTGAAATGGTGAGAAACCAAATGTTTTGAGAGCTCGTTCGGGCTGCGACGGAACAGATCCCGCAAAGCCGAGCAGTCGGATTGACCCTCCTATTTCATAGGTGTTCTATGGCTCTATACGATTCTTGTAATCGCCGTTTTCAATTCCCCCTTACTTTGTTCTTTTGGCTGCGTGTATCTTTGTTATGTATGGCGGGTGACCTACAACGTACCCTTGTGATGTAGAGTAGTAAAATTCTCTTTACCAGAAAAACTAGTGGGTCGCACCCTAGGTGTAATTTCGTTGAATACATGGTACATCAGCGGAAAAAACAAATACATCGCCTTCCACTTATTCCATCGCCGTATCAGAACGAGTCATATCTAGCATGGCCCATTCCGAGAGTAGCACGAAGAGCATGAGAATGATGACAAGCTGATGCGCGGAAGCATGAAATAAGTGCGTGTGTCAAGAAGGACCGTCCACTAGGAGGTAAGAGCATCGCCAACAGGCGCGCAACAGTGCGGCACGCTAAAATCTTTTTAACGCACGGGCCGTATGCGCGCTATTCTAGCCGCGGGATAATATAGCGCGTCGCTGTAGCGCTCCAACAGGCGCGGTAATATGCAGCGCGCGCACCCAGCCGGCACATGTCAAATATGTGAACAATATAGGCTATCTTAAACAAAAAGAAAAATGCAAAATCATGACTTGAGCAACATAGCATAGTTGAAATTCATGATATAGTTTAAAATCACCAAACCAAAAGCATGTTCGTGACAATAATTCAAACAAAGAAATAAAACATCAACAATCATGTCTCATCTTCTTCCTCACCATCTTCCTCCTCATCTTCATCCTCCTCATCTTCATCCTCCTCATCTTCTTGAGCCATCGCCTCATCATTGGAAACTCGGACGGTGTTACCACTACCTCCGAAGGTGCCATCCGTAGTCATAGGAGGCATAGGAGGCACAACGGAAGGTGCACTCAACCCTCTCATGCCTCCATATGCTCCCATGGTACTCATGTCAACCGAAGGTGCACTAAACCCTTCCATGCCTCCATACGCTCCCACTCCAATACTCATCCCCCCCCATCCCACCCATGCCTCCCATGCCAATCGGAGGTGCTCCCATGCCTCCCATGAGAAAAATTTATACCTTGTAGGCTTTTCATCATACATCATGGGTGCATCGGCCACCGGCGCACGAAACTGCGAAGTACATGGTGATTCCGGCGGCGGAGGCGTGGTGGGAGTTGCGGACGGTGGCGCGGGCAGAGGTGCGCTCGGAGGTGCGGTCGGAGGCGCCGTCTTCTTCGCCTTCTTGCGGGCTGCCATCGGGCCCGCCACGAGCGGCCGCTTCGAGACGCCGCTCCGTGGCTTCCCGATTGGCGGCGGTGCGCTGGCGGAGTTCAGCCGTGGCGCAATGAAGAGGCTACACGCGAGACTACCGCTAGGAGTTGGTGGGGCGCCGGCGGCGGAGGTCAACCCGACGCTAGGGTTTGCAGCGGCGGCAGCCGAGGGGTCGGGGGTGAAGGGAGGGGTCAACTGGATGTCGCTGGCGCCGTTCATCGCAGCAATTTCGCTGGCGGTGGCGCGGAGCGGGGCAAGAGCGGTGGCGCTGGAGAAGTCCGGGCGGCAGTTGGCGGGTTCGCGCGCAATCTCTGTTTGTCCAGCGTACTGGAGCGGGTGCACCAAATTAGCAGCGCGGGGCGCCAAAATTCCCATCGCGCTGGCGCCTTTCTACCCCACGCGCGATTATTGCGCAGTTGCTTGAGCGCGACTTCCGGCTGCGCGCGCGGTAAACAGGCCATTTTTCCAGCGCGCAGCTAATTCAGAGCGCCTGTTGGAGATGCTCTAAAGTCCTATCGCCGTTTCCGTCAACTACTTTATATTACCGAGTGTAATAAACAAACGGTTTATCTAATCAGAAGCAGCTTCAATTTGGCATAACTCCAAGCACCACATTGAGTCGTTGGATTGCAGGAGAACGGTCCAGATTTTCGCGTTGACCTTATCCGCTCCCCTTCCGATTCTCCTCCATCCTCCCGCAGCGCCCCCCGCTCCTCCCGCACCCGCTACCGGCCGCGCGCCGCTCCTCTGCTCCCAGGCCAGATCATGGCGGCGACAAAGCGCCCGCGGAGTCGTCCACCTCAGCCTCCTCCTCTTTCCGCAGCATGGTCGTCTCCACCACCTCTTCCACCACCTCGATGCAGTGGCGCAGCGCCCGGAGAAGAGGCCTCGGTACTAGGACGTGGACGAGGCGCGACCCGCCACCTCTGAGTTCTCAGAGGTCATCAGCGACCGAAGGCCGCGCCCAGCGTTGGTCGAGGCTTCAGAGTTGTCCTGCCTCGGCTCCGTCCTCGTGTCCGATCTCACCTAACCGAGCAGCTTGTCGACAATGCTGAGACGCGTAGTCCGACGTGAAGGAGGAGGTTCCCAGTGCCCCCAGCCCCTGCGCCGACTACTACCTCAGCCCCTTGCTCGATCTCACCTCCTCTTCCTCGTCTGACAATGAGGTTACAGGTTCAGGGTCATGAGCCTCACAGGTTCAGGTTCAGGTTACAGGTTTAGGTTCAGGCTGCCTCAACACACTTTCATGGCATTGAAATTTTGCTTAAATTTTGAGGCAGCAGATCTAGCTATGCATTTGCTTAAATTTTGCAGGGGAAACTTGTCCACTGTTGAAAGATTTAATGAACAGCTTTTTGATGAGTAGATTGCTGAACATAAATTGTTCACTGAGCAGAGTGATCCACATATTGGTTCTCCAAACTGTTGTAGCAATGCGAGCACTTGCATTACGAGTCTGGTCATTAAATTTGAGGTTGTTTCAGCATGGCGTTTGCTTTGACATTTTGAAGTGTTTGAAAATTAATGGACCAATATCTTGTTCAGTTATGTTGCAAAATTATCCAGTAAACCATTTGCGATTTCATGGCGGTAGTGATGTAGTTACCAACACTAAGCTGATTAAGTTACCGCCCCGTAGTGATGAAGTTACCAACCCTAAACTGGTAAAGTTACCGCCTAGTAGCGATGGAGTTACCGCCTAGTAGTGAAGGAGTTACCAACCGTAAACTAATGAAATTACCACCCAATAGTGATGAAGTTACCCGACCTAAACTATTGAAGTTACCACCCAATAGTGATGGAGTTACCCACCCTAAACATATGGAGTTACGCATCCAGAAATGATCTAGTTATCAAGCCTAATCTGATGAAGTTACCTCCCTCGTAGTCATGAAGTTACCAACCCTAAATTGGTAAAGTTACCACCCAGTAGCGATGGAGTTACCCACCATAAACTGATGAAGTTACCCACCAAGTAGTGATGGAGTTACCATACAGTAGTGATGAAGTTACCCACCCAACAATGATGGAGTTACCACCCAGTAGTGATGTAGTTACCCACCCTATAATGATGTAGTTACCCACCCTAGACAAATGAAGTTACCATCCTGTACTGAACGAGTTACCAACCATAAACTGATTGAGTTACCCACCCTAAATTGATGGAGTTACCCATCATTGACTGATAGAGTTATCACACAGTAGTGATGGAGTTACCAACTATAGACCGATGGAGTTATCCTCTCTAAACTGATAAAGTTACCCATCCTAAACTGATAAAATTACCACCTAGTAGTGATGAAGTTACCAGCCAGTGGCGATAAAGTTACCCACCCAATAGTAATGAAGTTACCCACCCACTCAATAATGATGGAGTTATTCTAAACTAATGGATAACCACAAAAAATTGATAGAGTTACCCACCCTAAACTAATAGAGTTGCCACACAGTAGTGATATAGTTACCCAACCTAGACTGATGGAGTTAACCTCTCGGGACCGATGGAGTTACCATCCATTGTATAGTTGCATTCAAAATGAATCGTTGTGTGGGGTGGTAACTTACGTACTACATTGAAAGGACACGGATGTCGCGAGAGGGGGGGGGGGTGAATGGGCGATTTAAAATTATTACGGTTAAGGCTTGAATAAATGCGAAATAAAACTAACGTTTAATTTATCAAGCCAAAACCTAAACTAGCTAGATTCACCTAACACTTATGCTAAGCAATATAATCAACTAGGTGATAGCAAGATATATGACTTTAAGCTCGATGTCTATCACAAAGTAAATAGCATAAGTAAGAAGCTCGGGTATAGAAATACCGAGGCACTTGGAGACGATGATTTATCCCGAAGTTCACTTCCCAATGGAAGCTAGTCTCCGTTGGAGCGGCGCGGTGTTCACCAATGTGAAACACCGAGTAGCCTTGATATGGCACACCGTATCTCCGTTGTGTCTTACCACCAATGTGACGAGGCACTTGTCACTATGTTGCCGTTGAGGTTGACAACTAGAACCTTTACAAGGATGAAGCTCACTCCACAAATTGGAGGGTCTTCACCAAATGCACCGAGCTGCCAAGACTCGATGCTCCAAGGCCGGGGCACACACCACAACTCAATTGGTGTCTCCCGGCAATGTCTTCGTAGCTACCAAAGCTCCGAGACGAACAAGGTTGAGTCACACTCCACAATTGGAGGCTCCCAACAAATCCCGTGAGCCACCAAGACTCCGAGAAATCAACAACCGTGTAGGGTACCAACGTGCCCTAGAGGAACAAGCTCTAGGGCACCCAAGCACCCAAGAGTAGCAAGCTTCTCAACTTCACTTTCCATGAATCACCGTGGAGAACTCAAATCGATGCAACTAATGCAATGGCAAGAACACACTAAGTGGTCAAGTTCTTCCAACCCGAATCCAACCAAAGCAACTAATGCTTGGGGGGATTTGAGAGGAAGAACAAGGAGAACCACCAAGAAACTCCAAAGATCTAGATCCAAAGTGTTCCCCTCACTTAGAGGAGAAATCAATCGGTGGAAACGTGGATCTAGACCTCCTCTCTCTTTTCCCTCAAAACTAGCAAGAACTATTGGATGGATTGAGAGATAGCAAAGCTCTAAGAGGTCAACAATGGTGGAGGAAAAACTTGCTCAAAGAGTGCCAAAGGTTGGGGATGAAATGGGGAAGAATACCCCTTAAAAAGGGGAGCCAAAATATGGCCGTTAGGCCAATTTTCGTGAGGCTGCGTAGGGGTGGCCGGCCTGGCCGGCCAAGCAACAGAGGCAGCCCGGCCATCCCCCCGGCCATGCTGGGCAGGTATTTCCCCCTTTTTTCTTTTTTTTTCTTTTTCTGTCTAGAAAACGTCCGATACTGGAAATGCAATATCTTCCACACACGAACTCCGTTTTCGATAATCTTGGACTCGTTGGAATCGTCACAACGAGCACTACAAGATTATGCAGAGAAACATCATTGTTCAATAGGATATGGTAAAACCAAAAGATGAAAGGTAAAACCTTTCTATTGAAAACCGGAAAAACATATCATTTGCAAATGAAGTCCAAATCGCACGAAACCACTTTTGTTGGAAAGAGGACGACAAATGCTACCCAATACCAAGTGAGAATACTGAAACCAAGCAAGAGAGATTTTGCTACTAAATGGAAGAGTGAAACCTTTCGAATAGATGGACCGGCAAAATCTCCGACACCGAAAATTTAAGAGGAGACACATGAAAACCGTTTTCGGTGACCTTGGCCTTGTCATGACAAGCACGACAAGCACCAATACCACACCACGGTAAGAGCCAAATAGGAACCAATAAATATGATGCCAAGGATGCAAAGGTTTGAGCTCTCTACGACCGATACGCTAAAGCTCACTTGAGAGCCCCTCTTGATAGTACGGTTACCTATCCTAAAACCTTATCAAGATCATACCTTTTCCTTGCGCATTCCACTTGAGCTAGATGATGACGATCTTGATCTACTCTCAAGTGGATCACCTCTCTTGATTGTGCTCCGCTTGGTGAAGACTCGCATATTGCTCCCCCATACACCAAGATGGGAGAGGCACTCTTCGACATATCTTCACTTGGCCTTTATCTTGATGAGGATCACCACGTGACGCCATCCTCCATGGGCAACATAGGATCTTCCTCTCGATTCATGCTCATGGAGAAACACCTTGGCCTTGATCAACAAATGATCTTTTCTTATTTTAGCCTTGACTCCAACATATGGAGTTCAAAGCATGCTAATGGACCAACACTGCAAATATAACTCAAAGCACAAATTAGTCCATAGAGATTGTCATTAATTACCAAAACAACATATGGGGGCAACCATGCTCTTTCAATCTCCCCCATTTTGGTAATTGATGACAATCCCTTTTAAGATGGTTTATATAATGAATTAAGCAACCTTGCAAGACAAGGATGCATGAGCATGAGAGGCAAATGCTTAAGAACCAAACAAAAGCATAAAACCAAATTCCCTTAAACCCTCTAAAGCTTCTCCCCCATTGGCATCGATTGCCGAAATGGGAAGAAAAATTTAGAAGGCCAATATAATATGAGTTCCTCCACAAGGTATACATTTCTCAAGATATGAGTGAAATCAAATGCATATATCCATTGATGAATAATAGAGGAAATCAAACTATATTGAGGATCCAAAGATTTGCAAAAGGATGAAATCATTCTAAACATCTCCACAAAGGAGAAAAGCAATCAAGAAGATCCTAACCGAGAGTTCTAAATAAAAATAGAGAAGCTCCCCAATGTTCATGCACTATTGAGGAGTGCACAAATATGGAATCCTCACTCCCCCAAAATCATCTAGAACACTCACCAAGTGCGAGGATGTAAAAATTAAAGCAAAACAAAGCACTTGCACCAAAGATGTGGTTCAGCCATAAGGAGATACCAATTAAGAGAAACTATCAATAAATGCCCAACCAAGAGTATGTGTGTGTGATAAGACAATCAATTTGTTAAGACACATAGTCTTAACCAAATGGAGATAAGTTATATATCAAGTATTGACACACACAACTTACAAAGAAGATTTTTCAAAAAGAATATGTTCACAAGCTCAAGGATACAATTGTAAATTAAAACCAATCGAAAAAACCAAGAGCTAGTGAGAACATTTAGCAAACAAAATCAACATACTCACCGTGATAAGCATGAAGAGAAGAATCTTTAATAAAATGTGAGTGCGCAAAGATGCGAATAGAAATAAGGCAAGCACTCACGAGACAAACTTGGAGCCACCAAAGAATTATAGATAAAAGACAAGGTGGCTTGAAAGCAACTAGGATACCAAATAAAAGGTGACCTCTCTCATATGTATAAGTTTCTAAGTAGACAAATCATTAATGATATACATCGACAAAGAAACTTGCACATATAAAATGGTCGAAGAAAGGGAGACCACGGTAACCAAAAGGAAGTCATGAATATAAAAAAGAGATTATTGCTTAAAAGCATAGCACATAGCTCAAATTTATCTCATTGTATATAAATGAACTTCAAACACATCAAATGCATCACACATATCACTAAGGGAACAAGAGATAGTGGAAATGCTTTGAGATAGGCAACAAGTATCACAAAGAAAGAATACCAATTGAAGGAAAGGTTTTTGCAATTTCATCACAAATATCACAAAGATATACCAAGTGAAGGAAATAAGCCAAAACCACAACAATTTCACATTAAAGCTTTCATGCCAAGAGGCAACCTACACAAGGTTGAATACAAGATAGATATGCATGGGATTGATACTTGTTACCGAGATGCATTGGTGATGACGAAGATGATCCTTTGTTATCATCATAGCTTGACTCCTAAAATCACATGGTGAGACACCTTCCTTATGAATGAGGCAAGCATCCAACGCTTCTCAATTGTACCTAACACATAATTCAAGTACAATATGGTTCCCAAACTCATTGGGTTCCATAGTAGTTAGATACACTACAATACATAGGAAACACTCCACATAAATATGTGCATATAGATATGAAATTGAATTTCATGCACATCTTAGCCGATTTAGGATTTGGTGGAGTATCCCCTATATATTGGATCAAGAAAGACTAGCATGCCATAAAATAAATATACTAGTAAATATGGCATGGACTTACAAGAACCAAATGAGATACAATTTGGACACAACACCAAGTAAACCAAGAAGAGAGCACACCAAAGTGTGACACAAAAAGGTTGTCCAAATTATATCAAAATCCAAATCAACACATGATTGAGGAAAAATCAAATCAACATATGATTGATTCCAAAACACATAAACATATGAAGTGTGATATCAAAAGTAATCAAATCAAACAACACATGAGAGATAAGACACAAATTGAAAAATAAGATACCAATTTAGGAGACAAGATACCAAAAAGAGGATAATACTTGACCGGACTCAAGTAAAGTAAAATAAAGTAATAAGGTATCAAAATTCCCACAATAGATATCAATTGAAACCAATATCTATGGAGAAGATATTAAATTCCAATTACTACCAATTGAAGGTACCTAGGCAAGGCCAATGAGCATATAAGATAAAAGAAAGAGACATGCTCAAAGGGTTTTCTTATTCTATAGGATAAACATAAAAACAAGAAATGAGAAAGCAAGACTCCCAAGAGAGAGCAAGGTTACACCAAGTAAACCAAGCACCCTCTACACTTTTCATGATGGCAGAAAGCATCAAGAGACAAAGATTTGTCTTCCATAAATACATACGATAGAAATCAAATGCCAATTGAAATGATCAAATATTGATAGATAGGATAGTGTTCTAAATAAAAGGAATGCTCCCCCAAGATTCATGCATTATTTTTTATATTTGCATTTGAATACAAAATGCACGCACAAGGGATCATTACTCTTCATATTTTATTTACAACACTAAACACTACCAATTTAAATTTAGGATCCATGCAAGAGGCAAGGAAGCCAATGGGAGTCAAAATAAATATTTTGGCAAGAGATGGGGCAAATAAAAGCCAATGCCAATGTAAGGATAATCAAAAATATTCTATCATAAACATAAATATGGATTGTCCAAGGACAGTGACCATTTGGAATTATTTTCCGGTGATAGAGGTATCCAAGAATATCCTCACAAGATAAAACATATGGCAAGAGATAAGAAATAAAACACCATATTTGAATAAGTTTGTTGGTAGTTCCAACTATTCAAACCAACCGGCAAGGCCATGGTTAGAATAATATGGAACAAATGGTTTCTCAAATAATATATAGGAATGCATATTAGAGAGAAACCATACCAAGCAAACTCACACAAACAAGAGCCAAAGGATAGCTCAAAAGCAAATTGGAACTTGTTCGAGCTAATATGCCACATAGAAATAAGATAATTTACAATATCAAATCTAGTGGCAAAAACTCAAATGTTCACATTTTATGGGATTGTAATATGCACATAGCGTATTACTCCCCCATAATGTGATAATTCATTTCTTCTTAACAAGAGGCAAATAAAATCAACTAGAGATAATTAATGGACATTATAGAATTTGAATTTCTCATGAGCATGACACACCACATAGTTACTAGATACTCTTGATATATCAATACTAGGTGGTGTTCCTCATATACACACATTTTTAGGTTAGTGAAGTGCACAAAGCATATCACTCCCCCAAAATGGGATAGTCCATTAATCTCTCAAAAGAGCCCATTGAAATCAACACAAGATCAATAAGACTCAACACAAAGTTTACACATATATGGAGCGCACATTAACATACACAAACTTGATTGCTCAAGGTAAGTAATAAGCACAACATATACAATCACATGCTAGGAACAAAACTAACACATGCAAGGGAGCAAGCAACTTTCAATGTATATGTAATTTAAATATAAGTTACCGCAAGAAGGAGCATTGGATATGAGATAGATAAGTGATAATCCAATTGACTTGGCTAAATGAGATATAACCATGAGGATCCCTTAATTCTTCAAATGATAGCCAAGTCTCCAATGTCCTCCATCACAACCTATTGATCAAGTTTGAGCTTGTTGGTCCCCAACCAAGTTGGGTCCTAATAGGTTAGTCACAATAGGCTTGGCAACCCAAATGGTTCTTTTCTTGACACCACTTTGAGTTCCCACATATTTGGCAAACACATGCCAACCCTATCCTTCCTAAGAGAATAAACATCATCAATAATTATGGGGTTGGATAGAGTACCATTAGTGCATGAAGAAGCCAAGTGGCCCTTCTCACGGCATAAGTAGCAGTATCGACTCTTTTCTTTCTTCTTAATAGGCTCCTCAACTTGAGGAGCAATAACTTGAGTCTTCTTAGGAGGTGACCTTTGTTCAACCCGAGGTTGAGGATGAGATTGAACAATAGGCCGCTTCCCTAATTGCTTCTCACTAAGAGGCTTCTTCTTCATTGGGCAATCCCTAACATGATGCCCTTCAACTTTGCACTTGAAGCAAACAATCTTGGCCGAGTGATTGACTTGTTCTCGGCCCTTCTTATTGCTACTCTTGGACTTGTTCTTGATATTGGAGTTGAATCCGAGTCCACTCTTGTCATTGGGGGATTTTTGCACACTCAAGATGTTGTCAAATGTGGCCTTCCCTTTATGACGCTTCTCCACATCTTTCTTCAAAGAAGTGGCTTGTGCCTTGTGCTCTTTAGTCTTTCCTACAAGGTTAGTAGCTACACAAGTACTAGTGAAGTTGAGGCTTCATTGTTAGAGCAACTAGGCACGAAATGTAATTCAACATATGATTTATTACTAGTATGAAATGAAGAATTACAAGGACTAGCACATGGCATTGTAGCATTTTTAGTAGAGTTGTGCCATTGTCCACATGAGGCTCACTAGATATTACCTTGGTAGCGATAGCCTCATGAGCTAACTTTAGCTTATCATGAGAAACTAGAAGGTCTTCATGAGAGCTCGAGAGCTTCTCATGGATTTCTTCCAATATCTCATAATTGCTAGTTAGCAATTTAAGTTGAGCCCTTAGCTCAACATTCTCCTTTAAAATGGATGCTTCACAAGAAATAGAGTGAGTAGCACAAGCATCAACATTAATAGCAATGGGAGAACAAGTAGGAAGCTCTTTTAGTAATTGAGCTTGGAGTTGATCATGGGATTTAGTGAGTGTGCAAGAGAATCTTCCAAGGACTTGACATCCTTTTCAAATTTCTTATTAGCCTCAAGGAGTCTAACAATTTCAACAACAAGCTCATCATTTTTAATTTTAAAATCATTAGCCACCTTGAGAGCTCTATCACGGGTTTCATTTACTTTAGATAACTCTAGAGTAAATGTCTCCTCAAGAGATTTCTTGGTGGTTTGGATTTATTCAAGAGCTTGCTCAAGATCCGCAATCGTGTTTGCATAACCACGTTCGCGGCTAAGACTTTCATCTTCACGAGCTTCCAAATTTTCGATAGTAACCCCTCGCTCAACAAGGATGCTCATGCTTTCATGGAGGTTCTCACAAGCGATTTCATTCTTTGAAAGAGCATTAAGAACCATTAGACCTTTCTTACTAAAGTAAGCATTATCATCATCATTATTGTCATGATCATCACTACTTGACAATTTAGAAGATAAGCAAGGACTATCAACACAAGCATGTGAAACATTTATAGTGCTAGATGTGTTTAAGTCTAAAGATAAATCATTGCAATAAGATAGAGATGAAATATCATCTATAAGAAGCTCACTATCATCATTGCACAATTTATCCCTACTCACCATTGCATTATTTTGTGGCTTGCCACATGTAGGTGAAGTAGAAGAAGTTGAGAACTCATCATGCCCGGAGATGGAGGGAGAACAATCATTCCCACAATCAATGGACACACCATATTTGTCTTGAAGCTTGTTCCATAGCTCATGAGCATTCCGATAAGGAGAGATTGACAAAGCAATTGCATTTCTCAAAGACATGAAAATCGCTTTAGAAGCTTCACCATCTAGATAAGAATTTTCCTCATCCTCTAGAGGAGAAAAACCCATATCTAGAATTTTCTCTATATATGGATTAATGTCTCTAAAATAATTTAGCATGCGATTTCTCCAATCATCATAATTAGTGGCATCGAATATTAAAGAGGCATTGTGCACTAAACCACTAGACGGCATCTTTACTCTCTAGGCTGTGAAGCCCTATAAAGAGAGAACCCGCTCTGATACCAATTGAAAGGACATGGATGTCGCCTAGAGGGGGGGGGTGAATAGGCGATTTAAAATTATTACGGTTAAGGCTTGAATAAATGCGGAATAAAACTAACGTTTAATTTATCAAGCCAAAACCTAAACTAGCTAGGTTCACCTATGTGCACCAACACTTATGCTAAGCAATATAATCAACTAGATGATAGCAAGATATATGACTTTAAGCTCGATGTCTATCACAAAGTAAATAGCATAAGTAAGAAGCTCGGGTATAGAAATACCGAGGCACTTGGAGATGATGATTTATCCCGAAGTTCACTTCCCAATGGAAGCTAGTCTCCGTTGGAGCGGCGCGGTGTTCACCAATGTGAAACACCGAGTAGCCTTGATATGGCACACCGTATCTCCGTTGTGTCTTACCACCAATGTGGCGAGGCACTTGTCACTATGTTGCCGTTGAGGTTGACAACTAGAACCTTTACAAGGATGAAGCTCACTCCACAAGTTGGAGGGTCTTCACCAAATGCACCGAGCCGCCAAGACTCGATGCTCCAAGGCCGGGGCACACACCACAACTCAATTGGTGGCTCCCGGCAATGTCTTCGTAGCTACCAAAGCTCCGAGACGAACAAGGTTGAGTCACACTCCACAATTGGAGGCTCCCAACAAATCCCGTGAGCCACCAAGACTCCGAGAAATCAACAACCGTCTAGGGTACCAACGTGCCCTAGAGGAACAAGATCTAGGGCAGCCAAGCACCCAAGAGTAACAAGCTTCTCAACTTCACTTTCCACGAATCACCGTGGAGAACTCAAATCGATGCAACTAATGCAATGGCAAGAACACACTAAGTGGTCAAGTTCTTCCAACCCGAATCCAACCAAAGCAACTAATACTTGTGGGGGATTTGAGAGGAAGAACAAGGAGAACCACCAAGAAACTCCAAAGATCTAGATCCAAAGTGTTCCCCTCACTTAGAGGAGAAATCAATCGGTGGAAACGTGGATCTAGACCTCCTCTCTCTTTTCCCTCAAAAACTAGCAAGAACTATTGGAGGGATTGAGAGATAGCAAAGCTCTAAGAGGTCAACAATGGTGGAGGAAAAACTTGATCAAAGAGTGCCAAAGGTTGGGGATGAAATGGGGAAGAAGACCCCTTAAAAAGGGGAGCCAAAATATGGCCGTTAGGCCAATTTTCGTGAGGCTGCGGAGGGGTGGCCGGCCTGGCCGGCCGAGCAACAGAGGCAGCCCGGCCATCCCCCCGGCCATGCCCCCGGCCATGCTGGGCAGGTATTTCCCCCTTTTTTCTTTCTTTCTTTTCTTTTCTTTTTCTGTCTAGAAAACGTCCGATACTGGAAATGCAATATCTTCCACATACGAACTCTGTTTTCGATAATCTTGGACTCGTTGGAATCGTCACAACGAGCACTACAAGATTATGCAGAGAAACATCATTGTTCAATACGATATGGTAAAACCAAAAGATGAAAGGTAAAACCTTTCTATTGAAAACCGGAAAAACATATCATTTGCAAATGAAGTCCAAATCGCACGAAACCACTTTTGTTGGAAAGAGGACGACAAATGCTACCCAATACCAAGTGAGAATACTGAAGCCAAGCAAGAGAGATTTTGCTACTAAATGGAAGAGTGAAACCTTCCGCATAGATGGACCGGCAAAATCTCCGACACCGAAAACTTAAGAGGAGACACATGAAAACCGTTTTCGGTGACCTTGGCCTTGTCATGACAAGCACGACAAGCACCAATACCACACCACGATAAGAGCCAAATAGGAACCAATAAAGATGATGCCAAGGATGCAAAGGTTTGAGCTCTCTATGACCGATATGCTAAAGCTCACTTGAGAGCCCCTCTTGATAGTACGGTTACCTATCCTACAAACTTATCAAGATCATACCTTTTCCTTGCGCATTCCACTTGAGCTAGATGATGACGATCTTGATCTACTCTCAAGTGGATCACCTCTCTTGATTGTGCTCCGCTTGGTGAAGACTCGCATATTCCTCCCCCATACACCAAGATGGGAGAGGCACTCTTCGACATATCTTCACTTGGCCTTTATCTTGATGAGGATCACCACGTGACGCCATCCTCCATGGGCAACATAGGATCTTCCTCTTGATTCATGCTCATGGAGAAACACCTTGGCCTTGATCAACAAATGATCTTTTCTGCTTTTAGCCTTGACTCCAACATATGGAGTTCAAAGCATGCTAATGGACCAACACTACAAATATAACTCAAAGCACAAATTAGTCCATAGAGATTGTCATTAATTACCAAATCACCATTGGTGGAGGGGTAAGCCCTAGGGCCGGCCGGCTTGGGGTTGCTTGGCCCCTAAGCCAAGCCGAGTCCCCTTAGGGTTCGCCCCCCCCCTTCCTTGTGGGGTGCGGCCAAGCCTAGTCCAACTAGGACTTGGCCGGCTGGGCTAGGGGCATGGTGCGGTCAGCCCATTAGGGCTGCAACACCACTCCTTAGTCCATGTGGGCCCCATACTATGTGGACCCCACTTCTAGACTCTTCTAGAACATTCCAGAACCATCCGGTACCCTACTAAAATATTCCGGAATTTTTCCGATACCTCCGGAAACCACTTTCCTTATATGAATCTTATTCTCCGGACTCCTTCGGAACTCCTCGTGACGTCCGAGATCCCATCCGAGGCTCCGAATCTCAATTCGTTCATTTCATCATTTAATTCATCGCTAACCCTAATTACATCGGAGCGTTAAGTGTGTGACCTTACGGGTTCGAGAATGTATAGACATGATCATATCAATAATAATAGCGGGACCGGGATGCCCATATTAATTCCTATACACTCATCGAAACTCTTTCTCGAATGAACCACGATGCCGGAGATTCTTAATCTCGTATACGATTCCCTTTGTCTCACGATATTTTACTTGTCCGAGATTTAATCGTTGACATCCCCATGTCTAGTTTAATCTCGTTACCGGCAAGTTCTGTTTAATCTTCCATAACATAGGATCTCTGTGATTACAACCTAATCACATGTCTGCAGACTTTATGATGCTATATTATCGAGAAGGCCTGGAGATATTTTCTCCGTCACATGGAGGGACAAATCCCACTCTTGATTCATATCACCCAACAACTCACCGTCGGAGATACCTGAAAGCCACCTTTATAATCACCCAGTTACAAAGTGACATTTGATGTCCACAAAGTATTCCTCCGGTAAACGGGAGTGATATAATCTCATGGTCTAAGGAAACTATACTTGGCATATATTTAAAGTGTTGACAACGAAACTTTGTGACACGATCAATTGCAACTCTTTATTATTGGGTCTTGTCCATCATATCATTCTCCAATGATATGACTCTGTTATCAAGTGACTATTACAAGTCCTATGGTTAGGAAACTCTAACCATCTCTTGACTAACGAACTAGTCCGGTAGAGGCTTACTAGGGACACCTGGTTGTTTATATTCCACACATGTATTACGTTTCCAATTAATACAGTTATAGCATGGATAATAAACCATTATCTTAAACATGAATATGCTAATAAACCATTTTATTATTGCCTCTAGTGCATATTCCCAACAGTTAATTCATAGAGCTAATCTTTCCATCAAAATAATTGTTTGGTCGACAAGGGAGATGGTGTAGAGTTTTTTATGGTTATGATTGGTTAATATCTTATGTTATTCTATTACCAGTTAAGATTAGATGTTTGCTCCAAATACCCATGGTTCACTCGTGCATCCAATCCCCAAAGCCAAACTTTCTCGCCAGCTGAGTCCACCATATCTACCTATGCATGGTATTTCTTGTCATTCCAAGTAAATTTGTCATGTGCTACCTTTAAATATTCAAAATACTTTTTTTTTGTGCCTGTGTTTTTAAGCTCATGAGGGAGCAGCAGAGAGCTAGATATAACTTGTGATGAGCAAGGTCTTTTCCCCCCTTTCACCCGGTGTCGATGGATTACGTCTTCACTTGAATCAACCCGAGAGCAGCTTAAGCAAAATATAAATATAACTCACCATTCTCCTCCGTGCAATGCAAATCTGAGAAATCAGCTCAAACATTGGACAGTGGTGAAACCAAAGAAAAAGAGGACTGTACTCGTTCCTCTAAAACCAGCTGCTCTCACAAGTCTAAAAAACCTTGCTTGCTATGAGGGACTAGATAGCTTCTCTGTTGTGAAGTCGTTGACGAAAGCATGCATACCTCAAAATTGTTTTACTTCTGTTTTAAAAATTAAAAAGCTCTAGCACATGACTAATCCCTACTTCCCTCTGCGAAGGGCCTTTCTTTTACTTTTAATGTTGAGTCAGTTTTCCTTTTTCCTTCTATCTCCACAAAAGCAAACATCTAGCATTGACCCTAGGTATCGTTGAGCATATTTCATTGTCAAGATTAAACATGAATCTTTATATTGACTTTATCTATAAGATAAGCTGTTGGAAGTTGAAGCTTTTTGCTAATACTTACATCTTCCTTTGTGTTGATTCTCAAACACTTTTGTCATGGAATTATTATCCTTGTGAATTAGTCAAATATGTTGATCACATTGTTTTCATGTCTTTAACGTACTATTTATGAAAGGTTTTGCTTGAATGATTCAACTTGGTTATTCATTACTTTCTTGCTATCAATTATATAAAATTGTTTTGTATCTCTTCATACACATCCTATTCTTTACATTACTATCTTGATCAAGATTATGTTGGTTGCATGTCTCATCAAAAATTATTTGTTATCACTTAACTGCTTGAGGATGAGTAGGAGTTAAGCTTGGGGATGCTGATACGTCTCAAACGTATCTATAATTTTTGAGTGATCCATGCTAGTTTTGTGATATTGTCACATGTTTTATTATCAATTATATCATTTTCATGCATTTTGTCGGACTAACCTATTGGCAAGATGCCCAGTGCCAGTTTCCTGTTTTTGCTATTTTTGTATTTCAGAAAAGTCACCACAGAAAATATCGTCGGATTACGCCCAAAATTTACGGAGTTTTTTTATGCGACGGAAGACTCCCGAGGACCAAAGAGCGACCTGGGGGGCCACCCACAGGCCAGAGGCGGGTGGCGGCCGCGGCCCCCCTGGGACCCGTGGGTGGGGCCCGCCCCTGCCCTCTGGGCGCCGCCTCGGCCCCCTCCGACGCCTATAAAATCACTTTTGACCTAAAACCGAGAGGTCGGCCATTATTTTCCAGAAACTCGACCCCGACGCGCCATCACCGAAAACCCTAGTTCGGGGTCCAATCTGAAGCTGATCCCGGCACTCTGCCGGATGTGAGATCGATCCCGGAGGGCTCTTCATCGCCATGCCTTCCTCCGGGATGATTTGTGAGTAGTCTCACCTTGGACTACGGGTCCATGGCAGTAGCTAGTTGGTAGTCTCTCTCTCTTGTGCTTCATGTCTTATGATCTTGTGAGCTGCCTAACATGATCAAGATCGATTATGATAATGCTATGTGATGTGTTTGCTGGGATCCGAAGGATTATGAAGTTATGTTCGGATTGTGCATGATTCTTATTAATTGATTTGTGGTCTTGCATTTTCTCCGTTGTGCGTAGTTACTTTGGCCAAGTGATTGTGTGTATCTCCAAGAGAGAGTAGTTATGCTAGATAGTGGGCTCATGCCCCCCTTTTGTTCCTGGGCATGAATGACAGAAACGTCTAAGGGCGAGGGTGTGATGTTGCTACTAAGGGTAAAACATTGGTGTTAATGTCTCTTTTGATATTAGTATTGCTTACTTCATGCAGTTTATTTAATGCAAATGTCTGTTGCTTGCAACTTAATACCGTTGGGTGACAGGCTCGATAGCGATACCACGATGAACTTTTTAGACAAAGACGTAGTTGGACTCAACGGTCTTTGTTTATTGTCGTGATACCTACATAAATATTATCTTGCTCTTTATGCCATAGCTAAATTGGGTTTGTGTCATAATCTTGTCAATTGGCTAGCTGTAATTTGTTGACCCATCACATGCATATTTTATTTACTTGAGAGACTCCACTAGTGAACCCATGGCCCCTAGTCCATCTTTTTACATTGTTTACAACCTTATTTACTTTCTTTACATGATCATTACTCCACTGGTCACTTTTCATTATTTCATCTATTTCATCATACAATTAACCGCTTTGTTTTCTGCGAGACCGGAAAGATTGACAACCTTTCCGCCGTTGGGGGCAAAGTATTTGGTTGAGTGTGTGCAGGTCCACGTCTGTTGAAGGTTAAGCACCAGAGATCTTAAACATTCATCTCGTTGTTGATTTCAAAGTCCTACTGGTTCGATAAATCTCGGTTCATTAACAAGGGAAAACTACTACTTGCTACATCCACGCCTTCGCTTGGGGCTAAATAGCCTTATTGATAGTTGTGCTACGCGTAGAAGCGTCGCAGATGTGCAGCGTTCCATGGGTTGTGTGAGAGTTCTCCGTTTCTTGCATTCTTCAGGCGGTATGCTCCTCCGCCGATGACTTCTGCGATAATGAAGGGTCCCTCCCATGGGGAGGCGAGCTTGTGCACCTTCTTTTGCTTGAGTCGGAGCACTAGGTCACCCTCCACGAATGACCTTGTGCGCAGTCGACGGCTATGGTAGTTGCGCAGGCTTTGCTGGTAAGTCGCCATTCGGGCGAGTGCGATGACCCGCGCCTCGTCCAGCAGATAGACATCGTCCTCGAGTGCCGCATTTGCGTCGTCTTCATCGTATGCGACAACATGAGGTGCGTCAAAGCGCAGGTCGTGTGGCAGGACTGCTTCTGCCCCGTACACCATGAAGAAGGGAGTGTATTGGGTTGATCTTTTAGGCGTGGTGCACAGGCTCCACAGGACAGAGGGTAGCTCCTCCACCCAGGCATCTGCTGCACGTTTGAGTGGCACGAAGAGGCACTTTTTTACACCGCTGCAGACGAGGCCGTTCGCCTTTTCCACCTGTCCATTGGACTGAGGCTGGGCGACCGAGTCGTAATTAAGCTTGATGCCTTGCTCTTTGCAGAAGTCTTGGAACTCTTCAACAGTAAAGTTTGTTCCGTTATCGGTGACGATGCTATATGGGACACGGAAACGGAAAATGATGGACCTGATGAAGTTGACAGCAGTCGTGGCTGTTGCGTTTGTGATTGGCACAGCCTCTATCCATTTTGTAAACTTGTCTACAGCTACCAGGAGATGCGTATGTCCACCACGGGCGGATTTCTCCGGGGCCCACCATATCAAGCCCCCACTGAGCGAATGGCCAGGCAAGGGGGATCGTCTTCAACTCTGAGGCGGGTGCATGAGGCTTGGTGGCGACTTTCTGGCAGCCTATACATCGCCTGACGATGTCCTCGGCGTCATGAAGTGCCATGGGACAGTAAAACCCAGCACGCAGGGTCCTTGCGACTAAGGCAAGCTGGCGTGATGCCCACACGTGTCGGCGTGGATCTCGAGGAGAATAGCCTTGCCTTCTTCGGGTGCGATGCACCTCTGGAGTACACCCGATATGCTTCGTTTGTAAAGTTCCCCGTTGATTGTCATGAATGCTTTGGCACGGCGAGTGATATGCCGTGCTTCGACTGTGTCTTCTGGAAGCTCTCGATGTAGCATGTATGCCAGGAATGGCTTCGTCGAAATAGCCTCGACGAGAAAAACCTCGACCGGGGATGCGGCCGAGTCGGGTGTCTCGGAGCTCGAGGCGGCAGTCTCTAGGATCCCGGGTGTCAGTGTAGAGGGAACTATAGGCCGCGCGATCTTATTGGAGCTTTTGTTTATCTTTTCCAGGAAGACTCCGGGGAGGGGGGGTACTTTAGCTTCATGGACCTGATGTTTGCCAGGGTGTCTGCCTCCTCGTTGCTAGCGCGCCCGACGTGACGGAGCTCGCAGCCGTCGAAGTGACGCTCCATGATGTTGTCTGTTGTGACGTCACACTCCTTCATGGTCTGCTGTATGACCAAATTGGAGTCTCCATAGATCATTAGGAGATCAGCACCGCACTCTTTAGCCATTTTCGTCGCATGGATCAGGGCTTCATACTCGGCTGCATTGTTGGATGGCTTTTCGAAATCCATCTGCAAGACATAGCACAGCTTTTCGCCTTTCGGCGATATGAGGATGACTCATGCACCTGCCCCTTCATTCCTCTTGGAGCCATCGAAGTACATGGTCCATGAGCTGGATGTATCAGGTATCGAGGGCAGCTGCATTTCCATCCACTCAGTGGTGAAGTCAGGTAGGACCTGTGCCTTGATCGATTTTGGGTATTTGTATGTTAGATCTAGAGGACCTAATTCGATGCTCCACTTGGCTACCCTGCATGTTGCCTTGGAGTTGTTTAGAATGTCTGTGAGTGGTGCCCCACTCACTACCGTGATCGGGTGCTCTTGAAAGTAATGCGCCACCTTGCGCAAAGACATGAATACGCCGTAAGCGAGCTTCTGGTAATGCGGGTACCTTTGCTTGGATAGAGACAGGAACTTGCTGAGGTAGTACACAGGCCTCTGCATTCCATGGGCTCTCCCTTCTTCCGCGTGCTCGACTACCAGCACTGTACTGACCATCCGATTCATGGCGGCTATGTAGATGTATAGTGGCTCCTTTTCCCGAGGAGCTACCATGATCGGTGGAGTTGACAGCATGCGCTTGAGGTCGACGAATGCAGCTTGGGCTTCCGGAGTCCACTTGAACCACTATGTCTGCTTCATTAGCTGATAAAACGGGAGCGTTGATAACCCCCAAGAGCAGGGGATCACTGTAGCACCTCTCAATGTGGAAGTAGGCTATCGATCCGCAGGAGCAATAAGAAGGAAAAATTATCTATTCCCTACAACTAAAGTGTCACAAGTTTTAGTTGATTATGCACTAAACAAGTTTAAAGAACAAGATGGTTGATTTAATGGATATAAGTTTAATGTAACAAAACAAGAATGTAAAAGTGTCCCAATCCTCTTCAATGCAAGAGGACAAGACAAAGGTGTAAACGGTGCTTGGAAATAAGGCCTAGGGATCATACTTTCACTAGTGGACACTCTCAACAATAATAATATAATTGAATACATAAATATTTCCTCTTCACTATGCTTCCCCGAACTATCCTCTGGTTGGATAACGAACACCAATCCATTGCGTAGGGCTACGAAAAGCACACCTTAAAGTTCGTATTCCACATCTATGGACACTTCATGCGGTCACTATCCGCATCCAAAGATAGTACTAACAAACACCACAATATCATAGAGACATCCAACACAAATAATAACTCATGATAATTATTCGTGTAATCTTTAGCCTAAAAGCCACACACGGTGCACACACTGTCAACTTCACACCATGGGACAAAGGTGACTCCGGAAATTACATTAATAAAACCACTTGAGTAGCATAATTCATATGATGAAGAGTAACATCTATGGATTCAACTAGATTACAAAGCTCATGATCACATAAAGATCACACCATGGGAGAGAGAGATAAACCACATAGCTACCGGCATGAGCCCTCAGCCCTGAGGGAGACTACTCCCTCTTCATCATGGAGGCAGTGGAGATGTCGTTGGGGGAGATGGAGACCACCCCGGCAGCGCCCCGCCGGAGTTTTGCCCCTCCAATGTGCAGCTTCAGGTCTCTGTTTCGTGGTTTCTGCGTTTGCGGCCGCCTCCTTTCTAAAAACGTCGGGGGACTATTTTTATAGTCGGTTTTAGGTCAAGACGGAGTCGTGGGCGAAAAGATCGACGGCAACGGAGCCACGAGGCTCCAGAAGGTGGGCCCCACGCAGCCAAGGAATCTGGCCGCGTGGGCCACCCCCTTTTGGGCCTCAGGCCTCCGCTCGTTTGCTTCCTTCGCTCCCAAGTCTTCTTCCTTCCTAAATCTGATGCTCGTAAATTTCCAGGTCATTTGGACGTCGTTTGGGTCCCTGAAACATCAAAATATAGAAAATAGGGTTTTCTGCCAGTGCAGGGTTAATTCCAGAAAAATAGGAAAACTGTGAAATATTCCTAAAATCATTATAAAATCATGATATAACCCTTATATGATGCAAATATGATTGAAACATGAGAATTATAATGCAAAGTTCTTGTATGCATTTTACATGCATCAACATCCCCAAGCTTAACCTATACTCGTCCTCGAGTATGAAGGTGATAAAACCAATATGGACTTTGCATTTTAATGCTATAAGATATCAAAGATGATTATTATTGCTACATAGAGTCAAATGATTCATTCTTCAAAGGAGTAGCAATATGCAAGATAGATTATAAAGTGATATCAAATATTCAATGCAAGGATGTTCAATGATAATTCACAAAGTGCAACATAGAAGAAAGTACTATGGACCAAATGTATGCATAATGAAAAGTAAAAAGATCCTATAATGGTCATAGAGTACTCTTATAAAACTGAATATAAAAGGTGAACACTTTGGATAGATATATATGAGCAGAGGTAAAAACATGAACAAGTTTCATCTAACTTCCAAATACTTCAACTTAAGTTAATGTTTTCAATGTGTTATCATTGGTATCTAGCTCTCATTACCCCTTATCATAGCATATTTAATGGTTAAGTTTAAAGTGAAAGCAAATATGAGTAGTGTGCTTGACAAAGAAATGGTTGAAAGTTTCATGCCCCTTGAACATGAGTACCTACACCATGGTGTTACTCAACTTGGGAAACAAAGCAAGTTCAAGTAAAAGCATTGTATAATAGCATCATAAAGAAGATTAACTGGGGTACCTCTTGTCCCAGGACATGGAACAAGCCCATGTCAAAATGACAAGACAAACAAACATAAGGAACAATCTCAACACTTTTTTTTATTTACCATTGGTATAGATTTTTATTCTGAGATGTATCACTGAAGGTTCACATAGCATGTAAGTAAATTTCCACCATGACAGCATGGCTTAGATTAGCGGCCCAGGTATCTCTCTAGCTATTTATACAACTACTTAAACTTACTTAATTTCCACATTTATTTTGCACCATGAGAAGCATCCATAAACAAAAGTACGTGATATCAACTAGATATAATTTAGTGCAATGTTGAAAGCTTGCCATGTGACAACACATTTGGGCTAACTAGCAACCAAGACTTTTGTCAAATTCACAACTTCATAATTTTAATCACAATGGTTCATGTTTATTAAGTGCAATAGTAAGGTGTGAGAGCTATTTAACCAGATTTTTCCCATAACAATCAATAACATAAGCATTTTAATTCAGAGGTATAGATAATACGAAGTAACATGATAAACATACTCAGAATAGCATAAAGCTAATAGGTAGATATGGTGGATTCACTGGAAAAACTTTGGTTGAAGGTGTTGGAAACAAGTTTTTACTTGTTGGGATTTTTGGGCTAGCAAAAGGGAGAAAGTTGATCAACTAAATGCATGCACAATTGTCCATAGAACTAACCAATCCATGTCAAACAAAGTAAAGTAACATTCAGCATCAAAACATGAATAAAAGATAGCTCTTGATAAAACACTTTCAAATTAACACTCATTATAAAGCACATGAATCATGCAACTATATGTATCTTTTTAAATCAACTCAAACATCCGTTTCCCAATCATTTTAATAGCATCCAACTTAATTCAACCCAAACTTCCAGTAGCTCTCTCATATAAAAATGATAGTGGTGGTCTCAAAACAAAAATCAAACCAAAACAAAAACAAATAAAAGACGCTCCAAGTTTATGAGATAAAGTGCATTGATAGAAAAACAGAAGTTAGACGTGTGCAAACCGAGAGTGTGTAGGTCCAGTGGGGTTGTCTTCACATCCCCAAGATTATGGTTTTCACCATCCTTGGATCGCTCTTGGTGCATCTTCTCTAATCCCTGTGAAAAAATTTCAAAACACTGTTTCTCCCATTTCTTTTCTGTGGGGTGACATTAGTAGTGATAGATAAATACATTACTTTCTGCTTATAATCCTTAGACAAAAATTCATATGAATGTCCAGAGAGTGTATAATGTTGTATGCCTATTAATAAACTCAATTGGATCAACAAGATTCATATTAAAAGTTCAAAACATGCATCAAACAATATTGGACAGAATCTGTCCAGAAAACTAGCAGCAGAAAAGTGTATTTTTCTACCTGACTTACACAGGTCTAAAAAATCTGAAAAAATTCATGCATACAGAGGATGAAAAGTTGCAGTCACAGTAAACATATCAGCTCATTCGGAGTTAAACAATAAGAAATAAAAATTATACCGGTCACAGACTCGTGCTGGAATAAAATCTCCGAATGCAAAATAGCAACTTTTTCAAACCAAAATGGGTAAAACTTGGCACTTTCTTAAAAATTCCAGAAACTAAACTAAAAACTAAGTCTCTTATTACAGCAAGATGACACAAAGAAAATCAAAAATAAAAACAACCGGGTTGCCTCCCGTAAAGCGCTTTCTTTATAGCCATATAGCTAGGCATGATAATTTTGATGATGCTCTAATATATATAAGAGTTGAATATGAAAGAGCATCAAGAAGCAAATATCAAAGACACTTAAGTCTAACCCACTTCCTATGCAAAAGAATCTTGTAAGAGAATAAATCAATAAAGCACAAAGTGACTAGCATAGGAAGCAAAACAAGTGGATCTTCAAAAATTTCAATATAAAGAGAGAAGACTTAATATTATTGAGATATATGAAGTCATGTCTCCTTCTCTCATAAAAACTTTCAGTAGCATCATAAGCAAATTCAACAATGTAACTATCACATAAAGCATTCTTTTCATTCACCATCATAAAAGTATTATTACTCTCCACATAAGCAAAATTCTTCTCATTAGTAATAGTGGGATTAACACAATCATAGTCATCATTGTAATCATCATAAATTGGAGTCATGTCATAATGATAAGCAATTTTATGCTCAATAGTAGGTGGGCTGAAAAGATCACATTCATCATTATAATCATCATATATAGGAGGCATAGTATCATCAAAATAATTTTTCTCCTCTATAGTGTGAATAGGAGAGTTCAGAAATAAAGTGGGGCTCTCATGAGTGAGAGTATTATCACAAGCAGCAAGTATATCATTTTTACCCTCACATAAAGTAGTAACAACTAAACATGGAGGATTATCAATAAGCATAGGACCATCATCTAAAGCATTATCATATAGCATGTCCAAACCATATTCTTCATTATTTTTAAAATCATTATCAATAATGTTCTCATTAGGCATAGGTTCATATTCTTCCTCATCATCAGAATCATAAAAGCAAAGTTTATCATCAGCAAAATCTTGAGTGTTACCCTCATCCATAGGTGGTGAAGGTGGACGTTTACTCTCTTCATTCTCTAGTTGTTAATCATTTTCTTCACCATTTTGCTCTTCATTGTCCTCCTCTTGGGGCTGCATGGGCATCCCCAAGCTTAGGTTTTTATCCTCTTCTTCACATACTTCCTCTTCCAAGCTTATGTTTTCATCATCTTCTTCCTGCAAAACATTAGATCTTTCTTGGGCAGTTCTCTTCCTTGTGTCAACAAGATAGATATTTTCATTAAATTCATTTACGCAGAGATTAAGGAGATTGGTAATAAAAACTTTATTTTTAGAAGCTATAGGGCAGGTTTCATGTTCATCAATGAAGGTGTATAAGTCGTAGGCTGCCATAAAAGTAACAAATTGCTCTACTTTTTCCATCCCTAAGTGAGCATAATTCCCTGAATGATAAGTTCCAATAACAGGTTCATCGTTATTGGAAGGGCATTGGAATTCAAAGTGTCTATTGTATTCAGAGCAACAAGTTTCTTTCTTATGATAATTAAGCAGGCTACTAGTAGTTTTATTTAGAAGCCCTATGAAGATTCCCAATCTTTTCCCTTCATATGATTCTCTAAATCGAGCAGCTATCTTGGCTTTTTTATAATAGTTTTCCATTTTTTTTTTGGGTTTTTGATAAATGCAAAACTGAAAGTACTTGATAACCCGGCAAAGGCGCCAGAAAAGTACTTGATACCCCCCAAGAGCAAGAAGGAAAAGTTATCTATTCCCTAGAACTAAAGTGTCACAAGTTTAAGTTGATTATGCACTAAACAAGTTTAAAGAAGAAGATGGTTGATTTAATGGATATAAGTTTAATGTAACAAAACAAGAATGTAAAAGTGTCCCAATCCTCTTCAATGCAAGAAGACAAGACAAAGGTGTAAACGGTGCTTGGAAATAAGGCCTAGGGATCATACTTTCACTAGTGGACACTCTCAATAATAATAATATAATTGAATAAATAGATATTTCCTCTTCACTATGCTACCCCGAACTATCCTCTGGTTGGATAACGAACACCAATCCATTGCGTAGGGATACGAAAAGCACACCTTAAATTTCGTATTCCACATCTATGGACACTTCATGCGGTCACTATCCGCATCCAAAGATAGTACTAACAAACACCACAATATCATAGAGACATCCAACACAAATAATAACTCATGATAAGTATTCATGTAATCTTTAGCCTAAGAGCCACACACGGTGCACACACTGTCAACTTCACACCATGGGACAAAGGTGACTCCGGAAATTACATTAATAAAACCACTTGAGTAGCATAATTCATAAGATGATGAAGAGTAACATATATGGATTCAACTAGATTACAAAGCTCATGATTACATAAAGATCACACCATTGGAGAGAGAGATAAACCACATAGCTACCGGCATGAGCCCTCGGCCCCGAGGGAGACTACTCCCTCTTCATCATGGAGGCGGTGGAGATGTCGTTGGGGGAGATGGAGACCACCCCGGCAGCGCCCCGCCGGAGTTTTGCCTCTCCAATCTGCAGCTTCTGGTCTATGTTTCGTGGTTTCTGTGTTTGCGGCCGCCTCCTTTCTGAAAACGTCGGGGGACTATTTTTATAGTCGGTTTTAGGTCAAGACGGAGTCGTGGGCGAAAAGATCGACGGCAATGGAGCCACGAGGCTCCAGAAGGTGGGCCCCACGCGGCCAAGGAATCTGGCCGCGTGGGCCACCCCCTTTTGGGCCTCAGGCCTCCGCTCGTTTGCTTCCTTCCCTCCCAAGTCTTCTTCCTTCCTAAAACTGATGCTCGTAAATTTCCATGTCATTTGGATGTCGTTTGGGTCCCTGAAACATCAAAATATAGAAAATAGGGTTTTCTGCCAGTGCAGGGTTAATTCAAGAAAAATAGGAAAACTGTGAAATATTCCTAAAATCATTATAAAATCATGATATAACCCTTATATGATGCAAACATGATTGAAATATGAGAATTATAATGCAAAGTTCATGTATGCATTTTACTTGCATCAATCGTCTTTTCACCTAACTTGCTAATGAATCGACTGAGTGCTACTACTCGTCCGAAGAGCTGTTGGATGTGCCGGAGCTTTGATGGCTCTGGCATCTTAAGAAGTGCTTGTATCTTCTCCGGGTTCGCTTCGATGCCTCGTGCGGATACAAGGTACCCTAACAGCTGCCCGGCTGGAACGCCAAATAGACACTTTGTTGGGTTGAGCTTGATGATGTAATTCTTGAGTGCGGCGCAGGTCTCGCGCAAGTCGTCAATGAGCGTTGCTTCTTTCTTGGTCTTGATGACTATTTCGTCCACACAGACTTGGATATTTCGCCCGATTTGCTCTTTGAGGCAATTCTGCATCATGAGCTGGTAGGTAGCACCCGTGTTCTTGAGCCCGAAGGGCATTGTTGTGTAACAGTAGACGCCAAAAGGCGTAATGAATGATGTTTTGTCTTCGTCTACTTCCTTCATCCGAATCTGGTTGTAGCCCGAGTAGGCATCCAGAAAGGAGAGGCGCTCGCAGCCTGCCGTCGAGTCGACGATTTGGTCGATGCGTGGCAGGGGTAAGTTATCCTTTGGACAACACTTGTTTAGCGAAGTGAAGTCGACGCACATGCGGAGTATATCCGTGTTCTTTTTTGGCACCAAGACGGGATTAGCTACCCAGTCCGACATTTTGATTTCCCGAATGAACTTGGCAGCTAGGAGTCTATCGATCTCTTGCCTGATGGCAAGGCGCTTCGGCTCGGCGAAGCGGCGCATAGTTTGCTTGACTGGCCTTGCGCATAGCTCGTCGAACTCCTGGCGGAGCACCGCGCCGCCGAACAGCAGCTTCGGGCGGATGCGGCTGACCGTATGTTCGCCGGTCAACTGTCTCGCGACTGGGACTTCATTCAGGACCAGTGGGACAAGGAGCTGCGGATTCAGCATTCCCGCAACGGCGAGGTCAGCGACTCCGACGAGCGTAGCTTCGAGTACAAGGACGACGAGGAGTAGATCGATCGACGTAGGAGTACTCGTAGTAGGTAGTTTGCACGCTTTGTAGTATTATAGCTCTAGCAATTTGAAGATCATGGATGTAGGAGTGTTATTTTAGAGACTGCCCGGACACTATCCGCGGACACGTCCGCAGACAGTTTGATGCCCACATATAGCAACTGTTGTTAGAGATGCTCTTAGGTACACAGTAATAACAGGGCGGCCCTAATAGCGAGAATCTAACCTTCTCCTTGCCCTTTCCCTCCACCTCTAGCTTCCTCTCGCATTTCACAAATTCTCGCCCAAAGTTGCCATTCTTATCCTCCCTAGAAACCAAACATTTCAGTGGCGCGCGGCGTGGTCAGTCAGGACAGCGCGTCATTGCCACGCCACCGTACCGCGGCCATGAGCAGCGGGAGGCTGTAGCGGAGCTCGACATCTGTCGCCGGCGCCGGAGAAGAAGAACAACAAGAAGAAGAATGGGTGGCGAAAATGGGAGGCAATAGTGGGCGAGCACGGCTGCTGGGATGGCTCGGGCTCCCGTCTTGTACTCCAACTGGTGGGTCCCCCGCGCTCTAATTGCGGGTCCAGAGCTGAGGTGGATAAGTGATGGGTCCCACGCTCATGTGGATATGTTGCGGCTTCAGCGCTGAGGTGGATAAGTGGTGGCTCCCACAAAACCTGACAGACTCACATAATCCAAATCACTAAGGGCCAGTGTTATCATGCCTCCTGCGTTAAGGAGAGCTAAAAATGCCCATGTCGCACAGCAGCTATTGTGCCCATCATAAACGTCGCACTCATGCTATTTCGTCGGAAAACGTCGCTCTCATGCCAATTACCAGGAAAAACGTCACATGTGGCTATTAGCCCAAAAAGAATCCATATACAAAAGTAACTGTTTGTGTTGATATAATTTTTCACTTATAACAAAATAACTGTTTCTGAACTCGTAACTGCAAGAGACTACGGTGGTATCCTGGTTGATCATATGGTACGTGCATTCAGTCCCTTTGACCTCTGTTGATCTTTTTTTTGATAAAGGGCTTATATTACTTTAAAAAGTATTACACCCGGCCTCTGCATAACAAGATGCACACAGCCGACAAGTCATCATCCAAAAATGAGCTAAAAACATAGACAGATTACAAATCAAAAGATCATGCCAATCGCCTATGGTGTTGGGCCGCCAATCCGAAGATCCCTATGCCACCCATGTTGTGTAAAAATGTCCCTCGCCGTGGTCTCCAGTTGCGCAGAAAACTCCATAAAGAGGTTGCGATACTCCACACGTTGTAATATGGACCATGAACGGAGCAAACCTGTACACCGGTAAATTACCTGCAGAAAGGAAACATTTTTATCATTAAAAACCTTGTCGTTTCTACTCAGACATAGCGACCATAAAACAGCTATCGCTCCCACCCGAATAATCGTTCTAAATTTATCATCAATACCATGAAGCCAGTTGTCAAATATATTTGCAACGGAACGTGGTGGATATAAATTTGAAGCGACTTGGATGGTTGACCAAATAGAACGTGCAACCTTGCACTCGAAGAAAAGGTGCTTAATAGTCTCATCATGAAGACAAAAAACGCACTTCGTACTTCCATGCCAATTGCGCTTGACAAGGTTATCTTTGGTTAGGATCACTCCTCGACGAGCATACCACGCGAAAATCTTAGTTTTAGTGGCATTTTCATCTTCCAAAGTTTTTTATTACTATCCACTGGCATATCCGATTGGATCAAAGCTTTATACATAGATTCTACCGAGAATTTACCATTCTGAAGTAGACTCCAACGAAATACATCCGGTCCAGGCTCGAGGTTGATAGCAGCCAAACGCCCCAGAAGGGTGTTCCATGCAGCCAACCTGGTACCAAGTAGATCTCGTCTGAACGTCACATTCGGAGGCGATGATTGCATAACCGAAGCTAGCGTCACCTCTTTATAACGAACTATGTTGTATAAAGCAGGATACTGATCCATAAGAGATGTATGGCCTAACCATATATCCTCCCAAAACCGGATCTGTGATCCATCTTTGATAGCAAATTTCCCAAAGCGGAAGAAAGAAGCTTTCGCCGCCATGAGCCCAGCCCAAAAGTGTGAGTCACCTGGTTTCCAAACCATTTGTGACAAAGTTTTGGTACCGATATATTTGCGTTTTAATATTGTTTGCCATACACCTTCTTTCGAGAGAAGCTTAAAAAGCCATTTCCCTAGAAGGGCCGTATTTTTAATCCGAAGATCGTGGATACCAAGTCCACCCTGATCCTTAGGACGACAAACAACATCCCACCTAGCCAGTCGATATTTCTTTTTCTCACTATCACCCTACCAAAAGAATCGTGAACGATAATAGTCCATTTTTTTAAGGACCCCTTTTGGCAGCTTGAAGAAGGATATCATATACAGTACCATATTAGTTAGGACTGAATTGATAAGAACTAATCTCCCACCTAGGGATAATAGTTTTCCTCTCCAACTGGTTAAGCGAGCTTGCAGACGCTCTTCAACATGCTTCCATTCGGCATTAGTCAATCTCCTATAGTGTATCGGTATTCCAAGATACCTAATAGGAAACGACCCCTGTGCACATCCGAATAAGTCCGCATATTGAGTTGCATAATCTAGAGCCTCCCCGAAGCAGAACAACTCACTCTTATGGAAATTAATCTTTAGACCAGAAAGTTTTTCAAAAGCTGTTAAAATCAGCTTCATGTTCATAGCTTTCTCAAGGTCATGTTCCATAAACAAGATCGTGTCATCTACATACTGGAGAATAGAGAGTCCGCCTTCCACCAAATGAGGAATGACGCCCTCAATCTGTCCATCTAGCTTGGCTCTATCAATCATGACCGCTAACATATCCGCTACTATGTTAAATAGTATTGGCGAAAGCGGTTCACCTTGCCTCAGACCTTTTTTTGTTTGAAAGTAATGACCAGTTTCATTATTAACTTTAATGGCCACACTACCTCCAGTAACAAAATTACGGATCCAGGCACACCACTCCTCCGAAAAGCCTTTCATGCGCAAGGTTTGCTGTAGAAAATCCCAGTTAACCTTATCATAAGCCTTTTCGAAGTCAATCTTAAAGATCACCCCGTTCAACTTTTTCGTGTGCATTTCATGAACGGTTTCATGTAGTATAACTACCCCGTCTAGGATGTTCCTACCCTGCATAAACGCAGTCTGAGTAGGTCGCACCACATGATCTGCCACGGAGTTCAAACGGATCGTTGCCACCTTGGTAAATATTTTGAAACTAACATTAAGGAGGCAGATTGGTCTATACTGTTGTATCCTTTCTGCATCGGTAACCTTAGGTAACAAAATAATCTCCCCAAAGTTCAACTTAAAAAGCTCCAGCTGTCCGGCATGCAAATCGCCGAACATAGCTAGAAGGTCCGATTTAATGACATCCCAGAAGTTTTGATAAAACTCTGCGGGGAATCCATCTGGACCGGGTGCTTTATTGTGCTCCATCTGGAAGACTGCTGCTCTTACCTCCTCCTCAGTGAAAGGGGCCGTAAGAAAGCCATTCTCCTCACCTGATACCTGGGGTATATCATCAATCCGAGACTCATCGAGAGCGAAGGTACCTTCCTCCGGAGCCCCAAACAACCCCTTGTAATACCTGGTGATGTAGCACTTAAGCTTATCCTGTCCTTCAATTACCCCTTCATCCTGATGCAGTGAATGAATAAGTTTCTTTCTATGTCTACCATTGGCGACATTATGAAAGTATCTAGTATTCGAATCACCTTCAAGAATGAACTGGGCTTTTGAACGCTGGTACCATTTGAGTTCCTCTTCGCGCAATAGCTGAGCGATCTTTGCATTTGATTGGCTCTTAAGCTCAATCTCCTGCGCAGACAACGGTCGTGTTTCCGCTATTGCCTCAAGGTCATCAATTATACTTGACAGCCGAGCCTTCTCCTTTTTAAGGATACCAGTCGTATGGCGTGCCCAACCACGAAGGAAAGTCCGCAAATTGCGTATCTTATTCATCCATCTTTGAATTGGGGTAGCGCCTCGAACCGGTTTGGACCAAATCCTTTTAACCAAATCACCAAAACCCTCCCGGTGAAGCCAGCCGAATTCAAATTTGAACTGATGCTTGTCCGGTGGCCGCGGTAGACCTGTGGTTAAAAGGATTGGAGCATGGTCTGATAAAGCCTCAATACGTTCAAGCGCACGGACCGTCACCAACGGATACCTGGATTCCCAGTCAGTACCCATTAGAACTCGGTCCAGCTTTTCATATGTAGGCTCTGGTAGACTATTCGCCCATGTGAATTGTCTGCCAGTCATCTGGACCTCCCTCAAATCCAAACTGTCAATGACAGCATTGAAAAGAAAGGGCCAGTGATTATCGAAACGACCCCTGCTTTTCTCGTGTCGGTACCTTAACATGTTAAAGTCCCCTCCTATAAGAATAGGATGTGGGTTGTCTCTAGTAAGATTGACCAATTCACGAAGAAACGCAGTCTTGTGCACTTCCTGGGCAGGTCCATACACAGCTACCAAACTCCATATGAAGCTATCAGCCTTATTTCTGACATGGAACTTTATATGAAAGTCCTCATCCTCAATAGCCAATACTTCCATAGAGTCGGATTTAGTGCCAAGTAGAATACCGCCAGATCTGCCTCGAGGAGGACGAGCATACCATTGAAAGTCTTCACCACCAGAAATGCGGTTAAGAACACTCGCTGGAAAATCTCGTCTCCCCGATTCCGAAATAGCCACAAAGTCCAAATTATGATCCCGAATACATTGAGCAATATGAAGATGTTTAGCCAAGTCACCAAGACCTCTGCTATTCATAAACATGCCATTCATCGGGAAACTTTTGAAGATTTGTTTGACTTTGTCACCTTACGTGACCTAGAACTCTTCATTTCCGAGGTTTTCTTAGACTTCCGACTAGAGGCTCGTAGGTCATAAAAAGACCCTAGCGTAGTCTCGTCTAAGTTCACCTCCGAAACGTCCCCCACTATATGAGATAGAAGCTGACCATCGACATTGTCACTCGCCTCATCATCATCTAGTAGGTGAGAAGTCGGTGTACTCAAAACACAAGGAGACGCATACTCACGGTCAACCTCCATATGTCTTAGAGCATTAGCCGACACCCGAACTTCCTTCTCATTTCTACCCAAACTAACTCCAACATTAAATAATCTAGAAGATAACTGAGGAGTAGAAAGCGAAAGAAACGATACAGATTTAGACGCCATACCTGGAGTGAACTGAAGCGCCTTGCGCCTCATAGCCTTAGACAAGGCATCCTCATCCGTCGCCGCCGTACCGTCAGCAGCCACGGCATGCCGAGCACTACGCCGAAGCATCGACGCAGCCATGGGCGCCGGCATAACCGGTGGCACCCTACAAGGAGGCAAGGCCGAAGAAGAGCCCCCCTTAGAGTCAGCCCCCGGCCTCGGCGAAACCTCCAAGGCCGATGTAGAGGAGATCGATGAAGCCTGAGTGCCCACCAGCCGTGGTGGTTCAGCCAGAGCCACCTGCTCGGGCGCACCACGCCCAGACCCGGTAGACACAGCTGGTGGTGACGCGCCCGGCGAAGAGGCAACCACCACCGTGGCGACCCCCGACGCCACACCAGCTCGCACACCTGGTGATGTGACCGGCGCCGCCGTCTCACCGGACGGAGAGCCACCTGCACGCCCACCCGATGCGACGTGAGGAGAAGCAGCTCCTCCTAGCACCTCGGTCGACGAAACCCTCATCACCTCCGCAGAACCAGGTGACCCAGAAGAGACCGAGAAACGAGGTCGCGGACTGATCGGGGTAACAGCCATAGTACGAAGAAGTGCCTGAACCGACGCTGCTAGGTCTGTAGCACCACCCGATGCTGGAGCAACAGCCATCTCAGTATCACCATCCGACGTCTGTGACTGCGGCCCAAGAAAAGAGTCCTTCCCGCCGCCCCCATCAGCACCAGAACCCTTATCCGACGCATCCTCCCCATCATTTCCTTTCCAAGCAAAAGGAGTAAAACCGACATCCGGAATAAAACCTGCCGGCTCGGGGCGGAAAGTGAACTCGTAGCCCTTGAGCAATAAAACACCCTCCGTACGGATGAAAGGCCCCTGCGCATCCCTTTCCTTGCTGAAGTGATCTCCAGGCAACATCCCCACTAGAAGACGCACAATCCCGCGGCGGCGAAGAGTAAACAGGTCGATATCAAGAGTAGCACCGACCAGAGTACCAACAGCCCATAACCCCAAAACCTCAGAGTAGAAGGAACGCCAGTGACATGAACCCAAACCTGCGTCAGCTCCAACTTATATGGTATCTCCTCTGGCTTCCACTGAGTAATCACAAGCTTGGAGGCCTGTCCAGGAACGCCAAGCTCAAGGCCATCCACTCGCAACAAGTCCTCCATAGACGGAAAAGCAAGCAAATAGGAACCAGCCCCATTCGCAACAGCTTCCCACCTCCAAGACTGAGATGGGCAAATACGGGCCACCTGTCTCTCCACAGCCTCAGCTAACACCGGCGCCCCCTGAACTGTGATACAAGCAGTAGGGGCGTGAGTAGGGGACAACTGCGACTGAAAGAGACCATCCGGGAACTGAGCAAACATCAACTCGTCCATCCCGAACCCCGCCACGAAAGTGCTAGGCTTAGGCATCTTCAAAATCGGGCACTTTGATACCGAATGCTTCGAGCTGTCACACACGAAACAATAGTGCTCCACCGTGCAATCCTTCGTGAGATGCGTCTTAGCCTTACACTTCCAACAGTAAACCTTCACCTTCTTCTGTGCCGGAGGCGCCACCACGACCTCCGCAACCGGCACCGGGGCAGCCACCGGCTGCACCACCACCGGCACCTGCTGCGGCTGCGGCGGCCGCGTCGCCACGACAGTACGAGAGTTCTTCTTACGCTTCTGACCCGGAGCCGCCACCGGACCCGACGAAGCACCCGCGACGACACCAGCCGCCTGCTGGTGCACCACCGGAGGACGAGATTGCGGAGCAGCCTGGCGAGGAGGAGCCACCCCGCCATGCCTCGGACCCACGACCACATGCTGCCGCGGCGTAAAGGTCGGTGGGGCAGACGCGTCACGAAGGCCCGGCACCGGATTGGCAGCGCCAGGCCCCTTCACCGGCGGCCGACGCTCCCCCCTGCAGCAGTCCCACGGCAGGAGGCCTAGCAGCTGCCGCCGCCTTCCAAGGAGGCCGAGGCGGAGGTTGCCCCGCCATAGAGCTGGGCGAGGTGAGCACGTCCTTGAACGTGCGGCGAGGAAGAGAGACCGGCGACGACGCAGCAGCCGGCGATGGAGACAGAGGCGATGGCGACGTACGTGACGACGACGAACACGATGGAGTTGGGGAGGCAGCGATGACGCGATCGGGAGGACTAGGGCAGCGAGCGAAATCGATCTTCAGGAACCGGAACCGTCGGCCCAAGTGTGCCCACGGCCTGCTGGCTTCCAGGCCCAAGATCGGCCCAATGGGCTGCGTCCCACCCCCGTTCGACTCCACTGCCTCCGACGGCACCTCGACAAGGGTCGCCGCGCCCGCCACCGCCGACGCCGGCAGCTCCTCCGCTAGGCTCGCCACGCCCGCCACGAATCCCTCGGGCAGGAAATCCCCGAAACACGGCGGCGGCGTGTTCCTAGGACGAGGAAGCGGACCACGCCAACCGATCCGCACCTTCCGGCCGACGGCCACCGCCTGTGGGGAAGATGATCGACGCGCCGCCACCGAGGTCCCTTCCGCCTCCGAGCTAGATGACCTGCACGACACAGAGTCAAACGTACCTTCCAATTTGGACGCAATCCCCTGCCTATTAGCCTCCCAATAGCGCGATTCCGGCGACGGGAAGCCGGCCTCCGACCAAAAATCCTGCACCAAGACGTCAGGCGACACCGGCGCCCGTAGGACGTCGGAGGCGCTCACCGCCCGAGCCTCCTCAAGAACCGCCGCCGCCACAGTCGTCGCCGTCCTTGCGAGATCATCATCCGCATTCGCATGTGTCAACGAGTCCAGCACACCGAAGCGCGATCCCGACGGTGGAGAGGCAACGAGAGCACCCGGCGCAAGCGTGAGGCGGCGCCGATCCCGCTCGCCCGGACCACCGCGCCTCCGGCCAACACCGGCGGGAACGCCTCCCCCATCGCCTGGATCGCCAGGATCTCCGCACAGTTCATGACTCAAAAGAAACATACATGTGCTTCTCGAACGCCGTTGTTAATGATGTTGCAGTCGATTTGCGACCTGATCGCCAGATGCGGGAGTGATGCAAAAGGTGAACACAAAGGAAAGGAACGGATGGAGAGGGCCCAGGAGGGAGACTTTGAGCGGTGAAATAAACAGGCATCCAATTCATGCACAATTTCTGATAACACAGTTTATACCCAATGGCTGAAAAACTAACCAGTAAGCAAGCAAAAAAAAAGGATATACAAGAATTGGTATAATTTGAAATATGCAGTACGGTAGTTGTTCTTCAAATAGACTTGCAGATACCAGCATAGAAAGCTCCAGCTTTTCTATACATGAGACTTACATCCATTGCTAAAGACCCAAAAAGTAAGCACAAATTTTACTGCACTACGACTCAGTCAGGTCAGAGGCACACATGCCCGGCCCTCTAATATTACAGAGTTTGACCAACAGAATAAACACAGCAGCCACTCTCTACATACCTAATTGATAAGGCTGGAAACCATCTGGAAGACAATTATATCTGTGGAAGAAATCAGTAGCCTCCTCCCTATCAAGAACGGCAGTCCAATCGACCTTGACTCTCAGTTTGGGGCAACCGAGCTCCCAAACAGTCTCACGTAGAGGGTATTTTAGAGTGACAACATTCTTAGGGTCCTCTTCCACTTCCTCTTCCTCCCCCTCCGCTTCCGCTTCCGCTTCTTGCGCTTCATCAACATCATCATCATCCTCATCCTCGGGGTATGTCAAATCCTCATCCTCAATCTCACAACCAGCATCAAGAAAACAAACATAGAGCACAAGTTTGTCATCTTCCACGTCTCGTGCATACCTATTGACATCTACCAGATTACGATTTAACACAAGAGAGCCGTCTCCTCTCACCAAGCCCCCGCCACGCACACTACTATCATATAGAAGCATGTGCTGTCTATAATTTCTAGTAGTCCCAGCTGTTATTTTACCATTGAAGTGCACAAGAGGGTCACCGGGACCTTGTTTCACAACACTGACTTCGAGGCTAGCTGCCAATGGAAGGTCAACATTTTGCAATACCAATTTCACTGTACTTTGAAAACTAGGTAGCTGCTCAATGATGCGCGTGTGTGCTCCCGTGCAAAAGTACGATATTACACCTTTGCTAAACTGCACTTCATCATCGGGACCACCCTTGCCCTTGATCTTCAAATCAAACTCGAAATACATATAGCCCATTGTAACCAATGCTCGGTATGGACCTGTCAAAGCTAACATATCCTTCTGCACAAGGGTTAAGAAAAAACAGTTAGACGCAAAAATGAATAGAATTCGGGTGGAGGGTTTGCTCCCTCCCCGGTGACCATTCAAAAAAATATGATACTAGGACATGAAAACCATGACTAGCCTGTTGAATTATACGATTCCAAAATTATACTTCACTACTGTTCCTAGAACTCGTACGCATCTGTGGCTTTATATGGTGAAATGAGCAAGGCATAATAAGATATTTAATTACTAAAACATGTCAACACTGAGGCACTTCCTAATTCAAAAAAGAAATCCGAATCTACACATGAAAAGATTAAACGGGTGACAGGACCTTCGTGGAGGAATCTCACAGAAAATAGAAGGCAGAAGAATTTGATGAAATGCGCTGCTTGACAATGAAAACGAAGATTAATAGGGAACTATAGGGATAAAACAAAAACGTGGACATGATGATAACCTGCTAGCAATATAATGGTCCGATTAAAATGTATTTGGAGGGATATCAGATTGAAACGGAAATCCATTAAACTTTCTTCTTGACAAATTAAGTATATAATTCAATATTGCATAATATTAGGGGTGTGATTCAAGGTGCATAGCAGATTTACGGGAGATACATCATCGGGAATTGGTTAATACATTGATGGAATTCAGTAAGCAAATAGAATCAAGGAAGAAGTACCTCTGATTTGATGGTCTGGGCATCCTTTCTTTCACGATCGAACAGGTAGACACATTTGTAGTCAACCTCGTCCCTGGCAATAATTTTACCATAAACCTCGACGGGGTAACCAGGACCAGCTTTGACCACTCTAATGGAAATGACGTCGGTGCCACAAGTTGCCAGGTCATAATGTGAATTTTGAGCAGCGGGTTGATACGGTGGCCCAAGCGGAGCGGTTGCTGTACAAAATCAGAACGGACAAGAGGATGAATTATGCTTCGGAATCAATATATAGCTAATAAACCTAGATCGAGGGGGTTGTGATCGATTTCTGAATATGGGGAACTACTCACACTTGTCATCAAGGTCGAAGCCGTCTAGGTGGAAGCTGCAGACGCGGCTGGGGGCACGACGCTCCCGCTTGGGATCGTAGACCATGAGCGCCTCGACTTTTGCCTTGTGCACATCGTCATCCAGTGAACACGCATCGATGCTCTCCACCAGATCATGGAGCGAGCACTGGCGGCCCATCTCACCTCGCGCTTTTCTTGCTCCCAAAATCTCCCGATCAGTACACGTACCAAGGCCCGGGAGGAGAACCCTTAATTAATCAGCCCGAGAGGTAGCACGAGTTCGAGACGGACAGGAGATCCCACCAGAATCCAAACGGGAAACGCTTCTATTCCTCCGGGGGATCGAGCGAGCGACGCGTGTCCACCGCAATCTCTCGTTCCCCACTTTCCCCTCCACCAACCACCCGCCGGCCGCCCAGCATGCCTCCCCTGCTCGCGCGAACGTACCGGCCACCGGCAGACTCCCCTGCGCATCTACGCCAAGCTATGCCAAGACACCTGAAGGCTACGGGCTAGCTGCTGCGCTGCTCAATAACCTTGGTGAGAGGTCATGGACGGTGATCAGATGCTACAATAAGACAAATTATTTGTACTGCACATTGTGTGTATTTGCATCAGAACAAGATTCTTTTTGCTACAATTGTTCTGTCATACTGTAGATTTTTTTGCTGCTGCGTTATGCAATATAATAATTTTTGTTGCTACGATGCTACAGTATATCATTCTTTTTGCTAGAAAAGTTTCATGGTTTTGCTACAATAATACAAAGTTTTGCTACGAGGTCTCCATTTAGGTCTTTGTCTATGTCTCCGGTGAGGTCGGTGCTGCCAGCGGCAGGCGAAGTTGCTACTCGCCGGAGTCGACATGCTCCAACTGGTTCCCGACGGTGCTACCAGCCATGGACGGTGATGCTACTCGCCGGAGTTGATATTCTACAATGCTGCAATATAACAATGTTTTTGCTATTATAGTATTGTGGTTTTGCTACCTTAGTACAAAGATTTTGCTATGATATCTCCGGTGATGTCTCCGACAAAGTCGATTTTGCGACGGTAGCATATTTTTGCTGCTACGAGAATTCCGATGAGGTCTCCGGCGAATCCAGTCTTTTATATTTTGGGAGCGGGTTATTATTTGCTACCTGGTAGCAAATACGCGGGGTTTGGGAAGTCTTTTTTTTTTCTATTTCTTCTATTTTGTTCCCCACTTTTCCCTCCACCCCGCACGCCTCCACCAACCACCCGCCGGCCGCCCAGCATGCCTCTAAAACCAAACATGCATATGCTTTATTTTATTTTATTTAACGTGTTAAGGATTCATGAAACGGATGTGTGCATGCTGCTTTACAAATTAAACCATATATTGTGCGTAAATCATGAAGCTTAATGATGAAATAATGTGTTTTAACCATCCATACCGAGCTGCGCCACGTCGACGGCGAAGCTGGTGGGGAATCCGAGGAATAGGATGCAGTCCTGGAGGTCTCGACCATCCCTCAGCACCCACCGCATCTTGTCTGCTTCTTCTTCTTCCAGGGCTTCCACCACGAGAAACAAATTAGCACCTGCGGCTGCGGGGTCGTCGTCATCGGCATCACGGTCTACCTTAAGCAGCACAGACACCAACAACAGTTCCCCCGTGACTCCAAGACGTAGCAGGAATCACGTAGATATCTTGAAATATACCATGTCTAAAGCCTGTGGTCGTCGTTAACCGTCGTCGACATTATTATTAAGAGTTAGGAGGAACTGATGGTAAACACCCACGCGCACTAGGATCTTGCCGTCGTGATACTGATACGTGGCTCCGGAATGTAGCCAGCTGCTCCTCGTGTTCGCTAGTATTTTCGACCTAGTTTTCACGAACATCCACACTGCATCGCTGGGATGAAGTATGGCCGCCGTGAAAACAGGCGGCCGGTGGGACTGCGAGACGACGCTATAGAGGAAGACGGTGCCGTCGCCGTAGAGGATACCGCGGAGATTCTCCATTCGACGCTTGTATCTTCGGTCATCATGCTCAAGGAATCGGGGAAGCCGGGTGACTGCTCCGGTGGAAACGTTGAGGAGTCTTGTATTGGTGAAGAGCCACACGCCGGTGCCGTCAGTGCTAGCCACCCATGTCACCGGCGAATGACATGGCCGGTGGCTACGCGATGACGACATCGTTGTTGCAGCTCGCCGTCTCGCGCCGGAGATCGACCACGGAGTGCATGACGATGCCCTTGCACGGGAGAAGGGGCCACGGCGGGAACGTGAGGCGGCGGCTTGGCCTCGTCCTTGTCAGGGACAGCAGCGAGTCACGCCACGGCGTGCAGATGGCGTGAAAGCGGATGAGGTCGACGGCGTCGAGTAGGCGGCCTGCAACGTCTCCGAGCAGGTCCGGCGGGAGGTCGGTCCACGGCGACGGCGTCATGTACCTGCTCCGTAGACCGTAGTCTATGGGCAACTTTGACTGAATGCGATCGGGCTGAAAAGGGGGGATTTGATGATAACCCCCCCAGCCACTTAAAACCCCACATGTCAGCCTCAGCGGCGGGGGGCTGTGGGCAAACATAATGCCACGTGGGGGGGTTATCATCAATTCCCCCCTGAAAAAGGAAAGTCGGCAGCGATGTGGAATTAATCTCCACTTACTAATAAACGAGCCAACATCACTTCGGCTACGTGCACCCCATCAACACAAAACCGAAATATCTCCACCGCCGGATTCTTCCCACAGATCTACATTTAACGGTTATTATTAACAGACCAGGACTCCCGTGTGCACATAGCAATTTACAATGACTGAATTCTACTCCACCTCCACCGGAAAGGATATTTTGAATCTCCAAGACCCGTGACCCGTGTTCCCAATCCCTGACTGAAATCACGGCAGCAACCCGAAAAATAGAAACTGATCGCGGGATTGGCACCAGGCTCCCTCGCCGCACGTCCTGACGGCGAAACTGGCCTAGACGGCGCCACCACGCATCACCTTCGTCGACGGCGCGCTCGCCGCCTGGCTGCACGTGATCTCCGTCCTGGACAGCGCCCTCGCCAGCAACGATTCCTGTCTTCGTCCTGGACGGTGCCCGCTGGTGAACATCACGATGGTTCCCTGGACGAAGCGCTCGCCAGCAAGCACCAGGACGGTTTCCTGGACGGCGCGCTCGCCAGCAAGCACCAGGACGGTTTCCTGGACGGCGCGCTCGCCATCCGGCAGCACATCATCTCCACCCTAGACGGCGCCCTCGCCAACAAGCAGCACAACGGTTTCCTGGACGGCGCCCTCACGGCACTGCACCGCGCCGGCAGGACCATTTCCGTAAGCTCCAGTTACTCTTCCTACAGATTAAAGTTGTATAAGCAACAGTGGTACATTTTATTCCCCTTTGAGTCATCTGATCCAGTATCGGCAAAGCTACCTGCAGCTTCTTTTGTTTCAGTACACTATATGTGTATGGATCTGGTGTGCATCCCTCACTGATCATGCTCTCTATGAGGGCAGCAGCAATGTCACGGTTGCCTGCCTTGCTGAAACCATCGATTTAAGTATTATATTGTACCTTGGTTAGGACAACTCCTTTTCTACCAAGAAATTAATAAGCTTCCTCAGCCCTTCCAGCTTTGCATAGCGCACCAGATCATCAGGTGCCAAACCATTCTGCTCCATCATTACAAATAACCTGAAAGCATTATCAAATTCATGTTGATTGCACTGACCTTGTGATAACCATTTTGAAAAGCTAAATTGATAAGATATCTCACCTTCATCATATGAGAGAGAGAGATGGAAGGACATTGATGGGTGGGTATATCTGAAAGTACCATGACATCACGTCAACATAGAGAACATATTACAGTTGAAAAACGGAAGTAAAAGAAAATAACCCTAATATCTGGTTCCTGGTCATGTCAATACGAAAACTAATCCAAGTCTAGATGATAGTAATAACTTATTATGCGAAGCTGTCGCCTTTGTTAACTTAATAGAAAAGCGAAAGCACCTGTCTATTATCGAGCTGTCTGTCTATGTATATCTGTCCTTCAGTAACGTACCCCGTGAGATCAGGTGTTGGATGTGTGATATCTGTTTAAGAAGGAAAAGAACACTATGTAAAACAGTGAACAAAATGAAATGTGTAGTAACTATTTATCTCAAAAGCAATCAGGTCTGAAGCAAACTCATTAATATACCACAAGAGTGTTGGTATACTCATGCTCTGATGCTCAAATAGTGCATGTACTCAATTGCTTGTGAATAATCAACCGGATAAGCCTTTCGACGAGCGCGCGACTGCTCGCGCGGTCCGCGCACGCGTGACGCGTGGGTGGGTCCCACCCCCACGTTCTTTTTCCTCTCCTCTTTTCCCCAATTCCTCTGTCTTCTCGCACGGCCGCACCAACTCTTCCTGAAGACCACGCCGGCGACCACGCCCCGTCCTTCCTTCTCCTCCCCGTACCCATCCTTCCTTCTCCACCGATTCGGGAGGGCCAGGCCGAGCCGGAGCCGCTGGAGCCGCGGCTGGCCGCGGTGGAGGCGAGAAGAAAACTTAACGGGGTGGGTGCGGTGGTTCGGAGTCACCGTCGCCGGAGAAGAGCGGGGGGGGGGGGGGGGGGGGTTAGAGGGATGGTCGGGGGCGGCGGCGGACCGGCGGAGGAGGCGGTTTGAGGAGGGCGGAGCGGCGAGGCGGCCGCGGGCGGCGGAGGCAGGCGGTTAGGCCGGCGACGGCGGCGGGGGCGACCTCGTCTTCAGTGGTGGCGGCGGCGGCAAACTCTTCCTCGGTGGTGGCAGCGGGCCGGCGGCGGCGGCGAGGTCCTGTTCATCTTCCTCTGGACGCGAAGGAAGTCGTTTGTCGTCACGCTGTCGGAACGCCCGCGCGAGGCTGTCGGAATTCGCGCGAGCGCTCGCGCGCGCGTAAAGTAGCCACGCCCCAAAATTACATGGGATTGCGTTGGAACGTCAGATTTACATCGGATGGTTGAATATCAAGGGATGCAGGGATACACTTGGGAGCCGGATGCATAAGATACGATGCCCGGGCACGACTCAATCTATTTAATAGAGAGAGGGGAACAGCAAAGAGATGCGGTCTACATGGGACCTCGCACAAGATGTGAAGCCAAGGTCGCTTGAAAGCAATCAATCTACATGCTTTTCAGTTTTCGTGCTTATTAGGCGATTGGGAGAGGGTGACAGATGGAGGCCCCTGGAGTTTTTCGAGGTAACCCGATGATGATTGTTCTCTATGATGGATTCACTAAACCCTCAGCTATCGAGCTGTTCCATATTGATGCGTGGATTCAAATTCATGACCTCCCTGTTGGTTATGTGCCAATGCTGAAATCTTTAGCGTCCAAGGTGGCAGATTGGATATCATCTGAGGGAACTTCCACTGATTATGAAGGAATTTTTTAATGTATGTTTGGTCATGTAACTGTTAGGGAACGCGCTATGAAGAACAAAAAATTCTCCCATGGCACGAGCGTAAACCAAGATATAATCTACAGTAGATGCTAGTAACAAGAGGGGTAGGTCGTCACACCCTTGACGAACACGTGCGGAAAACGTTTAGCAAAACGTTGGTTGATGAAGTCCTCTTCTAGATCCAATCCGACAAGCACCGCAACGGGCGGCACCTCCGAGGTTAGCACATGTACGGCTTGGTGACGTTTCCTTCTACTTGATCCAGCAAGAGAGAGGGAGAGGTAGATGGAATCTAGGCCAGCAGCATGACGGGGTGGTGGCTATGCTGGAAGATCTCGCGCGCAAGGCTTCGCCAAACGTCTGCACGAGAGAGGAGGAGGAGAAAGGGGGAGGCCGGCGGCTAGGGTTTGATGTGCAACAGCCCCTACACCTCCCCCCACTATTTATAGGCCATGGGGCAGCCCTAGGTCGGCCAAGGGGGGGACTTGCCCCCCAAGGCTTCCCGCCTCTTTTTAAGGAGGTGATAAGGGTTATCCCCTTATCCATTAGCATGGGCCAAGGGAGGTTGGCGCCTTGGACCATTAAGGGCTAGGGAGCCCCACTTGGCCGATGTGGACCCTTTGGGGCATTGGGCCCACCATGGGACCCACCGGAATCTTCTAGAACTTTTCGGTATATTGCCGGAAAATTCCAAAACTTTTTCGGGAACCTTAAAACCACTTTCCATATATGAATCTTTATCTCCAGACCATTCCGGAGCTCCTCGTGATATCCCGGATCCCATCCGAGACCCCGCAAGTTTATTTAATAATATCCTAGATCTACCCTAACATTACCAAACGTTAAGTTTGTCACCCTTCGGTTCGAGAACGTGCAGACATGACCGAGACACCTCTCCGATCAATAATCATCAGCGGGACCTGGATGTCCGTAATGACTCCCACATATTCAACGAAGATGTTTTATCGATTTAACCATGATGCTCGTATCCCATTCCCTTTGTCTCGTGATATTTTACCTGCCCGAGATTCGATCGTCGGTATCACCGTACCTAGTTCAATCTCATTGCCGGCAAGTACTATTTACTCGTATCGTAATACAATATCCCTGTGAATAAACTCATTAGTCACGTGCTTGCAGGCTATTAGGATGTTGTGTTACCGAGTGGGCCCAGAGCATATCTCTCCGTCACAAGGATGGACAAATCATAGTCTTAATACATGCAACTAAACAAGTACTTTCTGACTACCTAAAAGACACCTTTATGATCACCCTATTACGGTGTGACGGTTGATGTCCCCAAGGCATTCTTCCAACACTTGTGAGTTACATTATCTCATGGTCTAAGGATTAGGTTACTTAACAGATATCAGCTTTAGCAATAGAAATATAGCTTTTTATAATACGAGCTAGAGGGACAAGCGGATCGGCACAACCCTGGGTGTCGAGTCCAGGCTGACAATAATACTTCGCCTCTGCAATTGCATATATAGAACATGTCGATTGAGTTGCCATGGCTATGCATGGGTGACTTCAACGAAACAAACCCTCCATGCAAGTGAACATTTCAGTGTCACAGAGCGTGCGGAATGGCGGATGGCGGCATTTAGGGAAGCCGTTGATGATTGCTCGTTACATTAGTTCACTTTATTTTTCGTTCATTTTTGATGTCTTGAACCGCTTACTAATCACGTATACGTATAGTAGGCCCCCTTCGCCACTCCACGTCTGGCCCGTCTTCGTAATTGCTATTGCTTAGTTGGGTGTGTCCATCATATCATTCTCCTAATGACATGATCCCTTTATTAACAGACAACTCATGTCCATAGTTAGGAAACCATAACCATTGTTAATTAACGAGCTAGCCAAGTAGAGGCTTACTAGGGACTAGGTGTTCTTTATGAAACCACACATGCATTATGTTTCTGGTTAATACAATTTCATCATGGAATATAAACTTATATCATGAACAAGAAATTTGATAATAACAATATTATTGCCTCTAGGGCATATTTCCAATAGTCTCCCACTTGCACTAGAGTCAATAATCTAGATTACATTGGTAAAAATCTAACACCCATGAACTCTTGGTGCTGATCATGTTTTGCTCGTGGAAGATGTTTAGTCAACGGGTCTGCAACATTCAGATATGTATGAACTGTGCAAATCTTTATGTCTCCTTCCTTCACATATTCACGAATAGCGTGGAAGCGGCGTTTAATATGTTTGGAGTTCTTGTCAGACCTTGGTTCCTTGGCATTGGCTATGGCACCAGTGTTGTCACAGTAGATCGCCATGGGGTCCAACGCGCTTGGCATCACACCAAGATCAGTGATGAACTCCTTCATCCAAACTCCTTCCCGCGCTGCTTCTGAAGTAGCCATATACTCCGCCTCTGTTGTAGATGCCGCAATAACACTCTGCTTGGAACTCCTACAGCTCACCGCTTCACCATTCAAAATAAATACGTACCCTGGCTGAGATTTCGAGTCATCTAGGTCAGTGTTGAAACTAGCATCGACGTAACCCTTTACAACGAGATCTTCATCCCCACTATAGACGACAAACATGTCCTTAGTCCTATTCAGGTACTTCAGGATATTCTTAACTGTTGTCCAGTGTTCCTCTCCTGGATCACTGTGGTATATGCTCGTCAAACTAAGAGCATGGGACACATCTGGTCTGGTACATAGCATGGCATACATGATTGAGCCTATGGCCGAGGTATAGGGGATGTTTCTCTTCTTTGCTATTTCATCTGTCATAGCAAGACACTGAGTCTTACTCAATGTCTTACCTTGCAACATGGGCAAGAACCCTTTCTTTGCTTGATCCATTCTGAACCTCTTCAGAACCTTGTCAAGGTATGTACTTTGACTAAGCGCTATTAGGCATCTTGATCTATCTCTATAGATTTTAATGCCTAATATATAACCAGCTTCACCAAGGTCTTTCATTGAAAAACTCTTATTCAAATAACCTTTTACACTGTTGATATGTCTCCAACGTATCTATAATTTTTGATTGATCCATGTCATTATTGTGACATTGTCACATGTTTTCTATCATGTTTTATCACTTTTATGCATTTTTGTCAAACTAACCTATTGACGAGATGCCCAGTGCCAGTTTCCTGTTTTTGCTGTCTTTTTGTTTCAGAAATTTACCACAGGAAATATTCTCAGATCGCGCTGGAAATTTACGGAGATTTTTTACAAGCCTTGATGGAGTCCCAGTCCGAAGGGGAGGTAGAGGGGCCACCCAGAGGGCAGGGGCGGCCTCCTGCCGCGGCCCCCTGGACCTGTGGGTGGGGCCCGCCCCTACTCCTCGGGCACTCCCTCGACCTCCTCCGACGCCTATAAAATCACAAATAACCTTAAAACGTCAAGGCGTCCAATATTTTCTAGAGAAGTCACCCCGACGCGCCGCCACCATAAACCCTAGTTCGGGGGTGAATCTGAAGCTGATCCCGGCACCCTGCCGGAGGGGAGATCGATCCCCGAGGGCTCTTCATCGACATGCCGTCCTCCGAGATGATGTGTGAGTAGTCCTCCTTGGACTACGGGGTCATGGCAGTAGCTAGATGGTAGCCTCTCTCCCTTTGTGCTTCATGTTTATGATCTTGTGAGCTGCCTAACATGATCAAGATCGACTATTATAATACTATGTGAAGTGTTTGATGGGATCCGATAGATTATAAAGTTATGTTCAGATTGTGCTTGATTCTTATATGATCCATTTATGTTCTTGCATGCTCTCCGGTGTGTGTGGTTGCTTTGGCCAAGTAATTGTATGCATCTTCAAGAGGGAGTATTTATGCTAGATAGTGGGTTCAAGCCCCCTTTTGTTCCTGGGCACGAGTGACAGAAACGTCTAAGGGCGAGGGTGTGCTGTTGCTACTAGGGGTAAAACAGCAATGTTAGTATTGTTTACATCATGCACAATTCTTAATGCAATTGTCTGTTGCTTGCAACTTAATACTGTTGGGTGACAGGATGGCTAAGCTATCCCACGGTGGACTATTTAGACAAAGACGCAGTTGGACTCAACGGTCTTTGTTCTTTGTCGTGATGCCTACATAAATATTATCTTGCTCTCTTTGTCATAACTAGGGTGGTTCCGCATATAATCTTGTCAATTGCCCAGCTGTAATTTGTTTACCCATCATTTGCTTATCCTGTTTGCTTGAGAGGCTCCGCTAGTGAAACCATGATCCTTAGTCCTTTGTTTTACATTGATTGCAACCTTATTTTACCACTTTTCATCACCATTACACTTCTTGTCACTTTTCATATTATCATTTACTTCACCATACAATTAACCGCTTTGTTTTCTGCGAGACCGGAAAGATTGACAACCTTTCCGCCGTTGGGGACAAAGTATTTGATTGAGTGTGTGCAGGTCCATGTCCGTCAAAGATCAAGCGCCAGTGGTCTCTTGAGATTCACCTCGTTGTTGATTTCAAAGTCCTACTGGTTCGATAACCTCGGTTCGTTAACGAGGGAAAACTGCTACTTGCTACATCACCGCCTTCGCTTGGGGCACCACCCAACTATATTATTCACAGCAATCAGCTATCAAGAAGTTCTACGTCAGTTCCGATCAGCAATATCGTCCACATATAATATCAGAAATGCAATCGAGCTCCCACTCACTTTCTTGTAAATACAACCTTCTCCGAAAGTTTGGACAAATCCAAAACCTTTGATCACCTCATCAAATTGGAGATTCCAGCTCCGGGATGCTTGCTTCAGTCCATAAATGGAGCGTTGAAGTTTGCACACTTTACCAACATCTTTATTATCGACAAAAATCTTTGGGTTGCATCATATACAACTCTTCTTCAATGTTGCCATTGAGGAACGATGTTTTGAGATCCATTTGCCAAATTTCATAATCGAAAAATGCAGCAATTGCTAGTAAGATCCTAACAGACTTTAGTATCGGTACGGGTGAGAAAGTCGCATCATTGTCAACCCCTTGAATTTGTTGAAACCCTTTTGCGACAAGTCATGCTTTGTAGACGATTACATTACCATCAGTGTCTGTTTTCTTCTTAAAGATCCATTTGTTCTCGATGGCCTTACGGCCATCGGGAAGGTCAACCAAAGTCGGATTTCATGGCTTCTAACCCTTTCGCAGACTCGGGACTCATCATCGCTTCCTTATAGTTCACAGGTTCGTCGTTGTCTAACAACAAGACAATCATGATAGGATTTCCGTACCACTCAGGAGGGTTACGTATCCGTGTCGACCTGCGACACTCAGTAGAAGCTACATCCGAAGTTTCATGATCATCATCATTAGCTTCCTCTCTAGGTGACAAAGGCGGCACTGGAACATCTTACGGCGTTGCGCTACTCTCCACTGTGAGAGAAGGTTAAGTAATCTCGTCTAGCTCTACTTTCCTCCCACTCACTCCTTTCGCGAGAAACTCTTTCTCAAGAAAGGTTCCATTTTTGGCAACAAAGAATTTGCTTTCGGATTTGTGAAAAAAGGTGTACCCAATTGTTTCCTTAGGGTATCCTACGAAGATGCACTTCTCCGCTTTGGTTTCGAGCTTATCAGGTTGTAGCCTTTTGACATAAGCCTCGCATCCCCAATTTTAAGAAACGACAACTTAGGCTTTTTGCCATGCCATAACTCATATGGTATTGTTTCAGCGGATTTCGATGGTGCCTTATTTAAAGTGAATGCGGCTGTCTCTAATGCATGTCCCCAAAAGGATAGTGGCAGATCGGTAAGCGACATCATAGACCGCATAATATCTAATAGAGTGCGATTATGACGTTCGGACACACCACTACGCTGTGGTGTTCCTGGCGGCATAAGTTGTGGAACGATTCCACAAGGCTTTAGATGCATGCCAAACTCGTAACTCAAATATTCATCTTCACGATCAAATCGTAGAAATTTCATTTTCTTGTTATGATGACTCTCTACTTTGCTCTGAAATTCTTTGAACTTTTCAAATGTTTCAGACTTGTTTTTCATTAAGTAAATATACCCATATCTACTTAAATCATCAGTGAACGTTAGGAAGTAACAATATCCACCACGCATCGAACTGCTCATTGGTCCACACACATCAGTATGTATGATTTATAA